>OY101442.1:42939931-44340764 GCA_956483585.1 Gymnocheta viridis
CCGTACATAAATCAATCTTTCTGCACTTGATTTTTGGAAATCAGGGATTACCGTTCTTTTAACGCCGCTCGGGATTGATTTCAGTACGAATGTATTGTTTTTTCTTTTGAGTATATGTTCTTAATTTTAGACCCTCATTCTCTTTGCAATATTACCGTGTAGGCATTAATTTTTTTTTAATTTTACATAAAAAAAAATAAAAACAAAGAAATACCTAACAATAATTAGAGAGCGTTTGAAGCAACTTAAAAATATCGAATTTAAAAATTAATTTTCTTAACTTCGCATCTTTCTTGTGTATTTACAAAAGTCTTTAGACAATCATTTTTAACTATTTTATCTACAAAACTTTTCTACCGATAACCGTTTTTAACGATTTTATCTATAAAAGTTTTCTCTTACATTATTTCGATAACAATTGTTGTATAAAATGTAGTCTTATGTTTTATTTCTTTTCTCCATTACGAACCAAATTACATTTCTGCCGGTACAAAACATGAAATCAAACACCAGTTAAACAGAAAAAATATCGCATTTCCAAAAAAAAAAAGAATTTTAAATGATTTATCTGTATCAATTAGTAGATTTTCATAAGCTGAACCTGACATTAAAATTACTTACAATTAATTAAAAGATAACAGAAAGAGAAAAAAACAAGAAACGAACAAAAAAGTTTACATATAATGCAGTTAAAACAAAAGACTTAAGAAAGATACAGAAAAAAACATACACACACACACACATACACACAATCTGATGTTTAACAAAAAGATTTAGGAAACACACACGGAGCTTTTTCTGATACGAATGAATACAAAAAACACTCTCCCATGTTTTGTTTATTTATTTTTTATTTTTGGTTAAACAGCATCTCATTTTTTAACACTTTCATTAAACTGTTTAATGTTTCCTTTTGCTGTTGAGTCTGTATTTTATGAGCAAATAATTATTCTTTATGGCCACTCATATTTCACATCATTAACAATGAATGATGCACTGCCTGTTTCATAGACAGATTTCAGTATATTTATATTTTCTTAATTGTTATTGCAATCAAAAAACAAATATATAAAAATTACATAAAATTTGTTAAATAAATTTTTAGCTTGCCAGCCTTCTAAACTTAAATTGTCAGTTCCTCCGCTTAATTCTGTTCGCTGTTAGTTAGCTGATTTTAAGTTGGTCAACGATGGCTGTATCGTGTTCAGGCAAAGCTTTTAACCTTTTTTATTTAATTTTTTTTAATATTTTATTTTGTAGTATTTTTTTTATTATTATTTTGCTTTTTTTTATTTAACCATCATCATTTGATGTTTGTTTGTGAAACTAAATTTATGCCAGTACATACATTAAGTTTCCAGCAAAAAGAAATGTACAAATACATATGAACAAACAAACGAACCCTCATTGTATTGGAGTATGTGGTACTCGTACTTACAGTATTTCAATTGATTCGTTAACTGTTTAGTTGAGAGTAGAGTATATGAGTAGGTTTTCATGTTTGTAAATGTTAAAATTATGTTACCTGGCAATTGTTTGTTTTTATTGTCTGATTATTCTCTGTATTTATTTAGAAGAATTATGAAATGAAAAAAAACCAACTTTTTATTTCAAATGCAATTGGTTTCTTGGCCAGGCCATTGTTCTTAAAGTACTTGGTATTGTGTTTTGTTCACTACTTACTATTGCTGGTTAGTGGCAGCAACCAGCTGATGAAGTCCCACATCTTGTTGGGTCATCATAAGGTTGCACGCATCTAGATTTTTTATTTTTATTTTAAGTTTTTGTATGCAAACAATCTATCTGTGTGTTCATCATAAAGATTTTTCGTTTTCAAAACTGCTACGACATTTTTGTATATTTTGCTGAATTTGTGATTATACTTTTAGCCCCAAATTGAAGAGGGACAAAGCATGCAAATTAAATACATTAAATTTAATTTCTTAACTTTTACATCAAAAAAAATTTTTAAAACTCACACTGGGCTGGTGTGGAGCGCTTACAGAATTGAGTTTCCCATAACAACTGTGTATAAAAAAAGTTTACGAGAATTCACGTCGTTAAATTTCTTAAAGAAATTTCTATTTTTAGTACGCAGTTCCAAACGAATTTTAAATAATTATTGACTCTTACAGGAATGTTATGACTACAAGTGGAAACTGTTTTTTCTCAACCGAAACATCGAATCATCTTCAGACAGCTGTTTGGTTATGGATTTGTCGACATTTCTCATTTTTCGCAGCTTGTGTGTTGTAAATTCAAAGCTATAAAATTATTTTCCCGTGTAGAAAAAATGTAAAATTCCAAATGTAAATTTCCGTAAGAAGTTTACATCAGCCTCAAATTCAAAGTTTCAAATATTAGCAAATAATTTCGCTTTTTATTTGTGAAATTTGACAAACATTTTAAAAACATAGAAAAATAAGTTTTTTGTGTTGAATAAATATTTTTCATAGAAATTTTTCAAAAGTGAATTCCCGTAAGAACTCCGTGAAAGCCTTTAATTGTGAAGATCCCATACAAACTTAAAATACTGCTCGTAATTGACATATTTAAGACTGATCTGTTAAGTACGACCGAAAATTCGGCTGCGGTATTGGTGTAAAAGATTATTAATATATAAAATTTATATTTAAGTTCATTCTAAAATTAACAAAAATTAATGTGTTTTTTTACAAAATAACAGTTAAAGAGATTATTATTGAGCCAACTCAAACTGAATGTCTAAGCCTAGAATTTTGAAACAACAATGTATGCAACATTTTTATAATTTTGCGAAATTAACAATATGACATTCAATTTAAATTAGTTCAATATTTAAAATTGATATTAATAAAATTTAAAAAAAAAGTAACTGGATTTGAGATCATGGTAAAATGTAAAAAAAATAAAAATTTTTTTAAAATACTAGAAATTGTTTTTTGTTTAAAAACAAAGTGCTACCATATTATGGACTTACGAGTGTATTTCACGTAAATTTAGCATCGTATCTAAGCTGTGTGAACCGGTGCGTTGTCTTGAAGAAAGAGCACTTTTTTCTTCTTTAAATGTAGTCGTTTTTTCTTGATTGCATCAATCAATTGTGATTGTGGATCCTTTTTCAAGATAATCGATGAGAAATATTCCGCGTGCATCCGCAAATACAGTGGCCATAACCTTGCCAAGCGATTTCACTGTCTTCGCCTTCTTCGAAGCACATCCACCAGCTTCCACCGATTGTTTCGATTGATTTTTGGTTTAAGGTGTGTAGTGGTGGACTTACGTTTCATCAACAGTTATTAATCGACACCAAAAATCAACAGGATTACGCTTTATCATATCCAAACACCGCTGTGAAGTTGTCTGTCGAACTCGTTTTTATTCGACACTGAGCAAACGTGGCACCCATCTTGTCGATAGCTTTTTCATATGCAAATGTTCATGCAAAATGTTGAACACACACGTTCATATGATATTTTTAACATTTCAACAATCTCACGTAACTAGACTCGGCGATCATTCATAACGATATCTAGGGAGGATTTTCTTGATATTTTCTTCAGTAACCACCTCTTTTTCTTCCTTCCACCTTCTTGTTGATGGTATTGTTGCAGTGCTTATTCGGCGGCGTTTAAATTCAGCAATCCAAAATTTTACCATGTAATCTGACGGAGCAGACTCACCGTAATGTTTATCGAGCTCTTCTTTTGTCTCTTACGCCGTACGGGCAGAAAACTTCTCACGCAAAAGAGCGATGGTATCGTTAGTTGCCACACAAAATCATTTACCATCGTTCGATAGTGCAACTGCGTACCGTAAAAGTTGATTCAGTCTTATTTTGACTCGTTAGGGATGGAAAGGCTTTCAAGCAATAATTCTTGGGATTTCTGAATCCCAAGTGAAGTGAGCTGAAGATGAGTTTCCTATGAAATGCCGGTTCAGTTTTTGCGTAAACTAAACATTAAAAGCCGTTAGACTTAATTTTTATGCAAAATAAGGTGGAAAATCGACAACCCAAAGTTTTGCTGCGAAGTGTGGGTAACAACAGTAATTTTCTCAGTTTTTTCTGAACACCGAGCAAGAGTTGAATTCTTCACATCGCTTCATTGTTCTAGCAGCTCAAATTTATCCATCAGTTTCACAAATTCTGCCCGAGAAGGTGCTTCACAACGACCCGCAAATGTTTTACATTTGCGAAATGTGACCGCGAAATTTTCACCATTTTTGTACTGAATTTTAATTATTTAAATGCGTTTCTGTTAAAATGGCGGTCTATTGAAAATGAAACATCTTGTCTGTATTACTATTTCATTGTTTTTACTAAAATTAAAAACAAATATTCATAAATGATCGTTTATCATATCAGAGCCATTACTAAGTAGTGGTACCAGGAGCTGAAGAAAAAAGAAGCTTATGCGCTGTTCGTAGAACCCAAGCAATCGAATTGAATGAACAATTTGTATGAAAACCAATCAATTATTCGATTTATTTTCATACATAGTTTTTACTCAGCCAATTGCTTGGATTCTTAATTCTTGGCTTTTTCAAAATGTTTAAAAAATTAAATTATAATAAATATTTTATTTAAATTTATTAATCGAGATTGCCTCGATATCTTCTTTCAAAGATTTTCAAAAACTTCTGTTTGTTGAGGGTTTTTTAGCTAGTCTATATACATGCATTTCATTGGTATAATTGTATAAAGGTTGTAAAGAAAATAAAATAGATTCATATCGAATAATATAATTTGTTTGTTGGGGTTTTTGAATAAGTTTCAAAGCCTACTATGCTTATACTATTGTAATTTTTATAATTCTCATTGAGTTTTTAAAAGTTTTTGTGTAAGATAAGAGGCTTGAAACATTTCAAAATATGGTATAAGGTCTACTGATGATTTGGCATTAGCACCAATGAAATGCATGTATATAGATTAGCTAAAAAACCCTCAACAAACAGAAGTTTTTGAAAATAAATATTTTAGTTTAAAATTAATGTGTTTGTCATTGAATTGTGCTTGTTTTCCCGAAATTACGCGCTAAAATCACAAATAATATTTATATGTTAATAGTAATCAGGTTTGTAAAGGACTTTTAAGCGAGACTTTCATTTACAAATCTGCTCAAAAAAATGGAATAAGTTTGCTGTTGTCGATTTAAAGGATCTGTCAATGCTACTCGCTTCCTTGTAATTAGTTTATCTCACTAGATTTTGCTTTCTAATATAATAATAATTGAAAGGATTTTGCTAACTTTGTTGCTTCATAGCAAAGCGTAGTTGGTTCGATACGACTGAAAATTTTCACTACGCTAAATCGGTGTTCAAAATTTTATAAATCCCGTAAGCGATCAATGTTGTCATGTTCCCAATAGCTCAATTAAAGCTGAATCATGCAAGCACTCTCTGTTGGGATATCAAATGATCTTGAAAGGCGACCATCATGGTAGAATAATACAGGTACTGTCGAAGCTACAACAACACTGCTTTTTATTGTTTTTAGGTTCGAAGTTGTCAAAAAGCACAAAAGAAAAATGGCAAAAAACTGTATATTCACTTGTATGTTTGATTGCATTTTCTGCTCTATAAAGAATTTTGTTTCTTTTCCTTTTCTTAGTAAAACATAAAAAAAATTTTGACAGATGCGAACCCTAAAAAAAAGTCCGTTAACGTTTCGACACTACCTGTATTATTCTACCATGGCGACCATTGTGAAATTAACTGCTCGCAAAGTTTTTCCCGCAATAAAGCCATGTTTGTACAATTAAAATTATTTTTAATTTCTTTTCATTTGAATTAAAGTATTTCAGCCCAAATTTCTAACTGTGAGAGATTTCGTTTTCTCTTGGTGTCTAAAAATTTCAAACAGTCATTGCGCAGAGCATTTAAAAATCACCACAGTCGATTGAAAGACTTTTTATTTATTTTGTGGTTCTTAGACTGCCATTAGCAAAGTATTTCACTTACCAAGATTGACCAGAAGAAAAAAAGTGCTCGCTTAAATAGAAAAAAAAGTTCTTTTAGGTTTTCAGTTTTTTTTATTTCTTCTTATTCCTTGACTTTTTGTCTATTATCTTATTGTGGGGCCTTACAAACAAGCGCAACCTTTTAAAAATTCAATTATTTCTTGCCGTTCAATTTAATTCAATATTTTATTTGATGGAATACTTTTGTATGCATTCAGTATGTCACTTTGATGTTTTCTTGTTTTTTTTTGTGTACGCGTGATGTGATGTGTGCCTATCAAATGTGTCTTCGAAGTGAATAAGCAGGCTTTTTAAACGTTTTATTTTTTCGTGTATTTAAACAGTATTGCTATTGTTGTTATGTGCTGCTTTAAGTACTTTTTGGTAGGCTGGTTCATTGTGTACGCATGCGCATGTGAGAGTGTTGGATTTTTTTAATTTATTTGATTGCCATTTGACATCATATTTGATTGTTTGATTCTGTAAAGCTTTTTAATAAAGTTCTAACTGTTATTTTTATTTATTATTATTTTTTCCCCAATGTTATTGAGGCTTTTGAATTTGTTGCGGGTTTTATTGATTTCTTCACATTTAACGCGGCCTAAAAAGCTAATTTCTGTTAAACAATTGCTGTAGGGCTTTTACGGTTTTTAAAGTTGAAGTTATGTATGTCAAGAAGTCTTAAATGACTTTAATATAGCGGTATAATAGAAAATTAGAAGCTTTGTGTTGTTCTCTTTTATTTGTTGATATTTTTAAAATATATTTTTTTAAATTATTTAAGTAACTGGGAAATGTTAAATTTAAAAAAAAAAATTTACTAAATTCACCAAATCTAAAGTTGATATCTTGCTTTTCAAAAGTCTATCAATAATTACCATTCAACAGTATGACCTTTTGTCAGCAAGACGAAATAACACTCATTCCATTTACAAACATCTACGCCCAAAAACAAACTGAAAAATACCTTTCAGCTGGCGTCTCGTTAAAAGAAAATATACTCCTATTCAGTTAACGTTAATTAATGAAATTATGTGAACAACAAATTAGTTGTGTGTGCCAACTTTAAACAACATTTAAAGATGTAAAATAAGGCCAGCAACTACTGTTCAGTGCAACTATATTTTAACCCTTTGACAGCCGTAGCCGAATATTCATAATAACAAATATATATTTTTAATATTTTTAACTCCTGATATAAAAAACCAAGTTTGCTAGGCTGTGGCCAATCTTGGAAATATCTTGCTCAAATATGTAAAAAGTTGTTTCGTAAATGGGAATACTATTGTAACTTATCCTCTCATGCACAAGCACAAACATTTCTATGGAAACATTCAGCTTTTTAATAATATTTTTATAAGAATTATATATGAAAATATTTTCAGGAAAATGGAAATATTCTAAAGTTATCCCTTTTTCAAAGAGTAATAATAAATTTCGACCAATTGCTACACTGCCGTATTTGTCCAAAGTAATTGGGAAAATAATGAGTTAACAAATGGGAATTATCTTACCAAAACGACTTGTTATCTGACAGGCAATCAGGGCTTAGAAGATCTAAGGTTTAAGCTAGATGATAACATGGTGGCCTTCTTAGTTCTTCTCGGTAATAGTAAAGCATTTGATACAGTAGATCATTCGAGTCTAATTTTAAAATTTCGTAAATTGTTCAATTTCTCGAGTACTGCATTAATGTAATTTCCTCTTACTTAAGACCGAGGCACATAGAATCCGTCGTACGTTATACGTTGCTTTTTTCAACTGACAACTAAGTCAAAATACAGGTTTACTTAAGAGCTTTGTTACATTCGGTACGTCTCCGTCAACGCAAAGTTCTAAAGTTGGGCAACTTTTAACTTTTAATGTACTTTGAAAAATATTATTATTTTTGCTTTGTTTTTATTAAGCTTTTTGTGTTGTGTGGTGACAAAATTAAATTAAATAAAAATTAGTATTACGTACGATGGATTCTATTTGCCTCGGCCTTTAAGATCTAGATTTCAGAGAGTTCACGATAATGGCATCTATTCTAATGCGCTTAATATCACTAGAGGATTTTCACAGGGTTCTATACTTGGTCCGCTTTTATTCTACATCTATATAAATAATTTACCTGATACCTCGGTGCTCGTATTTAGCAAAATACAAATGTATGCAGATGACGTGCAGATCAACCACAGTTCCAATATAACTGATATAACTACGTGTATAATAACATAAATGAGGATCTGTATAAAGTTTGCAGTTGGGGTAGTGCTCACGGGTTATGCATCAATCCCTTTAAGTCTAAACGCTTACTACTTTCAAGATCTGGTAAAGTTATATACATCTATCGGATAGAAATAAATGGTAATCGTATTGACTCCGTTGTCTAAGCGCTTAATTTGGGAGTAGCGTTTAATAAAAAGCTAACCTGGTCCAACTATATAAACGTTGTTGTTGAAAAAGTATACGGTATGCTGCGCACCCAATGGGCGGTAAAAGACTTCACTCCCTTCACCATTCGTATGTTGTTGGCAAAAACTTTTATATGAATGCGAGTTGTATGCGAACTGTGACGATAATGATCTTCGTACGGTGAACGTTGCGTATAATAACATACTCGTAGCAAGAGTTATCATCATAATTTCTTGCCAATTATTTAACATGGAATTCTTTGATCTATTAAAATTGAAGAGTCTCATTTTTTTGAATAAAATTATTACATCGCACCAACCGTCTTACTTATATAGTAGGATTCTTTTTGCCAGGTCAAACCGTGGTAAAAATATAATTCAGCAAATAATAAGTTTAAAAGGGAGTTATGCAAACTATTTGCATAAACTACTTATTTATGTTATTGTATTTTTTTTGTTTTATTAGATTTAAGCTGGTTTGATTTGGTTTATAAACATTTGTTTTTTCTTTGTTTAAAAATTCTGGCTTAAAAAAAATATCTTTTTTACTAATTGATAATTGTAAATATTTTTCTAATTTTTTATATTATTTTTATTTGAACCTTAGAAACTATTAATGTATACATATATTGTTATCTGTTCAAACACTAGCACTTTCATTAATAAGATTTTGTATCTTGTTGTGCTAGATAATGATTAAATAAACAAATAAATTAATTTATTTAAAAAGCCTTACAAAATAAAATATTTTTTAATAAAATTTATATTTTTTTTATTTTTGCTATTTGAAAATTGTGGACAATTTGTAAATGTTAGCAATACTTGCTTTTCAGAATTTGAGGTTTTTAACAGCATTTTTCCTAGGAATATATGTTCGTGTGAAAATTGGATGGCTGGCAAACTCCTTTCACTTTTGGTTAACGCCTGAACAACATCCAGCATATTACATTTCTACTTTAAGGGATCGCAAATGAACTTTGTAAAAACTACAATCGTTACGACAAGCGTATGCACATGAAATTAACAGTGTGTATGAATGCCGATTAAAAAAACAAATCGGTTGTAAAATGCTGATAATTTTCCTTGAGTTACAAAACACGTTTATGTCTTAAGTCTTTTGTTTTAATTTAAAAAATATTGTCTGTTTAACCGTTGAAAAGTGACACATATTTTCTTTCCTCTTAATTTTATAAAGCATTAAATATACATTATTTTCTTATCTTTATCTTAAATAAACGAAAAAAATTCTTCAAATATTCTTTTGTCTCAGTTTTTTTTTCTTCGTTTCTTTCCATTTCTTTGTAACATTTCTTACATGAACATTATTAGCGCTGAATGCCAAATAATTCTTATTCAATTTTCCCACTCATTATGCTGCAACTAGTAGAAATAATTTCAGTTATTGTCAATGAACTTGTCACCCGTTAAGTCATACAGGCTTTAGCCCACCATCCTATTTCTGTAAATAACTTGAATATGTAAAATTATACATAGAAAACTCAAGAGTAAATGTATGTGCATGCAATAAAGTGATTTAAAATTTATTTTACTGCATCTTAAATCTATTTCCAAGTTCTTGTTTAGTAAGTGAGTTCATATTTTGTATGCTTTGTAATAATATTCGTACTGGCAATCTATAATAAAACCGCAAAACGAGGCAGGCAATTCAACTGTTATTTTGACTGTGTTATAATACGGAATATACTCGTTTATGTGATGTAGGTCGTTTTATAAGTACTTATTTTTGGTCTTTGTGAATAAGGAGCACAATTTGCAACTACAGAAAACTAAGTTCTCTGTTCATTCGAACCATAAAAAAGAGATGAATTTCTAACTTAATTTTGTAACTTAATTTTCTCTTTAATGAAAAGAAATCGCCGCAATTTTAATAGATAAGTTTTCTCGATTTCAAATAACTTTAATAAGATTACTTTAGCATCAGCCCAAACAATAATTCGTGGGTTATCCAAACGCCAAACACAACAACTTTATCTGTTAACTTAGCGGAGTATGTGCTTCACGACCACCTTTCTTTTGTTTTGCGAACAGTGACCGCAAAGTTTTCACCATTTTTGTAGGGAATTTGAAAAATTGCAATGCGCTGTTGTCGTTCCATTTTTATTAATGACATATTTTTGCTTGCCATCTGTGAAGTAGCTAAAATGGCGGGCTATTAATAATGAAACGTGTTATTGGAGCACCCTGTACTTCATATGGCTGTTAGTAGCTCAGCTCACCACCACTTTGACATCAAAGTTTTTACTGGGGAGGCTAGCAAAATATTATAACGACAGTCCGCTCAAGTTGTTTTTTTTTTTGGTGTTACTGCATTTAGCCGTTGAGTTTTTCACATGTTTGTTTCGTCTTGAGATGTTAGTTTTTTGGTGAACGGAGTAGTGAAGCAAACGCGATAATATAAGATTTTCCATTTCTGTTTTTTTTGTTTGTTTTTAAAAATTTTTATTTTGTCAACTTGAGTTTTTGTATTTCTACACTTTTTTATATGATTCATGATCTAATAATGCAGGTCTGTTTAGTACTTCAACAATAAAACAATAAAAAAAACAACAGGCATTTTGTTTTTGTTTAAAATCCCAGGGAAGTCAAAAACAGTTGAAAAACTAAATTGAAATCTTTGAATTTTTTTCTTTATTAACTAAAAACATGTAATGAATTGTATTTGTTCTTGCGCTTATGTTGTGTTATCGAAACAAATGCAATGATTTTACCTGATAAAAAACATTATTCTTAACCCTTTTCCACCCAACATAAGGTGTGAGATTAAAGTTTGAAATCAAATTGACGTTAAAATTGACGTTCAGTTGAGAGTAAATGTTTGGTGCCGAGTCGGATATGGGAGAGTAAAATGTCGACCTTAATGTTAAACTACATTGATCTTCTTCTCGACTGCGAATATTAAAAAAGTGTATTTCCTTAATTGTAGTGTTTCTCAAACTGAATTTATTTATTTTGTCTATAATATCCCTACAGACGGTTAACCACTAATTTTGGTCCTCGCTTTTGTGATACTGAGCGGTAGTAAATATTTCGGACAGAAAACCCTAAAAGTGTTAAAGTAACATATCAATCAAGAAGAGGTCGTCCTTAGAGTATCGTAAATAATTAATCCAAAGATTTATTATTTAAAAGTATGAAAAACTTAACTATTATGAAATAATTTAATTTCAATTACATATTAAGAACTGACACATTTCTCAAGTTGAGAGAAACCCAAACTTTTATGCAAAATCCAATTTTCTGAAGTTACGTTTAAATTATATAACACCCAAAGAAATGTAGTTGTGAGTTATCACATTTTCATATCTGTTATGGGGAGTTATTTACTTTTTGTGAGGCTTTTTAAATTGAGGAAATGTTGGAATTAGCAGTTAATTAATTTTTGCTTGGGACTTATTTAATTTCATTGAGACTTGAAACTTATTTAATTTAGTTTCTGAGGGAGTTATTTTATTTGTCCTAAAATTGCGGATCATACAATTCTTTTGTTCTTATTTCATTTCTGTTGAGACTTTCTGTATGAGGAATTCTTTCACTTTTGTTAGGACTTCTTTCATTAAGAGATATTTAATTTTTTTTGGAACTATTGTATTAAGAATCATTCAATTTACAAATTAATTAATTTTGCTTTTTAGTCGTTATTTCATTTTTTCCCGTTGGCCCTTTTTTCATTTTGAATGGAAATTATTTAATTTGAGATCGGTATTGTTTATTATTGAATATGTAGCGAAACCTGTAAAAGCATTTTTAAAGACAAGTTTAAGACGTTGCTTTCTTTTAAAATACTTTTGCTATGTATGATATATGTACATGGTGAAATATACTGGAAATCGATTGTTGGACACGTAGAAGTCAAATTAGTTTGAAAGTGCTAAAAGAACCGGAGGAGTAAAACGGGTCAAAAAAGATCTATTTAAAATGTTTTTTGTACCGAAGAAAAATTTAATTTTCCATCACTGATTTGAACACAAAACATTTGACAATTTCACACTTTTCGGCCATTAAAAAACACAACGCTACAAAAAATCATCTGGACTATTAAACAGACCTGTATTATTGTATCATGATATGATTGTAAAAGAATTTGTATTTTTATGAATGAGAAAAGTAAGAATATTTTTCAAGGAGACATGAATGGAAAACTCATCGTGTAAAAGGATAATTAAAAACAGTATTATCTGAAAACTTAGCGACTAAATCTCGTCTATTTCTGTAATGATTTAGACATAACGTTTAAAAGTAGATTTTTCTGTATTTGTTGCATCTGAAACAGCAAATTATTGAAAGGAAGAAGTTTTTTAAGCAGCTGATATAAAACTCTATCAAAGAAAAAGTCAACATTCACGATACAAGACGCCAACACATTTGTTAAGGAAGAATCAGTAAAAAATTCACAACTCAATTGTTTTTCAATATTAGAAATAACATAAAAAATATTTTTAAATACGCTGAATGGGTTTTTGAAATCACCTACTATTTTTTATTTCTGCCAGTTTTCGTTTTATATCTCTTTAGAATTATCTATCTACCCTCGCATGCTGTCGTTTGAAGTGCATAATTTATATCAAGTCATACAATTACAAGAAGTACCTTGGCATAAACTTAAACTTGTCACACATTTTGAAGCGGTAAGTTGTAGAAATGAATTGTACACATATTAACAACAATATTCTGTTTTGTTTTGTTTTTTTTTCATATGATTTATTTCTCTATCATCATAATTTTTATTATTGCTCTTGATGTTGGCATTATTATTTTAACTTGAATGTGTTGAATTAATTGTATGTGCGACAGCATTTAAGTTGCATGAATCAATAGGAAAATGCAGACAAAAGTGCACAATAATGAAAAATAATTATAGTTGCAGTCAAACTCGTACTCCAGTGATCGTATTTTATTCCATGCCATTGTGTCACCTTAATTTTATGTTATTTGTTGCGGTTTCCTTATGTAGGAGTTTTATTTATAGTATATTTATATCGTTTTGTTTGTTTTTCTGTTTTTTTGTTTATTTTTTATAAAGAAGAATATTTTATAATAGCCGAAGTGCAATATAAAAGTAATTTTGTTGTATCTAGGGCTGCACTTAAAATGCTAACAAAAATTGTGGAAATATTCTTAACGAAAACCGATATGGAAATAAGTAAATCTCGTTTTATATCAAGAATCTATAATGAAAGATACATATTTCGAAAAAATAAAATATATGTACATATGTACATGTATGTATGTAGATCAAGAATATTTATTGAAGATCGCATTTTTCTACAGCAATAAAAAAACAGCCATTTTATTTTACATATGAGAATTTGAGACAAATATGTAACACTTGACGAGCTAATTTAGGTCGGTCTGCTAGTTTCATTATTTTTTTTTAATTCCTACGCAAACAAACAAAATATTTTGATCGCAAATTTATAATAAACTAGATGAGCCCGGTGCGCTTTGTTAAAACCCGCCTGAATTTCCAAAAAAAAAATTATAGTGAACGTTTTTTATTTGCAAAAAAAATTAATTGGTCCACAAACGACAAAGTTATTTGATAATAAATTGTTGGGTCAGACACTTTGCTGCCATATTTTTGATTAGTGCCACCTTTTAACTTTTCGGAACCTGTACAATAATTTAAATATAAATTAAAATATTAGTATATCATATTTTCTATATAATTAATAGGCAAACACGTTTTTTAGATACAATTTACGGCCGTAACACTAAAGCGATTTCGGAAAGATTTATTTGATTTTAAACAGTGTTGCATAATAATAATTTAAATAATTTTACTTAAATCGGTTCGATATTTAGGGAGCTATAAGCGTTTAAAGTTGTTACTAACACTTGCATCCTTATTATTACACATACATGTATCAGCTGCAACTGGAAGGAAAATAAACAAAGTGTGCATGTGTGTTTGCCCAATTTGATTTTGAATAGAAATGACACAGAGTTTTAAGTTGTGAATATAGAATGTTTTTCGTTTTTATATTTTATCGTATGTATTTTACGATTTTGGGAACCTCTCAAAATACGCATTAGTTTCGGTAATCACTTCTTCGTTTGAGATGAATCTTTTTCCTGCGAGCCATTTTTTCAAGTTTGGAAACAGGGAAAAATCACTAGAAGCTTAATCGGGAGTATAAGGTGGATGATCAACCAATCCGAAGTGTATTTCAGCATCGTTCATCGTATCTAATGCTGTGTGAACCGGTGCGTTGTCTTGAATAAAAAGCACTTTTTTCTTCTTTCAATGGGATCGTTTTCTCTTGATGGCATCTATCAATGAATCCCATAATGCACGATAATACTTTCCTGTGATTGTGGATCCTTTTTCAAGATAATCGATGAGCAATATTTCGTGTGCATCCCAAAATACAGTGGCCATAACCTTGCCAAGCGATTTCACTGTCTTCGCCTTCTTCGGAGCACTTCCAGCAGCTTCCACCGATTCTTTCGATTGATTTTTGGTTTCAGGTATGTAGTGATGGACCCACGTTTCATCAACAGTTATTAATCGACACAAAAAATCAACAGGATTACGCTTTATCATATCCAAACACCGCTGTGAAGTTGTCTGTCGAACTCGTTTTTGTTCGACAGTGAGCATACGCGGCACCCATCTCGCCGATAGTTTTTTCATATGTGACACGCAAAATAGAAAGGGACCTAAGGGTAAAAACCGGTTTTGTTCAGGAGAGCCATTTTAAAGATTTAAATACGTGTATCTTTGGTGTACCATCACATCATAAAATGCCTATATCTCTGGGAGGGAACACTTTTGGAGCATGGGATCGGTCTCATTCGATGCTCAGATGTTGTCCACATCAAAAAAAAAGTGAAAATTGATTTTTTTTTACCCTTAGGTCCCTTTTTCTATGCGCTGTCACATATGCAAATGTTTATGCAATATGTTGAACACACGTTCATATGATATTTTTACCATTTCAAAAATCTCACGTAAATTGACTCGGCGATCATTCATAACGATATCTAGGGAGGATTTTCTTGATATTTTCTTCAGTAACCACCTCTTTTGGTCTTCTTGTTGATGGTATTGTTGCAGTGCTTATTCGGCCGCGCTTAAATTCAGCAATCCAATAATTTACCATGTAATCTGACGGAGCAGACTCACTGTAATGTTTATCGAGCTTTTTTTTTTGTCTCTTTCGCCGTTTTCCCTTTCAAATAATAGTGTTTAATCACTGCACGAAATTCACTTTTTTCCATTTTTCAAGAAACACAAAAGTTGCTGACTTCAAACGACTACAACAAATAAACTAATCGATGAATTTGGGTGAAATTTTAACACCTGACATTTGACAGATCGCAAATTCTAAAAAAGAGTTTTTGTGTTTGTGCTGTCATCTAGAATGCACTAGATACACTAGTAATTTGTTAACACGTGTGCTTTAGCACATGCTATTAATGCACATATGATGCGTGTACTATGTAAATTAAGAAAAGATGGAATAAAACTAATATGAAAAAGCAATATTAATGAAATAATGGGCAATTGAAGAACATACAATATTGTCCAAATACTTTTCGACTTGCCCAGCTAGACAAGATATATACATACTCGTACATACATAAATAATCGAATATATGTCAATTTAATTAATTCATTATTTGAATGTTAATTCATAGTGAAATAATTCCCAATTTTATATGAGATAAGATCCAATCAAGTGAATTAAATAAAATAAGTGAAACACGTCATTTATATAAATAAAATATCTTAAATCAAGAACATAGAAATTAAATGATATTTTACCTATCAAGAATTTGGTATTATTTTTCAATTTATATTTTTGCGCGGCTTTTGTTGTCTGTAAAAAACGCGATTAAATTATTAACTAAAATGACCAGCAATATATGTGTGAGAGGTGATTTTTTAGGAGGTTTCGGATTTGATTTAAAAAAAACACAAAAATTTAAGATAAATTTATTAAATCTTTATTTGAATCGATAGAACGATCTTAATAATTCAATATTCAAAGATGATTTCATGTAAATGTTTCCCGCGAGTACGCCTCAAATGGTTCTTACGCTGGCTCCAATTTTGGCATACTCTCTCTAACATATCGGACGGTATCTCACGAATAAATTCTTCAATATTGGCATCCAGTACGTCAACCGTTGCGGATTTGCTCCTATTGACATGAGCCTTAACATATCCGCACAAAAAATAGTCTAAAGGCATTAAATCGCACGATCTTGGCGGCCAATTGACCGGCCACAAACATGAACATGAACTGTTGACCGAACTCGCATCTCCATAGGGCTATTGTTTCGCGTAATGTGCGGTATGTGGCACCTTCTTGTTGAAACCACATGTCAAACAGATCCAGTTCTTCGGCGCAGAATCGATAATTCGTGGTCATCAGCAACACATACGGATACAGTTGCGATATTTTCCAATATTCGCACTCCACGCATGCCTGTTGGTGGCTTTAATGTCCAATAATGTAAATTCGATGAGAAATTTAGCTACGAAATTCCGAATAGCCGCCCCAGAAGGTCACCCAAACTGGCCATAAAATGGAAGAAGTGCACGATAGACTTTCTTAACCGAGCATAAATTTTTATAATTAAATTCAATAATCTAAAAGCGTTGTTCGTTTTTAAGGTGATTCATGGTTAGGTTAGGCTAAGATGGCCGGTCATATAGACCCCGCATAGACCGAAATGGTACTTAGCGTTACCATGATATACGATAACCCGTAAATGAAGAAGTTAGTTCGATGTGATGATACCAAGAGTACTCCACACTCATTTGGCGAATGCTAGGAGTCTCATTAGTCCGATTCCAGAGATTTCCCCCAGATCTTGGGAGTAATGATCACCCAGACAGTTCGCTCTGGAGTGTATAAGTGCCGGACAGCAGCAGGGTATGTGCTCCACCATCTCTTTTTCCACTGGTATCCCACAGAATGTACAATTGTCATTAGTCACTTGCCTCGCCCTTTTGACGTATACTGCCGTCCAACAGTGACCCGTTATAAAACCTACCAGAAGCCTACAGTCATTTCTCGATAGCGATAGAAGAAGTTTAGTCGATTTCGGAGCGTAGGATCTCCACATAACTTTGGATACTTTGCACGTTTCGCTGTTTCCCCAAAGCGTCTCAGATTTCCTCTGTATAGAATAGTCTTTATCTCTCTTAATATTGAGAATTGGAATTGGAATGTCTATCACCCTGTTGTACGGCAATTGAATTCCTCGTTTCGCTAATCCGTCCGCCTCTTCATTGCCTTCTACGCCCTGGGGGCTAATTCTCACAGTCGATACCGTGCGAAATTTAATCGAAGTTGCGATTTTTTTTTAATTTTGGGATTCTCGCACTCGCTATCGAGTAAGTTGTATCGAAATTTCTTATGATGGCACTCGATAGCGAGTGTACGATCGAATGTAAGCGTGCGAGTTTTATTCGATACCAAATTTGGTGTCGAAATTTTATTTTTAAATAGTTCGTTGGATAACAAGTGTTTATTTAAGATTTTAATTGTTATATTAATTAATTATTCGTATAGATTTTCGTACTTTTTTGTATTACTCCCTTTTTTGCACCTTTGTAAAAAGACTGGATAAAATAATAAAAATTAAAGAAAAGAAAATGGAAATGGCTACGGAGTTTCACCAAATTAATATGGACATTAAGAGGATAGAGTTAAATATACGAACAAAAGAATTGGAGCAGCTAAACAAAAATTAGTATGAATTACTGACATTGGAGTTTAGCATATTTCTTTTAAGTATTAATTTATTAAGAATTGTTTTTGGTTTTTTTCGTATTGAAGTTTACCTTTCTGTTTTTTGTTCGTAAATAAAATTTACAATAATTATAAATTAAACATTTAGTTTGGAAACAAAGAATTTTTAATATTATCTCTTATTTGCTTTCCTATTTTAGTTATAAATAAATTTACGTCAATGACCGCGATTAAAAAAGGAAAACCTTTCAAAATTATAAAACAAAATCGCAATTCTTTTGATAAATTATTTAATTTTCTTTGTAAGCATACATATGTTTTTTGTTTACATATTTGTAGTGTTGGTTAAGGCTTTTTTTATATTTTACAACACTTTATTAAAAAATCGATTCGCAAGGTAACGAGTGCCATCATCAGAAAAACTCGCACGATCGAAATTAATTTCGATACGAATTTATTTCGATCACGAGTCCAGGAATTAGCCCCCTGGTGTCCACGAACCCAGTAGATATATAATCTTCCGGTGTTATATAATCTATCAAATGAGTCCTTGCACCTTTGAACAGTCGAAGAGTGAGTATATTCAGCGGATATCGCCTTGATTGCCGCCTGACTATCTATAAAGAAGTTAATATTTGCGTTCCCAGTTCTGGGATTACAAGCCATGTCAGCAGCCATTTTGGCTGCAAATTTTTCTCCCTGGAAGATGTTACAGTAATCGGGAAGCTTATAAGGTTCTCGAATACCCAGCTGCCGGGAGTATACTGCAGCTCCAACTTCCTCTTCCATTTTGGAACCGTCGGTGTAAAAGTTGAAAGTCCTATAGTCATAGTGAAGTCCTGCTAACCAGCCGTCCTCCTCTAAAATGAAGCAAGCAAGTGAGTGCATTTATTAAGACAATGCTCGGCATTCGTTTCTATTCTTAAATCTTTAAGATATATCTACTCTTTTAATATCGTAATACAAAATAGACAAGATATATTTAATGTGAACTTAACATTAAACCTCAAAATAAAAGGAAAACTTACAAACTTAAAAACCCCATTTAAGATACAAACTTAATTTTGTTTCAGCCGACAAGAATTACAAAGAAAGAATACAACTTCGTTTTTATCTTTTTTAAGTTTTTACTAAATACTTATAAAGTTGTTTTCCAAAACATTCAAAGGTAAAACATTTCATCAAACATTAAATTAAATATCCACAATAAAATATTTTAATACATATTTGATTTTATAATAAATTAAAAGCTCCCAATAATTTTTTATTTTTTTATATGAACATAAATAAATTTTAGTGTAACCGTAGTATGAAAGTGATCAATTATAGTTACAGGATCCATAAATCATTTTTAAAGAGAAGCCGCACACAAACATCTCAACAAAGCAAAAGAAACGATAACCAATAATCAGTTATACCCAGTTGGTCATGACTTCAAGGCAAAATACCAAATAAATAAATAAAAAAAATTATCTTTCATATGGATTTGCAAGGTTCCCACACGAATTATGAAGGTGATTCCTGCTGTTAAGGTAGTTTCTTTAATATAATAAAAATATCAATTCAGCAAATGTACAGAAATTGATGTTACCAATAAGAAAAAAGTGTGTCAGTAATTAAAAAGAAAATTTGAACTTGTGCCAGTCAGTTTTTTTTGCTTGTTTGTTTATTTATTTACAACTTTGAATAAATTTAAACTATTATAAACACTAGTTACAATAATTGTTCTTTCTAAATATATTCAAAGTCCCAGAAACGAGCTCTCAAGTATTTTCAATATAATAAATTTTGTTTTACAAATAATAATTATTTTTAGTTAGCGAAATATATACGAAAATCAATATATTTATTTTGTAATAAAAATATTATAAAAACGAAGGCGAAGGATAAAAACTTAAGTCTAAATGTAAAAAGAAAAGGGAATTTTATAATTTCTTATTCATTTAATCACCAAAATTTAGCTTTTGTACTTTGAAAAAAACGAAGCTCCATATTTGCTAAACTTCTGTTGTATCGACTATTATTATTTGGTAAATTGCAATTAACTGCTTTGATATTGGCACGTCTAAAGTTATGATAAAATACTGGCATGCCATTCAGATCTTGAGTTATATTTTACTTGTCTAAGTATAAGAAGGCCTAAGGGGAGCCAAACAAAGCCTTGCTGTAAGGGAATAGATATAAAGTATGTTTCATATTTATAAGAACACTTTGAATTATAAGGATTTTCATTAACTATAAAACTTTTCTATAAATTAATTTTGTAATGTAACTAGGGTTTTTCCCGTGAAATCCCGAGGCGGGAATTTCAATCTAAAAATTTCCCGCTTTCCTGGGATTTTTCATGCGGGCTCCCGGGAAACAATAAAAAAAAGTAATTGGCAATTTAACGGTAAAAAGGAAGCGGTCGTTTTCGGTAGCAGGGCAATTTGTTAATAAAATTAGAAATAGGCTTTCTGACGAGTCCATAAACGCCTTAAGCGTTTAAAACAATTATTTCCTAAACTAAAAAATATGAATTATATTATTAAAGTATTTTCTTATTTTGATGATGATGATGATGTTCCGCTATTCTCCAGCTTGGGAGCAAACGGCCTCAATTAAAGATTTCCATCTGTTTCGGTCGGCTATTTGTACAGCTTCGTTCCATGTTAGTTGCAATGATGCTAGTTGGTTTAACGTCGATGTACGCCAGGTGGTTCTTGGGCGTCCTCGTCGACGGGAACCTTGTGGGTTATACGTCAGGGCTGCCTTTGCAATTGTGTTTTCTGACCTGAGCGTGTGACCAATCCATTCGAATTTTCGCCTTAAGATGTCATGGTGGATTGGAATCTGCCTTGTCATGCGAAGGAGATCCGCATTACTTATCGTGGTTGGCCAGAAACATCGGATGATGCGACGTAGGCAGCGATTGGTGAATGTTTGTAGTCTCTTTGTGGCGGGCTTTTTCAGACCCCAAGTTTCACATCCATAGAGGAGGATGGGCTTAATGCAGGTGTTGTAAACTCTTAACTTGAGGTCACGTGACAGATCATTTGATATCCATACATTTCTCAAAGAGTACATAGCCTTTCGGGCTTTGTCTATCCGGTTTTCGACGTCTTCGTCTGCACCTCTGTTTGTTGAGATTGTACATCCAAGGTAGCTGAAAGATTGAACATCCTCAATAATGGTACCATTTAGGAGGAGAGCGCTATTGTTATTTGTATTTAGTCTCACGACCTTTGTTTTCTTTGTGTTAATGCGAAGTCCAACTTTACGTGCATTGTAATAAAGAGCTTGAAGTTTGGCATTTATGTGTTCAAAACTGTGAGCGAGTAGGCATAGATCGTCTGCATAGTCCAAATCATTTAATTTTGTAAATGGATCCCACTGCAGACCGTTAGGTGCTGCTGAGTTCGTCGCCGTCATTACTTCATCTAGTATGACCAAAAACAAGAGTGGGGAAAGGACGCAGCTTTGGCGAACTCCAAGGTCGATTGAGAAGGCATCTGAAGTTTGTCCTTTAAGCAGTACCTTATTTTCTGCATTGGAATACATGTTTTTAATTATGTTTGTTATGATGTTTGGGACCCCCTTGCGTTCTAGGGATTTCCATATGCATTGCCTTATAATGGTATCGAATGCTCGTTCAAAGTCGACAAATAGTAGGTATGTTGACGATTTGTTTTCATTCGCCTGCTCGATAATAATTCTGATCGTGGATACATGGTCCACGCATGATCTACCTTCGCGAAAACCCGCTTATTCTTGCCTTAAGGTTTGTTTCAGTGGAGAGAGTCGCTCTAGGATTATCATTGCCAGTAGCTTCTGGATGGTGTTTAGTAATGATATCCCGCGCCAATTTTTGCATTCAAACACACTCTCATACACACGCTATGACGTCAGTGATGATGACATACCTAAAATAATTAGATATGCACAAATTCTCTGCCAACAAAAAATATCTCTGCCACGATTCCATCAGCAACACACCAAACAGCATAAACACACACCCCCGCTATGACGTCAGTGATGACGACACACATAAAAAAATACTAGAGGATGGCAACACTGGCTCGCTCAAAAATAATGGGGACAATAGACATGCGCGATTCCATCAGCAACACACCAAACAGCATAAACACACACCCTCGCTATGACGTCAGTGATGACGACGCACCTAAAAAAATCAGATATACACACATTCTCTGCCAACAAAAAATTCACTGCCTAGATACCAACAGAAACACCCGCGACATACATCACGAGATTTGCACAGGCAAGCAAACGAACCTACACACACACATAAAAAAACTAGAGGATGGCAACACTGGCTCGCTCAAAAGTAATGGGGCTTTTAGACATGCGCCCTATTTAGACAAAAGCCCCATTACCTATCTACTGTTACCTCAACCGTCGTCTAGCCATAATCAATACTCAAATGTTTTAAAGTCTAACACGACTCTTACTCAACAAAAACCTAATAGTCAATCTTCATACGCTAATATTTTAAAGAGTAACCAGATTCCGGCGCAAAAAACTGTACCAGTAAATGAAGAATCAGGGCATAATTTTAGTCGTATTGAAGCCTCGATAGAGATCCTAATACAAACAGTAAATACATTTACTCTCAACATGTCCTGTATGATGCAGGAAATGTTGAAAATGCAGTCTACCTTGTTGCAGGCTGTATTGAAAAAACCATGAACTTAAGAATCTGTTTTTGGAACGCAAACGGCATCTGCCAACATAAAAATGAAATTGAATATTTTCTTCTGGATAAACAAATCGATGTTATGCTTATCTCAGAAACTCACTTGACGTCCCGAAGCTATTTTCGAATTAGTGGATATAATTTCTACGACACCAAGGATCCTCAAGGTAGAGCTTGTGGTGGCTCTGGAATCCTAATAAAAACTCGAATAAAACACTACCTACTAAATGACCTTCGTGAAGAATATCTTCAAGCAACGAACATCTGCATTGAAAATTTTTATCAAAAGCTTGTGATATCATCTGTTTACTCTCCTCCCAGGTTTTCAATTTCAGAGAGTCAATATACCGCATTTTATACAACTCTGGGGTCCCGTTTTCTAGCAGCTGGTGACTACAATGCTAAACACACATTTTGGGGCTCACGTTTAATCAGTCCTAAGGGTCGTGTTTTGTTTGACACAATTTCAAAAATGGGTTTGAATGTAGTTTCAAGTGGTCAGCCAACATATTGGCCAACGGATCGTCAAAAAATTCCTGATGTTATCGACTTTGGGATTATGAAAGGCGTGCCCAGCGAAATGATTGAAGTAGAAGCGTCTTTGGATTTGTCTTCAGATCACTCGCCTACTATTATCACTATTTACTCACACACAACTGCAACACCTACATGTGATTTACCGCTGACACCTGCACGTATTAACTGGCTGAAATACAAAAAATATTTGAGTGCTCATTGCACGGAAAATATGCCATTGAGAACACCTGCTGACATAGAAAACTCTATTAGGTTGTTTGAAGCACATGCTAAACAAGCTGCTCTTAATGCTTCTTCAATTCATCCAAATCAACAAGCGAGATTTAACAATATTTTTTGTGCATACATAGAAAGGCTATTGACTGAAAAACGGAGAGCTCGACGAGAATGGCAACGTTACAGATCGCCTCAGCTAAAATTACGGCTTAAGGAGTGTACCAAACAGCTAAGAAAAGTTTTACAATCACAAAAAACAGCTTCGCTGCAAAAATTTCTGCAAGAACTCGATGCAACACCATCAACAGATTATTCGCTGTGGCGTGCAGCCAGAGGACTTAAAAGGCCAGTGATTTGCAAACCTCTATTACGAGCCTCTAATGGTGACTGGGCAAGAACTGATGCTGAAAAAGGTGATCTATTTGTTAAGCACCTAGAAAAAGTATTTACCCCGAATATTTCTGCTGATATTGTTGAACTGCCACCAGTCGTCTCTTTACCAGAAATACCGATGAGATTTAACATGACTGAGATTGAAAATACTATTACTAGTCTTAACACCAGAAAAGCCCCAGGTGTCGACAAAATAAGCAACAAAATGCTTCAACAACTGCCTTATATTGCAAAAAGAGTTATACTCTTCATTTTTAATAGTATTCTACGGCTGCAATACTATCCTGCAGAATGGAAGGTTTCGATGATTATTATGATACCAAAGCCCGGCAAGGATCATACGAAGGTTGAATCCTATCGGCCTATTAGCTTATTGCCCAACATTTCAAAACTATTTGAAAAGCTGTATATGAGCAAGCTGATGCCTATACTGACTAGAAGTGTATGCATTCCAGATCATCAATTCGGTTTTCGCAGACAACATAGCACAATTGAACAAACTCACAGACTTGTGAACGTAGTTAGAGACACCTTTGAAAAAAAAGAAATATTGCTCTGCGCTCTTTATAGATGTTTCTCAAGCTTTCGATAAAGTATGGCACGAAGGTCTTATCCACAAATTAACACGAAATCTCCCCGCAAACATCGTCAAGCTTTTAAAAAGCTATCTAGAGGAACGAAAATTTGTTTTTAGGGAAGGCAATTTTTTAAGCCCTTCGCAGTCGATCAAAGCCGGAGTTCCCCAAGGCAGCATCTTCGGTCCCTTACTTTATTTAATTTATGCCTCTGACTTACCGTTAAGCAATAACATTCATACATCAACATTTGCCGATGATACAGCTTTTTTAAGCGTCCATGAAAATCCAGTAGAAGCCTCCATCAACTTACAAGGGTATATATCCAAATTGGAAAAATGGCTCAAACAATGGCGCATAAAAGTTAACGAGCAGAAATGTGTACACGTCACTTTTACGTTGCGAAGGGAAACATGCCCGCCTATACAAATCAACACCGAGACTATTCCGCAACATACTGTAGTCAAATATCTAGGCGTTCACCTTGACCGCCGTTTAACATGGAAATCGCATATAGACGCAAAGTTGATGCAAATGAAATTAAAAGCAGCCCAAATGAATTGGCTTATGGGTAGAAATTCAATACTGAGCCTAGACTGTAAACTTCTACTATACAACGCGATCCTGAAACCAATATGGTGCTATGGAATCCAGCTATGGGGCACTGCCTCAGCATCGAATGTAGAAAAAATTCAGAGGCGACAAAATAAAATTCTACGTACAATAACTGCAGCCCCCCTGGTATGTCAGAAACCATAGAATTCATAAAGATCTAGACGTTCCGTTGGTAAAGACAGTATTTTCGAAACACGCGAAAAAATACATTAAAAAACTTGAGTTGCACCCAAACCCACTTGCGCGCAATATTCTAGAGTATAGAGGCCACACCCGGCTTAGGAGGAGGGACACTCTTTCTATCAGCCGTACACGAGAGATGTAAACAACAAAAATCAACCGTTGTAACTAAAAATTATGTTTAGCATTGGCTAAACTTATATTTATTATTTTTTTTTAGATTTAAGATTTGAAAAACTTATTGATGTTTCAATCTATTATTGAAGATTCAATAAATAATATACATATAAAAAAAAATCTTTTGTCAGAAGGTCGTTAAAGTCGGTTATTTTAACACCACGCTCAGCCATATCATTAACCATTTTTAATGTTTTGACAATTTTCAATCCTTCTTGTTGGAAGTCATTTTGGAAGTCATTATTTTGAGGCCAGATGATTGGATGTTGTCTTAGGAAATCTGTTTTTATATTAACTCGGTCAAAGAATGTAAACGTTTTTTGGTAAGAAAATTTACAAATCCTTCATCAACTATCTCTTTTAATTTTTCATTCCTAACTTTAGGATTTACAACCCCAGCGTGCTCTGTACTACTGTGCATTTTATTTGCCATTACCAACTTTTGATCATCTGTAATGGTGGGATCAAAAAACGATAGTCTAATCAACTTTGCATTCAAATACCATAAATGGTTCGCAAATTTGGTCAGAGCTATTTCTGCAATGTCGTTGTCACATTCGTTATAGTCTAACAGACTACGCAAAATTCCTAAATCTTGTTTTGGAGCAAGATGAGCTTTTGGAGCATTGAGCTCTACAATAAATTTTAACCAGGAAAACAGAAATGACACGTACAGAACTTTCTTCTTCTTTAGACATCTTAAATTGACGACGAAAAATGAATATTTTTAGCAGTACATTGCCTTTGCCATCCACCTAGCATTATAAATGGCTCCCGGAGTTCTAAGACCCACAACATTGCCGTCTAGTGATCCAACAAATACGAGAACCAACCGCAGTAGCTCCTTGTAGTCATTTTCAATTGCTTCTGGAATTAGCTGCTTTTGTATTAGATTACCACTGATACCTGTGTTGTATTTTCCTTTGTCTATCTTGGGCCAGGCAGTGAGGAATATCTTGAAAATGTCTGGATAAGGTACACAAAAAAAATAATTTAAAAAATTAAGAATTTAAATTTAAAAATTACAATTAAGCAAAAAACCGTCACGAACGCACGGTCACGTGATGGAAACAAAAACTTAATCACGATCATGCATGATTCACGCTAATCACGTAATTGGTGATTATTTCTATTCCATAGTATTGGCTGACTTCCTAAACACAGCTTGCAAAGCATGCGTTTACAAGACAAAACAATACTTCACGACAAGGCGTTTATGAACGCATTGCTGTGTGTTTTGTTTTTTGAGTTTCAAAGACAAAACAGCAAATGAGAAGCATGCATAATTTTTGCTACTGTAACGCATTAAAAAGGTTTGCACTGCAATTATGAACTCACGGCCTTATCATATATAAGGCTATGTCACTTATGAACGCTATGCATTCTAGTGTTGCTTTACAAACTGCATTTATGAAGTCAGCGATAAATTATGAATTCCGTAACAAATTTTTAACTCTTTCTTGCCTATATAACTATGAAAAGAATCATCATGCCTTGTAATAGCATGTTCATAATGCCCTTTAAATGTGAAAACACATTGAGCGTTACCAAAGGCATTCATCTCATGCGTAATTAAATAAAATAATATAGTCAATTCACAAGGTCTTGTAAAGTTCTTCTAAAATCCGTTAAAGCCGTAAAAAATATGTAACTGGGATATAAAAATAAGAAATTCAAAAACATTACTAAACAAGTTGAAAACCCTAAAATTAAAAATTTACATACGGAAAATTTGTTTAAACTTAGAATATACACAACCAATATTTTAAATTCGGCTTGCGAGAAGGCGAAATTATCCATTAAATGATTTTACATATTAGCAATTCACTTCATAATATAGACGAATAAATTGCATTAAGAATTTATTATGTACATATGTAGGTATATTAAATTTGCCTTCTTGTAGTCGTTTCGGCAGTTATAATAAAAATACTGGACTCTGAAATATTGCAAGTACGCTATGTGCCTAAAATACCCTACACCATAGTATTGAGTGAAGAAAATGTCACAATCACGAAAATTCACGCTTACGAAATTAGGTAAAAACAAAATAATTTAATATAAAAAATTAAGAATTTAAATGAAAAAAATTACTATAAAGCAAAAAAATCGCAACAATCACGCTCAAAATCTCCTTAAGCACACTCACTCATGGTCACGGACGAACGCTCACGCTTTTGAAAAATAAAACTTAGTCACGATCATGCATGATTCACGGTAATCATGTAATTGGTGCTCAATTCTATTCCGTAGTATAGGCTTTCATAAACAAAGCTTGCAAAGCTACACTGGAAGCAAGCGTTTACAATACATTCTAGTGTTGCTTTGCAAATAAGTTTGCTTGTTGTTATTCAGCTATGTTATGAGAGCTATAATTAGGCCTTCATTCCACCTCTTTGGAGTAAGTTGACTAGTCCATGCATCCGTTAACAAGGGCGCAAGTATGTTAGTAGACCAAGATGGATTTGTTTAAATATTTCTGGAGGAATATTATCGGGACCAGCAGATTTGCCGTTTTTTAACTTGGTAATGGCTGCAGTTATCTCCCTTATGGATGGGGGAGCATCGGAGATGTCGGCGTGAGCTAAGGGGAGGGTATTATCCTCGATGAATTCGATTCCAATTTCATTGTTATCTTTTATTTCAAAGTGCTGTCTCCATCTGTCTAGCTGCTGTTCGGTGGTGGTGAGTATATTGTGTTGCAGATCAAAGAGTGGCACTGATGTTTTAAATGATTTAGACGTGACCGTTGAAATACATTTGTACGCCTTGCGTAGATTGTTCTGACGTGTGGCTTTTTCTGCTTCATCTAAATTTGTTGATATGAAGTTTCTTTTATCGGCTCTGGCTGATCGTTGAACTTCACGATTCAGAGATGAGTATTCACGTCGTAGGTTTTGCGCGCTTTCTGAGTTTGGATCGCAGTTGCATAAGGTGTTGTGAATTTCTTTGCGCTTGGTGATTTTGTCCCATGTTCTATTTGATATCCACTCCTTTCTTTCTGTTGCTGATAGACCAATGACTTGAGTTGTAGAATTTACTTATTTTTTTCTTATTTTAAAATTTAATATTATTGTTTTTTTTTTGACGACTTTATAGCTCTTTTCCATTTTTTGGAAAAATATATATTATTTATCATATGAAAAAAGACTACAATACATGAAAATCTTTTGTTTGTTGAGGGTTTTTTAAAATCTTTGAGAAAAGATATTGCGGCAATCTCGATTAATAAGTTTAAAAAAATACATGAAATTAATTATTTCTGGTATATTTTTCAATATTATATTTGGTATTGTATCAATTTTTGAGAATAGTTTTCCTTTGATTTAAAGGTTGTAAACTAAGGTGGCAACAATTCATATTGAAGAGATTCTTAGAAGATTTTTACAAAATGATAATATCGCCATATTTTACAACTGATTATCGAATATTCGAATACACTCAAGTTTTTACTATTTTGTAGTGCATTTTACTGGATTAGGTTTATTTACACAAAATCTAGTCAATGGTAAAACAAATTGCGACAAAACACGCTTGTTGAGATATTAATAAATAAAAGTACCGAAGAAAAACAGTAAAATATTCAAAACTTACAGGGTTTTTTCTTTGTTCAGATAATGCAGTTAGTACGTAAATTAGAATTTTTTAAAGTTGTTTTACACACTTTCGCAGTTGGCGTGGTTTTCCATTATAGTTTTTGATAAGTGAAACACAAATGCAGATGGAAACACTGGTACCAGTACACAAATTGATATTATTAATTAAATAATTGCATTAATTGAATTTTGTATTAGTTAAGCTGCAATTGCCATTCCACTGCCTTTTTGCCGGACCGTTTGTACTCACTCCATGGGGCCATCAATTTTGCGAAGAATTTTGTACTCAAGAACATCCAGTACTGCTTCAATTGCTTTCGCAAGAAGCCAGTTTTCAGTGACATATTGAAGCGTGTTGTACAATGTTATTTAAGCTCATCGAGAGAGGAGTACTGTTCAAAAACTTTCTGTTTTTCTCGAAATAGCATCTATTTGCCAGCACGATCATTTGCTATATTTCAATGGTGACATCTTTATTTCTATTGATGGTGCAGCCGAGGAATATAAATTCTTATACTACCTCGATGCTGCAATTGCCGGCTTTCATAATGTCGTGTTCCTGCCATCGCGATGGGCAGAGGGGTATTTGAACCAAAAAGCTGGCTAAAATTATTAAACGTGTTATTTGAATTGAAAGATTGATTTTTTTAATAGTTTTAGATGAAATTTTATTTAAAAAATCTAGTGGCTGACTTTTTTCTGTTTTCTCTCGAAGTTACAAAACGGTTCTGATAAAAATTTTATGCAATAATCCAGATTTGTATTTTTATACGTATAGTTATAGAAAAGTCTGGTACCTGGAAGATCCATGTATTTTTTATGCAACTGTGTTTACAGTTTTTAACATAATTTTTGTGATAAATGCATTTAAAAATTACTTTAGTTCGGTATGTACAAATATTTTTCTAACAAATAATGATATATAGAGCGCAGGTAAATAAAAAAAACTGTGTTATTGTGATGAAGGACATTCCCTTATACGAGCTGCTACCGATAATAAGCATTTTGCGAATTCATTTTTATAGGCAGGTAATCACTGTGAAGTGTTAAAAATGACATGAATAATATTTAAAATCAATAATTCAACAGACACAAGAAGATTATGATGTTCAAAAAGTTTTTGAAGAAGTGCCTGACGAGTAATAAAAAATTAAATTTGAAAATTAAAAAAAAAAATCGTTAAAACTAATGACGCCAATTCGCTCAAACTTTTTTTGGGTGTCAAAGTAGAGATTCTAAATTTTATTGTAGTACAAACATATTTGTTGCCTTCTCTTTTAAGAACCTTTTTTTTGCAAAAAAGTGTATTAATTAATTTTTTTTTTTTAAAGAGAAGTAACACTCAGGCAATTAGTATGCCCACCAACCCGAAGGTGTGTTACCTTCTTTGGGAAAGGGATAGTGAGAGAGGACAGATGGTGAAAGAGAGAAAGAAAGCTTAATTTTTACAACTCTGATATTGCGCGCTGTGTTAGTTTTTAGATCAGTGTTGCAGCGCCTCTGATGTCAAGTAGGCGCATTAAATATGTTTTAAGCTGTTGCAGCCATTTTATTAATTATTTTACTTCCGCGAAGGAGGGCGCTGTGATGTCCGCTAGCATACACCAGTATCAATTGCTGCCAGTACTGTTCAGTGATCAGTGTGCTATGCCTTCATCACTTAAACACTCCGACAAAAACAAATACAATGGCATACTAATGCACATCTGAAAAATGCTGGATGTTATGACTTGTCTGAAGCTGGGATCGAACCCACGTTCTTAGACATTATTTGCTTTGTAGTCAACGCGCTAACTAGTTCAGCCAACAGCACGACGAATTTTTTCAACATTGATATTTAAAATATTTTATTTTTTAAATATCAAAAATAGCTTTTGAATAAATTCTTCAGTGAAAAAAAATCATTGTAATACCTTTATTCATTTATCCACAAAAAATTTCATTTAAACATCTTGAAACCGAAAAAAAACATTAAAAACGCATGTAATTTTCTTTACTTTCCTGACTTCAGCAGAGCTGAAAATCACAACATAAAGACTTAAAAATTTCCAATATGATGTAAAATTTTATTGTGTATCGATCTGCGTAGTTAGTATTTAAGATTTCTTTAAATTAATTTTTGCCTTTTTGGCCAGCTTTTTGCCACAAATACTCCTCTGTGCGACGTTTGCCCAGCAGTTGCAGGCATAAGCTTGCTCATTCAACATCAAACACATCATCGTAGACTCCTTCTCGGTTCCGGAAAATGCACCTGCTACATCTCCCTCTGTCTTTCCAACGATGTTAACATCTATGCATATGCGAGAAGAATGTGGCCTTTATCGGTCACTGTTCTTGTTTTAACAGCATGTGGAAGAAGTTGTACGATAAGCTGCCATCCTGGAAAAATTTCTTATAGTGGAGAGGTCTCTTCCTATTTTTACTGCGGATATACTGTCACTCACATCCATTCTACAAAGCCGCACAAGTTTTGATGGGATCTCATACGCAGACATACGAGTACTTTCAAACAATTTTTCTCTTATCGGCACGTCAAAGAGGGCTTTATATTCGATGAAAAGTTGGTATGCATCGTTTTGCTTTTTAGGACTCGGCTATTTCCAGGATTTTGTGGGATGTGAAGAATTGTTTGATAGTTGATTTATTTGGCTTGAAACAACACTGATAGTGCTGAATCAATTCGTCGAGTTTAGGCTTCCTCCCCTTAAGCTTCCCAATTGCTGTTTTGACCTCATCTGGGCTTGAGGGTGGACATACAGCTTCATCATTTATGAGTGGTTGCAAGTTAATTTTTTCGAATGGTTTTTCCGCCGCTAATGATATGGAGAAATTTTACTTCCAAATCCTCAGCACACTTGATGTTTCTGTCACCAGATTCCCATTTACATCTCTATACGAAATTATGACAGTAGGCGGTGCTTTTGATTGATATTTTACTCGTTGATAGAATTACCTGGAGTAGTCTCTATTTACAAGCACCTCAATCTCTACAGATTGCCATCTCTCCATTTCTCTTTTCTTCCTTTGGAATAGACGATTTTCCTTCTTCGGCAGCTCTCGAAACCTCGTCATCACATCTCACCTTGACAAAGCTGCAAGTGTAGCATTAAAGACGTACAGCCTTACACTCCTCATCATATTATTGGTTCCTTTCAGACTACTTTTGGTAACCAATTACTTCTTCGGCGGCTTTTGACGAAGATTTTTGCATATCTTGTTCGCTAATATCATCAGGAGATGTATGTAGTGTTCAATTGAAGAAGTTGTGATAACTTCATGGAGTAAACTTGGGCTGTCGGTTGCAAGTGCAGCTTTTCAACGACTAACTTTCTCTTTGTATTGTTATGTACGTCTGTTGCAGCACTTAGCAGAGTGTGTACATTTGCTGCTGCAAAGTGGTGGTTCGAATCTATGTGTTTGCGCAGTTTGGAACGTCCGCACGTCGAACACGATGAATGCATGCTTTTCGTCTATCACAGCATGATCGACTCCTTTCTTTGTTTTTTCGTCAGGTGACAGCCATGTTGCCTTGTGGTCATTTGAAAATTTTTATTATAACTTCCTTTATGTAAATCCTGGTGCTCTGTTCAAATTTGCGAAAAATGTTGAACAACATTGATTATTACGTTTGAAAATTTTGACAACTATTTTGAACAAATTTATCGGTTTTATTGCCTTGAAATGAGCAGCATTGGTTTTCTTTTGAAAACAAAAATATGTGTCTATTAAAAAAAATTAAAACAAACGAACAGCAAAATAATATTAGAAGGAGCTCGCTGAAGACACATTTAATGCAAAAAGTACTTCTCTGCATTATTTTCGATTATTTTAATTATTTTTGGGCAACAAACTTAAAATTAAAACCACAACGCCAAGGAAAATCTGATCAGTGTTGTTTGCAATTCTGTACGAAATAATTTCACAATTGGAAAATATGTTGCCAGAAACATTTTGAAGTTGGAAGAAAATGCTGCCAGAAACATTTCGTATGTTTTCACAAAATGGAAGAGAGTACAACTTCAGCAGTATTATTTTGCATTTATTTCGAATGAATTTTTTTATATGCATTTTTGACAGCAGTTCGCACGAAATTATGCACATGACTTTATTAATAAACGCATATTTATTATTTAACAAAGTAAAACAAAACACTCCACATAGAAAAAGATCGGTTGGTGATTTTAATCCTTCGCCCATGACGACGGGTTAAACCCCCCTCTGAGCTCGTACAAAACTTTTTTTATATTTAAACAAATCCCACACAACCCTCGTAGCTAATGTCAATATTTGTTTCTCATTAATGTACATAAACAAATATATGGAAAAAATAAACAAATTAATCCTCGTTTATGTTCTCGTACTCGTATACAAGTTTTGACGCATATGAGCTGTAAATGAGATTATGAAATTAAAAAATTAAAAATACAAATAAAAGAAGAGGGATGCCCCAAATTGGTTCGTTGAATGAATATATGAATGACTCTGCACGCACTGTGAGTGTGTGCTATTCTGTGGTCTATGTTGTATGATGAAAGAGTTGTTAACTATTTTGTGGTGTTGTTAAGAAATTGACCTAAATTTATTTGCAAGAAAGATGATAGGAAAACACTCACATACACATACATACTCATACATCATACAAACATTTTACACACATTCAAAACGTTATTGCTGAACACCAAAAAATAAAAAATAAAAAATTAAAAAAGACATACTGCGGGTACATTTATGTTTAAGAACATAAAGAATATACAGCCAACCATCATTGATCTTTGCAAGTACATCGTCTGTGGTTACTTGCATAAATACGAGTGAGTACGTTTGTTGCAAACATTAGCATGACAGATATGGGGCACACACATTTTATGATAAGTGTAAAGAGTTTTTAAAACAGACATTAAAACGGCCGAAACAAAATATAATAAAAAAAAGAGTATGAAACAAATTAATACTCGTAAATATCAATAACAAACTATTCAATGGAAAATAAATTTAAAACTGGTGAGACAAATTAAGCTGCCACAAGATATACAAAATTGATTTTTTATAGCAGCGACATGGCTTGAGGTTCTACACTACAACGGGACACAGAAAAGCACGACAGATTGATGTTAAGTTCATGCAGATGTTCAATGCATTTGGTAACTTCAGTTTAAGTGAAATAGATATTTGTAACTTTCTTTTTATCAAAATTTTTACGGGCTTAGTGAGTAAAGTGGTCTTAGATATTCCTCACCGTTTTAAGGATTGATTATTTTATATGTTGGTTTCTATTAACTTAATTTTCATGATAGAAAATCTAATTTAATTACATAATTACGCAGAAAAATCGCATGGTAGAACATTTAGACGAATAAATATCTCGAATAAAACTAATTCAAATACTCGTATATTTATTTACTCGAGCAACTAAATATTAGTTACTCGATTAGAATTATTTTAAAGCAAATTATTCGAGTAACTTTATTCCAATGAAATTATTCGTAATTTATTCGATTAAAAATTATTCGAATAAAAAAGTAAAGGAATTTTTTAAGAAAATAACTATAGCTGCAAATTAAAAAAAATATATATTTTTACTGGCTGAGACTATAGGCTTTAAGTTTAAGATATAAAACTTTAAAATCGACCGGTAGGAAAAATAGTTATGATTTTAAGTTTTAGCTGATTTTTGGTACAAAAGTGAAGTATTAAAACTTGTTTAAAAAGTTTGAGTGTGCCAAGCTTTGGCACCGTGAAACTTTTAGTACGAAAAGTTAAAGGTTGGTTTTTTGTAACAGTTTGAGTTAAAAAATAGTTTATTAAGTAGAGAACATAAAAAATACAAACATTGGTTCAAATTTACTCTAGATAAAGAGGTTTTAATGAAGAAGACGTAGGTTTCTATTTAAGTCCCAAATAGACATTATAAATATTATATGTAAACTTTTATTATAAATTTGTTTAAATTTATTAATCGACATTGTAAAGAAAATAAAATAGATTCATATCGAATGTAATTTGTTTGTTGGGTTTTTTTGAATAAGTTTCAAAGTCTACCTAAAAGAACCTTCAAGAAATAAAAGTTTTTGAAAATCTTTGAATAAATTTGTAAATTTAAAATTGATTAATGTACATAAAATTTTAAAACGATAAAATAACGATACCTCTAGTGTTTTGAAAAATTACTATTAATTAAACAATTTTAGTAAATATAAAAGAATTCAAGCATAAAACACACCTGCTTTGATGACATTGGTCGCGTTCATAAGACATAACTATTGTGCACCCGTTAAGTGTTTATCTTAGAAACGCAGAGTTGACAAGTTCCGCTCCACACAACAGTTGAGTATTTGCTGCCATTTTTTTTATCATAAATATTTTTTGCTACATTTCGTCAACATGTTGCGTTTAGCCTCCACAGCTCATTAGGAGAGTTATCCGCTTTTATATTCTAATGCAACGCCGTTTTGTTAGGTGGCGACTGCAAATTGATTTGTTAAATTTTGCATTAAAAATGCAATAAAATACCGAAAATGGTTTTTATTTATATTAATTACATATTTAGTTCAATATAAGGCTTAAAGATTTTTTTAACACAGTGCCGGCTTAGAGTTAAAATATAAATACTATCGGCACCGGTTTATCATTTATTAGAGTATTTTACTCTGCACTTTTATGTTGTGAATATTAAATTTGTGGTGCAGATTTTAAAATAAAAATGGGAAATTGCTGCTAAGAAAAAGTCCATTGCAAATTTACTTTTTAGGGTAAGCCAATCTAATTAATTTAGCAAATTTAAATTATATCTTTTGCAGCACTTTTATTTCCTTTCAATTGTTTACATTAATCAGCTGTTCATTATCCAATTATTCATCAAGCCGTTTCTAAGACGTATATGTTGGGATCAACAGTTGGCAACAGTTTCAGAACTGTTGAACTCAACAGTTATTTGCAGGTCATTTATGATTTTAAAACCTCATAAATTGGATGATCAGAAAAGTATTTTGCTTACTCAGAAGTCTAATTGTGGTATCCTTCTTGAGATGTTTCTTATTGTGCGCAGTTATATATTATGCCCAAAGCAAAACACTTTAACAATTCCGAGAAAAAAAAATATATTTTATACCTTTACAGTCAGGGTAAATCAATTTTAAAAAGCAAAGTACTTTGTGACCTAAATTATATAAATTTAAGGCATCATTAGTTTCTACTTTTCGTTGTCGTTCTGTTCCGTTCTGAACTTTCGGATGTGGACGATATAATTATAGGATTGAATTTTGTAAATGTTTGCAAGTTATCTTAAGATGATGATGTAATAATTTCTAATAAACTCACTATTTCAAAAAATCATTATTTTGCAATTTTTCAACAAAAAGGGCAAAAATTGTTGCAAATTTTTTTTAGAAAAGAAAACCGCTTTTAATTTTTGTAATACTAAAAGCTCAAAAAAAAAACAAATAAAGAAATTTATTTCGTTTGAAAATCTTTTAAAACAAAAAAAAACTAAAAATGTTTAAAAATCAAAGGCTTACTAAAAAATTTTTCATTTTAGCGAGATACTGAAATTTTTTGGCTCCCGAGGTACACTAGTATCTACTTTTGAATGAACTTTAACATTTTGCAATAGGTGACCATAAAAAAAATTAGTTTTGCCAGCCTTCTCGTGAAATGGTCGACGTACTACATTCAAGTACATATTTTTTACTTACTTTGAGTACGATTCGTACTCAAAATTTTGAGTACAAATAACAATAAAAGGTGCTTTAATCAAATCGAAAACGAGATTACTTTAGATAATTAATCCTTGAGTTTCTTAAAATGAGTACAAAATTCTTTAAATTACAGTACTTTTAACACTGCTTGGGATTGATTTATCTACGAATGGATTGATTTTTCTTTTGAGTGTAAGAACAGCAAGAATATTTGTTAAAAATACTAAAATGTGCTCTAAATGTTTTAAAAAGACTTAAATATTTTAAAACGTAATAAATTTTAGCAATTAAATAAAGAAACAAAAAAAAGAACAAGCACTAATTAATAAGGTAATTATTTTATTTATTCAATCGAGATTGCCTCGATATCTTTCTTTTAAGATTTTGTTTGTTGAGGGTTTTTAGCTAGTCTATATACAGACTTGAATTTCATTGATGCTAAAGCCAAATCATCAGTAGACCTTAAACCATATTTTGATATGTTTCAAACCTCATATCTTATACAAAAACTTTTAAAAACTCAATGAGAATTAAAAAAATTACAAGAGTATAATCATAGTAGGATCAATACTGATCCGTTATAGTCTGATAAATAAATTATTTCAAATAAAAAATACTCTCTTAATAAAATAATGAATTTATCCAATAATAATTTCTTAAATTAAGAAGATATGGGTAAACTCAGATTAGAAGTCAAACCATAAAAATTAGATTTTAAAAAACTTTTGTTTGCCTACTATGATTATATTATTGTAATTTTTATAATTCTCATTAAGTTTTTAAAAGTTTTTGTATAAGATATGAGGTTTGAAACATATCAAAATATGGTTTAAGGTCTACTGATGATTTGGCTTTAGCACCAATGAAGTGCATGTATATAGACTAGGTAAAAAAACCCTCAACAAACCAAAGTTTTTTTTACTAATTAATAAGTAAATATGATCTTTAATTTTAAGTGAGTTGAAGTGCTCTAAATGTTAAAGTATGGATTGACTAATCGAAACCAAAAATCTTAACAAATTCTTGGGTGGCGTATGAGATGTGGAACAAGTTAACACAGACTTCCTTGAGTTGTCACCTGAGGTGGCTGTTTTAAACAACCGCTTGAAGTAGTAAACTAATAGTGCCGCGCGTTCCCCCAAGGACGTAAAAAATGGTTGGGATGTTGGACTTGCAATTCAACGTACAACAAAATATAAATAAAAAAATAAAATATTTGTTTTTTGTAAAACAAGCTTGTAAAACAATTTCTTTATATTTTTCTTGTAATTTTTTAATTTTCATTTGATTTTTGGAAATCGTTGTATAAACTAACAAGTTTGTGACTTTTTAAGAATACCCATGAAATACAGGCATAAAGACTAGCTCAACCCACAACAAATGAAATTTTTTAAATTTCAAGTCTACTTTAAAATCAATTTTTCATACAAAATTTTCATAAAAAACACTTCAAGTCCAAATAATTTTTTTGACACACATAAAAAACTACTAACAAATCAAATCTTGTTTTCCTAATCACTAAAAAAAGCTGATCTAATTTTCAAAAATCATAAAGTAGAAAGAAAAATGAAAGTTTTTTAACTCTTGAAAGAAAACCCAAAAGTACAAGCCTCATAAAATTTAGATTCTAACTGTAATTATATAAAAAAATAACACTGCAAGTGCTTGATATCGAAACATTAAAGTAAACATCTTTATAATTATAACAGCGTAAGCATGACAAACTACTTTTTAATAAAAATGAATTCACAGTTTGTCAATCAAATGTACGCATAGCGGAGTAATGTCCGAAGAAATATTTTGATTATATTTGACACTCACAAAAAAATTAAAATGTATATCGGCTGTTTTTGTTGAAAACAAAACCACCGTTTGGTTTTAAAAATGACAAGATGTCAAAAATGTTGAATAATTTTAAGACAAGCACTGTAATATTTTATCGCAAATAATAACACAATGCAAAAAGAAAAATCAGCTTTAACAATTCCAAAGAGAAATGAAAGTAGACCTTTAAATAAACAGAACTGCCGCTGCTAACGGCAAACTTATTATTTGTTTAATGAACCTATTTAAGTGAGCTAAAATTTACATGTATTTTTTCTGATTTTTTACATAAAAACAACGAATTACAAAAGTTTTTCATTGTACCGTTAGTTTTTTTTTCTTCTTCTTAATCATTTTAATCTAAAATATCTCTCATTTTGAACATAATTTGAATATGTTTTCTTAAAGTGTATATATCGAGAATTTAAAATATAACTGCAATAATTTGTAAACCTATTCCACTGAGCGGCAGTTTATTTGTAGTGCGAACATTTACTTGACAAACTGTATTAAGGCTTAATTAAAAGTTTTAAATTTAGATCAATTTTTTTTTGTTTTTTGTTTCGGCAGAGGTTGTGGAGTCGTCATAGAAAAGTAAAAATGTAAATAAAGTAGCAATTATAATAACCGCTTCTTGTTTTAGGCCAACAACAACAATTTGGTTAGACAAGAAGAAAATTTACTACTACAACACTTTATTTCGTGCGACTCGACTACAACAAAAAAAAGTAGAACAGTTTTTTTAACGTCATAAAAAATTTATTAAAAAACATAAAACCAAACAACGACATCTGCATGCTTGAATGAATTTAAATAAATCTTGTAAATGCCAAAAAAATTTAAAAAAAATAACTTCAAATGTTCAAACCAAAATCAAGGAAAATATTACAAGTCAAAAGTAGGTGGAAAACACAAATTATCAAACTGGCTTTAACACATTTAAAAAAAATAATATCTATTCGTTACTTAAAGAACACGCATTATGATTATGTGCTGCTCATTCCACATTTTGCTAAGAAGCGTAGCACCAAAGAAAATCCTAAAATGGAGAAAGATTTTTTCTATCGCTCGATTTTTGATCACAAAAATGTTCACAGTTTCTGCGCGATTGATTAAATATCGTCATATGAATTCATAAAAGCTGTAAGTTACATTATAAAAACTTTTTAATATGAAATATTAATAAAAATGTTTCAACATTTTTTCAGTTTAAGCTTATTTCTTATACACTCCGGTTCACTTATTTAAAGGCACTAAAAATTCCATATTCAGCAGATTGTATCTTTTGCAATTTTCAACCGATTGCAGAATTTTAAAATAGAAATGGAAGCTAGACATTTTGAGATATAAAAAAATCTTGACAATAGTGGATGTTTATGCCTGAACTATCATTAGTTACCACCTCTGAGCCCTTGTGAGTGATGTCAAGTCACAGGAAAGTGATTCGACGTCAAGGGTGCGCTAACGGGCTTTGCGGTTGGCCCTTTTTTAATACGTCTTTTTGTTGGATTTGATTGCCTTGGTTTTGATGACGTGTCGTTTCTTTTTTGGTGGTGACTGAGATGTTTCGTGCTGCAATACTCATCGTATATCCGTTCACAAGTTAACAACTACTACTCACTTTAATTTCTTCACTTAAAATTTATAAAGTAATTAATTGTCAAGTAGTTTTTTTATATAAGCTTGCAAACTTTATTCTGGTTAAGTGATTATTAATTGGAATTTAGATAAATTGTTGAATTGGATCCAATAAATATATCCGAAGAGGAAAACCGAGTTGTGTGTATTTTTAACAAGAAGCTTAAGGTTTTAGAAGTCAGCCATTTGAAAGCCGACAATAAACAATTTTTTAAGCAATTTATAAAAAAAAATCCAAAAATGTGTTATTTTTGGTTCACTTGAATAAAGGCCCTTTAACTAATTTTAATGAAAAACAGTTTCTCTTGTTTATTGTTTTATTTATTTTACTTTATTTAAAAACTATTAGTAATGGAGACAACCCCGTTACTTTTTAATATCTTCAAATATACGGAGTTTCATTGACAGATAAAGAGAATTTATGTAATCCAACGAAATTTGATTCCAAGCATCCTTAATGGCCTGAATTAGTGACTGCTTGTCATTATAACCAACCCCAGACATTTTCCCATAATGTTTACATCTGGCGAACAGGGTGGCCAGTCAAGAATATTAACATTTTGGCTTGCAATGAACTCCTTTACTACTCTGGCGTCGTGTATAGGGGCATTATCCTGTTACAATATCCAAGATATGGGACTGAATAGTTCACTGAACTTCGGAAAAGCCGAATCCAATAACGTTTTATAGATTACACCAGTCATTTTTGCACTTTGAAAATCAAGATCGATGGTGCCATAGTACGTAATAGCACCCCACATCATAACGCCGCCCTTTCGGCTATGATGTCGATTCAAAAATCCCTTTTCTTTGCGCAGATCATGGAAATAATAGTTGTAGCCATCATGCCCATCCAAATTAAATGTCTTCTCATCCGTAAATGTAACGTTTCTCCATTCATTTACATGACCTCTTTGCTGCACATCCCATAAAATGTATTGCGAATTGAAGCCGCTTTTCCTTACGAGGGGCTAATATTTTTGTGTGGCTTTTTTTTTAAGTTTAGGTATTTAAGATACTCACACCTCTTAATTACTCTACTTACTGATGACTTGTTCGCTTGCACTCCAGCTTGAGCTCTTACTTTTGAAAAGGATAATGCAGAATTAGAAGCATTCTGATGATTTTTCTTTTCTCATACTTCAAAGTTTTGTCCACGCCCCTCGTGATCCTTGATGTAATTGTCGACAACTGTTGGGCTTTGTAAAATTTTTTAGCGATTGCGCGGTTAGAATATCCTTCAGAATGGCAAACATCGATTTTAGATTTTTCCGAAAGATTTAAATTTTCTTGTTTTGCCATTTTGACTCGTAAAATTTTAAAGATGTAATAAATTGTAATAAACAAATGCTCCCCACAAAAAATCATCGCTTACTTAAAAATAAAAAAAAATAATAAAGTGCCTTTATTCAAGTGAACCAGAAAAAATAGCACATTTTTTAATTATTTTAATAAATTGCTTAAAAAAAGTTCTTTAGTAAAGAAAACACTATTGTCATGATTTTTCTTTTATATTTCAAGTTGTTTAGCTTCCATTTCTATTTTAAAATTCTGCATTCTGCAGTCGTTTAAAAATTGCAAGAGATACAGGCTGTTGAATATGGAAATAAGTGAACCGGAGTGTATTAACGAATTAGTAAAATTTTAATATGTAAATTTTTACAGGAACATATCAACCACTATGCGCGAAATTATCGTATGTTACAGTTTTTTCAAAGTCGATTTTTTATGCAAACTGGTTCAAAATCCATTAATTCCAGTGCTGACAAAATATTATAGCAATAAATAAAATAGTTATGGAGATAACACAATGCACATTTCATCGAATGTAACAGTTTTATTGTATATAATATTAATAAAAATAGTAATAAAAACTCTCTCCGGTAAAAGTAAGTTTTTGTAACATACAATAATATTGTGCGCAAGGGTCAACATATTTTGAATTGGAGCATCAAGAGGTCGATTTTGAATTTTTTTCAGCTTAGGGCTTTTTTGAAATCATATGACGATATGTAGGATATTGTAAAGGAACATGTTCATTTAGAAGTTAAGATCGTATTTCATCTTACAAAGATTTCCACTCAAAAAGCGTCTACTGCTGGATTAAAAGAGATAAATCTTAATTTAAAAACAGCGGCACCGCGAAGCCACTAAAAACGCATTTTTAATCGCAATTTGCCAAAATTTATTTATTTTTTTTCTTTTGTTTAGTATGGTTATGTACAACCAAAGGAGTGACATGATAGAGTCAATGTTTGTATTATAGTGGGATAAACCTTAGGGTTCTTGACCAACGTGGAACCCCCGTGGTCACACGCTTGAACAGGATCGGGATATATGAATATGTAATGACCGAAAACCTTAACAAATGCTGTGTGAAACTTTAAGAAAACACTAGAGCTTTTTCTTTTATGTCGATAGTCTTTAAATGAGATTTTAAGATATTCCATTCCAGTTAAGAGGTCTTCTTTCAAGCAGGACTTGAGGACTTCGATGCGATTGAATTACTATGTGAGGAAATTTGAGTATGAGATCGGAGTTTGGCAAGGGAACCGTCCCTAAGCGAAGTAATTTATACAAGTGGGGAAGAGGTCCTGGGGAGAGGTCACGATTTAGTACGAGTCGTTTTTTTTAGTAAAAATAGCAATAAATTGTACTTTAATCAAACCGAAAACGGAATTCCTTTAGATAACCAATCCTAGAGTGTCTTAAAATGAGTACAAAATTCTTTAGTCATGTGAAAAATCTTGAATCAACTAAAAAAATTAAATTGAGTACTTAATTGAGTCCGTACTTAAATCCATTTTTTACTTGATTTTATTAAATCTGAGATTACCGTACTTTTAACACCGCTTGGGATTGATTTGAGTACCGTAGGATTGATTGAAGTACGAATGGATTGATTTTTCTTTTGAGTGTGTAGGACCTCCAACGCTGAGCGATCTTATTAGATATCTCAATGCGACGGGTTGGATCTAGTATCAATCACTGTATCCGAGCACTTAGATACGGTTCCACATAGTTTGACACCGACGAGTGAGTGGTCCTTTCAAAAAGGAATCATATAGATTCTACTTGAATGCCTACGTGTAGTGGGCAGCCACGTAAACCAACCAACCAACCAACCCGGACCTCCAACGGAATATATTCTGTAAGATGCGACAGAACTCATTTGAAAATTTAAGCTCTTCAATACCATTTTCTTAGATGTCGTTATGCCAGCAGCAAGCAGACCTGCGTTTCTAGATTTATTAGGAGGTCTTTATTATCTCTAAGCATCTTCTGTAGTAGAACCACAGCTTAGGTTGGAGAGGGGCTCGACGTTTTCTAATAACAGCAAATGAACCACAATGTCAAATCAAAGGTATAAGAGCAACTTGTTATTTTAATTTGTTGAAACGACTGAAAAATTAAAGGAAATTATTTCATTATTCTGTTTTGATTTTATACTCTTCTTGTGTATTTTCTCTAAAAAAGTTATTGTTATACAGCGAAATAAGCATTGAAAATAGTTAAGCAGTTTCAAGAACTGAGCTTCCGTAAATGTTTATTCACAAAAATATTTTAAAATTGTGAAAAGTATCGTTGAATCGACATAAAAAATATCACTGATAGCGAGATATCGGCAAACCTGAAGTATCGCCTATACATATATCGGTATCGGTATCGGCTGCATTCCCAGAATTCTCACTACTATGAACCCATATTGTTGTCGGAAGGAAGTGCCCTCTAAAATAGCACAGATTCAGTGTTATATTTCTTCCACCTTTTTTAAAGCGGCTCTATAGCAAAACTATCGTTTGATAACTTCTCTCCACATACTTTTATGTATCTTATTCTGTTTAGAATTTTAATATTTTGAAACTGTGACGGTGTAGGATTTTATGCACTGTACAACTTGGATTTGTTTTTATACATATATTTATTTATTTTTATATTCATATTTATATGATTTATAAATTTATTTTGTCCACGAATTGGAAAGAAAATTTTCATTTAATATTGAAAAACTGAGTTGAACGGTTGGAAAGTTTAATTTTGTATTGGTGTCTAAAAGATAATTTTATTTCATGATCTCTTCGGGATAAGGAAAGGTTGCTTCAACAGGGATTTTGTGATAAAAGGTACAAAATTTTTATATTAGATTGATTAGCTGTATGATAAATATTTTATATATTTGGTTTGTTGTAGTAAAATTTTACCGATTCTGATTGCAACTGACATACTTCTATAAATACGCGGAAGGAAAATAGTGTACAAATCAAAATTCGAGCTGCAATTCACAGATCTACTTGACGAAAGGGAATATAGAATTTATCATCAGATTGCAACAAGAATACTTACCTAATACCAATAATAAAGTACACTGATTTGCGATAACTACATTTTATTTCTCTCTCAATCATACAAATATTTATCTCGATTTGGGATTGGGAGGGTATAACGTATCATTTGAAGCAAAGGAAGAAAAAAAAGAAGGAAAGAAGAAAAACTAATTGAAAAACAAATACAAACTGGCCATAAAATGTTATAATATTTTTTTGCATTATCTTTTCACTTATATATACAAAATTAATAAATTAAATTAAATTAAATTTTAAAATATATGTAGTATAATAATTACTTAATTTAATTTTTTTATCTTAAACTTAAATTTTTAATAAATTTTCAAATTTAACATTTAAAATGAGTAAATTTTATTAATACTTAAATAATATTTTCAATTTATGACATTCATACTTACACCCTACATACATGCATTTATAAACTTACATCTCTACACTCACAATATTCTTACAGTAACGGACTGTACGTTATTCAAGAAGTAATCCGTTCAGTAATTTTTAAAAGAATAAACATTTAAAATTGTAAGCAATTTTATTTTTAACTGATTCTAACATTCATTCAAAAAACTAAAGACGTAATATTGTCCGTTCTTTTCAAGTGCAGTTTTTTTTCACAAACAAAGGAAAAATCTTTTATTTTTACGGGCTTAAGTCAATTAATTTTTTAACATTAAAAATTAAATGAACTTTTGGTTCAATTCAAATGAAAATGTAGTAAACCGGTTTTTAAGTGAACTTTCATTTATTTTAAATTATAATTTCAGTTAATTTTACGTACAGAATATTTTGAGTGTATATAAAAATATCTATGCACTACAATTATACTAAAACCTAATATTAATTAAAATAATCAAATTTTGCTGCATTTCGCAATAAGTCTACTGTCATCTGGTACCGTCTGACAATATTGGACCATAAAATGTAAGTTGTATGATTTTGAATATTTTATTATCACATTAAAACCATATATTAAAAATCAATCTAAATTCCTATCTGCTTACATAATATAAGATTTTCTTAAATAAGATTTAAATATACATTCATAAAAATTTTATAAATAATTTTTTAAACATTTATCTGTGTGCATATAAATACACCTACGAGTATATATCGCAATATGCTGTATGTCACTAAATCATACTTTTGCAGGAAAGACAAAAATTGAATATTTCTGAGAAAAATTGTTTGTTTTAGTTTCGCTGGCTAGAATATAATAATAAATCGCCACGATTCACACTGTATCCAATGTTAGTATCCAATGCAGAATGACACAATTTATAGGTTTTATCTCGAAAGAACACTCCACGCCACTGTCAAATCAAGCGTGCGATTGACATACGTCCTTTTGCAGTAACCAAAAGAAGCTCGCAAAAGCTCTCTTCTGATTGCCTGAACGGCACGAGATAAATGCAAGTTGTAGGAGCCCCAATTTTGGTTACAACGCTACAATAAAACCAAATTCAATTTTTTTTGACATACAGCCTATTGCATTCACCACGACGATATATTAATGAGATATTCAATATTTGCAATTTTATAAATTATTACAAAATAGGATACATAATGAATATTGTTGTTAAATAATTGCCATTGATTAAACAAAAATTATAGTCTAATAAATTATTACTACGAAAGGTGAAGATCTAGATAAGGGATGTGTGGTAATTTCCAACGCTCTTGCTTAATTATCATCAACCAGTTTCAAAATTTGATTATCGCTTGACAATTATATGTTATCTAAATTAAAGCCTGCTGTAATATTTATTTGATCATTCGCAAGGAATACTATTAGGGAACATTTTGTAACCACAACCAACGACGGGTATTGCCGGCTTATTAGATAGCCCCGTTCCCAAAATCATTATAATATAAATATGCTACAAAGCCACCTGTAATAATTGTTTTCGATATCCTGCTTTACTTTCTATAATCTCTGTCGAAACAGGTACATGAAAACTATGCTGCAAAATGAGCCATGACATCACTGCATCTTCTATCTGAGGATTTTCACATTGTCTCAAAGATTTTCTGTTTCCTAAATAAGTTTTCGATTTATTCAAGTTATTAAAATGTTTAAACGTACATACCTGATCCTCTCAAAGTTTGAGACACACGAGTCCGTATTAAAGAGGTCGTACTTTAGTGCAGTGAATATGTGGCTTTCTTTGATCTTCACATAAATAAATCATCTCACTCTGACAAAACGGAAATAAAAGACACAAAACATTCTTATAAAATTTGTCTTCTCTCAGCTTTGTGCTCTGTGCGAAGCCGCTTGGTGGCTGACAGAACTGTTTAGTGAACGTAGAGGCCTGAAATTATGTCAATCTCAGTGAAACCATTTATTTTCTTAATTAAATACTAATATTTTATTTTGAAAAATTATACATACACATATGTATGTATGTGTGTATGTCTGTATGTATGTATGTATGTGTTCTGCTGATATTGCCTGTATTAATTAAGTAGATGGGAGTTGTTGCAGCAGAAATTGTTGTTGTAGATTTAATGGTGAACTTGTTGTTTTTAGTGTTTGATTTTTTTATTTTTTTTTTTTGGTATTTTCTTTTAGCTTATTATTTCACTCGTAATCCATGTTTTAGTTTTTGTTCTTCCTTTTAAAGTTGACAGAAAACGAAACAAAACAACCACAAAAACAGCAACAGCAACAGCAACAACAAATGTCAAACACTAGTTAAGCATGTTGTAATTAAGATCTTTTTTATTATTGTTATTTCGTTGTCAACCATGGCTTGCTGTTGTTGCATGTATGGATGGTTGAATGGTTTGTTGGTAGGAAAAGTGGTTTTTATTTAATTTTTTTTGTTTTGTTTTACGGATAAGAAAACACAATGACGTTTAAGTCAATTGACTGACTAACTCACTAGTGACATGTTTAGTTAAACTAACTAGAGAGTTTGCTGGTTTAAGCACCACCACTACCTGCAGCAGCCGCAATATAACATGTAAGTAATAGCAAGTCAATTGTATAAATAGCACACACTCTTAAGATTTTATGGAAACTAGTAAAACTTCATTTGTACAACTTCTATGTGTCACAAAAGTCAATTCAACTAAAATTGCTTTAAAAAAAACAACCACATGCTGTTATTTCACATTTCTAACAAAATTGCATATTTGAAGTCATTTTGCCAACACATACTTCTACACTCACTCAGTCAGCCAGTCAGTCAGTCAACCAGCCAGTCACCATTTGAAATACAACAAACAGCCGTCTTAACTTTTTTTTAAACTCCTAAGAAAATTTTGTTTTCGGTTGAAGACATTTTTAAACAACTGTTGGCTGTCTTTGGTAATGACTTTACAAAAAAAAGTTGTTGTTAACAGCAGCGAAATGAGCAGAGAAAAAAACAGAAAGAAAACTATTACCGGAATTCTTGTGTTAGACACCCAAAAACAATTCGATAATAAATTATGTTGTGGCCATTCAACCAGAGGCTATATTTGATAAATTAAATTATAAATATTTTATTAAAAATAGCATGTAGTTAAGAAGAAATTTAGTTTTTTTTTGAGGGGGAATTTCAGTAATGCCGGTTATTTGGGGATTTTATGCAAAAATTTACATACTTTGCCCGCAGCTGTCCAGTAATTTAAACGCATTTTGCTAGACTCAAGAGAACTCATATATTTAGATTAAGCTTGATTAAGCAAATCGCTGACTTAATAATTCTACGTTTTATTAGTACATATATGTAGATAAAGAGAAAATTAAATTTATAAAATATTTTTTTTTTATCTTCAACTTCTAAATACATAAATTTATGCAACAAAATTTAGCTAAGATGTTAGTTAGCCATGAGTTGAATATATGAAAACCTAAATTATGCTGTGTTATCTTTATTTAAGAAGAAAATTAAACTAATTTCATTTAACATACATCTTTGATACTCAAAACTCATTTGTAAATAATTTTTAATTTGATTTTTCGAATTTAACAGGATGTTTATAGAACACGTCACAATCAAGACACGGACGAATGGCACATGCACGAATACGTAAGAATTTGCATTTGTAGAACACGTTAAGTTTTTTTCGTCCGTCTTACGTCGTGCGGCGCACTTATGAAATCACAGTGTTGCCTTTTTGTAAATAATTTTTATTTGCTTACATTTTTTCATATGAAATTGGTATTTTTGTCATTAAAAAAGGTAACCCTTTTTGGGCGGCAAGACGGAAAACAGCTGAGTTTTGTAAATAAACAACACAAATTTAAAGTATAGAAAAATCTAAAAATTGTGTTTTGCTTAAATGTTTCTTGTATTTATTACTCTCATGTATCTCCGTATATTTATGCTTTATGATGTTTTTTTATATATTAAGTCGAACAATTTACTTGTTAAGCATGGTACTCTGTTCATCATTTCGTGCGAACTGCTGTCAAAAGTTCATATAAAAAAATTCGTTCGAAATAATTGTAAAATAATATGGCCGAAGTTGTACTCTGTTCATCTTGTGAAAACATACGAAATGTTTCTGGCAGCATTATTTTTTCAACCACAAAATGTTTCTGGCAACATATTTTCCAACTGCGAAATAATAAAAGCATCACTTATATCGTACGAACTTTCAGAACTTTGTATCAGTTCCAGTAATGGTTTCTTAAAAACTGGTTATCCAAACTAGTTTGGACAATATTTTGTTTAAAGTTTCAACCTTTTATAATCTTAATATTGAATTTACACCTATTTTGAATTATACCTACTTAACCTAAATTATACCTACCTTGAATTGTCTTTACCTTGACTTCACTGTAATTATCCGAATATAGTGTAAAATTGCCCTCACCGCATTTCATGAGAACAGTTACTTACTTTACTTACCTTGCAACTCGCCTTCAGTTCACATCTTGTAAATAACTAAACAAGAATAAAATAAAAATTTTGGTATTAAACATTAAGTTAATTAATTACTACCCAAAAGAAAATAAAGGAATGAACACCCTATAGCTTGTAAGTACCCAATTACCAGTTAGATAAAAGCACGAAGAACTAATTCTTCTTTCGTATTTTATCCCTTAGCCCCTCACAATTCCAACCATTCCTTGATCGGTTGCAATTAGAATTCCCTTTGAGTTTGGCCTTCGTGCGTCCCGCACTATTTTACTTCCAACTAAAAAAAGGGAATTTTTAAATAATTGCCTCACAATTATTTACTGTTAATAGAATTTTCCTTGAGTAATCTGTCCAAGCCTAGTCCTCAATGAACATGCCACAGAATAGTTCCTTAAGGCCTGGTATAAAATCTAGTCCTTCGATGACCTTTCACCGTCTAAAAGTCTAAAAATTTCACAACAATAAATCTATAAGTAAATAAAAAATGTATTTAAAAAATAAAAATTTTATTATATTTTTTATTATTTTATAGAGTAAAATCGTAAATGCAATAAATTTGTGCAACCGGTCTGCAAAATATTGAAGCAATAAATAAAATGCTGCCGTAGTTGCACCAATATGTAGCAGCACGGTCAATAATTTGCGTTAGAAAACTTTTGACAAAAACATGATTGCGAGGTGATGGTTTCCGAACGCTAGTCTTCGATTATTGCACAACTACTGCATTTAAAAATGTACCTTATATGGCTGGTAGTAGCTTTTCAGTCGGTATAACTTCAGTTTAGATTAAGATAAGTTTCTGAATTTTTTTTGGTCTAAATCACCAAATGCATTATTGTTTTAATCAGATAATATGTTGTTTAACGTAATCTAGGATTATAAATTAAAAAAATAGATAAAGATACTTAAACCTCTTTTTTCCCGAAAAATCTAAAAAATAAAATATAAATCTTCCGAAGCTTTGTGATACGTCCTCTTTTCACCAGTCAAGACGCATGAACTTTTTGTATCATTTCTAATTCGTCTAGACTAAGCTTTAGGTAGTTTATAAAAAAGTTAAAGTAAATACCCAAAATACAATATGAAGTTTTTGCTTCAAAATATATAAAGGACTTGACAAATAGCAGAATTGATTAACATACTGATTAAAATAAAATCTTAATCCACGTAACAAATCAAAAACATTAGGCACATATGTACATATATAAAAATAAAATAAATAAAATAATTTGTTTATGCCTGTATTGGCTTTTTAGTGGGTATACATTTATTTGATTTGGATTAAGCATACATATGCTACTGAAAACCTTTTTTACATATAAAGGAATACCTTCAACATCATTATTTTCTAAGTAACTTAAAAGATTTGGGTTTTTAAGAAGTGGTCGTCTTGCTTTAGAGGAGCGATGTGGAGTATACAAATTTATGTAAATTCTAAATAACATGGAATCAATTAAAAAAGGGAATTCAAAGTCGAATGAAATTCATGATAGCATTACAATCGATTTTTCGTTTCATTTTCGTTTATTTTGCTATCAAAAATATACATTTCGTCTTCGCAATCAAGCAAGCCACAAAACAGTTGTAATAAAATATTGAGATTTTTGGTATGATTCGTTCGCATTTATTTTGCTACAAACATTTAAAGGCAGTTGAAAATTGCTAAAAACTGAATTTTAAGATTTTAAACCGTATAATTTAATATGCAGTAACGAATTTTAAGGATAACCGGTGTATAATTTTTGTTTTAAACAAAATCATAGAACTCAACCTCAACGGAAAAAAGTTATGGTTGCTAAAAAAATAAATATTTGCGATTAAAAAAAGTAGCCAAGTTTTGTAACTAAAAACATTTCCCAGTTTTACAAAAAAGCACTAAAGAAATTGTGAGAATTTGTGAAAAGCACTTTAAATAACCGCTTTTTGAAAACGGGTATTTAACAAAATTTCCCGCGTATGAAGAGGCAAAAAGCACCAAAAAATGCCCGAAAGGCACCAAAATACCATCACTGATCCTTTCTTTCCTTTGCATTTAATTTATTTGTGCAAAAACTGATAGCACTTAAATTTGGCTAAAATATGAAAAATCAAACATGTTCTGCTCATAGCTGACAAAGTCAACATAATAATTACTGTCATGTTAAATGCTATCACTCGTTGCCAGTGAAGTCCTTGCAAATATTTAATTAAGCTCATCAACATCAATGAAGGACCAATGTCTCTAATTGTCTTACATCTGCTTCCAGATTCCAAGGCTGACTCAAATCGTTGAGAATAATAGTTGGATTTTGCTTTTCCTATTTTGCTTATTTGTATCCCTCCTGGCAGAATAAACCTCAGCCATTAATTCAGTTGTTTTAAGCTGTTTCTATCATGAACACAATAATCCTCTACATCGCATTCGGCTTTTTATAATGGAATCGGTACATGGATTCCTTGTCCGCGTAAGTGTTAGGATACCGCATCATTTATAGAGATTTAAGATATGATGCTCAAGAAAATATTGTTAACCATTACCAGAAACCTGTGATAGCTACAAGCCCGTCCAACTATCTTGTAAAAAAGTGTTGTTCAGAATGCAGCAATTTAAAATACTAAAATCCAAAAATGAAAAGGTCTTATTTGCTTTTCTAAATATGATGCAAAAAGCAAATCATGTTTTGAAAAACACGAAGCAGATGTTCGATAGTAAAGTAATGCTTTCGAAATATCAGCAATAAGAAAAATATCTTCATCTATGAGTATTTCAGAGAAAAAGATTAAATATTATTCAAGTATGTGATGGAAATCGAAAAAGAAGACGATTTACAACCGAAAAAAGTTCTGATGTGCTCATTATTCCCGTTTTTTAATATTTTTAAAATATATTTTAAAAAATTTTTAAATAATTTTTTTATACATTGATTTTCAAATTTCTTTTGCATTGTTCGTGTTTTATGTTATGGTCTGCTTTCTTAAGATCAATAATTTGAGATTGGCTAAAATAGATTCCTGAAATCGTTCGAAATTCATCACACGTTTTTAAAACGATACTTTTGAAATCGCTCGATTTAAATCACATACCTGTTCAGTGCTGTTTGGGGATTTCTAAAATATAATTTTGTAAATTTAAAGTCGCAAAATTAATATTTAACACTTTCGGTAAAATATTAATGGTTTAATTTAAAATATATTGATACTGATTAAGGAAGGAGAAGTGAAAGATTGTTCCTAATGCAAAACCATCAGGAAAGCTTCACCCAAACATTTCATGGAAAGGATAGAGATACTACATATATTAAACCATCGCGTCTTCAAAAGCTGCGAACTTTTTAAATGAAGAAGTTTGAAACTTTTCAAGAATATTGTGTAAAGGCCTACTGATGACTAGACCAACCAAAAAATAAGGTTTTTTGAAATTTTATATCGGACCATATTTCGAATAATAAATCTACTAAATACTTTTATTGGATTAAGTGAAATGTGTAAGCAATATGAAAGTTGAAACAACAACTCAATAATCAACCAAGTGATTTTATCTTTTTACTTTTTCAATACAACCCAGGATAAATTTTGTAGGAAAAAAAGTATTAATAACAATAGTATACAGTGATACCAAACATGTGTTTTTAAATTCATTTAATTTTATTTAAATTTTGTTTTTATCTTATTTTGTTTTATTTTATTTCGTTTTAATATATTATGTCATATATTATTTAATTTTATTTTAAATTGTAATTTATTTTATATATATTTTTTATATGTGTTTTATTTTATTTTATTTCGTTTTAATTTTTTTAATTAAATTTTATTTTATTTAATTTTTTTCAACTATATTTTAAATTTTATATTTTTTTATTTTATTAGTTTCCTTTAATTTTATTTTATGATTTATTTTATTTTATTTTTATTTGTTTTAATTTTATTTTATATTATTTTGTTACATTTTATTTGGCTTTAATATTTTATTTTATATTATTTATTTAATGTTATTTTAAATTGTATTTTATTATATATATTTTATTTTGAATTATTTTATTTTATTTTATTTTGATTTAATATCATATTGTTTTTATTTCTTAAACTTTATTTTATGTTTTAAATTGTTTTTCATTTTATTTTAATATGTATTTCATTTCATATATTTTATTTTTATTGGTTTTGCTCATTTTCTTTATTTTATTTTATTTTTTGTTAGTTTATTCTATTTTATATTGTATATTATTTCATGTATATTATTTTTATTTCATTTTATTTCGTATATTTTATTTTTTTTTTTTGATTTTGTTTCATTCTATTTTATGATTTCTTTTATTTCATTTTATTTTAAACTGCATTTTAGTTTTTATATATTTTTTTATGTTATTGCTTTTCTTTAATTATATTGTATGTTATAGTTTATTTCATTATTAATTTTATTTTATTTTTATTTATTTTATTTAATTTTATATTATTTTATTTTACTTAAGTATATTTATTCTTATTCGATATATTCTCCCAATTTAATTTTTTTTATATTTTTCTTATATTATTTTTTTGCTGTATTATTAAATTTATTATTCGAGACAGGTGAAGCAAGACTTTTTATCTTTTTTTCAAACAAAACTTCTATTTTATGTTTTTTTTTTAATTTATTAATCGAGATTGACTCGATATCTTCTTTCAAAGTTTTTTAGTTAGTCTATATACATTTGATTGGTTCTAATGCCAAATCATCAATAGACCTTAAGCTAAAGAATCCTCAACAAACAAAAGTTTTATTTAATGTTTTATTTTATTTTAAATTTTATTTCATTAAACATATTTTATTTTTAATTGTTTTATTTTATAATATTTGATATATTATTTTGCTTCATTTTATATTTTTATTATTATTTATTTTGTTATTTTATTTAATATATTTTATTATTATTATTTTGTGTTATTTTATTTTATTTTTTTATTTAAAATTTTATTTTATTTGATATATTTTGTTTTTATTTTAAAATTTTCTTTTATATTATTTTGTTTTATTTCAAATTGTATCATTTTATTTGTGTTATTATTTTATTTTATAATTATTTGCTTTAATTTACTTTATTTTATATAATTTTATTTTAATATACATATTTATAGTTATTTGATATATTCTCCCAATTAATTTTCAAAAAGTTTTGTCTTATTTTACTATTAATTTTATTTATTTAAATTTATTTTATTTCATTTTATTTTTTTATTTTATGTTATCCCAGCAAGGAAAATATGTGGGAGTCGTATAAATTCTTTTGCGCTGTTTCAATGCGTTTCCAAGGAGGTATAGAGCATTTTTTGAAAGAAAAAGAGAGAGAAATTTGAAGTAGTGCACACGATTTGATATTTTGCTATTTAACGATAAGTAAGACCAATAAACAAAATTTTACCGCATGTTCGATGCATTGAACGGAGCACAGTTGTATGTAGAAAAAGAGAGCGAATACAAATAATAGCTTTTGAAAGCATATTTAAAAGCAGAGAGTACAAGAACATATTTCGCTTACAAGCACGATTCAGGAAAAGTGGCAGCTTTATTTTGTTTTTTTATTTAATATATTTAATTTTTTATTTAAATAATTTAACATTTTTATTAATGTTTTTATGAAATACCATGAATAGAAGAACTTCAACCAAGAAATTTTATTTCATTCATGCGTAAATTTCAAATTAAAAAATTTTTTAAAATATTTCATGAGCCAGAAGAGAAGTAAGTAGTAAGCAGATTCTTTTTTAAACTTACTTAGCAAAATTTTAAAGTGTGAAAATGTTTTAAATCGTTTTATATCTGCAACAACAATAAAATATATTTTTTCCATTGTAGTGGCGTTTGTACTTTAAGCGTATATTTACAAAGATATTATACTCAAACTCCATCTCACTATTCTAAGTTACAAACAAATATGATCATCCATTTACCATTTATTTTTCAAATAAATTAATTGAGAAAGCCAAAAAGAAATTTTTCAAGTCAAAAATCTAGCAAATCTTTACACCTTATAAAACCTCAAGAGTCTAATTTTAACATTTCTGCCTATAATATTTAATTTATAACTAAGTATATGAAACACAAGTCAAATATTGATTGACATTTAGTTTTTGGTTTAGCCCTTGAGCTGAAAAACTTGTTATGAATAGAAATAAAAACCACCGCCTTCAATTTAAACATAAACGCCTACAGCAATTGAATCTTCAATATAAATGATGGGTGAAAAGGCAACAAATTAGCCAATTTTGTAAAGTAGAGCGTCCATAACAAAAGATCAACTAAAATCTTTCACAAATAAAAAGAAAACAAAAGTACTGAAAAGGAAACAAACTCAGGTACTTTCAAAGAAAGAAAAAATAAGTGAAAACTACTGCTTGAACTCAATTAACAGGTACAAAAAGAAAAGATCAAACAAATATTTGAAAATTTGTCACATTTACACTTTATTAAGAAATAAAATATACGACACAAAAAAGAAACAAAAACATACAACAATTCACTTGGAAAATTGTGGTTTTCCTAAATGAAATCACTGTTACGGCAAACTGTGTCAAATTTGAACCGTGCTGTTTTATCTACAAAATTTGCAAATTTTAATTTGCTTTACTGCAATTTTACATAAATTTACCGAAGAAGCTGAGCTCCGTTTTGCTTTCTTTTATTTTTTGGCAAATTCTTTTTGTATTTTAATAAAGGAGCAGAAGCAACATCCTGCTGTTTGCTGTTTCAACAAGTCACGGTTGTTACATCGTAAAAACTAGTTATTCTTTTTGTTGTTGTTGTTGTTGGTAAAAAATAAATACTTTTTCTGGAATGCAACAGATGAATTCTTGGAATTGCTAAAATAATTCAATGATGTTTGGTGGGAACAATTTCGCTTAAAGTAAAAGTAAACTTAAAAACAAAAGATTTAAGCAACGAACATGGCATTAAACCAGCTAATGATGATTTTTGTTGGAGCTCCCTCCCTTCGTTTATCCTATTTCTGTGTTGCCTGAAAAATCAAAATAAGAAACATGTTTTCCATTTATGATTGTTTTCATATTTTTATTAACTGATCTGTGATTGAGAGATTAATGAACAAGAAAATTTTTATTCTCATATGATTTAACCAACAAAAAAAAATAAATAAATAAACATAAATAAATTATACGAAATTGCTGGAGCTGCCTAAAGGTTGATTTGTATTATTTATAACTTGATCTGAAAGTAAAATAATAAATTAACTTTCTTTTGTTGGCTTAAATACTAATTTAAGTCAATAAAGACAACATACCATTATGGTGCTTCTACTCATTGCATTAAAGCGCTTGCCAGTCCCTACGCGATGAACGATCAGTAATTGTTATTGAAATTAAAAACAAGTACGGTTGTTTTCTTAAATATCTGTGTAAACATAAATTCCAAAAATCGTATTATACAATTGTTTTATCTTAAAAATTCAACAATTAATAGGTCTGCCTATAAAAAATTCAGATAAAACACCAAAAAAACATTTATGTTTACTCGCTGTTGTTGTGAATTTAAATTTATCTTCTCAAAGTAGAAACTTGCTGATAGAGCTGACTGACTAATCGGAGCTAACAGGAAGAATTTCTTATGAAATAATAACATTTTTAATTTACTTAATTACATATTTAATTATAAATTTTAAAGATGATGCCTTTTCTTTTTGCTATCGTTGAGGCTCGAAGTTATATTTCTTGAATTACCACTGCAAATACCTACTTTCGTCTTTATGCCACAATAAAATCGGGTGCGTTTTAGAGGTGGAATATTCGAAAATGCAACAAAAATACTCGTAGCATGACTCAAGCGACACTTTAATGTAATTGATTCATGTGAGTTTGTTGCAAACTACAAGTACGAGGGCGGATTGATATTGAAGCCACCTAAGTAGAAAAAAACATTTTTTTTTCAAAAACCATTTGTTTCTCAACATAGTCTCCTTTTAGCTCAATACACTTAGTAAGACGATATGCCAACTTTTTTATACCATCTGAACAATAAAATTTTGGGAACCCCTCACAATACGCGTTAGTTTCGGTAATCACTTCTTCGTTTGACATGAATCTTTTTCCTGAAGAGCCATTTTTTAAAGTTTGGAAACAGGAGAAAGTCACTAGGAGCTAAATCTGGACTATAAGGTGGATGATCAACCAATTCGAAGCGTATTTCACATAATTTTAGCATCGTGTATAATGCTGTGTGAACCGGTGCGTTGTCTTGAAGAAAGAGCACTTTTTTCTTCTTTAAATTTGGTCGTTTTTTCTTGATTGCATCAATCAATTGTGATTGTGGATCCTTTTTCAAGATAATCGATGAGCAATATTCCGTGTGCATCCCAAAATATAGTGGCCATAACCTTGCCAGCCGATTTCACTGTCTTCGCCTTCTTCAGAGCACTTCCACCAGCTTCCACCCATTGTTTCGATTGATTTTTTTTCAGGTTTCATCAACAGTTATTAATCGACACCAAAAATCAACAGGATTACGCTTTATCATGTCCAAAGACCGCTGTGAAGTGGTCTGTCGAACTCGTTTCAGTTCGACAGTGAGCAAACGCGGCACCCATCTTGCCGATAGCTTTTCCATATGCAAATGTTCATGCAAAATGTTGAACACAGTTCATATGATATGTTTACCATTTCAACAATCTCACGTAACTTGACTCGGCGATCATTCATAACGATATCGAGGATTTTCTTGATATTTTCTTCAGTAACCACCTCTTTTGGCCTTCCTGTTGATCGTATTGTTGCAGAGCTTAAATTCAGCAAGCCAATATTTTCAAATGTAATCTGACGGAGCAGACTCACCGTAATATTTATCGAGCTTTCCTTTTGTCTCTTTCGCCGTTATCCCTTTCAAATAATAGTGTTTAATCACTGCACGAAATTCACTTTTTTCCATTTTTTAAGAAACACAAAAGTTGTTTACTTCAAACGACTACAACAAATAAACTAATCGATGCATTTGGGTGAAATTCTAACACCTGACATTTCACAGATCGCAAATTCTAAAAAAAGAGTTTTTGTGTTTGTACTGCAATCTAACGCTAAGTAACTTCAATATCAACCCGCCCTCGTTTATTAGATTTGGATTAAAACAACATAAATTATACAGGGTGTCCGCCGGGAAGGTATACTACTCTGTTTGACTATATTTTTTTATTAAATGATAGAGAATGGATCTTATATTGATAAATGTTGTATTTAATATCGGCAATTATGCATGGAATACAATATCAGATAAATGTCCGCCTCTGTTAGTCTCCCAAATTCGAGCCCTTTGAGCACATTGTTCATTACATTCTTACACATTTCACGCGGTATTTCATTAATTGCATCACGAATATTTTATTTGAGTTGATGAAGCGTTTCTTTTTTATTTCCATAAGCCTTGCTTTTCAGATATCCCCATAAAAAGAAGTCCTGAGAAGTTAAATCAGGCGAACCTGGAGGCCAATCCACATCACCATTTCTTGAAATAACTTGTTGTGAAAAGAAGTCTCGCAGTAATTCCATTGTAATCCTGGCTGTATGCAATGTGGCACCGTCTTGTTGATACCACTTGTTCAAGAACAAAGCATGCAGTTGTGGCGTTAAAAAGTTTTTAATCATATCACAATATCGCTCCCCCTTCAAAGTTACCGTTACGCTGTTTTCATTTTTAAAGAAGTAAGATCCAATGATTCCTCCTGACCAAATTGCACACCAGACTGTCATTTTTAATGGATGAATAATTTGAGGGCTTTCCGTTGTCCAGAATCGACTATTCTGTTTATTCACATATCCATTCAAATGAAAATGTACCTCGTCACTCATTATAATTTTATCATGAAAATCCGGGTTGGCATGGGCGAGCTGTAACATTCTAATGGCATATGTACGGCGTCATAAATGGTCTTGTGGAAGAAGCTCTTGTGTCAACTGAATCTTAAATGGAAACAAATGCAAATTCTTGTGCAAAATTGTGGCCAAAGTTGTTCTTTGAAGACCGAACTCCTGAGCACGGCGTCGAATTGAGGTTGATGGATTGTTTTGAACACTTTCTTGAGCAGCAGTAATGTTTTCAGCCGATCTTGCGGTACGTTGTGGTCCTATCACCTACAGAGCCTCTTTTTTCGAAATCATTCACTACACGATAAATAGTGCGTTTTTTTGGCACGTTGTTTCTCCAAAAAATTTCACGTAACTTTCTCATCGTCAGAGTAATCGACGATTTATTTTGATAAAACACGTTGGCTTCTCGGATATTTTTCTATAATAAATTTGCACGTGTCGACTTCACGACTGCCAAATATGAACTGTCAAGACTAATGTTTACCTTCTTGGCGGACACCCTGTATTAATTTCAAGTTTATAACATCTTAAGCAGAAAGCATTTGAGATGATATTTCGCGGGACAGGCGAATGTTTGGTTATTTCCAAATTACGTGCAAAATATTACAAAGCACAGTGGAGACTTTCAGGAAATAAAAAGTAATAAATCTGTAACTTCCAACCAAAAGAATGAACTTGTCGAAACATAAATAAAGAAGGTATTAGGCCTCGAAATATTATCTTCTATATATTAAGCTCAGTCGGAGCAATAGTGAACCCCGGATACCCTCATAGCAGGTGAACAATTTACAAATCTCTCATTTATTATAAAAAAGGTGAATGTATTTTCTATGGTAAATAAAATTGTATTAAACTGGGGATTAAAATATGTTAATACAAATTTGAATTAAATATTAAATTAACATGGTTGAAATAAATATATATTCTTTTGTATTAAGTTGTAAAAATTATTCTTCCGCCCAATTCCGACACTAAAGGTTAGGAACGAATTTTTTTTTAATATTGAACCTTTAATAATGTGACTACAATTTTTAAAAATTCCGTTGGCTGTGAATTCTCTTATCTGTCAGCAATGTATAACAAATCGTATTTTTAGTTTAAATTAATCAGTCGTGGCATCAACAATGAAATTACAAAAAAAACAGGAAAAAAATTGTGGAAATATATTTAGAAAATCCGGCTTTTCCTTAAGCATTAATAGCAAGGTTGCCTGGTACGTCCCGGGCAACCACCAGAAATGTTTTAATTCGGTTTCGTAAGACCCAGTCTATTGACAGAAAGCCTGGGTCTGGTCGACCTGCTGGGTTTTTGGATAAAAAGTAGCCGCGAAATATTAAAAGAAAAATGATTTTAAGCCCCAATGCGTCTCTGATGGATTTGGTCAAAAAGTATCACATTTCTCAAACGTATGTACAAAAAGAGGTGAAGAAGATTAAACTGAGATCCTATGCTGTCAGAAAAGTTACAAATAGAAATGATACACAAAATACAAAAGCAAAAGGAAGAGCTAGAAAACTTCTACGAACAGTGCTGAACAATTTTCAAGGTTGCGTAATAATGGATGATGAAACCTACGTGAAAGCGGATTCTAAGCAACTTCCAGGGAAACAATATTATACGGCATATACAAAAGGAGGTGTAAAGAAGATATTTAAATTTAAAAAGGTGGACAAATTTGCAAAAAAATATTTAGTTTGGCAAGGAATATGTAGCTGTGGTCAAATGGCAAAAGCATTTGCTACTAAGGGTACATTAAATAAAGATCTGTACATAAAAGAATGTTTTCAGAAAAGACTGTTACCCATGTATAAACAGCACAATACTCCTCTAATTTTCCGGCCCACAGTGGCTGAAAATCGTTTTTCATTGGCCAAAATTCTGTAACTTTTGAACCGATAAAAATATTGAAGTAATTTTTGTTTTATTGGATAGATATTTAGTTCAGCTTGACTCAGTTTAAATTTTATTAAAATTGCTTGAGGACTATTTAAGGAGTTCTAGGTCAAAGTTGAACTTTTGAATTTTTTTAACTTTTAGAGTGAAATATGGGTTTATTATTTTTTTATTTATTAAAAATTTAATATTTGGAAATTAATAATAATTATAAATAATTTTTGTAATAATGGAATTTTTTTAATGTTACTTTTAAAAAATTTTTACACTAAAAAAAGTGAAATCAACTGGAGATTTTGCTATTATTACAGAAAAATTAAAAATTTTTTGCTGACAAATTTGCAAATTTGTTTACATTCAAAGAATAGTTACACTTAAAAAAAAAAACGTTAATAATATTATCTAAAAATATTGCTATTACTACAGAAAAATGTATTATTTTTTGCTGTCAAATTTGATAATTTTAAAAAATATTTTAAAAATAAAAACTGCAATAAATATTAATAGCATTTGTAACAATGGTAGGTTCTGTTTATTATTATTTTTTTACTAATACTATGTTTTTCGTACTTAAATAACAATGAAAGGCAATTATAATTATTATTCATTTGACTCAAATATTGATTGCAAATATTCCATATTTTGTTCTGTGCTATCTCTGTTCTTTAGTAGTTTTTTGGCTTCTTCATCTAAGTCCCAATGTTCCACTTTCCGTTGATTTCGAATACTGGAGATAAACGGATCTGACGTTGCCAATAATATATTAAATAGATCTTCATTTGATGAATTTTGTGAAATTTTTCTAGTATTGTGCTCTCTATAAAATCTGTAATCCTTGTTCATTTTTTCCTGAGCGTCCTCTGATAGATCTCCAAGTGGCACCAAATGATATTTATTGACATCTTCTCCATGATAAACGATTTTGTGAACTGTTGCAGACATATTTCTCCATGGGTAGATGGTTGTATATATTTTTGCAGTTTCCTTAGCATAATCTCCAAATTTTCTAGAGTCAATTTCTTCATTGCACGCAAGTACTTCCAGGATTGTTATTTCAGATGCTGTTTCTGGATCTGAAAAGAATCTTCTTGCGGTATTGCCATCATTTGTATTGCCTGACCCTTGTTTTGGCTGATCTATAATCAATCCAAATTTGCGATATTTATCTTGAACATGTTTCTTTTTTGAACTTCTTAACTCTTTGTTGGTTTCGTTGTTTCTTATTGATCCTGAAGACCCGAAATCCAAATCATAACTGATTTTTAGTATGTTCCATAAGTCGTATTCTTGCATGTAGTGGTGATAATCCAAATTCATCGCATATGCATCGGTATTATCTAATGATTTTGTCGGGATTTGGTTTAATTGGGTTGATGTTGCTTGGCATATAATGCAACTGGATGCAGCCTTCGTGTTAGTCAAAGCCTGACCTACTTTTCTATCTATCATTGTCAGCACTAATTGGTAGCTTACTTCAATTTGCTGCCCATCTAACTGTAATTGAAATGGCTGTAGTGTTGCAATTTGGGCCTTGATATTAATAACTTCTTTGTTAATGGCATCATGAGTTTTTTTATTGAATTCAAATTTGATTGGCCTGCAGTATTTCGTAGAAGATAGTGTCTCATTTTTTCAAATATCCATTGTTTGCGTTGTACTAGTCGAGGGCTCTGAATCTTCCAAAATCTTTTTCAATCGCAATGGTACAAATGATACCATGAACATATCCGAGTCCGAAATATTTTCACATACAACTTGTTTGTATTGTTTTTGTCCCGAAGAACCATCACATCCCCATTTACAAAAAAGAATTAGCTTTGTGTTTCCATATTTCTTTAACTCATTTCCTGCTATTGATTGTAGCAAGCGTTCGGCTGTGTAATCAAGTAGAGATTGTAGTTGTACCTCTGCCGAAATTGGTGTGATTGTAATAGTGTCCTTTGATGGCAAACAGTCCATTTTAGCAGCGGTTATGTAATGATATGCTGGATACATATTTGAACCTTTTTCAATCATACGCAGTCTGAGCTTAATATATTGCTGTTTTGTTAATTTCAAATCCAGAAATAATGTTAATGCCTCCTCATTTGTGTACTGTATTGCATCACTCGGAGTTGGTATACTTTTAAGAATCCGTTTTATTCTCACTGAACTAGCTTTAACAACGTTTTCAATGATATCCACTTTTGTTAATTGGTTCTGTGATCGTAATTGATGTAAGAAAGATTCTTTTATATTTGTACAACCAATTGCATCGTTGATATCTTTAAGTTTCTGCCTCTTAGATCTATCGCTGCAGTTGTCAAATGATTTGCGTGGTCTTCAAGCTTTATCTTGCTTTGCTGTTTCTGCAGCGACAGTAAGTTGGCCCTCTAACCAGTTTGCACTTTTTATATAAAACTTTTGTTTACTGTAGCGAACTTCTTTGTAGCGCTTTGACGAAATTAGATAATTGCTCTTGCATTTCGGTGCTACACGAATTTAAGTTTATTTAAACGTAACTAAGAACATCTTCCTGGTTTTTGTTTCTAAAATACTCTTCCGCCAGTTCTTTATAACTGAAGCTCTCCATATTTTTGTGAATATTTTTATTTGCGTCTGTTATGTTTTACCCGTACACCTAGAGGATTAACTTATTACTGAGTAATCACTTATCGAATCCGTAGTTTTATACATTTTTAGATACATGTTATTCACACATTGATCTTTAATTTCATAGCAGGTAGTACTTAAATTGCACAAAACTGCACATGTTGTCCAGACCTTAATATCAGGTAAAACTGATTAGTATCTCGCCAATATTTGTTGTTGTTGTTGGGTTGTTTTTTTATTTTTAGTGGTTTAATTTCCCGATTATTGTTATAAAATTGCTTATGACTTTGGTTGACCCTAACATTTGATAACAGGTAAATTTAGAAAGATATCATATGTTTGCTGTAGAACCTATTGTGATAATTTTATTACCAATTTTTGGCTGATCAAAACAAAGCCATTAAACCCTTTCACAGGTATTATATTTAATTTTTTTAGTTTTACGTAGTCTAAAGTAAAAAAACATAAACTTTTAGGCAAAAAAGTGAAAATTATATACACCATTGTATACAAGTACTTTGGAGTAATTTCATTAAAATGAAAAAAGTGTTCTACACACGGCTCGTCACGGGTGCAAAAGTATATATAGCGGTAAAGAGGACACTTTCACCTTTCTCCGGGTGGTATACATTTCTTGTTCCCTTTTGTTCCCTAGAAGTTCTATTCTACTAAAGTTTAAATTTGAGAAAAATATAGTAGTTTCATAAATATTCCGTAACGCCCCTAATATTAAATGCTAGAGCTAAGACCACTCACAACAACTAAAGACTATAATCCTAACAACATTATAAAAAAGACCGCAGGCCATTATCGATGATAGCTTGCGAGTAGAAACCATTTATTTTTTATAAAAAACAAAAGAAAAACACCTTTTTCTGAAATTAAAAAAAAACCGTTGAGTTTGACAGCATGCCACGCTCACAATTATCAATAGTTTCACCTAATTTTTTGGCTACCTTAATCTGGATATATCAGCTGCAAAAGGGCGTAAAAAATTTAAAAATCGGTGACAAAAAAAATTAGACTTTTGGCCAATGAAAAACGATTTTCAGCCACTGTGCGGCCAGATTTTGCGACATACATTAGTCTAATAAAACAGTGTATTGGTATAAAACAAACAGTATAAATTTTGTTCCAAAGGACGGCAATCCCCCAAAACTGTCTTGAATTGAGCCCAATAAAAAAGTTTTGAGCAATATTGAAACAAATGCTGAGAAAAACATCCAAAGAAGCTAAGAACGGAAAAAAATGTATGCAAATTGGAATAATGTTGCCAAAAAGGTTGGAAGATTAGGTGTTCAGAAGCTGATGAAGGGTCTGAGAGCAAAAATTCGAAAATTCGCTTTATGTAAAAAGGAATTGTAACCGAGTACAATTTGATATATCTCTGAAGTAGCTAAAATAATTTGTTGTGTGAGAATCTACATATATTGAAAACAAAAACTAATTTTCGTATTTTATTATTGTTTTCAATATTGATTCTCACTCACAATTTTGTTTTCATTTTCTAAAAACAGGCAGTAATAATGAAACAGTAACTTATCGAATATATTATTTATTTGTAAGTAAGATATTAATTATTCTTATTGTAATATTAATATTCTACGATTTATTAACTTTATTCAGATTTTGTTCTTATTGTGAAATTATTAGAATACATATTTCATAATTCTTGAACCAAAGTGATTATTATTTTGGCTAATGTTCGTAACATTTTTAGTCAGAAAGAATTGAACATGAGACAATATTCCAAAGGAACAAGTGAATATTTTAGCATTAATTAATTTCAACTTACACAGCAGAACAGAATTTTTTATTTGAAAAATAATCACTCTTCTACAGAATAGTCTGCAACAGAACAGAACGAAAAAGTAACAACAAACCACTCATAAAGATTTTCAATTGAACCGAAACAAAACAGCTGATTCGTAACAGAACAGAACGTACAAACTAATTCTAACTTAAGAAATATTTTCTACAGAAAAGAACGGCACAAAACGGCAACGAAAAGTAAAAACTAATGAGGCCTTTAGAGTTGGATAGAAGTAAAACTGCCAACGGGTTTTGATGGTTTTCAGCGTATGTGGTTTCAATGTTCCTTCTGAAAATAAAGAGAAATATCGTGTGCGTCCAAAACGAGGCATGAGGGTGGACAATATAACTTATGTTTTGGATAAAAGTTGTTCCTAATCGCAAGGAAATATGTTGGCTTAAGCTTGTTGTATTTAAATAAATAGTTCCTTTAATAAATCTTGCAGTTGAAAGAATGGAAATAATGATGTCTGCCAGAAAAATTCGTATGTAGTTTTAAGAAAAAAAATTTATATATTCAACGTTAAGTTTGGGCGGCATATTATTAACAACATCAGAGACAAAAATAAAAACAAAAACAAACATATTAAATAAAATAATGAAAAGCTAACAAACATTTAAATACAGCTAAAAGCAAACAAACGTCAGCAAAAAAAGCAGAACTTTTTAACACACACTCCCAACAACAACAACAATAACAACAACAACCTTTGAGCGGCAGACACCGTGTCTTACAGACGATGTTTTAATAAAATGTTACAAGCTGCATACAAGCTGCAGCAAACACAAACACCAAACCAACCCAAACTAATACCAACCGCTATTAAAACAACTGGAAAAATTTTACAAACACCCGGGAAATGTGGAGGATGACTGAGTGACTGACTGGTCATTTGTGTACTTGTGAATAACGACAGTATACAGCTGGCAAATAAGTTTGCAGCCAAGTACTTTTTGATTAAGACTTTTTCGTTTAAGATGCAATGATGTTATTACAGTTGGAACTCCTTTGTATTTCTTTCATCATTTGTTGTTGCTTGCCAGCAGCAAAATAAGCATATAAACGGGCTGGCCCAACCAAACTGAAACGTACCGTTCAACCATTTAAATAATCAAACAATTCAGCAACTGGCCCTGTAGTGGTGGAGCTAGACTGGCATTCTGTGTTTCTGCTAGGAGTTGAGTTTGAGTGTGAGTATGTTGTGCTTTTCTTTTTTATTTTTATTTTTTAATAAAAGCCGACCCGTCAACAGCAGCAGCAGCAGCTGCTGCACTAGACAGTGACTTTGACTTAAACACAGCAACTGTGACAGAGACCATGGCAATGTTTTTTTCGCTTTTTCCTTCATCCATGCCACATGCATGCACAAAGTTTTTTTTCGTTCGTCTTTAGTTCATTATGCCGTATTTTTGTGTTTATTTATAGCGCATAAATGCCACTAATTTTTCTCTCGGTATACCCCACATTTTTTTATGTTATTGTTTGTTGTACGAGTATTCGCACGATTGTATTTGTTAAAACTTTTTTTTTACATATTTTTATGCGTTGCACAGTGTTTGGTACAACGGACTTTTCGAATAATAAATAAAAAATGAATCTGCCTTTTACTTTAATAAAAGATGACATATCGCACTTGGCAGATCAAAATGGTTTTAACTCTTTAAATGCATCATTGATCGTTTTTATTTTTATGTAGGGTTGGTAATTATTCGTGTTTTTTATATGTTTGAATAACATTTTATGATTTTTTTTTGTTCTAATAAATTAATAATTTTGAAATTTTAATGAATAATTTTGAAATTTTTTTCGAATAATTCGAATGAACAAAGTGCTCGTCATACCCCATAAAAACCAATACATTGGTTTTGCTGTCTAGTTGGTCTACCAACAAATAAATTTAAATCACATAATATATGTTTAATATATAAAAGTTATAAATGGAATAGAGAAAATATTTTCGTAAAATTATGTTGACAAATTTATAATGCAAATAAAACTTGATGTAAATAAAAATTGTGTAAAAAGTTGTTAACTCTTAAAGTAGAATTCGATTGTTCTCCCACATTCTCATGACCTCATTCAGAGAATGATACAATATCGTGCAACATATAGCAGCGTAAATATCTCAATAGATCTTTTACATGAGCATTTCTAGATTATAGTTCATTCTCGGTCTTCCTAAAGTTGCATCCATATGCCAATCATCCGCAGTCCTACGATGCCTACAAGCAGCGTTGCTAGTGTGACACTAAAGTATCAGTTTTTACCCTTTTTCATGCCAATGACACTTCTTCTGATCCTTTTTCAAATGTATCTCTTTGTCTCATTTTAACAAAATTTATGCAACTTTTTGACATTTTGAATTTTAATAATAAAATTATTTGATTAATCAAATACTTTATTAATCATATGATTGATTAATTTTGATTGATCAGAATTTATGAATAATCGATTAATCGAGCATACCTAGTTAGAACATATTATAACTTTCCAGATTCTAATCCCCGAATGATTGTCCAAAATAATAAGAACTTTCTATTTTAGTAGGGTCGTTAATTATTCTTGTTTTTTATTTGTTCGAGAGGAGAAATGAAGCAAAGAGTATTGTGTTGTTTTAACTTTAGACGTAAAGAACGTCTTAATGATGGCGGCAAACTGGGAACACATTGTTGATGTCTTAGATAGATTAGACATCCCAGGTCACCTACTGGCAATTATACAGGACTTTAACAACAAAAAAACACGTTGCCCTGGTTTTCCCAGAATTAACATCCACCCCATTCTCGCATCCACATACTGATTTGTCTAAGACAATATTCCATGTCTGCCAATTGATATACGAGTATCATTAAATAACTTAACAAAATCATTCATGTACACCATAAATAAAATCGGCTCAATGAGCACGCCGCTAGTTACCTCTGCGATCATGCGATCTTGCACACAGATATGACTGAACCAGTTTGCAGGATAATTTAGACAAATTATACATACTACATAATTTACGAACCAACTTTAAATATACAACTTTATCAAAACCTTTCGATAAATCCAGAGAAAGCAACACACTACATTTTCAGCTTCTGCCTGATCGGTTGGTCCAAATAATAAAATAATTTTGTCTAAAATCCGATCGGTGTGTATGAAGCAAACTATTATGATTAATTAAGCTCAACATCTGATCCTTTATAACGTGTTCAACAATTTTTGAGAGCATTGGTACCATAGAAATCGGTTGTAAATTTTCTAACAAGTTTGAGTTCTTTTCTTTCTTAATCGGTACTACTCGAGCAATTTTCCAAGAACTAGGATATTTGGAAGTTATAAAAATAGTATTTGCAATGTGCGTAAATCAGTGATTGCCAAACGCACACAACGATACGTTTGTTTCGTATTTTGATGTAACGATGTGCGTACACTGAACCAAATTTCTTATTCAATATGCTTTGTGACCTCACCGTTCGATAGCTTGTATACGACTGAGTAAAATAATCACAGTTGGTATAGTCAGTGTAGCCGATTCGTGTGCTGTTGTACACATACATATACTTATGTGTAATTCCGATTTATGTTATTCTCTAAAAATTTTCATTAGTTGCCTCAACGATTACATGAAATTAAATTTTTCGGGAATTATATTATGATTTTATAATGTTATATCAGCTGAGTTAGCCCCTAGATTAATTCCAGATCAAAGCCAAGTCTTTCATCATGTGTTGCGTGTTAAGTAGGATCATGAAATGGTGCATTATTTTTTCTCGACGCTCCAGGAAGAACCTAGAAAACTTTTTTACTGAACATTTTATTGCCGCTCTTAAGAAAACACCAGAAAATAGCAGTTACCGTTCCTATTTGTCAATTAAGTACTGTTTAAGCACACAAATACTTGTAATATAAGTATGTAAAATAAGTGGTGCATAATATTTCTTCAAATGTGTAATTTGGAAGCCAGCGATGCGAAATTCTTCATTGGCAACACTTGTAATATTATTTAAGTTCGGGTTTCCACTTCGGCTTCACATGTATAAGACACTAAACCCATATGCGCTGCGGGCGTTCTACTGGCAAACACTGGCGTAAGTGTATAACAAATCATAGGAAAAATTATTTATATTCATTTCTAAATTAACTTTTTTACATGTCGAGCCACTGTGCATTACTAAAAGCTGCAATAACACAGTGCAATAATAAAAATAAATTTGCATTTTGTAGCACGTTTTGTTTGTTATTAAGTTTTTTTATATACATATTTTTTTCAAATGCACATTGTTTGTTTTTGTATTTATTTTTTGCATGCATTTATTGCTTAAACAAAAGATAAGATCCGGTTCTATGGATGCATGTGACCTACTTCCGGTGCTTATTTGCTTTTTTTAAGCAAAATAGAAAAAACAACAGCAGATTAAAAAAACACAAGCAATAAACACAAATACCTAGAAAAAATAATGCTTTTTTTAAAACAAATATTATGTTTGGATTAATAATACAAAGAATGAAATTACAACAGAAATAGTAACGCTGATGCTAAATGTTGTATGAACCACGTCGTATGTATAGGCCATGTCAGTGCTAACGTGGTGTGTGTCTCATATTTATGTTAGTGCTACCTTTATTCTCCATTAACAAATTGACTTGTGTTCTTTTTTTTGTGTCTTTTTTGTGTCTTTTTTTTTGGGAGGAGTACTTTATTGCAAATCATAAGATAGGGGCTACAACATTCCTACATCCATCCCAACCAGTGAGATAAAAGCCATTAAATTTGTGTGAGTGTTGCTGTAAAGTTGTAAATGACTGACGTTTTTCTCCATTCTTTAGACAACAACCACGCATTCTACAACATTTCTATACGTTTTTTTAATAAAATTTGTTACTTCTTTTTTTTCTATTATTTTTCTATTTATATTTAATTTTGTTGCCAGAAAGATTTGCTGTCTGTTACTGGTGTGAGCGTAAAGATATTTACATACAGACAGCATGACTGTGTGTGTGAGTAACTAATAGACCTAAACTAATTCAACACCTACGCCTTGAACTTTATGTATCATTTCGTATAAATGAGTTTGTCTTTCTACCTTTTCTGGTTTTTAATTTAAGAAGTTTATTTAAATATTAAATGTGTTTGTCCCATATGATTCGACATATTTATAGTTTTATGCAAAAATTATTTATATAAAAAAAATCAAAAACGCACAATCAAAATGCAAATAAACAAAATTCAAACGTTTTGATATGAAAACATTTATGCTCAGTTTGACCTAATTTTTGTATTAGTTTAAGTTTTTGTGTTGCGGTAAGAATATAAATATATTTAATCTTGAAAATATGAAAAGTTTGCATATTGATGTTTGAATTAGTTGATTGTAATTTCAAAAACTTAAGAACCAAACTTGTCGATTCAATTCAAATTACAGTAAAGCCTACTTAATGCGAACAGATATAGATAATGCATTTGTGGAGATTGCTTAATCGTTCTGACTACAGTTTAAAAAAAATTAAATTCCAACATTTAAAACTATAATTAAAATAAAAAAATTAAAAAAACGATAAATAAATGCTCTTAAAAATTTAGTTATATTTTATATATAGAAAATAAAAACCAAAACTTAAAGAGATTTCCGTTTGACTACACATGCCTTAGGGTCGGTAGCAATAAAAAAATTAACTTGAAGTTAACACTATGTCATGGTAAAATTATTATCAGGTAAGTGTTTTATATTCAATTGTCCTTTATTGAGTGCGTGAAAAGCTTAAAACTAAAATACATTTGTTAAATTAAATATCTGCTAAAATATATTAGAGGGTTGTATTTAAAGTTAATACAGGATATTAAAAGAATGTTATTCATTATCACAAGATCTCCCTTTTAATAAGTTTTCATAGAAGATATATTTTTGGTAATTTTATAACTCTACCACTTTTAGTTTTTCATTTAAATTTTCATTGAATTCATTATTATTGTTTTCGTGTAAGTTTTCATTAACATTTTCAGACAACTCCTTGTTTTCATTTTTATTTACATTATTATTAAAATTTTCCTTTATATATTCAACATTTTTATTCAAAGTTTCCTTTATACTTTCTATGTCAATATTTTTATTAAAACAATGATTATCCTTCTTTATGTGTTTCCTGTTTCTTCTGAAGGTTGATCCTTCTTGATCTTGTATAATAAATGACCTTGGTTCAGATGTTGGCGTTTTCCTAAACATTATCTTATCGCCTTCTTCAACTGGATTCAGTTTAACAGTTGATTTATTAAAATGTTTGGATATATTTTTCTTTCTTTTATAAAATTGCTTTGTAATATTTTCTGTATCAATAAGTTTCTGTTTTAGGTTATCTGGGAGACAAGGTAATTTCGTTCTCAAAACCCTACCATAAGCAATGTGGTTGTCATCCACAGACAACCTTACTAGTTTATTTTTGACCCAAAGAAACCAGTAAGGTTGTCTGTAGACGCTTCGAAATTTGCTGTGGGAGCCGCAATTATGCACGACGACAACCCAATTGCTTATGCATCAGCGTCATTAACTGAGTGTGAGTCTCATTATGTTCAGACTGAAAAAGAGCTTTTCGCGATTCTATTCCGTTGTACTAAATTTCATAAGTACATATATGGGTTATGCGTCACAGTTGAAACCGATCATAAACCGCTCGTTTCTTTATTTGAAAACCCACTTTACAAGATACCAGCTCGTTTACAAAAGTATTTATAAAAGTATTCTATAAGCCTGGTAAATTTCTTTTTATTGCTGATACTCTCTCCAGATCTCCTCTAAAGGAAAACACGTCAGTAGAAAAAAAAATAAGGAGATTGACTTACATTGTAATTTCATCATGTCGCAAAATAGTTTACCGGACATAACAGTTGAAAAAATTAGGGATATATCTAGAACGGAAGAAGTATTTAAAGTTTTGAGTGAATATATTAGGAATGGTTGGCCCAAGGTAAAAAAACAAAGTAGATAAGATTGTGCTTCCTTATTATAAGATTAAAAAATTAGATTTTTGAAATAAACAATAGGATATTAATACCGAAAAATCTTAGACGCGGGATGTTGCTATATTTACATGAAGGTCACATGGGGGTACAGCGAAGCCAAAATTTAGCTTGAGAATCAATATTTTGGCCTGATATCAACAATGACATAAACATTATGATAATGAATTGTGAAATTTGTTTAAAAAAATACCAAAGCGCGAATCCAAAAGAGGAATTATTAGCGCATGATATTGTTACTATTCCATGGTACAAAATTGGTGCTGACTTATTTGAATTTAATAAATTAATGTATTTGCAAATAGTAGATTATTATTCAGCTTTCGTAGAAATATATATTCTGAATTCAGGGTACAGCAGTAGCCAAGTTGTAACAAAGTCCAAATCAATTTATGCCAGGCATGGTATATTAGATATTTTTGTATCCGATAACGGGCCGCCATTCAATTCAGTTGAATTTTCAAACTATTGTAAGAGCTGGGGAGTAGAACATGTAACATCAAGTCCTTATCTACCTAGGCCCAATGGCCTAGCCGAACGTACGATACAGACGGTTAAAAATATAAATATAATTTTAAGGATGACTCTTCTGACGACTAGAAAAGGCAATCTTCCAAGTCCGTCCGAAATGTTAATGGATAGGGTCTTAAAAACAAAACTACCTTGCTTCCCAGATAACCTAAAACAGAAACCTATTGATACCGTAAATATTAGAAAGCAATTTTATAAAAGAAAGAAAAAAAATGACACCATGTCTTATATTTAATTGTCCTTTATTTAGTGAGTGAAAAAGCTTAAAACTAAAATACATTTGTTAAATTAAATATTTGCTAAAATATATTACAGGGTTGCATTTAAAGTTAATACAGGGTATTAAAAGCATGTTATTCATTATCACAACAATAAGTGCAATAGAAAAGAAAAACATGTACATTGTTTGCTGGGAGTTTACTTACAACAACAAAGGACTCCTTTTTTGACAATCAATAATTAAAATCCCAGAAAGAAAGTTAAGCTTTTTTATCAGAAAAATGCACATTTTTTATGCAGAAATCGTACTAAGATGTGGTGGGTTCATGGTGTTACTTATTTATTATTGCATATCCCACAAATAAGTATATCATATGATTGACAATAGTTGATAACAGTAAGTTAATACACTTTTTTTATTTTTAACAAACATTTTTAACTTTCAACGGAAAATTAGTAGATTTTTAAATAAAATAAACATAACGTATCTTTATGTTAATGAAGCTGTTATTCTTTTAAAGTTATAATTTCCGTTTCTGTCGCTTTTGTTTGTTCAGCCCATAAAATAGAACTTTGTGAAAAGTTTACTAACTTCTTTAGTAAATTTATTATTCAAGATATACCTTAACATCTTATTTTAAAGAATTTCAAAAAGTTTTGTTTGTATATAGACAAGCTAAAAACCCACAACAAACAAAACTTTTAAAAGTTCACTTACTTCTTTATTTAACACTGTTTTCAACATTCTGTAAATCTTCCAAAGAACTATCAAGGTCGGCAATATTTTGGTTTGAAGTAGAGATGGGCGCCGCTCACGTGAGCAGCGTAAATCATGCGTAATCACGCATTATCGTGGTTAGGTTTTTGTGTTAATTACGTGAGCGTGCGTGAGTGAACGTGCATGAGTAGAATTTTGGTGTGATTGTTTCGTAATTTTTTGCTTTATTGTAATTTTTTCACATAATTTTTTAATTAATATTTGTACATAATTACTTGAACTGTTTATACTTTTGGTCTAAGTATCTAGAAATTCTCATTTAATATATGGGTAGTTAGCAAAGGGAGGGGATTAGAGAAGATGTGAAGGGTTGATCTAGCAAATGGGGGAATTAATTATTGTTGCTCGCAATTGGTCAATTATAATTGGGGTAGTGGGTTTAAAAGAGAATAGAATTAATTTCTTAAGGCGCTGGTAGTCCCTTTGTTCCTATGGAGAAAGAGTGCACTAATCTATTTAAGATTTCACTCAACAATCAATTCAGTTTATTCTTAGGGTTAACTTAGGGTTAAGTGTAGAGGTAAGTATGTAGTGGCTAATGTTAAGAAAATATTGAAAAAATAGGTTAAATGTATAATAAAAAAAAAAGAAATGAACCAATTTATTTTTCAAATAAATAGGTGTCAAAATTAAGAATAAGAGAATGAATGGGCTGGAATGAGGTCAGTGAGGCAGCCCTTCTAGATATTTGACCAAGCAAAATGGATGGGCTTCGTGGACACAGGAAAACTGGCCACATCTACGCTGAGATGGCTGATAAGCTCATCCAGCAGGGTTACTCTTGTAGTCCACGGGATACACAAGTAAAGTTGTAAAACTTTACGCAGCGGTACAGGTATTTAGTATATTCATATGTACATAAAAAACGTAATAAAAAACTGTTTTAAAATTAACATTTTTGCAGAAAAGAAAGGCGGCAATAGGAGTATTTGGGGGATCACCTTTCAAATGGCCACAATATGGAATTGTTCAACAAATTATTGGTGGGTTCAAGGAAAACTTGTTTGCTGAGTTGGCAGTAGACAGCATAGATGGTGTTTGTGTTTTGTCAGAGAACGCTGCATTTATATATTGAAATTTAAAAAAATGCCAATATACATCGCAAGAAATAAGATAATTTTCTTTTTAAAATTGTTAATCGAGTTCGAGTCTTTTTGTGAATTTTCATTAAAAGAAAAGCCTTTTTTCCTGTTTTCATTTTTGATTAAAATTTTTTGTTTTTATTAATAATAATAATTATTATATATTTTTTTTTATGCAGATGCTTCCAATTCATCAACACCAGGATACAATGGTGCACCACCATCGCTATTATCACAGTGTTCGCCGTCTCCTGAACCGAGTACATCAACGCAGCAGCTCGGCGTTTCTAGTACATAATATTAATTTATTTTTTAAATAGGAATTTATTTCCATTTTTGTAATTTTCAAAACAAATTTCAACGACCAAAATAAAAACAATTTTGAGTAACTTGGTAGTCACACGATCAAATTTTCATTGAAATTTTAAATTCTCTCTCACTTTTCTTACCAATACACTCACACTTTTAAAATTTGGCGAGAATTTGCTTACAAATTTTCATTCAATAAAGTGCTTCAAATTACAGTCAATTATTGAAAAAAATATTTGTTGTTTGTTTTTTTCTGTTTCTTGTTTATTTTTTTAATAATTGTAGGGAAAAAATTATTTCAAGTTGTTTTCTTGATGGCATCTTGCTAAAAAACTTGCTTTAAATTTGAGTGCAGCATACGTCACAGCTTTAAATTTTTGTGAATTTTGACAAGCTGTATGTGTAAAAATCTTGAGAATTTAAAAAAATTTTGATAGTGTGACTGCAGGGTAAAAATTAAATTTTGTATATCGGAACACTAAAATAATTTTGTCAATAAACTGAATATTGACTCAATTAAGAATCCATGTCTGAACACAGTATAATTTTACGTTAAGTATATAATTTTAGGTATATATATTTATATATCGGTATTTAAACGACTTTGATTTTAAGACAATTAAATTTTGAGTTGGTTGTATAAATTACAAGTTAAGTTTAAAAAAATGCGTGTAATTCATAAATTTAAATTAATGGTATAAGCGATAAAATACAAGTTATTGGTATGAGCGATAAAATACAAATGACTTTAGAAAATTTAAGTGAGTTGTACGAAAGCTACGAACAAGTTTTTTTGCGTTTATAAATGCCTTTCGTTTGCAACTCGGTTTAGAAAAGTAACGTTTTGCGAGTACAAAGAGATATTTTGTATTGCAGCGAGTACTATAAACTATTAATATTGTCATATGGATTTTTTTTTGATGTTGCGGTTATAACCTATATTAATTATAAAAGTATTAATATACATTTAGAATTTAATTTTTATGTATAAAAGCAATATAAACTCAATTTAAATTCGGTGTCCAAACCCAGTTTGGACAAACTGTTTAAGGTTTATGTTGAAGGAAATTTTTTAGTTAATGTTTTATAAGTAATTAGTCGAACTTTTTTATTAATATTTATATATTGAAACGATTAATTTTGGCTCAAGTTCAAACCCGAATTTACCCATTTATTTATTCTAATTTATTTTTAATTTTTATTTAGAAAATTTTTTGGATAAATTCATTATTTTTTTTATTAAGAGAGTACTATATATAGAACAATTTTTATTATTCATCATATTAGCAGAACGGATCTGTACTGATTTCGGGGTCGTTACACCATCTCATCAGCGTTCTTTGTTCGATTTTACCACTTTTGGCGGTGTATACTTGTGACTAGGAGTATGAACTATTTAAGGGTATTATTTAAGGTATTACGAGTAGAATACGAAAATTGTTTTTATTCATTTCTACAAGTTAAATCGATATCGGTTAGTATGAAAATCAAGTTGTTTTCCATTTATGTATGCTCAATTGGTTTCTGTCTTTTGTAGTTGAATTTCTCAGTAATTGAATCAACTGTAACAATTCAAACATGGAGTTTGTACGTAATTAGTTGAAGTGTTTTTAGTTTTTATTGAAAGGAATTGTTTGGCTCAAGCTCAACGCTGACTTTATTTTTGTAAATTAAAATTATTCTTCTTAATAAAGTCTTATTGAAACAGTTTATTCATCAGACCAGAAGAACGGAGTAGTATTAATAATAATTTTTTAATTCAATTATTTTCAAAAACTTTTGTTAGTTGAGGATTTTTAGTCGCGCCTTTTCCCAAAATTAATACTTTACATATTTAGTAAATAATTAATAGTTTATTTAAAAACAAATTAAAATTGATGACTGAAGAGTACAGCTAGCTCCTACGTACATTTTACAGCTGCTAATCCAGATCATCAGGGGTAAAGTTCACTAAAGCTCCAATTAAACATTTAATATACAAAAATTTTAACAATTGACTTTTTTCCATTCAATTACGAGTAATTATTCCACTAAGTAGAATAAACAACCCCATAAGCAAAATGTAAACTTTTTCAAGTATGCATACTTCTGTGGCAAAGTTCAATTTTAATTAATATCACAGCAAACCTATTTACATCTTAAGCTAATAACAAAATAATAATAGCTAATAATTAAAACATACAAGAAAAGTAATTAAGAAGTAGAAAAGAATAATTATGTATAAAAAAAAACCAAAACAAATACACACGAGTGTTGTTTGCCTCTAACACAAATGTTTATTTAAAAAATTACATTTATCAAACAACTACAAAGTAACTAAACAAAGCGATAATAGACAAAGTTTACTGTTCGCTGTAAAACATGTGTTTTTGTTCAGTTACGATATGCTACACTCCTTTCGAAGTACATACAAATAAACGCATAAAATTTAGTAAAAAATATGTACACATACATCCAGGCACACTGTAATGACACGGTCATCGTTGACAACTCATGTGTGTTAAAACATCATTTGCGGTCTTTTAAAATTCAAATAAATATATTTTCAATTACATACATACATATTTAATTTTCATTATTATGTCTGTCAATTTTGTTAAGTCTTCTTTAAGCCCCCAGCCTTAAAACATATAAAAGCACATAAATAATTGTTTTACTATATAATTTTTAATATAACTTTATATATAATTTTGTATGTTGTTAGATAATTTGTCTTTATTCTTCGCTGCTGTTTATTATAAAATTGTATCATAGCTTCTATAACTGATGGCAACACCAACCTTTTCTTTTCGTCTTTGTAAATTTCTTTGGTCTGAAGTTTTCAAACTTCTTGTTTTAAGAAAAGAATTATTTCTTAAGAAAATAATTGCAACGATTTGTAACAAACTAAAAAAGAAAAACAAAAGCTATAAATAATAATTGAAGCGTACCAAATAATTAAAAAAAACATATTATTTTGATTTAAACAAATACACAGCACTAATAATACCAGTAATAAACAATTATAATTGTTATCAACGTTGCCACTTTAGTTGCTTTTAACCAAAATTGGTTACTTTTATTTCGATTGTGTATTTTTTTCATTTTGGTTATTTTTTTTCAACTCAACAATTTTAAATTTTATTTTTTATATTGACATGTTAAATTTGTACAATGTGTATAATGAATTAGACTGATAAAATATTTCGATTGATCAGATTTTCTTTATTGCATATATGTATTGATATACAGTGAAATTTTGTTAAACGGAAACCGAAAATTTCTTAAAACCATTCCGTTTAAGTGAATTGCTCACATTTAAATTCTATTCTATAAAATAAAATGATTTATTTTATAAAAAAATAAAATTATATTAAACTTTTCATTGGTGCAATCGCTGTAAATTTTTTGATTATTTATGATAATTTTTTTAAATCATTGTTTCAGAATTGTCTTCTAAAATGTTTGCGAAACTTTAATTCATAGTTTTTCCTTTAAGCGGCTGACTAAAATGTGAGCATTTACCAAGAAAATGCGTTGCAATTGAGAGATCTTTCACTGAAGCATATCGCACTTATTTACCAATACTGTATTAACTCAAAATTAAAAAAAAAGTTCATGACACATACGAATAAAAGATATTTTGTTTCTTTTTTGGTGGTAAAGGAACAGTCATAGAAATCCGAAATTTTACATGTCCATTTCCACTGATAAGCCCGAATTTAGGGTTAATACGGTATTGTTAAACAAGTGCGATATATTCCCTTAAGCTAACTGAAAACCCTTGAAATTACCACAAAGTAAGAATTTAGAATAGTAGAATAAAATAAAATTTTGGTTATTTATTTTCGTATTTGGTTACTTTTTTAAGACCTTTTGGTTACAAATATTTTTCTGTCGTGGCAACGCCGATTGTTATTATAATTATGAGTGTGTATGTATGTTTTTAATGCGTTTAAAATTTCATGTTTGTTTCTTGAGTCTTTCGTATTGTATACGTATCGCACACTAAATAATAAACAGTCACAACTCAAAATTTATCAAAATCGTTATTTTTTTTATAAAACAATTCACAAATCGAATCTTTAACGATCATCTGGAAAAAATTCCATTATGTTTGTTTTTATGTTACAGTAAAACTTCGATATAACGGACCTCGTTATAACGAAAAGCTCAATATAACGTACATATGTTTTATTGAGTCCCTTGAGAAAACTTCTTTATTGCAAAGCTTTTCATACAAAAATACACTAAAGCTATAACGAACAAATTCTGAACAAACACCCCTCTATATAGCAAAATTTTCATTCAGATGCTTCAATATAACGAAATCAGAATACATACGAAATGTTAAAGTTTTTTAAGTTTTTCCAATTTTGTAAACACAAGTTTGAGACTCAAATTTAAATTCAAATTAATGTTCATTTGAGAATAAATGATTGACGAATGACAAATTTTCAATTTGATATCAAGAGAAAGAAGAAATACTTTTAATTTTTGCAAGTCGCGTTTATTTCATCATTGAAACCTTATTTAAATAGTATTAATCAAGGCAGACTTCGCCTTGGTATTAATGTTTCGATAAAATTTCACCAAGTGGATCACTCAGTTGCTAATGCAATTTTCTTTAAATCATATCGTAATTTTTTATTTTATTTATAATATACAATTATTTATAATAATATATTAATTCTTCGAATATTTTTGTAAATTTCAACTTCGAATTTTTCAATTGTAATTTGTCTCAATTACTTCTGAAGCTCTTTAAATTAAGATATTGAAATTTTGAAAGTATTCTGATCAATGCCGTAGGCTTTTTCAATACTGATAAAAAATATATAACCAAAACACCGTTTTAAACATAAAAAAGGATAAAGAAAATTAAGGTTCGTGAGAATAATTTTATCCCCAAGAAATCTCCAGTTGGTAACACTAAATATTTATTTCCAAGCACGAAATATATTCTCAACTTGAGAAGAAATCACCTAATCTGGGAAAACAGTGCTGATGATGCGTATATTCCTGTCTTTTTCATTGTAGTTCCCGAGGCGGGAATTCCCGGGAATTCCAATCTAAAGATTTCCGGCTTTCCCGGGATTTTTCATGCGAGATCCCGGGAAATAACATTAAAAAAATAATTGAAACTTAACGGTAAAAAGTGAGCGGGTGTTTTCGGTAGCAGGGCAATTTGTTAACAAAATTAGAAATAGGCATTCTAAGTCTATAAACGCTTTAAGCGTTTTAAGGAATTATTTCCTAAACCAAAAAATATGAATTATCTTTTTAAAGTATTTTCTTATTTTAAGAATTTAATATTTTTGTTTTGGAATTCAAAACTGGAGTAACTTTGTATTATTTTTTCTATATTATTTTTTGTTTGTTTTTATTAACTGAATTGTTAAGTTTTTGCTTATGTTCACCTATATTTGTAAGTTTACTTTTATCTCATATAATAAAAATACACGTTTTCCGTGTAGGAAATAACCTTTAAGGAATTTAAAAACTAAAAGTTAAAAAAAATAAAGTTCCTGTGGTAATACCCAATTTAAATTATTAAAACATAAGGTATGTTTTAGTAAAGGTCGTGATACACTCTCCTACCTGGTCATGCAATATGCCAAAAAAGTCGTGTGTGTTCAAAAAGTGTGGCCATAAAATGCACTTGTGAGACAGATTTTTTGACAAGTCGGTTCGACTTGCATATAATTATAAAAATTTCCATAAAATGATAGATTTCTTGCGGTCAGAGATGCGTCTTTTTAAAAATTAAGTTGCAACGAAAGCAAAATTAAATTAAAACTATTTATTTTATAAATCTACAACTATTTAGGCGCAAAAACTCAATAAAATCTAAAATTACTTGAGTGAAAACTACACATGTACATACATATGTATGAGTTTGCATCTTTTTTGTGTGATAGTGTGGCAAACTCAAAAGCTTTTTTGCTAATAATTCGAACGCCGATTTCCTACAAGAGTATTTTTGCAACAATAAACAATTTACACATCGTTTTTAATAACAAATTCTTTCGAATAGAACCCAACTTCCCAACCATATTCCCCATCTGTGACATTTATAAAAACATCTCATCCACGAGTATAATTAACAGCGCATCTAACCTAACCTATTTCTTTAAAATTAAACCATACCTAAAACAAAACTAGACCATACTAAAATAACTAAGTATGTGAAATACAATTATACCAAAGGATTACGGAATTATCCAACAACAACAAAAATACGAAAAGTCCTTTTCAAGTGAACAAATTTCCGATGAACGGCGCAGAATAAAACCCAAAATTTCTTTAGTTTTACCCTTTAACACATTTAAATTCTTTCATAAAAGGTCATTGTATACATTGTCTATGACAAAAATTACAATTGCATAAGCGACATAAAATGTATGTATGTATGTTGTAACTGAAAATATGTGAAACAAATCTAATGAATACCAGCAATAAAGTTCTACAACAAAACCAATATGATTCTTATTTAGATAAATCTATTTTGCTTACTGCATAATTTTGCAGTTATTTACAATACTGACATACATACATAAATTTACAAGAACCTGAGTATTAATGAATGCATGTGTGTAAGTGTTTATGAATTCAACCGAAACCGATGCCCAATCACGGTTGGCAGATTTTACGATTTATCGTCATTTTGACGACTTCGGATGCCAGAAATAGCATATTGACAACTAGACGATGTTTGCCTTAAATTTGACGATTTTTAAATAATTATAAACTGACAAAATTTTTTCAGAACTTTAAACCCATTTTGAAGTTAACCATGAATATCAGAAAATTTTGAGTTTTACCGCATTTTTCAGCTAATGTAGAAATGGTATTTCGCCAAGTAAATTTAAACAAGACCGAAGTACGAAATCAGTTTCAAAAATCTGCCTTAAAACCAATTGTGCATGCTAAAGTTCATTTAAAACTAAATAATTGTAATTGTTTTGACTTGAAAGTAGTACCTGATCTAATAAAATTGTTAAATTGCAATATATATAATACAAGTATGTATTTTTTGAAGTTCTTACAAATGTGTAGTAATATGAAGAATATCATATCACTACATTTTTGATTTTTATCTTATTTTTATATACAAAGACAATATGCACATATCGTTCCATTATTACAACGTAGTCATGTATCCAAAAAAAAAACTTTCTAAAATGCGTTTAATGTATTAAAAATGTTAGAAAATAATTATTTGTCGGTTATTAGCTTATTAATTTTTATAACTTCGGTTTGTGTTAAGATATGTTTCTAAAAAAAATAAATACTTATAAATATGATTTTAATTTTTACTTAATGAACTTATAGATTTTGCTTATTGAAATATGGTTTTTACATTCTGCTACATGAATGGAGCAATATTTATATAAAGGATTTGATAACTGCTGTTTTGTTTTTTTAATATTGATATATTTGAATTAACATTTCTGTATGTATTATTTTACTAAAAATACTCTAAACATGTAATTAATCTGTTGGATCTTTTTATTGGTAAGAATTTGGTTTAATTTATACAAAAACTATTGGGGTATTCACACGGTCGTCAAGGTCATATGTCTTAAAATAATAACACGAAAATATATGACTGCTGTGAACAACCCCTCATAATTTAGTGTGCTATTTTAAATTTGAGTCAGCTGATAAAAAAAAAACAATTATAAAACGGACAATCGTTACAATCATAAAAATGTTATATTAGAATGCCGAAAACAAGTGAAAAAACGAAAATAATAGCTAGTTTGTGCAAAAACTACACTACTGTTTAGTTATGACAAAACAAACACAGCATAAATAGTCTTATTATTTTAGGAATTTTTTGTTTGAAGCACAACATTTTGTTTAAGACGTCATAAAATAATAACATATTATGACAATATGACATGATAGGACACCGTGTGAATACCCCATATGAATTTATTTGCTGTGTTAAATAAAATAGATAATTAATTTAAAAAAGTGTTTGTTTTTTTTTTTACGAATTTTTGTCGTTTTCTGATAATTACTTTGACGATATTGACGATTTCTCGCTCTAAATTTGACGAATTTTCTCCGATTTCATCTGGCAACTGTGTGCCCAACCAATAAAAAATTATTGTTTGTCTTTCTTAAACGCATCCTTTAGCCAACAAATGCATAAAACAAAAAGACTGACTAATTTACATACAAATATGTCAGCAAGAGTATAATAATTTTTATGGTCATATTGACAATTTGACAACAACTACACACAGACACACACACACACACTAACACACTTCTGCACTCGTAAAACACGCCTTTTGTTTAAACAGTTACTTTTTGTTGTTTTATTGCTCTCGCCTCTGATTATAGAACACTTACTCACCCATCCTCATGCATCTGAATGCGTATGTGTGATAAGAGAGCAGACTGAAAATTTGTTTAGAATGACTGCAACTCAATTTATTTTGTATTAAATACAGTTTGGAGACAATCGTTAGTTTTTATTATTATGATCCAAAGCCATTATGGTCTCCCAGCACACTTTTCTTGGCCAAAATTAAAAAAAAAAACTAAAGAAAATATTTATTAAGTTGACAAAATATTTTTTATTGTATTTTAATGTCTTTCCTAACATTTGGATGAAAACATTAACCCTTAAATGCACTTTCTTTTAATTAATACAACTATTTGTGATGCAGCATCTACATTTTGTACTGCTTGTCAATTTATGAGATTTAATTGAAAAATTTCATCTCCGAATTCTTGTTGTAATTCTTTACAATCTTCATTGTCATCCTTTTGGTCAATGTTGTCTTGAGGGAAAGTGCCATTTGTAGGATTCTCGCAGATTAAGAACTCTATTACAAAAAAAAACAAAAACAGAATGTCACCAAATATGACTTTTGGCCAAGAAAAGTGGGCTGGGAGTCCATAGTGCAGAGAAAGAACATGGTTGGAATTGGTTGCGACAGCAAATTTTGTTGCCAGCAACAATATATACCTACAGGGTGGCACAATAATAATCACCCTATTGGAATGTGTTACTATAGGAACAATCTTATATGAATATTTATTTTTATAAAAAGTAAAGTTTATTCTACTCCAAGAATCAGAATAATTCGAATCTGCTGCAAAAGACATCGACGGATAAAGTAGGACAAGTTCGCCAGCGTATATGTACCGACTGTGTGTGTCGATCGGCTTCGCTGAACTGATCTACTGTAATATTTGCAAACGCAATATGCACTGCAACATAAAAGTTGGAGTTATATACCATGCGATGACACGGCAACGCGTTTCACGCGTTTTATACTTTTGACGCTTTTAAAAACTGCAAGTTACACAAAACACTTTACACACGTTTTCGGTCATCAAATTTCAAGTAAATTGTGTTGGCTTTTTGTTAACTATTTTTAAGTTTTATGTTCTTTAAATTGTTTTTATTGATTTTTCATCAAATGTTTGCTTTTGTATCTTGCTTGACGGTATGAAAAATCAATTCACCCCCATATTGCGTTTCGATTACGTTCTCGCATTCAGTTACGTTCGTTACGAAAAATGGTATTCCAAAAAAGAAACTTAATCGAAAAAAAAAGAGAAGAGTATGTTTAAGTCAGCTGTTTGGTATAAAACGTATGAAAGAGAAACAGAAAAAAATATGCAATTTTGTAATTATTAAGTGCGTTCGAGTTCTCAAAAGTTTTTACAAATATTTACTAAACTTTACTGCATTTTACTAAATTGCGTTCGTTTACTCAAGTTACAGTAAATAAGAACACAAATTGAGAGCGTAAAATGAGTTTATGGCTGAGAATCAACATATTTTTACTGCAGAAATTTCTTGTAGTAAAATTTAGTAAAACAGAAAAAAATATGATTCAAAAAGTACAAGTAAACAAACAAAAGTAAGAAATTAAAAAGTATACACTTTGTGATACAAATTAATAAAAAACACTAAGTGAAGAATTATTTTTAAACTATTCGTTCGTTAAACATTTACTATGTATGTATATGCCTTTTAAAAGAAAAAAAAAAGTTGTAGAAACCATCTACAACCACTTTCTTTATTAACAAAATAAAAATTCTTTGAAGTTATGAAAGTGTTAAGTATATGGTTACTTAGTGCTGCACTTGTTTTTAAGGTAGTAAATAGCAAAAACAAATAAATAATCGCATACTTTTGAATAAATTTAATCGGACACAAGTTAGTGCATCGAGTAACAACAGAAAAAGAGTTGAGTAGTCCAAAGTGTAAATACATTTCAAGTTTTACAATTTTTCCGTTCCCGTACTTTTTTGGACAACAACTTTTTTAGAGTAATTTTTAGTAATTTAGTAATTACTCATTTAGTGCATTTTACTGCGAAAGTACTCGAACGCACCTATTGTAATTGTTAAATTGTAAAAAGTGTAATTTAGTGAAAAATATAGTGAGAAATATATATAGAAAATAAATATTGTGGTAACTCTAATTAAATAAATACGGAAAGTAAGAAAAAAGAAAGAATATAAGTAAACGGTATTTGTGTCCAAACTATTCCAGTGTGAAGAATCCTGCAGCGCCGGAGGTGATACATCATTTGGAATTTCATCCCTGAATGCCTGCACTTTTTCGTTGCGATGCTTCTGATATCCACACGCAATATCATCATTGGTTGCCATTAAATTTTCCAGCTTTTCATATCGCTCATTTGCTGTGTTTTTTGACATCCAATAAATTAAATAAAGCTTTCAAATTTGACAAAAAAAAAATAGAGGATTTTAATACAAAATAATTTTATACCATTTTGTAATTTACAATTTATTTTAATATATAAATTGTTGGCCTTTTTGAAATATTTACATTATTCTTTAAATTATGCTTAAGGCCACTTTTTTATAAAAATCATCCAAATTAATTTTATCTCGATATTTCGTTACCCTTTGGGTAACTTCTTCAGGAGGAAAAAATCAATAAACAATTTTAAAAACAAAAATTAGCTAAGTATAAGTAAAAATTTTTTTTCTGATTTGGTTTGAAAATTGTTTGTCAATTGAAAAATTTGTTTGAATTTTTTTTTTAAATTAGGAAATGAATTAATGCTTAAAATTTGAAAACACTAATATCGTATTATTTATTTACTACTTTAATCTTTAATATTAAATGTCTATAACTCTGTGCTACACTATCAGTATCAGCTCTAAAATTAATTCAAAAATCTGACGGTACATTAATTATCTATAACATCTCTAACATATAACGACGCGTATACTTATTTTCTGAGTTCAAAATAGATGTATTATTAAAGTCCGGATTGTGATCTGAATTACGGCCATATAATGATAATGCTGTTTTCGTGATGATGTATAGTTTCTGTATTTTAGGTCAGACTTATGTCATGCTAATCTAGTTTTAAGTTTTTTTTTGTGCCCACATTTTATTTAATTATTATCTTAACCCGGTGTGCTTTGCTACCACAGAATTAAATAAAAAGTGTTTATGTAGTTAAAAAAAAACTATTTTTTATATGTAAATTAACTGTTGTAAATCTCTAGGATATACAACATTTGCAGTTTGTCCATGTGGAGCATAAACAAACAAATTGTTTGGTTTTCATATACTGAAGCATGCAACGTAAAGCTGTCCATGGGAGAAACATGGACTTAATAAAGTTAAGCCATAAACTTGCAGGGATTGACCGTGAGCTTTACTGATTGTCATTGCTAAAGCTAACTGAACAGGAAACTGTAATCTTTTGAAGTCAAATTAAAAATCTGTTGGAATCGTGAGAATGCAAGGCAACAGCACACTTGTTTCATTATATTTGCCCGATATAATAGTCCCTTCGTCGGAGGCCTTTGAGGTTGAAGTTCGAAATCGCTGAGTTCATGCACAATGTTGCTTAAGATCGTTCCACTCTAAGGCGTATTTGGTGTTCTCCAGATGTTTAATTTTCTCTTTTGAAAATTGGTTCACATATGACGAAAAAATAATTTTGAAAAATTTTAAAACGACAAAGTAATTTGCTAGTCCATTTAGTCCGTGCATATTTTAAATTTGAAAACAAATATTATAAAATAAATGCAAGAGGCATTTTGAAAATTAGTCCAGAAACGACGATGTTATTCGATAATAAATTATAAAGGCAAGCAAATTGCACCAACACCTCCCCCAAATTAAAAAAAAGAAAAAAAAAGATTTTTCATATGCAAAAAATGTTTTAAAATTTTTAATTTTTTTAGCGGGCAAATTTGAAAATCGGCCTACAAATGGCGAAGTTATGCTTGTCTATATTATAGAATCTGTTAAAAACTATGTGAAAGGAGTACCATAATTTTGTTGGCGTTAAAGTTGGCTTAGTTGGGAAAAGTAGCCTATAATGCATTAAAGAGTCCCAGATAAATATTGCGAAAATTTCAGAAAGGTCGGTCCAAAAGTATGCTCTCTTATAAAATACAATTAAACAAACATACAAAAACAAATTCCGTTTTATGTACCTAGATAGCTTTGTATGGCGGCTAACCGTTTCATCATCTTATACGTCCAGTATTTTTCTGGAAATTGCACGTTATTCTAAGAATAAAACTCAGCACATTTAAGAAGCCTCACTCTTCTACTTGTACAGATATAAGAAAATTAATATTTTTCTCCCATCGGGGTACCCGCTTACCCCTCCTATACCGCCACTATTTTGCTGAAAATTACACGTTATTCTGAGAATAACAAACATCGAAAATAGAATTCTCCCTTTTATATTTGTACAGATATGAGAAAATTAATAGTTACCTCCAAGGGGGGTAGCCCTTTCCACTTCGAGATTTTTCTGGAAGTTTCACTTTCTTTTAAGAACCGCTCCCAGTAAATTTAGAGAGTCTCACTATTTTAGTTATTCAAATATAGGGAAATTAAGAATTGCTTTGTATGGGGCGTACCCTATCACCCCAAATTTTTCTAAAAAAATAGCCTATTTGAATTTCCCTGTTATCGGTAAGACAGATTTGATATTTCAAAACGATCAGTTGTATCGTTTGGCGTTCTATAAGGAACCTACAAACAAACAAACAAACACACAAGCACAGATTCATTTTAATATATATACATATGTAGGTAGATTTACTTTTTCAACTACAAAAACAGAAATTGAAAAGATTTCCGTTAGTAAAAAGACCACTTGCAAGAACGTATGTAGCTACGATCGTAATGCAGAATACATACAATCGCATAAGTAATCGAAATGATACGGGGAACGGAACACGGAATACCAAATTATAAATCGCAGAAAATTTCGATTCGAATCGAAACGCAGAATAGGGGTGCTTAAAATGGAAAAGGATGCCGAACAACTAAATTAAATCGTGAAAAATCTTGTGGAACTGTGGCTTTCATGTGCAATATTACTTTTTAAGTTCACAAAAACAAAGAAAATATATTGTTTTGTCAAAAGTGCAGAACAACCTTCTTGCTTAATTTTTTTAAATTGCGCTTTAACGTAACTACATAACTTATGTTCACCATAGTCTGTCCTGAATTATTTTTTCCTAAGTGTCTGATTGTTAATATACTATAGAATTTTGACAACATTGCACTTTTAAGACTACCCTCGCGAGCGCCTTTATCCACCAAGTTTGAAAATATGATAATCAAGTACTAGTAAATTTAAAATTTGCTAGTTTATTATTTCTTTTTTCTTCTCTACGTGTTTGAGGAGTGAAGTACATTTGTATGTATGCATGTGTATGTATGCATGTGTATGTATGCAGATGAAGTTACTCGCTCATTGAAAATGATGCACAAACGTGCATGCATTTGGCTTTTTATTTTACTTTTATTTCATAAAAACGTCTCTCAGCAGAGACTTTCTCTGTCATAAATCTTTTTGTAACAATGGATTTATGACATTTAACAGGGAACATACATTCATACATAAAACATAAATACACAAACAATCACCACTACCAACAACTGCAGTGGCATCCTGTACATCGATAGCATCAACAACAACAACAGCAGCAGCCAATCATAAAGTCATAAAAATGGTGTTTAAAATGGTCTATTGAGAAAAGTCATAAAACTACATACATATGTACATACATAAATGCTTTTGTTTTTATTCATCTCCTACAAATTAGACAACATTTCCAGAAAATTGTCATAAAACTTTAGAGTATAGTTTATTTAAGGCTGTTTATTTGTACATACTCATATAACATTTTAAAATATTGATATTCAGTGTGTGTGTAAATAAAAACAGAATTGTGTGACCGGGTCAAATGAACACATACACATGTACATAAGTATTTTTATCTGCAGCGATGTTATCGTAAATAGTTATGAAAAAAAAAGAGTTGTTGTACTTGTTGTTAATTTTTTTTGGGATTGCGCAAATTATTTTAATGCAAATTTTGGATATCATCCAAAAACTTTTATTTTCTTAGTTTGTGTGACCCTGTGTTCTTAGTAAACCTAACACCAAACTAACTTTTCCGAATTTAATGTTACAGAACTCTCTTTATGAAAAATAATTTGTTTAGAAGAGGAATTTTCGCCGTTTTTTATTTCGCGGATTCCTTATGGACTTTTTTCTTCGTAGTGGGCTCCTCAAATGTATTGATCGCTTAAAATTGGCCGGCGCTACGTTTACATGAAGCAGAAGTTTGAAAAAAATCGTTATAGTGCAAAGTGAAAGCCTTAATTTACTTTTACACGCTCTGAATTTTACAGTGTGCTTGTCAGTTTGAAGATCCATCTGTAATTGCACATGTCTTTCAAAATCGGTCATTTACAGGCGGGTTATAATTTTTGCTTTCACACATACGAGTACATATGCGTTATCATATGTATATGTATATATTTTTTAAAAACTTCTTATATCTGGAAAAAAACTCTTTTCTACAAAAGTAAACAAATTTTAAAAGTAATGTATTTGGAATTCATTTTATTTAGAAATATAAATACGATCAAGATCAAAAACATAACATATTGTATTGGTGTGTGTAAGGTAGATACCAAACTTAAATAATCTCCTCTGCTCAAAGGGAAAAGGGCAAGGCTGTTGTGACAGGAACAGTGGGCTTCCAGAGGAGAGTTTCAATTTAATTCAATTCAATATATTTTCCAAAAAATTCAGTTTGTACATGCTTTTCTTAACCTATTTCTTAATGTTTACTACTCTTGCATACTTAGTATTTTTTAGAGACTATTCTAATTTATTCTAGGAGATATTTATAGTCCAGCTATATAATACAAAAATTCTTTAAGACTATTTACATATGATTTTAATTAATTTTTTTAATGGAATGAAAACGAAGGCAATTGTTTTAAAACTAAACTACAAATACTTAAAAACAACTTAAAGTAACTTATAGACTAATAAAGAAAACAGAAAAATTTAAAATATTTACAAAAGTTGAGATAGAGGAAATTACTGCGGAGTTATACACTACGTTATACATGTCCAGAGTATTTATTCTCTTATGGTAGAATAGAATGTTCGCGCCCTTATAAATAAGACCAGCCTCGTCCAGAACAGGGACATCAGCTGGTGACAGATATTTGGACAACCGGATAGACTCCAAATCAGTGGGTCTCCTAAAACATCCCCTGACCATGCCATTCTCCAAGGAGCGAGCCCTCGCAGTGAATGCGATGCCATCATGTAAGCATCGATCCTGCCAAACTTGGTAGCCGCATAGATCGATCTAATAGACGGCCTATAGTAAACATTCTCTGTCCCAAGTCTGCGCCTCAATCCCAGGCACGCCACCAATATCCTTCTCTCCCATATCCTAAGCATCTCCATCTGAGCAGAGGAAATTCTGAACCAGACAGGGAAAGCGTAGGACATGAGAGGTCGAATAATTTGCCGGTATACCAGAAAGGCAATGTCCTTATTCAGTCCCTGGCGTCCAAGGATGCTCCTATACGATGGATACAGGCGCTTGGTGCGATCCAACACATGGTCAATATGCCGGTAAAATTCAAAATTTTCATGGAATATGACACCAAGATATTTCATCCTCTCCGAAACAGTTATCATATCATTTCCAATCCGGAGGACCGGTATAAATTTCCTGCAATTCGGGTAAAGAGACTTCGGCCTTCCCCTAATTATGAGCGCTTCCGTCTTATCCATGTTAAGCCTAAGCCGCCATTTCACAAAGAATTCCCCCAGGACATTTAGATAGTCAGCCAGAGGGGAGATTATAAATTATAATGTTCAATAAATATTTACGGCCTTATTCAAAAAATTACTTATTTTAAGTTTTAAATTCACATTAGTTATTAAACAGTTTTTGTTTTGTAAACCAATAATATGAAAGAGTATTCATAAATGTTCAATAAGTCTAAATTAACTATTAAACGTTTTTATCAGTTGTATAGTCTCGTGTTTGAGGTATACTCTTAGGAGCGAAAATATAAATACTTGCTTCGCTAGCTTTGTTGGTTAACAAATCTTAATGTAGCGCCTGAAGGTACTCACAATTATTACAGCCACATAAATAGCCTTTATTTATAATTTATTTATTTTTATTTTGCTTGAACTTGGGGTAGCGATTTCTATCGAAAATAAAGCAGAACTTAAATCAAACAATAAACTTTTTTTAACAATTATATTTATTAAGTGCTACTTTGCAGAAGTTCCAGAAGATTTTCATACACCTATTTCTTTACTTTTTTTATATTTCAAATATATTGCTTTAAGTTGATGGCCCGGAATCACGAATTCTTGCCTCGAAACTTTTGGTATTTTTTTACATTTATCCAATGTTAACTCCAATATCGAACACATATAAATTTTCAAAACTTACTGAATGATTCCACTGCTATCCAACGTGATGTTTTCCTTTACTAAATCCACAAATATATAACTTTAAATTGCTCATCAGTGATGGAGAATGGGTCCCTGATAGTACACTTTTGGTTGCTGATAATTTGATATCTGAGCTAAAGTGTTTGTGAGTATTTGAATTGGTTAGTCAATTTTCTTTTTGTATTAATAGTACTTTCCTATTAGGCGAATTGTATTTATCGAATCCATAATATTAATTAAATCACTTTTTCAATAATGTTCCCGAAAAATGTTTTTATAAAATGTAAATATGTTTTAGCAAAATGTCAAAATGTCAAAGTGTCCATTTATTTTTGGTTTAAAGAAGGGTGGAACCAACAATAAAATTTCAGATTTTATAGACGCTTTATTAAACGTTCCGAAGCCTATTAATCATTTATGAATATAACTTTATTGAATTTTACTTAAAAGCGGTTTATAAACCTACTGTAAGTTTTTATGCATCTGGCTGTTATAATTTAAGGGGAAAAAAGGAAATAATTAATAACTAATTATTTATGTATGTATAATATTTCCATTGATTGGGTTTATTAAACTTCATTTGATAAATATTATTACACAAAGTGGGAATACAAAATTGTAATTCAGGTTGTAAAGGGAGTTGTTCCACGGTAAGTATTCTTCTGCTCAAAAAGTAAGTAAGTAAGTAAAAAATGTTAATTACATATCAAAGGAAACCGAAGTTTTTCATCGTGACGAATATAAAAAGCAGCGAGGGTTGCTGTGAAGGTAGTATAGTAATAATTATTTAGGTAGGTTATTACAATAGGTTTGTTCGCTATCTATTAAATAGTATAACTAAATGTTTTAGGATAAGTATTAATAAGTAAATTGAAATAAATACATATGTTTTCTTTTGATCAATTAAAAAGTATATGTTGGAGAAAGAAGTTTAAATTTTACGTATGTTTATAATGTAATAAAAAAAATATAAAATAAAATTCATATTTAGCTTTAGAGATCTTCAAAAAAGATCACATACATTAATAAATACTAGTGTATCAAGCGATCGACTCAATCGACCGCATTCTAGAAATTAATATTAAATATTTACATAAATATACGATTAAATACAAAAATAGAAAACATTCTAAATAAACAATTTAAAACTCTGTAACATTTCTATGCAAAAGGAAATTGCTCAAACACACATGCACACTTTGTTTATTTTTCAAGTTGAAGCTGATACATGCATCTGTTAGTAGCAACTTTAAACGCTTAGAGCTATCGAAAAATTGAACCGATTTAAATAAAATTAAGACTGAGCTCATCTATCTAAAACCCCCATTACAAACATAAATCTTTTCAGAATCGGTTAAGTATTACGTCCGTAAAATGAATCTAAAAACACGTGGTTGCCTATTAATAATATAAATGTTTCTTATTTGTACATCGTTTTATTCAAATTTAAAGTCATTTCCTTTCATTGCTTAAAGTTTGTACCATCGTTGTTATTTTTTCTCAAAAAGTCTTTTGTTCTTAAAATACTACATAAAGTTTATATTTCTAATTTGTTTCTTACATTATTTTGATTTAAATTTGTTTCTTAAATGTTTGTCCATATTTTTTTAATTTCTTTTGCACCACAAACAAAAACTGCCATAAAAGGTGTATTCCAGATGGATAACAAAGTCGCACAAAGTTGCCAAAGTTACACAAACATGTACAAAAAGTTTTCAAGATGACAAAAATTGTTCTCATGAAAAAGAAAAGAAATACTTTAAAATGGAAAATATTTCGAATGTATTTGAAAATGTAATGGGTGGTTAATTTTATTTCGAATATAGGAAAGTGTTTGCTTTTACAGAATTTTCCAGTGATTTACACATTTCGTTCGCACTAAATACATTGACTTCATCATTTGAGCGACTAAAATCGCAAGCTTAAAATTTTATATAATAAGTTAGCAGTATTGAAATTATGGTATTTCGCGTTTTAGATGTTTTGGGTAATTTTTAGAATTTGAGAGAGTAAATGTTGACTTTACTCTCATAAGTACGAACTTGCCCAAAGTTACATGCTAAATTTACATTTGGTACATATGTATATAAAAATAAAATAGTTTGTTTAGACAAAACTGAAAGAAAGTATATCGAACTTATTTTCCTACAAACATTTAAAGGCAATTGAAAATTGCTACAACATGCATTTTGAAATTTTAATTTGCAGTAACACATTTAATGAATTTAAAGTTAACCAGTTTCGAATTTTTGTTTTAAGCAAATGCATCAAACTGAATCTTCTTTCAACCTCAGCAGAAAAAATTCTTAGTTGCTTAAAAAGTACTATTTGCGCTTAAAAGAGTAGCCGCCATCTTTTGTAACTAAACCATTTCTCAATCATATAAAAAAGCATAAAAGGCACTGTGAGAAATTGTGAAAAGCACTGTAAATACCCGGTTTTAAATACGGGTATTTAACAAAGTTTCGCGCGTATAAAAAGGCAAAAAGCACCAAGAAATAACTGAAAAGCACCAAAATGCCATTACTGCCTGGAACACACCTAAAGTTAGCAACAAATTATCAATGTATAAAAACGGAATAGTTGCACTTAAGAGAGAGTAAACACAATTACACACTAGCGGTATTCAGTGTTTAATGCAAATGGTATTGCAAAAGTGCAAATGCAAAATTACGTTGCTTTTTCGTGTATTTTCTTGTTAGATTTCATAAAAAAGCTACGATATTTTGCATTTGCACTTTTGCAAGAGCTTTTGCACCGAACACTGAATACCGCCACTGTTTCAGTAATAAGCGAGTGAGAAAATATACATATGTATGTAAGATCGTTTCATGGCATACAAACATCACTTAATATTTTCATCTAATATACTACAAAAGTTAAATTATGTACAGTCGAACTTCTCTATAGTGAACTTCTATATAATGAAGCGCTCCCTACTATGAATTCATTTCAAAAACACAGCTTTCTCGTTCCAATGTTAGTGTATTTTCATCTCCTTATAGTGAATTTCCATACAGTGAATTTTTCTTTACAATGAAGCAATTTTTCAGATATAAATTTGAGTTTCTTGCCCGTTTGTCTCCATTAAATGAATTATTTAAAAAAATTTCCATTACGCATACTAACAACACTGTGTGACGAGCATAAAGTAATATATAAATAGGGGATTCCCAAACAATGAAAAAAACGTAACGAAAAGAAACAAAGTCCCATCACTAAAAAATCTTAATGTATAAAAAGCGAAGGCCCTAGCAGCCAGTCCTTTTCTCCATATACATTTTCTGTAAATTAAATTTGCATTAAATAAATATTAATAATAATAATAATAATTTAGAAAGTAGTTGTCCGTGTTCAGGGAACCAAAAGACTAAGCGAAGTAGCATTTCTTTTGAAAAATATATTAATTAATCAAATTGAAGATGGAGAAAAAAGGGAGTTAGGAATTCTTCCCAGCACTTTATCAAATATTTTAAAAAAATAAGGTATTAAAATAAATGGGCAAAAAATACAATTTCTGTATAATGAAGTTTCTATATTATGAAGCGATTTTCTGGACCCATACAGATTTATTATAGGGAAGTTCGAATGTATTTATGAAAAACTTTACAAAACTTTATATACCTATTTTCAAAAAACTTCTTTTTTTTATCCAATAAATTTAAAACTTTTTGGCATTCCAAAAATCTTAAAAAAATGGGAAAATTTGGCAAATGGTAACGCTGTTTTCATCTGACATAACCTATAATCATGAAACAATAAACAAAGATGACGCAGAAATGGGACCGCAATTATTTGTTTACATAAAAAAATGTTAGCGATATGTTGTGAAACACTTGAATAGTTGGAAAAAGAATTAAATCATTAATTTTATTTTGTTTAATGAAGTGTTAATATTTATTGTGACACAGATTTATGAAAATTTGCCAGGCGGACAGTGTCAACGCCAGAGCAGCACAAATGTTGGCCATATAGTACAATATAAACATACAAGAGTGGATTAAGCCCGTGGATTAGGATAATATTTTGTAAAATATATTGGAGCAAGCAAATCATGTGTCATATTTTAGTGATATTGAATATGCATTACAAGCCAACTCCGGTTTAATTAAACCTCTGTCATATGACTTTTTGGCATTCGTGAAATTAAACATTGACATGTATACGAAGATTCCTGGTGGCAAATACAAATCCAGCAACAGGTTACATGGCCGTATTAAAAAATAAGAGACACTGTGTACGCATATAGTATTAATAATGAAATATATATATAAAAAATTTTTTTTATAAATTTATAATTTTAATAAATTTTCCTCGCTTTCTATTAAATTTTAATTTCATTTTCTTATTTTAAAATACATAAGAAACTTAAAAAAATGTTTTCATATTTTTATTACAGTCTACTTCATAAGCCTGTTCGATAAGGAAGTTCAAATAATCCTTTCGTATAAATATATGTTCTCCATTGTGCTTCTCGAATATATATTTTTTAATTTTTCATGTTGCTCATAGTTTCTTCTGTTGACTTTGAAAGTCTGCCCTCTGACAAACGGTCAATCCATGAATATGTCAGTGCACTTTGATTATTTTTTACACGGAAGTGTCAGGAGGATCGTCCTTCAATCTGTGGCAAAGTTTTGTCGCAAAACCTAACTATAAAATAAAATAATAGTTCATTAGCTTACAAAATAACTCATAACTTACCAGTTTCATATTGCAATTTATTTTCAAAAACATCTTCTTTAAAATGTTCCATACAAACGCGACCATTTATTTATATTTTTATTGCAAAAAAAACTTCACGAACAGCTTTCACTACTTTAATAATTTATGATCAGTTGAAAATGTGAAAAAACTTATTTTGCGCTTGTTTTTTTATTATTCTTGAAATTTTTTTCCACGCAACTCATTTTAATTTATTTTATTTTATTTTTAATAATTTTGCTTACACTTTTTAGTTTCTTATTCGCTTTTGCTATTACAATAAAATACAAAGAACACTTTCTACGTCACAGAAACAGCTGATTGATGTAAACAACATAACGGACATGAGCAAAGCGTAATCTATTATTTTTGATTCATGACCTATAATAGATCACAACAGTATGACCAATTGTATTTGAATATTTAAAAATTTTGTTTTTTAAAGTATGCACATTTTTAATACGTAGGAGTACATATTTTAATACAAATTTAATGATTTTTTTTATATTTTACGCTCCTGATGCCATACACAATTGACTTGCAAAACAGCTGATTTCAGATGCTTTGTCACATTAAAATAGAACACACTGTAATTGAAAATGTTTACACTGTAAAAGCAGGCTGGCATTTACAGATTTTCTTTGGTTTTACACACCGTGTATGTATTTTTTAGTGGGAAAGTTGAAAAGAGCACTGTGAAATACATGGCGTGTAAAAGTAACTTTCTTAAATATAAGTTTAAGTTTCAAAACGCATTGTCGTTTAGTACTTGTAACCGTTCCATAACGCAGTAGACAATTCTAAAAATGTTACGTATTGTGCGAAACTATGTTATATGAGGCAAAGTAATGGATCAGAAAGAGAAATGACGTCTTCATATTTATTTAATATGCATATTCTATTAAGCAAAATATTTTCTTTTTTTTTATTTCATTGTATTTTATTTGTACGTTACTACTGCACACGAAGTTAAATAGTGAGCAAAAAAATTTTTTTTAATGTCGTAGTTTGAGGAGATCCCTGTTGTAGGCGGGTTACCTGAACTAAAAATAAAATATCTCAGTGAATTTGTAGACATGAAACAAATTGATCATCGTTATGAAACTCAATACAGTAAAAATTCGATAATCCGGATAATTAATTGCAGACCCCAATCCGGGGTAGCGAATTATCCGGATTACTACGAATGTATGTATTTATTAAAAAATATAATAATTCATAGCAAAATTAAACATAAAAACATATGTAAATATTAATTTGTACAGTTCAGTTAAAATAAAAAAATACGTTCCAAAAAATACTCATATCACACTATTGCAACTGTATTTTTCAAAGCATGCTGTGAATTGAATAAAAAAATAAATAAAAACGGGTGTTATTCAATCCGGACTATAGAGTTGCAATCAATCCGGATTATAGAATACGCAATGAGCTGCAAAATTCTGTCCGGATTACCGAATATTCCGGATTAGTGGAGTCCGGATTATTGAATTTACACTGCACTTCCGTTTCCGCTCTTTCGAGGCCGAACGACTTGCCAAATACAAAAACGGTACTGGTCAACCAATTCAGGTATCCACGCCAGAATCAGTTAAGGAAATCCACAAACTGGTATTATATGATCGTCAGCTGAAGTTGCTGAAATGAAAGGTATTTCAGAGAGTGCAAAAAGCGCATATTGACCGAAAAGAAGGTGAAGACAGTTCCATCTCCAGACAAGGTCATGGCGTCCGTGGGATAAATTTTATTGATTATCTTCAAAAAGGAAAAACAATTTACGGCGAGTATTATTTCAACTCAAGTGACGGAATTTAGGAAAGTTGACCGCATTTAGCGAAAACGAAAGTATTGATTCTTCAACGCGCCTATTGATTCATGCTCTATTGCGATGGCCAAAAGCAATGGATTAAAGTTCGAATGGTTTCATCAAACAACTTATTCGCCAGATCTAGCTCCCTCAAATTATTTTCTATTTTCAAGATTTAAAAAATGTCGTGGGAATAAATGGCGTTTTTCTAAGCCCGATAGAACTTTAAATTGTCAAAAGTAACACAAAAAAAAATTATTTTAATCGAAAAAAAAATTGGAAGTCGCTGATAACTAAAAGATAAAATTGGTGGATAAGCGAGAATACGTGTAGGAAAGTAGATGAATAAAATGAGACAAAGAAAGCATTAGAGCAAGATAATAACCCAGCTCATGAGATCCCATATAAGATCGTTAAAAACGAAGTACAACGCTCAGTACGTCAAGAAAATAATCAATGCTAGGAATAATATAACAAATCAGACAAACACCACGAACTGCAGCACTTTGTACAAAATAAGTTAACAGTTAATTAACAAAGGCCACCAAACCACTGCACTTCCTGTACTGATTCCGATTGCAAACATAAGAACAGACCATAATCATCAAACGATATCATCGCTGCTGTCCGCCAACTTTACTCTGATTTCCCTAAAATGTAGCCAGCGCACAGAGGAGTATTTGAGCCAAAAAGCTGGCCAAAATTATTAAACAAGGTTTTTTAATTAAACTATTGAGTTTTTTGATAGTTTTAGTTGTAATTTGATATAAAAAATCTAGTGGCAGATTTTTTGCTGTTTTTACAAGAACCCCCCAACCAAATAATGTTATATAGAGTGCAGGTACATAAAAACCTGTTTTATTGTGGTGAGGGACATTCCCTTATAACTACTACCGGTAATAACAATTTTCATATTTATAGGCAGGTAATCACATTGTGAAATGTTAAAAGTGACGTGAATAACATTTAACATGAATAATTTAACAGGCAGAAAAGATTATGACGCCAAAAAAGTATTTGAAGAAAAAAAATTTAATATGAAAATATTAAAAACATCGTTAAAAATAATGACGCAAACTTGCCCCATCTTATTTTTGGGTCTAAAATTAGAAATTCTAAATTTTATTGTGGTGGAAAACATAATTTATATATTTACTACCTTCACTTTTAAAAACCTTTTTCTTTTTGCAAAAAAGTGTTAAAGGAATTTTTTCAACATTAATATTCAAAATGTTTTATTTTAAATCAAAAATATTTTTTGAACAAATCTTTCAGGGAAAAAATAAATCAATGTAATAAATTATTCGTTTAGCCAAAAAAAAAATATATCATATAAACATCATGATACCGAAAAAAACATTAAAAACGCATTTAATTGTTTCCACTTTCCTGACTTCAGCAGCGTCTCAGAGCTATAAATCGCAACATAAAGTCTTAATAATTTACAATATGATGTAAAATTTTGTTGTGTATCGATCTGTATAATTAGTTTTTGAGATTTCTTTAAATTCATTTTTGCCTGTTTTGAACAGCTTTTTGGCACAAATACTTCTCTGTGCGGTACTTTAAAGAATATTTCGGAACAACTCGACTGTGTTCAAAATCAAATTTAAAAAATTTCTTTAAATATGCTTTTTTTTATTTATTATTATCTGTTGTTCATAAAAATGTTAATCCTCCTACTGCTACAAAAATAATAAGTTCTTACTGCCTGCAAGGATGTCTTATCCTTTTACTTCAAACACAGGATTATTAAGTTTTAAAGACTCACAGTGGCAGTAGCCTTCAAAAGAAATTTAATATTCTTTAACATACAATTTTATAATACATAAATTTGTTTATATGTGTATGTATGTATGCATGTATGTACATATATCTGTTAATATTTATAAAATATGGGAACCACAGACACACTACAAACCATATGTGATCTGACACCAAATTATATAACATCCATAACATTTTTACGCAATCGTTGTTACTCAGTGAACTCAAGTAAGCAATTGTTCAATAGCTGGTAATTAATATCAAGGATGAACTATAGTCCTTTATTCTTGTCATAATAAAGAACGCACACATATTAAACGTACAGTGAGAGGGATTTAAATTTTGTGTCGTGCGACAAAAGTGTGTAAACCTCTTTGGAAGCTGTTGTTACACACAATATTGCATCATATGTAGCTTATGCAAGGTCAAGATCTTGAAACAGCGTGACACTAATTTCAGACGACAACAACTGCTTGAGACAATTTTTTATATATTCTATTTAAAAGTTAAAACTTTCGATGGTGCAAAGAAAAATGCTGTTCGCCGTTAAAATGTTTAAAGTAATCATGTGTTTGTATTCTGGTATTCGAATACGAAAACGTTAATTCATTAAAAAAAAAACTATTAAATTTCCTGCGATGTCGAATTTTTATGGACAAAGTTGTAGGAGTAATTTTTGAAAATAATTTTATAAGTCTTTGATTATTGATTTTTCAAAGGTTGTACTATTAAGCTTCGCTTTCATGAAGAATTTTTTTACGTCAACACATAGTATCTACCCGAATAGATATAAAAATATTTCCTTAATTTTGTATGGGGGGAAAAAATATCAAACAAGGCCAAAATGCTTGGCGTATAGCAAGCATATGTCAAATGCAAGAAGCCCGTATGCGCAGAACATACCTTTACCCAGACAAAGTGTTAAGATTGTCATATGGGTCATTCTTCATCTTCTCACAATTTGCGTAAATAAATATTACATACAACATATGTACATACTTTTTCTCACATTTTTGTATAATTTTTAATTTCAATAAACAAAAATCCATTTATTTACATGATGTATTGTTTTTGCAAAAGCTTTAGAGGATTTCTTTGACATTTTATTAGAAATGTTCATACAAATTTCGTTATACCTTCCCGGGTAGATACTATTAACTTACATAGAAAAAAAATACAAAATTAAAAAAAATAAGAAGTTCTGCAGTAAAATAATTTTTGTTTGCATTTTCTGCTTTAAGTATAAAATTTAATAACTGTCTTGGCAGCATTTTCAGATTTGAAAATTTTGGCGACATTAAAAACTTTTGTAAAGATAATTATTATTCAATAGTATTAAATGGAAGCACCGATTACAGTGTACCCAAAAATTTAACAATGATAATAATAAGAACTTTCAACACCAAATGCTGCGAACGGTTTTTAGGTTTCATTAAATTAGAAGCAAATTATCTATCATTGAATGATGTTTACTGTGGAACTGATGTGACTAGAACTGTGTATAGAATCCAATGAAATTGAAAATGATGTGATAATTTAGTTTAACAGTTGGCCAAAATTTTTATTTTAAATTTTGCGAAGTTTTAAGAACAAAATTCGACTTTGAAAATTAAACATTAAAATGTTGTGGTACATTTAGACTAGAAAATCAGTGGGAAACTAATAGTATATTAATACTAATAGTAAAAATGTTTCCAAGCAAATACCAACATATTTTATCAAGAATTGTATGTTAGCTATTTCTGCGCAACAGTTTCTAAAATAAAAAGTGAGACAAATGAATTCATGTTTCCAGTGATTTCAAAAGTTGTAAGAGAAATATTATCAGTTTCACATTCATCTACAAATGTGACACAAATATTTTCTTACCAAAATATGATTAAAACCAAAGAGAAAAACAGACTACAAAATGCAACACTTTGCGGCTTTATACAAACGAAGGATTTACTGAATTCACAAAACTGCAATTGTTTTGTGATATAAATATATTAAGTAAGTTGTTATCAAAATTGTAATTGCGATCTCGAAATTGATTTAAATTGAAAAATTGATTATCTTGATTATACATTTTCAATACTGAATTGCTTTTTATTATATTACACTGTGTGTAATTTTTTAAGTCATGGAAAAATAACCATATACGGACACCACTACGTGACAAAAGACCAAAAAAATAAGACCCGTGTCTCCCAGTTTTGCCCAAAGTCATGCACTTTTTTTTATGGGCACCCAAAGATTTGGGGCCTCGGTGTCATTTTTGCAAAATACTGATTTTTTTCTCAGGCTCCTATCTTGCAAATCGTTTGGAATTTTGATTTACTCTCTGAGGCAAAGTTGTAGATCTTATCATAAAAAACAAAAATTGTGCACATATAACATCAAAAATCTTCATCTTCAATATGAAAATCGCAAAAAAAATTCAATAATTCGATTTTTTAACCTTTTTCCACTGTAGAGGTCCATAGGTAGCAAACCGTTAAGAATTTAAGAAAATTTTTACCCATAAAAGAGTTTAGGAGACAGCTTTCTAGAACATATGAACTTCCTAGGAATGATTCTTAATACCGTTTAGGTAGCGCTTAGGTAGCCGCAAAAGTGAAAAATTTCCCGAAAATTTTTTAACAATTCCCAATTTTATGTGCCTTTTTCGCTATATCTAAAATAAAAATCTAAATCTAAATCTAAATAAAAAAATAATCAAAATTTAGAAAAATGTGTTTTAATACAATTAAGTTCCAAAAAGTGCAATTTTTGAAGCTATTTGGTACAATTTTAAAATTTCTGATGCCATCCCTGCTACAAACAATATAGATCTTAAACATCTTAAAGATGTTAGTTTCTTTAGGGTGTTCAAAAAAAAACGTTTAATTTTCAAAAACCCGCCATTTTAACAGTTGTCATGACTCAACCTGTAACTACTCCACAGATGATAAATAAAATCGAATGGTAACAACTCTTAATGAAAATGCTTTGAAATTTGGAATCTCACCACTTCATGACAGGATAAGATTTCTGGAGTTCTGCTTACATCTTGCGTATGATATAAAGTATTGAGCAACTCCTGGAATTGAAAATATTGCTGCGAAATATAATTTAGATTTACATAAATTAAGGAAAGATGAGAAAAAACGAATTCAGGTGGAATTTAAAGAACAATTTGGTTTAATTATAGATAAGCCTGTTCAAATGATGGAAATACGGCAAGACGCTTTTTCGAAAATCCAGATCTCACATCTTCCATTACTGGTATTGACATAAATATTCTGAAGCGCTTCAAAATAATATTGGGAGTGATCAATAGCAACAAACAACTAAATATAGATAAATTTAAAATATTTGGTTCTGAAACCAAAGAACTCTTCAAATACATTAATCCCTGGAAATCAATGACACCAACTTTACACAGAGTATTGGCTCATGGCAATGAAATAATAGAAAATAGTATGTTGGCTTTAGGTAAACTAACAGAAGAAGTTGAAGAAGCTAGAAACTGGGACGTTATAAAAATCAGAATCTTCAATACACGTAAAAGCTCAAAAATAGAACAAAATATAGACCTATTATTTATTAATATCATCAGATACAGTCATATATTCTAGAAGAACAAAATAGTTACCCAAAATTAATCTTGAAATTGAAAATCTATTATTATCTTTTGACATATCCGATTATTTTGAAGAAAATTTATATTGTTGTACTTTTAAATAATTCTTACACAATATATTATAAAAAATAAAAAAATTATATTTAGCAATAAAAATAAAAGTTTTTAGCAAAAAATTTTAAAGGTTTTTTTTCAACAAGATGAAATAAGTTAAAAAATATACTATGTACAACATTCTCTGTGTATGGATGTAGTAAAAACACTTGAAAATAGTACACTTTAGCTGAACTTCACACGAGATGCCTGTTTTGTAGCCGTTTTATTTAGTATTTTAAATCATAAATAAACATGTGTTATACACCAATGGACAGCTAGATAACTGTATTTTTATATTTTGTATGAATTTAGATCATTTTTAAAAATAAATAAGGCATTTGATTGAAAATCCTAAAAAATTAGCCATTCGTATTTTCTTCACATATTTTTTTTTGGATTTGAAAATTCATAAAAAAATTTTCATTTAATATATCGTTGCAATTTGTTTAATATAAGAGAATTGTTATGTTTTTTAATAAATAGTGAAGAAATAAAAATTAAAAAATTAAATTTAGTACAATTTTCATGCAGGTATATTAAATGCTTCTGAAAATTTTACTATTTTTAGTAAATCGGCGTTCCTCGCCACATTTTTAACCGGGCAGATTCATTGTATTAAATATATCTAATGTATTTTGCAAAAAAAATTCAAAACTCGATGGGCGTTACTTTTTCTTAAGCGATTAATTTAGAATTTCGTTAAAAAATTCTCCATATTCGTCCAATGCTGTATATACCGTACATGCTGTAATCGGCTTAAAATTTCTGCTTCAGTCTTTTTTGAAGTCTAATCTTTTCATGTATTGAAAAAGAAAAATTTTGGTTTTTAAAAAATGTTAAGAAAAACGTTGCATAATCAAGCTCTATTTTTTTGTCAAAATTTAGCCAATTTTCACTCTCATTTCAAAAAATTTACTTTGATTTTTTTCACGACTACATGAATTAAGATCAATTAAAAATTTTTTCTGCATATTATTAGAAATTGTATTGAGAATCATATAATATTTTATTCTTAATTTTATCTTTGCTATTACCGGAGATATTGACAAAATTGCGACCAAAGTCAAGTCGAAAAATCCAAATTTAAAAATTTAAAGCCAAATATCTTTGAAAATATTGAAGAAATTTTTGTGAAACAAAATGTATTTTCTTTATCCATTAAAAACCTTTACAAAAAGCTTAGAGGTAGTCAACTTTGACACCCTGTATGTTTCAACAGGGTGCTTCAAATAAGAAAATGCTAAAAGCATGGTTTCTACATACATTGTTTTGTAATCGGATCGCAAGTTTCAAAGATACAGACTTATTACCCTGTTTTTTTTAATTGGCACCACTGTGCGACGTTTATTTTCAACAACACGGCGCTACATGCCATATACCATCGCTCTTTTACTCGTACGTGAAAAGTTTCCTGACCATGCAATTTCTTGAAGAGGAGGTGACAATTGGCCAGCGAGATCTTTTAATTTAACACCTTTAGACTATTTTCGTTGCGACTACGTAAAAGATTACTTGTATGCAAAAATCGCAAAATAGTTTCAAGACCTAAAAGATGGAATTTTTTAAGTTATTGAGGACATGCGGCCGCAAATGTGTGATTTGATGGTGTAAAATTTAATGCGAAAAATATGGTCCTGCAAGCGCATCCCTGGGATCCATTTGGCTGATATTGTTTTCATTTATTAATTTTATATTCATTTCCTTACAATTAAATAAACGTTCGATGAGTTTTTTGACATATCAAAATGAAACATCTTATATTTCCCAAAAATCCGTTGTTAATGACTTAAATTTTTCTGCGCAAATATTAGAAAATCATTTCTGAAAATGAACATAAAAAACTTGATTCTGTTAAAAAGAGACTTTGGTGTTCCAGAACATTTTTTTCAAATTGGTGAATCATGCTTCAGAAAACTCTTAGAGAAAAAAATATTGTCAGTGCACTCAAAAGAAAAATCAATCCATCCGTACTTAAATCAATCCCAAGCCTTGCTAAAAGTACGGTAATCCCAGATTTACTTAAATCAAAAACAGAAAGAAGACTCAAGTAAGTTCTCAATTCAATTTAATAATTTTTTAGTTTATTCAAGATTTTTTACGTGATTAAAGAATTTTGTACTCATTTTAATAAACTCAAGGATTGATTATCTAAAGTAATCTCGTTTTTGACTTCATTAAAGCACATTTCCTGTTATTTGTACTCAAAATTTTAAGTACGACTCGTAGTCAAAGTAAATAGAAAATACTTATAACTAGTACGACATTTTTCTTTCTGTGTACAAATATTTGCCGTGGCAAAAATTAAGTTGAATATAAATGAGTGAATTCACATTTTGAGTCTTGTTAATGCTTAGGAATTCTTATTTGCAAATAATGAAGGAATAAAGTATAGATATGGATTAGATGTGTAACAAAAGACCTCCTCATGTTGAATGTTTACTTATATTAATAAACATGATTATTCATCTAGAGCACACAACAAAATTTGATTATTTCAATCAGCCGCGTCAAAACTAGATTATTCCATTTAAAATTTTGAATTTATGAGCTAAGGAATTAATTGTTCGGCTTGAGGTCTGTTTCTTTTATTTAATAAATAAAAAAAAATTCTAAGGTCGAAGAAAATAATTAACATATTATTGCTAAATTTTTTATTATGCACAAAGAAACGACTAATCTTGTCGTTTATAATAATGCAACAAAATTTGGGGTTAAATATATAGTTGCATTCCAAAAAAACTAATTTCTCAAATTGTACAAAAAAAACACAAAAAGTGGAATAATCAAGTTTGGAAAAGAACCTCCTCATTTAATAAATGCAGGAACCAAAGTTTGGCAACATTTTTTTTTGGCATAAATGATAAATAAAATCCTCTCAACAATTTTTTAGCCTTCTTTATTTTAAATTTAGCCTTAAAAAGTCTAAATTTTTTTTTCTACCGAACCCATGAAATCATCTTGAAACGTTAAAAAATTAATACAATCTACAAACGTAAGTACACTGAAGACAGAATTTCGTTGATTAAATTCCAATGGCGAAAGCTTTTCTTAACTTAGAAAAGGACAAATGTTGAGTCAACAGTTGAGTTCTGGGTAGAGGTGTGGCAATTTAACAATGCGCTGCAAAACAAATCATTTCTTGATTTATCTATCCAGGGTCTTTCAATAAGAGGTTTCATTTTGATATGTAAAAAAGATGTATTTTAAGCGAAATCATGGGCTGTTTGTTTAATTGTAAAGAGGAGAGTATTGCATTCATAATGAATGCCTCTTCGAGAACTCATACGATCCGGAAACTTTTCACGTGTCGTTAGTAGAATGCCCGATTGCAAAGATCGACGAGAAATGAAAAAATGTGGGATTTCTCAACACTATCAATAAAAATGATTTGTCTCAAGTGTTAAATTTTTTCCACCAGTTTCCCAATTGCTCAGAAGGTGTTCCACGACGACGCAAAAATGCTTTAGTTTTGCGAACTGTAACCGTAAAATTTTCTCCATATTCTTAGTGAATTTTGGTTGAGTCATGGCAACTTTTAAAATGGCGGGCTATTGAGAATGAAACGTCTTATTGGACAACCCCGTAGTATTACCTTTTAGTAACGCTGAGGTTGAAAAACTTTTTAGTACCATGGAAATAATTAAAACTGTTGGAAGAAATCGTACTATAATTAAAATGTTCTTTGAAAAGGTTACAGAATAAAATATTTTTAAAACATTTTAGCTTTTATCTAGCTTTTATTTTTTTTATTTAGCTTTTTCTGGCCTTTTTAAAAAGCTGATTTGGCCTCTCTTTATTCCAGCTCCTGGCAACACTGGTGAGTAGTAACAAAAAACAACATAATGGCGCTATATATAAATATTCTGTTTTACAATACTCTATTGAATTGAAAGATTTTTTTTGCTGCTACTGTTGCTCTACTAAAAACCACTAAAAATGTAGAAATTTTTTTCGGGTTTTTTTACTAGATGAATGAATTTTCATTTGTATAAACGCTGGCAACTAAATGCATACAATAAAGTGAAAAATCCTGCCTGCATTTGTTTAAAATTGTTTTAAGACTAAAATCGGTTTAATTTTTGTAATTTTTTTCTTCTTAAGTTGTATTTTACTTACTTAGTTGCAATTGTAGTAAGAGCTTAAATAGATTATATATTTTTTTGAGCAATTGTAGTGGCCTCCATATTTGTCCGACTGGAATGGCTAACTCATCAGTAAGATGATGTGGTTTGCAGCATTTTCAATGGTATTTTTGTTGCTGTCGTTGCTGCCATTGCAGCAATATTATTACTTGACAATTGTGATGTCCGCATTTGTTGCAACGACAAGTTCTAGTCTTCAGCTGAAAGTGTGTTTTTGTTTATTTTTGTAAAAAAAAGTAAATGAAAATAATATGAAATTTTCTTTAAGAAAGAAAAATCTAATTCCTACTTAAAGTATGTTGCTTAAGTCTTTCGTTTTATTTAATATATTTTTTAAACAAATCTAATGGTTACAGATTTACACATATACATACTATATGGTAAATACACATGCCATTTATGGCGAGCGAGTTTGCTGAGTAAAAAGCTCTTACGTGTGTTTTAAAGCTTGAGTTAAACGCATTTTATAGCGCTAAGACAACAATCACAGCAACAACATGAGTTTAGTTTAAAGTCAATGTTTTTATTATTTCCTTGGCCGTCACGTCAGCTTAAAGTGGGTCACTTGCGATTTCATGACCGACTTTTTTACAAAAACCAACAACTACTTTAAAGTTGTTGTGAATTGTTTTTTCCCCTCCTTCTTTTTTCTTCTTCAAAACAACCAGCCAAGCAACCAACTACTGTTGTTGTTTGTCTCCCCATCAGTCTGTGTGTCAGTCTGTCTTTCTTTTCATTCTTGTAGCTGATTTTATTTAACTATTCTTTAGCATTTCTTTCTTTCTTTCTTTTAAATTTTTCTTTTTTTTCTTTCTTTCTTTCTTTGTTGAGCTCAACACAAAGTATGCGAAGTTATTTGTATTATTTCTTTTTTTCTTTCATTTTTGTCTTTTAAATTCAAACCTCGTTAGTTACAACAACTACAATAAAAAAAGCAAGCTTAAGTAATTTAAATATTCCTTAGGCATTTTGTCATTAACATTGTTTGTGTACTGGCTCCAATTCAGCGCAGTCAACAACAAATACTCGTACCCTACATTTCATTGTGGCTGCGCTTTATGTCAGTTTATTACACTAAAGAAAGTGAAAGAATTATTTTTCTTTTTTTTTAAATAATGATTTTAACTTAAGTTCAGCAAGTAAAGTAGTTGGTCTCACAATCAAAAGCAAATATTTTTCTACATCAAGTCCGACAGCCAAAGTTTATTGAAAAAATTCTTACAATTTAAAACAGTTTCATAGTGTAACTGAATAATAAATTTTAAAATTTTTCACAAATATTTTGTGGCAATTGAATTGAGTAATTGAACAATTGAAGCATGGACCACACCTCTTTTTTAGAAATAGTATTTTTTTTATTAATACCATTTAACTGAAAATTTAAACTATATTGATATGAGAAACACCCTCTAATCGCCTGACAAGAATCTCCTATTCTCCGGTACTATCAGGTTCACTGCTCTAGCAACTCTTGGATCAGTTTTTCTCTCAAAGAGAGATTGATCTATGCATTGTTTAAGATCATTAGGCGCAGACACAGAATTTGCAGCTCGCTGGCAGTTGTCAAGGACATATAAAAATTCTTCATGCTCAGGCCAAATTAAAGAAGTAAAAAAAATTCTTGTGCCCTACTATTTGGATCGTTATTAAATCACACGACCGTTGCATTGCACATTGTTACGACCTCGATCAAAAATTGATAAAGTTAAAAACTGTAGATTAGTTTTTGTTCGTTATTGCAGCTCAAATTACGAACTTTTATGTAACATAACAGATTCAAAGAATTACAATAGGGGTTCGTTTCCTTAAAGCGTTGGGAAATAGTTTTCTAAAAAATAAAGCAATTTCTAATTGGCCCGAATCCCTAAAAATTTTGTCAATTATCCCAGGAATTGATATGTACTAAAAAATCCCAAAAAATTCAGCCAAATTGGCTATAAAGCATTTGTACGGGTGAAAAAGAATAAAAATAAAAAACTGAATTGTAAGTTATTTATCTGGGCTGAGTTCAAAGGATTGAATTTGTTAAATTCAATTAATAATATCATAAATTATTATTATTAAAACAAATAATAATGATAAACTATTTACACTACCAGAATGGAATGAGATGGTACAATATATCTATCCAGAACTTGATACTCATTTTGAGTTCAGTAGTTCGAACAGCTGAACTTTTTGAATAGGAACTTGGCCATATTTTCACATTTATGTTTTTCTGCAGATATATATTTCAGCTTTTGCTATTTACTCGAATTTCTTTGAGGAATTTCAATAATTCTGCGCATTCATGATATTTCCAAACTGTGTACAGCATGATATTTCAACAATTTGGGTGGACAAAATGCCAAAGAAAATTTACATCAAATTCACTAAAATTTCACATGTATGGTGCAAAACACTTAGTAATTTCTTTGTCATTGTGTTTATTTTAATTTTAGTTTTATTTTAATATTTCTTAAACATAAACTACTTTTCCATTTCATAGTTTTATTCGTTTGGCTTCATAATTATACTTCTGTTGTCTCTTATGTTTATACATTTCTCGTTTTAATCTATTGAAGTTGTTCAAATTCAGAACAAAATGAAATAAAATAGTGTTGATTGAAACGATAGAAGCAAAATAATTTTTAATTAATTTTTTTGTCCCGCATTTGAATCGTAAACTCTTTTTATTTTATGTAAATGTCTTAATACTTCTGCTCTACGACTCCTCGTACAACATGTTTCTTGACACATAAAATTTATTTTTATTTCTTTTTTGAAATGAATTAAAGGTAACAAAAATTAAATTATAAGAAAAAAGTTTAACAGAGTTTTTAAAATCATATTTTATTTAATAATAAAAGGAAAGCAACTGTCGTATAGGCGGCCTAGAAAGTTAAAAATATAATTGTATGTATCTTCTTAACTATAACGAACACAGTAACGAACTATACATTAAATGAAAGCTAATCGAAAGACATTTCACAAGACCCATTGGCCACTTCGATTCGGGACAAAAAGAATTTTATGACCGACTATTTCAGTTTATCAGAAATATTGCAAATACTTTGTGTATTTATTCTAAAATAAATGACAATAAGCTTTCATTTGATGTATAATAAACGTTCAGAAATATAAAGTGAATAGTTTTCAAGTTTTGTGCGCGAAAGTAGGCGTGGCCGACAAACAAAAACTTCAATTGTTTAATTAATTCTGAATTATTTTTCAATGCTGAAACTTAGAGCATCTCGAACTTAAGCCGAAAAACATACACGATTCCAGACATGTACATAAACTGCACGCAATATTGTAAAAAAAACAATTACTTATTTTGAATACATGGGTCCCAAAATAATTTTTTTATTATTTTCATGGGTACTCAAGCGTAATTAGAAAGTTTATAGGGTAAAGTATTTTTGAGATTTGTTTCAGACATTTCGGAAAAGATTTTTAAGGTCGCACAAGTCGATTTATCGCCAAAAATATGGGTTTCCGGTCGTTTTTTGAGTTTTCTTCATAGCTTTATTGAAAACCATAATTTTTTCACTTTTGTGGAAGCAATTTGAAAGAATTATGAAGAATAGAAATATTACTAAAAATTATAATGTAGGGTACCTAAATGAGCACATTCATTGCCAAAATTTAAAGTGTTTGCACATAAAAATTAAGTTTGAACATTTTTCTTTTAAATCACAAATATATGAAGAAAACTCAAAAAACGACCAGCAAACCACATTTATGGCAATAATTTGACTTGTGTGACCTTAAAACCTTCTTCGAAAAATCTGGAAAAAAAATTTTTTTGAACTTCCTAATTTATATAACAATAAAACAAATCAATTTATTTATTTAAAAAATCTTGAACATTTAAATTTTGTAATTTTATTTTTTCTTTTACTACGAGTATAAAAGATATTTCTAAGAATTAATTTTTCCAATAATAACTCCCATTGACTTTAACACTAGATTCGATGAAAACGATTGGCCAGCGTCCATCGGCGGTCAAAGCTGTCCACATCATTAATTGAGATGGAAAATTACTTCGGGTGGCGGTTCATAGGCTCAAATTTTATGTGAGCACGCACGTTCACTTAAGTAAACGCGATAATTTTGGAGAGTTTGTGAATTGCTAAATAAGAAAATGTTTTTCATAAGAGAACACAATGTTTGGAATGTGCTCATTTTGGATTGGATGCTTCGCTCGGTTATTTTCATTTCGTTGGCTATTTGATTACCACTAGCACGTAAATTTCGATGAAGTCGAGACTTCACTTTCCGAATCATTTCATGTAATGTTGCGAATATTTTTTTTCGGGGGTCCGCGAGCTGATCTAAATAAAATACATTAATTTTTTTTAATATTTATTTTTTTTAATTCAAAAACATAAGAGTGCTTACATACATTTATTAATGCGAACGCTGGGCTTGCTTTTTTTAATTAAATGCTAAAAACGTGGTTGCAATTGTGACACATAAGCAATCAATTCATTTTCTAAATTTAGCTTATTCCTGTTTTTGTTTTGTTTTAATGTTCACCATTTGTGAAAAAGCTTTTCGCTTTACCCAAAATGTAAAATGTAGAATTATTTTGAGATAAATATTCCATTCTGAGCTTACTGTCCGCTGCCAGCTCACATTTTTTTTATCTTGGACCAGCACTCAGGGGATGACCCCTACACATGCAATGCATTGTGCTGGAACTAGTGGAAAGGGATAGTGATAGATATGAAAGGAGGTGAAGCTTCATTCGTTCTTTACAACTCTGCTTTTTTTTTGCACGTTTATTCGTAGAGCACTGGCTTAAAGCTTAGTACTCTATTCAAATTTGTGAAAAATGTTAAGCAATATTGTTTATTTCGTTTGAAAATTTAAACAAATAGCCAGTGGTGACAACGCTACGTCTTAAAAGAAATTTGTCGGTCGTATTGCCTTGAAGCGAGCAACATTGTTTTTCTTATGTAAACAAAAACCATGTGTGAAAACAAATGGACAGCAAAATAATTTTAGGAGCCCGGGCAGCAACGTAGCAATTAATGCAAACTGCAGCTCCTGCTGCGGAGCAGCTCTTTGAAGACTTACGTTCTGCAAAAAGCTCTTTCCTTTTCCGTTATTTTAATTATTTTTGTGCCTCAAACTTAATGCCCAGTAAAATCTGATCAGCTGTTGGGTGCAATTCCGTACGAAATAAGAAGTGATGCTTATATTTTTTCACAGTTGAAAAACATGTTGCTAGAAACATTTTGTGGTTGGAAAAAAATGATGACAGAGACATTTCATATGTTTTCACAAAATGAACAGAGTACAACTTCAGCAATATTTACCCTTATTCCAGTTGGCGACATCGATGTCACGTTAACACAATACCAAAAAATTGGAGCTTGTCTACTCGCTCTCGAAAACAATTTTGGGCTACTGGCAGTCTTTTTCTGTTCTCCAAGATCCAGAAAATAACATCAGCCTGTCAATAGTATTCGGTTGTTTTCAAACCCCAATTTTTCGGTATTGTGTTGACGTGACGTCGATATCGCCAACTGGAATAAAGGTGATTATTTTGCAATTATTTCACAAGAATTTTTTATATGGTCTTTTGACAGCAGTTCGCACGAAATGATGAACAGAGTACCATGCTTAATCCGGTAATATAATTTCGTTTTTTGTTTTATTTTTTTAAATTAACATTCTGTGATTGATTCCAAAATATTTTATTCGTTGTGGGTTGAGCTATTCTACATATGTAAATACATGAATTTAATTGGTGATCATGCCAAACCATCAAGCGGTAGACCTTAAACCATAAGCTATAAACACATTCACGACAGCAGGCTACCGACTACAACCTATCAAAAATAGAATACATGTGTTTATATGAAAAGGATTATTTTCTCGACTACACTGCTGCCGTTTGTTGTTCATGCTACTTTTATCGTGTAGTCAAATTAAACAAATTTAAATTTTTTTTGGCTACGAAACATAAAAAGGAATGGACAATGTAACAAAATATTTAAAGAAAATTAGTGCTTAGAAATACTTTTTTTCATTGTAAAATAAAATAAAATGCAAAAATTGCAGTTCCTTTTTTGGTATTCACTTTTTGTGTAAAAAAAATTTTGCATAAAAACAAGGACAATGAAATTCCTGCATATTAGATCAATATTCTGTGTTCATCTTTTTATAAAATCATAAAAATTCAAAGAAGCAATAAGAAGGCTACTGAGTGTGGTAATCATATCGCGAAAATCGTGAAAATGCGCGAAATTTTCCAAAAATGTAGAAAAAGCTGTAAAATTTTCTAAAACGAGCTACAAATGCAAGGAATGTGAAAAAAATTGCAAGAATGACGAAAATTCGCAATAACTTCCAATCATTGGAAAAATTAAAATGTTTAACATCATTTAAAAGTTGACGAAAATAAAAAATAGAAAAAGTCACCCACATTGTAAAAAAACGCGAAACTCCGCAAAAATTTTCGAAATTTAGAAAATGCCATAAAATTTTCTAAAAAAAATACCTAAAAATGTAATAACGTGAATGTTTTACCTCCATTTAGGAAATTTCACGCCTTTTTAAAAAAATTTAAATTTTTTGCGGTTTTTAACTATTTTTGCGATATGAGTGATTCTTTGTCATTTTATTGCTTCATTGAATTGTACAGGTTAAAAAAACGTAACTCTAAAAAAGCATCACTGAAATATAAATGAATCATCTGCTTTCTATGTAGCTGTCGTTTTTAAAATAAATAAGTAGCTGGAAGCAGGGCAACATTTGTATCCAGCGGCATTTATAGTCATGTAGCCGTGTAGCCTGATGCCTTGTTTCAGAAAACAAATGAGAATTTCAAAAATTAGAAAAGTATAAGCATAAGCAACTTATTGAAAAAGCTCAACACACATTGAATCTATGAATCTATTTTACTTTACCTAACAACCTTTACACGATTAGTTACGCGTTGGGTGACAATAAATATATTTAATAAGGCAAATCAAAAATAAAATCTTAAACTTATTTAGTATTTTAGAGGTCAGAAACTTTGCAAGAATATATGTATCTGCTGTTGATTTGGCATAAACATTAATGAAATAAATGCATGTAAAGAGACCATCTCAAACCCCAACAAATTAATTTTTTGAAATTAAATTGGGTGAATATCTCGAACAATAAATTTCCTAAATTCTTTTGAGTAATCTCTATTGTGGATTAATATTTTATTGTTATCAGTTTGAAAAAGTAATTTAATGCAAAACCAATCTTATCACGAGTTACAATAGTGTGAGATCTAAAAGTCTTTCATAAAAGGAACGCACAAGATTTACCTCTAAAACTCCGCTTTTCAAAGATTTATATTTATTTTAAAACAACTTCTGTTGTTTGTTGGCAAAAGTTGTCATATTTGTACAATATTTTTCGCATAAGCCTCGCAGTATAAAAACAGCAAAGTTAATCTTCGAAAATGCAATTCATTCCTAAGAATTAGAAAAAATATGTGGAAACTTAAGTTCACAAGTGTTTTTTCTGGCATTTTCATCAAGTTATTTGCATCGTATTCATTTTATTGAGAATTTTTCATATCTTTTGGATCGACATCCCACAAACGCATGGCATTCGATCATTTAATTCTTTCGTTCATTGCTTGTTGTTCTTTTGATTTAAAGTTTTCTTCTTTTATCTTTGATTTCGAATTCATTCTCAATTTATTTCCTATTAGAGTTGGGTTGAAAGTTTTTCATTTTTTTTTGTAAGTACTTTTGTAAAGCTTTTATGCTTTTGTTGTTGCTGTGTAGGGTGTCATTTGTGTGTTTTTTGGTTGTTGGGAAGCGTGGTAATTCACGTAGTGGTAAGCGAACGTCTGCTGTTGGCCCATATCATGTTGTGTTTGGTATGCGGCAGAGTTACTTTTGACTTGATTATACTGCCTGCTTAATATTGAATGATTGCGTGCATGTTTGTATGACAATGTTGAAGGAGAAAGAGTTAAGACAGCGTGAGCAAGTTCTATGCCAAATTCAAGTGAGTACAGTGGCTTTGAAAGAAAAGAAAAAACGCTGTAAAAATAAAATAGATTCTATTTCACGACCGCTTTCTCTGGCAAAATTTTATGTCAATTTGTATGGAAAACAAACGTCAGCACCAGTTCTGTTTCATCATTTACTTTTGTTTTTTTCATATATGTGCTCAATTTGATGAGTAATCTAAACAAAATTGAAGGAATTCAAAATCACAACATGCAGTATGAAATAACAAGTTTCTTTTAATGTTTTAATAAATTGTTTTACTTTTTTTTTAAAGGAAGAATTTTGTATTTGTGTGTATGTAAAAGAAATATTAAGACAATATACAATTGATGTTGAAACTTTCAATCAATTTATTGAAAATTGTGTATCATTTTACGTTGAATTGTGTTACCAAATAAAAAAAAGATTTTATTTCGATGACAAAATTATAAAAAATTTAAATTTATTTACAACATTTGTGATTTTGAAAAAACCAACTTCGAAATTCTTTCTTTATTGAAAGGTTTTTTAATCTATTCTCTAAAGAAAAATATCAAGATATTGAGAATGAAATAAGATAATTAAGATTTTTGGATTTTGGAGAGAGCGCATTAAATGTAGATATATTTTGGGAAAAAGGAAAGTCAATTAATTAGTCCATTAATACTCTTAAGCACTCTCATTGTATGTTTTTACTTTAACTAATACTTACAGAAGTGAATACGTGTACGTGTGTATTTTGAGCATTTGTAGTGGTGTCAACTTTCTGAGCCTTTTATTCCTGTAATACTTAAGCGATTTAAATAATATATAGTCGGGTCACTGAAACTCAATAATGTTTACCATTTGGTAAAAGATTGAAGAAAAGTGGTTGGCAAACAAATGAAAAAATGGGATCTAAAAATTTGTCTTTCCATATTTATATATAGATTGTAAGTATGCAACACTCACTATGCATTTACTGTAGAACGTGTGTTTCATATGTTTTCATCATATTTTAATAATATTTTAGATGCCTTTTTTAAATAAAAAAAATTAATATTATTTAGAAAAGATAAATGATGGAGAGTTATCTGAAGGATAAAAGAGAGTTTTTGTAGACCTTGATGATCTGTTAGATGATGGATTGAGTCCTTTAGCGGAAAATATGAATATTAATAATGAAAATAATAGTGATGATCCTCTAGCAGTTGAGCCACCAACACACAAATGACACTAATTTAAACGATCAATTACCGCAAGAACAATTTCAGTCAGCCACTCAAGCAAGTCGCCGGGCTTCTATGAAAGGTCTTGTTTGGAAGACAAAGAATTGAGACTGCTTTCCACAGTACTTTTACTTCAGAATTGCGTGACAAAATTACATCTTTCATTTCTGGCCCACAAATAATACAGGAATATAATGCACACATAGGCGTAGTGGATCTCATGCAGAGCTTCATCGGTATCGCATTGCCATGAGAAGTCGGAAGTGGTATCTACGTATAGTTTACCACTTGTTGGACATGCCCATTATACCTCTATTTCGACAGGCTACACGCCGATGTTATGGAGAGAAATTAAGATTGCTTTTTTGAAAACTCCGAAATATCATTAAAAATCGGTCTACATGAACTTGTCAGTTTGGCGGAGCTACTTGGTCGGTGTTTTTAAATAGAGATGGCGCCTTTTAAAAGATGTCTCTTGAGAATCTGATGGACTGATTATGAATGGCCATCACGATATTACGCAGGTTCGATTCCTGCCTGTCTTAACAAAAAATAAATAAAAAATCAAGACAACCGAAACATTGTGCAGTAAATAACAACTAACCGCATATGCTAACAAATCTGACACTATATTCTTTACTCGGAAGAGGAAAGGTATGTAGTTTAATCCTTTCAGAGCTTTCGCAATGCAAATTAATGTATCTTTAATGGTCAGCACTATATATGAAACTAAGCGCGAATGAGCATGCGGATTTGAAAATAGGAAAGACAAAAAGGATATTATATCGACTGAGTGCTCAATTTAACATCAAATTCTGTTACTGCAAAAAGCTCTTCCAGTCCACTGTTCCACTGTTCCACTGCATACGAAGATAGACAAAAAATATAAAAAAACAACTTGCATTGACGGAATTAATGATAAGGTTTTCAACTCCACATTGTATTCTTTGACTTTTTGTTCGTTTGTATTGTTTTTACATTTGTTGTTAAACTTAATCACATTTGTTGTTGTTGTTGTTGCAGTTTTTGTCGAAAGATCTTCTTCAGAAAAGGCCCGCAAGTAAAAGAAAATTAAACAACTAAAACACCAACAGTGAAGAACGACAGAAGAACCTGTTGCTGCTTTTGGTAACTCAAACACTCGCTCGCACTCATCATTCAAAGATTTAATCATGGCAACATGACTGGAAGCGGATACATGTTGGGTTGAGTTTTTTTAGTACGTTTCATTTGTTATAGAATGTGATTTTGGTATTGTTGGTGTTGCAGTTGCTGTTGTTGTTGTTGGTGTTATTGTTTTTGCTGCTGCTGATGTTTTTGTACTTTGATGCATTTAATTTATTGATGCGACAACGTTATTTGTTGCACTTGTTGCGAGCTGCATCATTAAACATGACATAGTAGAGACTCGTTGCACTTGGTGACTGGAAAGAAACAAATGGGAGCCATGAAAATAAATAAACAATAAACCCAGCTTTAGGTTAAATTGCAGAATAAGAAAAATTAAAAGAAAAAACGTTTACGTAGAAATGCCAAACCTCAAAGCTTTTTTTGTACTAAAATTAATATAGAATATAAACGCACTTGACACGCACCATCTTTTAAGCGTTTTCCAACTTCACCTTCTCCTTAAAAATAACTTTGTTGGCTGAATTTTTTTTAAATTTTCAGTACAGTATTAAGTTTTTTTTGTCTCAGATTTAAAGTTTTTAAATGGCTTTTTGGGTTAAAGATGCGTACATCTTGCTACTTGACTTGATATGAAGTCCCCTTGAAAAAAGAATGCTTTAGAGATTGTCTGCGAAATAAGAATTTTGAGTTTATTTTATAAATATTTTGTTAATGAAACTAGTGATTTGGTTAATACCGACCTAAAAAGAACCTAAATGTAATTATCTGAAGACAGAATCAGGTAGTCAAAATTTCACTTATATAAAAAATGCTTGGATTTAAATGAAATAAAGCACTGACGCTGCACATTGGGGCCATTTGAGTTTTTTCGTTGCAAAAATCATAAGTTTTAAAGTAAAGATATTTAAAAATTTTAAAAAGCTTTTGAAAGAAAACTCCTCAGGCTTCAATATACATGATTTTCACGGTCATAGACTAGCCGCTACACTGTGCACAGTGTCGGCTCTTGACTGTTCTCATTACAAACATCATAACTTTTGAAGTAATAAAGATATTTTAAAAATATATAAAGCATTTAAAAGATAACCCCATCCGCTTATAAATAAGTAACCTGCATGGTCATAGGCCCACAGAGGCACTATGGTTTTTTAGTTGCAAAAATCATAATTTTTGAAGTTACCAAGATATTTCTAATGGTTAAAAATCGCTTGAGTTTTAAATACTTCAGCTTTAAAATAAGTGCTACCGCATTATGATAGGCACTGGGTATGGTGGCACCTTTTGACCTTTTTTGTCGCAAAAGTCATATCTTTTGAAATAATGATATTTTTAAAATTTAAAAAGCATTTAAAATACAATTTTTTTTGCTTCAAATGATATTCTCATAATATAATCGAAGATTCTAGACTAATATTATATTTTTTATTTACACTACAGATACACATTTGTGAACTATTTTTAATATTAATGCTATATAATATACATATAATGAAATTAAATTATTTAGTATATTTTTTTCAAACTAGTATAATTTTTTTGTTCGTTAGTTTTCTATAAAATAGTCATTAATAATGGGGGCGATATCTAATAGACTTAACATATAGGAGCTATAATTATGTTCTTCTAAATCTTTTCGAGATCTTACATGTCTCCGTGATGAAATTAGTAGGTCTGAAGAGGTCCTCATTCTGTCTAATCCGTGAAATTTCGCAAGTATTCGTGTATCTGAAGTGTTTGTAGTCTTTGTTTTTACATTCCTGGGCTTCTTCTGATAACTCCCTAATTGGTAAGCATTCCTATTCAATTAAATTTTTACCATGATCTAAAATCTAATGGACCGTAGAAGTAAGTTTCTGCTCAGGGTACATTTGAGCCAAAAGTTGGATAGTTTTTGATGCAAAATCATGAAACTTTGGGACATTTACCATTTCTCTAGAGCTTATAACATTAAGGATAACTGCCAACCTTTTTATAATATGATTGTCGACCCCAGTAATTTGGGCTGTTACATGATTTAGATGATTTTTCTTTTGGTGTTGCGTTCTTACCAAAACCTTCTCCTTCTCGCGGAATTGTATATGCTAGTTTTAAAATGAACTCTATGCACCTAATTCTGGCATGTAACGGAGAAATTCCATATTCATAGTTTTGCTCATCACTTGAATCATCAAAATTTTTAAAGTCTTTCTGCGACTTTTTGCAAATCACACACTTCAAAGTTGGCGAAGTATCTGTTATTACATTTAAGACTTTGCCATCAATCATTGTAAGACAAAATCCATAATCAATGAAAACAGTTATTCCATTCTTGCGTGGGCACCTATGAAACAGTGCCCTGTTAGGACTGCCACAAGTATACGCGGCTGATGTCGACGGATGCCCAGAATGATGGCTGATTTTGCTCGGTCATATTGGGGCCAGGTTGATCTGGAGACTACACATGTGGATTCGTTAAACCATCTAGACTGTGCTATCCCTATTAGTTTCTGCTGAATGAGGATTTTACAGCTTTTTAGTGGGACTCCCACTAGCCGGTCGGTGTCCCGTTCATGCAAACGAGAGCCTTCCCTGGCTAGCTTGTCCGCAATTATGTTGCCAGGCACGTCTGCGTGTCCTGGTACCCAGATTAGCTCAGGTTTGGAATGTGACGCCATCTCGTTTAGGGACATCTGGCATTCCTTTACCAGTTCAGATGTTGTATAAACACCCGATAGAGCGTTCAATGTACCTTTACTATCGGTACATATACAAATATCCTGCCTATATACCCTATTGTACCTTAACCAGTTAACTGCCCTTTTCATGGCCGATATTTCCGCTTGAGTTATACTACAATGATCTACTAGCTTAACACCTATCCTCTACTGAAATTGAGGAATGCAAATGCCTCCCACCCCAACACCTGATTTGGATCCGTCAGTGTATACCTCAAGCACTTCCCCTCGGTATCTACGATCATTAAATGGAGGGAGAGTATCTGAGATCGACACTGCGAATCTTTTTTCAGGCATAAGATAGGGAGAACGGTAATCTATAAGTTCGGGAAGATTCTCAAACTGTCTGATAATAGTCGCATGTCCATCACCTAATGATTTCCATGCTCCGGCCGCACTGAGTCTAACTGCAGAGTTCATAGCCAGTTGTTTGGCCATTAAATCGGCAGGAAGCCAGTGTAACATTGTGAACAAGCCTTTTGGTGGGGTGGTTCGAGGTGCGCCCGTAATCATCAAGGCTGATGTTCTTAGACTTCTATTAATCCTACACAAACAAAGGAAAAATCTTTTATTTTTACGGGCTTAAGTCAATTAATTTTTTAGCATTAACAATTAAATAAACTTTTGGTTAAATTTAAGTGAAAAATGAGCAGACCGGTTTTTAAGTGAACTTTCCTTTATTTTAAATTAGAATTTCAATTAATTTTACGTACATAATATTTTGCGTGTATCACTGTGCTACCGACCCGAATAACTCTATTACCGAACACTGAGGTCTGCATCATCGATAGAGTTACATATAGATCTATTGTTACGGAAAAAGCTAATATAATAATACAATTATTTCATTAAAACTCAGTCTTCATTAAAGTTCTCTGGTTACAGAAGTACATTTTTTACCGACCCTATTTCTGTTTCCAGAGGATCTCTAACCCCACGTCTTAACGAGCCATCGACTTGAACATGACGGCGGCAGAAAAAAGATATTAATATGTCCATGTTTTTGTATGTTCTCAAAAAACATATAATTTTAAGGTTGTGCAATAGAGATACAATTTCATTTTTTGCGCAGTCTCTTTTAAGCTCCTTTAAAAATTACATTTGATGTTGAACATAGTTGCTCATGACATGATCGGTCTATATAAGCTATTAGCGATGTTCGACATGATGTTCATAGCAAGTTCATGGCTAGTGGAGACCCTTAGTAATGAACTACTTTATCGATCCCGGGGTACTGCTTTGACTACTCTGCCCTCAGAACAAGGCACAGACCGAAAGTACTGTCTTATCGACTTAAACTTTGCTCATCCACAACGGATGTATATACAGGTGAGCATCGATTATCCGTGATTCACTTAACAGGAAACATCAATTAACTGAGATCGCACACACGAAAAAAGATTTTTTTGATATCAATTATCTAAAATTAGAAAATTTTATTTTGTCGAAAATTACTGTAGAAGTGTTCAGAATAATAAAATGCACTTTAATGTGAAACGAAGAGAGCGTTTAAAATGTAAGAAATGCAAATTATTGGTGTTTAATTCTATTAATTCGCATCGACATTCGTGCAATTGAAAAAGAAAAGTATTCAAAGCTAAAGAAAGATACTAAGTTCCATGACTTTAGGAGCAAAAGCAAATAAATACTTGCTCCGCACAGTGTTCTTTGATGACCAAAATTAGTAAAATTCAATGATTGAAATCTGATTCTTTTTTCGCATTATTTAGTAAAAATAAATCACTTCACTTTTGTCGAAGTCATAAAGTTGTAAAATTGCACTTTCAATGTTTGTTTACAAACAGTATGAAATTAGTATATGTCCACACCGACTGATTACATTTATGAAAACCGTTGTTCCACACTGCTTAAGGCAATTCCAAAATATAATAAAAGTATTACGTAAATCAATGAAAATGTAAACCTCCTGCAGGCTGTTCCGAAATTTCAACAGTTATTGACTCATGATGACTGTTGAAATTTCTGTAACTACTTGACAGATGACAAGTAAAAACTACCATGATAAAAATGGAACGACATATGCTTCAACAACGCGTCGCAATTATTAAAATTCAGCACAAAAAGGCATTTTTGGGTCATCGTGAAGCACCTTTTCGGCCATGTTCACATGCAGAATTGTCGCATTCAGGGCTCGGAAAATTTAAGAATTATTATTGAAAAGCCTTTTCACCCTTAACGTATGACTGTCTGGCATTTACAACAACTCCTTCTAGTTGAGCACACTCGATATACGAGGGCCGATCTGACGTATAGATGGCGGCAGTAGTTTTCAAAAGTGGGGAAATGTGGCAACCTTATAAAACATTATTTTTAAGTTCAAAGGCGCCACTTTGTTCAGTACGTTTCAAAAAACTTTCGTCTTGCGTGAAACCAGGATATATGATGCAAAAGAATAGATGAAAAAGAGAAGCGGCGTCTAAATATTTACTTAAGTAAGAAATATTTTATTAAGTAAAACATTTTTTCATATTTCATTCAAGTGAATTAAAACAGAAACAAAACAAAAATATAAATAAATTATGATATTCTATTACATTTTATCTAAATGCACTGCACACAAAGTAAAATAATGTGCAGAAATATTTCTTATTTTAGTTCCCACAGTTTTCAATTCATGTTAGAGTGAAACTGTGTTGAAGAAAACCGTATTACAGGTGGGTTAACTGTATCAAAAATAAACGATCTTTGTGAAAATGGCAAAAATTGGTCACCGTTATGAACTTCAATACTTTCGTTTGAAGTGTCTCAGTCCAACCAATATTAACGTCGAGCTAGATTCAACTCAGCCACACTTTAAGCAAGGCTTTACTTTCTACCAAGACGAACATCGTAATGATGTCTATATTCAAGCCAGAAACGGTTAAAGACATCCATAAAATAGTTTTATGCGATCTTCGGCGGAAAGTGCTGAAATGAAAGGCATTTCAAAAACTGGTATACATCGCATATCTTCAGGCAAGGAGTCTGTTTCTTTGGGATGCGCGTGGAAGGGTTTTTATGGATTATCTTCAAAAACACAAAACAATTAAAGACAAAACATGCCAACATGACGAAGCTAAGGAAAAACCACCTTTTTCGAAAACGAAAATGTTGATTCTTCAATGCACCTGTTCACTCATCCACTATTGTGATGGCCAAAATCAATGAATTAAAGTTCGAATTACTTCATTACGCAACTTATTGTTCAGATCTAGCTCCCTCTGATCATTTTCTATTTTCAAACTTTAAATAATGACGTGGTGATAAAGGATGTTTTTGCAATAGAACTTTATATTATAGAAAACAACAGAAATATTATATTTTAATCCAAAAAAAATTTTATTCAATAGATCAATACATGTTATTAACATCTAAAAATTAATTCGGGTATATTGCCACCTCCTCTATTATTGACGAAGCGCTTTCTGCACGTCCAATTTTGGGTCACCAAGGCGTCAGCTTTCACGTGGCTCCACCATAAATAATGGAGAGGTATGAAATCGTCTTGGAGGCCAAGAGGCAATTTTCCGAAATTATTTTATCGTCAAATTACAAAAAAAAAACATTTTCGAGACGCCCAAATTTAAATTTTTTGGCCTTTTCTCAACTTTTATTTTTAAGGTTTTCTTCACACATTTTTTTCTATCGGCAAATAATAGCATACTATCATTTTCAGTGATTAATAATTAAAATTTTCATTAATAATTAATTCAATTTCATCAAAAATAATTCAATAATAATAATAATAATAATAGTTCAAAAATAAAATTCATGGAGTGGTGAAATTAAAAAAAATTAAATCAGCCGATTTTTTTTATTACCCACAAAAAAAACTTAAAATTAAAAGTGGAGATGAAGTCAAAAAATTTAAATTTGGGCGCCGCGAAACTGATTTTTTTAAATGTCTTAGTGGAACTTTTTTTTCCTCATGACAAAAGCTATCGAAAAGTCCATGGCACCATATCGAATGCAAAATCGACGCACCCTAAAATTTTATTTTTTTTATTGATATTTTCAATTAACGTTTAAGCTGGATAATTAATTAACCGATTAAACAAAATTTGATTTCCATTTTGTAGTATTTGAACAAATATTTCACGTGTTTAATTTAATTTAACAAAATTAGCCGAATTTGCTAGAAGTTTTAAGAACTTTAAAAAATTAACACAGAACTTAAATAGCATAATGAAAGAACGACTAAGAAACTAAATATTCTCTATTAAAGAATGCTTTCGATCCAACATCTTCGGCAAGTGAACATATTTTTTTCAAAAATTGTTTTTTGTAAATTGTACTAATAACATCTAAATATAAAAAATAATTTTATTTAATAATAAAATTAATTAATTTTTGGAACAATTTTATTAGTCGACTAATCCATTAATCCCAAATCAATAGATTACTAAAGGATTAAACCAATACCTGGGTTAACCCATTAAAATGGAATACTCTATTTATTTAAATTTTTTTCATAATTTCTTAGGAAATGATTTAATTAAAACAGTTAGAAACTTCAATATATTTATGCAATTTCAATTAAAGTCGTGCCAGTACAAAAAGTATTTATCATTAATCAAAATAGCTACGAGTACTAGATGAACTTATTAACATTCGAAAGAATATTAAAGCAATAACCGCAAACAACAATGCTGACTTGCAACACCTTGACCTCGAGTGTGGTGTAGGGTACAATAACAAATGAAAAAATATATGTATGTATATGTCTACATATGAGCAACATTCATAATATGACCCACATTTTGACAAGACGGAAGTTCTGGCCTTTTTCATTCCGAAACAGCAACAAAACCAACATGCTCTAAAATACTTTGATCAGGTTGTTAGTAAATAAATTTTATATGGACTGATATCTAAGCGAGTGAGTGCAACGCGTACGAGTGAGTATGTACTCGTATGATGATTGCTGTTTTCCGAGCAATAATGTTGGTGCTGCTGCAAGTATTTATATCATTGTTCGGCAAAACTTGTATTGAATTAAATCTTTATACAAGTTCCTAAAGTTGTATGCGGCTTTGTGTGTTGCAATATGTTCCATTCCTTAAATGTGCCACATATAAATACTTAAGTCCACAGAATGTGTGTAAGTTTTGTCTGTATCTGGTTTGTTTGAAATTGTTGTACGAGAATGCTCTCGCATGTAATGACCAGGGAAACCGTAAATATGCAATTTTATGCTTTTTCTTGTGCAACGTAGACTTTTTTTATGAATTTTGTTATTAATGTATGGGTGCATATTTTAGCCTTTAAAGCATTTTTTTGCATATATCTAAGTAAAATTTTTACCGCTAGACAAAATAAGTATTTAAAATGTAAAAGATTTTAGTTTAATTGACTTTGCGTGGCGAACTGTTTTCAAACGCTATTTTATAGGCTGAACAAAGAAAAGCGACAGTGACAGGGGTGGTCCAAAAAAACTTTTCACTTTCAATAGCCCGCGATTTTAACAGTTGTCATGTATAACTAACCTGTAACTTCATTGAAATTATTAAAATTTACTAAAAAAAAATATGTTGAAAACTACGCGGCTACTGATAGACATATTTGAGCAGTTGGAACAAGTCAGTTTATGTTTATGTAGCACAACTGCGAATATTGCTGTTGTAGCCCATAGTGTTGGGGAATCGCAATTGTCCACCGAGATCTTATGATTTAAACCCTTTTTTATTTGGGGCTACGTAAAATATAAGCACTATGCCAATAGCCCATAATTGATTCAAGACCTCAAAGATGGGATCGTGTAGTTATCGAGAATATTCAGCAGCAAATGTTCAAACTGGTGATGGAAAATTAAATGAATAAGATATGGTCCCGCAAGAATGGCCATGGTAGTCATCTCGCTGATGTTGTTTTCCACTATGCACGGGATACCCTCCTCTTTACAATTAAATAAACATCCGATGATTTCGCTTAAAAATACTCCTTTTTTTACATATCAAAAATAAAATTCTTATTGGAAGACCCTTTAGATACCGAGTATCGAGTAATTCCTTATTTTTGGCTACTCAATACTCAAAAGTAGTTACTCGATACTTTCAGAGTTGCATTTTTAAGTAAGTTGAGTGCATAAAAATACATCACTGTATAAAAAGACAACTAGGTGTAATATTCTGTAATAAAATCAAAACTAAATAATTTTTTTTTCTGAGAACAATTAATTATTTCTTAAGTTGTTGTTAACGTTAAATTAAAAGTTAGCTTTACATTTATTTTTTATTTAATAATAAAAAACATACAAAACCAATAATAGTTGAAGATCTGTTTTTAATTTTTGAAGAAACTACTTCAATTTGCCGATAAAAACTATGCGTTACAAATTGAGTACCTAAATGAAAAGTATTGAATATTAATGATAAGTAGTAGAATTTGCCAGCACTAATTGAAACGTGTTCCTACATTTTCCTTATCTGCGTACATTTCACTTCCAGTCCCATCTCACATTTTCTTAAGCCAACGCAGTTTTTAAATATGATGTATCATTGGCCACTCAGCCTTGTGCGTTAAAATAAAATATAAATTTTAAAATAAAAATGTATCTGAATAAAAACTTGTACATACCTTTTCAGTTGTTTTGGAAAATATATTGGCGTGATTCCCCCAAAACCAAAATTTACCAAAGACTGGCGCATATTCTCGGTTTTTACTGCATATTTAATGCACACAAAACACTTTTTTTGTGTTATTTTCGGTTTCCCTGGCAATGGGTCTTGTTTAGCCTGTATTGTCGTCCAGTTTGATTACATTGCTTTTGGACATAATTGGGTTAATTTTTTCTTTCATTTATTTTGTTTCTTATTGCTGCGTGTATTCATTTAACAACATCCAACATTAAACAACTGTAACTGGAGTAAACATACAAGTTGTATTTATGTTGTTTTCTTGTTTTCTTTCTTTGCTTTATTATGTAGTATGATATTTGGACATGTTGAGTTTGATGGAAGACAACATCACAACGAACTTGTTATAATTTACAAAAACCAAAAAATCATGAAGCCAAATCAAACACCAACAGCCAACCAATTTTAAATGCGAAAATATTTAATTTATAAACTGGCATTTTTTTTAAAGTTGTTTTTACAATAGCAACAACAACAACGAAAATGCTTTCTTTTCCATGTTTCCCATATAATCGTACTGCATATCATATAATTAATGGACAGTAAGTATGGATGGATCTCCAACTGTGAGCAACTAATTATTTAAGTACAATAATGAATCGTAGGTAAAATATGTATGTATGAATACCTTCAGCCATATCTGTTGAAAACTTAATATATAATTGATCTTTCAACAACTGCAACTTGACAACTGCATTTAAAACTCATCAGTAATGCAATCAATATTGTTCTTAGAAATTAAATAAGTTTTTTTAAGACACATTTTCATTTAAAATGATCACAAAGATTCATTAAAACTGAAATTGGGTGATCGTTTATGGTAGATTGATGTAAGCATATACATACATAAAAGGGGTTCTTAAATTAGGGCGGTTCAATGATGACAGTCTGTGGCAACCACTTTATTTTTGTTATGCCTGTTATATCTAGTGTTTACTATTCAGTCACTGATACTCCCAGCATCTTCGCATCAGCCCATACAAATAATAAAAGTTTATTATCAAAATGATGTTTATTAGTGCAAACGTTTTCTAAAATATCATATTCGGTGTATTTTTGAGCACAACTATCGTATGTGGGACGGCACAAAACCTCACGAGGATCAACAGCTGGCATTTCATCCTCATAAAAGTTCAGCTTAGCGCGTATTCCGAGCCGGCAGCATCGTTAGTAAGTTCAAAAACAACATTGGTGATTTCAACAACATTGGTGAATCGCCGCCGTCCCATTTTTCCCCGTACGTTTTGATGGTTTCTTATGACATCAAAAATACACATTCAACCGAGCCACCTAAACAGTGGCGGATACATGGAATCACACATGAACACTGATGATGGGAGTGTAGCGGCTCCCGAAAAATAACGTTGTTTCTGTTCTGCCGTGTAAGTTGAAATTAATTAGTGTTAAAGTTTTCCCTTGTTCCTTTGGAGTATTGTCTCATGTTCAATTCTTTCTGACTAAAAATGTTACAAACTTTAGCCAAAATAATAATCACTTTGGATTAAAAACAACTAACAAACACTTTGTTCGAAAAAATAATCACTTTAAAATAAAAAATACAATACATTGAATTCATAATTTATTATTTTTGCATTTTCCAAATTATAGGAAAAAAGTGTTTGAAATATTTCACAATATAATTTTAATCACAAATTGCAAGTCATATTCTAAAGAACGTGTTTTTTTATTAAGACCAGTACTCGTGCTGAAACTAAGAAAATAGGTTATGCGACGGAGAATAGTGGGCGTACAGTTTGTGGCCATTCAACTTGAATCTTCCCACGATGGAAGTGACGCAGAAGTCTTTTGAGGGGAATTCATACAAACACATACGAACCGAGCTGTTAAAAAACTAATGTTTTCTGTAATGCACTGTCCGATTCTCTGGCCAATCGACCACGAATGAATGGGTTATTAATGAAAAACGTGTGGTACGCAAAAAAGTTCGGGTTTCGGGAACAAGTTCCCTGATCTCATTAGAGCACATTCCATTGTAGTAACGATAAAACAGTAAAACACATCCCACATTACGTCGATGTTCCAGATAATCAATAGAGTTAGCTTTTCTACTGTCACCAATGAACTTCTTCGTCCTCTCCTGTAGAATATACATACCACCCAGAACTACAGGTGGAGCAGCATTTTCGCTCATGCGTCTGTGCGTAAGCGTTCAACAATGGGTCTTGCAAGCGTTAAAATCGACCCCATTCACTATTAGAAATCTACCGACAATTAAATTTATATCAAACAATATATGTTTATTATATAAAAGTAAAAAATGGAATAGATAATAAATATATTCATAAAACTATCTTGACAAATTTAAAATTCAAATACAACTTGATGTAAATAAAAATTGTTTACAAAGCTGTTAAATCTTAAAGTATAATTCGAGTGTTCTCCCGCACCCTTCCTCAATCGGACTCAACGTCAAGTAAAGATCGTAATTTAGTAAATGCAACCCTTGGCACCGGTTTTGTCATATCAGCTAACATTTCATTAGATGGACAGTAGCAAGGCGAATTCATGACAGGTAATTGCAAGAGCACAGGTGTTTCTGTTTTTCGCCTTGGCTTTTCCATTCCGTTCTGTCAAAGTTTGTTTACATTTTGAAATAAACAAAAATTTTAATGCAGAAAGTTTTCAAGTGAGTTTGAAAAAATTAAAGTTAAATTAAAATAAAATGAGTTCCTGTGCCGTGTGCAAAAAAAAATATGAACGTGGAAGTGGTACCTTGTTTCATACGCCGAAAGATATTGGAAGAAGGATTAAGTAGAATGAGATTTGCGTACATAATTTAAGAACAAGTGCACTTATATGTTCCGATCACTTCCTGCAAACCAATATAGCAACTTGCGGAAGCCAAAGTGTGCTTTTGCCTTTTGCTGAGCTTTTAGTTGCGAAATCACAAGATGTTAGTGAAATTTCAAAAATTGCGTAAGTAGATTTCTCGCATAAGTGAATTTAAAATAACCTTATAAATGTAAGATTATTTGAAATCATACTTGTTCTAAAGTTATTTTGGAAGCATGAGAAAAATCCCGTCTCAGTATGCTATGCCAAAATACTACAAAAGTAGCTTTCGATATGGTTATCATTGAATTTTGTGTTAAATACTTTTTAATAGATAACAACTGGCGTATCCAGAAGTTGCGTTTTATTTAAAATAAATTCGTTTTAATTAAATTTATAGGACGGATTTGTTATACAAAAACAACAACGCGTCATGTAATGTAACTCAGTCATGGCTTTTGAAGCAGCCGGCAAGTTTTGTTTCTAAATTTCACTGAACAGTTAAAAATATTTATAAAAATGGTTCAAATCAAGCAGAAAAATCCAAAAAAAAAGCCACCAAGTTTAAAGGCTAATAAATAGACTGCAATACAGACGGATAAGATGTGGGAAAAGATAAAAATTAAAGGCGATGTTATAAACGAAGATGGAGTTGGTTTAGAGGGCCTTATTGGTCTTGAAGCTTTGAAAGATTATGACTCGAATTTGATAAGAACAGCCAAGAGTAAACAGTCGCATAAGCAGAAACGTATAGAACGTAACACGAAATGCAAAACACGAAAAGCAGACGGATCCTCTGACGGGGGCGAAAATACGGCAGAAAGCTCATATAAGATTGGCAGTGGTAACAAAGTGAAATTAGCGAAAAAAAAACTTTACAAAAAGAGGATTAAATGAGCGAGAAGCAAGATGAGTACAAATTAAAACGCAAAAGAATCTAAAAAACAGTCAACTAAATTGGAAAGACAAAATCTAGATGCAAAAATAAATCCGACAAACAAAGAAAACATTCGGAAGATCGGAAGACAATGAATTAGATTCGCAGCCTGCAGACCAAAAGCTATAAGCATTAACGACTTCTGGGCTGGAATGATTTGGGTGTCCCTCAGCTTGTTCTTAAGGCATTCAAGTACCCCACGGAAATACAATCGCGTACTTTGGCAGCTTCTATTTTAGGTAAAAAGGATATTTTAGAAGCAGCTGAAACCGATAGTGATAAAACTTTAGCCTTTAGTATACCCACGTAGGCTTGTATTATGTAATTGAAAGCGTGAAACAAACCGTGTATACGATAAGTGTGACGCCAGTGCCTTACTAGGCTTAAGTTTATACAGATTGTCCTTATTAAAACAAAAAAATTATTTAAAAACAATACAAATTGAAAAATAATACAATAGAAAAAACAAATTTTTTTCTTTAATTTATGCCAGCTGTTTTTGACAATATCGGATATATTTTACACAAACAAAATGCCTGTGGTTGTATTTGTTGCCGTGATGCAACCCTGTAGTAAATAAAATAATCGGTTGAAAAAAACACTGACTACAAACTAAATATTTTGCAAATGACTACAAATTGGTTTAAATCTCATGCAGATATCAACCAAACATATTGAATAGAAACACACGTAGGAAATAAATAAAAGCAAAATAAGTAAATGAAAAGAAAATAAGAAAACAAAAGAAGTATGCCATGAGCTTTTTTGTGAAGATGATGTGGAAAATAATTATTTTAGTTTGCATCCAAAAAAGCAATCCTTACCTGAACAATTGGGAGAGTGGTATCATAGAAATAAGTCGTCGTGTAAATGTTTTGATGAACTCTTGGCAATTTTAAAAGGAAAAGCCACAGAAGTGCCATTAAGTGCTAATGCATTTTCCCAGAAAAGTGTTTGTTTAATCGTATCAAAAAATTTCCCAGGGTTATATACCCATTTTGGAATTTTCAAACAATTAGAAAGGGCTTCGCATTCACTTAAATATTGTGACGAAATTTTAGTAAACATATATATTGACGTCCTTCCATTGTTCAAAAGTTCAAAAGCCCAATGCGGCCGATTTTGATGAGGGTCGTCATTATCACCAGCTTATCTCTTTTTCCTGTAGGAGTTTTTTATGCCGAAGCAACCCCAACAATATTGAAGAATTGCTCGATGACTTTATTCGTGAACTAGACATTTTGATGCGAAATGGCCTAATTTTTTAGGAAGCAAAAAGTCCATTTGAGAAGATGCCTTATTTTTATATTATAATAATTATTTTTATATAAAAATATATTAAAATTAAATTGTTCAAAAATGAATTTAAAAAAGAATGGTTTTTAAATAATTTATTATATATCAACTACAAATTGGTTGCAAAATAATTATTTAGTAGTCAACTAAAAAGTCATGCAGAGATGGCCAATTGACTACTGCCTATGACATGCTTATGTTAAAATAATCTGTCGGCGACAAGGAAAAAAGTTACTTAATCCACTAGATGTGGTTATTAAAAAACCAGTTTGAAGTTATTTAAAAATGTGTTTGACTTCTTACAGGGAATTACCTGTTATGAATATGACTTGGACAGTAGTCACATTTAATGTCCTTGTCATCAATATGATCTTTAACAAAATGATTTTTTTGTCGATATGTTTAGTTCTCTTACTTAGTTTCTGTAAGCAACTTTGGGTTTCTTTATATATGAATGCAGTCTAATCCAAATAGCCTCTTTGCATGTTTCGGACAGTGAAATAAATTCAGCTTCTGTTGACGATAATGCCACAAGTGTTTGTTTTTTTACACGACCAACTTACTGCTCCACCGTTTATCTGAATAACATAACCCGAATTAGATTTTCGATCTGTTCTACATTCAGCCCAATTGGAATCGGCATATCCATTTAATATGTGAGGTTTAATGTTTTTATAATTCATTCGCACAAAAATATTTTTCAGTACCCTTTAAATATTTAATTACTCTTTTAAGCTCGAACAAATCTTCTTGAATAGGAAAACTTACTCTACGTACAAATATAGAAATGCTCGCAGCAATATCTGGTCTTGAATAAACACTTAGGTATAATAAAGATCCTATAAATTTTTTATATTCTGGATCATTTAGTAAGTTTACTGACTCTGTTTTACCATGCCCAGGATCTAGTGGGTATTGAAAAATTTTTGAACCTTCCAAACCAAATTCTTTTACAAGATTTCCTATATAAACAGATTGAGGAATACAATAATTTAAATGTTTATCTTGAAATATTTCGATTTCCAAAAAATGTTTAGCTCTTCCTAGAAAACTGAACTCAAATTTTGATAATAACAACTTTTCTACACTTGCGATGCAGGATTCATTCTGACTAGTAACCAAAATGTCATCAACGTATACTAGCACTTCCTTGTTGGTGTATTTTGTTTCCAAACAGGGATCAGCATCAGATTTTTTATATCCCCCCGAGCACAGCAAATCATGTAAAGTTTGATTCTATACATATGCAGCTTGTTTGAGTTCATAAATACTCTTTTTTAGCTTACATACACGCTTATTCCCTTCCTCCAAGTCCAGGCAGTTGTTTCATGAATATAAGTTCTTTGAGATTGCCATTCAGAAAGGCAGATTCCACATCAAAGTGGAATGCTGACATATTTTTGACACCAGCAACAGACCACAAGATTCTTAATGTTGTTTGTTTAACAACAAGTGTATAAATTTCATTGTAATCTTCTCCGCATTTTTGTCCGAAACATCACGTTTTACCTTAAAATTCCATTTACAAGTAATAATATTTGCACAAGGTGGATCACCTACCTCTTCCCATATATCGAGGGATATTAAATGTGTATTCTTCCTTCATTGCGGTAACACATTCGTTTCTATTTTCAGATTTCAGTACTTCTTCATAACTTTTTGATTCTATAATATCTTTACAAACAGCATTGCTATCAAAACGATCTGGAGGATTATCTTTATTTCCTCGCGATGGCCTAAGAATTTCTTGAGAATTCTGTGCTACTGAATTTTCATCTGCTGAAGAACTAATGTCATCCTCTTCTCTGTCTTTGTCTTCTTCCAGACTCTGAAACGATACGTTATCATCAGATAAAATTTCTTCTATGCAATAATCTTCTTGTGAACAATTTTCATTATGTTTTTTACATAAAAGATCCACAGATACCATCGAATCTTTTACTGTATTATCTACTTTAATATCAGTAAAGGGTTCTATAAACTTGACATCCCTACTTATTGTGACAATACAAGGTTGACGTCAACGATACGGTAGCCTCTTGAGTGCTCGTCATACCCCATATAAACCAATACATTGGATTTGCTGTCTAGTTTGTCTACCGACAAATAAATTTAAATCACATAATATATATATATGTTTGTTATATAAAAGTTAAAAATGGAATAGAGAATATATTTTCATAAAATTATGTTGACAAATTTAAAATTCAAATACAACTTGATGTAAATAAAAATTCTTTACAAAGTTGTTAAATCTTAAAGTAGAATTCGATTGTTCTCCCACATTCTCATGACCTCATTCAGAGATTGATACAAGATCGTGCAACATATAGCAGCGTAAATATCTCAATAGATCTTTTACATGAGCATTTGGAGATTATAGTTCATTCTCGGTCTTCCTAAAGTTTCATCCATATGCCAATAATCCACAGTCCTACGATGCCTACAAGCAGCGTTGCCAGTGTGACACTAAAGTATCAGTTCCTACCCTTTTTCATGCCAATGGCACATCTTCTGATCCTTTTTCAAATTTATCTTTTTGTATCATTTTAACAAAATTTATGCCACCTTTTGACATTTTGAATTTTAATAATAAAATTATTTGATTAATCAAATACTTTATTAATCATATCTTGATTGACCAGAATTTATGAATAATCGAACATACCTAGTTATAACAAATTATAAGTTTTCAGATTAAACGACTAAAGGTCGAGCTCTGAAAGATTCCTGTAGCTGTATTCCCACAACGGCATAATACCAAAGAGTAACTGGTCACCAAGGTAAAGCATATTCTCGAAATTTCTTTCGTGTGCCTTCACCTTTCCAGACTTATGTAATCCAACCACTGTAAGATTGTAGCTCCAGTTATCCCAGTAATCCCATTCACCAGTGAAATTGCCGATTCTGATCCAAAAAGTAGCAGATCATTCTTTGGCGAGTTCATCTGTTGCTCCGTTACGTACGAGTATAATCCCATTCTAACCATTAACTCAGTGTCCTCCTCCTTAATCGACGAACAATAATTAAGTTTCAAAACGCACTAAATTCATGAGTCTAAACCCCGAATGATTGTCCAAATTAATAAGAATTTTCTTTCCACGCGTAAGCATATTTAGATCAGGTGATTCAATGCAGTCATCAAACGCAAACATCAATGTCTGGTAAAGAGACAAATGCTTCCTCAAACAGAAGATACACGATATAGAATAATATTTGTTCACTGTGCATTGGGATCCAAATAAACGTAACATTAATTGCTCAGCTGTTTCGTTAAGAGATGAGCACTGCTCCAGGGAGCTTTTTGTTATCAGGAGCGAATCTTCCAGTCCTTCCAGGGAAGATATTGATGATGGTAGTTGGTAAAACATTCACTCTCAACAAACAAGCTTAAAAACTAATACAGTAACCCAGTGTTGCCGAATGCGGGTAATTACTCTCAGGTGTAGTTCGCGGGTAATTTCAAGTTCTTTAGTTTTTTATATGTCAATCGTGTGATTTCACAATTTATTATCCCTTACGGCAATCGAGAACAATATTGTGCTGATTTTCCGCAATCAAATGCAACTCTGGTGCGGCAATCGTGTGAACGGTTGATAAGCAACCCTGCGTCAATATAAATGTTAAAAATGTAAATAAATAAATTTAAACTTGTTTGAAGCGTTAACCCTTAAATGCATGAATTTTTTTCGCTTTGACATAGACATGGTACAATTATCATAGGTAATAGGGATTCTACAACAAATTACAACACCAAAAAACACACGCATTTTGTTGGTAGAAACGTACAACATTCTCAAATTTACTAAGTCAGCTGTGCTATTAGCATTACCAGGTATTCTTGTACCATGGACATTCCCGAGGCAGGAATTCCCGGGAATTTCAATCTAAAAATTTCCTGCTTTCCCAGGATTTTTCATGCGGGATCCCGGGAAATAAAAAAATAATTGGCAACTTAACGGTAAAAAGGAAGCGGTCGTTTTCGGTAGCAGGGCAATTTGTTAATAAAATTAGAAATAGCCTTTCTGACGAGCTCTTAAGCGTTTTAAAGAATTATTTCCTAAACCAAAAATATATTATTAAAGTATTTTCTTATTTTAAAATTTTAATATTTTTGTTTTGGAATTCAAACCTCGAGTACCTTTGTATTATTTTTTCTATATTATTTTATGTTTGTTTTTATTAACTGAATTGTTATGTTTTTGTTTATGTTCATCTATATTTGTAAGTTTACTTTGATCTCATATAACAAAAATACACGTTTTCCGTGTTGGAAATAACCTTTAAGGAATTTAAAAAAAATAAAGTTCCTGTGGTAATACCCAATTTAAATTAGCATATTAATGTATTATTAAAACATAAGGTATGTTTTAGCAAAGGTCGTGATACACTATCCTACTTGGTCATGCGATCTGCCAAAAAAGTCGTGTGTGCTCAAAAAGTGTGCTCAAAAAGTGTGGCCATAAAATGCACTTGTGAGACAGATTTTTTGACAAGTCTGTCTGACTTGCATATAATGTGAAAATTTCCATAAAATGATAGATTTCTTGCGATCAGAGATGCATTTTTTAAGAAATTAAGTTGCAATGAAAGCAAAATTAAACTAAAACTATTTATTTTATAAATCTGCAACTATTTAGGAGCAAACAATCAATAAAATTCAAAATTACTTGAGTGAAAAATACACATGAATGGTATGTTCTTGCATCTTTTTTGTGTGATAGAGTGGCAAATTCAATGCAATTTTTAAAAGTGGAACAGAATTCTGTCAGATTTTCCAGTGAATGAATCGTACGACTGTGTATGACAAAGTATCACGGGATTAAGTGTTTGAAACTTTCTAATACAATTTTTGTTAATGCCTAGCAAATTTAATATTTATTATTTCGTGGAGCGGGATCCCGGTATCCCGGGAAATTTAAAAAATTTTCCCGCTTTCCCGGGAAATGAAAAATTGCGAAAAAAAAACTCTAATGGACATAGAATTAAAGCAAAAAAATATTTTAATTTTATTTTTTACTTTTTTAGTTAAATTTATTAATACATCTCGTAGATTGTATTTATGTTACTATAATAAGCAGTGAGCGATTAATAATAATTTAGAGGCCAATTAAAATCTACGATGCAGAATCATAATCAATATGCTAAAGAAAAAAATTTGCACGTAAAACAAAACAAACTAAAAACCATCATAACAGCTGTTTGTTAGTGTTGCCGCAAGTTAGAACAATCGTATGATTGGGCTGCGGCAATTATTGACACAAATTCATTCTTCGCCAATCAAATTTTTATAAAATCATGTGACTGGACCAATTCAACACAATCAAAATTAGTCCTGATTGGTGTATTTGCGGCAATCGTGTGTTCCTACCCTTACAGCAATATTTTTTATATATTTTTTTAATTCGTTTTCAACACTTACCACGAAAAAAATAAGTACGTAGGTCCCTTTCTAACACTCACATAGTTCAAGTATATAACAAAGGCAGAGCATATATTTTTAAATCTTTAATGAAAATTGAAGCACATGAATATTTAGCATTGTGTTCCAAGGGGATTATCATACTTGAAAACTGCAGAAAATTTTATGTAGAAGTGATTGCTCAAATAAAATCCAGATTTGATTTTAGTGACGAAATTTATAATATTATGGATACTGTGGATCCCAAAAAGTCTTTTCAATCAAAATTTTTATATATCTTCCAAAAGAGGTTTCCGTCTTTTGAAATAAACTTGCAAGAACTTGATAATGAGTGGCGTCAACATGTGCTATTCGATTTCGGTAAATGATAATTTAGAGCCTGAAATTTAGTGGAAAAGGGTGTTTAAACACAAAAATTCGCATGAGGAAAATATATTTCCAACAAATGCTTCTTCTGAAAGGATATTTAGTAGTCTTAATTATTGTAAAACTGATCTAAGAAACATATTATCGTCTGATATCGTTGCTGCAATTTTAGTTACGAAAGAAGTTATACAAAAAAATATTAATAATATTTTTGAACCTCTCCTAAGCAATAGTAATGAAAATTGAAATAAAATTGATTTTTATGTTCCTTTTTTATGTAACTTTTTTTAACATATTTTTCTTTAATTACTGTATAGTATAACAAACATTGAATTACATTTAATTTATTTATTTGCTGTTTGTAAGAAACTTTTATGTAATAAAGTAAAAACGTATTTTTTGTTGCGTGCTTAGCTGATCTATATTCTGCATTTCATTGGGGGTGATATCGAATCATCAATAGAAATGCTTCAAATAATTTCATTTAAATTGGGTAATTTTGGCTCCTACGAAGTGTAATTTCGAATAACTCTCTTGGCAACACTGCAGTAACCTCAAAGACGCTTTGACATTAGTAGATTTAGGTCTCCTGCTTACCTCGCCTCAGCAATATCCTAGTTAACTTTAAAGCCTTTAGAATAAAAATCTTACACCTCCCAGGTGAACCATTACTCTATGAGTCACGAGATGGCATGATGGTATCCGGCTCGCATATTTATGTGGTGAAACGAATTGTATAATATAAAATTTGACAAGATGCTTATTAAACAAAGAGTCATACGTGCAAATTCCGCCTGTTTCCCGTCATACAGAAGAAGAAAAAAAAACGTTAATTTCGCATGATGTCATATGAGTTCTTTAATCATGATCCAAGATATTATGTTCGTTGCTGTAATACTTTTTTTATTTTATATTATTTTTTCAGCATCATTTACTCCTCCTCTACACCTTTTACTTACTCCAACGTCTTCAGTTTATTTTTCATTTCGTGATTACAAATAAGCAAAAATAATAAAAACTCCGCGCCTTATGCTCTTTAACACTTTCTTTGTAATTGACAAAAAATATTTATAAAAATAACGTTGTTAATTTGCAAAAACGAAAAAGAAAAAAAACCCAAAGTTCTGTGTCTTGTAAATTAACAACTTTTGCTTGCGAACAACAACAACACGACGACAACCAAAATCCATTATAATGATCAACACACTTAAGGTATGTGCTTTGTGTGTGTGTGTGTGTGTGTATGTGCTACTATATTTAGGTATGCGTGTATCTCCTCTGACTGTGTTAACTGGGTCAACGTTGTCGTTAAAATATTTTTCCATAAATTAAATATTCACCAAAAAATAAATACAACAAAAAAAAACTGTTAAGCAAATAAAATCTTTGGTTATTTATTTTGGTTTAGTGACCAAAATATTTTGTTGACTTTTTATTGCAGTAGTGCACAGTGCAACGGCTCGATTAAAATTCGGGACGAATCCAAGAAAAAACTGCTTTATTAATGGTGATGGAAAATGTGTTAATTAGGAAGCCCAATTATAAATATTCGCAAGGAATTTGTTTCATGGGGAAAGGTTTTTCTCGAGAAAAAATTTCTTCAATTAATTCAAACTCCCTTCTGTTTTGTGAGGGAATTTTTTTTTTTTAGGGGGGAAACCCAAACAAAAATATATTTAGAATAACTACTTTTTAGCTTTTTTCTCCCTTTTACACGGTTTATAAAAACGGGCTAAAAAGTAAAATAAGGAAATTTTTATTCATAATAGGAGAAAATGAAAAAGGGAACAAATTAATGAGGAATATTTGTTTAAAGTTGGGCTGATAGAAATTTTATGTTAGTCTTTTATAAGTTTTTGGAACAAGTTAAATCAATTACAAGTTATTGTTAGCGAATGTAATTCGTTAGACTGACACGAGCTATTTCGCTAATTTTCAGCTTGATTGGACGTCTTCAAATTGATGAACAACAACAAAACTTTCATTTAATAAGATGCAACAATCTCTTTAAGATCGCCCATGAAATTTAACGGTAACAGAGTACACATTTTATTACAAACCAGCCACTGTGCATTATTGTCTAGATGTCTAACTCTCGTGTCGTTTGTCTTGCCAACCTTTTGACGATTCTTAACTGTTTTATTTTTTGTTTTTGTCGTTAACCGTTTGACAATTTAACTTCTTCTGCTGGCCTTTCTCCACCTGTCTCCTTTCCACTTCCCTTTCTTTAGCAAAACAAACGAACAAAACAACCACACAATGAAAAATTTCAACAAAAAACAAATAATAATAATAATGAAAAAAGTTGAGTATGGTTAATGTAGTCATGTCACATATGAAAGTGAATCAGTATGAAAGAATTGTTAACAAACATTATGAAAATATATGTATATGCCTTTACACTCCAGTATTTTGTTATTTTTGTCAGTAGAAGAGCAACAAAATCGAAATGAGATCAAAAGTGGGTTGTCATGTGGTCGAGAAAGAAAGAAAAAAAAATAACAATAAAATGTGATTGTCATGTTTAAAAGTAAAATTAATTTTGAAGATTTTAGAAGTCTTTTTGTTATGAAAACAGATTTAAAATGATTTAATTCAAAGATTTTAGGTCATTGGAATATTTAATAACAATTTTTAAACTTTTTATGAAGTTCGATGTTTTTATGGCATCCAGTTAATATGGAAATAGAAAAAAAAACCCGTAACAATCGAAAAACCGACACTTTTAGTGTTAGATCAATGCTTATAGTAATGTATTGTTGTTGCTGTTGTTGTTATTTTTATTTATTCTAGATTTTTGTGAAAAATATCAAGACATACTTGAGGGATACTTATTATTCCACAATTTTGAGTTAAACTATTTCAATTGGATTAGATGGTCAAAATTGATATAAAAAATAGCTTTACGCAATAATTGAACAACCCCTATTAGCACCATCAAAAGAATTTTTAGAGTCACTTAACCCTTCGACGACCAAACATTTTTGGATGAAGTGATTTACTTTTTCGTTATGTATATTTTCGAGATCTATAAGTCCAACATTTCGCTATGCAAATATAGTTGCCTATAGGTTGAAACGAAATTTGTTATGCCAAAAAAATAAAAAGAAAAATAGAATAGATCTCATAAATTTTTTATAATTAGTGTTTTTCCTGATAGATTCCAAAGTAATCACGGGATGTAGTGAAGCAAAGCAACACATTACATTGAACACAAATAATATTTGTGCGACTATACTTATTATTGGAAGCACAATGAGAACACCGTTTCCAACCTTCACGTTTTCCAATTTTATGGAGAAATTTAGGCTACCTTATTAAATGGGTTCCAGATTTTGTTGCGGCTGAAAACGCACGTTTCCTTGAATTGAAGCTACTCGAAATACAATGGAGGTCGAATTGAGGGGAGTTCCACTAAGCTCATACGTATGAGAATGCAGATATAAGAGTTAAACTCAGCCACGGTCAAAGTGAACATACGCCCCATTTGCAAAGCGTGTAGGTTGGACTGTTCCACTATCATGAAACACAGTTCAAGATACATGTATAATAGCAACATGTCAGTATTGACTCCAAATGGCACATTTGCGACTTATAAAAACTTAACTTCAAAATTACAAACGCTGTTTAAAACAGCTTACGATGAAAGGATTTCTTCATGCGTATGCACAACGGGCTTTGAAATTTGGTAATGTTTGCATGCGCAATCCTCTTCAAATCCGGTAAAAACGGGATTGTTATAAGAAAGAGTCTGTCTAAAGCGGAAGAAATTTTCCTGTGGTATGAAAAACGGTGGTCGTATTGCACATTGTAAAACATTTAAATTCGAGGTAATTGGCTCATCTACTGTGACAGCTGGTTTATGGTCGACGTGCATAGTACCCTCAATGATAACTTCTATAAGCTCATCATTTTGAATATCCAAAGGGTATTTTTTAAGAAATAAAACATCTTCTTTGTCCAAGTTAGTAATAGCTTCTTCGTCGTCATCATTGAAATCGCAAAGTAAAAGTTGTTCGATTTGCTCTTGTCGAAGGAAAAAGAAGCGATCTCGGGCTGGTCCACTCATTCTAAATTTGTAAACAGTATAAAAATTTCTTTCACTTTTCTATACAGACTGATGCAAATAGTGCATTCTTTTAAAATTTCAAATAAGGACTGTCAAAATACTTACATGTGTTCATACGTATGAATAGTAATTAGTTGATTCTCCTTTTTCATTTCAATATATCAACGCAAAATACTAAACAGAGACATGCTTAGACAACGTTAGTGAAAAAAGCGCTCAAAAGTTCGAACTTTAATTTCAATTTAGATGTTATAATTGTAAAGTTTTTTATAAACGTTTATTTTCGCTTCAACCCATAGCCAAATCTAATTGCCAAACATAATCTGAATAGCTGTAGGCAGCCTGAAGTTTACGCAAACTTGTCCACTTCATTTTTGATAGACAAAGGTTGAATCCAAAACATAATTAACTGTCATACCTTGGCGCCATATTTTTACCCCGTAGCTGCCCTCGTCATAAATACTTTTTTTTGCCAAATTCGGAACCTCGTGGGGAACAAGTGGGCCTTGATAGAGACTCGCCCTTAACTACATTCTTGGTGTCCTAATCTTTTTCTATAAAAAAGTATTTGACAAACTCCCTGTATCTGTTACCTGGACAAATACATAGGCTTAAGAACCCCGCGCAAGCATACTTGCCTATGGCCGTCAAAGGGTTAATCGTTGTGACGGCAAAAAGTTAAAGAAAAAATTATTTTTAATTATTATTTTCAAAGATTTCAAAAAAAAATTTGTTCGTTGAGGATTTTTTAGCTAGTCTAGATAAATGCATTTATTGGTGCTAATGCCGAATCATCAGTAGACCTCAAACCATATTTTTGAAAAGTTTCAAACCTCTTATCTTATACCAAAAAAAAAATCTCGATTAATAAATTTAAAACAAAAAATTTTTTTTCAAGTTTAATTTTTTTGGAAAATACAAATTTTTTTTGATTTAAATTAAGAAATAAAAATTTATGTTCGGACTCTGGTGATAAATTAGACTTTCAATTATCTAATATTAAAAATTAATAAAGCAAAAGCATATTACGTTTATTTTCCAAGAAAATAATAAACTTTGAAAAATAACTATTATTTTTTAGACAAAAAGATATATTTTAAGAAAAATCTACTATTTTCAAGCAAAAAATAAAATTCAGAAAATAATTATTTTTAGTAAATTTATTAGAGCATATTTTTCAAAATTTCCCGACCTTTTACCTTACACAGGGTGGCCCAAAAGTCACCATGGGGCTTAAAAATTTAATAACATTATCGTTTATATATTTTTTGTTTTTCTTTTCAGATTATAAAATGGAAATTTGTTTACACTAAGTATGGAAAATAATGACCCCCACTTTCAGCTTTGCATATTTATGGGCGAGAAATGAAATCAACTTTATCTGATTATGAGTGATGAAGATCATTTTCATTTCAATGTTTTTTTTTTTCAATAAAGAAAACTTTTTCAAAAGCAAAACTATCGATTCTGGGGTTCTGAAAATCGTAGACCCTTTCATCAACGCCAATTAACCGAGATACAATGGCACTTTAAAAAATAATTTTTGGAGTGAATAATTTTCAGAAATTCGGAAATTAATTGGCCAGTATCAGACTATTTTCTTTGGTGTTATTTGAAGGAGCGAGTATGCGTGAATAAGCCCGAGACAATCTTTGAACTCAAGACCAACGTTGTTGTAGAAATTCGCTCGTTACAGCCACAAAATTTTGAAAAATCTTATGGAAAATGCTCTAAAAAGAGCCCATAAAGGCGAAGCTGAAAAACAGGGGTCTTTTAAGTGACATTGTTTTTTAAACTTAGTGTAAAAAAAATTTCCATTTTGTATATTATATAATCTGAAAAGAAATAAACGAAAAGGTTATTAAATTCTAACACGCCAATGTGACTTTTGGACCACCCTGTATAACAACTTTATCTTCAAAATCAAACAAGAATTTCGTAAATTACAAAATTTACTAAATACTTAATTAAGATGTTCAGATTCAAAATTTTTTACGCACTTTTAATTCATATTTTTGGCAGATTATACATAATGGGCAACATTTGGATTTTTGCACAAAATTTTCGACATAATATTATTAATAGTTTTAAAATCACGACTATTACGAAATTTAGTTTTTATTAAATTAGGTTGCAAAAGAATTTTTTCGGTTGCAGCTGAACTATTTGACAAGGATAATAAATTTTGTGCGAAACAAAAACTTTGCGAAACTTTTTTTTGTACTTCCATACTTTATCCCGAAATTCGTTCGTAATATCCAAATTGGAAAATCTTAGTAATTTCCACTGAGTTAAAACTTTTTCTTCCTTATCGCCTATTAAATTCGACAATAAGGATTCTAATGAATGTTCTGAACTACTTAAAACTTAATTCGATTTTACTATATCAAGAATTTTGAAATTTTTTTTCTGTAAAAATTAAAGAGCTTAACGTGAGGTTTTTGTAATCCAAGTAGCCTGGACAATCAGAAAATTTATATGAAAAGCACTCGATTTTTTTAGTGATTTCAATACAAATTTTCTAAACGTCCATGCTACTTGGATTACAAAAACAGCACCTTAGACGTCATGTTTTTTACTTCTTACTTGTCACCTTTGTGACTCATACGCAATTCTGCATTTCTGTCAAAATTGTTATTTTAAAGAAGATTTATCATATTATGTCACAAACGTAGCCAAGATAGCGCCGACGAAATAGATTCAATTATGGGAATTCAAAACCCAAGAAAAAACTGTGGAAAATTATTGGGTATTTTACTCGTAATAGCAAAAGATAGCGTCGCTTTTGGGAATTAAAACCAGGAAAAATATTAGTGGGCAAAGAAAATCGTAGATGTTTTATCCCAGGAGCAGTGTCGTCGTTCTGCTCGTCCAAAGGCCACTGGAATATGAAAATGAGCGTCAATTTTTTGGCCATTTTGGAGGAAGCCGATTTTCTCGGAAACTGCTTTGACGAGTTTTTGCACGGTTGGCTCATTTTGTGCCTTAAGGGGTCTAAAGCTTAAATTTTTGAATTGTAAACAAAACGAATTATTCTGTTAAAAAGTAAGACACACCTATTTAAGTCTTCAGCACTACGACACGAAAAGACCTCTATACAATACAATAAATTAGACATCAATAAGGAGTGTGCTACGATCTTTCTGATATGAAGGGGTAAATATAAATTCCTTAGGGTGAAATTGATTTTAGAAATTAGTCCACTAATATGGTGCTCAAATCTGAGATTATTGTCTAATAACACACCAAGACATTTCACACGATCTACAAAGGCAATAGCCTGGCCATCGATGATTGTAGATAGATCAATCTTGGTGCTTGGCGGTTTAAAAAATTAATGCCTTAGTCTTTGAAGAGTACATACGAAAATGATAATTTCTCATCCAACGGGATACATTATACAAAAAAATATTGATAACATATTCGAATACATCCAGGAGCTGGTGATAACCCTTAAATAGTAATTGTGTATCGTCTGCAAAGACAATAGAAATGAAATAAAGTCCCAAAAAATTTCCGGAATCGCCCCAAAATTTTTGTATTTTTGTTTTCTGTGTAAATATTCGGGCTGTATTTCATTTTCTGTTTTGGGGCTTTATTTCCTCGGGCCTTATTTTCCAGCGCCGTTTCTTTTGGCTTCAATAAAAATATTTAGTTTGGAAGTTTGATCAACGAATCTTAACACAAGTTTAACTTGAAGCGGACGAAGCCTCAGGCAGAAAAGAAACATTTAATAAAACACAAAATAGTTTCATTCAAATTGATTGATTGACCTAAAGAAGAGCCTAAACTCAATGTGAATATAAAAGAAAAGAAATTTATTATTCATATTAATCATGGAGAGCTATTATTTTGCATACATATCAATTTTATATGCAATTTTATTATTTCAATCAATATTTTTATGAAAAAAATTTATAAATTATTTGCTTTTAAAATTTAAAGAAAAAAATACCAAAAATTTTATTCAAGCAATTGAAAACAATTCAATTAACTGGTAATTATTAAACATCTGCTTCAAACCATTTACTTCTTAATTCACATACGCTACTGTTAAAATGTTAGGTAAAATAAATTAAATGACGACCCAATCTCGAACTCTTGACTTTTCAAAAGCTCTCTAGAAGATAAAATATATGTAAGCATTATAAAATAAAATGTATAAAATGTATCAAAATTGTTTTAAAAACACTTTTAAGAGCCTATTTTAAAAAATGTACACAAAAAGAAAATAATCAGCACTTCACATCCTTTGTCGGTTTTAGATCGCTTCGTTTTTGAAATCCTGATTAACTCCACCTTTTTAGCGGACTTAGAAATAAGGAAAAGTTTATCAATTCGCTTGGATTTTTTTTGGTTTGTGTGTGCTGTGCCACGCCCTTGATTCAAATGATAGAAATTGTCTATATGTCTGTTTTGTAGTCAATAAAAATATTTAATATTGCATCCACTAATTCACAACTCCTTTGTGAGACTTCTTCAGAGAAATAAAATGCGTATTTGTATTTCTGTAAAAAAAATATTAAATTAAGCTCTTTAAATACATACACATGTACATATGTATAAATAAAATGTACGTTGAAATTACATATATATTTTTAAAAGTGACTGTAAACTGGGTCACAAAAAATTGCCCTCCCAATTAATATTCTTATTTAACAATTATTTCAAAGCGTTTTTGGTTTGCCACCATATTGTGCTACAAACATTTTTATTTCTTTACACAATTTATATTTCACAAGCTTAATTCATAATTTATTAATGACGGGTATGAGGAGGCATAATAATAAGTGACCTAAATTTAAATTTTATAACATCTGAGCGCAGAAATACGCAAAAAATCTGAAAAAGAATTAATATAAAGAAAACAATGAATTTTAACTACACAAAGACGTTGTGTTCTGTACATTGCCAAGACCAACACCATCACATATCGCCTATTTGCGGCAAGAACGTTATAACTACATATGTACAATTAAAAAAATACAGTTTTGCGGAAAACGAGCTTAAAGTTCTTAATTTGCTTGTTGTCTTTTTTGAATAAGTTTTAAAGCCTGCTATGGTTATACTTTCAAAGATCTACTGATGCTTTGACATAAACACCAATGAAATGCTCAGCCCACAACAAATAAAAAACTTTTTGAAATTGTTCTTAATTTACCTACAATTTATGAGAAGAATAATAGAATATACTGAATATACTGAAGTAGTAGGTTAGGTAAGGGTGGCAGCCAGAATCTCTGACTCACTTAGACCGTTGTGGTCCATTGTGCTACCACGGGGACTCTACTTATGCGGAGTGCCCACTGCCGAACCAACCAGAGCTCAATATAAAGCTACAAATACATTGCAGCTCAACATTGGCTACGTCAGAAAGTTCCCTGAACTTAAGAGCGCCCATTGTGGCCATTCTCTTTCTTGCCAGTCTTAAAAGCAAAAAAGCTGTATTTTCCCTATTTATATGGGCCCATAACTGCCTTGTGGATCATGCAATCATTTCTGGTTACCCATCTTCTATTTGTTTCATCTTCTGTTTTGCGCTTAAGTCTGAGTACGTATTTTTCAGGTTGTGCAACAGATTTAAAATTATTATTTTTTTTAAAAGAGAAGTAACACTCAGGCAATTAGTATGCCTACCAACCAGTAGGTGTGTTACCTTCTTTGGGAAAGGGATAGTTAGAGAGGACAGATGGTGAATGAGAGAAACATGGTACAATAATACCAGGTAATGCTAATAGCACAGCTGACTTATTAAATTTGAGAATGTGTGCGTCACACAGACAATAGATTTTGACATAAACCTTGTGTTTTTTTGGTGTTGTAAATTGTTGTAGAATCGCTATTACCTGTGATAATTGTACCATGGTGAGAAAGCTTAATTTTTACAACTCTGATATTGCGCGTTGTGTTAATTTTTTTCCCAGTCTCTTTTGCTCTCCTTTAAAAATTACATTTGGTGTCGAACACGGATGAAACATGGATAAAAGCGGTCTATATTAGTCATAAGCGATTTTCGACATGATGTTCATACCAAGTTCATTTCTAGAGGTCTATAGCTCATGAATGAACCGGTTAAATTCAACGAATCACCCAACTGAACGAAGCGATCCGGTCATTTTACTGCACGCTTTTGGTTCAATAGTGTACCGTTCGATTTTGTAGATGAGTTAAAACTTATTGTTCGTTCGTTCGTTCATGTGTCTATTTTATATCAAATTTACTTTCATTCATGGATCTTTTTATGTTTTTTTTTCTTTTGTTTCATTTGAGTTTTTATGTATTGATCATAGTTATTTTAAAAATTAAATATACATTTCTTTTTAGCATCAATCCATAAAAAGTATAGTATATACGAGTATTAAGGTAAAATAAAATGTCTAATATTCTAGTCAAATGAACAAGAAACTGTTTCTAAAATTAACTCAACTATGATTTTTAAATTATTAAATCCTTTATTTAATAAATTCTTTAATTTAATTACATTATTCAAATATTAGCAAACCATTTTCCTAAGAAAATAATGAATTAAAAAATAGAATTGTTGCCGTACTGTCTTTCAATTGAACGATTGAACGAACGGGTTAATTTTTGGTAATTGAACGAAAAATGAGCGATCACTGAAATGGCCGATTTGGCACAGCTCTATTGATTTCTAATGGACACGTATAGTAAAGATCGAAATAACGATTAATTTATCATTATTAATTCCAAACCCGCATTTTTCGAGTTGCAACGTTCTGGCTGCAAATGAGCGATATGAGCAAAACAAATATGTACATACATAGTATGTACATTCTTGCAAGCACACACCCTTGCACTCGCATTAAAACACTCGTGTACATGCATGCGTAACTAAAAACCTCTTTACCTAAAATACCTGAAAAAATTTATGAAAAGTAAAATTTATTTAACTTTTTTAAGAATAATAAAAAAGTTTATTAACTGTTTTCGTAAATGCTGTTGCTGATTTTTGCTTACATTTAAATCGTACTTTCTGCCAGGGTCATTTTGTTTGTTGCTGCTGTTTGTGTTGTTGTTTTTGTGTTGGTTGTGCTTCTGATGAATTTCTATAAGAGTGAGTATGAGAGAATTTGTTCTATAATAAATTAGGTAACCATCATCATATAATGTTTGTTGTTATTGCATGACAATAACAATTACAATGGCGATATAGCGCAGATTGTACGTAGTCGTACGAGTGTTATTCAATAAGATATTTTTGATAATAATGAACTTATGAAATTTTATACGCGATAAGGATGATTATCAGACAACCATATAAATGTGATCTGCAAAAAGTGTTTTATGGACATAGACATCCTCTAAAATATAAAAATATTTACTTGAATACTCCGAAACAGCGTTACCGTTGTGACACTAAAGTATCACTTTTGATCCTTTTTCGTGCCAATGCCACTTTTTATGACCCTTTTTTTTAAGTTATCCCTTTGTATCATCTTAACAAAATTTATGCCACTTTTTGAAGGTTTTTGAAAATGAGTACAAGTTCCAATACTAATAAACAGCAAAAAGTATGAAGATACGTAAAATAACTAACGCAGAAAAGTTCCGGTTCGATATAGGAAATTTTCAAAATAGATTTAATGAAAATACATATACAAACATACATATATTCAAATTTATATGAATTCGTTAAAAATGTACAGCAGAAACTCGATTCTTGCACGTAATGAAAACCGGGCTCGGTGCAAGTTTCGAGGTTGTCGCAAGTACCGAGTATTATTTTCCCATACAAAATAAAAGACATCTGTTTAGAGTCTAAGTTTCGAATCTTTCCATTTTTGGAAAATCCGAGGGTTTAAGCGTCTTTCTTCTCCTAGGGCCGGATTCAGAATGCGCCACAAATTTCTTTATGGTGTTTTCATTTCTCTTAACACGAGTTATTGTTGATCTATGCACATGAAAACTTTTGTCTAAGAAACTGGTGGAAAATCCGGCACTTAATTTCTTTAAAATCTCAGCTTTGTCTTTAATTGTCAGCAACGTAAATTTTTTCTTTGTCATAATGACACCGCACCTCTCAATAGTCAAGCTTAAAACTAATTCAAATTACAACATTTTATCAGCAGCATAAAACGACGGGGATTTCCCGAAATGTATTCAGTCTAAGAAAACTTAAACAATGTGAATTGTTCTTTTAATTTTAGCATTGATTTATAATTCAAGTATGTATAACTAATTAATTTTATTTTTGTCTAATGTATTTAATTAATTGTTAATATTCGCTTTTGATTCTTCTTAATTGAAATAAATATTATTTTTTTGTTCACAAAGAACTTGGCTCTATTTTACTTTAAAATACCCCTTTTTGATGCCTTTTTTCTTAAATACCCTTTTTATGACACATTTTCGAAATTGTCAACGGCAACCCTGCTCCGAAAATTTATTTTATTAAAAATATAGGGTTTTATTCACTGTTAGCATAACCTTTAAATAATATTATAATCGGTTAGTTATTTTAATCGCAGAACCTAAAAAAGAATGCTAAACTGTTGGAAACCAGCAAAAGTTCGAGAAAAATTGCAAAATAATAACAATATGTATTAGGATTATTTAAAAGTCTTTAAGACTGTAAAGAATGTCAAAAACCCGCAAAAGCGCGAAATTCGTTAAAATTTCTAAAACTATAAAAATACTATAAAACTATCAACAATTAAAAAATATAGTTGTTGTAGAAAATAAAATTAATTTGACTAAAATATTAAAAATCTCATTTTTGACACGTAGAACAAGCACACAGTCACTTTGTTTAACTGACAATAATTAGTTAATCATACAGTTTTATAAAACCAAATAGTTAATTAAGAGCATAATGTGCGACAATAAAAAAAACACGTCCAAACACTATATAGTGACCAGGGCTCGAATCGTCACATCCGTAATTGTATCGGCAATTGTACGAAAGAAAAGAAATTTCGAAAATAAACCAAAAATTCCAAAAAAAAAGATTGCTCATATCTTTGCTGAAATTAGAAAAAATAAAATAAAAAAAAATCACTTGTATCACAAAAATTACCAGTTAACAAAGTATATTTGTTTATTCATTTTTCGGTAAAGAGATAATATAATTTGGTAGAATAATACAGGTATGATTAATATGGCAATCACATTTTTTATTGTTATTGTTGGCTGGTTTTTATGTCAAAAATTATTTGAAAATATCTTTTGACGTACGAACGTACAATTAAATGAATTATAGGGAAAAAGAAATAAATCACGTATATTAAAGGACCTTGTTGAAAACTTTACATTCATTTCCTGCAAATTCATGACTTTTTTAGTTATACCTCTTTTTTTTAGTTATACCTCTTTTGAAGTGTTTGTGCGATATGCACTTTAAAGGTACTTAAAAAAATTGGAAACATAAAACCGATTTTATGAATATGGGCCATACTATTTACATAGTTTGTATGCTGGTGGCCACGATATTATATTTTATTGATTCATTAATACAGTGGTATCCCGGTTTAACGAATGATGTGTTCAAGCCAGTTCGTTAAATTAAAAACTTCGTTAAGTCCAGTATATTTTTTATTTAATTTTATCAATTAAAAATGCGTTATTTAGGAACATGTAGAAGAAATTATTTTTATTTATTTCAGCAAAATATTATAAAGTTTAATATTTCGTATCAGATTTTATTGAATACTAATGTAACCGATAGTCGACCATATTCTTGTTATCTATATCTATAAGAATGATCTACAATCTTTCTATTTAATATGAAGGGTACACCATAAATTCTTCTTAGAGAGAAACTAATTTTAGAAATTAATCCACTAATATGGGGCCCAAATCGAAGATTATTATCTAATAAAATACCAAGAAATTTTATACGACCTACTAAATCAATAACTTGACCAGCGACCATTAAAGATAGATTAATCATAGTCCTTAGTGGTTTCAAAATCATTGACTTAGTCCTTGAAGAGTTTATACGCCAGTTACAGTTTCTTCTCCAACGTGACATTTTATACAATAATGTATTAATATCATATTAGAATGCATCCATATTCTAAAGATGACACTTAAATAACAGTTACTTATCGTCCGCAAAAACCAAGTAATCACATTCAAACGAGTTCAGTAAAACAAAAAAAGCATTCATATAGTAAATAAATAAAATAAGCAGTAAAGGGCTTATAAGAGAGCTCTGTGGTACGCCACTGGTTACCGGTAGACACCCTTAATTTGTATTACAACTGTAGAGATATTGAGTGCGACCAGATAATTTAGAAAAATATAATCTGCATGGCGATAAAGAAAAATCGAAATATGTACGTGCAAAGTTCAAGTGCAGAGAAAGCAAAACTACAATGTAACTTTTATTCACAACTCTACTCATAGAATCGGAAAGCTCGATGAGAAGAGAATTAGTGCTCAGTCCTCGCAAAAGCCCGACTGATATGGATGCAATAAGAGGTTCTGATTTAGAAACTTCGTGATTTGGGCTTTAATAACGTACTTAAAGTTTCCAGACAAGACAAGGACTAAACTCGTTTTCTGCATTTTTTCCTCATAAAAATAACTTTAGACATCTTGAAATTATTACGGAACTGTGAATTACCAATAATATTGATAAACAGAAACAAAACTTGTTGATGTATAAGCAGGAAGAATTTTCTAATGAATTTGGAAAGTTGGATTTAATTTTGGAAAATGGATTATATAAATCTACAAGCTCAATGTCACGAAAGGTTATATGATTGCTAGGAAAGTTAGAATCAAAGGGGTTAAAACAATCAGCCGCCCTGTAACTCGAAAACACTGTATTCAGACCGTCATAGCTTAAATACTCAGAAGGGGTTGTATCATTCATACCATTGTGCGGAAGCATTCGCCACATACTTTTAAGTTCAAGATTTTTAAAAATACCACTTGTGTGCTCTGCGTTTTACATTTCCGGGGGCAAATTACGGCATTCGATATCGAACGAAATTTCCAAATTATGTATGGGATTTATTTCGATATCGAATGCCGTAATTTGCCCCCTGGTAATAGAAGGCGATTTGGTACGAGCTCTACAGTAACCCTTCCAGTTTTCTTTTGTAGGATTTATCAAAATTTCTCTAAACGCTAATTGTCTGAGGGAGAGATGATATCTTATCTTTGAATGGTCATGAGGATAAATATAAACCGATACGCTTCATATTATGTTTAGACATACAGCATAATTGCGTCATTACCATATTATTTATTAGCTTATAGTATGTTCACACATGCATTCTTAATTGAGTTTTTATTTTGAAAGTGAAAATTTGTTTTGAATTTTACAAAAAAGGAAGTATAATATACTTTATGGAAATATGTATAATATATATTATGGAAATCGGTACAGGTACATGAAAACGATAAAAATTTTGTTAAAATTAAATGAAGTATCATGCAATCACACAAAACAATTATTTTTCAACATTTTCGATTTAAATTCTGAATTCTTTTTCAAGAAACTTTTAAAATATGGAGTAGGCATTTTTGGATTTTTTTGTTGTATACCGTACTCAACAGAGAAAATTTATCATGAAGTCGTCCCGAAGTTATCTTCACGTATCTTAAGTCAGGTTTGACTCGTCAAGTCTAGAGTTTTTAGAAGAAGCGGTCTTGTCTCATGTGTTTTGATTTTGTGATAAACGTCAAGATAAATTCGGGACGACGATGCGTTAAATCGAAAACTCGTTAAAATAATTATTCGTTAAGCCGGGATTGTACTGTGATTCCTATATTTACACAAGATTTTGTAATTCTCCAAAAGAAAGGGAAAGAAAAAAGAAATTCTTAAGTAATTTTATTATTTCAGATTTTATTTTTAAGATTTTTTTCTTTGTAATGCTAATTTTTCAATGGCTTAAAATTATTGATTTCGTTGGAATTGAAATCGCTTACGATGTTTACACTGTAAAGGGAAGGTGATGGCAAAATAAATGGTAATAAATATACATTATATAAAATACATATAATAGAGATGGGATCGGGAGTGACTTTTCACTCACGCTCACAATGAAAAAATTTTACTTATGCACGCTCACGCAACTTTTGTTTTTATTTACTACAACAAACTACTTTTATTTTATTAATGGAATGATTTATTTTATTAAAGGAAATGACTTTAATATTTGTGGATGAAACTAAAACTAAATTACAATATTTTTAATTTCTTAACGTTTAAGTTATTGTTGATAATAATCTAATTTTTGATTGGCCAAACTTATAATTGCTAAACAGCTAACTCTGCATTAATAATGTTTTTATTGGTATTGTATTACTAAGTATATTTTTTTAAATTTATTAGTCGAGATTGCCTCGATATCTTCTTTCAAAGATTTTCAAAAACTTTTGTTTGTTGAGGGTTTTTATTAGTGCTAATGCCAAATTATCAGTAGACCTTAAACCATATTTTTGAAATGTTTCAAACTTTTAAAAAACCAATGAGAATTTCAAAAATTACAAAAGTATAAATAAGCATATTGTATTACCATTAATTTTTTTAATAAATTTCAGATATTGTGTTACTTTTAATTTTAATAAGTTGCAATTTTTATAAAAAACTAATTTTTTCATGGGAATGGAAATGCATTTAAATTTATGAATTTTAACAAAGTTCGTTAATTGTGTATATATCAAAATTTGTTTATTCCACACTTTTAGACTTTAACAATTTCTTCAATAAATTTATCAATACTATCGGGGTTAACATATGTAACTCGCACGTTCTAATATTTTTGCTCACTCTCACGTGAGTGGACAAAAAAGTAGTCACAATCACAAAAACTCACGCTCACGAAAAAAACAACCCATAAGTATTTATACAATCGAATTTCTGAATGCAAATAGAAAAATCTAATATACAATTAGAAAATTCTGCAAAAAAAGAGGAAAATTATGTGTAACTGAGAAATATATTTTTCAAATTTATTAATCGAGATTACCTCGATATCTTTTTTCAAAGATTTTCAAAAACTTTTGTTTGTTGAAAAACTTTTGTTTGTCGACGCAATATCGATTAATAAATTTAAAAAATAATTAATTAAGAATTTAAAAAATACTTAATTAGGATTTTCTTTTCCGTTTTGTCTTATTGAAAACTTTCATATAACGCAAAGGGCGTCAATTGTATAAACGTTGTAAAGAAAATAAAATAGATTCATATCGAATAATATAATTTGTTTGTTGGGATTTTTGAATAAGTTTCAAAGCCTTCTATGCTTATTTATACTTTTGTCATTTTTGAAATTCTCTTTGCTTTTTTTAAGTTTTTGTATAAGATAAGAGGTTTGAAACAATTCAAAAATATGGTTTAAGATCTACTGATGATTTAGCATTAGCACCAAGGCGAATTCATAACAGGTGAACTTAATACTAACACAACCACAACGCTACAAACATTACAAGCATGTTGTTTGTGTAAAATCAAAGTACATTGTCAAAAATATTTTACTGAGGCGAAAAAATAAAATATTTTTTTAAGGGTTGTTTTTTTTAACAAATATTATTTTGTTGAAGAAATCTGTTGTGAAGAAATGTTTTAAGGATCCGATGATCAATTATTGGCTCCTGCCATCCGTAATGCCGTTCAAGGTCGTTGTCAAGTCTGTGATTGCTTCACCTCCCACGAACAAAATTTCAACACATAAGAACACATTGAAATTCCATTGAGGAACAAAATGTTAATGCTTTGATGGCCTGTGCTGTGCATGCTGAATCGGAAATTAGTTTTATTTTGCACTGTAATTTAATTTAAGAAATATCTTATGATTGAAACCTATTGTTAATAAATCTTATCACTACACATTTATTCGCTCCACCTTGTTCTGCGTTCATTGTCTTTGGGTATGCTGAACAATGTACCGCTTCCTCTTTCATATATTTTTTTTACACTCTTTTTTTAAAAACTCTTTTTTATCATTTTATTTAAATTTTTGTTCGATTTTTCTTTTTCACAATTAAATTTTTTATTTTTTGAAAATTTTTAACTTGAATGTAAACAAAAGAAATAAATAAATTTTGATATCCAAACCTAATTCGCCCTGGATAAAAATAAAAAGAAGTTATCAGCTGCGCTATCAAGATCACCTGTTATGAATTCGCCTTGATTACCACCAATGAAATGCATGTATATAGACTAGCTAAAAAAAACCCACAACAAACAAAAGGTTTTGATAGTCTTTCTGAAAAAATTTGTTATTTTTGAAATACAATTTTTTAATTTTAATATATGGGCAAGTCCCAGAAACAGTCCACCAACCAAAATTTTTTGATATTGATACAACTTATTTTAAATTAATATTAGACTAGATATAAATAAAATAAATATATTTCGATGATAATTAATCCACAAATTATTACCAAATCCTACCCTACCTCAGATCTTCTAATTTTATACCAGAAATTTACAATTTTTTGGTATTATATCATTACTTTTGTGTTAGTGAAGATGACCCGATCGAAAGCCACATTTTTATACATTGAATTCACTTAATTTTAGTAAAAAAAACTTTGAGTTTACTATTTTGGAAACATTGAAATTAAATATGAAAAACGTGCGTCACGTAGCATGCGTCTCAATCGGTTCACGTCTTTTGATAAAAAAGTACAAACTTTTTTGGCTGCAAATAAGTTATTTTAGAATTCTCCATGAGTTGCTCTTAAATTCTTTAAGTGGTTACATTTTTAAAAAAAATAATACATTTTCATTTTTGTTGCTTTTTAAAAAAAATTATGCTTAGATTACAGGAGAAAAAAATGCGAAAAATTTATTAATAATTTATAATACAATTTTTACCTAAACTAATATATTGTGCCACATTTCCTATTACCGGTTTCTATCTGAATGGCATGAAATCGATTAGAAATATTTAATGATTAAGAGGCGCATTTTCCCATTCCAGTTTTATAAATTCTTCTAATTGCTGCAAATTCGATAATTGCATTACTTTCCTGATCAACAAGCTAAAATAGATTTTACTATGGCGTTGAGGTAGGCAGATTTTGAAAGCCACTCCAAAACTTGAACATAATGGTTGCTTAGAAACTTAGGATCATTATCCTGCTGAAATATGCTTCCACGAGAGAAAGTATGTGTTTATCAGTTGGCAAGATGTACATCTTTGTTTTGAAGGCCAGTGTTTGTATTTAATGCCATCAGAGGAGTGAAATAAATTAATTTTGAATTCGCTACTTTACAACACTTTGCTCCACTGCTCCTTCGACCAACTGAGATACCGACTGGCAAAGTCAAGCGTGTTTGCTGATGGACCTTACTTATAATTGGCTTCATGCTTGACTCTTCTATCAATTTCGCCATAATTTGACGTCTTCTGTGTATCGATTTTTCAAAATTTTTGGCATTTGAAGGTCATGGCGGGCAGTAGATTTACGTGGTCAACCACTCCCTGGCTTTCTCTCCACATTATTTCTTTGATGGTATCTCAATGCAATGCGGCAAACCGTCGATTTGTTAATATCAAATTGGTGGGCACCTTCATTAATTGATTTGCTTCATTCCGAAGCCCGTATAACCGCTAATTTGTTATCAACTGACAGCTGTTTCTATCATAAAATTAATAATTTTTGAGTTTTTATTTCATATTTTATTTTACTAACAGTAATTTACTTACTTTTACTTATAATACATTTCGAAGCAGATTTTCTCGCAAAATTTATTTACTTTTTGTAATAAACATAAATAGAATTAGGTTTGCAGAAAGGCAAGCAAAGCTTAATGATGATATTAAACAGATTTGAAATGCTTGAAATGAAAAAAAAGACGAGTGGTTTTGGATACCGTCCTTAAACAGTACAACACATGATTTTAGGACTCAATTCTGAGAATTGCATGTGAAAGTAGCCACAAAAATAAGAACTTCTTCACTGTGATAGCTTTGAGTCTCGATCGAACATCATACGAGAGCGGATTGATATTGAAGCTACCTATCGCTAGATGACAGCACAAACACAAAACTTTTTTTTTAAATTGCGATCTGTCAAACGTCAACTGTTAAAATTTCACGCAAATTCATCCATTAGTTTATTTGTTGTAGTCGTTTGAAGTAAGCAACTTATGTTTCTTGAAAAATGGACAAAACTGAATTTCATACAGTGATTAAACACTATTATCTGAAAGGGAAAACGGCGAAAGAGACAAAAGAAAAGTTCGATAAACATTACGGTGAGTCTGCTCCGTCAGAATACATGGTAAAATATTGGATTGCTGAATTTAAATGCAGCCGAACAAGCACTGCAACAATACCCTCAACAGGAAGGCCAAAATAGGTGGTTACTGAAGAAAATATCAAGAAAATCCTCGATATCGTTATGAATGATCGCCGAGTCAAGTTACGTGAGATTGTTGAAAGTGTGTTCAACATTTTGCATGAACATTTGCATATGAAAAAGCTATCGGCAAGATGGGTGCCGCGTTTGCTCACTGTCGAACAAAAACGAGTTCGACAGACCATTCACAGCGGTGTTTGGACATGATAAAGCGTAATCCTGTTGATTTTTGGTGTCGATTAATAACTGTTGATGAAACCTGAAAAAAAATCAATCGAAACAATGGGTGGAAGCTGGTGGAAGTGCTCTGAAGAAGGCGAAGACAGTGAAATCGTTTGGCAAGGTTATGGCCACGGAATATTGCTCATCGATTATCTTGAAAAAGGATCCACAATCACAATTGATTGATGCAATCAAGAAAAAACGACCAAATTTAAAGAAGAAAAAAGTGCTCTTTCTTCAAGACAACGCCCCGGTTCACACAGCATTAGATACGATGCTAAAATTACGTGAAATACACTTCGAATTGGTTGATCGATCATCCACCTTATAGTCCAGATTTAGCTCCTAGTGACTTTTTCCTGTTTCCAAACTTGAAAAAATGGCTCGCAGGAAAAAGATTTATCTCAAACGAAGAAGTGATTACCGAAACGAACGCGTATTTTAAGGGGTTCCCAAAATCGTATTGTTCAGATGGTATAAAAAGTTGGCATATCGTCTTACTAAGTGTATTGAGCTAAAAGGAGGCTAAGTTGAGAAATAAATCGTTTTTGAAAAAACGAAATGCTTTTTTCCTACTTACGAGTAGGTAGCATCAATATCAATCCTCCCTCGTATAACAGACTTGCACTTTTTGTGGCTACTTCAAATGTATGATCTCGTTTTAAATATTATTTTTGTTTTTTTTTTTTTGGTGGATGAATTATTTGTTTTTCATTTGTAATGGATCATTTTTTTATTAAAAAAAAATTTAAATTATTAAATTTATTAATCGAGATTTCCTCGATATATTTTTTCAAAGATTTCCAAAAACTTTCAACAAACAAAAGTTTTTGAAAATCTTACACTAAGTGTTTTTTAAGTTTTATTCTCTATTCGTTCGAATATTCGAATATTTAAAAATTATTCGTTTATTCGGACAAAAAATTATGATTTTTTTTGACAACAGTAGATTTTATTGAACTTTTTTTGTAGCATCATTCAAATCCATTGATTTATCCAAAAATTGTGAAACGTTTTTTTTTCAAACAACTTTTTGTGATATTGAAATACCATTCAATTCCTATTTTCAATGTTTCGAAATAAAATAATAATTTTTAATGCATTTTGTTCGCATTAAAAATCATTTAATTTCTTAAAAATAAATTGGAGTCAAGAAATAAAAACTTATATATAACTATGAGGCACCTTTTAACTCCGAAAGTATTTTATTATTTTTAATACTCTAAGAACTATCGTCGTCGAATCGTCGAAGTTTATTTATAATTCGTCTCAGTTCACACGTAATATAAAAATATGTATATTGAAAGTTTTGTTTGTGCAACAAAATAATCTTGTTTCCATTCATATGATGTCAGAATTAAAGTGGGCATGTCTAAAATATTGTTACAAAATTCATATGTATATTCAAATTTAACGAACATAAAAATACAGCGAAGATTGAGCACAGTTTAATCAACCGTGTATGCATGATTGGTAGCACTAAATTACATAACCACATGAAATTCAAAATAACGGAAATGGAACATTCAAGAAAGTTTTAGAAACAGCAACGAGCTTGTTCGAGAAATCTGTATGACAAATATTGATAGCAACTGTAAACGATAGCGCTGTTTGGCAGTTGCCATGAATTGTTTAGTTAACTGGCTGCTCTAATTAAAATACATGACGAACAATATCTAGTTCATGCTGCAAACACCTAGACCTGCCTGCGTTGCTATAAATGTGGACTGCGTAACCATTGAAATACAGTAGTGCAAAAGCTATAGAACTGAGAACAGCTATAATCAAAGACAAATTACTTCGTCTAAATAAATACTATTAAGCAAAAACCTATATCCGTTTGTTTTTTTGCAAATCAAAATGACCTAGTCAAGGAAACGTTTTGAAAACGTAGTGCTGGTAGTGCTGTCAAAATATTGAGGAGTGGGTACCGAGTATCGAGTATTTCCTTTTTATTGGTAGCTCAATACTCAAAAGTAGTTACTCGATACCTTCAGAATTGTATTTTAAAGCAAGTTGCGTGGCTAAAATGTTGGATAAAAATACTTCACTGTATAAAATGACAACTAGGTGTAAGATTCTTTAATCAAATCAAAACTAAATAATTTTTTTGAGAACAATTAAATTATTTCTTTAGTTGTTGTTAACGTTAAATTAAAAGTTAGCTTTACATTTATTTTTTATTTAATAATAAAAGACATACAAAACCTATAATAGTTGAAGATCTATATTTAATTTTTGAAGAAACTACTTCAATTAGCAGATAAAAACTATGCGTTACAAATTCAAAAAATCCGTTAAAAGTATCGAGTAGTATTGAGTACCCAAATGAAAAGTATTGAATGTTATTGAGTAATGAAAAGTAGTAGAATTTGCCAGCACTACTTTTCGGCTCTTTTCAGCTCTGCAAACTTTAATGAACTAGGACACTCTTTTAGTTCAGTTAGTTCAATAGTTCAGTTGCTCAGTATACGAAGATAAAAAAGTGAACTATATAAAATCAGTATTTTTGACATTTCTAAAGAAAAGCTACAAAAGTATTATGTACGAATAAGGGCAACAAGTAAACAAAAGTATTAACATAAATATTGTATCGGTAAACATTGTTTAATTAGTATAAAACTGCATATATTGTTTTATGTAAAAAATTTAATAAAACAAGTAAAATAAGTTTATGTGAAAGCTTAACGACGGATTTCTCTATCAACGCTTGCCTCTGAGAACTGTCCAAGAACATACAAAAGGAAATATTTGTATGGTATTTTATACTTCGAATAAAGTGATGAAAATATGCGAAATACATTAGGCATTATGTTACAAAATGTAATTTGTCAGTAGTGAAAGTGAGCGAAAAAGAAAATAGAAATTGTTATGAGCAGCTCACTTCGTTCACTTGTGTGAGTAGTTCAATTGAACTAGTTCGTTCATGAACTACCCAACTCTATATCAGAATATTGTTTGAGCCCTAAATATGAACTGACATCAATTTCAACATTCTATCACTTCTGGTTTTACTTATAAGCAACATTGAGCCATCGTGATACATTTTAAAATATGTACAAAGGAATATTGATATTTTATGTTTTTTATTTTTGAACCATTTTATGTGTGGTATGAAACAACACAGTTTCTGGGTTACAATATAATTGTAGCTTACATTTAGAACATTTTGATGTTGAAATCCCGGTATGGGATAATTTACATCTTCCTTTTGCTCCCCATTCAACCCAATGAACCGGCTAAATCCAGTCGCATGGCTTTTGGAGGTTGATAGCGATGAACTTTGTGATGAAACGTTTGAAATGTTAGATGATGCTGGTGACGGTTAATCTTACTTTACAATTAAAAGGGCTACCGATGGACGAACCTCTTTTGCATTGGCTTACTGGCGTGATATCAGACTTGTGTAGAAGCTCGTTTTCTATCATTAATTGAAAATTCAACAATGACATATCATCGTCCCGAAGTTATCTTGGCGTACCCTCAATAAACTTTTCTTTCGGAAGTTGAGTTTGAAGTTTCAACATTATATACAACAAAAATTATTACATGTTCCGAATTTACACTAATTCCGGAGCACAAGTTCAGGATCTTAGACCCGGTTCAACACACCAGGTTTGATTCGTCAAGTCTTGAGTTCTTAGTAGAAGCGGTTTTTTATTTGGTGAAGATAACTTCGGGACAGCATATTATGTTTCGTTCTTCCGTCTTGATTTTGTAGATCTCTTCTATTCAATAATCAGCTATTGAGTACTGCTGTGCTTTATAGTTAAACCCAACAAAAACCAGCTAAAGGGCTGATAAGGTAAGAATGTAAAAAATTATTGGGTTCTTTTTACAACTTCTTTGGCAGTTTTGAATAGAAATAATTTCAGTCTCCACATAAAGTTTCACGCCTTCGACGTACTTTTCAGAATAGCCACTATTATTTGTTTAATTTACATGGCCAGTTTATGACTTCGTATTTAAATGTTGGGCCTAATTACGGTTGTCGAATTTTCGCCTTCGACTTCGACAAGTTGTACTAGATTAAAGAACCACACAGTATTATACTTTAATCTTGTCCACACTGTCGAAGTCGAAGACGAAAATTCGACAACCGTAATAAGGCAGGTTGTTTATCTTTAAGTTCTATTTAAATTCGAAAGTCAGTTTGGCAGTACGAACTTAAATGAAACTTAAATAATAGCGTTTGAGCAATTTTGCAGTAAAATGCAGTAAATAAGTAATTACTGTACAATCTGAAAAATTTACTCTCAGAAAAATCTGTTGCCTAAAAAAGACGCGAACGGAAAAATTTTAAAAATTAGTAAGATCAAGGAAACAGCTGATTGCAAATCAGTATAGTGTTGAAATATATTTTCACTTTGGACTACTCAACTATAACACGAACATTTTAAGAAAATATAAAAAAAATTGTTTCTGTAATCTTTTCCACGTGTTTATTTTAATTTTATTTGATTTTCCTAATTTGTGTCTGATTTAATTTATTCAAAAGCATGTGATTATTTGCTTTTGCTATTGACTACCTTAAAATCAAGTGCAGTACTAAGTAACCATATACTTAGCATTTTCTCAACGCCAAGGAAATAAACTAACAACGAAAATGGCTATAAATGGTTTCCACAACATTTTTTCCCTTTTAACAGGCATATACAGCACTTTTAACGAAGGAACAGTTTAAGTATAATTGTTCACTTATTATTTTTTATTATTTTGTTTGATTTTTGCGGATTTAGGGGAGATTGCCCTATCAAATGGCGTTTTCCTTTTTGTGGCACTTTTATATTTGTCGATTTTATTCATCAACATACTTTTCATATAGTTGTATGGACTTTTCCGACTATATTGGGTATACCCTTTAATATCTTAAAAAGAATAAAATGACAGTTATATGGGCGGATTCAGGGGAGATTGCCCTATCAAATGACGTTTTTCTTTTTGTGGCACTTTTATATTTGTCGATTTTATTCATCAACATACTTTTCATATAGTTGTATGGACTTTTCCGACTATATTGGGTATACCCTTTAATTTCTTAAAAAGAATAAAATGATAGTTATATGGGCGGATTCAGGGGAGATTGCCCTATCAAATGGCGTTTTCCTTTTTGTGGCACTTTTATATTTGTCGATTTTATTCATCAACATACTTTTCATATAGTTGTATGGACTTTTCCGACTATATTGGGTATACCCTTTAATTTCTTAAAAATAATAAAATTACAGTTATATGGGCGGATTCAGGGGAGATTGCCCTATCAAATGGCTTTTGCCTTTTTGTGGCACTTTTATATTTGTCGATTTTATTCATCAACATACTTTTCATATAGTTGTATGGACTTTTCCGACTATATTGGGTATACCCTTTAATTTCTTAAAAAGAATAAAATGATAGTTATATGACGGATTCAGGGGACATTGCTCTATCCAAATCAGTTAGAATTGTCGCGACACTTTCATAATTGACGATTTTATAAGCGAACAAACATACCATACAAATTTACTTAATCAGATTAAAATTTTCAACCTGTTGAATACTTGTGTAGCAAACTGTGGTTGAAATGTAGAGGAATTGAAATAACATACTTTATTTTGTAAACAAACTTTGGCAGAATGGTTGCAAAAATGTGTATTTTGATGTTTTTTGTTTTTTTAATACTTTATTTAGTTGCTACTGTTTTTTACAACTGTGTGAAAAAGAATTTTACAAAGGGTATGTTCACGGTATGATTTCTTCACAGGGTCAAATATTCGCTGTCTAAAAACCACTCGTTGCCAGATTATTCTCCCTACTAATACAGGCTAGTTTTCAATCAATTTGCCGTCAGGACTGTAAAAACCTGATTGTGTATGGCATGACATATACTGAGTTGCCGCCAAGATATGGTATACATAATCAATGGTGCAACTATCACAAATGCATACAAAATGCTTTTCTTCTTTTTTCTGTATCTATTTTCTTTGTTTTATGGGTTATGTTTTTGACATACGCAATGAAACTACACAAACAAAAATGCCTGTTGTTCTTGTTTTCCTAATGCTGTCACCTAGTTAAATACACCTTGCGAATTAGAATCAAAGATACGGCAACATCAACAGCAGTTTACCAACAAAGAAGTTTATCCTGTGAGTTTACCTTCTTCGTTAGTTGCAGAGGTAGATGTTTGTTATAATTTTTATTTTAGAAGTTTTTGGAATTTCATTTCGGCATAAAAAAAATTTGGTGAAATTTCTATTCAATAACTTGTAATAAAGAAATGAAAAGACATCAAAGGTTAAAAGCACAAGCAATACAAAAGGAACAGTATCGGTTGGTAAAAGTTGAAAATGTCTTAGCAAAACTATTAGCCCAAGTGAACGAAAGTATAAATGAGTTAAAGGTAATAAATCATTTAGGATACTGTCTATGTAAATAGTAGGGATTGGCAACTATTAAGGGTTCATTGAAACCTATGGCGAAGTGTGATGCGGCATAGAAAACACCTATGTATTTCTCTATGCCTCATATATCATCCCATTCAGTAACAGTGATTAAAATGCTAACCAAGGATATTATCACACAAAAGTGGAATCGCATAGACCTGTTCTCCCGTCCTTAAGTGATAGACATTAAAGTGCAAAAAGTAATATTGGAGTAACAAAATCTAAGCTTCAGCTAAATTAATACTATAATGATAATTAAACATTAAATAATTGGTAGAGTAGCATTTGTTAACTATAGATACTACGAGCTCGGCTATTTAGCAACAAAAAAAATAAAAATGCTCATAGACGCATGCTTATGGAGTTGGAGACCAACAAAGTTTTACAGTTCTTTCGGAATTTTCTTGATAAATTCAGATCAGATAGTAAGGGGAACTGCCGCCTAAGCACGAGAGTATAACGTATTTGGCATATTAGGTTTCCAATAAAATATCAAAACTAAAAAAATAAACAGAATAAAACAAAGTATTGTTATTCAAATATGTATATCGTTACCTTAATATAGAAAGCCCATACTTATTTTTTCAAAAGCGAGTGGTTAACATATTTCGCATTTATTGAAATATGAAATAGGGACCTTTCTATATTAAGCTAACGATAAGCTGATCAACAGCAAAACATTTTGTAATACATCATCTGGCTATCAAACTCCATATTAAATAAAAAACTGTACATATGAAATTGGACAGACGATTTTAACTTTTATTTTAGAGATGAATTTACTTTGGAATGAACAAAAAGATTTTTTTGAAAATTAATTTTTCCTCTAGGTTTTACATATTGCCAATCAGCAATAGTAGAAAAAATCGGAACTCTTCAACTCTCTCTTAAAATTACGTAATATTGAGTTTTGTAGTACACCACTTCTAACCTTCCAAAATATATTAAATCGATTGATTGGTTAATACAAAAAAAATCTCTGTAACTCGACTTCTCACAATTAAACAATACTATAGTGAGATATGAAACTCCCGAAGAAAGAAGGAGCAACTTTGAATTTAATAATTTACGATAATGATTGTAACGCTATAATATTAAAATTAAAGTTTTAAGCAGACGTTTATGTCACAATCTGACTTAATTCAAATTTAATATATATTTTTTGTAGGTAGAAGAACTGCATCTCAAATCCAGTCTTGTCGAATATTATACAACAAACTCTCACGATGATCAGCCTTCAACATCCGCGCAAGCAGCTTTAAGGTTCAATGCAACTCCTCTTACAATAAAAGAAGAAGCATTAAGCATACAGCCATCAAATGGTGCAGTTGATATGGATGGTATAGAAAATATAAATAAACAAATGCTGGCGTTAGAATCACTTCTTGTTCCACTTAATCAAAAGAACTACAACGAACAAGAGGAGGACGAAGACGATGATTCTAATGATAATGATTATGAGCCTAACGAAGTTTCAGAAAGTGACAACGATGAGTTTATAGAATAAAGACAAGACTGAAGAATGTTTGTATTCATAACAAACCGTACAAAACCTCAAATACTTTTTTATGCATACATTTTATTAAGTTCCTTAACAAATATTTTATAATTTATAATTATTATTGTAGTTTTTGTATTATAGTCTGCCAGGAGTAAAGGTACTTGATATAATAAGAAGTAGTATAAAGTAAGATAATAAATTACAAGCTTTTGTTCATAAAGAAAAGTTTAATTTTAAACTTTCTTACAATAATAGTACATAGTTAAATTATTAATATGCACACAATGGAATGTTTGTTTTTTAATAGTTCTAAATGAAAAATTGGTATTTTGTATTTATAAATATGTAAAATAATTTAATGAATGAATATATTGTGAGAAAATGTAGACTAGTATTTTTTTGTATTAATTTCTTAATACTTCTTTTCGAAAGTTGGTTTTTAAAAATTATTAATCTTAGCAACTAATTGGTTTTTTTTTACAATAGAGATTGCTCGAGCATAATGTTTTCGAAACCGGCTGGTGGTGCATAATGGAAATTATTTAAAATAATATCTAATATTGCTCCATTACCAACTGTAAAGAAAAGGATATGTGAAAAAGATTAATGCAGTATTGAACATGGATCGAAAATATCCCATTTCACAGTTGATAAAAATTAGGAGGTCGCAATAAAATTGTATTCAAATATGAAAATGGGACATGAAACAGAAAACTTACCAAAAACAACTGGGTACACCGTGCTCGCTTTAACATTACGAAATGGAACTTCCAAATTCTTTCCATTTACATAGAAATTTAATTCAATGTGATCAAAAGACACACCAACAATATCACCCTCATTTGGAAAGGTGTGTGTCGGTTCATTTAGAGCACTACCATTGACAGTCTTTGTCTTTTCATAATCCGCTACGTTCAAATCACCCTCACTTTTACCGGTTGTCAACAACAAATCTTCATCAATGTCTTCTATACCTATTAGGCCAGGAACCGCTGAGCCATTAAGCATCATGCCACTACCACCATTTTGCAGTTTCGGTTCACTTGTCGTAGCCACTAAAGGTCCACTTTCTTCAGCATTATGCCTGGCCATATTGTCAGAACACAGACACCAAGAATCCTTGTCAAGGCCACCAAATTTTTTGTTCAAGTCTGTCTGTCTTGTAGCCAAACCAATCGACCAAATGCCCTTCTGTTGAATTTTTACTTCAAAATAAGATTTTGACTGCACCAAAGGTGCTGTGGCTAAGCAACCGCCCGCACCAGTTATTCGCAAAAAGTTTGAAAGTAAAATAACTTCCGTACCTTAAAAATATCAAAAATGGTAAATTTAAAACACCCACTCCCAACAATCTCGATTTTTTTTAACATAACTTACCCATATGTGCTGAATCCAAATGTATTTCAGGTTCACGTACTTTACTAACATTTGCATTTGTTTTATGAATATTACCGTTTAAACAATTTCTTATGCAGCAAAACATTTTAATTTTTTTTATGATTCGTAGCTATTAAAATATCTTGTTTTTTTTTTCTTTTATCTGCCTTTGTTGTTTGCAAATGCAGTTCTTATTCATTCAGAATTTTTTCAGCCCCTACTTTTGACAGTCAGCTGCTGTTTTTGAGTCAGGGTAAATTAGTACTTTTCACTTAATTGTACTTAATCTACAAATATGGCATCCAAAGTACTGCAGTACTCCGATAATATATTTACTAAAATTTTATATTTATAATGCAATTACATTACTAGACTACCCGTATTATTCAACTGAATTTATTTTAAGGTGGGGAATTTTTTCAGTCGAGAATTCTGTAATTATGTAAGTAATAAACTCGCATCCATAAAAATATATAAAATACGGGAAAGTAAATGACACAACCGTTTTATTTACTGCAGCAAAGCATTGCAAAAATGTGGGGGGCTCTTAGTTAAAGTAAACCAAGTCACAAAAAGACAATACGAAGATATTTCGTGTTTCCGTAAATGAACTGCCATAAATAAAACATAAAATGATAGTCATTGACTTGGGTTTTTTACCTTTACATTGGGAAAGAAATTCTTTTTCAATTAAATAGAATTAACTTTGCGGAGAATTTCGCACTAGTTTTGAAATTTTTCATATTTTATGACTTGGTTCACATCAGCTTTGAGCGCTCCATGTGTGTGTATTGAGAAAAGTTGAAAACTGAAACGAATAATGTTCAGTACATATAGCCGTGTCCTACGCACCCTTTTCTTGCTCTCGCCAACAAACATTCCCTCTCCAGAAAGAAATGTCTTTATTGTGAAAGGATACAAAGGTTTATTAAGTATAGAATTTTACAGTACAGTGTAACATTTCGCCTCAGCACTAACAAAACTGCTTGGGAGTGCCCGCACTAGTTAGGATTTCAATTCGATTGTGGCAGCACAATTTTAATTACCTTCAAATTTTTACGGTATACAGCACTTTCAACAGCTGATCACTTTTAATAAACAAGGAAAATTTTCACTGCGTCGCCCACAATTTTAAATTGTAAAAATTCAATTATTACACAAATTAATGGAGTACAAGAGATTATTTATATTCACAATATTATTAGCAACATGTTATTTAGTTGGCGTGACATGGGTAAGTAGAAACTAAACTTTCAAAGACGCATCAACTTAGGTATGTTTGGCAAATATATTATAGGCTGACAATGCCACACAAACGATTGGAAGCGATATAAAAGTCCAAAAGCCAGCACTGGTTAGTAGCACTATTGGACCTCCAATAACGAAAGTTCTAAGTAAATCCGAAATAACAGCAACAAATGCTACGGAAGCACCCAAATGGTAATTTTCTCGCTTTTTGGTTTATTTTGTGTATTTTTTTAAGGAAAGTGTTAAATTTTAAAGTATCAATTTATTTGTAAAAGAAAGCGTAGCTACCTACGTATTTCATCTATTCATTTTGCCTTGCCCTCCATTATAGATATACAGTGAATTTTTAAAAGCTCTTGGGGTGGCAAAAGTCGTTCCAAAAATGGTAATGCACCTCCAGAATAGTCTACCTCTTTGATTTTAATATTTGGTTATTCTTATATATATATTTTTCGACCTTTTTTTTAAATGAATCTAATTTTTTATAAGAAAACGTTTATAAAATTTTATTAGTTAACCGATATTTCGCCACATCCTTGTGTGGCTTCTTCAGGGAAATATTAATATTTTTTTAAATAATTATTAAGTTGGTCATTTTTTGATATTTTAATTTTGACAATTTTTGTATGTTTTTGTTTTTTGATTATTGTAAAATATTTTTATTTAAAAAATATTAATATTTCCCTGAAGAAGCCACACAAAGATGTGGCGAAATATCGGTTAACTAATAAAATTTTATAAACGTTTTTTATAAAAAATTGACCTATAGCTCGAGAAAAATTAGTCAATATTTGGTTATTTGATAATCACATTTTATCTATTTTTCGGTTTTTTAATTTAGCGTTTGTGATGGTGCTTTGTTACCACGTTATGGTGAAAACGGGAAGGCTTTAGAAATCTGCCCAGAATGTAAATGCAAACATGAAGCCCGCAATACTACATTGACCAAGGTAAGTATAAAAAAGTAATTCACATTAAAAAATGTTTTGTGCAACTTCTCAATATGATGAATTTACTACAAATCAAATCATAAACTTTAGCTATAATAGTAAAACAGTAATATAGGTTGATTAGGTTGCACAGGCCGCCGATTGCTAGCAACCGACCCACTTGGGTCCAGAAAAATAGGTCCCTTTGTGATGGAAACAGTAATATAAGTAGTAATGTCATTCTGGGCTAACATCAAAATTGGAATGGTTTATAACTTATCCCATATTTCACAATATTCGGAACATTTCTATATATACATATATATTTTCTATTGCCAAAATGAGATTTTTCTATTGGGAAAACATTCAGGGAAATCGTTAACAAAAATGCCAACAGCGGTTCTTGTTAAGCTATAAAAAATGTAACACAAAAAAAAATTCATTAAAAACGCACACTTACATGTACATACATATATATGTAATTTTGTAAAAATGAGAAATGGAACTACTCATAGTGAAATATATAAATTTCACAATGGAACTACTTTCTTCAAAATGTATTTTATATTTTATTTGAAAATTTCCAAATAGGTATTTTGTATTTCACAAACACAAAGTACTTTTTACATATATGTACATACATACATTCGTAAATATGCATGTACAAAATTTACGCATACATTGCAAAAATCGATATCAAGTTCAGAAATTGATTAAAAGCGGTTGAATAATAAAAAATAAAACCTGTCGTAAAAAAACAAAAGTTTGCGAATATGTAATTGCAAAAAGCAAAAAAAAAATATTAAAACTCAGTAAAGCTGTTAAGAAACTAAAATCTTAAAAAACTATAAAAATTGCAAAAAATTGCGAAAGAATTCGCTAAAAAAAATATTGTTATTATAGTAAAAAGCCACATTTACATCGCGATAGTGAAAGTGAAAGTCTAGCGTTCAAAACACTATTTGGCAGCACATTTTTTGGTTAAACGTTTCTTTATGCAAACAATTCGAATTCATTTACGAATCCACCCTATTTTTTCATTGTATCCGGATTTTATTTGTTTTGTTTTCTGATGTTTTCAAATAATTTTTTTTTATATAGACAATAATTTGCCTTGTTACGGTTGTCGAATTTTCGTGTTCGACTTTGACAGTGTGTACTAGATTAAAGAACAATGTTGTTTGTCAGCTTCTTTAATATACTAAAACTTGTCGAAGGCGAAAATTTGACATCGGTAATAAGGACATGTGTGTTACTCTAAATAATGAAAGATGTTTGTTTAGGAACTGTGAAAGCCGCTAAAAATGAATTTTAAATAAATTTCTGTTTTTTACATTTTGTGCCAACCAAGCGGTGTTTGTTAACACCATATGTAAAATGAATAAACGTTGTCCTACAAATTTTATTGAAAGCAAAATCTCAATTTAAAGTTATCTTTAACATTTATTATGAATGTGCACTAAACCCCCTGATTTTCTTATATATGTACCTTAAAGTTAATTAATTTGTATTAATTTCTATTTTCAGGTCGTCGTAATAATTGTTATTTGGATTATATCTATTCTTGTGATATACATGCTCTTCCTAATGTGTTTGGATCCACTGTTGAACAAGCGAGTCAAGGCCAACTATCAAGAACACACCAATGAAGATGTACTTATAAAACGTTATGCTAGCGTTAAATATAGCCTTTTAGTAGACGATAATAAAGATTCTGACTGATTTTTTTTTTTAATTTATTTCTTGTTAATTTTGTTCCAAAATTTGCACTTTTATATTTACTGGGTTGTTTTTCATTTAAACTTTTTTTATTTCAAATATTTTGAAAAATTTGGTAACATTTCATTTAGATATTTCTTTTCATTTATTAACAAATGGTGTCATCTTTAGATTTGGTTTTAATTTTTGTTTCGCTATAATATAATTCCTTTAAGCTAGCAACACTACTAAAAGCAGTTTTTTTAATCGCTTACTGAATGTAAAAATTGTATTTTCTAATTTGAACTTCTCTTATTTAGGATGATACCACTGCTGCTTCTCCCTCTATGCCTTCTACAACGAATCAAGAACTAAATGCAAGGGCCAATGTTCTTAATCGGGTTGGCCACCAGCAGGACAAATGGAAGAGACAAGTCCGTGAACAACGTCGTCACATCTACGATAGACGTACTATGCTAAATTAAAAACAGTACATTAAATTCTGCTCTTTTTTTAATTGGTGGCGGATTGTACACACGCGTATTAAATAACTTAGCTGCAAAAAACATTTCATTATGTATGTATATTTAATTAATATTAATAGTTTCATTAGTTTCCGTTATAAACATTTTACAAGTTATTTGTTTTCGTTTACTATGTTCTAACGTTTATTTGCTTTATTTAATTGTAAAAATAATATTATTATTGTCATTTGATTTATTTTCTATATATTTATTGGACCTGTTTTTAGATCTTATTTTTGAATGAACAATTCCGATTATATTTATTAAGGATTAAATTTATATTTAAATTAGAGAACAAAATTGAATAAAAAATCTATATACATACATATCGTACTTGTTTAACTATATTGTATTAACTGAAATTTTATTAATTTTCAATAGAGGAAAAACCCTTTTTGAATTTACATTGAAGATATATGAAAAACAATTTTTAATTCTTCCATTTTAGATAGATATAAATATTATCTGTAAATTTTTCATAATAAATAAATATTACGAGTTAATACACTGTTGTTGAACAAGTGCGATATCAAGATCTTTACAACAACTACATATAACACTTTTTACATGACGGGGGGAAAATAAAGGAATGTGTTCGAACTAAAATTGTGTCCTTTAGTTTAAATATCATAGCATTGCTATATTAAATTCTGTCAAACATTGTAAGCGTGTCAGTTTCCTGCAATCGTATCGTTTAGCTAATTGGTGAATAATATAAGGTTAATAAACTTGAATTGAAAAGTAATTCTTAGTGTTTTTTTAATTGAAAGATATAGAGCTGGTCTAACCAATTTTCTAAACATGTCGTTGGTCCTCGAGCCGAATCGGCCTATAATCATTAATGGCCCTATTAATAGTCAATATGTGCATTAAAACCGGGTTTCCCATATAAAAATCCAACATTAAACCTACTATAACTTTATTAATCGTTTGTGAGTAAGACCATAAAGTACAATAATTATACGTTACAATTATTAATTATGAATCAATAAAAATCCCTACGATTTGTGTGATTTTATCATAAAACATTAATCTGATATGTAATTTAAAATCTATTGTGAAGTGCAACAAATAAAATGTAAAACACACTAAAAATAACAGGTTTTATTTAAAGTATTGTAAAAAATTTTTAATTGATATTCTCGCATGTAAAATCGGCTTTGAGTAAATTCCAAGCGGTTCCGAGAGATGATTGTACCAAGGTCCAATTGGTAACGCGATTGTCAACTCTAGAAGGCGAATGGAATAAGTTCAGAAGCTACCATGACAAGCTGTCTCGCAGAAGGGTGAGTGAGGAGATAGAGAAAAATAAAATTTCACTCAAACTATATCTTCAACATGCCCGTAAGCATACGAAAATGCCAAATAGCGAATGCTTACTTAAAAAAACCAAATAAGAAATAACTGTAGATAACAGAATCATTAATCAGTCGAAGTTCTTCCATATTCTGACATAAAGATTTTTATACTTGGAATGTTAAATAAAAAAATTAATTCAATAATCTTTAGTTGAACAAACTCTGTCTTTTTTAGAAAACCCTACGTGATAGACAAAAGCGGATTTAATTTTTTAATTCAGCATTAAAGAATTCATTAGAAATGTTTTCCTGTACAGTACAATCGCTAAGCGTGTGTATCGGTATCTAATACTTCAGTGATTTGACATTTAATTTCGTATAGTTTAATTCTAACTAGTGTATCAAGCGGTCGACTCAATCGACCCCATTCTACAAATTTATATTAAACATTTACATAAATGCATACGATAAAATACAAGACCAAAAAACTTTCTAAATAAACAAAACTGTCTCATTCCTATGCAAAAGAAAATTGAACAAACACACATGTACACTTGCTTTATTTATCAAGTTGAAGCTAATACAAGCTTGTGCAAAAAGTGTGCATGGGTTAGTAGCAACTTTAAACGCTTATAGCTCCCTAAATATCGAACCGATCTAAATAAAATTAAGATTGTGCACATCTATGTGAAACCCCGTTTAAAAACATAGAAAGGTTTCCGAAATCGGTTCCTTATTGCGGCCGTAAAAGGGTTCTTAAAATCGTGTTTGCCTCTTAATAATAGAGATAATGTAAGAATTATAGTATTTTCGGTGTTTACATTTTTTTTATTAAAAAATTTTGTGCCTTGCGGTGTTCTAATTGTACATTGCGAAAATATTTTGGATTTTTTTAAACCAAAAACGGATTTCCAAATTCCTTGTGGTTTCACGAAGATATTTTAGAAAATACTTGTAACAACAAAATTATACGTTGTATAATTTTAAGGTTCAGTTCGAAAAAAATTGGAAAAATAAATTAAAAGAAAAAAACGAAAAACAATTATAATCTGCAATAAAAAAAAACTGTAAGAATCACTTATTAAATGCCGAACAACTTCAAATAGTGCTAATATATTTACCCTTTATTATTTAAGTTTTAGTTTTTGCTTAGAAAATATAAATTGTTTTTAATTTAACTAACAAATGAGAGCTTTAAATTAGCTAAAATTAGTTTTAGTGCAAAAAAAAAAAAAATATTGCCAAGTTTTGTTGTCCGACTGTAAATGAAATAAAACAAAATCAAAGTATTTTTATTTTCCAAGCAATAAAAGGAATAACTAATATATTCCAAGCAAAAAATAAAACTTAAGGGTTGTAACTATTTCAATAAAAAAAATTCTTAAGTAAATTCTCCGAGCACAAAATAAGTGAACGTATTTTTTAGTTTCAATTGAAAAAACTTATGGCGTTTTCTTTTCTAAAAAAATTTGAAATATAATTTTTTGAAATAGTGAGTTTATTAGAAACTTTTGTATCACCACTTAAGAGGCAAAAAAGCAAACTTTGAATAGCAGTTTTTTGATAAAAAGCAGAAATGTTACATTTTTTTAGAAAAGAAAATGGCATAAGTGTGTGAATAATGAAATAAAATGTAATTAAACATAATAGCGAATTATATGAAATAAAGAAACCATAGGAACACGTGTTAAGAAAATCATAAAATAATAAAGAAAAATAATTAGCCAAATCAAAATTAAACGGAAATGCCAAAACGCAAGTTTTAATGTTTTTCTTTCTTTGAAATGTACTCTACAATCTTTCTAGAAATATTTTTTAAGAATTAAAAAATACAATGAATTTTTAAAAAGAACGGTCCTTGTTTTTTAAAAAAAATTTATGTTTACAAGAGGCTAATTGGGTTATAAATGTATTAATGAATAAATAAAACCCCCGCTAAGGTAAAAAATGCTTACATAAGCCTTTTAGTTCAGTTGTTTAGTTTTTAATTTAGTTAAAATTTTCACTTATTCAACACTTCGTAAGAAACATAGTAACTTAAACACAGTTCCTTAACGATTGCCATAATCGTATTAAGTTTACTTCCAGTTCCTTAATTTTATGATGTATTTAAAAAATCAACCAGCATTTAAGTTTTACAAAAAAATAAATTTCTTTCTCAAAACATATTAATAACCCTTAATCATAGTAGCTAATTGCCAATTTTCAGTGACATTGAATGGGCCCTGCACAACGCTGCCTTCCTTAGTGCACACAGCCACCGTGTATTTGGGCATTGAACGACAATCACGGTAATACAAAACTTCCATGCATTTTCGCAACTGAAAGCAATAAAATTTAATAGAAAAATATAAAAGAAATTAGTAACATTAACCTACAACTTCTGAGGCTTGTTGTTGGGTTAATTTTACGCCTTCGGCTAGTTGTTCTCGTACTAAAGGCAAGGCCAAATGTTTGCCAAAACCAGTAGCCACAACATCATCTTCATAGGCACGACCACGTAAATCAACGTGACCCAAGAAGGGTCTACCGTCATGCTCTACACCACCAATAACCATTTCCAACCACAAAGGATTAAAACGGCTGCGGCGATTATAAAACACCCGAGTCAACCAGTTGTATAAAGATTTGGGTTTCATTTCAATTTCATCTTCGTGGCACATATCCTCAACCATTTTTTGATCAATACTGCGTTTGAGTGATTGAAAGTCGGCAAAATCACCTCCAGCGCCCATTATAGTTTTTTCATTGATTTTAAATACACGTTGGACATCTTGGTATCTTGCCAAAGAGCCGTAAGACACCAGATTATCGGCAGCAATCATGACACCCTTATCAAATTTAATACCCACGACTGAAGTGCCAGTGGTAATAGGAGTTCTATATGAAAATAATTTAATTTACAATTGAAATTAATGTTACCGAACAAAATTTACTTACGAACTATGCTGTGTTCCAAATTGGCCGGGTGTTGTGTATTCTTTGCATTGATTGTTGTTGTTCATCATGCCATGATAGCCGCCTGTGAAATTATAGAACAGCCCAGGAGCTGGTCCATTACCCCATAATTCTTTTTGGAATATTTGACCGCCTGAATACATGTTTATTTTTTCACTAATTTTACGAAACTTTTAAATTAAATAAAAAAATTGCCAAGAAATTGCAAGTTGTCCAATTGTGTTGTATTTTCCGAATGACAAACAAAATTTTTTACACATGGTTGTTTCTATGTGGAGTATATTTTCATTGTAATGTAATAAATTCATCATTTTTATTAAGAGAGTACTATTTTTTTTGAAACAATTTATTCATCAGACTCGCAGAACATATCAGTACTAGTCTAGTCTGATGAATAAATTATTTCAAATAAATAGTACTCTCTTAATAAAAATAATGAATTTATCCAAATATAATTTCTTAAATTAAGAAGAAATGGGTAAACTCAGATTTGAACTTAAGCCAAAAAATTTTCATTTCAATATAAACCTTAAACAGTTCAACAATTACGTATAAATATTAATTATTTATAATAATTTTTTTAAAACATACATATATTTACAAATGAACATATGTATGTAGTGTCACCATACTTTCTTACAATTATTATCATAGAAATAAACTTCCTTTGAGGCTTACAATGAAAAACTCTATTCAAAACTTGTCGTTTTTTTTATACGGGATAGAGAAGAGCCCGCTCACAAACAAACAAAAAAATACATCCTGAATTTTATCCGTTTAATTTCTCTTATAAATTGGGCCTAAATGACATCTACGTTTTGATTAGCATAATGATTGTATACAAATACACTAACTACTAAAAATAAATTTTTCTATAAGGTAAATGGTTTGAAACTTTTCAAGAATATAGGCTAAGATCTACTGTTCATTTGGAATGTGGACCGATATGTATATAGACCGTCTCAACCTTCAACAAATGAAACTCTTTATAAATATTTTATTATAAATTATTAAAAATAAGAAAAATTGTCAGCATTCTAAACAAGGATTCTAAAACCTTAAAATGATTTGTATGTTTAATGTAGCCATTTTTTGTGAAACAGTAGGCAGCATTGGTTAGTTATTGCAATGACCATGGTAGAATAATACAGGTAGAAGCGAATCGTTAACGGACTTTTTTTGGGTTCGCAGCTGTTAAAATTTGATTATATACTAAAAAAGCACACTTGAACATTTGTTTCAAATGCAAATAACAAATGAAAAATAAACAAAATTCTTTATAGAACAGAAAATGCAACCAAACACACATGTGAATATACACTTTTTTGCCATTTTTCTATTGAGCTTTTTGACAGCTTCGAACCTAAAAGCAGTGTTGTTGTAGCTTCGACACTACCTGTATTATTCTACCATGGCAATGACAGCATTTAAAACCGGAAGTAGTACGGTATTTGACATATAAACGCTACCGCTATAGCATTGTTTATAAAAACATCACTTTTAAAAAGATTTGTATATGCTAGATTGATAATAAGCAGGGAAAGTTTTCTATGGCATATCTAATTTTTCCAATGTGTAGCATGATTGCATTCCGAAAGACATAGCATGAATTCATTCTTTAAAGTGCATGAATATAAATAAACAGATTAATATCAAATATCACTAAAAACTCACATGGACAACAAACATCATCTGACACCTCGTGCCGTTGCTTTTGAAAGGTGCGTCTGGTCATGTGAATGCTACGCGGTCAGTGAGTGACGTTTACACACATACACGAACTATGTTTAACTTTGTCGTCGCGGCAGCACTTTAAATACACTTCATGTTTGTGTGATTATTCTTCGCCTCACTTTTCATAGGTGGGAAATACATTTATTTTGGTTTCCCGCTAAACTAATTTTAAGTAAATAAAGGGTCCGCCAGATAACTTTTTTTTTTTGAAAATGCTATAAAAAAAACTACTGAATATTTTCTCAAATTTCTTTTTTTATTTGAAAGTACAATCCTTCCGGTTAATAATGAAAAATAATTTCATTCAAATGGCTGCCTCGGCTGGCCATGCAGTAGCCTACACGATCGGTCCAATTTTTAAGCACATTATCAATTGTGTGCAGCTGTATTTCTCCAATGGCTTCACGAATATTGTCCTTTAAAGCGTCAATTGTCTCTGGCTTGTCGGCGTAACACTTATCTTTGACGGCACCCCACAAATAATAGTCCAACGGTGTTAAATCGCAGCTCCGAGGTGGCCAAACGACATTAGCTATGCGGCTGATAATGCGATCTTCAAAAACAGGGCGCAAAACATCGAGTGTAGCTTCGGCTGTGTGGTACGTAGCGCCGTCCTGTTGAAACCAAATGTTGCCAATATCCTCCTCATCAATTTTTGTGAACAAAAATTCGTTCAACATGGCCCGATAACGATCGCCATTGACTGTAACGGCCACTCCTGGCTCATTTTCGAAGAAAAATGGCCCAATTATGCCTCTGGACCAAAATTCGCAACAAACAGTGAGCCGTTTTGGGTGCGTCGGCTTTTCAATGTATGCGTGCGGGTTTTCTGTGCCTCAAATGCGACAATTTCGCTTGTTTACATACCCGCCAAGATCAAAATGAGCTTCATCTGAAAAGATGATTTTTTTGGCAAAATCGGCATCTTCTGTAAGTCGATCGCAGGCAATATTTCCCAGCGTTGTTCAAGCGTATACACAACCATATTCGTTCAGCGGAAGGATAAAACTAATTATCTGTCAAATCAGACATGAGCTAAGTGTTACCATTCACGAAATAAGCACTAGTTGAAAAAACGTTAGATGGCGGACCCTTTACAGATACCTAAATATAAGTTTATAAGTATGTATATCTATAACCATAGAATTAGGGGGTTAATCTTTCTTCTCTAAACTTGTTTATAAAAAGAAGGTTTTTCCCAAATAAAGACAATTATAAAACAACATACTTTTAGCAACATTATTCATTGCTCCGTAAAATAAAGTAAAAGCATATACATACATACATATATGTATATGTATAAACAAATTGTTTCAATACACTTTATAAATGATAACCCAAGATGCCTTTGTTAATCTACTTTGCCATACATATCCATTTATGAGGTTTGATATATTTTTGATCAGAACAGCAAATTGAAGGCAGTTGTTGGAAGTTCGTATATTAAAACTTTATCTCCACCGTTCTATAACGAGCGTGGGGCTTCAACTGAATTAAACGTATTAAAATTTGCTCCAGTAATATTTACTAACGTCGAAAGTGTCTTTTTCCATGCATTTAACTATTCTACATACATACTATGTATGTGCAAAAAGAAAACACATGCAATCAATATCTTATAAATTAATATTGCATCGAATATTTATAGTTTGCATAATTTTATAAAACAATTTCGAGTCATTTTAAACCTAGAGTACTGTCCAAAGATTATATTTCATTCGGGAAACCCACCAAACCCTATTTGATTACAAAATATACCAGTGCGCGACTAGTCCACGCATGTTTGAGATTATAAATAGTTCCTTAAAGACTATAAAATCTAAGGTCTGGGTAGGAATTGAACGTAGAACCGCAGGATAATAGTACACTATCCACTAGTCTACAATACGAAACAGAGTACAAATATACAAATACCTTATACGTATTGAAAGTCCCTGAATATTTTATTTTTGAATATTTCGATGAATGATATTCGTACCATAATCTACTAAAATATGCAAAAAACTCGATTTTGAAAAAATAATAGTTAGAATCTTTCTATTTGTGCAATAATTTACATATTTGCATAATCATAATTTGAAAAAGAAAGTTATGTGACGTTTGTAGACGGTAGCATGATCAAATAATATTATTGGATCGTGGATAGTAAGATATCATTGTCGTAGATTTTATTATTATAAAGTTTTTATTTTAATTTTTAGACACAATTTATACAGAGTCTGAAGATTTAAGTTTTGGCTGCACGTCTCTTTATTTTTATTTAAATCACCCAACAATTTAAATCATTAAACGACTTAAATTACGGGGTAGCGGTATTTTGGATTATTTATTTTAATTTCATTTGTACATATACATACATACATACATATAAAGTTCATGGACACTTTTATAGCAATTATAAATTATATAAAACTTTTCACTCGAAATACGGGGTTAGAAATATCATGTCGATCCTTTGCTCTATGGAAAATTAAAACAAACCTATGCCATGGAAACCTTAAGTTTTACCGGAATGAAAAGTAGCATATGTGCTATTGTAGACTATAATATATATCTGTGCCAAAATTCATCCAGATTCGTTCTGGCGTGATTGAGTAACAATGGAATCTTATTTAATTATGAATCGACTTACAAACGAACAACGCTTGCAGGTTATTGAATTTTATTATTAAAATTCATGCATATTCTTCATCGTGCACTTCTTCCATTTCATGGTCAGTTTGGGCGACCTTCTGAGGCTATTCGAAATCTTGTGACAAAATTTCGCAGCTGTATCTGCCAGCGTTGTTGATGATCGTAAATTATCAATTCAGCGCCGTTCGTAGCAGTTGGGCCTCTGTTACCCATTTTTTTTTTGCCCAAGATGGAAGAGCTGGACTTGGCTGACATGTGGTTTCAACAAGACGGTACAGCACACGAAACAATGGTCTAATTGAGAGGCGGGTTCGGTGAACAGTTTATTTCACTTTGGGGCCGGTTGATTGGCCGATTAGATCGTGCTATTTAACGCCTTTAAACTATTTTTAGCAACAGTTGACGCATTGGAAGCCAATATTGAAAAATTTATTCGTGAAATACCGACCGATATGGACCCACCGTATGAACCATTTGAGGCGTACTCGCGGGCAACATTTACATGAAATCATATTTAAACATTGAAATATAAGTATAGGTATGTAGATCGTTTAATCTATCTACTCAAATAAAGATTTCATACATATGTATGTATGTAGTATGTACATATTTCTCAAAATTGTTTTTTTTGTATGAAACCCGAAAGCTCTTAAAAAAGGACGGAAAATAAAAACAAGATTTCGGGAGCACATAAGAGACTACAACAAGAAACTGAAACAACCAGGAGCAACGCCAGAATCAAATTTCGCGAACCACATATTCAACAACAAATGTACACCAAGACACATCAGACAAACAGTTGAATTACTGCATTTACAGCACAAAGGACGGCGACTGAACGTATTAGAAAACATGGAAATATACAAACAAAAAACGTTTGACGGAAGAATTATAAACGAACAAATAAACACTGCGTCAGACATAATATTTGAACCACTAAAACATTTTTACACAAAAGAAAACAATAACCCAAGAAAACCAGACAACACAACAAACGAACAAAACCAAAAAGAAACCCAGAAACGTACAATCACAGACTACTACCTACACAAAGATAAAACACCTAGCAAATGATCACTCAAATAATAAACTGTAACGGTAAACACAAGAGACTAACAAGAGAAAAAATTAAACGAACAAGAAGCAGGTAGATATAGAGCACACAGGAATATATACGAACGAGAGAGAGCCACACACGAATATATACGAACGAGAGAGATGCAGACACGAACAAGAGAGAAAGAGAGGAAAAGAGGTTAGGTACACAAGGAAACTATACAAAAGACAAGGGACAACACAAAAAACGATTAGTTACTGAGAGAACACTGAAGATGGCACATAGCCGAAACCGGTCTGTTTATCAACCAAATTTGACGTGGGATGACGGAAATTCATTCCAAATTGCATCAAACCCCGTCGGAAGAAAAACACAACACTCTTAAAAAATTAGCCATTATAGTTACTGTGGTTCGTCATTTAGGACATGATTTTGCAAAACGCAACGCTTAAGCTGTATTCACCCATAAAGAGGGAGAGAAATGAATTTATTCGGACAACTCTCAGCTTGAATTGGTTTAACATTAATTTTTGTCCGGACGAAATCGATCTGAGTTGCCACATTATAATATTTCAAAATCGGTTTTACAGCAATTCTTTTATTTCTTAGGTTTTTTTTCTATAAATGTGTTGAAAATAATTTATCTTTATGTATTTCGATACAAAACCGAAATTAATCGAATTTGTATTGCTTATACATTGTGTTTCGAAAATGTTTTCTTTTGAATCGAAATACATAATAACCTCCCTATTTTATTATTATATATTTTATACACAATTTCTCACAGATTTTTCAAATGAGTGAATAAATAGTGTTGTAGAAAACTCTCGGTCAACAAAATTTTGTCCAAGAAGAAATTTTGTCCGAAACAAATAGATGAATCCACCTCTAGAGTTATTAACTTTTATAAGGAAAAGAAACAAACCACATTAAAAATTTGTCAACGTTGTTTTAAAAATTAAAGAATTTAAGAACTTTATGGAATCCCTGTTAAACTTACATAATAGAGCACTTTACAAATACATTTAAGCACACGTAAAGGGTGTTTTTTTAAGCCCGATAGAACTTGAAATTGTAAAAAATAACACAAAAAATTAAATTGTAATCGAAATTTTTTTTTATTCGAAAGATCAATACGTGACATTAACATTTGAAAATGATTTCGGGCATATGGGCACCGCGGCTGTTCTTGACGAAGCGCATTCTGGACGTCCAATTTTGGGCCACTTTTTCGAGCACTGCTGGCCGTATGTCACGAATAACACGAACAATGCTGGCCTCCAAGGCGTCAATTGTTGCTGGTTTATCAGCATAAACCAGTGACTTCACGTAGCCCCACAGGAAATAATCGAGAGGTGTCAAATCGCACGACCTTGGAGGCCAATTGACAGGTCCATTTCTCGAAATCAACTTATCGCCAAATTTTGATTTCAATAAGTCGATGGTTGCGTTCGCCGTATGGCACGTAGCGCCATCCAGTTGAAACCACATGTCCTCCGGATCAATGTCATCTATATTTTCAAACAAAAAATCATTGATCATGGTGCGGTAACGATCTCCATTGACCGTAACGCGAGCCCCGGCCTCATTTTTTAAGAAATAAGGTCCGATGATGCCACCAGCGTGAAAACCGCACCAAACGGTGCATTTTTCTGGATGTAATGGAGTCTGTAGGGTCTCTTGTGGATTGGTCTCACTCCATATGCGGCAATTTTGCTTATTAACAAACCCGTTAAGCCAAAAATGCGCCTCATCGCTGAACACAATTTTGCGATAAAACAACGAAAATAACGACGACTGATTTTCAAAGTAAATTTGGATAATTTCGTAGCGTTGTTCAAGCGTGAGTCTATTCATGATGATTTGTCAGAGTATACTGAAACAAATAAAAAAAAATGTTTAAAAATGTTGTGTAAAAAATTTAATTTTTTGTGTTACTTTTTACAATTTAAAGTTCTATCTAGCTTAAAAAAAACACCCTTTATAAGGCATTTTTTGTCTGGACAAATTTTTTCATATGTACGAGGGCGGATTGATATTGAAGCTACCTAAGTAGGAAAAAAACAGTTTTTTAAACCATTTATTTCTCAACATAGTCTAATTTTAGCACAATACACGTAGTCCAACGTTTCATCAGTTTTTGTATCCCTTCCAAAAAATAGGATTTTTCGGGGTCCCTAAAATGTGCATTTGTTTGGTCAATAATGTCATCGTTGGAGCTAAATCTCTTTCTACCGAACCATTTCTTTAGGTTCGGAAATAGGAAGTAGTCACTAGGGGCTTAATCCGGAGAATATGGCAGATGAGGTACCAATTCGTATCCCAATTCATAAAGCTTTGCCATTGAGACAGAAAACGTCACACGTTTACGTTTATGCTCAATTGAGAGCAAACGCGGCACCCATCTTGCCGATAGCTTTCTCATATGCAAATGTTCATGCAATATGTTGAACACACATTCATATGATATGTTTACCGTTTCAACAATCTCACGTAATTTGACTCGGCGATTATTCATAACGATATCGAGGATTTTCTTGATATTTTCTTCAGTAACCACCTATTTTGGCCTTTCTGTTGATGGGATTGTTACAGTGCTTGTTCGGCCGCGTTTAGATTCAGCAATATAATATTTTACCATGTAATCTGACGGAGCAGACTCACCGTAATGTTTATCGAACTTTTCTTTTGTCTCTTTCGCCGTTTTCCCTTTCAGATAATAGTGTTTAATCACTGTATGAACAAATAAACTAATAGATGAATTTGCGTGAAATTTTAACAGTTGACGTTTGACAGATCGCAATTTCTAAAAAAACAAAAGTTTTTGTTTGTACTGCCATCTAGCGCTAGGTAGCTTCAATATCAATCCGCCCTCTTACATATTTTAACGTCTCTCTTCTTGAGAGAGAAATGGTTTTATTCGTACAACTCTCAACTTCAATTGATTTGATTTTAAAATTTTGTCTGGACTATGGTCAAATAATAACAATATTCCTACGGATTTTTCGCAGCGTTGTGTTTTTTAATCGTCAAACATCGTGAAGCTGTCTCACTGTACTCACTTCATTGTGTTGAAATGGCAGCTGTTTTTTACTTCTTTACGATGTTATACAAAAAATGCCTGTTTTTTAATGGTTGTATTGATTTGCTAACCCTGCAGACCACTACGTGGTCCATTATAGCTGAAACAAACTAGTTACAACATGGTCCGATGCAATGCAGTCATGGAGTATGTATGTCATTTTCAAACAATAACTTATTGCTATATAACAATTGTTCGTGCTTTCACGATCGCACTCGTGGCGAACAAACTACTTGTGAGTGTTCCATGTATTAATGGCATGGAGTAGTTTTTGGATAAGTCCGATGTAGTCCAAAGCAGGACTATATGGTTTAGTCCTTGCTAGGGTTGCCACATGACCTGGACTCGCCTGGATTGTCCAGTGTTTTTTTATCTTGTCCAGAGTCCAGAAAAAATTACTTATGTCCAGGAAATATTTAGAAAAATGCTATGTAAATGCGATAGTTAAGCTCAAAATACCTGTGGAAAAAGTAAGACCAAATATTTTTTTTTCAATTATCCTAAAGACTGAATTTTAAAGATTTTGTTTTGTTATCTTAACTTTTATAATATAATAATCTGAGTATTTAATACATAGATTTCTTTAAATATGAAATATGTATATATACATACATACGTATAAAGACTGAATTAAATGTTACTTTTGTTTTGTTTATCATTAAATGTTCTTTAATAAAATAAAAATATTAATATTACTACTTTTTTATTCGTCCAGGAATTTTTTAAAATCCAGGCAATTTTTGGTGGGTGTCCAGTAATTTTACTTTTGGTGTGTGGCAACCCTAGTCCTAGCACATCGTAATGTTAAATAGACTATGTTTTCTTCATGGGTTACTTTTAGACTAGTCCTAGTCCTTTATAGAGTAACTTTACATGCGTGTTTGGACTAGTTGCGTTGGTAAATGGATTGATTCGCCTTTGGCACCTATGTAAAACAATTGAACGAGAAACAATGGAAATAATGTAAAAACTGGGAACTCCATCAGTACATACATATGTAATTGTAAAACAAATATTTTATTAACTAATATAAAATATAAACATAATCAAACCACAAATATTAAACTATCTTAACCTAATGGCAATTTATTTAAACAAAATGTCAATACTTTCAATCATAAGGGAATGTTTAATTCAAAACAAAAGGGTCAATTCTAAATAAAACGAGTATAAATTTTACAAATACACACTCACATAAACTTCATTGCAATAAAGTAAACCAATTTCCCCTTAGCATAAAGAAATATATTAAATACATAGTAAAATGGTAAAGAAACAGCTTTAAACGGCTGACTTTCCCCTTAAAAAAGTATAACGCCTTTAAAGCCAGCATATCACACACAAACACCACAATATCCAATAATTAAGGTCTTCCTTACATCGAATCGACAAAAAAACTGTTGAGTTTATAAATTTCAGCAGCAACAAAATAATGATTTCTTTGTCGTGTTTTTAGCTGGTTTACTGTAAATAAAAGGGCCACGCATGAAAACATCTAAGAGCTGACGATGCGATCTAAATCATCAAAGAAAAGTTAAAAGACGATCAATGGTTACTTACATATGTATATGTATATTTCAATAAACTTACGTCATCGTTATTTCTAAGTCATTCACAATTTCTCCATCACAATTCCAGGATGAGTATAATTTATCAGCTGCAGCAGTTTCTTGTTCTACACAAGTTTCATTTATAGGCTGGCAAGATCCACTGACGCTTTTGTAATCTTGAGGCCAGGAATTCGTTTTAATTTTGAACAGAAATTGCCGAGTGCGATAAATTTCCACAAATGGTAAATTGCGCTGAAAATAAAAATAATGGGATATTGTAATTCCAACGGGTTTCCAATTAAATACTAGCCCCCATACAAGGTACAATTTATTAAAGATTGCACATTCTTTCGATAACTACATATGTATATTTTTCCTCAGATGACTTAATTATATGAGCACAACATATTGAAGTAATAACATATAAAAGCCAATAATTTTTTATTTATTTAAAACTATATTAAGAAAAATAAGATGTTAGTTTGAAGTGAACTCAAGTTCTTTTAATTTTAAAATTTTAGTTTTTAAATAAGTTTAGTGCTTAACCATATAAGATTGACTGTATAGAAGATTGTTTTAAGACCGATTTGAATATATGAAAACTATGTATATTACAGCAAGCAGATCTAGCTTTGATCATAAAAAGTTCTAGTAACTTTTTGGTACATATGAGATGAAAATGTACGGAGGATGTTTTAAATGTATCATTGGTGAAAGACGAGTTCAATCAAATTTGCGATATAAATTTCGAAATTAAAAAACGAAACGACTCGAACTCGCCTATACGACTGTTTGCAAGAACTCAACAACAAACAAGACTTCGGCGAATGGATTTATCTTGGTGGTAAACTGGGTATGTTCTGAAAATCTCAACACTCAAAAGAAAAATGAGGCCAAAGTAGTGTCAAAAGTATATATGGCTTGATTTAAGTACGAATTCTTCAAGCTTGTTTGATTTAGAGCACAAGTTGAACGGATGTGAGTTATAGGAGGAAGATTATCATGAGATGGATGATGGAGGACTACTTAGCCTATCAGTTTTTCATCAGCCGTCCAAATTCACTTCTATTGAGCAGCCAAAGCCAAGGCCGTCGAGATCAATTTTTTCTTAAATCAATCCTGAAACAGAATCGATTTTAAATAGTGATTTCATATTTAAAGTTTATTTTTGTATCTACTTGTTTTTATTCTATTTTAAATTTTGTACGATTCGTACTAAAAGTAGGTAAAAAAACTGAAATTTAGTACAAGTTCTTTCTTTCCATGTAGGGAATAGCTTAAAGCTATAAACACATTCACGACAGCACGCTACCGACTACAATCTGTCAAAAATATAATACATGTGTGTATGTATGTATATGAAAATGATTATTTTCATATTTCGTGTAGTCAAATAAATTAAACTAATTTCTATTTTTGTTGGCTACCAAACAAACAAAAAAAGGAGTTGACAATATAACAAACACATCAAAAGCGAATTAGTGCTTAGAAATATTTTTTAATGTAAAATAAAATGTAAAAATTGCATTTTTTTTTGGTATTAACTTTTTGTGTAAAAATAATTTTTGCATCAAAATAAGAACAATGAAGTATCTGTATATTAGATCTGTGTTCATCTTTTTATAAAATCTTAAAAATGCAATTAAGCAATAAAAAGGCCACTGAATGAGTCAGTCAATCATATCGCGATAATCGCAAAAATGCGCGAAAATTTCCAAAATTTACAAAAAGCCGTAAAATCTTCAAAAACGGGCTATAAATGAAAAGAATGTGACAAACTCGAAAAAAACTGCAAAAATTACGAAAATTGTCATAACTCACAATCATTGGGAAAATTAAAATGTTTAATATCATTTAAAAGTCGATGTAACAATAAAAAATAGAAAAAGTCACCCACTTTGCAAAAAAACACGAAATTCCGCAAAGAGTTGCAAAGTTTTTAAAAAAGGCGTAAAATCTTATAACTTTCGTAAATTTCTACTTAATTTTAACATTCTTTGCTTTTATAGCTTTTTTTTAGATTTTACGAATAATTTCAATTATGCAAATTTTTGCGGATTTTCGAAATGTTCGCAAGCAGTTCATATATTTCGTTTCGGTCAAATTGAGGTCATTTTGAGCTCTTCCTATTCTCAAAAATGTTTGCAAAAATTTGCTTCAAAGAAAAAATGTGCACTTTTGATTTGCACTTTTTGAAAAAACGTAACTTTAAAAAAATTCTAAAAAGGCACCACTGAAATATAAATGAATCAGCTGCTTACTTTATAGATGTCGTTTTCAAGATAATTAAGTAGCTGGCTACAGGGCGACAGCGTCATTTGTAGTCATGTAGCCTGCTGTCGTGAATGTGTTTACAGCTTATAATTTATTTATAATAGAGATGGGCACCGCTCACGTGATTAGCGTGAATTATGCGTGATCATGCATGATCGTGAGCAGTTTTTTGTTTCAATCACGTGAGCGTGAGTATAAAAAAACTTAACGTGAGTGAGCGTGCATGAGTAGATTTTTTCGATTTTGGAATTTATCATTAATAGGTACGTGGTTTTCAATTCTGCAAAAATTGGCTAAACAAATACTGTGTGTATCATCCAGCTCAGCTACAAGCGAAGGAGTTTTTTCAACGCCAGAAAGAATACTTGAAGAGATGTGAAACAGACTTCACGGGAAAAGTATTTTCAAAATTTTATTTCTGCATAAATTTATTTATCTATTAACGCTAAAGTACAAGATCCTACTTAATATTTTACACAGATTGCTTATGAGCAAAAAAATTAATGATTTTAATCAAAATATTTTAAATATGTACACACCAAGGCGTATTTAACCAGGTGACAGTATTACAGCAGCTGACTATTCGTTGCGAATGTCAAAATACATACAAAATACTTTTGTCTTTTTTACTTTTTTTGTATCTGTTTTCTTTTTATTATGGGTTAGGTTTTTGACATACGCAATGAAACTACACAAACAAATATGCCTGTTGTTCTTGTATTGTTGTAGTTGCTTTCCTAATGCTCTCACCTAGCTAAATACACCTTGGTATATACATAGTTTTAAATTTCACTTGAAAACTTTAAAATAAAAGAAAATTAATTTATATTTTCTTTAAGAATTTTCAATTGTTTTCAATTGTATTCAATTGTCAAATTTAATTTTAACTACAAAGTTTGAAATCGCATGATACATATGCACATACAAACACATGTGTAAATCCTGCGCGACGAACCCTACACTCGTACGCGTTTTCATATTAATATATAACAATTTTTTGGCCTTTCAAAAGAGGTACCATAAACTTATGCGTGGTATTAAGTGGGATATAATTATACTTTCGAATGGCATAAAAAATAATTTTTAGCAGGTATTTGTTGCGAAATAATTGATCACAATCAAGTTTTGTGACGCACGTTACAAAAAACGGAAGTAACTTTGAAAGTTAAAATGTGTTTTCGTAATTTTTTGCGAATTTCGCATATTAAAGTACACAAAATCTAGTTCTCAAAAAAAGATGAATATAAGAGAATTCTAAAATAACTTATTTGCAGCCAAAAATTTTTTTAGTTTTCTGCCAGAAGACATAAACCCTTTGTGACGTTTCCTATGTACTATATTTCTATTCTGAAATCTCATACCTAATTTCAATGTTTCAAAAATAGTAAATTTTTTTCTTGCTAAAATTGAAGTGAATTCAATGTATAAAAATATGGGTTTCGATCGGGACATCCTTATTAGAAGATCTGAGGTAGGTTAGGATTTGATAATAATATGTGCATTAATGATCGTCTAAATACATTTATTTTATTTATAAGATTAAAAATATCTAGCAAAAAACTTTTGTTTGTTGAGGGTTTTTTAGCTAGTCTATATACATGCATTTCATTGGTGCTAAAGCCAAATCATCAGTAGACCTTAAACCTAATTTTTAAATGTTTCAAACCTCTTTACTTATACAAAAACTTTTAAAAACTCAATGAGAGTTATAAAAATTACAATAGTATAAGCATAGTAGGCTTTGAAACTTATTCAAAAATCCCAACAAACAAATTATATTATTCGATATGAATCTATTTTATTTTCTTTACAACCTTTATACAATTAGACGCCCTTTGGGTGACAATAAAAAAAAAAACAAAAAAAAAAAAGTTTTTTAAATCTTTGAAAAAAGATATCGAGGCAATCTCGATTAATATAAATTTAATAATTAAATATCTAGTCTAATATTCCTTAAAAAAATATAAAAAATAAGTTGGATAAATTTAAAAAAATGTTGGTTGGTGGACTGTTTCTGGGACTTAACTATATATCAAAATTGAAAATTTTGTATTTCAAAACTAACAAATTGTTTCAGAAAAGTATATTTCTCAGTTAAACATAATTTTCCTCTTTTATTGCAGAATTTTCTATTTGTATATTCGGTTCTTCTATTTGCATTCAGAAATTTTATAGCCTATTTCTGATTTAAGAAAGAACACGTTCATTCTCATTCTATGAGAAAGGAAATTAATTTCGATTTCTCTACATTATTTCTAAACGAAAAGTTACTCGAAAGACAACTCGAATGAAAAAGTAAATGTTTTCATATAAAATCCGATTTCTGTGCTACGAATGTGTCGTTAACATTGAGAATGAAATGTTAAAATCAATCACTTGTGGTTTTGCTTTTGCAACAAAATTTTTGAGTTTAATAAAAATAAAGATCATTTAAAAATTAGTTGGAAAAAGCAGTCGAACAAGTTAAATTCGCTTGGGTCTCCCACTCGTACTATTTTTGAATGGAAAAATGTTAGTACGTTTGTTTGTATCCTACAGAAGAAACCTATTGAACATTTTATCTATAGAGTAAGTTTGGGTATTGTGGGAGAGTAGGTTTTCTGACAAAACACGGGCTTATACAAGACGCTTTTTCTATACTCAACTGTAGCACCCGGGGGTAAAGTATTTGGTGTAAAGCCCCAATCAAATGATGATTGTCTTTTTGCACTGGTGGAGTAACCAGCTAGTTGCATTAAGTTGTTGCAGTGGGTACTCCAAATACAAACTCGGAAACTTCCCAGGACCTAAATAAACTGTGTAAAAATGAATGCTTTTCACCCCAAAATGGCCAGCAAATATCCAAAAAACAAAAAAATAAAAAATGCCACAACGACAAAACTTGAGCAAAATTGCTTAAGTGACAGTGACAAAAAAGGTAAAATCCGCAGACAGCTAAGAGTTGCGAAGAAAAATGCGGCGACAGCTACAGAAAAAGCTAATTCATTAAAAAGAATGGCTGATGCTGCTGAGGTGCACTGAATCAGCAAAAAGGACGTCTAACGCCTTTGAAAAACAGCAGCAGGTTTAAATGTATCAGTTAAATCCACAATAAGGAAGAAAATATTTATGAAAAATGTATTACATTTTTTTATTATTTTATTTATTATTTTATTGACATAAAACGTAAGCTAATGAGAATGAAAGTGAGTGCCAATGAGAAATCCAAATTGGTTCGAATTCGAGCAGTTGCCTTTCATTCGCTTAAGTTTACTTTCTTAAATCAGAAATAGGCTATTAATGTATAAATACTTTTTGTGAGGTTGTGAGTATTTCGTGAGCGTGAGTTTTCGTGATTGTGACTAACTTTTTCTTCCACTCACGTGAGCGTGCATGAGCGTAAGTGAAAAGTTACTTACGATCCCATCTCTAATTTATAAGGTGTAAATTAAGATTAATTAAATTGAGAAAGCATGCATTTGATTATCCGCGTTTCCGAATGGGCTTCGCATTGAGCTGGATGGGCAGGTGTAGATGCACATCTATACATCTTCACATTCCAGTTTTAGGAAATACAAGGAGACCAATTACGAATCAAGTGAACCAGTTCCATAATGACGGACAGACCTAACCTAAGCCTAAGAAGTTTAAAAAGTAAATTTAATGCTTACCACATCTCCATTGCGGCCCATTGTATTAACCACTAATCGTATGTTGTTGAATAGGTTGGTTTTACGTACTAAAACTACGTCCAACTGGCCATCGCCCAGATGACAATATCTGGAAATACCGTTTGGACTGCGTGTGCAGGCACAAGTAATATTTGCTCCAGAGATCATGAAAAATTCACCACGTATAATGCGCCATTTTGCCCGATCCGGATTTGTTGAAATAATATCATTATTCTCCATTTCTTTCTGATGCGCCTGCTGTTGTTTAACATTTATAGACGACGATGAGCTACTGGGCGAAGAGGGCTTTATAGTTGGCTCTTGATTGTCGATCAAATCTTTAATTTGTGTTTGCTTTTCCATGGGCTTCGTGTAGTTTTTATCACAGATATTACGATCAAAATTTCGGGAATGCTCTTCATCATTTTCAAGAAGATTTGGTTTCATTGGATGGCTTTCATCATTAGTTTGTCTGGCATATAATGACAAATTCGATGGGGTTGGTCTCTCAGTATCGTCGCAAGAAGTTTTGTCAACATCACACCTGCACCTCTGGCATCCAGAATGACAGACGATATCATTGTATGGTGGAGAAATCGTAGTACTCGATGCAGCAGTATCTGTTTCATCCTCATTTAAAAGTAAATGTATTTCGGCTTCATAGCCACGATTTAATAGGAACGTTTTTACACCCGTATACTCATAACGTTTCGTACCCATCCATCTATATTTCTCACTTTTAGCTGCTACATCCCCCAAATAGCCATAACCCATAACACTGGTACAAAACCGTAAGATACCATCACGATTTCTAACGCTGCAAATATCTAAGCCTCTGCGTTGGCCTAAAACTAAATGTATTGCTGCTGTTTGAGCGTCCGATGTGCCATGTATACTATAAACTATGGTGTCCGTACTACCAGCCGGTATTATGCCCACTGGCAAGGCTGGCTTGGGAATGTACTCTGGTCTGCGCGGATCTAGGCCTTGATCTTTCATGGCTCTAAATATCAAGCCATTAATCATTTCGGCCACCGTGCCATCGCCACCAACGCAACAAACTGCATCATATGGCGCCAAATCATTTGTTATCAATATATCACGTATTTGATTCGCTCTTTGAGTGATAATGCAGGAAGCATCTATGCCAGCTAATTGTATGATTTGCTTACAATTTCTTTCATAAATTTGCAGACCCATTTTACGTCCACCATATGGATTTATAAAGATCAGTAAACGTTGCACTCGCCTATTGGAATCTTTACACAACAGCTTCTGCAGGTGATCATGCCATTTTGCCACAATATATGGATCGTTATTGTGCAGGGTTAAACGTCGTACATGCCAGCGATTGCAGTCCGTGGCTGATGCCACAATACGTTCACCATAGTAAATTGATAAATATTGCTCTGTTGGCGTAGACACTTGTTGACTTTGTAATACTTCGGCAGACTCAGGCGGCTTGTGGGCATTGCGTACAGTGGCAGATTTTGTGGCACCTTTTGAAACTCTTATCACATCGTGTAAATGTAAAAACCTACTTAAAAAGCCATAAGCAGTTTTTTGTGAAAGCTGTTCTTTTTCATATTCGGTTTCTGCTGGGAATAAAGTTAAATTTTATATCATTATTCGACATTTGAACAAGTTTTATTGAAAGTTAAAAAGCGAACTGCGGGTTAAATATTATTTGAGTTTTAGAATATTAAAAAATCCATTTTAATGAACGAGCAATTTTTATCCCGCAACACAAGTGTTAATTTTACTAAAATCATTGTTTTAAAAACATTAAAAACGCCTGCTACGTCGAAATTTATTAACTTTAAATAAAGATTGGACTTTTTGCGTGATTGTTTCTTGATTGAAATATTCTGCAATACAAGTTGGAATTTGCGAAAAAACTTTTAAAAAATTCTGAAATACAAATAGAAATTGTATTACTGGCTGCAAGTTTTTAAAAAAAGTTTTTGATGAATCTGCCAGAATTTCAACTTGTACTTCATGATAGTAGCTGGAAGCAGGGTTCCACTGAGATTATTATTGCCTACTAAATAAGGCTTTTTAAAAGAAATATAATAACTCATTGTGAAATAACATATACCAACGCATGTTTGGCCAAGAGCGATACTTGTAGACTCCATTTTACTTATAGACTTATCTGCATATATGGAATTCTGAACAGGATCTAATTTGTTCGATATACACGATAACGCCTAAAAAGGGGCGTTAGGGGTGCTGCCAATATTCGGCGTCAGTTCGGATCATGAAAGAACCAGGGATGCTACGATGAAAGCGGAACTGGCTAAGGAAGATGAATAAATTGTTCCATTATTACTTTCTTGATAAAAAATAATTTGAAGCTGTCAAAAATTTCTTGAATTAAAAAGGAATTGGTAAAGTCAGATTTGAACTCAAGCCAAACAATTCCTTTCAGCTTAAACATAAAAAACGTTTGTAAGGTCTTACTATGTAGTACATATGTACATACATATGTGTCGTTTATTGTAACAGTGAATTATATCCTTGTAGTTAAATTTCGAGAAAACGAGTCTCTTAAAAATCATTATGTAGGAAAAAAAAACAAATTCTTTTTTAATATTTCTTTATTATTTCACCTATGGGGTTTTGGTGCAAATATTTGAGATGATTCACTGTTACTACGAAAGATAACAATAAATGTGATACTATTCTACAAAAATATGTATTTATTAAAAATATGGAGTTAAACCACTTTTACAATAAACAACACATATGTACATCAATGAACGACAAAAGTATACAATTTTCAATACATAGCACATATCGATATTCAAAAGTGTAGGATTATTAAAATGTAGGGGTACAAACAAATACGTTCACAATACGTATCAATGGGTATCCATAAATATGACTATAAGAGACAATTTTGTAGCATTTGAAAAAATTGTTTGTTGCAGAACTATAACAAAAAGAAACAATTTATTTTTTATATTTGTTTTAGGCAAAAATTGCAGTTCTTTATTTCGTATTAACTTTTTGAGTAAAAATAATTTTTGCATAAAAATAAGATCAATGAAATTCGTGCACATTGGATCAATATTCTGTTTTATAAAATCTTAAAAATTCAATGAAGCAATAAATGATATCGCGATAATCACGAAAGTTCGCCAAATTTTCCAACATTTTTAAAAGCCCTAAAATCTTCTAAAACGGGCTACAAATGCATGTGAAAAACTCGCAATAAACAGCAAAAATTACGAAAGTTCGCAACAACTTCCAATCACTGGGAAAATTAAAATGTCGAATATCATTTAAAAGTCGATACAACATTAAAAAATATAAAAAGTCACCCATATTGCGAAATTCTGCGAAAAGTTGCAATGTTTTGAAAAAGCCGTAAAATCTTCTAAAAAGACTTAAAAATGTAAGGAATCTGAACAATTTGCAAATTATAAAATTTTTTTCCGGATTTTCGAAATTTTTACAAGCAGCTTAACTTTTCTCGTTTCGTTCGCTTTTTGTTTAAGGATCTTCATCCATTTTAAAGTTTTTCTTATTCTCAAAAATTTTCTTTAAAGTAAATTTGTATACTTTCCAAGCTAACGCGAATTTTTTAATACAACTTTATCGCATTTTGCTTAAAATGGTTCATAATAATTACGAAACAAAATCCATAATAAAACTTTAAGAAGGGTACTCTGTTCATCATTTCGTGCGAACTGCTGTTAAAAAATCCATATAAAAAAATGTATGCGAAATAATTGCAAAATAAGATGGCAGAAGTTGTACTCTGTTGATCTTGTGGAAACATACGAAATGTTTCTGGCAGCATTATTTTTTCAACCACAAAATGTTTCTGGCAACAGATTTTCCAACTGCGAAATAATGTAAGCACCACTTATTTCGTACGGAAGTTCAAACAACAACTGAATAAATTAGGAAGTTACGCTTACATCTGAAGCAAACCTTCCTTTATCATTTCTATCCTGAAGGTAGGGACTTTTTGCAGAGCGTGTGTCTTCAAAGAGCTCCTCCATAGATGCTGCAATTTGCATTAATTGACACGTTGCAGGGCAAGCTCCTAATATTATTTTGTTGTCCATTTTCCAATTTTTTTAATTAATCACTTCGTATATAAACATATGGTTTTTGTTTAAGCTAAGTACTCTGTTCAAATTTGCGAAAAATGTTGAGCAACATTGATTATTTCGTTTGAAAATTTTGACAATTAGCCAGTGGTGATAACACTACGATTTAGAAGAAATTTAACGTTTTTATTGCCTTTAAGTAAGCAACATTGTTTTTGTTATGTAAACAAAACCATGTGTGAAAGCAAATGGAGAACAAAATAATTTTAAGAGCTTGTGCTGCAACATATCAATTAATGTAAATTGCAGCTGCTGCGGAGGAGCTCTTTGAAGACACACGTTCTCATTCAATCCCATACCTTTATTTTATGTTATTTTCACACTATTTTCCATTATTTTAGTTATTTGTGCGCAACAAATTCAATGCTAAGTAAAATCTGATCATCTGTTGTTTGCAATTCCGCACGAAATAAGTGGTGCTTACATTATTTCGCAGTTGAAAAATATGTTGCTAAAAACATGTTGTGGTTGAAAAAATAATGCTGCCAGAAACATTTCGTATGTTTTCACAAGTTGAACAGAGTACAACTTCGGCCATATTATTTTGAAATTATTTCGCATGAATTTTTTTTATATGGACTTTTGACAGCAGTTCGCACGAAATGATGAACAGAGTACCCTGCTTTACATAAGAAAAACAATGGTGCTTACTTCAAGGCAATAAAACCATAAATTTGTTGTAAATCGTGGTATTTATTGTCACCACTGATCAGTTGTCAAAATTTTCAAACGAAATAATCAATGTTACTCAACATTGATTATTTCGTTTGAAAATTTTGACAATTAGCCAGTGGTGACAACACTACGATTTAGAAGAAATTTATCGTTTTTATTGCCTTGAAGTAAGCAACATTGTTTTTCTTATGTAAACAAAAACCATGTGTGAAAACAAATGGAGAACAAAATAATTTTAAGAGCTTGTGCTGCTTTGAAGACACACGTTCTCATTCAATCCCATACCTTCATTTTATGTTATTTTCACACTATTTTCCTTTATTTTAGTTAATTGTGCGCAACAAATTCAATGCTAATTAAAAGCTGAGCATCTGTTGTTTGCAATTCCGCACGAAATAAGTGGTGCTTACATTATTTCGCAGTTGGAAAATATGTTGCCAGAAACATGTTGTATTTGAAAAAATCATGCTGCCAGAAACATTTCGTATGTTTTCACAATTTGAACAGAGTACAACTTCGGCCATTTTTTTTTTGCAATTATTTCGCATGAATTTTTTTTATATGGACTTTTGACAGCAGTTCGCACGAAATGATGAACAGAGTACTTAGCTTTAGGCAAAATTTCTGATAATACTTATCAAACAAAAATTGGAAAATAAATGTGCTCATAGCCATTGGAGTACCTATCGATACTCATAGGTGCGCAGGGATATAAACAAATATGAACATGAATACATACGAAATACATGAATAGATACGGAAAATATGTTGTATTGAAAATATTCAATATATGCTAGAGTAATTTATTTATTATTGTTGTATCGTTTGTCGTTCTCTGATGTACATATCTCCCCAAAACTTGTAAAAAGGGAAGTCTAAACGTGTGGCAGCGATAGCTGCCTGCCTGTCACTCAGTTTTTTTCAGTCACAATACTCTTAACTAACTCATGTCACGAAATTCGAATCTTTAGTGAGATTACGATTATTCTAAACAACATAAATATCTGTTATCTTCACAAAAGACTCAATAATGAATTAATTGCTTATAAAAAAATTCCATACGAAATGTCTTTTGCTCTCACCATATTTAAATTAATTAATGTGTATTGTAGTGTGACTAACTCGCTATACAAACCTTTTTGAATGGATGCTGTTGTTTCTGCTGAATTCGCTGTTATTGAAACCGCTGATGCTGGTTTATTTTCATTATTTCCATCGTTTTTTGTCTGACTACGTTTTGCATCTAAACGCTCCCACACAATATGATCACAGTTTAGCAATACTTTATAACGTTTTTTCTCTATTTGAAAATTATTTAAAAGTATGTCTTCGGTTCTGCCGTTTGTAAACATCTTTTTAGATTCTATTATCACTTCACTGACAAAATTTTCTATTCCATTATGAATTTTTTTAATGATTATTTATTTACACTTTGAGTGTTTTTGTGCTTCATTCAATTTGAACTCAATCGCGTCTCACCATCGAGATCACATCTCAGAAGAGAACAAGTTTAAAGTGCTAAAAAATGTATATGAATAAAAAGTAACACGATGTCATTATTAGAATATTTTTTTATTTTGTATTTAAAAAAATAACTGGTTTTCCGATTTTTTCAAGCAAATATTTTATTAATGTATTTTTTATAATTTTTTTAAATGAAAACAACAAAAAACGAAAAAATTTTACGAGTCAGCATCGTTTGAGTTAGTATGTTCACTAGCCCAGCACTTTATTAAATGAAGGCTCTAAAAAGAATTTAACGACGATAAAGTCTGGTCTTTAAACAATAAAAAATATACATATGTATGTATGTATGTACATATGTAGTTAACTTGTTTCCAACAAAGTTAAGCAGTCAGACAAGTACAAAGTTCTAAAAAATACAGAATTTATTCTTGATTTTTCTCTGTATGGAAATTTTTTTAAAGATGCCTAAAATAATGGTGTTCATTGAGATTTAATTGCAGTATTCTATACAACAAATACTGTCCATATAGACACGAGTGTGTATTATGTTTATCTCTCCTCTTAGAAATGTTCAAATAATCTAAAAAAAAAGCGCACGTTTTAAGGCCGATAGAAAATAGCCGAAACTTACAGACCCTTCATCAAGCCATGAAATTTATACACATTTATTAATGGATACGTTCTTCAAAATTTTTTCAAACCGTTTCCGTAAGACATTCGAATTACATATTATGATTTCAAAGATTTTGGTCCGCTTTCGCAGATATTTCTTGAATACATTTTATTTCTTCAACCTTGGCAATGACTCCCATTGAGAAGAACATAATTTTCAATCACAAACTACATACCGTCTGCATTACTTCGAAGTATTTATTACTAGTAAATAAAAGGGTAATTTATTCTTAGAGATGGCGCTGTAGATACCCCCTTCAACCCCTGGCGAAGCAATGAATGACTATTATACTACGGAACCGATTTGCATTAATCGAATTGCTATGCGTAAAAGAAGTCGCAAACTTTCCGAAAATTGTATATGAAGGCACCCTGTTGTAAGAGGCATCAAAGTTGACAACTTTGAGGAGTATATTTGTAAATGGCAGCCGATATCAATAATTTTTTGAGTAGAATAATCAACAAACATGCTTATAATGTCGTTGTATTTGTTATAGTTTTAAAGTAATTTGATTTACATCTAATGCGCAAAAAGTTACTTCATTTTCTTATTGCACAGTTGAACACGAAAAAAATTACGGGGTTCCGACGATTGATTTTGGTAGAGGGGACAAAAAAATATTCATGTGTCGACGTTTTGAAAGATCACATCAGAATTTTTTTTAAGGCGGTTGAAGTTTCCCATATTTGGCCGCTTCTTGCATCATATCGGTATATAAAACTATGTTTTATATCTGAGTTGTAGGGAAGGGTTCCCTGCAGATAACGTGACTAATCCAAACACGTACAAAGGTATACTCCATAAAGGACTGGGCATAGTCCAAAAGTAAATCAATTGTAAGTAGTAAACATGCTCTATTAAACTTTACAATGTTCTTGGGCTGAAACATATGGTCCATGACTGCATTGCATCGGACAAACCTAAAAACCATGTCATTAAAAATGGATTACTCACAAGAAGTTTGTTGGGCATGATTACTATCGTGAAAGCACTAACAATTGTTTGAAAATTACATACTCCATGACTGCATTACATAGGACCATGTTGTAACTAGTCCCTTTTAGCTCTTATGGACCACGCAGTCCAATATTATCTGCAGGGAATAACTAAAATTCATTGTCTTTTTATAACCCTGTAGGGAATGTAAATAGTAAAACTATTGTGTCGTACTAGTGACATTGTCAGCAGTACTACTGACCAGCTATATCCCAGCCAAAGTTTTCTGCTATTATCATTTAACACAGGTTTGTCATTGAAAATTTTTATCACTACTGACGAGGTAATACTTTTAGCATCACATGGTTACATTTGAAACAAAGGTTTACTAGTCTATTTTAGTGACTCTAGTCCACATAGCTGGCGCTACTCTGTCGATATATTTTTTTTATAAAAAAACCTTAAAATACAGCTTTTTATACATATGTAACTATAAATTATTTATACCAGTCTGTTCATAATATTTTAGAGCTCACAATAAAAAAATACAAGCTATTGACACATTCGTTGACAGTGTCACCAAAAATATACTAGATCTGTTGTCTGTAGCTAGTTTCTACACGTGCGTAGAAGGAAAGTTGTCGACAGTTTCACTAGTGCAGTGTCGCTGGAGAAAAGACTGTTGACAAAGAGACACTTAGTCCCACGCCGATCGCATGGAAAATTTATACGTGTTCTATGTGTTTAAAGAATTTTTAAGTTATTTAGTAAAAAAATATTGTTCAACAAATTGCTACATTTGCATAATGTGAACTATTATAAAAGTAAAAATACGTTTTCCTCTTGTATGACACGAAGATACATTTTGACAATTTAGTTTTGCTATTCTACCGAGGTTCTCTCTCATGTTATATCAGAGTTAATCGCAGTTGTGGACGCTTTGTTAAATCGCCATGCTGGTAATATCAATATTTTATTTTCGGTTGTCATGGATATCACAATAGCTGCGTTCGAGTACTTTTGCAGTAAAATGCAGTAAATTAGTAATTATTGAGTAAGCTGAAAAAACTACTTTCAAAAAAATCTCTTGCCTAAAAAAGTACGCGAACGGGAAAATTGTAAAAATTAGTAAGATTAAGAAAACAGGTGATTGCAAATAAATATAGTGTTGAAATATATTTACACTTTGGACTACTCAACTCTTTTTCTTAATGGTACTCGATGAACTATTTATTACAACAAGAATATTTTAAGAAAATATAAACAAATTATTTTCTGTGATCGTTTCCATGTGTTTATTTTTATTTTATTTGATTTCCCTAATTTGTGTCTGATTAAATTTATTCAAAAGTATTTGTTTTTGCTATTGACTACTTATAGCAAGTGCAGTACTAAGTAACCATATACTTAGCATTTTCTCAACTCCAAGGAAATGACAAAATAACAACGAAAATGGCTATAAATGGTTTCTACATTTTTTTCCTTTTAAAAGGCATATACAACACTTTTAACGAAGGAACAGTTTAAGTATAATTGTTCACTTATTATTTTGTTTGATTTTTCATTTTTTAAATAAAGTTTTTCACAAATTGTGTACTTTTTAATTTCTTGCTTTTGTTTGTTTACCTCTTGAATCATATGTTTTTTCGCAGTAAAAATTTGTAAATTCTCAGTCATGAACTGTCACTTTACGCTCTCAATTTGTGTTCTCATTTACTGTAACTTGAGTAAACGAACGCAATTTAGTAAAATGCAGAAAAGTTCAGTAAAAATTTTTAAAAACTTTTGGGTAGTCGATCACACTTAATTACAATAAACTTGAAGGTTATTGTGCGGCTCAAGTTTAACGTTTTAATACTTTAATTAAAAATTTTTTTTTTCCAAAATTCTTTTATATTGTTTGTATTGATGTATGTTATCTTTTGGTCTGCTTTCTTGAACTTAACAATTTGAGATTGACTAGAAATGATTCTTAAATCATTCGAAACCACATCTCTTCTAACTTCGTTACAAATCATCAGCCAGATGATTGTTTCAGCGTAGCAAATATTTGTTTCAACATTCCTACAGTTTTCCTACATGAAAAAAATTTTATTTTCAAAATATTTTTACGAACTCCCTACACTAAGTGCTTATAATTTAAATATACCTGGTGTAGCTGTTTTAGAATAGAATTAATTTTATTACATTTTTTCACTACAAACTCGAAATTTTAAAAAAAGCTCGCAGACAAAATTTTACAGCTTAAAATGTTTTCCTTATCAACAGTGTTCATACATCATTTTAAATAAATTTAATCATTTCATCTTCTAAAAATAACGCAAAAGAATAATTGAATCTAATTTCTCTTATTAAAATGAAAAAAAAACATTACAAAAATTTCAAACAAATTAACATAGTTTTGTAATGAAAAATTTATATTCACATCATCGCATTTGTAAAATTATATTTTTGTGTGAAAACACAGATATTAAAATCGTGAGTATAAAACAAAATGCTGAATAAAGTAGGTGTTAACACTAAATTTATTTTTACATTGCATATTACTATAAATGTAAAAATAGTGATAAATTATCAGATAAAAAGCAATTATATATTATTTCTCATTTATGGCAAATGACTGGCTTGCATGAAATTAAACTGAAAGTATCTTAGATATAATTGACTATTTAGTAAACTAATAATAAAAACATTTGTAAAAAAAAGAAAAAATAATTCACAAGCAATGTTAAATAGGAGAAAGTATCACTATGTATTGTAAAGTTTATAATTACAATGACAATAAATATTTTATGTGTTTATACATACGTGCTACGTTTGAATTGTGCGAAGACAAAAATGCGAAACCAGAAATAGTGCAACCAACATTCGGCTAAGTCAAATTTCATATGCACTTCACCAAACTTCAAACTTGATCTTCATGTAGAATCAGAGTTTTTTGAAGTTAAACACTTTTGTTTACTTTCGCAGATTAATTTTAGCTTTTGATTCTTTTTTTATATTTTTTTAATAAGGTAACCAAATCTTTCTCGCAATTTCCACCAATTTCAAGACAGCCGATCAACTTGTAACTTTACACACACAACATAACGTTCCCGAGGCAATACAATTGATTATAAAAGTGGGCAGTGTTACGCCCAAAGTCCAAAGTGTTATTAACTATTCAAACCCGAAACTTCAAATATTAACAATTAATTTTTTTTATTTTTGAAATTTGGCATACGACATTTGAAAAGCATAAGAAGAAAGTTGTATCTGTTCTATAAATATTTTTCATAGAAGTTTCAGAAAGTTTATCTCGTTTATTTCCATAGTTCTTGGGATTATACCCAAGATGGTGGTGTCTTGCTGTTTATTGTATAGAGCAGAATAGCCTTTTGTCATTTCAGGCGCTGTGTGTAACCTCTTCTTCTTTTCTTTTTGGCTACTACTGAAATACCTGTGTGATCTTTTGGTTGTGCCTTTTTGTTTCTTCTTATGTATTCTTCTATTGTTAGTGGTTTCTTACAGGGGGTCTTCACGTGCAATAAACCTGGAAATAATTATGTTTTCAACTGTCAAATTCTATTGCCAACACAATATGTTCACGTGTGGACCGCACAAACATTTATTTGCACATGTATTGCGAAATAGTTGTTCAAACTTATTTTCAAGCAATTATGTTGGAAATAAACTGTCAAATTTGGCTGTCATTTCCTTGACATTTGTTTTCGGGCGAATTAAATAAAAAACCGTGCAAATATGTATGTATATATTTACTTATTAGCATCTGCTAAGCTTTTTGACCAACAAAAAAATCAAACAAGCACAGAAAACGGTGAAGCTAATGTATTCATTCACAGCGAACTTTTTAATTTTATGTCCAATGTGCACTAAGTGTTCTCCACTTAAAAACATAAGCTTGTAAATGAACATATTTGTGACGTCATGCTGCCGACGTTATTGCTTATGTTCGGAAATAAATATTGAGCGTGGACACGTGCAGTTAGAGCTCACCATGGAGCTCGTAAGTTCAAGTTAATGCTGCTTGTTAATACTATATTATTCTATTTATATACTAGTTGTGAGAAGTTCTACACTTCTTTCTCAAAATTATTTATACTCTTATGGCCTTATTCACAAACGATTAATAAAGTTAATGTGTGCATTAAAACCGGTTTCCCAATATAAAAATCTAACATTAAACCTACTATAACATTATTTATAATTTTTGAATGAGGTTATTTATTATACTCTAAATATTTTCTATTTCAATATGAAAAAGTCGAAATACATGGTACTTAGTAAAAAATCCCATCCCAACGCAACGCTGAATATACAAAATCGAACGAGTACGGAGTTTTAAATATCTGGAGTCTTAATAAATGACCAGTAGGATTCATCAAGGTAAATTAAATGCCGCATATAGCTGGCGGGATGCGTTTTCTAAATACAACGTGTTGACCAGTCACGCCATCAACGTAGCAACAAAAGTACGCTTCGCAAAATGCTACATTTGGTCTGTGCTATTATATGGGGTAGAAGTTTGGACAGTTAAATCCTTTGCTGAGAGAAAATTGGAAGCCTTTAGAATGTGGATATACCGCCGAGTTCTGATTATACCATGGACTGTCAAACTCTCCAATGATGAATTATTAAGAAGGATGGATGTCAACCGACAACTAATACCAACAATAAAAAACGGAAACGGGTATTAAGAAACAATAAGTACGGTAGTCCCCGCTTAAGTCCGCATGTTAAATTGCGCGGTTTTTTTACGAATTTAAGCGGGGAATCATTTAAGCGAAATTTGGATAAATGCGCAAGTGACGCATTGAAAAAACTCGGATAAATGCACAATTGAAGCATTTATAAAACCTCGGATAAATGACGCATTTAAAAAACCTCGGATAATTCTATTTACGGATGATATTGAACAACCATGTACATATACGACACAATTCAATTTTACTTTTTTTTAGAATCTGTTAAGTTAAAGTTCTCTTTTTTATTCCACTCATTTTAATATGTTTAAAATTTCGCGTTTTATTTTGAAAAGGTTTCGCTTCTGCTGTTGCAAAAAAAAATTTTTAACAACAAATTCAAATTAATTTCTTTCTCTTTTTGTTTAGATTCTTTCAATGCCGATTAATAAGGTCTATGAATATGTAAAACAAAATATTTGCTGTGTAACTGTCATACTCTATATATGTTTAAAGATGTTTGTTATAACTATATATGGCAACACCAACTTCAGCTGTCAACGTTAATTATCGCTGATTCATTGTTAGTCTTCTGTTTTTCGCCATCTTACATTTTAACAAGTTCAACTTCTATCTTTTTCCCTTAAACTTATTAAACTTAATAAATAACTCATTATTATATAATAAATAGAATTATATTTAATATCAGCAGAAGTCGTGCATTTATTTTATTCGTACAGATACAACAATTTGGCGACGAGAGTAAAACTCGCTTTAATACAAAGATTCTTGTGTGCAAATCTTACAAAAGCAAGTGCAAGCAATTTTAATCAAGATGGATGCTAAACAGTTTGCTGTTTTTATGAAGGCGCAACAAGATTTAGTTGCACAATTATCTAAATTAACTGTTGGCCCTTCTACATCTTCAAGTGCAGTTCAAAATAGCAGCAACATTATAAATACAGCATGGGTGCCTAACTTTGAAGCTTTGATCCTGCCAAAGAAACCTTCCGCAATTATATACTGCGCTTCACAAATTACGTAAGCATGAAGAGTGTTGATGGCAATAAGGAATATTGTTTGAAGCTTCTTCTCAATTCGATTGGTGCAAAGCACTTTGACAGGGTAACGGCACTGGCGGCGCCAAAAATAGCTTCCGAACTACAGTACGACGAATTATTAAAGCTGTTGGAAGGTTATTTGGCTCCAAAAAGGAATGTGCTGGTGGCACAGCACAAATTCCTATCAAAATATCAGTGTGAAGGACAGTCAGTGGCGGATTTTGTGGCAGCACTTCGCACTGATATAATCGAGTGCGAGTTTGTGTCAGAATGCAAGTGCAAAAGCTCAATTTCTGACGTGTTCTTAAGAGCACAATTCATCCGTGGCATCAGCGACAACAGCATTCGTGAACAGCTGCTGCAATCAAACACATCAAAATTTGAAGAAATTGTATCAAAAGCGTTGGCACTCGAGGCTGCAAAATTAGACGCAAAGGAATTGTCACATGCTGTGACAAATTCACCTAGTTCAACAATAAATAAAATTTTCAATAAGAAAAAGGTTTCCAATCATTCAACAAACACACATAAGCGAACAAAATGTAGCGTAAACTACGAGCAATTGGGTATTGCAGGATTATGTCTGCGCTGTGGTAAGAATGACCATTTTGCGAAGGACTGTCGCTCCTCTTCAAAGTTAAAATGTAAATTGTGCGAAAGGCATGGGCATGTAGCAAAAGTCTGCATTGCCTCTCTTTTGGCAGATAGTCCTAACGCCGGGCCCAAAAATAGACCCCGTACATGAGGACAATCGACAAATCAAGTGCGTGCTGAAAATTCCGATTATGGAATTTTTAAAGTTGTCGACGTGTACAGTAATACATATGATTTGAATTCTGATCGGTACTACGCAAATATTTTAATAGAAGGAAAAATTTTAAAATTCGAGGTAGATTCTGGCTCCGTCTATTCGTTTTTGCCAAGAAATTTGTTCGAAAAACTAAAATTATCAAAGGAAATAAAACCGACCAACATCGTGTTTCGATCCTATACCCATAATAAGTTCACTCCTGAAGGCAAAGTACGTGTAAATGCTAAATTCAATCACGTCTTAATCACTGTTGATATTTATATTGTACCGGACGGTTGTACGGCCCTAATAGGCAGAACATGGATACGTCGCCTGGGTATTAACCTGTCTGAACTGGATCAGAACAATTCAAACGTAGCGTTTACAAATTCTATTAGTGATTCGGAATGTATAGACGATTTTTAATAGCAGAATTTTCATTAGTTTTTGAAGAAAGAATCGGCTGTATCCCCAGATACAAAGTTTCATTGCAGTTAAGAGAAAACACTAAACGTATTTACACTAAAGAGCGTCAGATCGCGTACGCACTTACAGATAGAGTTAATAAGGAACTTGATGCACTGGAAAATGCAGGGATTATCACGAAAGTTGCCAACAGTGACTGGGGCTCTCCACTAGTGGTTATTCCGAAGGCTGACGGTGGAGTCCGACTTTGCGTCGACTATAAGGTCGGCGTAAATCAACGATTGGTAAGTGCACACTACCCAATACGTAAAACCGAACAAATTTTCAACAGCCTAAAGGGCTCGCGCTATTACTGTCGTCTTGATTTATACAAGGCATATTTGCATGTGCAAGTTGATGATTTTTCATCCGAAATTCAGACAATTTCTACACACCGAGGTACATTTAGGATGAATCGCCTGTCCTTCGGCATCAAAACCGCGCCTGCGGAATTCAACAGAATTGTGGATCAAATTTTACGTGACATTCCAAAAACGGAATCATATTTCGATGATATCGTTGTGCATGGGGAGACTTTTAGCCAAGTGCAAAGCAAATTTGAAAGCCTGTTTGACTCAACTGAAAACTTACGACCTTCATTTAAATCTTTCAAAATGCTCTTTTTACAAAAAACAAATTGAATTTTTGGGCCATACAATAGAATACAACAAAGTAAAAAAATCTACGTCGAAAGTAAAAGCCATTGTGGAAATGCCCCAACCAAAATGTATTGAAGATGTCCGTCGTTTTCTTGGTATGGTGACCTATTACTCAAGGTTTATACCCAACGCCTCCACGCTAACCACACGATTACGATTATTAATGCGCAAAAATGCCGTTTTTAGATGGACCTCCAAATGTAAAAAAGCCTTCAATGAGTTGAAAAATGAGATTGCAAACGACCGCGTTTTAATGCCATTCAATCCTGCTCTTAAAGTTCAGCTGGCTTGCGATGCTAGTCCTACAGGGATAGCAGGAGTTTTATCGCACGTTGTTAATGGAGAAGAACGGCCAATTGCCTTTGCCTCTAGATCGCTAACCCCAGTCGAACAGAATTACTCACAGCTAGACCGCGAGGCTTTATCAATTGTGTATTCTGTTCAACATTATCATGAGTACGTCTACGGGAGGCTCTTCACGCTTATTACAGACAACCACCCGCTATCCCGCATCTTCCATCAAAATTCAAAATTACCACAAATGACGTTGTTGGCAACAACGCTAATAATATTTTTATATAGTTCCTTTTATATTTTTAATTTGTTCAAACATTTATAATCCTCACTGTAACTTTATTATATTACATATTACCATTTATTTAGTGAACTCATTAGCTCTCAATTACTTACATATATACAATCAATATCTTTGAATTTATTTTAATGTTATACTGAGTAAAAGAGAGTAATTGAATTTACGATATTTGTTGGACACATGGTATGTGCATATTAATTTAATTACTGCATACAATTTATTCATATTTATCTATCTTTCTTTTCTTTTATGCCTACATATTTAAATATTGCTAAAAGTTGTTGTTGACATTCTTAAGCTTACCGCTATATTTTGTTAATCTTGTTTTACGATTGTAAAATATTGCAGTAGCTTATAATTTTAATTGTACTTAAGTTCTTGAAGCGAAACCATCAAAAATAAAAAATAGCTTTTATTAAAATTGTTAGTTAGCTAGTTTTTTTTCCTTGAACATATTTATTGGTGCCGAAACCCGGGAACAAGTGTGTAAGAATTTAGAAATTTGTGAAGTGATATTAATTATTAAAAATTGATGTTGATAAAGTTTGAAATATTTTCTTATTCCTAAAATTAATCTTAAAATTAATTGGTAACATATGAATATATACTTTTATATAATCTTTAATTTCAAATTTTAGTCTACTTGGTGCTAAATTAATAACTTGGAAATTCACGATAAATTTTTGATCTACACATTGGTTTTCGATTTTATCTTCTTATTTTAATTCTTGCGAATAAATAATGTCTAATTTAGCTGAAATTATTAGGAAACAGCGTGCTTATTTAGACCATCTTAATAAGTTACATACGCGATTCCAGGCGAAAAATGAAAAAGCGAAAGGTTATTTAACTAGTATCCTTCAAGAAATAGATGATATTAATGCTAATTTTAAAAGTAATCATGAAGAAATTGAAAATTTTCTCCATGAATCTTCCTTGAAGGCTGATGACGTTCCTTATATACAGGAAGACTGCTTTTATGCATTTTCCGATATGTTTTTACTATTTAAGGGTGAAATTCTTGACAGTTTTCCGGAACGGCCGACCAGCTCCCCCGCTTATGCAAGCACATTTGCTCTACCATCTAGTCATGCAGATATTACTGCGAATGTAGATGCAAAATTGCCCAAAATCTCTTTACCGAAATTTTCCGGTGACTACATGGAATGGATGCCATTCCAAGACATTTATTTGAATCTTGTACATAATAATGTTAGCCTTTCGAAGGTGCAAAAATTTTATTACCTTAAGGGTACTCTTTATGGCGAAGCAGCCAGTTTAATTAAAACAATATGTGCTACAGAAGCAAATTACGACTTAGCGTGGTCTACTTTAAAGTCAAGATACCACAATGAACGTGTTATCGTTGATGCATTGATAAAAAGGCTTTTGAATATTGAAAAATCAAATGGAAGTTTTCAATCCATAAAAGCTATCCTTGATACTACTAAGGAATGTATCAGCTCTCTTAAGAATTTAGACTTTAACACTTCTACATGGGATCCGATTTTGATTACTATTATTGGGCAAAAATTGGATTTACCCACTCGTAGAGATTGGGAACATTCTCTAAAATCTTCGACGAAAGTACCTTCTCTTGACGAACTGCTGAATTTTCTTGAGAGAACTTTTAGAACTCTCGAATCTTTACATGAAGACATGCCGTCTTCAAATAGAAATGATCGTTTTCAAAAGAGAAATCAGTCAAAGTCGAAAAAATCAGTTTTTCATACAAATCAAATAACGCAGAAACAACCCGGTTTATGTTCACTTTGTCAGAAACCTCATGCGTTGTCGAAATGTTACAAATTTATTGCTTTTAACGCAAAATCGAAGGAAGAGTTTGTCAACAATAATGGTATATGTCGTAATTGCCTTACACGTGGCCATCAACAAAATAATTGCCCATCGACTTACCGTTGCAATTTATGCAAGCAACCTCATCATACCATTTTGCATCCGAATATATCCGACAGTTTTGGGAGTTCGCATTTTTCTAGTACAATCCAAAATATTAATAATTCTTCTTCTGCAAATGGGCAGATTTCATCTAATAACGTTTATTTCTTTAGCAATGTTATACTTTCAACCATTCGATTAATCGTAAATTGCGAAAATGGTACATTTCAATTTAGAGCACTTTTGGATCCAGGCTCCCAGGGAACTTTGGTGGCAGAAAGAGTTGTCCAACTTTTACGTCTAAAGAGACACAAATCTAATTGCAGTGTACAGGGTGTAGTTGAAACTAAAGTCAACAGTTGCAAAGCATGGGTAATTCTTGATCTATGGTCTACTAATTATAAGCCAGTAATTAACTGTGCTGCATTAGTCCTTAATAAATTAACGAATTATACACCTAATATTTCTTGTAAAAAACTATCTATACCTCAAAATATTGTGGAGTCATTGGCTGATCCTCAGTTTGATCATTCTGATCAAATTGATATTATTCTTGGATCGGACATTTTAGGTTCGTTATTGATACCCAGTAATTCATTTAAACATGAAAATTTGTTTTTTCAAGAAACTCTGTTTGGTTGGGTTTTTTCTGGTCCCACCCAGTATCAATCGTATTCTCCTGTAATCGTACATACTGTGAACTTAGATGCAACTCTAAAACTATTTTGGGAGCAGGAGGAGGTAGAAGTTAAAAGAAAATATACAGATGAAGAATCACTGTGTGAGCAATATTTTCTAAATACAACTAAACGCGATGAGACTGGACGGTATACAGTGAGTTTACCTTTTAAATCGGTGATCGGTGGTTCATCGTCTATTGAATTAGATAACAACCATGTCAATGCCTATAAACGTTTAGTACAACTAGAAAGACGTTTTGTTAGTCAGCCAAGTTTTTGCGAAAGGTATAAAGAATTTATGAGTGAATATGAAGAGTTAGGGCATATGAGAAAAATAGGTAGTTATCCAGCGAACATTCAGAAACTTTCTTATATATTACCTCATCACGGAGTATTAAAAGAAAACAGTAACACGACTAAATTACGAGTTGTTTTTGACGGTAGCAGCCACAGAATTGGTCAAGACTCGCTAAATGAGAAGCTTTGTTCAGGCCCAGCTCTGCAAAATGCTTTGCCCCAGATAATTAATAAATGGAGACGCCATAGAATAGGGTTTTGTGCCGACATTGAAAAAATGTTTAGGCAAATTGAAATTTGTGAAGAACATCGACATTTTCAACAGATTTTATGGCGTTTAAACCCTTTTGATGAAATTTCAATTTACGAGTTGAATACCGTTACTTACGGAACTACCCCTGCACCTTATTTATCCATCAGAGTTTTGCGAAAATTGGCTGAAGACAACTCACATTCGTTTCCAACAGAATCTAAAATTTTAGCCCATGATTCATACGTCGATGATGTTATCTCTGGCGCAGATTCATTGGATGCTGCTGTTGCCATACAGAGGAATTTGTGTACTGTGCTTAAAAGTGGAGGGTTTAACCTCAGAAAATGGATTTCTAATTCTCCTGATTTATTGCTTGAAATCCCTGATGAGTTCAGAGAAAAATCTGTTTCCTTGAATTTTGACCATGATAATGTGGTAAAGACATTAGGAATTCAATGGTTCCCTAATTCTGACACTTTTTCATTTAAAGTTATTGAACCACAAATAGATAAAGTAACAAAGACGTTAATTCTTTCTGAAACTGCAAAGCTTTTTGATCCATTGGGATGGCTCTCGCCATCTACAGTCTTAGCAAAAATTATGTTTCAGAAATTATGGTTAGAAGGCTTAGACTGGGACTCTGAAGTTCCATTATATATAAAAAACGCGTGGCTTAGGTATAGGAAAACGTTGAAAAGCGTAGAGCAAATAAAAATGCCACGATGGCTAAGCTACAGTCCTGAATCCATTGTGGAACTTCATTGCTTTTGTGATGCATCCAATGATGCATATGCTGCAGTAATATACGCAAAGGTATATTGTGGAGTTAGTGTGAGTATACAAATATTGCAGGCAAAGACCAAGGTAACACCAGTAAAAACAGTAACAATACCGAGGCTAGAACTGTGCGCAGCTACTCTTTTAGTAAAATTGGCCCAAAAGGTTAAAGAGTCACTTTTAGACGTTGCAGTTAATCAAGTAGTCTACTGGAGTGATAGTTCTACCGTGCTAAGCTGGATAAGAAAGCATCCGTCCAGATGGAGTGTATATGTTTCTAATAGAGTTGCCGAGATTCAACGCCATACAAATGCCCAACAGGTGAGATATGTGCCTTCAGCTTACAATCCAGCAGATTGTGCCTCCAGAGGTGTATTACCAGAAGACCTTGTGAAGAATAGCATGTGGTGGCATGGACCAGAGTTTCTAAATCATCCACCTTCACATTGGCCAAAAAATATTTGCAATACAGAAACAACGTTAGAAGAACATAAATCAAAAATAGTTAATAATGTAAGCATTGAAACGACGTATCCTGATATTTTACATAAGTATTCCTCGCTGAATAAATTAATAAGAATTTGTGCAATTTGTTTGCGATTTTCTAATAACTGTAAAAGAGATAAAGAATGTAAAAATTTTGGTACAATTACAACTAAAGAGATGAAAGCTTCATTATATGCACTGATTAAAATAACTCAGGCCATTGATTTTAATATTGAAATAGCAAACATACTTTCAGCCACGCTTGTTAAAAACAAACATATTTTAAAACTAATGCCTTTTCTTGATGCCTTTGGGATTCTTCGTGTTGGCGGAAGGCTGCAAAACTCCAGTTTAGCGTTCTCTAAGAAACACCCAATTTTACTTGCCAAAACTAACCCATTGGCAGTTCTAATCATACTAGAATCTCACCACAAAACTCTTCATGGGGGTTTGACATTAACTATGTCATATGTTAGTCGAAATTTTTGGATTATTTCAGGTAATCAGATAGCTAAAAGGGTAATTAATAATTGTGTTAACTGTTTCAGATATAATGCCAAGACCTCAGAACAAATAATGGGAAATCTACCTCCTGTACGCATCAATATGTCCAGACCATTTAAGCATAGCGGTGTTGATTTTGCTGGACCAGTTCAATTAAAATGCTCAACATTAAGATCATCAGTTGTATATAAGGGATATATATGTGTATTTATTTGTATGGTTACAAAAGCAATACACCTAGAAGCGGTATCTGACCTTACTACTAATGGATTTTTGGCTGCTTTTAGACGTTTAGTATCCCGTAGAGGTGTATGCACAGATATATATTCTGATTGCGGAACTAATTTTGTTGGCGCTTCTAAAGAACTGAAAGTTCTGTACCATAGAAGCCAATCGTCTCTGCCAGAAGATCTTCGCCAGAATCTATCTTGTAATGGTACAAACTGGCTTATTCCGCCAGCCTCCCCACATTTTGGCGGTTTGTGGGAGGCTGGTGTTAAATCAGTTAAATACCACCTAAAACGTGTAACGAATGATCGTGTCTTGAGCTATGAGGAGCTCTCCACTTTATTATGTCAAGTTGAGGGTTGCCTGAATTCACGTCCTCTTTGCCCTCTTTCCACAGACCCGGCTGACGTTGATGCACTCACTCCTGCACACTTTCTAATTGGAGAGCCCACTGTATGTATACAAGAAGAAAGTCTCCTTGACACAAACGTTTCATATTTATCACGTTGGAAAGTAATCGAAAAAATAAAGCAATCTTTTTGGAAAAGGTGGTATTCTGAGTACCTAAATCGAATACAATCACGCCCAAAATGGGTAGATAATCAACGCAATTTACAGATAGGAGATTTAGTAATTATAAAAGATGAAAGGTGCTCATTCAAGAATTCAAGACATTCATCCTGGAAGGGATGGACTCGTAAGAGTTGTATCCATTCTATCTAAACAAAAAATTTTTAAAAGACCTATAACCAAAATATGTTTACTTCCTTCAAATGATCTCTTTTCAGATCCGATTGAAAAAATCACAAGCTCCAGAGTAATCAGACGGCAAATGTAGGTTTGCATATTTCGCTGTGAGTCGAAGCATAGCGGGGTCCAAAAGGACCCGACTAAATTTCTTCCACCGGCGAATCTACATTTCAACCAGGCTAAGAACAGTAGTTCTTGGAGCGGAGTATGTTGGCAACAACGCTAATAATATTTTTATATAGTTCCTTTTATATTTTTAATTTGTTCAAACATTTATAATCCTCACTGTAACTTTATTATATTACATATTACCATTTATTTAGTGAACTCATTAGCTCTCAATTACTTACATATATACAATCAATATCTTTGAATTTATTTTAATGTTATACTGAGTAAAAGAGAGTAATTGAATTTACGATATTTGTTGGGCACATGGTATGTGCATATTAATTTAATTACTGCATACAATTTATTCATATTTATCTATCTTTCTTTTCTTTTATGCCTACATATTTAAATATTGCTAAAAGTTGTTGTTGACATTCTTAAGCTTACCGCTATATTTTGTTAATCTTGTTTTACGATTGTAAAATATTGCAGTAGCTTATAATTTTAATTGTACTTAAGTTCTTGAAGCGAAACCATCAAAAATAAAAAATAGCTTTTATTAAAATTAATAGTTAGCTAGTTTTTTTTTCCTTGAACAACGTTATCAAGACCGCAAAGGTACGCCGCATTCTTGTCAGGTTACAATTATGAGGTTGTCACAAAGAAAAGTGAAGACAATATAAATGTAGATTGTTTGGCCAGAGCTTCTTTAACCACAGGTATGAATATTATAAACTCTATAAACGACGAGGTACACTCTATTTGCAATGCAACCTTACTACAAATAAGTTCATTAGAACTTAATTATAATTCAATTCGTAATACTACAGAAGATGAACAACTTTCGAAAATCATAACGCAACTACGTAGTACAAACGTGGCCGATACAGAATACACCATCGATTCAGGAGTTTTATTTAAGGGAAAAAGGGTCATGATTCCTAATTCACTTCAACAAGCGGTACTAAATGAGCTACATTACACCCACATGGGAATAACGAAGATGAAGCAACTAGCAAGACGATATGTGTTCTGGCCTTCAATAGATAAGGACATTGAGAAATATGTCCGTTCGTGTACAGCTTGTGCCTCCGTAAGAAACAATCCTCCAAAAACAAAACTACATCCCTGGGAAGAACCACAAGAGAATTGGGAACGAATCCATATTGATTACGAGGGACCTTTTCAAGGTTATCAATTTCTAGTTGTCATCGACGACAGATCTAAATGGGCAGAAGTGGGCGTATGCTCCGCTGCACCAACATCAACATCCACCATTGAAATGTTATCCAACATTTTTGCCAGAAACGGATATCCAGAAGTCATGGTATCCGAAAACGCCACCATTTTCAAGAGTGACGAATTTACAAAATTTTGTTGCAATTCTGGTATTCTACAAAAATTCATTGCACCTGGGCATCCAGCAACCAATGGCTTAGCCGAAAGAAATGTCCAGACTTTAAAGAAACGTCTGACGGCGATGTTAGATGATACATTGCCCATACCAAAAAAGATTCGCGAGATAATTTTTAGATACAGGGCAACGCCTCTACAAAGTAGGAAATCACCAGCTGAGCTGTATTTAGGAAGGCAAATAAGGATACGACTAGATGCTCTAAAGCCGCAAAAATTGTGCAGAAGTCGTGCATTTATTTTATTCGTACAGATACAACAATGTTATTTATATTTTTTTATTTAGATTTTGACAGTAAGACGAAGCAGTACAAATGAATATCGTTTCTAATACATAAACATATCCATCTATTTTTATTGATCAACATTGCTTAAGACCCCCAGACACGTTCAAAATGCTTGCTAAGCATGGTCATAGTATAAGTGAAAATTTGATAGTATGTGTGACACCAACGACGCTTGATGAAAAATCAAAAATTTAGATTTTTGGCATGCTTGTCATTTTAATAACATTTTGCTTTCACACTAACACAGTTGCACGTATTATTACAGTTTTTGACAAGTCTTAATACAAAGTATTATAGTGTGAAAGGCCCTTAAATAACATTTTTGTTAGTAACATTTCATTCTTCAGCGACATTGTTATATTTTTTAGCTAAACGAACAGCACAAAATCAAAGTAAAAATGAATGCTTGGTGAGCGGTGGGCATACGTACACGAACTTGACAGCAAGCATTTCGAACGTGTCTGAGGCCTTTTACTTCCAGATATTTTTTTTATAAAAACGGGGTTTCTTTTTTAACGCACTTAAGCGAATGATTTTGCTAATCTATATATAATTTTGTCTATATAGTGATTCCTTTAAGCGGGGCGCATTTAAGTGACAATGTTCTAGTAGAATATGTACGAATATTTTTGTTGTCAGCAGTTTTCGCGCGTTAAAGTGGGGAATTCACTTAAGCGGAGCGCATTTAAGAGGGTGCTACTGTACGAAATTTTACAACGAACACTTAAAGGAAAATTTTAAGGAAAACGTGGTAGAGGCAGAAGAGAATCATGGCTTAAAAACATCCAGAACTGGACAGGATATAGCGATGAAAATGCCCTCCTGCACGCCGCTAAGATCCGAGAGCTGACCGTTTTAGCATAACACCAAACAATAAAGTGTATATGTACATGTATTTATAAGCATAAAGTTGTACGATCACTAGGATCCGAATAACGCATGGGCAAATAAAGAAGATGAAAAATAGGCGTGGCACCTCGCCTATCCAAAGAAATATTATACCGACAATCTTTAAAATTTTGATTCTGTAACTCTGTCGCTAAAGCTGCTCACACACTTATGATTTCTGCGTGTGATTTGTCCGCAAAACTTTCCTCCACACACTTCCAACCAATCACATTAGACTTAAATGTCAACAAATAAATATGCATTGTGAAGCGGATGATGCAATTGCTCTTTTGATTATTTAATAATGTACGCAACAAAAAAATAAATAAATTAAAAAAATTAAGAGGAAATATTGACTTTTAAGCCGGAATAAACGTTCACATATTAAATTCTGAAAAATATATTGAAACTATAACTCCAAACCACTATGAAAATTTAAAACTGCTTTCTACACATCTCTGTTGTGCATTCATAGAGACCTAAAATAAAAAAAATTGAAATGCTGCGCAAAATACCACTAAAAGTCGAACAAATCACAAGTGTGCAGTTGAAAATTTTCTCTCCGCCCCTTAACTTGTAACAAGACGAACAAATCACATACACGGGTCCACAGGTGTGTGGGCGGTTTTATGAGAACAGTTAACCAGAAAAGAGTTTTTGTTTCTATCTAAAATAATATATTATATTTGGAGCCACTTTTTGACTTTGAGATTAAAACTAATTTTATTCTCTAATTAGCTCATCTGACAAATAAATTAATCTAGTATCAAATGAATATAATGTTTTTGGGTGGTGGTTTAAGCCCTGTAGTATTATTATATTGAATAACAAAATGGCAACATTATCCTGCAGCTTTCAAATTTGTTATCAAAGAAACAGAAGAAGAAAATGCTCGAATTTGATCATATTTACAATCTTAAGGCAGAATTAGTTTGTACGTTCTGTGCTGTTACGAATTAGCTGTTTTGTTTCTATTTAATTGAAAAAGTGTATGCCTGGTTTGTTGTTACTTTTTCGTTCTGTTCTGTTGCGGACTATTCTGCAGAAAATAGAATAAAACGTTAAGTGACAGTTTGTTGTGATATAAAATATTAAACATTTTTTGTTCAAAGTCAGAAAATTTAGTTTCAATTCAAGATTTTCTAAATATTTAAATATTTTTTTTTAAATAAAAAACAATGGAAGACGAAAAGCTAATTATTTTAGTGGAAGAGAGTGATATATTATATAAGAAATTTAACAAGTTCTACAGACTGCCAGAAAAAAGCCGTGCCCGTATTGTCACAAATTTCTAAGGAAATGTGTTCACCAGGTAAGCCTCTACAAAACATTTATGTATGATAATTTTATATTGCTTAACATGAATATTCTTTGAGGAAACTTGCATAGAGACAGGTTTTCAAATGGAAAGAAGAACGAAAAGCTTGCATCCGGTAGTGGCACAGTGTTTAGAGATCGTTATGACTCCAAGCAATAGATTGGATGGAAGTTGCGTGCGCTAAATACCTATATAAAAGATTAGTTTGAAAAAATCAATAACACAAAAAGAAAAAATTTATACTTAAATGCTTACAGGAGTGTTATGGAGAGTCTTTCCTCAGGAGATATACAATGACCAGGCTTTCTTAGTGATCTTTTTATTAACGACAGCGAAAGCTCGTAAACATCCTTTGTCGTTCTTATGTGGGAAAAAATGTTCGTCATCCATGTCCTTAATTCTTTTAAACACTTTCTGGTAGTATCCTGGCGTACCACGACGCTTCTTCCGACACTTAATTGTTTGGTACATTTTGCACACATTTATAAAATTCATTCCTACAATTACATCGTTCACAACCGCAAGTTCAGAGTCAGAACAAAATTAAATACTTATTTTTTTTCTTTTTGTTTATTAAAAAAATTTTACGAATGTAAACAATTTCAATATTTTTCTTTTGTTTTTAAAAACGGTTGACTCCTTTTACAGAACAAAAAATTCGAAAAAAATTCCTACAGAAAACAACGGCACAGAACGGCAACGAAAAGTAAAAACTAATGAGGCCTTTAGTGTTGAATGAATTAACTATTTTTACAAGTGATATGAATGTGGATTCAAGAACATCGGCGAATTTCACAACTAGTAAGGTGGAATAAGGCTTTCATATATTTCGGAATCACTAAAATCTTCCTCTCCACTAGAATAATCCATTTTTATTTGGTTTTCTTAAAATTCTGTCTTTTTTGTTTTGTTTTCATTGGCTCAACAACTGTTTATGTTAAGCATGTGTATGTTCACAGTTCTAGCTTAAGATCAAACCACCACGATTGGCAAAACCATATAATCGACTACCCAAAAACAAAAAATAAAGATTAAGATTAATTTAATCTCTAATCTCAAAGTTAAAAAGTGGCCCTTAGAGTCTCAGTAAGAATGTACTTTTTTATTTTAAAATAAAAAAAATTTATTTTTTGTATTTGTGATATTTTTTATTGGACTTTAAAGAAGACATGATGTATGTATGTACATATATGGAATAAAATATTGGTCAAATGGCCCTCACGCCTCTGATGACAGGCCATTACACTTTTCATTAAATTTTCCATGCCATCTTCAAAAAAGTAAGGCATGAGCAAAATCCGCACCAGGAAGTTGCTCATTGTGGGTGCATTTGTTCCTAATGGATTGCATGAGGATTTTCTGAGTGCCGAATTCGACATTTTTGTAAATTCACGAAGCCATGGTAACGCGCTTCATCGAAAAAGATGACTTTTTTTCCGAAAAATTGGGATTGACTTCACTTTGCTCCAGTACCCATTGTTTAAGCTCCAGAGTAAGCCGCATTTTCTACGCATGAAGGTGAAGGTCTTTTACCAACAGTAAAGGCTTATCTGTTGTTTTTATATTTATAAACAAATATTTTAATGACCATAATATGTGTGTATGTACATATTTATCAGTTTTAACATTTAACCAAATTTGTTTTAAACTAGTAAATACTAGAGATGGAATCGTGAGTGACTTTCAACTCACGCTAATGCATGGTCGCGATAAAAATTTTTACTCATGCACGACCTTATATTTCTGGCTCATTTCATGTACGCTCACGTGAGTGGAAAAAAAGTTACTCAGAATCACGCTCACAAATACTCAGGAAAAAAATAAATTATTTTTTTACTGGTATGTTCTACTAGTCAGATGAATAAACTGTTCCAATAATACTTTAATAATAAAACCAATTTTAATTTAATTAAAAAGGAAATGGCTAAAATTAGATTTAAACTTGAGCCAAACAATTAGCTAAACTAATTAAGTAAACACATTAATTACTAAAAACGATGGCACCACTCCACTCCATGTTTCCATCGTCACAGTTGGTTAAAGTACTAAGAAATTCAACTACAAAAGACAAAAACCAAGTAAACATACATACATAAATGGGAAACAGCTGGATTTCAGCAGGCGAGAAAATAATATGTATATATACTATATATGGAATAATTAATCATCACAGATGGGAATTTTGTGCCAACCGAAATTGATTTCACTTTGTAGAAATTAATAATTTGTTAAACAATACGGTTGGTATTCCTAGTCACTAGTATCCACCGACAAAAGTGGTAAATCCGAAAAAATAACGCTTATAAGGTGGTGTAGCGACCTTGAAATCAGTACCGATCTGTTCTGCTAGTCTGATGGATAATTGTTCCAACATTACTTTCTTAATAAAATAATTTTAGTATTTTAATCGCACTTTTTCACAAAATTAATATTTTACATATTTAGTAAAATATTAATAGTTTCACTAAAAACAAATTTGATATTATTTAAACTTTTCATTTGTTTTAATGAAGGTTTAATACCTATAATATCTCCAGTTGTTCTAAGAAATATTTGTGTAAAGTTCCCTGATGATCTGCACTAGCAACAGTGAAATGCGCATAGGAACTAGCAATACCCCTCAATAATAAATTTCAATTTGTTTTTAAATAAACTATTAAAATTTTACTAAATACACACAGAAAAAAACCCAATGTAAAATCAACATGAAGAAATGTTGATATCAAGTCAATGTTAATATGTGGAAAAAATCCAATTAAATTTACTTTTAATATTGTTTTAAGTTAAATCAAAGTTTAAAATTGTTAGTTTAGTATATAAATATGTTGATTTAAAATTAATCACATTGAAATAAGATTGTACATTTTAAATTTTACCTTTTACAGGGTTAAGATAACATCAATCAATGTTTAATTTTTTAAATTCCGTTTTTGAAGTAATAATTACAGTTTTTCATGTAAAATTTACATTGCATATAGTTGAGAAAAGATTAACTATTGGAAAATCAACATTGTTATAAACATTAAAAATGAATTTGAAAAACTTTGAAAAAACTTTTTTCAATTTTAAATATTGATAAACGTTGGCTTTTGTTAAATCAACATGTTAAAAAAGTTAAATAAAATTTGTGAAATATTAATAATGACTGCAATAATATTAAAATAAACATGTGAACATGAAACATGTTGAAACAACGCGAAACATATTGAAATTAAATTAATTCATGATAAGAGAGGAAATTCAAAAAGTACAGCGTACAATGTCAATTCAACATGATTTCTAGTTGTTTTAAAGTGGATGACTATAACTTTTATTTAACTTTAATATCATATTATATTAACAAGAAACGCTTATGAAGCAAAATTGTTAACAAATCTAGTTGAATCAACCTTGTTTTAGATAATTTTACATTGAATTTGCAATGTAAAATATTAATTTTTGGAAAAAAGTGCGATAAAAATTTTAAAATACTAAAATTTTAGCAATTCCCATAAAAAGCACCAAAAATAATTTTAGTTTATAAAAAAATTTCTAAAATTAATAAAGAAATGGGTAGTTAGACTCCGACTTGAGCCAAACAATTCTTTTCGACATAAATCTAAAACAATTCAAGTAATTACCTGCAAATATTCATTAAAAAATTACAATATTGGAAGAACATCACAAAACAATCACGTCAAAAACCTCCTCATGCACGCTCAATTTCATTATACTCACGATCATGCACGCTCACGTGATTGAACCAAAATATTAATCGCGAACATGCGTGATCACACATGATTTACGTGAGCGGTGCCCATCTCTAGTAATTACTGTAACTTCGTGGCACAAGTTCAAGATCACAGTCGCTTATGAGTTCTTGTAAATGTTAAGCTGGTTTAGTTTACTCACCAACCTTCATTTTATACTACATATACATATGTATATATGTACATACATATACTCGTATGTCAATAGATGTACATATACCTACATACATACATATGTATGACTGTATGTGCACATAATGCCTTTGCACTGAAAACATAAACAAATTTGTTTACATATGTATATATGTATGCATATGTACATATATGTACTTACATATTTGTGTATAAGAGCAAGATAAATACAAGGGCTCATTTGATTAAAAAAGTCAATCTTTCAAACATTACAAAACTAAATTTATGGCGATGCAATACGTGATTTTGCTATCCCTTGCAAATTATACATAGTGGTGCATAATCAGCTACATATGTACATATATATGTACGTATGTATGTATATGGTTTGAATTCTTTCTACTTTTTAATTATTATTTTTTCTTAAATTCAAAAAGAAATGGGGAAAATCAGATGCGAACTTGAGCCAAACAATTCTCTTCAACACAAACCTAAAGCAGTTCAGCTAATTACGTACAAACAGTAATTATTAAAAACGACGGCACCCGTCATACTCCATGTTCACGATGTTACAGATGGTTGAATACTAAGAAATTCAACTACAAAAGACAAAAACCAAGTAAACAGCAGCCAATGGCGCTGAAAAAAGGGACAGACTAACAATATATAGAATAATTAATCAGCAGAGATAGGAACTTCGTACTAAGTGTAGCGACCGCGAAATCAATACTGATCTTTTCTGCTAATCTGATGAATAAATTGTTTCAATATTAATTTTTTAATAAAAAAAAATTATCTAAAATTTCTGAAATTAAAAAAGAAATGTGCAGTCAGATTTGAACTTAAGCCAAACAATTCCGTTCAACATAGAAATAAACCATTTGGTTTTTGTCAATATGTGTTTGTAAGAACCCTTCCTAGTGCTGCAATGCACCTATCACGAACACTGCTCAAAATATTGAGCGTATACGGGGAACCATACAGCATAGTCCCTCAATATCAACAAGAAACGTTCCGCACAACTTGAACTACCACAGCGGTCGCCGCCGAGAATTTTGAATGTGTACATTAGACTGTTCCCATATATTAGCTAAACTTTTGCAAGAGTTCAAGCCGAGAGACTAACAGCAACCCATTGACTACACCATTCTAACAAATTATTGCGCTCACAAGCGAATTTAAGAGAAGTTTTCTTTGGGAATATTAAAAAAAGTGTATATTAAAAAACCATGAGTCATCCCCCAATTCAATATCAATATACGAAATGAAATCATGGCCATTACACACGATACATTTTTTAAAGCTAATAAAAAAAGAAAAATTAATAATCGCATAAATAAAATAGTTATAAACAATTTAAACCATATAGCTCGTTTTGTACACCCCTGTAGATTAGTTTTTTTTTATAACGATTCCCAAAAATATTTTCTAACCGAGGCCATTCATGAGCTGGACCGTGACTAAAAAGTTTCATTTTGGTGCCTTTTTTAATTTTTTTTTCTTTCCCAAAACAACATACATATAAACTTAATGCATCATTTGAAAATTTGTTTGAAGCCGTGTCCAATGGTGCATAGCAATTATTGAGCCGTGTCATAATATACTATGTGATATGTTTTCCATATTGTCATACTAATTTTAAGAACGAGTTATAAAGTGGTCATTTACAATCCAACCTCGATCCAGAAATTTTACCAATACCAGTATATTTTCTCAAATTGTCCGGTGCTCATAGTAAGCACGCTACACTGGATCTTACGAGCGTAAAAATCGACCCTTTTCGCATGACTCTTCGAAAGAGTAGACAGAATTGGAAGTTTGACAGAGAAGGTCATTAAGAAATGTGGTAATCTTGAATTCGTTAGATTTAATTCTATATATAAAAAATTGTATAGTGCGATACCTGAGAACACGCGATATAAAGCTAGAGAAATCACCACTGACACTAAAAACAATAAGTTTTGACAGAAGTGCATCATGTCACACTCTATCAAACGGCTTGGAAATGTCTTACTTTCGCCGAAACGGTGCATGGACTTTATTCTTTCAAATGAATCACACGAAGATCTGCAATGAAAATAAATTGGGTAATTACGAGTAAATATTAACAACATTGTTTTACTCAAAATCGAATTATGCGATGGATGGGTTGTTACTCGAGCCAATGGAGCACATAAAATCTTTATGTTGTTCGCTCAGAAAAAAGCGATTACACTCAGTAGTAAATGGAAGAATGAAATAAAACCAAAATATGGATGTTAATTTTATTAAAATAAATGGTCGACAATTACCTCTTCGGATGATGGTAGATTTAGCAAGTGAAGTAAATATCAAGTTAATTAAAAGGAAGAGATTTTGGCTAACTTTACGTTTAGGTTTAGGCATTAATGAGAAGTCTGCTCACTTCACTAGCTATGCAAATATTTAATTATCTCACAGAACGTATAACACACAGCTTTTTGCTTTTGTCGCAGGATTGAGCATAAATGTTTGTTAAAGCATTTTGGCCTTAATAAACAAATTAGATTCTCGGAATTATGTTAATGGAACGATACTTGAAAAAGTGAACCATATTTTCGTGATCACATTGCCTTAACTGTCAACAAAGCTAATGGTGTTCTTGGTTTTATAAAACGATGGTCTAAAGAATTTTCTGACCCCCATGTCACGAAACAACTTTACACTTCTTTAGTTCGGCCTATTCTATAATGTGGATCTATTGTATGGGATCTTTACTATTTCATTCATATAAGCAGCATTGAATCGGTACAAAAGTAATTTTTGATTTTTTGCTTACGAGGCCTTTGATGGAATTCATATGTTCCACAGTGATATATTAATAGACTTGCTCTTATTAAGCTACCAACTTTAAGAAGCCGTCGTGTAATATCTTTTCTACTTGGATTGATTCGTGTTGAAGTTGATTCTGCTTTCCTGCGTGGTAAAATTAAGTTTTGTACTCCAATTAGAGCAACTCGTAACATTCAGCTTATTAGTCTTAATTACTACAAATATGTTTATGCTAATAATGACTTCTTTCGTCGTATTTGTGAAAATTTCAATAAATTTTATTATATTATAGATATGTCTGAGAGTAATGATATTATAAAAAGAAAAGTACCTTGCAGTACTATTCAGCTTATGAGAATAAAAACACAAATAGATGTTAAAATCGACAGTTCAATATATGAAAAAAAAGATAGACTGGCAACTAGTCTGAAGTTGAAAGCAACTAGTATAATTCTAGCCACATACTAAATATTTTATCTGCAGGGTAGTTTTGTAAATAAATAATTAATGTATGTATTCTGCTTGTATTATATGTATCTTTAGTCTATAGGGATTTATAATCTATAGACAAAAAAAATATATAAAAATTTAAACGTTGGCAATTGTCTAGAATTTAGTAGTTAGTACTTTTGCTAGATTTTTATCCAAATGTATAACAAAATAATTATGTACATACGTACTCGTATATAGTCTTTTAAAAACTCGATGTTCTTTTAAAATATAAACAGCTGAAAAACTATACAATACATATATACATATGTACATACATTTTTTATCTACAGATTTCAACAGCAAAACTTGCGCGAACCACACAATTTCTTATCAGTAAATTTATTGAGTTGATAATAAAAATTCATAAAAACAATTAGTTTCTCAATCATTTCTTTTAGATAAATTTAAAGTTTTCTTTTGCATTTAATCAGAGCAATGTCATGACCAGGGCAAACCAAAAAATTATATACGCAATTCTGTAAAAAAAATTTAAATATGCTCTTAAAATATAAAAACTATAGTCAAAAACAGCGTTCTCAGTTTTGGGGATTTGTCCTCAAATAGGGGATTTTTTTTGTGATTGAAGAAAAAAATTTCAGGAAAATCCCTAGGGGATTTTTGGGGAAAGAGCTCTTTTTTCGCTGGGGGTTTTTGGGAATAGTGAACTAATTTTTACCAAGGCAGTTCACTTTTTCGAGTTTGTTCACGTTATCGAGTACCCAAATTTAAAACAAAAAATTACCCTACTTAATATAAAAAATGATATTTTAATAAGTAAAAATGCTAAACACTATTTGAAATTAATGATTTTATTAATTCTTAATAACAAAAAACAAAATGCCATATATTCAGTTCACTTTGCATTCGATAAATAACAAAAAAAAATAAAATAAAGGATACAAGAAATTGACATTTAATTAATAAAAACAATAAAAAAAATAAACTAAAACTAATAGGAATATTTCTTTGGTTTGATAATTCAGAATCAGTTAAACAAAGTTTAAAGGAAAAAATCAGTAATTTTTTTGGTAAGTTTTCTGGTTTGCCATCTTTAAAAGAGCTTTTTCTTTAAGGTTTCTCAGCACTAATGTCACTTTGGTCTACCATCTCATATTCAGGCCATATTACAGCCTTATCCAAAGCCCTTTAGCTTCCTTGGATTTAATTGTAACTTCTGGCTGGAATATAATCGAATCAACATCATGGTCAGTATCCTCCTGAATTTCAATACTTCCTACTTCTGTGCAATTTTCTTCAGGACAACATCCATTTGTAATTAAATTCTCTAAAACCTACAATAAAACAAACCTGAGAATTCAGCGCCTGAAGAAGTAGAACCGAACTTTTTTTAGCTGTCTTATTTCTTGAGGATATATCTTCTCTCTTTAAATAAATTTTTCACTTACACGAATTAAAATGTTTAAAATAACCTGTAATTCAGGGATTTTCCAATTGAAAAACAGTGTTCACATTTTAGAACTTTCAGATTTTGTTCACGTTTTAAATACTCTATGCAAAAATAAATTTGTTTACATTTCTGAGACGTTCACACTTTCGAGTGTTCACGCTTTCACTGTATTTAGTTTTTCTAAAGAAGAAGAAACAGAAAGATTTTTTAAATTTTCATCTGAAAAACTTATCTTAAAATAAGAAATTTTGCATTTTTATGTATATTATTAAATATTTTCTTTTTAATTTGCCTTTTTAATATCTTTCAATAATTTATTTAATTTTTTTGCAAAACATTTATTTTTCTTGTTTTATGGCACGTATTTTTTTCATTTATTTGGAAAAGTACGAAAAAGATGCGTCTTCACCGGACAAAATATAATTTTGACATTTGCTGCAATATATGTCAATGAATTTATTACCAGTCAAGACGGGGGGTCAGTAAATAAATATTTGCATGTATCTCCTTTGACATAATATTATTTCATTTTTAAGGATTTGTGGAATGAGATTATTATAATTATTTCGACCTTTTGATTAAGTTTCGATTTATAAATTAAAAAATAACAAAAAGCTTGATTACATTCAATATTTTGCAAATTTTGTTAAGAAAAAAAGTTTTATATTGTTTAAAGAATTTTTGCAAATAAAGAAGAATCTATCTGTTGTGACTGATAAATATTGAATTTGATATTGAAGGTTTCTGTTATATGTTAATTTATAAGATTGAAAATTCTTATTACAGAAATGTGGGGATTTTTGGGGATAAGAAATTAGCTATTTTGCGGAATTCGGGGAATGAGAAATTGCAAATTGTGGATAAGGTATAAAATAAAACTGGGAACTCTGGTCTAAAAAAAATGTAGTCTTCCATTTCTTAACAATAAAATGAAAAATGAGACTATAACAAGACTTTTTCATTTCCCCGGAAATCGGGAAAAAGTTTCCCGGGATCCCGGAATTCCCGCTCCGAGTATATATACTTTGTAATTTACATATACTAGACCAACATTAATGTTGCGGAAGTGTTTCAAACGAAACAAATTCTTAAGCACATGTTTAAGTATGCTTTTGCAGGGCTCTAATTTGTAAGTTGCAGTAAGAAAAACATATGTACTTAAATTTTAGAAATAAATTCAGTTTCTGTTGAAGCAAAGAGAAACCCTTGATAAATAAAATAAATAGTGACTTTTTAACACCAACAAATCGTTTAAGGATACATACGAATCAGTTTATTATTGGGTTTGGTTCCTACGTAAAAAGTCGGAATGGAGAAGAACGACTAAGAAGGTTTACATGAAGTTTTCTCAGAATACATTCTATAGAATTTTTTAGTATTTTCACCACTACTTCCAGCATACTTATGTTTTGAACATAAATTTACATTTTTGAGAACTTTCATGAATATAGTTAAAGTTAATATTCTTTTACTGAAAATAAAAAATCTTGTTTTGTGACGTACATAGTATGTATATGTATGTATTTTTTTTCAAAAGTAGCATTTTGTGCTGCACACATATGGAGTAACTTATTGTGTTTATATACACCAAATTTATTTTCTTGCGGATTTTTAACTATCTATAAGAAAAACATATGATTGAATTGTATTTAGAATAAACAATGAAATGAAATAATTTCTGTTATACATACTTATTTTTATTTTTGATTGTTTAATAATTTTATTTTATTACATTTAGCTGGCGGCGGCAAGCTGCTACAGCTCCCTCTTTTTCTTGGGGTTCATTTTATTTTCCTTTTGTTTATACTCTGGAATAAAAGTCATCGTACCGTGAACCACCGTGACTTATGTGGTACAATTATAAAACTCAATTATCTGACAATATTAATTTTACAAAAAGTTCCTATAACGGACGACTTTGCCCATAGCGAAAGACGTGATATACGAATGACTAAAAACATAAATGCCTTTAAAGATATTAAATATTAGTAAGAAAACAATTTAACAAATACTATACGTACGTAATAAAATAATAAAAATAAATATACGTACGATGTCATTTTTACCTAAAAATGACAACGTACCGAGTTTTAGAAATTTTTTACAGCTTAAGCAATATTATCAAAAAAAAAAAAAACTATAGCACGAAAAAAATGCTCTTTAATACTCTTAAGCCGAGACCACGTTATGAGATAAGCGGCGCCGCTCAGGCTTAAAACTTGTTCTAATTTTTAGTTGATTTCTGAGCGGCAAACATAAAAAATAGTTAAATTGAATAAAGACTTCTTAATTTCAAGAATAAAACAAGCCTTTGCTCTGCATAAATAGCTTTTCTTTGTTCTGTTGTTTTGGTTTTAACTTTTTGCAACAGCAAATCAAAGACATATAGCAGTATTGCCTAAATATTAAAAAGTTCTGAAAAGTCATATCTCAAAAAACATGATTTTTGAGTTAAGACTACAGAAATATTCTTCGTATCAGTCTTCATTTTGAGTAAAAATGTATACAAATATCCTGTTTACTCACCTCTTGAGAGTAGAATACTTTTTTATTGTTCGATTGATGTGTGTGTAAATTAAAAACTTTAAACTCGTTTTCTGACGAACGATTTTAAGCTATTGCATAGCTTTTATCGCGGGCTTTGAGCGCGGCGACCGAATCAAGAAATTCCGTAACGAAAACAACCTAACACTAAGTTTGTTTCTTAATCTTTTGTTTTTTAAGTATTTGAATAAACCTATAGTTTCAATGATAAAAATTTCTCAATAACCTACATGACATGTATTGTAAGATAATAAAAATATTTTAAACGATACTAATTTCTCATTTATTCAATAAAAGAAAAAAAATTTGAATTAATATCAAAGAAAAAAATACTGCATAGATAAAAAAATAATTAAATAATTATAATTGCATAAGTTGATAAAAAATGCTATGCAATAGCTTTGCCGCGGCAGTCCCCGAGTGTCACACGACTACGTTGCAATAAATGAGCGATTTAAGAAGCACAGTAAAAAAATATGATATAATTTTTGGTTGCCCTATTCAAGTTGAAATAATATACTCTTTTTTTTTGTTTTCGCAAATAAATATTAATATAAACGAACGGAAGGCAAGCAGAACATCGAAAAAGCGGGTTGTTTATAAATATGTTAAATAAATACCTAAAAATTTTTATATTATTTATTCTAAAAAAATTTAAATTTTACGTTATATTAAACAACAATAGCATAATGCCTGAGTACATGTGTACTTACTAACATAACATTCATTTCATCTAGAAACAAGAGTAGTGACTAGATTCGAGTATACTCGTATTATTTACACATGAAAAATAACTTTCTTAAAAGTAGAATAAGCAAAAAATCTATGTTCAGTTGATGTTCGTCGTTCGGTAAAATTTTCATCGAAGACCGAACTTTGTATACATTATTTTACATGTTTGGATATCATCAAAGATATGTAGAAATGCTACTTATTAAAATATTTAACTACAAAAAGTTCAACATTGTCAAAATAAAAAGTTTCAAGAGCGCTAATTTTATTAATCTTAGGACCATTATTACAACTTGGCGATAGTTAGAGACAGGATTTTGTCGGACCAATAAATGGCTTTGCATTGTAAAGCCTTCATTTATTATTTTTTTATCCATTAAATATTATTTTTAATAAGAATAACAATAAAAAATAGAAATTGTAATAATGCAAAGCTATTTATCGGGTAGACAAAATCATATCTTCAACTAACGGCAAGTTGTAATAAAGTAATAAATCAAACTAAAATTGTTTATTTTTATTTAAAGTGATTACTTTTCGAACAAATGGGTTGTTAGTAGCTTTTAATCCAAAGAGATTTTTATTTTGGCTAATGTTCGTAACATTGGACATGAGACAATATTCCAAAGGAACAAGGGAAAATTCTAACACTAATTAATTTCAACTTGCACGGCAGAACAGAAACAACGTTATTTTTCGGGAGCCGCTACACTCCCATTATCAGTATTCATGTATCTTTCCATGTATCCGTCACTGTTTAGGTGGCTCGGTTGTTGTTTATACTCAATAAAAAAATGGCTAAAGCCTGAACTCAAGGCTTCGGTCTGAAATATCTACAGAAGTTCGGGTTCGGTCTGGAAAAGTGCTTTCATTCAGAAAGTAATGTTAATGACATTAATGTAATCAAGAAAGTAATCCAACATAACGATAGAAGCAACTCAAAATTAAGCTGTGGGAGGATTCATTTGTCGTATTGCCTATTGCATGGATTGATTGTACATACATAAGTTGTTTGCAAGTTCTAGTCAATTTCCACATAAAAACGTTTCTAAGCAAATATGTTTATAAAAATTGCCAACAAGATCCCTGTTCACCATGTTACACTGGCTGCCTGGCGTCCTTATAATCAAACAACTGGCCATGAGCTCAGTGCCGTTGTAGTATGGAAGCCGGAAAATGGGGGACATGTGACCATTATAGTACACATTGACAAAAAGATCTTCAATACTTGGGAGATGTACTCTGATGGATCCAAATAAAGCTTTGGAGTAGGAGATGCCATTTACATTCCTTAGTTCTAACAGAGAATGCTTTTCAAACTGCTTGATCATTGTAGTATAGCTTAAGCTGAAATATCAGCAATAAAAAGGGCAGCAAACTGGCTAAGGTAGAAATAGGATAGACGGTTAGGATATCCGAAAATGTACCGATAGTAAGGCTGCACAGAATCCTCTGTCTGATGTTTATACAACTTATGAGCTGATTAAGGAATGCCGGATGTCCTCAAAGCAGATGGTGTCACATGCCAACCTGAAGCTTATTTGTGTAGGAGGACACGCAGACTTGCACCACTGAAGAAGGTACTCGTTTACAAGAACAGGACATCTGATAGCTAGTGCGAGTTCCGCTAAAAAAGATGAAAATTACACATACAGCTGCAACTATTAAGGATAGCACAATCCAGATGGTCCAACGAAATCACATTTGCGGTCTCAAAATATAATTGCCCCCGATATGATCGATCGAAAAATGCCACCATACTGGGGATCCCTCCACACAGCTGTGAAAGTTCTAACAGGGCTCTGTCTCATAGGTACCCACGCAAAGATATTGCACCTTCCACACGGCGACTTCTGCAGAAGTTGTAAAAATTAAGAGGAAGAAACTGTTAAGTACATCCTCTGTCAATCTTGGACAGCTTTTTCCACTACTCATCTACCGCAAACTTATTAGCACGAAAAACTGAACCACCCTTGGCTAATTCAGGATTATCTTCCATAAACAATGCAGTTGCTGCATCGTTGACTTCTTTAGATCGAAATAAACAATTTTTACATACATACATACATATGTACGTGCATATAATATAATTATTTTGTACTTACCACTTTTTATCCATTTGTAATTATTATTTTTTCGTTGTATTTAATTATATTTACTTTTATTAAACTAAAATTTTTTTGCAAAAGCAAAATCACAATTGACTTATTTTGACATTTAATTCTCAGTGTTAACGATACATTCGTAGCACAGAAATCGAATTTTATATGAAAATGTAGGATCTTTTAGTATATTTCTTTCCTTCGTGGTTTTGGGTTCCTTAAGGCCGGTGCACATAGTATCCGTCGTACGTTATACGTTGCCTTTTTCACCGGAAACTAAGTTGAAATACGGGTTTTCTTATGTGCTTTGTCACATTCAGTACGTCTCCGTCAACGCAAAGTACTAAAGTTAGGCAACTTTTAACGTACGTTGAGTACTTTGAAAAATAAAATTTTGTTTGCTTTGTTTTTATTAAGCTTTTTGTGTGGTGACAAAAATAAATTAAATAAAAATTAAAAAAAAAAACAGAATATCCTTTAATTCTATTGAAAATGTGAAATTTAATCAAATTAAGCTGATTTAATGTCCGTCAACAAAGTACTCATTGTTCAACCTTCTCCGCCGATACTTTAATGTCAGTTGGAAAAAGCAACGTGTAACGTACGACTGATTCTATGTGCCCCAGCCATTAAGCTGAACCAAATATAAAAATATGCCATAATATTAAATATCATTTTATTGGGGAATTTCGTATGGATCAATTGTTATCTCGTCCAGTTAAATTCACCACTATTTGTTTAACTTTTTTCTTATAAAGGGTGTCTGAGTAAGAATGTACTTTTTTAAATTTAGTGTTAAGTTTTCTTGTACAAGTGACAACTCTGAAATTTTGTAGATGTGACATGTGTTTATTCCGATTATTAAAAGTGGGACACTTTGCGAAAGAAGAACGCGTTATAATTGTGAAAACTTATTGCAAAAATTTGGAAAGCTATGCTGAAACCGCTCGCGAATTTCGGAGAATTTTTAGTCGAGAAATTGCTCCTAATGTGTCAACCTTTCGAAGATTGGCCAACAAATTTGAAGAAACTGGGTCGGTTATGGACAGTAAGAGTGCTGTGCGTCATCTTACCAATCGGTCTCTTGGAAACATTGCTGCTTTAAACTTTTTTGAAGATGAGGCCGAAATTACACTGACTGTGAACGGCATTTGTTACAGGAACGTGATAATGGAGTTCTTGTGTCATCAACTGGAAGGCATGCATCTGCACATGTGGTTTCAGCAAGACGGCGCCACCTGCCACACCGCGCATGAAGCAATCGATTTATTGCAGAAATCCCGATGTCAGTTGGGCATCAAGATCATGCGATTTAACGCCGTACGATTTCTGAGATACAGCCTCATCTCTGTGATATATATAGCTAAGAATATCAACAAAGAGTTAAAATGTGGGTGATTGTTTGAAAATTAATATGAAAATGAGCGGCAATGTCTTTTACATTGTCTTCCGCTAAAAACAAAACTTTCATCGACACTGTCTTAAATGTTGTCTTCAACAAAATTCGCTAGGCGACATTATGATAGTGTTTTTTGTCTACTACTTTTTTGTTTACGACAAAATACGCGATAATGTGTGTTTTATCTGCAGTTTCACAAATTCATATGTATGTTAACTTTGTGGTGTCAAAAATTTCTGCACTAATATGTATGAACAGTCTTGGTTCGAATCCAAGAAGAGAAAGACCACAAAATTAATAACAACAATATTCAAACTGGAAATAAGAGAAGCCTGCTACAGGATTAAATAAATATAACTAATCACTCAACACATTTAATCCACATCTGATCATTTTTCCTTTAAAATCTAGACTGCCCCTCTTTTTACATAAAATATAGACTGGACGAATGAGTTACGCAGATTACCAAGTGAGCAATCGTGGATAACTAAGTGAGGAAAAATGTCTTCTAAATTTGTTTTTGACAATATTAATGAGTTTTTTCACTATTTAATCATTTACAAATGCATGTATAGTGTGAACAATACGATTAGCGACATTGTCTCTCCTGTGGTCCTGCTCCGTGTTTGTTGCGGAGACTTTAACATTGCCATGCACCCGTCTTTAATAACGTCTTGAACTCATGGTCACTGGGGTATGTACTTAGTATTTATGTATGTATGTTATTTATTAACTTTCATTATTTTTTTCAATATGTATTAGATTTTTTTTGTTTAGTACGGTTGTCTGTTCGCCAAATATCCGTGCATCCGTTTATGCATTTGACTACAAATAGTGACTGGTATTAGACAAGCACCAAAAAGAAAAACAATACAAAAGCAAGAAACAAATATTTTTGTGGTTGTTAATTATATAGTACCTAATAGATACAAGTTTTAATTTTTTTCCAGAGGTTTTTATTTGCTCAGTTGTATTCTTTGCCAACTTTTATTGCAACGATCTTTTTTTTAACTCAACATGAAATATTTTAGAATGTAAACGTTATAGAAACTGCACACTTGCGTTTCTATTTCATACTTGTATAGGTATGTATGTATGTACGTGTAATTGCAATGTTCTTAAAAAACAGCTGCGTGTGTAAAGGAAAAAATTTAAACAATACATGGTTTTTACATTAAATTTAATGATTTTTCACTTGAAACAACAAAAAGTATTTTACTTTATTAAGACCATAATAATACGTTAATGTTTCTGTATAATTTTATTTGTTCTCAGTTTACAACAAGAGCCAACAACTTCTTTTGTATCCATTCGCTTTTTATTATATTTTTAATGATACATTCATCGCTTTTGATAAACAGATTTTTTGTTATTGTTTGGTTGACCTTTCAAACTAATTTGCACTCACCGAAATTGGTATTCTCCCGTATTTCAACAATCGAACACTCGTTATTTTAACCGACTACGTTCTAACCGTTACAACCATTGCCGAACACTTCAATCTGAGAGCAAGAATTAAACTGAATATTAAGCAAACACGTTTTCTCTGTTATGGCTGCAATTTTAGTAGTCAAAGATGGAAAGTTAAGTGTTATTGACAATTTTAATTTTGATTTAAAGTTCATTAAATTTTTTTAGGTGCATTACCAAGGGTTTTCCAACATAAATAAAACAAGTTAATCAGTCACACCCTACGAGCCTTATGCCTGAAGCTATTAAAATTATAGAAAAAAATCGCAAATACAGCCTGTTTTTTTGTATTGCGTTGCCATTGATATCCGATCGGAACATATCGTTTAGAGCTGTTAGTAATATTGCTAAATTTTGTCGGGCTTAAAAATTTTCATTTATTTATACACGGAAAAATAATTATGTATGTTAACTTGTTTTGTTGCATTTTCACATATTCAGTTATTTTCTTAAGATTCACCGCGTACAACAAATAAAAAGCTTACAAAATAAATTTAAGAAATTTGGTGGCAAGCAATTGCTTGTGCATTCTTTTTTATTCAGCTTTCGAAAAAAAGACTTCACTTAAAAACTCTTTTTTCTTTAGAAGTCAATAGTATTAAACGCAAATTTATTTGATACACAGTTCTTATGCGTGCGATTTTTTGTCGTTGTGAATGTTTTTGAACGATATATATTTTCGTTGCTTGATCATGGTGCAAAACATGTACTTATATTGTGTGCTTTGAGTTTAGTTGTAGACTGGCATAAAATGCATTTTGACAGACTCTGAGTAAACTGTCAGAAAACAATATATGTACATGCATTTTTTAAACTGCACTTACCTAGTAGATAATAATTTTAACATGTTGCCTTATGAATAAAAAAGCACTTACGAGTTGTAAACATAAAACCATTGATATGAATATATATTATTAATTTCTATCTGAAATCTTGTTCATATTTTTCTGATGTGCCATTTAAGCCAGTAGCATATTCATTGATCAAGTATTGTTTATCAAAAAAATTATTTAATATGCAAAAGTAAATCGAATTAGGACTTACATAAATTAATTTCAATTTTCCAGCCCTGTTTGAAGTATATGACGAGCAGCAAAAAGCGTTGCCAGAAATATATATTTTAGCTTTCTTATTATTTCCGGGTGAATTAGTAAAATATAAAAAGGAAACTAATTACTGGTCAGGAGTACCTCCAAAATACATCTTAAAATATGCATGCCCGTTCGTTTCGAAAAAAGATTTTAGAAACCTTTGCTATATATATATTAAAATTAAGAATAAAAAAAAAACAAATTTCGAAAAAAGATTTTAGAAACCTTTGCTATATATATTAAAATTAAGAATAAAAAAAAATAAATTTTTTTCTTAGAGCAAGCACATGCTCTAAGTAGCGTAATTTCTTTCGTAATTAATAATAATAGTTTGATGTTGGGTATCTGAGACTGTTCATTTATTCCGTATCGTTGACACAACAAAAATGGCGTTACGTACTATTTGAGTAGCCCTTAAATCGTGTTTTCCTTAACTTATTTTAATTGGCTTCCCAATTTTTTTATTTTTTTTAAGCATCTAACAAAATATTGTAAATAAAATACAATTGTACAATTTCAAACTTGATATTGGAGAAAAGTTATTTTAAATTTCAACAAACGAATATGTTTTCTAACCGGATAAATTTATATCATTATTCATAAGTATCAGACTTTTTGTATAAAAGAATTGTATAAAAATGTCTTATATATACACTATTTGCCTTTGTTACGGTTGTCGTAGTCGTAGTACAAAATTATATGACTCCAATATAAAATATTCGGCAAGCGTTGTCCGATTTCATAAACTTTACCACAAAAACGGCAGTCGGATTGCAGCTGATTATAAATTTCTTGGGTCTGGACGTTAGGGATACAAATTTATTTTTAGTTTTACTGAAAATATAATTGTCGTGCAACTTTTTTAATTTACAAAATATAAATTGTTCAGTAACACTTTTCAAGGAAACATTTTTATTTTAAAATAGTTACTTATAAAATGTTCAAAGACCAACTATTGAAAACTCATTAGTTAACATATCTAAAGATTTTAATTTAGAAGTTTTCAAAATTGCAGACATTGATACATAATACCTAATGCATGTACATATACTTGAATGTTTTTAGAGGTACAAATCTATGTTTCAAGACTAGTTCATACAAATGAATTCAAATAAGTAAATATCAAGACATCAATAAGGTATATTTAAGGCAAATTCATTACAACGAAGCAGCTGCTAAAATAGAACACAGTTTGACAGAACATGAACCGGTCAGATGAATTGTAGCATTGTTTTTAACAGCCTGTTCCACGATGTCGAATGTTATCGTTGACTGAAATTCTGAAGGAAAGAAGTTGTTAACGTTCGACATCATGCAACAGAACATAAATAAGATTGTATAAAGGTAACTTTCTTGAGTTGTGTAATTTTGTAGCCGGGATGTGTAATTTCCGAATTTCGTGCTGGCAGCACTGCATTTTGGAAGTGCTGCTAGCGCCGTCTACTTCTCAATTACTTTCAAAGTAATTCATATATTTAAAATTTAATACTCAAATTGTACAAGTCTGTATATTTGTTGTACTTTTTCCAAAATTTCGCACGATATAGGTGTTCTTGTTTTTAATATTTTTCGATTTTAAAGTTTAATTAAGTAAATTCTACAAATATGGATGATGGAGATTTCGATAATGATGAGTAAGCGAAATTTTTTATATTAAGTTTAAACTTTATTGATTAAAAAGTAAAATTCACATGAACCACCACGTTTTGTCTTGAGATAATTTAATGTTACACTTTTTCCTCAGTGTTGGCGGTGATGATTTCGATGAGGTTGATGAGGAAGACAATATCGACGACATAAATCAGGAGGAAGAAGTAGATAACATTGAAATTATAGCACCTGGTAATGCCGGCGGAGGAGTACCAAAATCAAAACGTATCACAACCAAATACATGACTAAATACGAAAGAGCGCGTGTTTTGGGCACGCGGGCATTACAAATAGCTATGTGTGCTCCTATAATGGTGGAGCTGGAAGGCGAAACAGATCCTTTACAAATAGCCATGAAAGAATTGAAACAAAAAAAGATTCCCATCATTATAAGACGGTTTTTACCCGATCATTCGTATGAAGATTGGAGTATAGACGAATTGATTATTGTGGATCATTAAATGTTTAATGAAGAAAGGTGTTAGATTATAAGAATAGTTAGTATTTTTAATAAAAAATAGAGGAAACAACGTCAATATTTTTATTCGGAATGGGTTTGCAAAAAATTAAAATATTCATTTCAGTTGGCGACGTTAACACAAGATCAAAAAGTTGGAGCTTGTTTACTCGCTCTCGAAAACAATTTTGTGCTACTGACAGTCTATTTCCGTTTTCTAAGGTACAGAAAATAACATGAGCGTGTCAATAGTAGTCATTTGTTTTCGAAAACCGGTAGACAAGCCCCAATTTTTTTGCTATTGTGTTGCCGTGACGTCGATGTCGCCAACTGGAATAGGAATAATAGGTGATTGTACTTTATGGAGGGATCTAAGATTACTAATTAGGGCATTCAACTAACCGGTTTCAGCTCGTTTTTTGTAACTGTAAAATAAAATTACAATTTTTTATGTACGGCGTTAGTTCGAGAAGATAAGTATTTTGTTATAAATTTATAGTATGTATATAGGTATGTTCAGAATGAGTTTACCCAAGAAGAATTTTATTTTTTTCAACTTTTTTTTTAGTAATATAAGTGTACTTATTTTTATACAATTATTTTTTTCAGGTATGTGAAATCGATCGATGATTTTGTATCGATTTCGAGCCAATCACAAATTATTAAATTGAAGAAAATATACCTGAAGATAAAACACAAATAATGCAAATTATTGAAGAATTTATTAAGTGCCTGGCCCACGATGTCTAAAGAATTCTTTCCGTCATGAAACTACATTTAAATTTAAATTCTAAAATTTGGTTTTTGTCTTAAATACAATTGTACGAAAGAACGATACATGTGACATCGATACATGTGGCAGTAAATCAAATTTTAAACATCACAAAACAGAAATAATGAGCATACAACTTTTTCGATTTCCATCACATACCTGATAACAATTTACAAGCCCTTAAATTAAAAATTAACCAAGTTGAGTTTAAAGCAAACAAAAAATAAAACAAATAAATGGAGGGCTCAGAGCTGAAGTGAACAAAGTCCTAAAATATAAAAAATTTCAATTTTAGTTCTGTAACGGGCTACGTTAAAAAGTGTTTCGTTCCTAAGGTAACGGCAAATAACCCAAGTCAATGGCTCTCATATTGTTTTTTTTTCGAAGCAGTTCATTTACTAAAACAACAAATTTTCGAATTGTCTCTTTATGACTTGGTTCACTTCAGCTCTGAGCCCTTCATATATAACTCAGTTTTGGTACTGTCAAATAACTTATTACACAAAATTAAAAATTTGTATGTATGGATGTACATTATAAGTGTTTAAAAGTACATTTAGGTTTTCTGTTAATATTCAGTATGGCCACCATTGACATCTACCAGACATTGTAGCCGCTTCTGCATGGAATTAAACAGCTTTTTATAATTATAATTGGGTGGTATACTCTGCCAATATCTCTGCTCTAATATCACAGTTTTTAGTTCACTCTGCTTGTTATTTATTGTTTTCCGACTCCCCGTTTAGATCAGTAATTTGAACAGGAGTATCTATAACTTTCCGATAGTTACAATGGAACCATATTCGTTGTTTTGGTAAAATTAAAGTTTAGGTTTGTTTTCCTTTATAACACCGATTTTTCAGCACTGTTTGATATGCATCTTCAAAATGTCTAAATATTGGTGTGCGTCCAACGCTAGAGATACAACCCTAAACTATCGAAATCGCTGCTGGGATGATGTAGCGATTTTCTAGCGGTTAAGACCTTGTGCCATACTCTTGTTAGCTGTGTAACGTTCAAAGTGGCAAAAGGAGGTCGTTTTCTTAGATTGAAGCAGAAAGTAGGGGTTTTGTGCTATTCTTCAACACCTGGCGAACTGTTTCATGAGAAACAAAAGTATTACATTATTCCAGAAGTTTTTTTAAATTCTTGTAAAAATTTGGATAATTTGTGATTTTTATGAGCTCTCAACATTTATTGATTTTTCCGCCTTTCCTCAAATAAAATTTACTCCCTTTTTCAGCACGATTTTGTAATATTATAAATTGCGCGAAGAACAAAATGTGTAACAAGTACTTGACACTAGCAAAATTAAGTAATACTTTTATGTCTTATTTTGCTCTTTGAAGAAGTATAATTACAATAAATCAATAAAATCTGTGTAGACAAAATGTAGTTTTTTGCTAATGACGTGGAAAACTCTTTCGAAACACAATGCACGAGGGTATACAAATGCGGACGATTTCCGTTTCGAATCGAAATACAGAATAACCTCCCTCATTTAATTTTAAAACGTAGCTGGAAAAATATACTTTAAATAAATCAGTATGGGCACTGCTACATATTCAATATAGTATATGGAATGCGAACCAGTATCTCGATATTTATTGAACGCCTAGCATGCAGCATTGAAGCAAGTACTGATGGATGACTTAATATTTTGAAATACGGAAAAAGGATCGCGATCCAAATATCACAATATAAGTATGTATATTGAACGTGTAGCAAGCAGTGCCCTGTGACTTGTTCTGAGTTTCTGATTCAAGAAAGTTGAAGTAGCAATTTTTTGTTTACATAAGTATGTACATACATTCATACATCATATGTATGTACTTTAAATATAAGGATTACAATTTTTTAATATTTACAGCGACATGGAGGATCACGAGAAACAATACTTTGATAGCCGAAAAATTCCAACAAGCAAGACAATCGACACCGTTTACACACGTAAACGTACATATGTATTTCGAGTACGCTCAAAAACTTCATCCAAAAACCGATAGAACTCCTAAAATACATACATACATACATATCTTATTTTGTTAGATTCTTGAAAAAAAAATTAGCAAAGGCAGTGTGCCAAAGAGGCAGGGTATCTCACGAATAGGTGATTCCTCCATGAACCGCCAAGCGATGTATACCTTCGGATATGAAGTAGAAATTTCTAATATCTATTCTTTTACTTTTTTATGGCCTCCAACAGTATTATCTACTTAGTTAAAAACAGTTGCACGCGGTAAAGGAGAATTCACAAAAAAAAAACACGTAGCTCGATACAAATAGCCAAGATATACCATTAACACGTGCGAGAGTGAGACGGAAAACTCTTGATGTCAATAAACCAACCGTTCCTGGATACACTAAAGAAATAATTGTATGTATTTACTCAGAAGTCATGTTGCGAAGTTTAGACGTAAATTAATTTTTAAAAATATACATATACTACTCTTCATTGCAATACTTATTTGAGCATTCCTCACATACTTACGGAATATCCACTGTCCAGACAGAACGAGCCTTTGGACGTTATATTAAATTGCGCTACTGAATCTAATTGGGCTAAAACCAGAAGATGTCTGCTGAAGCACAACATCAGACTCTTATGACTCTTTTTCTGATTCTATTATTTTCTATTTTATTTTTTATAAAAATATTGTTTAATTTCTTTGTATACATATCTTGAATTCTAATGTGTATTTTTTTAACATCATTTGTATCTTTTTCGTGCGCTAATGGTCTAGTTACCCGTGCCATTTTATATATTTTATAATTTATTTATAGAGTATATTTGTCATAAATAAATAAATACATATACTACATACATACATACATATGTATACTATGTATATATTAAATATATTTAATTCTGCAATTTTGCCCAGAATATTGCTAATATTTTATAAGTATTCTAAGATCAAATTGCATTATTAAATTTTAAATTGATTAAGGGGTAATACCACTGCGTATTGTATTTCTTTGTTTTGAAAAATCCATTATTTACAAACAATCTGAAGATTGGATTTCCTAAATAAATATCGCTCTTTTATTACGATATATATAAAAAAAATAAGTCGTTCTTTAGAAAACGAATTAAAAATTTTTTATTTATTCCCCTCAAGTGGCGAGAGAGCAAACAAGAATTTTCTAAGAGTTTTTGACACAAGATCAAGTACGATACGGCGAATAATTCTGCATTCTTAACTCAAAATTCATGTTTTTTGTAATACGACCATGTTGGATTGGCATTCCTCAATTTTCAATTACTCATACTTTTTATTAAAATTTAGAAAAAATAGTTTTACAGAAACAACATTTAGTCATCTATTAAATATTAAACATTTTCTTTGCAATAATTACCTATGTACACATGTAAATATTTAAAATGCTACCTTCTTATAAACACACACAAGATACTACGACTAGCTCCAAGCATAACCGTATTCTTTATCATAACACACACGTTCCAAAAGTGTTACAGCCTGATGCCCTGTGCGGCACATATTTTCAACAACAAATGCTTGTAAACCACAATCAGATAGATTTTCCTTCCCAAAAACTTCACCAGCCTCATTGTCATCATCTAAATGTTTTTGCTCTTCGTCATCGTTTCTTAACTGACTCTGGCCAGCAGAATCCTCTAAAAGTTTTTTCGTGGCCTTGCTAAAGGCCAATGTGCTTGTGGTAGATGCTAAAGTGGCACTGAATGTATCCTTTGTCTCGCCAAGCAATTGGCATACATAAGGAAGAAACGAAGGCATAATTATGCCCTTTACTTCAATGCTAAAATAGTCTACACCTTCCATTCGTACCTTACTTGAGCGGGTATTTAAATGCTGCATAGTAGCCTTAGGAAATGCAACAGGTGCTAGAAGTGTTGGAGGAACACCGGCTAAACGGCCTACCGAGCTAATAGTGCTTTTGGCATTTAACAAGAAACTAAAGAACCCCTGGCACTCGACACCTTCTATTAAAACCAACGAATTGTCGCTGAAATCTTCAGACATTTCCTGAGCTTTAATTTTACGCTCATGGGCTGTTTGCATTTTACGTACTTCTTTAGCATCCACCTCTAAGCTTTCCAACCAATCATCTTCGTCTTCATCGTCATCAGTCTTTTCCTCACCCTCGTTTTCACAACCATTCCCTTCTAGCTTAGAGATACCACCAACAGGTAATGAGTTGTTACTACTGCAGCCTTCTCCGTCTAAAGACTTATTGAGTCCACCGCTACCATCCTTTTTTAGAGGCATAGTGTATTCAATACCTTCCTGCCTTAAGGCTTGACGTATGCCCCTAGTTGTAGGTGTCATAAGAGCATGAATTTCTACTCTGCCTCCCGTTCCTGCTGCCCGAAATAAAACGGTGAAAGTGTTGGCACATAAATAGAAATATGCACATTGTCTAGCTCTCAAAAGTTGAAAAAGTCCTCTGAAACTATAATCCCACTCTTCTGCTAAAGACTTTCTTTCCCTTTCTCCTAAAGTAATGCCAGTATTTTCTTTTGAGTTACGAGGAAACAAAGTCATCCAAGGTATGTGTGGGTGTTGCCAATAATAAGTGGCCTGATGAAATCTGGTAGCTGGTGAAATATCCAAGCCATTGCACTCGGTTTGAGTGTCTATGCAACGTACAAAACTTGTTAGACCACTAGCCAATTGACTTGTTTTCAGTTGTACGGCAGGTAGCTCGGAAATGCAGAAGAATCGAGCACGCGTTTTCAAACCCCAATCAATTGGCAAATGCTTAGTTATATTTTGTTCTACTACTTCATCATCCTCAACACTGGCTGCTGCAGCAGATGATTGATGCAATAGTTTAGAGAAAGCTTTTGGATCAAAAGGCTGCACCATTAGCTTAGCTGGTAATGGACGTGTAGGAGTCTCTTTTACAAAGGTTTCTTGTGGAGGTAAAACTGGAGAATTTAGGAAACCTATTACGGAGTCTTCACTTTCCTCTCCAATGTCTGTTTTAGGTTTTTTCGAGCCATCTGCAGTTCTAAACAAAGTTTTTAATATTTATAACTTCTTAAAACTCGGCTGAGAAACTTACTTGGCAAATGGGTTCTTCCGCTTTTGTGCAATTTTAGCTTCCAATAAGGCGGCTTTATCATTTTCCGTAACCACATCTCGTGCATTATTGTTACAATTAAAACGTGCTGCTAATTGTTTCTTCCGCTGTTTCAGTCTTTGCAAACGAATGATCTAAAAATGCAACCAATGTTGAAACCAATGGGGACAGAAATTTATTTGTTTATTACAAACCTCGTCAGGTTTTTTCCAATTTTGGGATGTTACTTCTTTCGCTGCCATGTTGGTTGATAAATAAAATCTACTCACATATAATAAAACTATCTAAATTTATAAGTATTATAACTAACGTGTGAATAAAAATATTATTAAGGCGCGTAAAATTTGTTTTTGTTTTACAATTTTCTATTTCTGCCAAATTTGTTGCAGATAAACAAATACTATTTTGTTTGGATGTAGACTTCACACACGAGAACAATTATGCTGGCATATCATGGCAGCTTGTTGGTGAAAAAGGCGAAGAGAATAGTTGTTATTGGAGTAAAGTTTCAACAGTCTACAACCCCGCATTACTCTCCAGATAATATTGGACTACGTGGTCCATTATGGCTGTAACGGATTAGTTACAACATTGTCCTATGTAGTGCAGTCATGGACTATGTCATTTTCAATCAAGAACTATAAGAGAATTGTGCGTGCTTTCACGATCGTACTCGTGGTACTTGTGAGCAAGGCGTATTTAACCAGGTGGCAGCATTACAGAAGTTGACAATTTTTTGTTTTGCTTATGTTTTACGTTGCGAATGTCAAAATTATGTATGTTTTTGACATACGCAATGAAACTACACAAACAAAAATTCCTGTTGATCTTGTATTGTTGTAATTGTTTTACTAATACTGCCACCTAGTTAACTACAACTTGCTTGTGAGTGGTCCATGTATTAATGACGTGAGTAGTTTTTGGGTTGCTTCGATATAATACAAGCCTGAGCTATATGGTCCAGCCCTACGACATCGAAATGTTAAAAAGACCATGTATTTTTTGGACTAGTTTTGGACCACTCCTTCGTAATTTGCGGAAAGCAGCACAAAATCATTGCACACACAATAAAAAAAAAACACCAATGTCAAATGAATATAAAAAACACTAAACACACAAAGCTGTGTATACGTGCACATTTCATACCAGATGAATAATCATATGAACAGAATTTTCATAAGACGATTTAGGCTAATTTGCTCTGTCAAAATTATTTTTTTTGTTTTGTTGCAAACATCATTCTCAGCCGTGTTGCTGAAGTTGCTATTGAAACCCCTTAGACTTTGGGGGTACCGATAAAAACCGTTGCTATGCGAATACTTCAGAAACATTCCATACCCTAAGGCTAATATCGTCTGAGCCACTGGTGAGATAAAAACAGAAAGCGTGAACCAAGTCTTGGAAAATTGGACTGAAGAGATAAACTACTGCGAAGCCAACCGCGGCAAACACATGAATGAATGAATGCCATAATATAGTAAATTTTAAAAATATCTCGAATAATAAATTTACTAAACGCTTAATTTTGTTTAATTTTTAGAAGAAAACTTGTATTTGAACTACCCGGTAATTATTGGTCAATTCTTGTACTGCTAGCATAAATTCCGCAAACCTTTTAAAGTGCATGCTTAACTCTAATATCATCAATATCGACTATTTCTCAACTAAGCAATATTAAATATACTGAATAAAAATTAATGAACAAATTTGTAATGCGTACTGTTTGAAATACTGTACTAAACATTAAACTGTGCCATCTTCCGGCCAATGGGTCAACTTTACCAACAATATGTGGCATCCCTAAAGTATACTACGCTTTTTGTTTATGCTATAGAATGACAAATATCTTTGCACTAAGCAACTTGTTGTGCTGGCGAATACATAATATTATTTAGAGGAAAATCAATACGCGAACTCAGAGGTACAGAATAATGTTTTTGTTGAAAAAAGGTAACAGTTAAAGAAATATATTATAAATAACATATAATGTTCTATGTGTATATGTATGGATGTGTTATAAATTTGATTTGCTTATAGGAACACCCATTATGGCTAATCAATTTCTTATCATGCTTGTGGTCTTAACAGCTGCCCAAACTATAGTGGGTTACACACCAATTTCCAAAGAAAGTATTTTTGCCGATGCTCTTTTAACCGAGCTGCTTAACCGCATGGACAAAGAAAATGATCCACTCAGCAATTATTTTGATATGGATACCGATATGCCGAAAAGTTTAGATATGGTATCGCGTTCGTCCAGCCAAAATATACCAGAAGATTATGAATATCGTAATGTGTTTCCTGGTGGACGAAATCCCTCAATACGCGATCAAGAATTTTTGCAACATAGTTCATTGTGGGGTCATCAGTATGTGTCGGGCGGTATGGGCGAAGCCCCTAATCATTTTCCCAGTCTTATCAAAAGCGATGCTAGTCTGCCAGCCTACTGTAATCCTCCCAATCCCTGTCCTTATGGCTATGAAGAAAATGAAGGCTGCATTTCGAAATTTGAGAACACGGCCCTTTTCAGTCGTGAATATCAAGCTGCCCAGGATTGTACCTGCGATAGTGAACATATGTTTGATTGTGCTGGTCAAGATAGCAGTTCGGCCAATAGCGAAATGGCTTCCACCATGGAAAAATTCTTAATGCATCAATTCCAAAACGATAATGGCATCGATAACACTAACACCCCTGTTAAGAAATTATATGGTATTGCTGCTGCTCCAGCGGCTAAAAATCCATTTTTGGAAGGCGATAAGCTACCGATTGCTGCAAAAAAAGGCAATCATGTTAAAGTTTAAATACATAGGAATTCAAATTTTAAAAATAAATTTTATCGCTTTGTCCCGCTAGAAATGGAAATGTTACAAATATAATGTATTGTATATATATTTACTAAATGTTTGTTTAGTAGTTAAGAGTTTCAAACATATTTTATGTATTTATGTATATGCAATTATGTATGTTCTTTAATTTTACCTTTCAACCTACGCAAATAGCTGCATACACCCTTTTCCCCTCATACCATAAAATTTTACTTCCTCTGCATATTAATGGAACCAATACATGCATATCGAACTGATTGTGTGTACGTAAGTATATATATTAATTACATAACTTTATTCTTAGCAAAATGTTTAATATAAGTTGGATTTTAATATGTGACTAACGTTATTATTGTAAAACTTTCAACTAAATAAAAATTATTGTATTATGAAATATTTATTGGTCTTGGTTGCGCCAAAATTATTATTAATTTTTATTTTAAATTTCAATGATAAATTCAAATTACACAATTCAACACGAAAGAAAATTTACTTGGTTCCGATTATTGATTCTTGTAGAGGAGACCAAAAAAAATATACATGTGGCGGCGTTTTGAAAGATCAGATCACAATTTTATTTTAGAGGCGGTTGAAGTTTCCCATATTTGGCCTGTTCTTGCATCATATCGGTATATAAAACTATGTTTTCTTTACATTTGAGGTGTAGGATATGGTATGTTCAGCAACTTTGAAGAACATGTTATGGCAAATATTTTTGTAGAATAAATTAACTCCCTCACTCCCTTTCATACGGCATTTTTTGGCTTTATTCTAATAAATCGCAAAAAACAGCACTAAAAAGGGGAACAGCGGGTATTAAATGCTCTACAAAAATGTTGGACATAAAATTTTATAATATATGACAGAACACATCATTTTCAAAAACTTAACACAAACATCAAAAACCAATCAAATTCAAGATTGCCGATTCGGCATTCGCTAGTTGAGTGTCAAACCTTCATGTATATTTTTTTTGGTCTCCTCTACCAGAATCAATATTCAGAACCTTGTAATTTTGGAAAAAGTTTCAAATTGTTGTACAGTCGTATCAGAAAAAGTCAAAATTGCAAGGATTCCATAAAAAAGTAGAGAATTTCGAGAGTTCTAATTCTTATTTACTTCATCAAAGTCCTTCCGTTCATGCTAAGAATTGAAAAAAATAAATAACATTAATTAAAAAGAAAAGATGTTAATGGATGTAGTTTTTTCTTAAAATTGTTTTGGGTTTTATGGGGTGGATCAATAAAAAATATTGGTCAAGTTCAAGATTTATTTCTTTTTAAATGAATTAAGAATATGGAAACTGATTGGAGTCTGAGTTAGCATTGAAAATAACAAAAATAAAACTGAATTTTAGTATCAAACTCATAATAATATAAATTTGTATAATTTATGTAATATTTTAAATTTTTTTTATGTGACTGAAATTAAGCAAAATTTCGGTAAAAATTTAATTTATCAAAATTATTGAAGTATGTATTATTAATATACATTTAAACATTTTCGAAATTTTTAACAATATGTCGCATTTTTGAACAGTTACATTTTTATGTAAAAAGTTAAATATTTAAAAGATTTTTTCTTTACATGACCTTATTTTCGAAATTAGCAAGCAATTAAATTCAAATATCAACACTGGATTTTGAAAATAAAAATAATGCTTGCAAAAACCGACTACAAAACAGGAAATGGTGTGGAAATGTTGAAAGTTTCATAAAAAACGGTTTAGGAAAAGTTACTAAAAAGTACTATATATTTTCCATGTGCGTGACATCGTCCACTTTTGTAATCATAATGTTGTATTGTCACGATAACTTAGATAATATGTGTGTATGCACACTAACAACTACCGAGGTACTGGTCCACATCTCGGTGTAATTACAATGTTTAAAAAATAAATTGGGAATTTTCAATCAAAATACTCGAACAAAATGTCGGAAACTAAACTTGAATGCAGTCGACTTTAATTTAAATGTTGCACGAATCACAGATAAACCTTACATAGCGATCCCTGTGCGCTAAATTATCGTATCGACTTTTTAATGCAAATGGTTTTCAATCCATTACTTCATCTGTTGACAAAATATTATAGCGATAAATATAATAGTTATGGAGATAACACAATGCACATTTTATCGTATGTAACAGTTTTATAGTATATAATAGTAATGAAAATAGTAATAAAAACACTCTCCTGTAAAATTAGTTTTTGTAACATGCAATAATATAACGCAAAGGGGTCGATATAAATATCTAAGTTTATATTTCTGATGAATTTCAATTTATGTTTTGTAGATATTACTCAATCGACCGCATTCTAGATATTAATATTAAACATTTACATAAATGCATACGATAAAATACAAAAATAAAAAACATTCTAAATAAACAACTGAAAACTCTGTCTCATTTCTATGTCTGTGCTTAGACACGTCATGTCTTATTGACATGATTGCCACTTTATAGGAGAGAGCGACGAGGACAGAAGAAACATGTACACTCATGCATGAAGTGTCATTACGTTTTGTTTTCTCATTCGTAATTTTAACTCTGAAAAGTCGTCAACATTAATGACATGACTTGTGTGAACAACAATGAAAGTTCAAAGAAGAAAAAGTAAGAATCATGTCAATAAGACATGATGCGTCTAAACACAGACTATGCAAAAGCAAATTGGACAAACACACACGCACAATTTGAGTATTTTTCTAGTTGAAGCTGATACATGCATGTGTAATAAGTGTGCATGTGTTAGTAGCAACTTTAAACGCTTATAGCTCCCTAAATATCGAACCGATTTAAATAAAAAAATTAACTTGAAGTTAACACTAAACTGAAAACTTGTGTTAGTGAAAATTCATTAACACGAAGTTCTGTTAAGATTTATTATATTTTCCGAGTTAAAATTTTTAACTTGAAAAATTAATTATTTTTTGTTTATTTTAAAAATATTTTGCATAAATTCTTAAAAAAATTGTGATTAAGCTTTACCATCTGGAAAATGCACATCTTTGCGCAGCAATCGTGCTCAGATGTCCTGTGATGATGGTGTTATTCTCTATTTTTGCATTTCCCAAAAATAAATTCCTGGTGTGATTCACAATAGTTGTTAACTGTAAGTTAACTACATACATATATTTTTTATTGTTAATGAACATTTTTAATTTCCAATTAAAAATTAAGTTTAGACTTACTGAAAGTATGTAAACTTTAAAATTAAATAAACATAACTGAACTTTGTGTTAATGGAGGCAACTTTATTTTAAGTTTGAAATACATAATGTGTAAAAATATAACTCACGTAATCGATGATATAAGCACAATTTAGTAGCAATCACTGGTGATTCTTTCACTTTGACTTCTTTCACTTTATCTCCTCAGATTTTACATAAGTGCCATAGGCTGTCTAAGCTATGTGCTCTCACTCAGTTCAAAGTAGATCGTGCGATGAAAGTGTTTAGCGCATGTACATATGTTTTGAAAATTGTTAAATGTTGTTATTAAAATCCTTACTCCATCCTTAGGAGCTTAAGGTTTCTACAAAAGATTTCCAGTTATTTGTCGGGTGTGCTAGTTGTCTTCGCTCGTTAAACGATTTGCTGGTTTCTTTCTTTCCTTCTTATTTCATGTAAATTATAATTTAATGAAATAAATATGGAAGAGTTTTTTTCTAGCAATTGAAAAGGGTTGGCGAATGCACAAAAAATATGAATTTAAATAAACATTCAATATTTTCTCAATTAAGAAATCGGTAGGTTTTGTGGTCGCATGCACTATTTCTAAGTTTCAAGTGTAAATGGGTCTCTAATCCACATGCGTTACATACGTATCTATATACAACTCTGCTTTCGATGTAAGTGCAATGTTAGTGACACCTATTGACATCGTGGCTTCCTTTATAAGCAAGAACAAACCGATTAAGCAGCCTATGACACGTTTATGTTAAATATTAGGGGAGAAATAAGCTGAAGAAATACCTCCATCGATGATGCGTGATGCACATTTTCAACACTAGGAATCTTTTTTTCTAAAATTCTAAATGTTCTTTTTTATTATGAAAAAAATTATCAAGAGTTTAAATAAATTTTGAGTAAATTAAAACTTTATTAAAATATATTTCATATGTAAAAAAAATCTATCTCACAAACAGTTTCTTTCTAATTTTTTTAATTACAAATAATAACTACAATTTATTTAACTAAATAATTTAATAATGGTTTCAATTGACATTCTAATGAGTATTTTATTTAAGGATCATTACACTGGTATTGTTGGCAACACAACAGCAACAATTTTCGTTTTAATTAAAGGAATGTCTACTATAAAAAATTAATATTATGTAATAATAATTGCATTGAAAAATAAAACAAACTTTACTTACAAAAAATTATGTATTTTATAATAATAATAAAAAAAAACTATTCCAATAAGGATCATATCAAGTAATCACTGATAATCCTTTAAGGGAAATATAATTTTAACGGCAGTGTGATTAGCTTAATAATATTTGAATACAATTATTTATTCATTTAATTAATGAATTTATGGTTTTATGTTTAAGCTATTAAAAACAAAAATATTCGTTGTGTTTTAAATACAAATTATTTTTAATTATTTACAATTTTATGATTAAAAAAGAAAATAGTTACACCTAAAGTAATATGTAATTTAATTTGTTAAACAAAAAAGGCGTAAAATTGTATGACAGAACAGCAAATTGTTGTTATAAATAACAAAAATTTTTAAATATCATAAAATTTGGAAGACCTAAGTAAGAGTTGTGACAACTATAAGCAAACTAACAATAAAAATAATAACTATTCTTTTTTATTATAAAACATAAGAAATATTTATAAAATTAAAATAGTTTTTGCAACTTTCCTTTACATACATACATACATATGTGTGTTGTTGTGCTTACATGCGTCCTGTATTGTTGCTGTTAGTACCCCATGTAACTTGTGGTGGATTTCTGGTGGTCAATCGTAAAGAGTTTCCATCATCTTCTTCATTGACATGCTCATAGCCTTGATTTATGGTACCGCTACCGTTTGAACCATAAATTTGCTAGAAAATAAAATATGAAGAAATATGAAATTTAGAAACAAAAGATATGTAAACAAAAATATGTACGCTCATATGATATGGAGGTGGGATCCTGAGTAACTCTTTATTCACAATAAAGCATGCTACATATCTTGATTCATGATATGTAGGTACTCTTGAATACTCTCACTGCTTTGCGTATATTTTCACTTGAACCAATAATACTTACATAAGTGAATGCATTTGTACACTCACAATATTATTACATTAACGGACTGTACGTTATTCAAGAAGTAATCCGTTCAGTCATTTTTAAAAGAATAAACATTTAAAATTGTAAGCAATTTTATTTTTAACTGATTCTAACATTCATTCAAAAAACTAAGGACATATTAATACGGATTTTCGGTTAGATTCAATATTGTCCGTTGTTTTCAAGTGCTGTTTTTTTCTTTGCTTGCTTTATTTGATTTGTTTGAGATTTCCTCTCCTACACAAATAAAGGAAAAATCTTTTATTTTTATGGGCTTAAGTCAATTAATTTTTTAACATTAAAAGTTAAATGAACTTTTGGTTCAATTTAAATGAAAAATGAGTAGACCGGTTTTTAAGTGAAATTTTTTTAAATTACAATTTCAGTTAATTTTACGTACAGATTATTTTGAGTGTAGTAGTGTCAACTTTAGGGGCCTTTTATTCCTTTAAACTGAACCGATTAATATAATATAAAGTCGGGTCACTAAATATCAACAATGTCTACCATTTCATAAAAGAGCGAAGAAAATCAGTTGGCAAACAAAAGAGAAAAACGTATCCAAAAAGTTGTCTTTGTCTATTTATATCATAGAATTATCTAAGTTTGAATTTTTAAGGTTTTTAATTTTTTTGGGGCTGAAGAATAATATTGTCCTGCTAACACTGCACCGAGCGCACTTGAGTGGATATCGATATACTATACTTTAAATAAAACATAATGTACCGTTCTCTGAAAAGAAATGCTCAATTACGTTTTATAAAAAGTTTAGTTAGTTGTTCTCGGAGGCCACACCACTCACTCATAAGTCTTCATTTGTATATTTTATTACTTTTTAAGTGGTGCTGATCTGGTATGTATACAAATCTTTTATGAGAAAAAAATATACTGGAATTATTACTATTTCAACATATACACATGCACCGAACGGGTGGTCGAAATACAAGTATCTTTTTGAATCGCTTTTTTGACACTGATATATTATTTCTTTCCCAAATATTGACTATCAGTTGGTATTATACCTTCGCGTACCAAAATGAGTTGCTTTACGCTTCAGCAATTTTGGGAAATATTGTTAACTTATTTTCGAACATCGAATTCGGATAATAATTAAAATCGTGCCATCAACCGCCTTGACGATGTCAATTGGCCGTCTTGAACTGTGGTTTAACCCCTGTAGACTTTTTCTTGTGGGGTAGCGTCAAAGACCGATGCTATGCAAATAATTTTGGACTTTGTTTTTATTATATTTAAATGTAATTGTAAAATAGATAGAATTCGTTCGACCTCGTGGGCCCTGTTGTTTTATTTTTTTGGAGAACTTTCAATATTTTTTTTATAGCGAGTTTTCAATTATATTGCGAGCTTTCTATTTTTTGTGACATTAAGTTATTTTTTGGTAAAATAAAATTTTTTATAAAACTTAGTTTTTTTTGTGTAGTCACGTAATATGTAGAAATAGTCAACGGAATGAAAATGTATTTTATATATTTCATAGATAGAGCTTGATAAGATGGTAAGAAGGCGAATCGAATAAGGCTAATAGAATTTTTCGATGTTTCCATTTTATTATCAATTCGTTTTAAATCTCTCTAAGGACTCACCTCAGAAGGAACACTATTTACGTTAAAAACATCTTTAATATTGATGCCAGCATTTGAGATGCGACCGCTGCGAACATTAGGAATAATGCCACCATTATTGTTTAGCTAAATTAATTATAAAAAAAAACAAATAAAAATATCCTTTAAAGCTCAAACTTTAAATCAAATAACCAACCGTTGATACTGCAGCAATGCCATATTCATTTTTGGCTCCCAGCGTTTGCATAGCAGATTTTCTTCTCTCGGCCATAACGGAATTTTTGCGAACCTCTAAAGCTCTTATAGTCTCGGCACGCATGGTCAAGCGTCTCGTCAAAATTGGGGTGGCTAAAGTGTATAAGGATATAAAAAAATTAAAAATTGTTATTTTATATTTGAATAGTTCAGGGCACATCTCGAATAAATACTCCATTTTATGGTTTTCAGAAAGTCTTTCGATATTTCCACTCTTCAATTTCATTATAAAAATTAAAACTTGTTGAATTCGAAAATGATTCATTTCAGAAAAAATTAAAAAGTGGAGTTACACAAAATGTGCAGTGAACAGTCAGTCAGTCAACCAGTTCACATAGTTTACATAACTCACAGGGATTATTTTCCGCTTCAGCGGTCAATTTCATAAAACGTTTCTTAAAGGCCACATCCAAAGTACCAATTTGGCGTCGAGGTTGACGAGCTTTTTCCAAATTTTGTATAGTTTTACGTCTAGCAATTCGATCGGGTCCACTACCGGAATCATTGTCATAATCTCCGTCTATACCCTGCAGTCGTTGCAGATTTTTAACTATTTCCACCGCATGCTGAAGGGAGAAGGGGACATGAAAATAAACATGTTTTTTTTAAATAATAAGTGAAGTAAAAATGCAAGAGAAAACTTCATTCATTTTTTACAATTAAAGATTTCTAAATGTTTCAAATTTCTATGAAAAAGAATAATTTTTTTTTTTTAAATTTAAGTTCTTCCCAAGGCGGATTCATAACAGGTGGTCTTGACAGCTCAGCTGATTATTTTTTGCTCCTTGCAAAACGTTTGCCTTGCAATTGATTTTGACAAAGAAAGCAGGTATTTTTCAAAGCGAATTGAGGGGAGACTACCTGTTATGAATTTGCTTTGGTTCTTCCATAAAAATTTCAAATGCTTAAAAACTCAAATTTAGTTTTATTTTCAATATACAGATCCAATATGCAGATCCTTAATTTAGGCTTAGTTTAGGCTTGCAATATTGTGCGTTATACTTCTCATTCATTCAAATGTTTGTTTAGCATAAAGATATTAAGTGTATTCGACTACCCAAAAGTTTTTACAAATTTTTATTGAACTTTACTAAATTGCGTTCGTTTACTCGAGTTACAGTAAATGAGAACACAAATCGAGTGCGTAAAGTGACAGTTCTTGGATGAGAATTTACTAATTTTTACCGCAGAAATTTCTTGTAGTAAAATTTAGTAAAACAGAAAAACATATGATTCAAAAGGTAAACAAACAAAAGTAAGAAATTAAAAAGTATACAATTTGTGAAAAAATTATTAAAAAAAAAGAAAAACTGGTACAAAATAATAAAAATTAAATTAAATAACTTATTTTTAAACTATTCGTTCGTTAAACATGTATGTATATGCGTTTTAAAAGAAAAAAATGTTGTAGAAACTATTTACAGACATTTTCGTTGTTATTTTGTTATTTTCTTGGAGTTGTGAAAATGCTACATATATGGTTACTTAGTACTGCACTTGATTTTAAGGTAGTCAATAGCAAAAGCAAATACTCACATGGTTTTGAATAAATTTAATCAGACACAAATTAGGAAAATCAAACAAAATGAAAATAAACACATTGAAACGATTATAGAAAATAATTTGTTTATATTCTCTTAAAATATTCGTGTTATAATAAATATTGCATCGAGTACCAACAAGAAAAAGAGTTGAGTAGTCCAAAGTGTAAATATATTTCAACACTATATTTATTTGCAATCACCTGTTTATGTAATCTTACTAATTTTTACAAATTTTCCCTTCGAGTACTTTTTTGGACAACAGCTTTTTTGAGAGTAAATTTTTCAATTTACTCAGTAATTATTCATTTACTGCATTTTACTGTAAAAGTACTCGAACGCAGCTATTGTCAAAGCTTTTCTGAAGTTGTGACTGGAGCAAACCAACGAAACTGACAAGGAAACTAGCTTGCTCTGCCAACAATTATTCTCAATCAATTTTAAAATAAAGCTTTTCATAATTTATATTTATTATTCATTAATTAACTGAAATTTCTTACCTTATCTATTAGTGCATCTTGTGAAAGGTCTTCCGATTTCTTTTTAAAGAAGTTCAATTCTGTTGAGGCCAAAATATGCGATAGAGTACCAAAACGATGGAACAACATGGCCGTAAATTGTATGACCAAAATCAAGGCAAAGAAGAACACAAACACCAAACCGATCGGTTCCAGCTGCAGATATTCTTTTGATATATGAACCTTTTATCAACCAATTAGAAGAGACAGAAAATTAAAAAGAAAATTATTGCTTTGAATACTTAAAGTTTAAAAAAAAACTTTGTTAGTTACAATTGTTATATTTACAATACCAATATTTAAATGTTTCATGAGACCCTGCTTTGTTATAAATTTAAACATTTTATGTGCCATGTGTTTGTTGGTGGGTGATAAAGAATGCTAGTTTGTATTTTTTCCGGTGCTGAAAGAGATTTGGTTTTTTTTGTAATTCTTGCCCAGAATCCTTAGATGTGTTTAGATTTCATGTGATTTTGCTGAAACCACCACACAGAGTAGTTTTGTAATGTAAAATGACAGAGAAGAGTTTTTTTTTTGTGGAAATAGTTGGGACTCGCAGTTAAAAATGTTTGTCTGTTTGTAGATATGCAAATGATGGACCTTATATTTGATCTGTTAGGTCATAGTTTTTACCCCAAAAGCAAGTATAAACAAATTTATTGACATGCTTTGAATTTTCAATAAAAATTTGGCTGTTAACTGAAAGTTGTTTATTTTACAGGATCTGCTTTTGATTTCATTCAAAATATAAAGTTGCGAACTAAAAAATAAACAACTTTTAGCAGCATTTTCAAAATTTTAGTTTGTTATTTCTCTTGGACAATACATAGACTTGAAATCATGTTGCATTTTTCCATTTACTCATGTTAACGTAGAGAATATTTTTAATTCTAGAAATTGTGCACAAGGATTTGTAACCTATTAAAAAACAAATTTATCATTTAATACGATATCAAGGAATTGAATAAAATATCATTATTTTATTAGACTGCACTATTTAAGTATATAACCAAGATATATCCAAAACTAAGCCAAGATGTGGAATTATGTCCTTAAACTAGACTTTTTTTAAGCCAACTTTATTAAATAACATCGCAAGTGAATCCGTTAATTTTGGCTTTTTTAAACTTTTATCAACTAAAACTCTTCCACCGGCTTGTCTAGGAACCAGCTGTGAAAATAATTTTTGAAAAATTATTTCATTTCAATCTACACAGTAGAAATAGCAAAATTGTTTTCGGAGGTCGCAATACTTCGGTATTCATGCATTTCACCACTTTTTAATTGATGCAGGCTACATGTAAATCAAAGACTTATTTGTAAAAATTATTTATGAAAAAAGAATACGAGAATTATTATTATTTTGAATGAATTGGAGAGACAGATTATGGCATTCAACATCGATCGAAGTGTCGATAGAACTTCAGTGGATATTTTTCCTTTCCAACTCATTTGAGTCTTTTATAACTTAGAATAGAATAATTCTCGTATTCTTTTCCCATACATGAGCTGTATAAATAAGGCTTTGATTTGCATATAACCAGCATAAAAGGTGAACAGTGCTGAGAGAGTATTGCGTACCCCGAAAACAATGTCATTATACTATGTCGCATAAGTAGGAATTAACTATTTATTCCTTATTCATTGGAAAACTGAGTCATGTCCGATAATTTCTGAAAAAAAAATGTTACGAACCTTAAATTACTTATTTCGAATAAGGAATACAAAAAAATATTCATTTCGAATATTTTTAGCATTTGGACATTGATGACTCAACACTGATAAAAATGTACATGCGCTAAATAAGTTAAAATAAGGATTTATTTTATTAATTTTTTTTAACAAACTATTTAAAAAAAAACTTATCAGCCACTAAGGCTAATTACAACTGGAACCACTGGAGACAAGACACATCAAAAGAAAGGGCGACGAATTGAAACTAAATCGTTGTCCACACATTGCAATGATTCTTGTGATGAGTTTGAGTACGATGAAATAGAAATAGTGTATATTTATAATCGTCTCTCGCTCTTTCCCACTACAAAATCGGAATTATTGCAACAGAAAATGTAACATGTAGACCACGACTAAGCGATGGTCGACGGATACCATTTGTTGGTGTTTTGCTTTAAAAAAAGCAAAAAGAACCCCTGTATCTCTTAGACAACAACTAATGACGTCAGTTAGCGAGGAATCTAAGTACATAGATTGTAATGTATATATAATCTGACATATAATGCAGTACTTACAACTTGGATTACGATCAAAGCGGAAATTCAGTTACTGTTCAAATGTTAAACGTTTATTGTTTTTAGGTTTCGGTGTACAAAATGTAAACACGGCAACCTGTTGTCTATTTCTTGGCGTCTATTTCGTGACCATAATATGTGGCCACTTTTTCACAATATCTGTAATACTATGGTCCCTTAAATAGCAAATATTAAAATATCAAGATATGTTACATTTCATATACATTTAATTGAATTTAATATGTTATTGGTTTCCTATTAAAAAAAGTCTAAAAATGCTCTCTAACTAGCGGGTAGTAGTGCCAACTCAAGCAGGAACGTTGTTATCAACATCTACAAGTCTGTCAGCTGATAAATAACTGTCATCTGTAAATCGAAGAACGCGAAACTTGACTTTACTTTAAGCATTAAGCTGAAAGTCCACACCACGCTTTCTACGCGCTTGCGTTTCATGAGTACTAAGCATTTGACGCTTTAAAAACTGCAAATTACACACACCACGCTTTATACACGTTTTTGCTTATAAAATTTCAAGAAAAGTTTGAAGATTTTTTGTTATCTTTTTTAAGTTTTATGTTATTTAAATTGTTTTAATTCGTTTTTCATCAACCGCTTACGAAAATAGCTTTCAAATAATTAAATGTTCAATCTCAAAAAAATTTTAGACTCGGAACTTGGCAGCACTAGTTGATATGTTGTATACGACGCGTAAAAGTAGAATGTTGTTCAACTTTTTACGCGTCACAAGCGTTGCAAACTTTTGTTTTGTAACTTGCTCTATGAAAATATTCTGATTTAACTTTTTTGAGAGACGCGTAGGACGCATGACGCGAAGAACGCGTGGTGTGGACTTTCAGCTTTACGGGGTGCAAGGAATTGGCAAGATTATAAAGAAAAGATTTGAAAAGCCTGGAAGTTATAGATGTGGTCAGGCCTGTGAATCATCGCAATGAGCGCGATGCCGAAAATATCGCTTCTATTTGTCAATGATCGTGTCTACGTGGAAAATCACATAACGCTGATTATCAAGTTATCACCGAGATACCGCTCAAAATGTGCGAAAAAGTGGTCGAAAATTACCTCAAAGGATCGACTGCTGCAACCAATTCCAATGACAAGGTCCAAGAATTCAAGGTTGTCACACAATCCAATGTTGTCGGAATTGGATTTGACAAGACGACTAAAAAATACTTGTGTGATGAACGGCACGACAACGTCATCTGTTTTATGTTCAAAACAGACAGTAATTCTAAATTGAACATAAAACCGATAACATTGAAATTCATCACAAAAATAATTTTTTTGTCGTCTTTTCAAATCCAATTCCGACTACATTGCATTCTGTGACAAGCCTGATTATAATGAAACAAAAGATTCATCGAAATCATAGCTTTATATTTAACTTTGCTTTTGAAAAATGGATAACCCTGTATAAATAGTCAAAAGAAAAAAGTTAAGAAACATTTTCTCATCTGTTTGTTAGCCGATTTGATTCGTTTATTTTATGGGTATTAGCGAGCTTAAGTACAGAATGTATGTTTTATTAAAATCTGTTGGGTATCTTGGGAGTTATGTATAAGCAGGACAAGTTTTTTATGCTTTTTGCATGATAAATATGCATTTGCATATTTTTAAAATTTTTCCAAAAAAAAACATTTTTGATAACTCTTTCATAAATTTGCATATTACGCAAAGTAACAACTCTCTTTAACAATAATTGCTTGCGATAACTGACGCAGCTCCATAAGTGGTCTCCGCAATGCGATCATTAAAATTTTTTCCCCAAGGACTCACGGGCTACATAGAATTGTAGATTTTGTTCGCTTACATTTTGCAATGTTGTCCCTTGTTGCAAACTGGCTTTGCAGTTTTTCTTAAGTTAGAACTACATACATAGCATGTAGTATTTTTCCAAACAAATTTATTGTCTTAATTAATTTCCAGGCGCCCTCTCGTATCAATTTAAAATTTATCAAAGCTCTGTCCCACTAGATGGGGATCTTGGTCAAAGCCTGCTACATATTATTGCAACAAATTTATAGAAATAGACAGCGTTTTAAATAAGCTTTCTGCCACAGTACAATCAAATTGGAAACCAAAGGACTTCCTTTACATGAAAGTTGAAGAATAAAATATTTATTGACAAACTGAACAAAGTTTTTAATCGAAATGTTGATCTTAAAACAACATATACAGCAACATCGACTGATGTTGAACGTATATTTTAAATATATTCGATTGTTTTGTGCGGCAATCGAAGGTCTTTGCAATTTGAAAACTTGAAAAAACATATTTTTATACTTTCTAATAAATATTTAAAAAAAAACTTATGTATTCAAAATTATTAGTCTGTCTTTTTCGTGTGCATATTTTAAATTTTCTTTAGGAATATTTGCATCCATATTTCAATAATTTTTGTGCATATTTAAACTTGCCCTGTATATAAGCGTTTATAAGGAACATCACATAGCCAGCAAAAACGCAGGCATTGGAAATTCTCAGAGAGTATATATTGCCGCTTTAATAACAAATATGAAAAAAGTTAGTGGGTGTTGGTACGTTGGTTTACCTATAAAATGTGTATTAACTTATTCTCGAAAGTGGTTGTGGTTCCAGTTGTTACTTCCAGGCACTTCTACTGACTAAATATTTCTTATTTGATTGTAAAAATATATTTTTTAAACAATTCCTTATATAATTTGTATTCGAGTGGTAACTCTACTATACAGTCGATGTTTATTATAAGTCCCATGCAAAATGCAACCATGTTTCCGGTCTATTTATAGTCTGCTGCAAGCCACATCGATACCAGGTAATTAGCATTTGCTACAACTAATATCAGATGATAAATTTGCTGTTGTCAAAAGTGATTCTCTTGATAACAGGAAATTATTTTTGTATTGTTGTAGGGATGCGATTACCTGGTTAATCTGCCTTGGTCTGTTGTAAAAGTAAGTAGTACATAAAAAATGTGTTTTTCCATGTTTACAACACGCAACTATGTAGCACGCGACTTTCTTTCTTCCATGGGAAAGACAGGAAAACAAATACAAAATGTATACATTTCTGTTTTAATCAGAGTATCAAATATTCACTCATTTACCACCCATATTCATGAATACGAATTTTTAGTTTTTGTTGTGTTTCGTTCTATTTGTGTTTAAATAGACAAAAAAAATAGTTTGCTGTATTCGTTCTTGTACATAAAATAAAGTTTTTGTGTATTATTCAAAAATGAATATGAATATAAAATTTTATTTTGCAGTAGCATTCAAAAATTAACAGCAACGAATTTGTAATTTGAATGTTCATGTACATTTATGTATTTGGTTTTTAAGCTGCCCATATTCATTACGAATATTCACTGAGCATACGGTGCATATTCATGTTAAAACTACGTTAAACATAGTTGCCTGGTGTAAATATGGAATAAGTTAAAAATGATCTAACAAACAAGAACATAAAATGTAAAAAACTTAAAAATATATATAAACAAAATAACAATATTAGTTTCCGGAAACACCAAAAAAATTCACGAATATTGAACACAATAGGTATTTTAGGGATTTTTAATGGGAAATGGTACCAATTTTTCAGATTTTATGAACAGAATTTTTAATATGATTTTATTAAAAATTGTTTAAAAATTATGTGTTTTAGTTGGCTTAAATTACAGAAGTCACCCAGTAGAAGTTTGTATGTAAAGGGGGAAAAATAAAAAAAGTCTTGGTAGTTTAAATACACAGTTAGAATATGTAAGTATGTAAGAATATTAAGTAAGGAGAGCAAGGATATTTTTTTTAATAGAAGGAATCAGGAGAACAGGTTTATTTAACACAACAAAACACAAGAAAACCATTTATAATATTTGTTTTTTATAAAAACCTCGGAAGTTTCTTCTATGTAAGTAATATTCGTTTTGACACCCAGTGGCCAAATAATGTGTATTTTATCCTTGTTCAATTGCAACAGAAATACTATCAACACAAACAAGGCATTGGCCATGAAAAAGGCGAAGACCGACTTGTTTCTCAAGTCAATTAGATCAGCTGCAATACGAGCCTGATTTCATTATTATTTTTTTTTTGTTTAGCAGACATCAGCACATCAACGCACAAAGCAATTTTTCATGTTTTTTTTTCGTTTTAAATTCAATTTATGGTTTACAAAATTTTGAGTTTAATTTTTTTAAATAAATTTTGAGTTGTTATTTGCCAAAAAGAGAAAAAAGAAAAAAAAAAATAATAGGTTAGTATGATTATTCAAAAGGGATTTCTACAAGAAAACGTTTTCGATTCCTTTCGATATGTGTAAGTAGTTAAAAGTTGTTCCTGAATTTGACGTTTGTCTTGTTGAAATCCCTTGAAAAAATTTACCTCTTGTGTGGATTCATCGTACGTTATGTTTGTGCGTACACCAAAGGGCCATTTAACGTGTATATTGTCCTTGTTCAATTGCAATAAGAATACAATTAATACGAAAAGAGCATTTACCATAAAGAAAGCAAATACCGATGAGTCACGTAACTCTTTAAGATCTTTAGCAATTCTGGCCTAAAAAAAGTGTAAAATTATTATTATGGAGTGTTAGTTGTGTTTTCATTTCGGGAGGCTAAAGCCTATTTTTGTCATTTGGTTGCACCAAATTCAATCGATGTGATACTTTTAGCGCTGAAATAATAATTCTAGCGTATAATCTTTTTCACACCACGAAATTGTATGAAATCATAAGGTTTTGAAATTGGTCGTAATCTCGTCATTATTAATTAATCTTTATTTAGTTCAATGCCTGAGAGAGCCGATATTCTAAAAATAATTTTTACAATTTTAAATATGATACAAATCGTCATATTAAGCTTCAGACCCTATAGCAGATTATTGTTTTCTACTCGAAGCTTGTGCCACATTTACTTTTCATTTTCTTTATATTTTCCAAAATTAAGAAAAGACGTAATTTTTGCAAACATAAACCCTCAAGGCCCAGGCACATAGAATCCGTCGTATGTTACACATCGCTTTTCTTTAACTAACAACTAAGCAAGGCAGATCTACAAGGTAGTAGCGATTCTACAACCATACAAAATTTTTTGTAAAAATACCTGACTAACTGTCAAAACTTGTACAAAGACGGGTGGCACTGTTAGCACATGTCAAACATCATATAAAGTTATGGTGTTTGGAAGTTTGACATCAGTCATGTTGTTATGAGTATATTATCATCACAAATTTAGTTTTACACAAATGACATTTAGTCAGGTTAATCAGCTGTGCTATCGCTGCTATCTTGTCGATCTGCCTTGCAACTAAGTTGAAATACAGGTTTTCTTATTAGCTTTGCCTCATTCCGTACGTCTCCGTCAACGCAAAGTACTAAAGTTGGGCAACTTTTGACGTACGTTGAGTAGTGTGACAGTTATCAGTTTTTTTGCTTTGCTTTTACTAAACTTTTTGTGTTTTGTGGTGACAAAATTAAGTGATATAAAATTAAATAAAAATTACAATTGAAAGAAAGTCTAGAATATCTTCGAATTCCATTGAAAATGTGTACCTTAATCAAATCAAGCTGTTACATTAATGTCAGTTAAAAAAAGGAACGTATAACGTACGACGGAATCTATGTGCCTCGGCCTTTAGTTAGCCGACTTTAACGGAATGTAGATATTACTTATGAAACAGCTGATTGCTAATGTTATTTCGCTCCTTTATTGCAACATAGTCATATCTAAAGAAAAACGTGATTTTTGAGTGAAGAATGCAGAATTATTCATCGTATCGTTCTTCATATTTTGTGAAAAATTCACATAAATATCTTGTTTACTCAACTCTAGAGGTGAGAATATATTTTATTTTTCCATTGAGATGTGAGTAAATTAAAAACTTTAAAATCGATTTCTGAAGAACGCATTTTTTGAGATATGACTACGTTGCAATAAAGGAGCGATATGTAAAATACTTAGAAAAAGTTATAGATATGTAATGTAATGTAATTTCCTTACATTTTTACGTTAAAAAAAACAAAAAAGTTATGACCCAAACTCAAAATAACGTATCATCATCAGTGTTTTCAACTATTTACATAAAAAATACGCTGTACGTTTACTCAAAATTCTCTAGAAAGCGCTAAAGCGCGTGAAAATATGATTTCAATATCTCAAACAGTTTGCATATTATACAGTTTTTTGTTTCTCCTTATGAAAAGTGATGTTACGTTATTTTGCATTTTATATGACAATATACTCGTATGTATAAGGAAAATCAAAATTTTTTAGTCGGTGTTATTGTCTGATAGTAACCACGGTCTTATGCTTAGTACGTCTGCATTTTTAGGTTCCAGTGGTTTAATTATTTTAACAGAGAATTCAGCTATGGAACGTATCCATCCTACTTTGGAGATCTCTTTGTGTAGCTCCTTGTATTGAGCCATACATTCATTTATACTATTTGTTAATTAATTGTTAAACGATTTTTCATGCTGAAAAAGCTATCAAAGGAGTAGCGAAATATCGATAATAAATTTAGATTATTTTTATATAGAAGTGACCTCAAGCTCGTTAATTAATTAGAAACCCGAAATCCAAAAAATTCTTATTAATAACCAAAAAAATTATGTTACCACATAATAAGTTTTTTAAAGTATGTTTAATCAGGCTATGAAAGTTATCAAATGTATATGGCAGCTCTTGTGTGTACTACCTAAACTGAAAATTCATCAAAAATATCTTTACCCGTGAAAAAAAGACGTGTAAAAACAGGAAAGGATTATCTTTGTTAACCGTGTTATTTCAAAATCATGCAAAAAAAGATCGTGTAATAACCGGATTGGGTGTATATAAAGGGTGTTTTTTATAGAGTGATACAAGTTTAAATCATAATAAAACATAGTAATATATTTTCGATATCAATGAAACGGTCTTTATTGGATAGAAAATTTTATGACATTAATGTTTAAATATGATTTCGGACATGTGGCCGCCACGGCTGGCGCAAATATACAAACTTTTCGCAGCATTTGCGGCCGTATTTTGCCGATAACTCTTCGAATGTTGATTTCCAGGTGTTCAAATGTTTATGGTTTATCGACGTACACAAGTGACTTTACATAACGCCAAAGAAAATAATCCAATGTGGTCTTGGGGGCCAATTAATTGGGCCATTTCGTGAAATTATTTTTTCGTCAAAAGTTTCCTTGAGTAAATCAATTGTAGCGCCCGCTGTGTGGCATGAGGCTCCGTCCTGTTGGAACCACATATCAGCAAGATTATTGCCAGCTAATTGAGGTACGAAAAAACTTCGAATCATGTTCCTATACAGTTCACCATTGACAGTAACATTCTGACCATCATCGTTTTTGAAGACATATGGGCCAATGACTCCGCCAGCCCATAAAGCGCACCAAACAGTAATTTTCTGTGGATGCAATGGTGTTTCGATAAAAGCTTGTCGATTCTCCTCACTCCAAATGCGACAATTCTGTTTATTTACGTACCCATTCAACCAAAAATGGGCTTCATCGGAAAATAAATTTTTGAATGGAAATTCAAAATCAATATCAATTTGTGCTTCAGCCCATTCGCCGAATTGGCGGCAATCCCTAATGAAATGTCAAAACAAACTAAACAAAATGCAACTATCAGCTGTTAAATGGGTGGTCAAATAAAGCAGTGATACCAACTCAAAGTTGTATCACTTTTAAAAAAAACACCCTTTACATACATGAAATCCATTATTATAAAAATACTTTGCCTTCTTTGTGTTAAAAATAGAAAAAGTGAATATAAAATGTTAACGCATGAAGAAAAAGTTCAAATATTATCATCATTGGTGCTGGTTAGCAATAAATGCCACTCTGATCGCATAAAAACTATAATTTTATGAAAATTTTCATAAGATTTACCAAAAAAATCTGTCACACAGTTTTAGTGCAGTTTTAGTCCACACTACTCGTACCATATTTTTATAGCACACATGCCATATTTGGCAGATCGTACGATTATGTATGATATTGAATCACGGCCTTTACATGTTAAAGCCGAACATTCCCGAAAATATATCTTTATTGTAATACTTTTCTTTCTAATTAGAAAAGAACAAAAAAATAAAATATCAAATCATCGGCTCTTAAGTATGTTTTGTGATTTTGTGGGTCGATTTGCGTGTATGTATGTATGTATGTATGTTTTTATGTTGACAAAGTAAAAAGTATTTATAAAAATTTTTGTATAAGACCCTATGACTATAAATTTATGGGGAAGCGAAATTTATCACTTGATTCCCTAAGCTCATCTGTGCTGGAAAGAATTTTAAATGTTAATTTATTTGATGTACGTATAAATCCACATTTTACACACGAGACCAGGAAAGTCCCTAAATGAGAATTTCCTTTGGAACTTAAAGCAATCGTCTTACCTGCTCAACGGGATCATTGTCGATGGGGAAGAGATATTTATCGATTAAATCCTTCCAGAATTGCAACTCTGTACTAGACAAAAAGTCTACCTCACCTTTACGCAACTCAGCGTCTTCAATCCAATAGGGATTAGTAAGAAAATCTCTTTCTTGTCTGGGCTCTACAGAAGTATCCGTATCGGAATCTTCAGATTCATCACCTGATTTTTCAGCAACCGATGACAGCAAATGATGATCCTTTGACCCACTCGATGTAGTTCGTTTGCGTCCGTGACGATGAGAATGTTGCTCATGCGGATTAATGGTTTGCTCAATGCTATCAATCCGATTTTTAATAGTATCCAAAGATTCCGCTATATTGGTGAGCTGCAGCTTTTCATCTGAAGTTTTGCCATGCGTACAGAAGATGCAACGGAATAGACCAGCCAAAGAGAATTCAACGGAACCCTCTTCATCGGCATTGCTCCCGACACCGCCCTGCAAGAAGCCCAACATACTTTTTTGCTTGGCCTGTTTGGCCGCTTCTTCAGCCGCTTTCTTTTCATTTTCCATTTCTTTTTTAGTCTTCTTGGCCACCACTTCTCGAGTACCCCAAGATACCACATTCAAGTTGATAATGGAATACAAAATCAATAACAAGTACATAGAGGGTATGGAGAGTAAATAAATAAGACCCGCCGATATACACCAAAACTCTTGCGGATGCAGGCACGCCGCTATGAAGAACGACCCCACCATAGAAATTAAGAAAATTGCTGAAGGTGAACCTATACCGTCCTCGCCTAACTGCAAGGCCGTACCCACAATGACAGCCATCATAATGAGCGCATAAGCTGTGGACAAAACCTGAGCCACAAAAAGTTGTATATTCGATTTACAGGTGAAGCAGATAAACATGAAGCCCAGTATAGGTATGATATTGTAATGAAATGAAGTCCAATTGTCGATGCGGAAGGCGGCCACAAAAGCACCCACCAACATAAGGAAAATCGTGCCAGGACCAAGAATAGTGCCACCGATTAACATCATTTGATAGAAGATATAAAGCAAAGAAATGTTATCATTTATCTTAATGGTACGCTTAGCATCGCCCAGCAAATCCATAATGTTGGCAATGGTGGAGGGTACCCAACGACGGCGCTGATTATAAAATTCGTTGAAGCCTTCCGGGCAGTGAGTGTAAGCATCAGAGGCAGCTGAATATTCCACACGATAGCCACGCTGCAGCAGCAAAGTGCACAACCAACGATCTTCTCCCTGATCGTATTGCACATAATGACGTGCTTCATCTGACTGGGTCGTATATTTCTTCATGACATTATCGTCCATAAGGGCCTTGCCACGAAAGAGGGAGAAACAACCAGGACTACAAAGTACACAACCAATCATATGTTCGGTGGCTTTTTGTAGCCAATGGCCGATAGCATATTCGAACAATTGATACCACACCATAGGCCCAGAGCCAACTGGATGAATACGCCCGCATGCAGCACCTAAATTCTTGTTCTTTTTCATTAAATCGACTAACAAAGTAACAGCATTTGGTTTGAAATCAATATCACCATCCAAAGTCAGAAGGTAGGTATTTTCGGCTATAGTATCTTTTCGATCCACCGGTATGGGCAGTTCAATTAGACGATGGCCCAATATGTAGTACATGTACATTACTTGCGACCAACGTTTACGATGACGTATACGATCTTTGTCCTTCAAATGCGTAATGAATTTCGTTTTGCCGGGCAAAGTCCATACTAAACGGCCACCATAAGGAGCGGGATATTTCTTAGGAGGTCGCAAACGTATTCGAGTCTGATGAATTTCAGAAGCCGCATCATCCATGGTGGCTACTAAAAGTTTTACAAAACGATTGACCTGAATATCATCATCGCTGTGATCGGAAATTTCAAACGCATCATCGAAGAATGTGTGAGCTGTGGGAGAATTTTTATAAAAAAAATCTATCTACTTTACTTTCATACTCACTTTCAAATTCATAATAATCAGGATCGACTATTCTCAAATATTTTTGAGCCACTCTACGAGCACACTGATCTTCATCCATACGCATGATACTTTTTAAAAACTCCATCATTTCGTCTTTAGTTTCATGCCACATGGTGCAACAAGCATAGATTCTGGTAATGTGATCGGAAGACTTAATGGTGGGCTTGCTTTGTATGGCCGAACCATCTGTGTGCACCGAAATGGTTTCATAGTATTCATCACCCTTTTCCTTTTCGATTTCCGAAAGATCCTAGATATTTATCAGGCATATTAGAAGATTTTCAATTGACTTTGCAACTTAATTATACTTACTTCTGTTTTCACATCAGCTTGATCATCCCTTCGCCTGTTCATAGCCATAGATTGATCTATTAAGAGGGAACAGTACATGGGCTTGACGAAGAGTTTTTCAGTTGTGGCCAAACGTTCACATTTTGGTGTCCAGATGTGCAATCCAATCCAGGTCTGCGACAGTAGCCATAAAATCCAAGCCCATGCCATTTGATTGGTAACGAAATCATTAAATCTAAAGTTCGAAGGACTTGTAAAGAACAAATAGTCGGGTATAGTGTCATGGAAGAAGCAAGGATCATCGATGCGAATACCACAAGCAGCTATCAACAATGACACGGCAACAGGTACTGTTAAACTGACGGGAAAGGCATAACTGAAGCCCTGTATTAAAATCTTGCAAGCAAACTTCCCAAAAATATAACAAAAGTAGGCGCCGAAAATTTGTGTAAGTAAAACATAGACCACCGTATTGTAGGAAGCATCAATATCAATACTGTCTATGTTGGCTGCATCTAGAGTATCGGGCAAGCTGTTGGTCAATGAAGTGGCTAATTCGTCTACAGAGATTTTATGCGGTCCAAAGGCATCGCTGAACAAACCAAAAATATTGCCTGGCTCCTCTCCCTGTATCCAATAAATCAATAACACCGAACACAGAAACAAAGCTATTTTCCATATCGATAAAAACATGTGACTAAAATATCTGGTATACTTCAAATCATCCTTTATTCTACCCATGGAACGTATTAAACCGAATGAGGATTGTGAGGAAACATAGTTCTCCCACCAGCCACACGATACCATAAGACAGGCCACCGGTATGACCCATAATTCTTTACGATTTTCCAATAGCGGCCATATAACAAAACCGGTAACCTGAGCAGCTACTGCTATCAAATCTATTAACATTTTGGCAAAACGTTTGCCCTCCTTGCTGGTACGTGACATTAAGCCCAAAGCTCCGGGTACAACACACAAGCAATTCGTTAACATGGCGCCTTGTATAGCATCCAATTGTGGCAGTACAACGAACATTAGCAAAGCTGTGCCAAATGCATTTAAGCTTTCCATAATGAACATGAAAAGAAAGTGACTTTTTCGGGGCACTTTAAAGGTTTTGAAGAAACAAATACGCGCTGAACGTATCAGAGAACCAACTTCCGGTACAGCGAAGGCTATTAGCAAGGCCCAAATCCATGCTATACGCTCTTCTTCGGGTAGTTTGACGACAAAGGTTTTATCACGGCCCTGTAGAATAGAAACAAAATCAAATTAAAAAGATTGAACTTTTTTGCTTTTTGTTTTAAATACACATTCAAGAGTTTTCACTTACTAAGTCCTTATTACAATATTCTACTCTTTTGTCCTTGCGGATTTGTGATGTCATAAATAAAACACAGCCTTTAGCCACCACACCGCCAGCCAACACTAGTACAAATGTGAAAATGTAGGCGAATATTTTTAAAATTTTTACTGTCAACTCTAGACATGCTTGATTTGCCGTTGAGCCTGTTTCTATTTTAATGGGTGGATCTCTGAAAACATCCCAGCCTTTGGTTTCCTGTATAGTACGTTGGCTGGAAATGAAAAGAAATTTAAAGAATATTAGAGGGTCTTTATTGTTATTTATTGTATCGTATAAATAGAATTTCATGATCTTGTAGGAAATTAATTAAGTTTTCTTGCCAACAGTCGTTTTCTAATGTATCTCTGAATTAGAAATAGGAGCGTGCTTTTTAGGAGCAACTTTTTACTCACGCTCATGCATGCTCAGATTAAAAAATGTTACTCATGCACGACCTTATATTTTTCGTTCACGTTTATGTACGCTCTCGTAAGTAGCAAAAAAAGTTAGTCACAATCACGAAAACTCACGCTCACAAAATACTTATAAAAAAACAATAAAATGATTTAAATAAAATAAAAAATTAAATGAAAATAATTGCATTAAAACAAAAAGAAAATCACACAACAACCATTTAGTCATTCACGATCACTTGCGGTAAATTTTTTTTATGCTCATGATTATGCATGCTCACGTGATTGAAGCAAAAAACTAATCATGCGTGATCACAAATGATTCTCGCTAGCCACGTGAGCGTTGCCCACCTCTACTCTGAATACCAGTGCTTCTCAAATCTCAGCTTCCGTCATTATTTTTGTTATTGTTGTTATTATACCGGGAATCAAAGTACGCATGTATGTATGTACATATGTATGTATGTGTATTGTTAAATACAATACAATTTAAACAATACAATAATGCCACACCTAATTATAACAAAACTCAGTCAAAAGTATTTGCTACTATATTTCTTACTAAGCAACTGGTTTTTAGAGAAAAGATTTAATAGCTTATAAAATAGTCGCTAAATGTCATCACAGGCGGCTAAACAGATGACGCAAGGGGAGGAATTACTACCCCTGCAATAACTTTTCCAAACTCCAAAAATTTGTTAAATTACACTGTCTATTTTTTCTGGAGGTGGTAAAACGATTATTTTATATCAAATTATTTGATTAAATTTCAACGCGTACAAAAACAAAAAATTAATTAAAAAGAATAAAAAAATAAATGTCAAAAGTTTCATGACTAAACGGTTGTGTGTACATTCATTTTTGCTTGAGCTTACGGAAAAAAGTCTTCAGTTATTGTCTTAACATCCTTGCAATAGATAATAACTTTCAAAAATTCCATATCGTTTGAAATCAGTCCTCGCAAACGGAAATTTGTTTGAAAAATTTACCAAACCAGCTAAAAAAGTTATACACGCAATTCTGTTTTCAAGCGAATTTGATTTCACACAATTTTAAACAAATATTTCATTTGTCATTATAATCCTGTTGTTTTTAAGCTTTGTAGATCTAATTATGCTATGGCTGATCCTTTTACGAAGTTATGCCGTCAATATTGCCCTATCAGTCCTGATGCTACTGAGAATTTTTTCAAAACTTATTCCAAAAATGGAATGGTCTCTATATCGTATGAGAATATAGTCAATGTTTATTTTTTGTAATTTTTATATCCTTCAAAGATTTTCAGGACACGCATAATTGATGCATATCGGTAAAAAATTTTAGTTAAAACGCATCTGTTGGTTTGAAACATTAAAATTCATAATTTTTTAAATTAAACTTCACCATTTCTTAACACAGTTATTACTTTTGTTATTGAAAACACAACTTACTTGCGCCGCTCATTTTGACAAAACTGAAATGTGACGCAAGAATTTAGCAAAAATGTAAGTAACGTTAAAACGAACAGCGGAGCAATGTGAGAAAAAAACATAAAGAACAATCAATGCATGCCGGTCTATTTGACATTGGTTAAATAGAATAGAAGCGAAAATATTGAGTCCGAAACCCACCCGCACTATCGATGCATCATGGTCTGAAAGGGATAATTATTTGTTTGAATTTGTTGGTTTTTCATTAAATTCTAATGTTATAAAGCATAAAATCATTTTTCAATCTCATAACTTATAAATTTTATAATAATTCATGTAATTCAATGTATCTTGTTATTGGTCTGTAAAGATTATATCCACTGAATAAATTTGAAATAAATAATTTTTTTAAAGAACAAACCGTGAAACCATTTTGGCTTGTCTGCAGAAACACCCAGGGTCTAGGCAGGAATCGAACCTGCGACGCCTCGACTAATAGTCTAGTACGCATCTACTAGTCTTGGCTCCCAATACATATACACCTAATTCTGGTCTTACGTGATAGATATGTTTCTCGAAAACTCGTGTAAATAAAATCGTGTGAAAAAGATACTCGTAGATCTTCCATTTAAAATGATGGGATTGGTTTCACGAACATATTAAATATCAGATAAAATAAGATAAATATGTAATTAAAACTCATTTTACTTCATACAAATATTTTATTAAAAAAAAAAAACAATACAAAAAACAGTTCATTTACTAAAAGAAATCGTAAAAATCATAAAACTTAAATATTGGTATTATTCTTTAAATTAAGATTGAGGTCACTTTTTTTTTATAAAAATCATACAAATTTATTTCATCTCGATATTTAATTTAAAGAATAATACAAATATTTAAAAAAAAGGTCGAAAAATTATACATCAAAACATAAAACTTAAAATTATAAAAATATTAATTTTTAAGCAGCATTACTTTCTAATAACCGCATTCGTGTACGAGAGGCATCACCTTCTTCGCTCGAAGTATTTTCCAAATCATACTCAATTTGTGGTAAAGGTGCAGAGATTTTAGTTAGAAATTCCGTTATCATTCGTTCGTTGACTTCACAATTTCACATCACTTTGAAATTTTGCGGCTCTTTCCTCATTACTAATAATTTTGGCATCGGGTGTCTCAAGCTCAATTTCATCATCGGTGAGTACCGTATCTAAAAATATCTGTAGACCATAAATCATCAAAGCTTTAGGGGAGCCCCCGTATACTAGTAGATAGCGTACTAGACTATTAGTCGGGGGGTCGCAGGTTCGATTCCTGCGTAGACCCTGGGTGTTTCTGCAGACAAGCCAAAATTGCTTCGCGGTTTGTGTTTGTTTTTTAAAAAAAATATATAATATCATGAGCTATTGCTATGATGGTGGAATAATACTAAACCGTGATCTAATAATTGAATAAGGAAACTAATAATAATACCGTCTTGAGGAAAATTTGTCCCAAAAACCTTTTACAAACTTTGAAAATGTTATAATGAAATTTGTTTTACCAATCGCTAGTAAGATTCTTTTTTTTTAAGATTCTCATTGACTATTTAGTAAATTTCTTTTTATTTCAAAATTATACAATCTGCATTTTTAATTAGATGACAGACAGTCTCAAATCATTGGCAGAAGATTATGAATTATTTTTAAAATTTTGTTTTGAATAACCTGAAGCCTTTTTGTATGTGTTTCAGCAGATTTGTGAAATCAGGCAGGACAGCCGTAAGTCATTATCGGTCGAATACACATATTATACAACAATAACTTATTTTTAAGGTTGAGCTTAGACCTTTTATTAAGTATGGGGCAAAGTGCACGTCCGCTATTTATAGCGTTATCACAAATGTAATTTACATGTTGTTTGAATTTAAATTTTTTATCTAAAGTGATACCCAGATATCATCTTTCATGGGGATCACGTTTTCCCGACAGTACAAAGTTTTAGTAGGAATACGTTTTGGTGATTTATTATATGGAAATATAATGGCCTCCGTTTTATTATCATTTACTTTTATTTTCCACTTATTAAAATATTTCTGGATTATGGTAAGGCTCTCTTGCATTCTCTTGATTATTGCATTTGAAAGTTTTCTACTGCATATAAAAGCACTGTCCAGCATATTTGATGCAGTCCATGATAGAAAATTTATTCCACGCATTTTCCACATTTTTAGGCCGCGGTAAAGCAACTTAAATCGCTTAAAAACAGATTAAATATTTGTTTGGAATCGCGCTAAGTCCGACTCGCGTAATTCTCAATTTTCAGGTCCAAAAACATATGGCCCATATACATATATAGTTTTTTTTAGCTCCAAACATGAATTTCCGTAAAGTTTTTACAACCAGTTATTATCGGAATGTGAAATTCAGGCAGAAGTCAGAAGAAGCCTTAATGTTCAAATGATATTTTCTTTTTTATCTAGAGAAGCAGGCCTTTTGTTTTAGTTTTGATTTATAGCGTGCACTTTCCCAAATTATTATTTTAATTATTCAGAAAAATATTTTATTTTTTTTAATTTATTAATCGAGATTGCCTCGATATCTTTTTTTAAAGATTAAAAAACAAAAGTTTTTGAAAACTCTAATATAGTTTTTGCACTCAAAATATCAGTTAAAATTTTACTGAATTTTTTCGGTAAAAAATAACAGATAAAATTTTTACTTATATTTTCTATAACAATTTAAACTTTTTTGTATCGATTTTTTAAAAATTTTATTGGAATATTAATATTGAAATTTTAGCTGATTTCTTTGCCGGAAAATAATCGGTAAATTTTATCTTATTTTTACCGGAAAAATAAGAGTCAGACTTCACCTTTTTGTTTTTTTTTGTCGAAAAAAAGTGATTAAAAAATGCTTTCACTTTTCGAAAAAAGTTAAAATTTTTTTAATGGCATTTTATGAGCATCTCCCATGAAGCACCTGAGAACGGAATCTAAGATATAAATAAAATTTTCATAAAACTATGCGATTGCGCATAACTATCTATATAAAGATTGACACAGAGCACTCATATTAAAATCAATTTGACTGGTTTTCTATTAAGTCGTTAATCAAATAAAATAAAATAAAATAAAAAACGTCAAACAGCAAAAGCTGCTGCTGCTGTGTCTTCAGTCAGTATCAAATGTCAATCGCAGTAATAATTAATAAAATTGTATTGATTATTTGTTATATGAATTTGTGATTTATATGGTTGTAAGAATACTCTGCCTGTTACAAAATTTATACGAGTTTAAATATGTTTTTAATAGCGTTTTTGTCCCTGGGCTTGTTACCAATGTTATGCATGAGAGAAATTTTGGTATAAATTATATTTTTGTGAAGTTTTTCCTGTTAACATTTGCAATATAGGAAAAAGATTATGCACGAAGTATGTTAACATAGACATTGTATGAAAATTTTTCAAATGAAATTATTAAAAATATGTGGATGAGTATAAATACTCATGCAGCCAAAATCTTAAGCATATAAATTTACAGATCTGTAAAAGAATGCTTTTTCTGTGGGATCTAAATTTTTTTGTAATACCCACAAGTCCAAAGTTAATAGTAAATATTTGCATATTTGTAAAACTTCGGGGGTCGATATATCCCACGCCACCAAGTGCTATGTCTGCGTATTAAAACTCCTGAAACATTTGGTTCTGTTATACGAAACTTTTGAAACGTTTTAAATAATTTCACTTTTAAAATATATTTTGTTCCTCGTTATCTTTTAGTAAGTACGTATTGAGTTCAACTATTAAAAGTCGTCATTACTAAATTTTTGGCTCTTAAAATTGTAGATATGACAAGACCAAAAATAGTCAAAGCTGCCATCGTCAACGTATTATCCGCTGAATGCTTAATTCCAAATGGCAAATATATATTACGTAACACCGTTTTGTGTTTCGTAACACGCCAACCTAAAAAAAAAATTTCAATCTATAAATTATTAATTCCCCAACAAAATTTCAACTTCATATGTATTGGGGGAATATACTCGTATACTTAAGCTTCCCGTTGCATAGTGGGGTAGATTCAAAATATTTTGGACATAAAGTAATACACTGCGTTCCATAGCAAGTGTTTGGCATCAAGTTTAATAGAGGAATAATACAGATCACAGAATAGCGGTTCCAAACTAAATTTCCATCTAAATTCCTCACAGCCTCCTGCTTACATTTCAACGGAACCTAAGTAGAAAAGACACCGCGAATGCAGAGAAAATAAATGTTATATTTTGTGGAACTCAGAACTTTTGTCTCATTATGATACCACAGAAGTTTTAGTTTTGAGTAGGTCCCACCGTAAAACCAACCAGAGCTTTTAAAAAGCTCATAATAAATTGCAGTTCAAAGGGTTCCCCAACTTCAAGAGATCCTGTTAGAATTCATCTTCATGCTAATTCAGAGCAATATGCTAAAGTTTCCTCTTCATCTATGTTTTGACAGATGCTGCAGAAATCTTTATGTTTATTATCTTATCACAGACACCAATTTTGATATTTGTCTTTTCTTTCATGAAAGTATACAGTCTCCTCCTTCCTCAGTTTTTCGTCTGAGACTGTGTTCGAAGTGATCCTTATATTAGCTAATCAGCAATCTTTTTAACTCATTTTAAGAGTGTTCAGCATTTTTGTAAGTCTACAAAAAATAAGATACAATGGAGAACGACCCCGGTGAAAATGTTGATTTGTACGTACCCCGCAAATGATCTGCTTCCAACAGAATCATTCACGCCAAGGACCATGCTTCCGTACAAATCAATCTTGTTGACTTTGATGCCGAGACTGGCCGTATGATGGAAGGTTTAAAAGACCTACGCCATCTGCGGTGAAATCCGCCGTATGGGTGAATCTGATGATTACATTGTCCGTTTGGCCAAAAAATATGGTTTGATTGCCAAGGCCTTCTAAGCTAAGCATATGTTTGTATATAAAAACATTTTTTAAAAATAAAAAAAAAAATCTCGTTGAGAGATGATCGGAAATTATTTTTAAGAAGGATGATTATAGGACTATAATAGATGATATCGACTATAAGAGTAAATATTTGTGGGGGGTCGTTTGCTATGTTTCATAGCTAGAATATCTGGTTGGGAAATGCTACACTGATCCGGAAACCGTTTTGATTCGATGATATTAAGGTTCCCTGGCCATGGCATGAATTCCAAAATCTTTTTTGGTTCTTGCATCCATCAGTATAAAACTCCGCACCTCGATTGTATCCAGTGTTACCAAAACTCTGTATTTGATCCCACCAAATCGACCATCAAAAAAATCACTAAATTTTCCTTTGAGGCTTACAACGAAAAATTCTATTCAAATCTTGTAATTTTTTATGTCCGGGTTTCTTCTCTACTCCGCTCACCAAAAAAAAAATTATTGAATTTTATTCATGAATTTAATTCCTCGTATAAGTTGGGCCTATATGACATCTATGTTTTGATTGGCATAAATAATAAGAAATCGATTATACTTATGTTTGTGTACAACCGCACTAATGACAAAAACTACTAACTACTAAAAATTTATTTTTCCACTAAACAAAAATAAAAACCACTAAATTTAGTGGTAAAACAACTGAGTTGGTATCACGGATTGTATCCTCATCGTGTTATGTGTTCGAAAATACAAGCTTTAGGATAGGCAGGAATTGGTTCCACTGCACTATGCGGTACAACGTGAGACACATATGTACACGATAAGGTTAGTGCAAGAAGAGAAGTGCAATTCTATGAAGTTTCCTTAGGCTATCAAGATGTGCCCTTTTCTCTAGAACAGCTCACCAGAAAATAACCTTCTACAAGAGAATCGGGTGGACTATAGTAGTGTAGATGCAGTAGAGGATTTTTGGAGTCAAACTCAAACTACAAGTTTTTCGAATGGGTCTTTTGCTGGAATAAATCTCAATAATTGCCTTCTTTACTCAATCTTTCTCTCTCTCTCTCCCTCTCTACAAGATTCAGTTTCAAACTCAACTATAATCCAAGGCGACAGTAAAAATAAGGTTTGTTCTATTGATTACGGTGTTGCAAAGAAGAGCATGGATCGAAAATCACGATCCGTTTTGTTCGAATTGGCGGCCAGTTCGTGTTCTCGAGCCTATTTGGGCAACTGTACGAGGTATTCCTACAAAATCACCACTTGTAACTGCAAATATCACATCAACCACTACATTTTTGAGATAACAATGCAGAGGTTGATGCCAAGGTCCACTGGATTGGGGTGGGACTCCTAGCTCTGGTGTTTCGTTATTACAAAGACGGGTCGTTATGGAAAACACAAGCCCGAGGTAATCCTTCGGTGTAGTAGTAGACACACAAACATATTCCCTTATTAAGCTAAAAACTTGATATTGCCAAATTAAATTAACAGTTAAAACCTTTTTATAGAACGCTACCCCAATGTCGATAAAGCTTCAATATTAGTTGCATAATCATGGTAAGTCAAACTACTACTAGTTCTAGCTTTATCAGTAATAAAATAACTTTGTATTCCAATAAATTCTTCAAAAGAATTCATTCCTTTAACAGCTGCATAGCTATAATTTTAATCTTTAACTAATAAATATTTATATGCATGCATGTGAATATTTATAACAGCAGTAGTATTGTTTATTAGCTTGTACTCACCTTCCGCCATAAATATCATGTGTCAATGGTGTACTCTCATCATCTGTAAAGTTGTCATCACTATCGCCCGTACCCGGTGGGGCCAGAGGGCGATGTTTTATATTAGACATCTCTCCCTATAACCCGCGGCTTTACACCCACACTCACACACGCACTCGATTCAATCAAGCAAGCACGACTGGTTACAAAAATGCGAATTTTAAAAGTTACCAATTTTGATGATGTTGTTGGAATCGTTGAAATACACAATAAATATTGAAATTCCAAATAAAAGATACAACTTTTGGCTCTGCAAAGAAAAAGAAAAAGAAGAAGAAGAGAACAACTGATTAATAAATTGATTCAAAGTAAGCAGGAGTGATGGCGGAAAGAGAGTGGAGAAGTGGTTGGTGGATCAGTAACAATTCAAAGACATATACAATTCATTTTGATTAAAGTAATAAATTTTGTTTTGTTGTATGTATGTAAATAAGCTTTAAAATTATTTCTTAAAATATATTTCAAAAGATTAATATTAGCGTACAGAAATGTTGCAAGTCCAGTTTGTGTTAAAGTTTTTGCACTTTCTGACTTTTTGTGCTCGCGTACCAATGCATTCAAATTTGCTTGATAAACAGTTTTAAAATTTATTATTACAAAGATTTATTATACAATTGCCATAGATTTTTATTTTATTTCTGCAAAATACATTGATTCACTAGTGCTGTTGCTGTTGCTCGTGGTCGGGCTTTGTTTAAATCAGGTTCTTTTAATTTCATTGCAATGACACCGTTCGAGTTCTTCTGTCGTGTCTAGTCAAAAGTTTATCTTTTAAAGCTTTTCTAGTGGCTTAAATTGAAAAAGTTTGTAATACCGTTGCTGCATGCACACAACTCGTGAAGTTTTAATTTAAAGCTTAAGTCTTTGTTAAAGTGGTTTGTGCCTTGCAACACGATACATTCCCTTTTTTGTTCAAGGACTTAATGGTTCTAGTGAGTATTATTGCAAAAAGTTTATGTTGGCTTAATGTATACGATTAACCCGCTTGATATGGAATATAATGGCAGACTATGTAAATAGGATTAAACCTTTGGCAGCAATATCACTTTTAAAAATAAAGGTACAAGCCAAGTAGAAGCAAAACCGTAAGGAGAAATAAAAAACAAAGGAATAGAACAACCAATTGAATTAAACTGTAATACGTAGAATATTTTTCGTTACGGTCATCGTTTATATTATGGGGCATGTTTGCCGCACAGTCGTTAATGACTTAAGTTTCAGTCCAATTGTAACTGGCAGCACAAACCATGTTGATAATCCAAAGCAACTTATGGCCAGATTTCAGACCGCAATATCTCCACATTAGATTACAATTAATATTTATACGTAATTGTTGAACTGTTTAAGGTTTTATATTGAAATGAAAATTTTTTGGCTTAAGTTCAAATCTGAGTTTACCCATAACTTCTTAATTTAAGAAATTATATTTTGGATAAATTCATTATTTTTTATTAAGAGAGTACTATTTTATTTGAAACAATTTATTCATCAGACTAGCAGAACGGATCAGTACTGATTTCGAGGTCGCTACACCATCTCATCAGCGTTCTTTGTTCGATTTTACCACTTTTGACGGTGGATACTAGTAACTAGGAATATCAACTATTTAATTAGATTACATTATATTTTCTTGCTCTTCCTGACGATTATCTCATTTTCGAAATATTTTAATGCGTTCATCTCCACTTTCAAACTCATCTTCAATCAAGTTTCCGCTTCTATTCTAAAGAACAGCGGTCGTCAAAGACGTCAATATCGAGACCCACGAGGCTTAAGTTGTTAATATGTATGTAGTTTTAAATATTTATTGAAACTAGTCTATCCAGCGGCGAATCGACCGCATTCTAATAATTAAATATTAAGCATTTACATAAATACATATATGCGATAAAATCCAAGAACAAAACCCATTCTAAAATTTAAACAACTTAAAACTCTCTTATTAGCTCTCTCTTATTACAAAGTACATGTAGAAAAAAGTCTGTCTCATTCCTATGCAAAAGCAAATTGGACAAACAAACACGCACACTTTGTTTATTTTCAAGTTGAAGCTGATACACGCATGTGTAATAAGTGTGCATGTGTTAGTAGCAACTTTAAACGCTTATAGATCCCTAAATATCGAACCGATTGAGACTGTGCAAAACTATGTAAAAATCCCATTAATAACATATAAACCTTTCCAAAATTGGTGCTTTATTATGTCCGTAAAAGGGATCTCAAAAACGTGTTTGCCCATTAATAATATAGATAGATAATACACGCATTGTTAAAAGAAAAGATATTTGTGATTTCTACTCTAAGACATATGAATTGCAAGATAATAGAAACTGTTTTGAAAAATAAACTCCATGTATGATCTTTGATTTTCTTAGTGGATTTTTTGAACTCAAAAATATTTCAGACATTTCGATAGTGCTCTGATCTAAAGTAAAAAAATCATTCTATTGAAAAAGGTTGTAGATAACGGGATAGCATTGAGTGCGAAGTCCTAAAAATTTAAATTATTTTATTCGAATACTTGTATTGTTGGAATAATTTTATTCGAAAAACTTCGGTCCGAGTAAAAGTAAATAATTTTATTCGAGTAATATTTTCGAATAATTTATAATCCAATAATATTATTCGAGGAATTTTTATTTATTTTATTTGAATAATTTACTGCCTGGCCCACGATGTCGAACGGAATCGTTCTTTTGTGAAATTACATTTAAAACAAAAAAAATTTCTGAAATTTTGTTTTTGTTTTAAATGTAATTTCATAAACGAACGATATCGTTGGACATCGTGGACCAGGCAGTTAATTAAATTTATTATAAATAATTTGATCCGAATAATTTTTATTTTAAAACCCATTTTATTCAAATTCTTTTTTGAAATAATTTTGTTGAAACAACTTTTTACAAACAACTTTATTCTAATAATTTTGATTCGTGTATTTTTTAAATAATTTTTTTCGAATAACTTTAATTTGGATATATTAATTTTAATATTTTTTATTGATATATTTTTATAACACCATTCCCCTTGATTATATTATTTTAATAATTTTCATTTCTTATTTCGAACTCTATTTGGTTTTCATTTGTTTCTTGAAATGCTGGTTCATATTCAATTTTTTATGTCTAAAAACGTTACGAACTTTAGCTTAATATCGAATCAAAATTGTTATTTCGAATAAATTCATTTGAATAACTTTTAGTGGAATAATTTTATTCGAAATAGTATTTACGTGGTCATAATTGGTTGAATACTAAAAAATAAATTCAACTACAAATGACAAAAGCCAGACAACATGATAAAAACAGTTTATTCTCAGCAGCTAATGGCGCTGAATAAACGAGAGAGACTGGAATATATGGAGTAGTTATTCATCAGAGATGGTTTGTACTTTTCGTATTCTAATTTTTTAAATAACACGGTTATATAGTTGATATTCCTGATCACTAGTATCCACCGTCAAAAGTGGTAAAATTGAATAAAGAACGCTGATAAGATAGTGTAGCGACCTCGAAATCAGTACTGATCCGTTCTGCTAGTCTGATGAATAATGAAAATTGTTCTATATATAGTACTTTCTTAATAAAAATAATGAATTTATCCAAAAAAATTTCTAATAAAAATGAAATAAAAAACTAGAATAAATAAATGGATAAGCTCGGCCTTGAACTTGAACCAAATTAATCGTTTCAATATACATATATACAATAATATTTTTTTAATAATATTTATTTTTTAAAATTTTGTTTTGGAAAATTTGTTTATACAAATAATTAAAAAAAATTATTCGGATACATTATATTTTCGAACCATTTTTATTCTGAATAATGGTACAGTCGTAATCACTTTGCTCTAAGTGGCTATCAAATGGGATTCCACATACTGATGGTGTTCCGTGACTGCAAGACAGGCGATTCGAGAAGATTTTTGGGAAACATTAAATTAGAAAATTATTAAATATACATTTCTAACAATAAATTTAATTTTTTCGCAATAAAGCCAACAAAGTGGGAAGAATTCTGTGAACAAATCAGTCGAAATTTGAAGATAAATTTTAAATAATAGATACTAACTACATATCGCTCCTTTATTGCAACGCAGTCATTTTTCAAAAAATGTGATTTTTGAGTTAAGAACGCAGAAATATACGTCGCATCGCTCTTCATTTTGTGTAAAAAATATCTTGTATTTCTCACCTCACCTGAATTCTTTTAATTTTTTTTAATTTTTATTTTATTTTATAGACGTTAAAAAAAAACTTTTTAATATTTTCAGTAATGTGTGTGTAGAAACACTAAACTCGTTTCTAATGAACGAGTTTTTTGGGATATGACTTGACGTTGCAACAAAGGAGCGACGTATTTTTTGCTGCGTCCTACTCTTTTATGTATTAAATTTCTATTGAAAAATCAAAATAAGAATAAAAAAAATTTTCCATTTTTTTTACAATTTATAGAAAAGGTCGATAATTAAAAAACTTTGGCTTTCACTGCTGTACACTGTATGGCAAATTGTAAAATAATTCATATAGAACTTTATTACTTTAGGGCCCTAATGAAGATTATTATTTTTTGCCAGTCATTTCTAAAAATGTAAATACTTAGTAAGGTATACAGGGTAATTCATAAATGACTTGCTTCTTTTTATTTAAGCGTTTGAAGTTCGATAGAAGAAGGTTGATTTAAGCTTAAGATCTTTTCTTTTTTCACTAGACATTTATTTGATAAATAGTAAAAGGTTAATAAACTTAAATTAGTTAAATGTTTTGTTAAGAAATTAAGAAACAACAAGCTGTAGTTACATATTTGTTTTCCAATAGCTTAATTGATGATCGAATTCAAATTTCAAATGTCAAGCAATTTTTTTTGTATATTTGACTGTATAAATCAGTGTTGCAAAATTAAAATTTTGAAATGGTACCGAACTATAACGGAAAGAGTACTTTTTTGCATTAAATTATACTTTTTAAAAAATATTTATTTATAAAAATTAATTGAACAAAAAATGATTTATTTGAATTCATATATGTATGTCAAGTAATTACAATATTTATAGGTATAATAAAGGCAAATATATGTATGTATATTAAAATAAACTTTGTAATACATAAGCAAAAGGTACATTTGTTGTTTTCAGTTTCTAAAAAATTTCTTTTTTTTTACATAAAGCTAATTTACTTTATGAGATCATTAAAAATATTATAATTCAAACAGCAATTGTCATTTGATTTTAATAGATCTTTAGCTTTATCAAATTCGAAACCGTTTCTACATGTAAGCGATTTCTATCTTTGCTTTTTACAGCATTTTGTGTTGAAAATATGCGTTCAACTGCTGTTGACGAATGTGGTATTGATAATATTCCAAAAGCAATACGTGAAATATCAGTAGATATTATTAGTTCATTCATTTCGTTCTTAGTTTTACCAACATATTTCCAAAAATTTGAAACATTTTCTGTTTTAAAGTGTTTTATTTCTGGAAGACCCGCTAGTGCAAACAATTGGGAATTAATATTTTCTTAGTTTTTTTCTTCGTTACGATATAGCGTTAACAGTAATACTATTGGTTGTACCGGAGAGAATATTCATCATTTTTAATTTTTATTTTCAAAACAAAACTTAGTTTTTAATGATTCGCAAAATTTTAAATAAAAAGATAAACAATTTCTTTGTCAACTTTGCATTTTTCTGCATACGAGTACATACATATATGTCAAATTTAGTTCTCTAAAGGACTTTATTTAAATGGCAAATGGCATATTTAAATTTTCCACTGACATATTATCCAAAGCTATCACTCCTTTTTATAAAATTTCTTGCCAAATTTCCGCAAAATGTTAAATATGTAGTAATGAAAAAGTCGTGGGGCTACCGAGGTATTTTTGAAATGAAAATGTACTGAAAAAAGTACTACAGTACTGAATTTTTCAACACTGCTCTGAATATCTACTACTTGTTCGAACAACGATCTTCGTGAAGAGTGACACAAATTCGTCAACTAAAACACAATCAAATTTTAACGAACTCACAATTCTTTCCTAAATCTGTGATATTTTTTGCATATTTTTATAGTCTTCGGATACAATGTTGTAGAAACTACACTTTCTTTGACTACCTTTATGCTAATTTTACTGATATAAAAGAAAAGCATTTGCCGAATAAACAAGCCTTTTGTATTTTATGTACGCAGCCATTTATGTTTGTTTCGGATTTTGTAATCTTGTGCGAATTTCCGCAATTTTTGGAAGATAAATTATTTTATGTTTTTGGCCTTTTTATAGCTTTAGCGACTTAAATTCAATATTACGCTGTGATGTTTTTCTGATATTAGGAGAAGTTTTTGCGAATTTTTTTTTTGCGAAAGTTTTTACGAGTTTTTCAGTTTCATAAATTTTTAATAAATTTTATGGGTTTTTTAAAATTTTACAATTTTTTGCAACAGGCGTGATTTTTAACAAGGTTTTGTTCAGTTTAAAGTTTTATAGACTACTCGGAAATACATACGTGTCGACAAGTGAAACTTTATGTGCAAAACAAAAATTAACTGTCTGGCCCACGATGTTGAACGATATCGTTCTTTTGTGAAATTACATTCGAAACAAAAACAATTTCTAAAGTTTTTTTTTTGTTTTTCATATAAAATTTAAGGACAACTTAAATGAAATTATCACGCATGTTCTACAAAAGTAGTGAAAGTGGGATATGAAAAGTAAACTTTTCATTTTTGATGTTCTGGAAAAGTAGAGTATATTTTTTGTATTGAATATTGAAATTCAAATGTAAAAAGAAGAATGCAGAACATAAAAAGTTGAAGGGATTTCAATTGAATTCCACTTCAAAGCGGAATGTAGAACATACCGGTACATTTTTGTTTTCCATGTAAACTTTAACTTTGTGATTATGATTTTCTATCTTAACGGTGTGGTGTTAACACGATTTTGTGCTATTTTCGCAAATTTTCCCAGCTTGGAGTGTTAATAATTTTGTAGTTTTTCGCGAATTTCAGCCATAGGAGCGATTTTGCCAAGGTCTTGAGCTTTTTACAGAATTAACTATTCTTAATCTACATATACATATCTGGCTTTATTATCTTCTCGAAGTTAGCAAATTTTCTTTGAGTTTTTGATATTCTTTACATTTTTTACGATATTTAATCAATATTAAAAAAAATTTTTACAAAAAATTATTTTTTTATGAGGATTGAGCTCTTCTATAGATACAAACAGTGGCTCATAACTTATTTTATCAAGTGCATTTTTTTCCTTTTTAAGGTCTATTAAAAGAAAACCAACATGAACTTGGAAAAAAATGGTTTCATTTAAGAGAAAAACGTTATTGTTTAACAAACAGAAATCATTTATAGCAAGCATGTGCATTTCAATATAATAAAACTAAAAAAACAAAAAATAATTCTTTTTTCGAATATGTTAAATTTAGTTTCATCTTGGAAACATGTTCTTTGCCCAAATTTAGTTTGCATTGTCTATTTTCGAGTCGATAAAAGGTTTCTTGCGTGCAACTCGGCCAGGAAAATCATGTTCACGCAAAAATTTCAACGCAAGATTAGATACATCCTCGGGGCCAGTTTTGAAGCTGACAACTTTGGGTTTGCTTAAAATTTTCTTAATATATGTCGCTCGTCATGTTCATGAAAAATTTTATTTGGTTCCTCTCAACCTTTCTTATGAGCCCGATTTTCATGAATGAAGCTTATTACTCTGTTCAAATTTGCGAAAAATGTTGAGCAACATTGATTCTATCGTTTGAAAATTTTGACAACTGATCAGTGGCGACAATACCACGATTTATAATAAATTTATCACTTTTATTGCCTTGAAATCAGCAACATTGTTTTTCTTATGAAAACAAAAAAAATGTGTTTATTAAAAAAAAATTAAAACAAATGCTGCGGAGGAGCTCATTGAAGACACACGTTCTGCAAAAAGCACTTAAATTCATTTTATATTATATTTACTTTATTTTCCATTATTTCAATTATTTCTGGGCAGCAAACTTAAAATTAAAACCACAACGCCAAGAAATATCTGATCAGCTGTTGTTTGCAATTTCGCACGAAATAAGTGGTGCTTACATTATTTCGCAGTTGAAAAATATGTTGCCAGAAACATGTGATTGAAACATTTCGTATGTTTTCACAAGATGAACAGAGTACAACTTCGGCCATATTATTTTGTAATTATTTCGCATGAATTTTTTTTTATATGGACGTTTGACAGCAGTTCGCACGAAATGATGAACAGAGTACCATGCTTTAAACGAGCGACTGAACGAGTTGGACTCAACTCTACTGTTGAAGCATTAATGTTAATCATTTGTGCTATTTCTCGCTGCGACTGGCCAATTTAACACCGATTCCTGTCATTTTAGTTTTTGAAAATTGACACTTCACGGAACAAAATTAGTCTGAGAATCCAACAGAAGACATTGGTAGAAGTTTACAGTTGGGCGAAATCGTTCCGACCGATCCGAAAGATGAAAGAAACTGGGTCCTTCCCTTCGTTCATCGTGCCTTTTTTTGCTTTGAACAGTATAGGAACACGGAACGAGTGAAATTCTCTCTCGTTCCTAAAAACGTCAAAAAGCATTTGTCATTGTTTCTTTTCATTTTCTGGCTATGATAAAAAAGTTCTATAAGTGCTTTCGTAAAATATTTGTAAAAAATAATAACTGTTTCAAAATAATATGTGAATATAATATTGCCCATTAAGTCTTCGACACTGATATCTATACAAAAAGTTCACCTTGTTCTAACTGCACCGAATATGTGAACGAAATAATTGTAAGAAAAAGTCTTGATGAGTCAATGTTTTGCTTTTCATACAGATTTTGACATTTATCAGAACAAGTTAATGATTCCTCAAGACGGTTGGGAATTGCGGAACGAGGAGCGATAAAAAAGGAACGTTAGAATTGCTCCGCATCTTTCCAATCAGGAAATCGTTCAATGGAACTAGGTCGTTGCGGGACGACACAATTCTCGTAGAAGTAGAAAAAAGAAAAACGAAAAAATGAGATGGAAAAAGGAGTTTTTTTTTTTAAGTTTAGAGTTTTAAAGAGAAAAAAATGCACTGCATAACATAAACTGTGAGCCACTGTAATTACATTTCATTGGTGCTTATACCAAATCATCAGTAGACTTTAAACTATATTTAAAAAAAGTTTCAAAAACAATTGAAAAGCTAAAATAGAACCGACCACTCTGTACCAATTTAGTTGTCGTTCATCGACATAAGAAATATTAATAAGCAAATCGCAGAGTTTGCTTGCACGAAGAATTTAAGTTGACGCTCTGCACTGATTGTGCGTGTGAAAACACATGCGTTTGTTTTATACTCTATGACGCATTTTTCGTGCGTCCAAGTTGTATCTATACCATGACCCTGAAATTGACATAAAATCAGGTTATTTAAAGCAGATGTTACTTACTGCATGTCTATGAAACCTAAATTGATATTATGCCATTGCACAGTGGGACCTTTCGCGAAATAATATATGTATATGAATATATGAAACTTCCAACAGATTTGTTTAACTGATTTTGTGTTTCAATTTTTGTTTTATGTTTACTAAGCTTCTGTCGCTATCCGGATCTACATAACGAATGACCACTGCAAACGTTTTGAAACAAGAGACACACTAGCAAGATAAAGTAAAATTAATTGATTTTACAACAATAATAATAAGTGTACAAATTATATAAAAAAAACTTTTGCTTAAACTTGTTCATAATAAACGAGTAAAAAGGAATAACAAGAAAAGACTCAACTCTTTATGACACATGAGTTTGCAAAAAAAAAATATGGTGGTGCCTGCTATTGGCGTTAATTAATAGTTTTAAATCAAAACTTGTAGTTTACCTTGAAAGTATAATTAATTTTATGCTGTTTTTTCATTTAGTCTATGAAAACTTTACTCAAGACCTAAACTGACCATTAGAGGGTGTGTTTAGTTTGTAAACGTTTGCATTGTTAAGGTAAAATGCCAAAGATTTTGGCCACTAAATAGAGGTTAAAATGAAACAAGAAATTGAAATAGTACAAGTTTTCAATTAATTTTTATGATGAAAATGTAGTACAAACTGTTGTTGGCCATGATGCTGTTTGTTGCATGTGTTAAGGGTGGTTTTTAACGTCATAAAATGTATGTGTGTGTGTGTGTAAGTGAAGGACGTGTAACAGGTATTTCAAGCATCCCTTATTCAGTTACATAAAATTAAAGAAAATGTGTTGTATACAAACAAATAATGTTTTATGAGAATCACAGGGACCGTGTGGCCTAATGGATAAGGCGTCGGACTTCGAATCCGAAGATTGCAGGTTCGAGCCCTGTCACGGTCGAAGACAAAATCTTTTTTATATGGACTTTTTTTTCAGTAAAATTGTTCAACAAATAATTAATAGTGAATAAATATGCTGAATTTTTAATTGATTAATTTTAGTTATATATATATTTAAAAAAATACTATTAAGAGAAATTGAAAAACTATACATGTGAATTAAGAGTTTTAAAAAATATGTGTAGATTATTTAAACCACGTCTAAATTTTTATATTAAAACTATTAAAATCTATTATTATTTTATAAACTTTCTTAAAAACGAAAAATCGTTTTGGCTCCAAATTGGGAATAAGCAAAAAATGTCAAGTCAAATTATAATTGATGTTGTAATTAAGTGAATAAAGGTGTTATTTTGTCTACATTTTAATGTTGCGATTTATCTAGACCATGTGGGTGGATTTTTGGACAACAGAAAGACTTACTATCCAAATTCAAAGTTAAAGAAAAAACTAAGTGTACGTATGTATGTATACGAGTACATACCACTATGAGCTAATAAAAAAGCATGTACATAAATAAATTAACTCATATACACGATAATGGACATTCACTAGATGTGAACAAATATTATGTACAACGAAATAGACAAAGCGAACAAGACCAGACCATTATTAGTCACGATTTTATTTAAATTAAAAAAGAAACGAAAATGAACCTTGTTTGACCAGATCGAATTCAAATATATGTATGTATATATTTTAAATAGGCGACAAAATTTTGACATTCTACATCTATTTCAATTCAGTTACAATAAAAATGAAAATATCGATAGATTCTGAAAGCCATGATTTATGAAAACTCGGAAATAATTAACAATAACGAATTCTCAAGCAAAAATTAACTTTTGATAATTCTCAAATTTAATTGATAAGATTGCTATTAAAACTAATTCGATTTTACAGACAATTATTTCGATTAGAAAAATTAAATTGAATTAATTTCCTGGCCCACTAAATTTTTTTTTTAATGTAATTGTAAATGCAATAAATTCTCTACTGTTCGGTAATTAAACATATACAATTATAGAATTTTCGATATAGTAAAAAAATCTCTTTAACACACATATTAAATATATTTGTCAAATTGAAATAAAACATAAAAAATATACAATTAAAATAGCATTGCGTAGCACAAGGCTTAGTTAAATTTAGTTAATTTATGTACATTAGAGCTTCTTCAAGTCGTTAGAGAACAAATACAAATTTGAATAATAACAAATTTCACATTCTTTTCTCATAAATCATTTTCATAATCAAGATTAAAATTTAGCTTCACTTTAAAAGTGTTGAACTACATGAAATACGCATGAACACTGATGAATAAGTGTTGCGACCTTTATTGTTATGTTCCGCGGATTGGAACTACTTTAATTTTTATTCTTCCTTGGCTCGTGCCATATTTTGTCTCAATAAAAAGTTACGAGCTTTAGCCTAATATAAATTACTTTGGAAATTGGCTTAAAAAACAGTCTTTCAAAAATTTCTGACTGTCATAATTTTTAATGAGGTACGGTAGAAACAATCATGCCACCGGCGCACAAACCCCACTAAAAGTAAATTTTTTCTGCACGTAATGGTGAATCAGCATTAGCTTATGGATCATCATCGCTCTTCTTATCGATATACGATATTTACTGTCATTATTTTAAAATTTTTAAAATATATTATAATTACAAAAAACTAAAACAAGAAAAAGTACTAGCAAACGTTTCTCCGTGCGATGATAAATTGATAAGAAAGGTTTACCTCCAAACACCCAATAAAACTAATGTTGGTCTAATTCGACAGTGCGGAATAATTTACAACAATTTTTGAAATAAAATAAAATTAAATTAAAAAAATTAAATAAAATAAGACGAAATAAAACTAAATGATATAAAATTAAATGAAATAAAATGAGCAATAGTAAAACATAATAGGAAAAGTAAAATAAAATGAAACAAAATAAAATAAAAGGAAGTAAAACAAAAAAATATATATATAAAAAATTATCAAAATAATAAGTTAAAATATACTAAATTAAAATAAAACTAAGTTAAATGAAAGAAAACAAAATAAAATAAATGCAAATAAAAAATAAACATGTTAATTAAAATAAATGAAAATAGAGTAAAATTAAACTAATATAAAAAAATTAAATAAAATTAAATGAAAAATTAACATAAAATAAAACAAACAACAAAATAAATTTAAGTGAAAGAAAATAAAATAAAATTAATATAGAATAAAATAAAATAATGTGAAATAAAATTATTATAAAACACAATAAAATATATAATAAATAAAACCAAATCAAATAATATGAAATGATATAGAATAAAATAAAATCAATCAAAATAAAACAAAATAAAATCAAATAAAACAAAGTAAAATCAATTTAAATGAAACAAAATAAAAAAAATGAAATAAAATAAAACAAAATAAAATCAATTAAAGCAAAATAAAATCAAATAAAACAAAATAAAATCAAATTACAATAATATCAAATAAGATAAAATCAAATAAAATAAAATAAAATAAAACGAAATAAAATCAAATTCAATAAGAAAAATAATATAAAATAAAATAAAATATGAAATCAATATAACCAAATAATATAAAATAAAATAAAACAAAATAAAAAATAAATGAAACCAAATCAATTATAATAAAATAAAATCAAATAAAACAAAATAAAATCAAATTAAATGAAACAAAATACAATAATATGAAATAAAATAAAATAAACTGAAACAAAATTAAATCAAATTAAATAAAAAATGTAACAATATAAAATAAAATAAAGAAATAAAATATGAAATTAATAAAACCAAATAAAATAAAACAAAATTAAATTTGATATAAATGAACCAAATAAAATAATATAATATAAAAGTACAACAAAATAATATGAAATAAAATAAAAATAAATAAAATAACATAAAATAAAGTAAAATAAAAAAAACAAAAGAAAATAAAATTATATGAAATGAAATAAAATAAAATTATAATGAAAATTATAATAAAATTATATAAAATAAAATAACATAAAATAAAAATAAATAAAATCACAATAAAACAAAGTAAAATCAAATCAAATAAAATAAAAAGAAACAAATAAAATAATATGAAATAAAATCAAATCTGTTGAAAAATTTATGTTAATGAAGTATGTACCTCAAAATAAAAAACCTTTTACTCCAAGACGACATTAAAATTTGGGCATCATGTTTGAACTATTGAACATACACAAATTGATTTACAGTAAATAAAAGTACTTATTCTTAAACTGCCCAGCAGTTCATCTATAATTTAATGACGGCTCAAAAAATCAACAAAAAAAAAAAATTATATTCTTTACATAAAAAAATTAGGTGTGCGTGGGAATAATTTAAAATTTTTGGAAATGTTATTTATTACTTACTTAAGTGTAAAGGGTTATTGGCTTTATATGGCGTTGGCTGCGTACAAAATATAGTACTGGAAAAGCGACGGCATAAGGACAATACTTGTATAACTTAATTCTCTTGCTTAATATTTATATAACCATTCTGTATAAATTGTTCGTGTAAGTGGAAAACAAAGTACATTATTTAAAGCGCATATAAATTAGTCATTAATGTAGACTACTCGTAATGCCGGGTAGTTGAGAAAAGCGACTTTATACACCCAACCAAATACAGCGAGTAAAATAAGTGATCATTGCACGTACTCGTAGTTGTACTTTAAAACGTGTTGGAGTAAACGTCTCTTGGTATATAGTACTCGTATATCTGGTATAAAACCTTTTACCAAGCCAATCAATAGTTTATTACATGACACGTTCAAGTATCATTTTATTGTTAAGATTTTTTTTATAAAATCAGCCTTAAATACTGTTTTTGGCTCTATTTTCGTATTAAGAAATGGTTGAAAATATCAATTGTCGCATTCAAGCAGATAATGGGTAAGTATAACTACATTCGTTGTATGTTTAACATTTTTCCTGTTTAAATATTTGTACTTGTACATGAAACCGGTTGAGTTTCTTATTTATTATTATTATTTTTTTTTTATCCAGACTCTTTTACTGTTCATTTGTTGCTTGAATGCAAAATGAAAATTCAACAATAGTTTGTCTTACAACAAAAAAACCAAAAAAATTTATGAAAACTGAAATTAAAGTAAACGAAATAGGAATTATAAACTGTTTGTGGTTACAACCTAAAATATACATACATTTTGTACAAGATACTGTGTGAATGAATATATGCCAATGGAATTTTTAATTACTTTTTTATTTTTATTTTAACTTTAGAAGAGGTCATGATTTGTATTCATTAGTTTTCTCGTCTGATAAAAACCTATCATATGGCTGCATATGTAAATATTTGTATTTAAATTTATCAATTTTAAACATATTTAAAAGTACTTAAAAATCGCTTAAGCTGAGAATGAGTTCCAAACCGCGGAAGAACTCTTAACGCCAAAAGTTTTCATATTCGAAAAAAAAAACACATAAAAATTTCGGGGTTCTAAGAGTGGATTCTGATAGACAATACAAAAAAACAAATAAATGTGTCTCAGCGTCTTAAAAGATTACTTTGGAATGTTATTTTAGACGGGCCACAGTTACTCGCCTTTGCCCTGAAAATGCTGTGCGATATATGAAATATTGTGTTCTTTACATCTAAGCTACAAGGTATGTTCAGCAACTTTGTAGAATATACGAACTCGAATATTCTTGTGGGACATATTAAGCCTCTAACTTCCCTACATTGAGGTAATTTTTGGTTACATTCTAGCAAATCGTAAAACACAATCTTTAACTAACTATAAGCTAAATACAAGTAATGCAAAAATTTCCCAAATTTATTCATATTCATGGTTTTAAATCCAATGGACATGAGACAATATTCCAAAGGTACAAGGCATAAATTAACATCAATTAATTTCAACTTACATGGCAGAACAGAAATAACGTTGTTTTTTGGGAGCCGCTACACTCCCATCATCAGTGTTCATATGTGTTTCCATGTATCCGGCACTGTTTAGGTGGCTCAATTGAATTAAATTTAAAAAAAGAAAAACGAATTATGTAGTTTGAAAGATCAATCATTTTTGAATTTGCTCTTACGTTTCAGAGTTATACCATTTTTTAAATTTGCACCCGATGAGTATTAAAATTAAAATTTTTTTCTTTGCATCAGATGGCCGACAGAAACTAAGCTTTGACATTTTTCTTTTAAATTGTTTCCTCAAAAGCGAAAAAATTGTGGTTTTTCATAAAGCTATGAAGAAAACTCAAAAACGGCCGGCAAACGCGATTTTTGGCGACAATTTCTATTCCGAAAAATCTAAAAAAAAATCTCAAAAATACTTTTCCTTATAAGCTTTTGAATTATGCTTGAGTCGCAAAAAAATCCTCATATATAATAGAACGTCCTAATGTACAAATAATATAGAAAGGACAAATTTTTTTGTAGCCACATTTTTAATATTAGTTACCAACACTTTGATTATTCAATATCATGATCAATTATTCAATATCATGATCAATTAATTAATCATAATTTTAATCTATTCACATTTTAAATAATTGAACAATTTGAATTTTAAGTTTTCCTTCTTTTTAATTTTATTGTATATCACTTATTTGTATCACTTCGCTTTAATTTCATATTGTTTATCATAAAGTGCAGCTGGAGACAAGTGCATTTGTATGGAACAAATATAAGGGACCAACAAAATACCGATCTCCATGAATAAGGGAAAGTTTTGGAATTCTGCGAAATGTACTACTTGTGATATATTCTTCAATGACTTCCCTATCATTTTTTTGTTTTCTTTAGTTTTACTATTTTTAGTTGAAAAGAAAATGGACAGCAGGACAAAATATAGCATTAATTCGAATATACAAATGTTTTAATTTTATTTTCTTTAAAATGTTTTTTTTTTTAATATTTTTTGAAGAAAATTCTTAAAATTTTAATAAATTACTGCCAGTGCCAAGTTGTCACACGTTTTCGTTCTTTCGTACAATTACATTTAAAACAAAAACAAAATTTTAGAATTTTTTTGTTTTAAATTTAATTTTATGAAAGAAAGAATACGAGTGACATCGTGGGTCAGTCACTTAAAGTTTAAATCATTTGATTAATCAACAGTTTGATTAAACAGAGCTCTTTTTCGCATAACATAGCATAAAATTACTTTAAATAAATACCAGCCTATCGCTTGGATCAAAACACATCCGAAATGCATACAAAATATTAAATTTCGGGTCATCGCCGCCAGCCTCAACAACTCCAATGTGATATGAAAGTTCACCATTGACTTAACAAAACTGCCAAAGGATTTTGAAAGGTCAGCTCGAAATTAATTTTTTATGGCCTCTTGAAGTTGGGCCATTTTTGAAAATTTTATTACTCTTTTTATAATACGCTAATCAATATTTAAGTTTTTAGGACAAATGTTAATGATCTCGCAAATAATGTGTTTTAATTACCAACTTGTCACAAGTCACCAAGTACTTTTAGCTCTCTTCTGAACAACTAACTTTGATTTAGTTGAAAATTCATGTCGGATAATTGACTACTGCTTATTATATCGCAATGTTAAAATAGTTTGTTAGATCAACTAAAAGTTATCCAGGCATCAGTCAGCACTGAGTTCATAAATAATAAGGAACAGTTGATTTCCACACATAATAGACGATAAGTGGATTATGCATTGGGCGAATATAGTTCGACTAATAATATTAACTAGTGTATCAAGCGGTCGACTCAATCGAGCGCATTCTAGAAATGAATATTAAACATTTAAATACATACGAATAAATACAAAAACAAAAAACATTTAAAATAAACAACTTAAAACTTAATTTTGATACATCCCAGCTAGCAAAGGATGTTTGTTAGACGATTGTGTTTAATATACGACTCCTAAAAGAATCTTCTGATGTTGATCTGAGGAGTAACAATAACGAAAACATCTCCTTTTTTTCTTGATTATTACTTTTTTACACATTTTCTGACACGCTCATCTTTTAATCTTGGAATGTTTAATACGAAAGTCGTAAAAAAATCTTCTAATGATAATTTGAAGAGTACGAAAACAACAATGTTGCACTTTATTTAACTACACAAATCTCAAACGATTCCCTCTACGATTAATGTAAGCGTATTTTGCTGTGTTATGGAAGAATCTCACAGAAGAATCAGTTCGTGTAACAGTTTATTCTACGATTAAGAAATGCGGTCGTCGACGATCAAAAGCATTCTTTATGAGATTCCCCGTGGGCTTTTTCATGATTGCAAATGCATGCTAAGTGTGCATGTGTTAGTAGCAATTTTAAACGCTTTTAGCTCCCTAAATATCGAACAGATTAAAAAAAATTAAGATTGTGCACATCTATGTAAAAACCCGTTTAAAAACATATAAATCTTTCCAAGACCGGTTCAGTACTACGGCCGTAAAAGGGATCTAAAAAAATGTTTGGCTATTAATCATTAAAAAAATTACCTTTTTGAATCCAATGGAATTTAGCGGAGTATTTAAATGATAATGTCTATGCCGATGACATTTATCTTATTGCACTTCGTTTTACGGTTGTTGGGGCGAAAATATTTAAACTGTCCATAAATGCCAGGAAAGTAGGACTGAATATAAATTTTAGGAAAACAAAACTTATGCGTATTGGTGCAAATGTAACAACACCACTTACAGTGGATGGCAAATTAATTGAAGATGTTCAGTCTTTCAATTACTTGGGAAGTATGATAAACGTTGGTGGTTCAGATGAAGACATCTCTGAGAATATTTGACTGCAGTGTCAAATTGGTTTTTCTGTATGTCTATACTGCATAGAGCTATACCAGACTGACCTAAAACAAAATCCAAACTTTTGTAAATCGTTGTCTCAGACAAATTCTACTGATATTCTGACCAAATCGAATATAAAATGTGATAGTGTGGCAACAAATTAACAATATGCCCATTGAACAGAAAATAAGAAGACGTAAATGGACATGGATCATTCATACTCTTAGACGTCCAGCAACAGAGATAGCTAGAAATGCCCTCGAATGGAGCCCTCAGGAACACCGCAATCCGGGACGACCACGAACACGCTGCACAAGACAAGAACTTGCATCAGCTCATACAATATGGACACAAATCAAAGCCCTTGCCAATGGAAAGAATTTTGTAACATCCTATGTTCTTCATGAGCTTGTTATACATTTAATGTTTAGATAAATAAAGGACATACTACATACAGGACATAGGACATACTTAAATTGCTCGAAAATTGCGTGCATATGAATCGAATTTCGGAAAAAAATCACTTTAAGACAAAAACAAAAAATAAAATTTTAATCACTAAAACTATAAATGAGTGCCAAATCTTGGAAACACAATAAAAAACAATAAGAAAAATTCACTAGAATTTCAAAACAGCTCCCAAAATTTATAAGAAAAAGCATAAACTGCAAATAAAGTCGGCGGAGAAAAATCTTTTCAGAAAAATCTCGCCAAATTGCTGATAAAAGTCATGTACAATAATACATAAGTTTAAAATAAAGAATAGCAGTGTTCAAATGTTTCCTATTAACAACAATCCATTTATCTAACATAAACTTCGAAATAAAAAAAAAATATTATTGAAAAAATATAATTACGAATTGTGAAACAAGTTTTGTAATCACTGCATTTTGCACTCGTTCGATTCAAATCTGCAGATAAAAAATTATTAAATAAAAGAATCAAGTTTTAATTCGTACAAATATGCGAATATTTAGCAAATATCTACCCATAGATTAGAGATGGGCACTGCTACAATGGTCACGCTTAAATTTTAAATGAATATTTTTTAATTTGTTCTTAACAACACAATATAAATAATCGTTATTTTCTGATGCATTAAATATCCAGATTTCTCCTCTTGGATCTGCACCGGCCGATCCTTTTTTCCAATATTAAAGCCAAAAATTATATATTAAGCGACAAAGAAAATTTCAAGGATATTAAAAACATTTTTCTGTGTTTTATTTTGAATCAAAATTCTCTGTGTCTTAAAGATATCCGAGACAAATGAGAAGGATATTAATTTTTTCATTGATAAAATTTTATTTGATTAAAAAATGTATTAAACTATTCGAGATATTCTTTAAATTAATTTTGAAAAAGTTGTTGTAGGCTTGTACGAGTATTCGTGAATACTAGGTGAGCATTGGTTTGATTGATCGTGGTAAATTTTCATGCAATCCCATGTGTGTATTTGCTAGTGAGCGAAATGTTACTCACGCTCCCATCTCTGCCATAGATTTAATAAAATAATAAAAAGAAATAAATATTTTGCTAATTTTCAGTTTCTTTGCATTGCCACTGGCCAGTTTTACTGCCAGTCTTAATGAAACTGGTCTCACTTTTAAACAAAGACTTTTTTCTTTATTTATTATTGCAGTTACCTGTTCTTGTGTTAGAGTTTATTAAAATTAAATTTAACAAAAGTAACAACATGAAAATACATTTTTAAAATTATATTTTTGTTGGTTTAGAATAAATTTATTTATTTTATATTTTTATACATATTTTTATTAATTTTAATGTTTGCCTGCCTGGTCGACTCAACTAGTAAATATGTATTTGAGCAGCAGTAGTAGTAGTAGTACATATATGTGTACGTCCGTCTGTCCATTTTTTTCTAAACTTTTGTTTAAGCGTGTTTGGTTTACTGAATCAGTTTCATTTGTTGTTGCAAACAAAGTCGTGGTTGGTTGTTCATAATAGTTCAACATTCGCTTTTTTGCGTTATTTCTTTGTTGCGCTTTAATGCTTTGAAAAAAAAAAACAAAACTTATTAAAGCTTGTTTATGGTTTTTTTTTATATAAAATATTTTTGTCTTAGTTTTACTTTCACTTTAAAGTTTCTGTATATTTCAATTATTTTATTTTACGTTTGTTGTTTGCAACTTAGAAAATGTTTCTTGATATTTAAATCGATGACGTTTTAAGAAATATTTCATAAATCATGTTTTTTTCTTGCGTTATTTCAGCCACTTCAGCTGCTTGTTTTGTTCAGTTTTCTTCATGGTTTAATAAAGCAGGTATTTTTTCATAAGCTATTGATTAAAAATTGTGTTTAAAGTTTTATGGTTAATTTACTGTTATTACGTACTCTTATATACAGTGAAGAGGAAAAAAGCTTGTACACCCACTTTATTGAAATAAATCGACATTTTATTAAACGCCTTTTTTACTAGTTAAAGGTCGCTGTTCATAGATTTCATAAGAAACGTTTCTATAGTACAATTGATATTTTAAAATAATTTACTGAAGAAAAAGAAATACAGTAGATACCGCACATCGCATATAAGAAAAAACCGCTTATAAGAAAGTGGACCAAAAACACCTTGTCCTTTTCTATACTTTCCATACAAATAATTTTCTATAAAAGAAAATCGTATATAAGAAAAAACCTGATATAAGTAACTTTTTTCAAACACCAAAGATGATGAATGATATGAAAAAAGATTTTATATTAGAATTTTTTTTCGGCAAGACTGAATATATCAAAATTTAAAATTTCTCCGAAACAACAAAGAAAATAAATGATTGTATAAAAATTTTTGTAAAAAGGTTTCATATAAGAATTTTTTTCCTTTCGGGCAATATTGAATATACACAAAATATACAACTATGCGTTTTTCGAACCATTGCTTTTAGTTTGCGTGTAAAAGATGGACACAAATAGGAAAAGAAATATATACATACATACATACATATGTATGTTTTATAGAATACACTCTTATAAGAAAAAAGTTTCTTATAAAAAATAATTGCTTATAAGAAAAAATTTTCTCACATTTTTAAAGTTTCTTATATCCGATATGTACTGTACGAATATTCGTAAGCAGAAAATTGTATACTTAAAATTAGGGACGTATCGATACGCCTTTTTGCCGATACGAAACTCATATATATCGCCGATGCCGATACCGATGCGCGTATTGAACTGGAATTCAAGGTAATATTAACAAAACTCAAGTAGCATAATTTTTTAATTATACAAAACTACAGTGTACATATTTAAAATTTATAATACATAATAAGATTTTTGTTGGAAAAACAAAGTATTCCGAAATTTTGTGTGAGAAAATTTCGCAAGTCCGTGTCCATTTTTATTTTGCCAAATTTGTCGCTGCCATTCGCACTTTTTTGGCGAGAGAAAAGAGAGAATTCAATAAGAGTATACATATGTATGCAATAAAAAGTCACCGTGTAAACGCAACTTCAAATTTAAAGAAGAAAAGGGAAACATTGCAGCGTCAAAAGTTGCATAATATGAGCTGACATTTTGTTTGAACGTGACCTGCAGTGGAAAATAGTCTCTCGGATGCGACAAAACTCATTTGAAAACTTAACTAATTCTGCGTTATTTTCTTTAAGCCATTGGACCAGTAAATAAGTAGGAGATCTTAGGTATCTCTCAAATTGTTACTTAGCAGAACCACAGCTTAAGGTGGGCAGAGGTACATCTTCCTCTAAGTTTTTAATAACAACAAATACCCACAAAGTTAAATCAAAGGCATAAGAGCAGGTCGTTTTTTAATCCGTTCTTCTTTACGTCTTTAAAACGTAGTCATATATAACAACGGGCCCTTTTTGGCTGATTTGGTCCGGGATAGCTCTCAAGCTCTTCCTCAAGAAAATAACATCATTACCTGCGTCGTCACATGCGTCGTCTTCCTCTCAAAAATTTTCTATTTCAGCTTTACTTAAATAGCGGCTCATTTTGCCTACACAATCAAAAATTACACCACGAATGTAATTAAAGGATAATATGCTACCAGGATTATGTGAAGTAATTAATATATTTTTCAGTGTAAAAACTAATTAATAGCAATAGTTCGAATTAATTAGCTTTTACTTAACTGTCAATATACATACATAAATAATATTTCTTATGAAAGAATAAAAATATGTATGTATGTATATTCTTGTAAAATGGAATTCAACTGAAAGTAGGAAATTAAAAGTTAATTTTCTGGTAGCTACTTCTCAGTTGACAGACAGTGTTTATTGTCACACTGTGGTTTTTTTTTTCTAAAAAACTTCATAGTCCTCCAAAGTTTAAAAATATGCAATTGCTAAACAGGCAAACCGGAAAAAAATAAATTAACAAAAAACACACACACACACACAATCAAATACCGCAAATGATAAAGAATTTTAAAATTTGTCTGTTTTTCAACTCAATCAAGTTACAAACATGAAAAATATACAAAAAGTTTGTAACAACATTTTTTTGTGGTTTTTTAAATAAATTTTAATTCCTGTAATAAATATTTTTTATAGGTTTTTATATAGCACACTCACCTGAAGGGAAATGACTAAGATTTCTGCTGTTGGTAAGTTGTTTTCTTTCTCCGTAGAATTCAGCAAAGAAATCCTTTGTTGCAAAAAAAAAAAAACGCTAAAACAAAGATCGTTAAAACACAAATTAAACCAATTTTTCTTATTAAACATAAATAAGCAAAAATGTTAAATTTTTTTGTTGTTTTTCTTTTAATTGGGATTTTTAAAACAAAGATTTTTCTTAATGATTTACACAAGTGATGCGTCATGTTGCTTATAAGAAGTAAATTTATTTTTTTCTTGAAGGTTTTTCTGCCAAGAAATATTGTTAAAGGTCTTAAAGAAATGAATCATTTTCGAATTATTTATCAAATTAAGGGGTTCATAAATATTTGTAATACTTTATTTAATCAACTCAAATTGTTTATTTAATTCTTATTAAATTATTTAATACATAAATTTAGTGATTTAGTTGAATGATTTAACACTTTCGATTTTATTTACGGTTTGTTTTTATTATTAACTGGACATTATTATAGGATTCCAGCAACAAATGTGATTTATTTTTACGCTCTCAAGTCGTTGGCAATGAGTGAGCCAATAGTGCTAAGGATAGATAATTTTGCAAAAACCTGGTTAACTTAGTGAACGATCTTGATTATTTCAACAGTATTTTCTCTACTGCTGCACGGTGCAATCAGAATTTTTAGAATATAAAAATAATTCACTTCATATTAGAAAAGTTAGAAGCCAAATATCAAAAAAAATTTCAAAAATAAAAACCCAAATAAAATGTAAAAGCGTATTAAAGACATAAACGATTAATAAAGTTAAAATCGGGTGTCACATATAACACTCCAACAATAAACCAACTATACCTTTATTAATCGTTCATGAATAAGGTCATTACAAATTGCATATCGCTCCTTTATTTCAACGTAGTCATTTCTCGTTCGTCAAAAAACGCGTTTAAAGTTTTTAATTTACACACACATTAATAGAAAAATTAAAAAAAAAAAGTATTCACCCCTCAATAGGTGAGTAAATAAGATATTCCCTGTCGGAAACTGAGTTTACTTTAAATTAATTTTAAACTAATTATCTCGCAATTAGTGCTGACTATCACTTGGATTACTTTTCAATGGAATCAACTAACTATTTTAACATTGCAAGACCCTATGAGATAGTTAATTGTCCGACTCTGCTTTACTTTCCAACTAACTTAAAGTTAACTTCCCGTTAGCTTTACGTTAACTTTTTGTAGCTAGCTGTAACCTAACTGCTTTCCCGTTAACTATAAGTAGGTTTAGTTTTTATGAACTGTAACTTACTTAGATTTAAGTTAACCAAAACTTAATTGTTTACACTTTAGCGGAAAACTAAATTTTTGTACCTAGCTGCAATATATAGTTAGCTATCATATTGGTTTTTCGAAATAAATAATTTGTTAAAAAATTTCAATCGGAAATTTTTGAAAAATAATAATTTATTAATTAATAATTTCAAAAAGTTTTGTTTGTTGAGGGTTTTAGCGTATGTCAAATCATGATTAGACCTTAAACCATATTCTTCAAAAGTTTCAAACCTCTTATCTAATACAAAAACTTAAAATAAAGCGAATGAGAATTACATAAGTATAAACTTTAAAATTTATTAAAAAACACAACAAACATATCTTGCGATACGACGAATATTTCTGCCTTCTTAACTAAAAAATTACGTTTTTTGAGATATGACTATGTTGCAATAAAGCTGCGAATTGTTGTGCAAGTTTTGACATCTCATTTTTAATTTACTTCTCCAGTTATTTATTTTTTTTGCATCACACCAACAATGATTAGAGACTAGTAGATAGTACGCTAGCCTATTAGTCTGAGTGCCGCAGGTTCAATTCCTGTCAAGACCGTGGGTGTTTCTGCAGACAAGCCAAAAAGGCTTGAATACACTTTAGCCGAACGTAATTGCATAATCGTAAATGTAGTCGAATCAGCTGATCGTTTCTGTTATATGAAAAGCTATAAAAATGTTTACCTGACCGATATGTCACTTACGAGGTTACGTGACACTTTTAGGCAGTGATGGGAGTATGGTACTGTGGTGCTGTGGCCCTTTTTTTTAGTAGTTTTTTTGATATTTAAACCGTTTTAGTTGTTAAATTTGTATACATACGTGGTATATTGAATAAATCTAATTTTCTTAATCAATTTATTTGTCTTTATAAAATTTAACAAGAGACAGCCAATCGTATGTACTTATTCTTTTCACAATTTAAGTGCCAATATTGAACATATGTAAGTATACATAGGTATAGCGTCATATGAATTCATAAAATCCTTAAGTTAGATTGAAAAAATTTTAGAGGACAAGCAAAAAACTCTTTAATATGAAAATTTAAGCAACATTTTTCAACATTTTTTCAGTTTAAGCTTATTTCTTATTAAGGAATTAGTGCAATTTTAATATATAAAATTTCCACAGAGATGTATTTTGATATGGTGGACCGTAATCAATCAAGAAGTCATTTTTGAATTTTGTGTAACTTACGGCTTTTTTGAAATCAAATGACGATATACATAAATATATGTACGTTCAAACAAAGGTACAAAAAATGATTTTTAGATAATAATAATACCAACAACAATAATAAAAAAATAAGTATAGAATAATGTTTTGGTACCATTTAAATAGTTTTCGTACTTTTGCCACACAATCAGAAATACTGTGCACATATTGAAATACCATCAATGTTTCGATGTTTCATATGTATAAATGAATTTTTCTTTCGTAATCGTCGCCCCGAAGTTATCTTCACGTATATCACAAAATCAAAAAAAAAATTAGACAAGACTGCTTTTCCTGAAAACTCAAGACATGACGACTCAAACCTGACGTGTGTGAACCTTGTTTAAGATCCTGATTTTGTGCCCGGAAGTAATGCAAATTCGGATCACCTAATATTTTTTTGTGTACAATGTTGAAATTTTAGACTCAATATCCCAAAGAAAACTTTTTTGAAGATACGTGAAGATAACTGCAGGACGACGATATGTCAAAATCACATGACCCGATTTTAAGTATTCTATAAGTACACAAACATTTACATTTACGGTACATTTACATTTACAATCCATTTACGATTTCTACGGTCGGCTAAAGAGGCCTTTAATCAGTTTGTGTTTGTTCTAAAATTAAAAGCCTTGTGGTACCCAAGGCAAATTACTTTTACAGGTGGTATTACCAACATAACAAACGCCACGAAACGGTACGAAATGTCAAAAATGGAATTTTTTGAAATGTATTTTTCAAGCAGTTTCGCACCAAGCAAAAATGTTACTTTCTTTAGAGCAACATACTACTGTGTATAGTCCAAAAAATATTTTTAAAACACTAGAAAACACAAATAAAAAATTCTGAAAATTGCAGCCTGCACGGCAAAGAGTCCACTGTGCTTTCAACATCGTCTTGTTTGTGTCGTAGACGCTTTAAAAATACAAATTTATTTGAGTAAGAAATGTTCATTTAATTTCTACTTTAGTGTAGCTCTATGGATTACCTGCTAGATCTCCCTTCCGCAAAAGTAAAATGGCAAACCTTGGCTTTCTTATTTATTAAAAAGACGCCAAGGATATTGGAGCTTTGGGCTAAGATGAGGCAAATTATGAATATTAATCTTATCACGACCCAGTGAAAATTCTCGATTTACAATAAATAAATATGTATTTTTACTAGGGTTTGAGAAATGCAAATTTCCGGGAAAATACACATCCATCTATATTGTTAATAGGCATACACGTTTTTAGACCCCTTTTACGACCGTAATACTAAACCGATTGTGGAAACATTTATATGTTTTTAATGTGGAGTTATAAGCGTTTAAAGTTGCTACTAACCCATGCACACTTATCACACATGCATGTATCAGCTTCAACTTGAAAAATACATAAGTGTGCAAGTGTGTTTGTCTAATTTGTTTTTCCATTGAAATAAGACCGAGTTTTAAGTTGTAGCAATGGGTTAATTTAACGTTAATTAGTGATGGTAAAAAATTTGAATATTGATCGTGATGAAGTTGTGTTTGCTAAAAGGAAAAAAAACAACGAATAATACATTCCACAATACAAACACTCTAGTATCCTCATCCGAGTCATAACTTGTACAAATAAAAATTTGAAATCGCATTCAACCGAGCCACCTAAACAGTGGCGGATGCATGGAAACACACATGAACACTGATGATGGGAGTGTAGCGGCTCCCGAAAAACAACGTTGTTTCTGTTCTGCCGTATAAGTTGAAATTAATTAGTGATAAATTTTTCCTTTGTTCCTTGGAATATTGTCTCATGTCCAATCCTTTTTGAAAAATGTTATGAACTTCAGCCAAAATAAAAATCACTTTGGATTAAAAACCACTAACAAACAATTTGTTCGAATAATAATCATATTAAAATATAGAATGTTTTTTGTTATTGTATTTATTCGTATGTATTTTTGTAAATGTTTAATATTAATTTCTAGAATGCGGTCGATTGAGTCGGCCGCTGTATACACGAATATTCATTATTTGATAATCATGTGCACTTTGCTATATTTTTCTGTTTGCCTCGATATCTTTTTTCAATGCAACATGCAACAGTTAATAGCAAACCAGAATACTGAATTGTTCTCTCGCCGTTCAAATTCTAGCTTCCCCTCAATTGATATTTAAGGTCTTACTAAAATGTGACCAGCAATTTGAAAGTTACATACATACATACATTTATTTATTACCATTTATTTGACAATTGGTTCCACTATGCACCAATTTCACATCCTCGGTCACAGTTTGGCAACTCTTAACATGTTTTTTGTACTTTTCAGGAGACAAAAAAAACGTTAATACTCCGTTACTAAACCGGGCACAGGGAAACCAAAAACTGATTTTAAATTATAAACAAATATTTACATATTCTGTCTCGCTTTGCCAAAATTAACAAATGCAGTCTGTGTGTCGTTAAAAATGTGCACATTTTTCAACTTTTCTCAATTTATACCGTTAAGAGAATCAGAAGCATTCATAAAATGTTTTAAAAAACATGCACACTTGGTTACCGGGTAAGTAAGTACTCACGCTCGTTAAAAACTTTATTTATGTGTTTTTTTTTAAGTATGACAAAAGAGATTGCAAGAGAGTTCTATACATGCTTACGAAGATGGTTTAAAAAGTACTCGATCTAGCAAAGAATGTGACAATATCTTTTTTATAATTATTTGTTTTGATATACTGAAAAGAGTTTCTCTGCACTCCGTTGTGTTTTTTGAAGGCACAATCGTTCCATGCTATTGCCGTGAAATATCTTTGAACACTTAACGGCACTAGACTGCTTTAAGAGTATATAAAATTTGCATATGCTGTTTTTTATCTTCACAAGGCGGCCATTGTTCCACTCGTTTTAAGCAATCCAAATATTGGATCGATCGCAGCACACAGTAGAGGTCTTGATAATTTGTGAATTTTGCATTAAATTTATGTTTAATTCCAACGTGTGTTTGAGAAATCGTTAATTTAAAGCGACCTCTAAATATTAATCGATTTGTCTAATTTTCTTTTTAATATCTATCCTTTTTTCCGATCGGAACAGGGGCATTCTATTCTTAAATGAATAGAAATAAACGCAACAGTGAGTTGAGTGAGACCTTTTATAATTAATCAAAATAAAGTAGAAATGCCTTAAGATTTCAATAAATAAATCGTGACAAATTCATAAGAAATCTTGAGTGAAGGAAAGGACGTTTCTTACTTTCCCGTATTTCTGTTTTCCCGTGGTCATCTCAAAATCATTCCACAACCATAATTTTTAGTGCGGCGAGTTGTGAGACAGACCGCCCTCGTAATTGTGTATGCCCTGTTCATTGAATAAAAATATCAAAATACCAACAAAGCCATCATACCCACAACAACAACAAAAATAATGTAATAAACTAAAAAAAGTGTGTTAATTCTGGTTAAAACATTTAACATTTTATAAAAGTATAAAAAATAATAGATGCATAAATGTTTGTGTATGTGTGTGTGTGTGTGTATGTGCATGTGTAGTGTACCCAACACATTCAAACACACAACAATACAGAGCACGTACTAATTTGATGAAGTAAATGCAAAATAAAAGACTTAAAGACACAAGCTTTATTTTAATGTTTCTGTAGAAGGGGGGAAATATCGTTGAAATTTAAATTAAAAAACACAAAATATATTATAAAGAAATTCAAACAAAAGCTTTTAGAAATTTAAAGATTTATTTTTTTATTTTTTAGACTTATGCTCTCGTAAGCAATATTAGAGCGATTCATGAATATCGCGAAGAAATAACGAATTGCTGGATGGAAGAAAGCTGTGTCGAAGGCCAATGTGCAAATTTTAATCAAATGTGAAAATGTTTCTCTAGACTTATGCAAGATTTTAGTTTTGCGGTAGAACGGATTACAAATCTCAGCGGGCATAAAAATAATTCCTAATTATATTATAATAACATCTTAAACATTTACGGAGGAGTTGTGCTAAAATAAAGAAAGGAAAAAGATGCCCATTTTCTATATTTTAGGCACAAGGACGACCGAATATATTATTTTTAGTATAAAATATTTAAACTACACAAGGTAAAAGTAAAAATTACTTTGATTGAATTTATTCTGGTTATTGATTTGAATTTACTCTGCTTCCCAAGATAAGCAGTTATATAAAAAATTTAGGAATGGTTGGTACTATTTCGTTAAATAAAAACAATAAGAAATCTGCATACAAGTTTTAATAAATTTTTGTTTTTCCAAAACCTTAAACAAAAATCTCGTTTTTACTCTACACACGTAAATCGGAATAATTTGCAAAGAAAACAATTTATTTGAATAAAATACAATCGAAAGTGATTATTACTAGGCTAAAGTTCGAAACATTTTTCCTCTGCAAGAATTATACATAAGACGATATTCTAAAGGAACAGAAGACAAAATTAATGTTAATTAATTTTAACTTACACGGCAGAACAGAAAAATAATTCGTTTTTCGAAAGCCGCTGCCTCCGTCGAATGTAATCTTCAAACAAATTTAAATGTGGATTTTTTAATTTACACCGTTCATAATCTAAGCATTTGTGAAAAGCGTACACAGTTTTTTGCCGGTATTTATTAAATATTTCCAAAACTATATAAATAGAAAGAAGATTCATAAATTAATATGAAGTTTAATTGAAATAGTTCCAATTACATTAATTGTACATTTAGACAATGCCACTAGATATTAAATATTGCAATTAGTTTTACTGAAACAAAATCCAAAGAAAGATATTTATTGAATCAAGCAAATCATTAAATGAAAAATGCAGGTACTGTTAGCTCTTTTTCTGGTTCTTTTAAAATTTTTTTCTAAAAAATAATATGTCTGAGTCTGTAAAAATCTATTAATCAAGTAAAACAAGTTTTTTACTCAAATTGGTTCAATAAACAGAATTTGCAAAATCAAATTCTACAGTTGGTAGGAAAAAAATTCAAATGAGCACTTTTTGTTGATGTGTTATAAATTTAGTAATTTCAGACAAACGAGTGTCGTCCAAAATAATAGATTTTTTCTGTGTATTGATAAAATAAAAAAATAAAAATATATTAAAGAAAATTAAAATTTATTGTTATATATTTTTAAGTTAACTTGGTAGTCACACGATTAAATTTTCATTCAAATTTTAAATTCTCTCTCACTTTTCTTACTAATACACTCACACTTTTAAAATTTGACGAGAATTTGCTTACAAATTTTCATTCCATAAAGTGTTTCAAATTACAGTCAAATATTAAAAAATATATTTGTTGTTTGTTTTTTTTCTGTTTCTATGATTTTGTTTATTTCCTTTAATAATTGTAGGGAAAAAATTATTTTAAGTTGTTTTCTTGATGGCATCTTGCTAAAAATAAAAAGTTTGCTTTAAATTTGAATCTAATATCATATCAAAAGGTGTATCTTAATATAAAACCTCTTTATTTGAAAAAAGTTAAAATTATACAAATAATTGCTTTTTCACAAGTTTGATTTTTTTAGGCAAAACTTTGTATGTAATGTGATTTCAAAAACTTCTAAGCCTACGAAAATATATCAAAAAGCCAAAATTCGATAATTTTTCAAAGCAATTTGAGTCGAGTCTGCCTGTTATAAATTTGCCTTGAAAGAAATCCAAAATAATTATTTTCAATGAATTTTGTCTTAAATAGTTTGAATCTGCCTTGGTTTGTTTTAAACATTAATTTTTCGTCGAATATTTTTCACTCATTTTTAGAAACTTTGTAATAAAGAAGTTTAGTTGATAATAACAAAATTCCGAGTATTGGAACTATAGTCTGCACATTACTTGTCATAACTCTTACCTCTTCGAAATCCGTGTACTGTAATACGAGAATTTTCTTTTTACTTCATATAAATTAAAAAAGAAATTTGTCAGTGAAAATTTTAGAATTTTCTTCCAGTAATGTTGATTTTTTTAATTCGTAAAAAATACTTTAATTTTATAAAGGGTGGGCAACTTTGCGGTCAGGAAGTAAATTGGCTGTCAAATGATGAAATGATAAGAATTGAGAATTTTCATCCTTTGACATTTATTTAGTAAAAAGTTTGGAAATATTAAACATGGAACGCTACGCTCTTGAACAAATAATTTTAATTGTAAAAATTTACTATCGAAATGGTAAAATTCGAGCAGCTTTTCCTCGTAATCAGGCTCCTTCTGAGACCATTGTGCGTAATTTGATTGGCAAGTTCGTGGCTCACGGTACTTTTGCTGACAATAGACCAAAACAATGCGCTCGTAGTAGCCATACTGATGCAAACAGAGCCGCTGTACAACAAAGTGTTGAGAATGAGCCTGGAACATCAACTCGTCGACGTTCGCAAGGTCGACAAAAAATTTACGAAACGTCTTGTAAAATTGTATTTGACTGTTTTGATTACCTTAAACTATAGACCGATTTGAGCCATTATAGAATACGTTTCATTCTTTACACGTTTTGTATCATCAGAAAGATCATTTAGCAATAAATAACCGACACTTTTCCTTGTAGATCATTGTATGTAGTAACCCTGTTATTATTCTTATTTATTCTAATTTTTAGGAACATTTTTAAAGTATACTTTAAGGATGTGTTTGTTATCTGTTATCAGTTTTATCTTGATAAGTTTTATCGCTTTAGGAAATAAGAAGTAACATCCACAGATTCTAAATGAAAGGTCTGAATTTTTCAAGCAACATTTTACAAAGTGGGCCTAATGTAAAGCTCTCAAAGTGGGGTACCTCAGACGCATGAAAAGGTTGTTGAAAAAAACTGGCCTTAATTTATGCCGGTGTCAAAATCTAAAGTACAGTGCTATTTTTTATAAAATAGAAATCTTTCGGCCAAAAATACAACTTTTAACTAAAACATTTTCTTGCTTTAATGAAAAAATGAATAATAATTAGCAGATATAATAAAATAAAAAGCGAAAACAAAAGCTACAAAAAGAAACAAATAAACTTTCACATAATTTTAAAATCTTTTGTTATTTTTTTTTGGGTCAAAATTTTTTGTGTAAAAAGTTATCTTTCAATAAGAAATAAAACTAAATAAATTATGAAAAACTTCGGTATAATTATGAGCATGGTCCACCATTTGCCTATTTAACTTTGTACTTCATATATCATTAGTAAATAAAACAAAAAAATGTTAAAGAATACAACAAAACTTTTTGAATTCTTTGAAAAAAGATATTGAGACCTGTCTCGAATAATAAATTTAATAATTAAAAAAATTTTAAGATAAATTAGTAATTCACAAAGCTGTACGAATTATTGTATTGATTGTATGCGCTAAAATTTTACAAAGGTTATAAGAATAATTATGATATACCCCATGAAAATAAAACCAATGAAAATTTTATCAACTTTAGCACATACAATCGATACAACATAAATTATTAATTTTACATACACAAAAGTGAAACATTAAATTGATCACTTTTTCCGCGATTTTATTTTGCATTAACAAAAAATAATATATTAAGCTTAAATTCTATCTTAAATGATATAATTTTTTATTAAGGCTGCCAAATTGACATTTAAGCAAAATTCCTCAGCTTGAAATATAGACAAAACAGGTAAAATAACTTATACATGCCAAGATACGAGTACAAGTTGAAGAATGATTCAAATGAAATCGAAACAGCAGATAAACTTGATTTCCTTGATGAAAGAGCGGTTAATATAATAAATGTTTATATTATAGAGAATTAAAAAGAATGTTAAATAATTATAATACAAAGTTGTGGTCAGACCTCACCAATATCTGAATATCGAATATCTGACGGAGAAAGCGTAATCACTGAAAATGTTATACTCTTTTTAGCCTCAAACCAATAATCATAATGTTAATTTAAATCAAAATGTATTATTAAACCACTAAATATGTCATGTAAAATGGCACACAATTTCTCACAAAAACACGCTTACTTCATCAATTATTTGCCACGTCTGACCACACATTAACTCTTTCTGCTCAAGCGCATAACATGTAAAGAAAGACTTTATTATTATTAAAAAGTTCAAGTTTGATTTTATAGTTGAAGTAATTAAAAAAGTTAACATGTTAATACAATTTACAACAATAGAAATTTACTCGACACCCTACAGTATGTGATTTTATATGCAGTTAAGGCCAGTAAAGTGCTGCTAAAAAATGTTTTACAAATTATTTGTCTACTCAATATTAACTTACACATAAAAATTGGTAAGTGCAACCAGAACCAGACAAGGCAAGGTATTTATTTATTTCTCGTTATCGGGATGTCTCCTTTTCAAACGAATGTAGCTAATACGATTTGAAAGATTGAGGGCTAGTGGATTTGACTGGAATCCTAGTTTGTTGAAATATGTTACAACAAGCAGAATAGTTCACAAGCCACGCGGTAAGAAAATATATGGACCACAATATTATGATTATTACAGAAAGCAATCTATTGCTGCTTCTTTTATATTTCAAACATGACTGTTGGTTTTTCAGCATTTAATAACTACTTGCAATGAGTCTTAAGGGGAACGTTTTCGAGGCAGCTTAAATAGTTTACGGCTAGTGATACTTTAGGGAGTTTCTCTCTGAGGTTGATATTTTATATTATCAATAGAATGCTTTTCATTCTTCAAACTTTTCTATCACCAGAAAGAAATTCATCCACTGTAAATTAGCGGATGGAAAAAACGCGTAGCAATATATAACCGACACTTTTCCTACTAGAGTGTTGTTATTATTCTTATGTATTCTAATTTTAAAGAACATTTCTATAGTATACTTTAGTGATGTGTTTTTGTTATTTGTTCGTTATCAGTGTTGGCAGAAAATTAAACTGGCAGAATGCTAAGAAAAGAAAAGAAAATTGAGCGGAATCCTAAATTAAAATTAATTTTTATGTATAACTAAAGATAATTGTTCCAAGCGGGTGCCCTCAAGACACCTGTGATCTTATTTAAGCTTATTTTAGCGCTAGAGGACCCACAAACCTTTTCTTGTATGCGAATTTGATCATTTTTGTCTTTTATGTAGGAAATAAGAAGTAACATTCACAGTTTCTAAGTGGAATGTCTGAATTTGCCAAGCGACATTTTTCAAAGTGTGTCCAAAATAAAGCATTCAAAGTAGAATACCTCGGGCACATGAAAATGATTTTTTCTTGTTAAAGAAAACGGGCCTTAATTTGAGGCGGTGTCAAAATCTAAGTTTGTATTCACTTTTTGTTTAATTTTGTAGTACAGTGCTATTGTTAAAAGATATAAATCTTTCGGCCTAAAATATATGTAGCTTAAAAAAAATCAAATTTCTTTAAAAATTTTAATCACTAACACATTATCATTCTTTAATGAAAAAAAAAAAACAAATAATAATTAACAGATACAACAAAATAAAAAGCGAAAAACAAAAGCTACAAAAAAAGAAACAAATAAACTTTCACATAATTTTAAAATCAAATCTTCTTTTTTTGGTCAAAACTTTTTTATATAAAAAATTGAGTTGTTATTGTTATGGCCAATAATTTATTTAATACGCTTGGATTACTAACGGGTTTTTAAAGAAAAAAAAACAAAACAACAGATGGACAATTCAAGCAAATAAACGCAAATTATTGCAATAACCAAGTAAGTCATGGTGATTAAGGCAAAGAAGCACATCAAACGAAGAAAAACATAATAAATTAATTAAACTTATTTCGCTCTTTAAAGTCTTTCTGCTTAGATCTGCTACAATAACAATTAAATTCTCTTTCATTTCATACTCTCAGCCAAAAAATGTTTTAATTAGTTTTTAAAATAAAACAACAAAAATATTTAACAATTCTAGTTACACTTTCAATTTCATTTTGTTTAAAATATGTCGCGAATGAAGATTTATTAAATAATAAATTTTCTTTAAGTTTTTCTATGAATTTCTTCACAAATCTCTTGCGTGGCTTGATTTTTTGTTTCATTCATTTTAATTATATTTCGTATTTAAAATACGATTTTTTTCTTTTAAGCCAAATCTAAATTTTTTTATTGTTTTCTTTTCAATTTAAAGCTTCTTTTTTTGTAGTTGCTTCAAAATTCCTCTCATTCATTCGTATTCGCAACAAGACATCAGAGTTGTACAATTTTTTTTTAAGCGAAATTTCTCACTTTGCACTCTCACCCACTTTAATTCATTGTTTTAGTCACTCTTTTATTTCACTTGTTTTTACCCACCGTTATTATCCGCGTGTTCTCGATTTCGACTACTTGTCGAGTTCGTTGTCTTCAGCAAACTGAATTGAAGTCTTTCGTTTTTTCTTGTTGGAAGCTCTGCAAGCCAAGTCTGGTTTTTTAAAATAAAATTTTGGCTTTTGATTTCTTGTGATGTTGTTGTTGTTATTTCTTATACTGCTTGTGTTACGTGAATCTGTGTGGTGCGAGAGTGTATGCGTGCGTGTGTGTTTGCTTGGTTCATAATTTATTGGTGTTTGAAAAACTTTAACTGCATTTCTTAAGGAACCGATTACTTTGGATTTTCGTTTTGAGTCATAATTTAGCGCTTGTTAAGCTATTAAGTCATGTACTTTTTGTGGTTTTAATTTTCTGTTTTTTCCTTCTTAAAAAAATATCTGTTAATTAGTTTTAAAATTTAAATTAACTGAACAAATGCGTTTTTAAGGGACTTTTTATAAAGGAGATTTATTAAATGAAGTCTTATGCCGTTTTCTTTTCTAAAAAAATTTAACATTTCATGTACTTTTTATCAACAAAATTGCAATTCAAAGCTTTCTTAAGACAAAAATTTTGCGTCGTAAGTGATGATACAATAAGTTCTAATAGACTCGCAAATTCAAAAAATCATTATATTGCAAATTTTCAATAAAAAGAAAACACCATTACTTTTAATAGGAGATGATCAAGGCGAATTCATAACAGGTGGTCTCGACAGCTCAGCATTTTGATCTGTTTTATTTGTCAAAATTTGTTTATGTTTGATTTATACTCGTATATAGTGTTTGACGTTGATTTTGACAAAGAAAGCCGGTATTTTTCAAAGCGAATTGAGGCGAGTCTACCAATTATGAATTTGCCTTGGGACATAATTTATATTAAAGGTACTTTTGACATAAAGTACTTTTAGTAAAACACTTTCTGTAATATTGTCTATTTGAATAAATAAATAAAGAAGGTACTTTTTTATAACAAAAAATATTTATTACAAAAAAACACTCTTCATTCATGTTATAAAAATGTAATTTATATAAGAAACGAACCTTGTTATATAAAAGTTCTTTTTACAAAAATGCGTTTTTATAATTCTAAATTTTTATGAAGACAAAAATAAAAGCAACTTTGTTTTAATAAAAATTTACATTTTCATAAAAATGTACCTTTTGTAAAAAGGCAGACACTTAAAAAATTTCAGCTTCAAAAATATATTTTTTCGGCATTTAAAGGATTATTTATTTATAAAAAAAATTTGGGGGCATATTCATAATTTGAAACTATACCATTAAAGTTGGGGGCCACACGATCAATTCCTTTCAATTTGTAATACTATCACATTTTTTTACTAACATTGTCAAACTTTTTAATTTGAAAACTAGATTGTTATCATTTTCACCTATCCATTTATCTGGCAATTTTATGTTCAATTTGGAATTCATTTTTGTGCTTCCTTTCAAAAATATACCAAAAAATTTTTGTGTTTAAAAAAAATCTTATGTTTTTTATATTTTTTTGGGTTGTTTTTTACAAATATTCTGAGCCAATTTTAAACTTCTAATTAAAATTAGCAAATAAATGAGAAAAAGGGATCTAAAAATTTGTCTTTGCCTATTTATGTAATAGACAGATAGATATTCGTATATTAACTTGAAAAACTTTTTTTAAAAAAGGTATTTTTACTCTAAGCTACTTACTTTTTATGAAAAAAATATGAAAATCGGTCGAACTTAATGGCCTAGAAAATCAATTTGTCAAATAAATATTCTTTAAATAATCAAAAACACACAACTTTTTTCAGTCGCATATCGACTTTGTTTTTGGAGATTAACATCTCATTAGATTTGGAGTCAATGGTTAAAGTCAAAGTATATTTATTCAAGTACGCTCGTTTGTACAGCAATAGAAACAATAAACATTTTGTTTTTGCTATTTATCCTTAATTGTCAATTCAAACACCAAATAAATTATTTAAATAATTTTTCCAAATTTTATTATATTTTTTTCATTCATTAAAAATTTGTTAACAGTACATGCAAACTTTTTTTCCAGTTGTGAACAAAGAGCGATCAGCTGTTAATCAGTAAGCTAAGTGCGTTGGTTAAAAAATTAACTTCTTTCAAAATTATCAAAATGAAATTAAATTCTTTCGAATGCTCGAAGCTTTGTTGCGATCCAAGTGTTGACATCCTTACAACAATAAAGAAACAGCTACGATATTTCCTCAAAATAATATCCTGCTGTTAAGTTTTGTCATACAAAAGAACTTTTGATAACAGAAAATGAATCAGCTTTTGCCAGTTTTAGGTAATGTGATTGTCTGGTATCAATACACATGTCTGAGCTTTCTGAAATCATGAAAAATCCATGGTTGAATAATACAGGTAGTAGCGAAGCGTTAACGAACTTTTTTTGGGTTCGTATCTGTCAAAATTTGTTTATGTTTTATGAACGCACTCCCACCCATTACTAAAAAAAGCACACTTGAACATTTGTTTCAAATGCAAATAAGAAAAGGAAAAGAAACAAAATTTTTTATAGAACAGAAAATGCAACCAAACACACATTTGAATATAACATTTTTTTGTAATTTTTCTTTTGTGCTTTTTGACAGCTTCGAACCTAAAAACAATTAAAAACAGGTGTTGTTGTAGCTTCGACACTACCTATATTATTCTACCATGGACATACCCATGATTCAAAAGTAATAGATTACGCATGGTAGAATAATATAGGTAGTGTCGAAGCTACAACAACACTGCTTTTAGGTTCGAAGCTGTCAAAAAGCACAAAAATATGGCAAAATGGTTGCATTTTCTGTTCTGTAGAGAATTTTGTTTCTTTTCCTTTTCCTATTTGCATTTGAAACAAATGTTAAAGTGCGCTTTTTTAGTAGTGTGGGTTAAGCGTTAAGTCCGTTAACGCTACCTGTATTATTCTACCATTAGATTACACTTTGCGCATGTCCGTTATGTTTTTTAAATCAATCAGCTGTTTCTGCGACGTAGAAAGTATTCTTTTTATTTTATTGTAATAGCAAAAGCGAATAAGAAAATAAAGTGTAAGCAAAATTATTAAAAATAAAATAAATTAAAATGAGTTCTGTAGAAAAAAATTGCAAGAATAATAAAAGAACAAGCGTAAAATAAGTTTTTTCCCATTTTCCAACTGATCATAAATTATTAAAGGAGTGGATGAAGTTTTGTTGCAATAAAAATATGAATACCAAAAATGGTGGCGTTTGTATGGAACATGGAAGATGATTTTGAAAATAAATTGCAATATTTTTTTCACAGATTGACGGACGAAATATTCATGGGTTGACCGACCATTTGCCAGAGGGCGGCATTTGTCAATGCCAACAGAAAAAATATTCGAAAAGCACAATGGAAAACATATACATATGTATTTACACGAAATGATTATTAAAAGTTTCTTATCGAACAGGCCTATGAAGAAGACTGTAATAAAAATATAAAAACACTTCTTTTGGGTCTCTTATATATTTAAAAAAACCAAAGTGAAATCAAAATTTAATAGAAAGCGCAAAATCACGCAAAAGAAAGTTCAATAAAATTGTAAATTGAAAAAAAAAACTTGATATATTTTTCATTATTAATAATATATTTTTTAATACGGCCTTGTTCAACCTGTTGCTGGATGTGTATTTGCCACCACGAATTTTCGTATATATGCCAATTTTTAATCCCACGAATGCCAAAGAGTCATTATTCATTGAACATAATATGACAGAGGCTTAATTAAACCGTCGCCGGCTTGTAATACATAATCAATATCACTAAAATGTACTCCAAGTCAATAAATTGTAAATATTATTCTAATCCACGCGGTTAATACACTCTCGCGTTTTTATATTGTACTATATGGCCAACATTTGTGCTGTTCTTGCATTGATACTGTCCGCCTGGCAAATTTTCATAAATGTGTGTCAAAATAAATATTAACACTTCATAAAACAAAATAAAATTAATTATTTAATTTATTTTCAAATTATTAACTGTCAGGCCCACGATGTCACACGTATTCGTTCTTTCGTACAATTACATTTAAAACAAGAACAATATTTTAGAATTTTAGAATTTGTTTTTGTTTTAAATGTAATTGTACGAAAGATCGAAATTCTAAAATTTTGTTTTTATTTTAAATGTAATTGTACGAACGAAAGAATACGTGTGACATCGTGGACCTGACAGTAAGGCCCAAATTTACAAACTTTAGTTAACTAATGATGGCCATTTGACCAATGACATTTATATGAAAAGTCGTTAGTTAAACCATTGTCATTAGTTAACTAAGGACTGAGAATATGGGCCTAAGTGTTTCACAACAAATCGCTAACATTTTTTTATGTAAAAAATAATTGCGGTCCCTCCTGACGTCATGCTCAGTAGTAACAATTTTTGGCAACTTTTCTACGTCATCTTTTTTTAATGATTTATGTGACATACCTACATACACAAACATATGTACATACATACATATAGTTACCTTAATATCGAAAGGCTCCAAGTAATTTCTTTTTGTTTTTTCAAAATCGAGTGGTTAACCTATTTCAATTTATTGAAATATGCAAAAAACTATTTTGAAAAAAAAATCCTAACTAATTTTTTTTTCAAATTCTTTCTAGATTAAGGTAACGATATGTTCAAGCAGCAGACATCATCATTATGAAATAACAAAAAATTACTTTTACACACATCCATACATAAATTGAAAAAAAAAAAACAATTAAATTAAATAATTCTGGCGAAAATCGAATTGAATAAAAAATAAAAATTTGAGAATCAGTCTACAACCGACGGACTTATCGGATTTGCCCGATTTCGTATGTCCGTTCAGAATTTTTTGTAGAACCAAATCTTAAACATGCGCTGTCAAATAAAAAAAAATTAAAATCGATCCACTTTGTGCGTCCGATTTGCATATCAGTTTCTAAGGGACCAAATTGCCAGTATACACTTTCTAATAAAATAATTTTTTTTTTCAAAATCGGTCTATAACTAGAAATGAAAATGAGATAAATAAATATTTCAGGCCGGCAATTTGTCCGTGTGATTTTGAAAAAATGGGAACAACTACAAGCAATTTCTTTCAAACAAAAATAATTTTGAAAATCGGTTCACAACTGAGTTAGTTAAGCGTGTTCAAACATAAAAAAATTCTGACGGTTTTGAAGTCGGTTAAACCAACTTTTGTCCTATTGAAGAAATGTAAGGTTACTCCTTACAGCGCAGTCATTGAATCGATAGAATATTTGCCATCTTTGCGAAAATAAGTTATTTTCGATAGTGAATATTATAATTATATTATGATAATTTAAATTCCATAAAATTTTGTATCATGATTTCTTATTATTTTATATTATCTCTTTTTCATATTAGTTTTTAATATGAATCGAATATTTATATATGTCCTAACATCACTAAATAGTTAATTTACTTAACTACTTTTTTACAACTTAACGTCGAGGTCGTCTGGTTTCTTGTTTATCTTTTCTTTTATGTTTTATTATTTTATGTTTAAAGTTTTGTTTCTTTAAACTTTTCAAACACATTGTGACTCTTTAGAAGTAGAAAACAACTCAATGCAAAATGCATTTGTTAAAATACGAATACAATTTAAAAACGACTGAACGTTGAAATAAACTATGCTGGCTTTTTGCAAAAAGAAGAGAGCGAGAGGAATAAAAAGATATTTAAATTTATATAAAATTGCGGTTGAGCTCTTTCTTTTTAATATACATAGGTATAAATAATTTCCTTATAACATTTTGTATTACTATTCATTATACCAAGTTAAGTCATTAGGATCAATGTGATCTTCACAAAGTGCTCTGAATTTATGATGACGTTTCTTGCACATAAAGGCTGGCTTGCCCGGCTTATAGCTTGGCTTGTCTCGTATATTCGTCGATGAGTAATTGCAAGTAAAAATCACGAAGCGCTTGCGTGGAGGCTGTAAATTATTAAGAAAAGCACATCCCACCCGATTTTGACGATCGTTTACTAGCAACGTAAAGTGACCAGTTTGGGGTCTAGCTTATGTTAAAGAAAATAAAAAATTTTAATTATTTTGATGGAAATCTTAACTTACGTGGTTTTGCGATAGGACAACAAAACTTCGTGATCCGCATCAAATTGCTCTTCAAACCACAAGAATATTGCTTCTACGATAAATTCGCTTATGGTTACATTAAGACGAGACGTTTTGGCCATATAAATGTTTTGTCCGGCCAAGGGAAATTCCATAGTGCTGCGGCATTGGTCGTGGCCAAACACACAAGAGCGCACATTATATTCAGCAGTCTCTGCTAAATCCCAGCTCCATTTCTTTAGATGATAACTTTATTCGTATTTATAATCAATTGTTTTTACCTTGTGTTTAATTAAAACTTACCAATATTGGCATTCTGGCAGCTGGATAGAAACATTTAACCTTACCCGAGGCCACCAAATTTCTATAATAATTGTGTTCGTTCAAAATCTTGTTGATATAGGGAGTCATCTTTTCCACCTTTGGTATACCTTCGCAGTCTGGGCTAAAAGTCTTAAATACGAGCAGTATGCAATGAAATAGTCAATACAAATAAAGTTTTTTAAAAAGTAATACTTTGGTTTTATTACACGCTACATGAGTTCCTTGATGCGGACACATTTTCTTGTCGCAATAATTAATTTTTTGTCGTAAAGTGTTTTCCGCTAAACTAAGAACACCTACGAGTATTAAAGCTCTTAAAAGCATTTTATAGTATAAAATAATAAAACCAATTATTTTAAAATATTCTTTAAATACTTTTTAACTTAATAAACTAAAGTTTATTTGAAATGATACAGTCACGCTTTTTAGATCATGAATGCTTAATAAAACAACACAATTTTCATATATGTATTTTTACATTTCTATTTTCTTATTATAAACTTTATATTTATACTACCTTATCTCGTTTTAGAGAAAATGCATTTAAGTATTGTTAAAATTTTTTTCTTAACTTTTCCCATTTGTTTCGTTACTTCACATTAAAAAATTAATTTAAATATCAATAACTACAAACAAAACAAAATTTGTAATAATTATAAATTTTTAAAGGCGCTTCATAAATTTTATAAAATTTCAAAGGGAATTAGTAACAGCTTAATCAATATTGTTAGCTGACACCCCGTTTTTTAGCACTCTATTGTGAATGATTTATGTTTGATGAGCATGGGACTGCCGGACTGTAGAAATGCATTTGAAACTGTCCACTATCTACATTAGAAGTATGAAGTATGTATGTATATCAAGATTTTTTGTAATGCACTCTGTGAAACTACAAAACAGATTTGTTTTTTCGAAAACATTATACATTAACACAGGTAGTAACAACCACAGAATATGAATGAGAACTTTAAATTTTTCGTGAACTAACAAATTGGAGACGTTATGGTTTGTCTCCACTTTTATAGATACGTATTACTGTTGCTGTAAGCTATCAGCAGCATTGTATGTAAAGCAAATAAAGAATAAGAACGTGAGTTCGAGCCCAGTTGCAGACAAGTGATCAACATCTAATATACATCACAGCTCCCTCCTTTCGTCGGTATTGTCGTAGAATAGCCGGCAAAGTAAAGTATTTACTAAAATGACTACACAGCCTAAAAAACAAATTAATGGGTTTACTTGACACGAAAAGCGGTGCAACATTGTACGAAAAATTTACGAAAACACGCAACCGATGAATTGTAAAAGCTTCCTAATATTCACCATCTTTTCTTTCTCACTACCAATATCCTAAAGAAGGTAAACCACCACCTACTGGTTGGAAGGCAATAATTGCTCGAGTGTTACTTTTCAACCCGTAAATGGCACAAACAATTTTTGATTCTTAATATCAAGAAATTTTAGATAAGGCATCACTGTTACTTAGTAATGAAGGAATTTTCGGCACTTGGCAGCTCCGTGAAAATACAACTCTGTAAATAAGTAATTGTTGGAAAAGGTTGAAAAAAAGAACAGGCAGTATGTGCGGAAGTAGAAAATTTTCTTCAATTTTTTTTAAATTTTAGTATAATTTTCATAAAAAAATTTATGAAAAACTAATAAGAGTGCACAAAATTTTGCAATTTAACATATCAAAATATTGTAAGGATTTAGAAAAGCACAAATAAAAATCAAAAATTATTAAAAGTATGTACGAAATGAAAAAGGTGACAGCGACAAGTGACCTTAAGTGAGAGAAGAAAAGAATAATAAAAATACAATTGAGCTTCTAGTAAAAAACCAGAAGCGGTGGAGAAGGAAAAATATAAAATATTTTATTTTAGAAATATATTAAAATATTAAACGCACAAAAAAAATTTGGTTGTGACAGAAGAGTATTTTGTTGTGTAATTTTTTAAAATTTTCTTTTGGTTAACATTTTGGTGAAATGGGTGGTTGTATGGGACGTTATAGTGGTGATAATGAAACTGTAAGTGTATCATCGGCCAGTGTGTCCAGACCGCCTACAGCGGGTAAGTGTAATTTTTGTTATGGTTGTTTTTCAGACATTATAGAGCAATATATATATATATATGTATATATATATACATATGTATGTACATATGTAAGTGGAGTGTAATATTTTTTCGTGTTTTTTGTTTTGTTTTTTTAAGGACCCCAAGTGGGACCAGCACGCAAAAATCGCCCTTTGTGTCATGAAACAATACGCTGGCGTTCAGATGTTCCTTTAACAGAAGGTCAATTACGTTCGAAACGTGATGAGTTCTGGGACACAGCACCTGCCTTCGATGGCCGGAAAGAAATTTGGGATGCCTTAAGAGCTGCCACAACTGCTGCAGAAGCTTTAGATTTTCAATTGGCTCAAGCAATTTTGGATGGTGCAAATATTTCAGTGCCGAATGGGTAAGTAATTAAAATTTTTAAATATGCCTAAAGTTTTTTCTTAAATACTCCAAAATATTCTAATTCGAGATGAATAATTTTATTAAAGTATTTTTAATATGTTTTTTAATCTTTCGAAACCCGTTTTTGCTACAGTGAATAATTTTATTCGGCCAATATTTAAATCTAAAGCAGCGCTTTAAAAACAATATCATTTAATTAAACGCAATTAATTTTGAATTTAGTAATTTGATTTGATTGCGATTAATATACATATGTATGCATGCCTGTGCCGTTCTGCTAAATGCTTAAATATTAAACGATTTAAATGAGCATGGGAGCCTATTGACATTTAACCATTCTAAAAGATTGTTTAAAAATCAATAACAAAAACAAACATGTCTCTTCTTTTGTAAGTTGAGCTGGGTGTTCTGTCAGCTTGTAACTGTTGCTAATTGCTCGATATTTTTATTTTTACACAAACTCAACTTATTCGTGGCTACAATCGTATGTTCGTTTACATTACATTACATTACTCTTGTCGTGTGTGTTTGATACACAATTTGGTCATTTGTTTGGCTTGTGTTATTTGTTGTTCTTTCTGTTTGTTGTTTATTTGACTTTGCTAAGACAATTGTCCCATGGGATTTGTTTGCTGTCCCTTCAGCGCGGTTTATCATTCAAAAAGTTTTATTTTTTGCAACATGCAATATTATTATATTTAATTTCTTTGAGATTGATAACAGTTTTGTTAGAAAAACTATTAAATCTGACTTAATATAAAATATAAAATTTTTATAAAACATTGTGTTGTTAAATATACTCGTATTTGTTTGATATATATTTTTTAAAATTTTGATTTAGCATAAATTCGTATTCCATATGCTTAAAATAAGCAATACAGTAAGCAATATTGTTCCATTATTGTGCATGAGTTATGCAAACAAAATATTCCAATATTATTCATTGCTGAAATAATTTGTTTTGGAGTATAGAAGCAGTAAATCACATTTCATTGCTTTTTAATTTAAAAAAGTTAAAAGAAGTTCTTCAATTAGTTTGGGCATCTTGATTATTTACGGCTTAAAGTCAAACTATAATAACATTCTTTTATGTTAGCATTAAATTCTTAATAATTTAATTATTATTATAAAAGGATTGCGATTAGCTTAGAAATATCTGAAACTTAGATTTCAGTCTTCCTTAATTTTACTTTCTGTTTTTTACTGTCCTTTATACTTCAAACGGCTACTGCGAAAACAACAGTACCACACTTATCTGGAATAAAAGTAGACATGAAATGTGTTTCCTATCCCTAAAATTACGATTTCCAGTTAAGTATTGTTGTTGTGTTTGTGTACTATTTTGCTTATTTTTCCCCCAATTTTTCGTGCATGGAAATTATTTCACGTGAACAAAATGTCCGCGGTTTTTTTAAGATAATTATCAATATACCAAAAGAAGTTAAGTATTTCAAAGAATTTCAAAAAGTATTGTTTGTTGGGGGTATTAGTTGTCTATGCATTTCATTGGTGCTAACGACAAATCATCAAAACGGAAAATAAAATCTAATAATTATTTAATAATAATTTAATTAAGATTTTTTTCCCGTTTTGCCTTACTTTCTTTGTCATCCAAAGGGCGAGTAATTGTATAAAGGTTGTAAAGAAAATAAAATAAATTCATATCGAATATAGTTTGTTTGTTGGGTTTTTTTGAATAAGGTTCAAAACATACTAAGCAGAGTAATTTTTAAAATTCTCATTGGGTTTTTACAAAGTATATTTATACATGCACGCTTGATTCTACAATAACAAAAACAACAGGCATTTTGTTTTGAAACATAAAAGAGTTCGTTTACTTTATATTATTAAGAATTTGTAAAAATTGTTAATAAAAATTGGTTTTTTATTAACTGCAAGGAGAGGGCGTCCGTCAAAGGAGCAAAAAATTGAGGTACAAAAAATAGTTTTAAAAACTTTATTTTTATCGATTTCAAATCACTCGATTTCTCAACACAGTCAATTTGCTAATACATATTTGAGATGGGCACCGCTCACGTGATTAGCGTGCATCATGCTTGATCGTGAGCAGTCTTTTGATTCACTCACAGAGCGTGCATGAGCGTGAGGATAAAAAAATTTAATATGAGTGAGCGTGCACGAGTAGATTTTTTGTCGTGATTTTCCCCATTTTTGTAATAAAACAAGTGACAATACCACGTTGTTCCGGTATGCATTAATATATGTACTCATATGAATGAACAGAGTCAAAGTAGCAGTATAAGTCCGGGGTTAGACTGGCAAACATTTGGAAGAAAATACATGGAATTCTCTTTCATTTTTTTATTCGAGTTCACACACACGAACAACATTTAGAAATTTAAAGTTTTTGGAAAAAAAACTAAAAATCTTTCAATTCAACAAAAATTGGCTAAACAAATATGTACTATGTACTCCATCTAGCTCAGCTACAAGTGAAAGAGTTTTTTCAACGTCAGGAAGAATACTTGTAGAGAGGCGAAGTAGAATTCTCGGCAAAAATTTTATTTCTGCATAGGAATTGTAACTCTAAAGATAACTAAATTAAATGTATATTTATCCATTAAAGCTAAAGTACAAGATCGATCCTACTTAATCTTAATATTTTACAAAGATTGCTTTTGAGCTAGAGAATGAATGATTTTAATTAAAATATTTACATAATATATAATATGTACATAATTTTAAATTTCACTTCAAAACTTTAAAATAAAAGATAAATTTTATATTTTCTTTATTTATTTATTTATTTATTGTACTCAATTGTCAAATTTAATTTTAACTATAAAATATCAAATCGCATGATACATATGTATGTACATACATATTTGCAAATCCGTCGTGACGAACCCTGAATTAGTACACGTTTTCACATTAATGTATAAAATTGTTTTGGTCTTTCAAAAGAGGTACCTTAAACTTATACATGCTGTTCAGTGGGACATAAGTGTACTTTCGAATGACATAATAAATAATTTTTAGCAGGTATTTGTTGTGAAATCATTGATCACAAAGTTTTGTGACGCACGCTGCAAAAAACGGAAGCAACTTTGAAAGCTAAGGTGTGTTTTCGCAATTTTTTGCGAATTTTGCATAATAAAGCACACACAATCTAGTTCCCAAAATATAAGAGTTCAAAAATAACTTATTTGCAGCCAAAAAAAAATTTTCATTTTGTATCAGAAGACTGAAATTTCATACTTAATTTCAATGTTTGCAAAATGGTAAACAATGTATAAAAATATGGCTTTCGATCGGGCCATCCTTATTAGAAGATCTGAGGTAGGGTAGGATTTGTTAATAATTTGTACATTAGTAATCATCGAAAAAAAAATATAAAAATACGTTGGATCAATTTAAAAAAAAAAATTTGTTTGGTGGAATGTTTCTGGGATTTGCCCATATATTAAAATTGAAAAATTGTATTTCAAAACTAAGAAATTGTGTCAGAAAAGTATAATTCTCAGTTGAGCATAATTTTCATCTTTTAATTGTATGTTAGAGTTTTCTATTTGCATTCAGATTTTTGAATATATAAATATACTTATAGGCAGTGATTTTAGGAAAAAAAAACATTTTATTTAAGTTTTTCAAATTTTGTACATTTATATCGCCGGACAAAAAATTAAATAATAAAAAATAACATAAATTTGTAATTTTAACCACCTCCAATATCTGCCTTTGTGCCATCATAGTTCTACAAATATTATTTAATTTTTAAGGGAAGTCTATGGATTAACTTAAGAGCCGTTGCACATTTTTTTTATAATTCGTTGCATTCATTGCTAATATAGATTTCTTATATTTTTAAAATAAAGATGTGGAGATCTAAGAAGGCAATAAAAATCTTAATTCTGAATTCTTAATAAAATTTTATCCAAGTTAAAAAAATATGCACCGCAATGGAAAGAATGAAAGTTATTATTTTGTTTGTTTCTAAGTGCGCAATCGAATATTTAAAACAGCTTAATATATACATATTTTTAAAATGTCTTAACTTATATATTAAACCAATAAAAAAAATCAAAAATAATTTTTTTTATTTTTCATACAAATTCTATCAAACATTTCTTTGCCTTTCGTTGTCTCTTTATATTATTTACCAAAAGATGTTTTCTGTCTGTATGAAATATCTCGCGTAATACTGTAACAAAATTTTAAATTTCCATTTTTATATGTATTATATATTATCACTTTTGTGGGGTGTTTTACGCAATTACACCGCAATATAAAAATTAGAAAAACAAAGGTTTAAAAATACCCTATATTTTCCTCAAAATGAGAAATATGTCCTTTTTCCCTTCCCTTGAAATGTTCCAATGAATTCCCCACAAAAAGGAAAATTTTCCTACTCTTGGCATTACTGCTTATAGGTTGTGTTTTTTCGTGAGTTTTCGTGATTGTGAACGTGAGCCAAAAACGTGAGGTGGTGTGTGAGCGCGCATGAGTAAAAGTTTTTATCATGAGCGTGCATAAGTGTGAGTGAAAAGTGAAAAGAGTAAATATGTCCTTAAGCTGAACTGCAAAATAATACTGCTGAAATTGTACTCTGTTCATTTTGTGATAATGTACAAAATGTTTCTGGCAGCATATTTATCAACTGCGAAATAATATAACTTAGCGTTTACACATGCCACTGCCAGTTGGAAAAACTCAACACACTCACATTTTTTTACTAATACACCCATATTTTTAGCAATGGCAGCTCCAGTGGCAGCTAAATTTGCATGCAAGTGAAAATTTGGCACTTGCATGCCAGTAAATGTCAAAATGATAAACAATTTTACACTGTTAAACATTTAATGCAAATTTTCCTGGATTACTGTAAGAAGTGTAATTTAAGTTTCATCTTGTCAAATGAATAATTTTGTGGTTTTCATGAATAAAAGCGGATGTCTAAAAACCTAAATTTTCAGGAGATCAAAAATTCGTTACTTTTGTAGCTACGACGTTAGAATTAAAAATTAAATTTGTTTTTTATACAATAATGTATATTTAGGTTATGTCAATATTCCAATTAATTTTTACTACACATTTTTTATGGATCAGACCCCACAGCAATATGAAAAAACAAACCACCATAGACATCGAAATTGTATTCTCAAAAAACAAATTATGTCGATATAAATGATTGTCGCTGAATGAAAATAATGTCAGTTGTGACGAGACAAAAGAAAAAACAAACAAGCGATTGTGATTTGTTATTAACTAAACAAATATCAACATATAATTTTCAAATGTGTTCAGATAAAATGTATGTTGCGCTGTGTTTTTAAATAAGAAACATTTTTCAGAAAGCCGATGTTTGTCAACATACTACGTTATTAGTAGAAAATTTTTAACACTAATTAATTTTAACTTACACGGCAGAACGTTATTGTTGAAACTTATTTAAAAAAATGTAGAAGTTGTAATGTTGTGTTAGAAAAGAAGTGATATAAGTCCATATTTTTCAAAATGTTATTTTACCTTTTAAAAAAGAATTTAAAATGTAACATGTAGTGTAGCTCCTCCTTTGCAGCTGCAATTTGCTTTAATTGATACGTTGCAGCACAAGCTCTTAATAGTAGCTTTGTTCGAGTACTTTTACAGTAAAATGCAGTGAATGAGTAATTACTGAGTAAACTGAAAAATTAACTCTCCAAAAAAGCTGTTGCCCAAAAAAGTACTCGAAGGGAAAAATTGCAAAAATTAGTAAGATTACGCAAACAGCTGCTTGGAAATCAATGTAGTGCTGAAATATATTTACAATTTGGGCTACTCAACTCTTTTTTCTTGTTGGTACTCGATGCAATATTTTAATTATAATTCGAATATTTTAAGAGAGTATAAACAAATTATTTTCTATAATCGTTTCAATGTGTTTATTTTTATTTTATTTGATTTTTTTCCTAAGTTGTTTCTGATTAAATTTATTCAAAAGTATGTGATTATTTGTTTTTGTTATTGACTGCCTTAAAAGCAAGTGCAGTACTAAGTAGCATTTTCACATCTCCAACGAAATAACAAAATAACAACGAAAATGGCTGTAAATGGTTTTTACAACATTTATTTCCTTTTAAAAGGCATATACATCGTGTTTAACGAATGAATAGTTTAAAAATAATTGTTTGCTTATAATTTTATATTAGTTTATTTCAGACTTTCCTTTTTTTTAATAATTTTTTTAACAAATTGTATACTTTTTGATTTCTTACTTTTGTTTGTTTATCTTTTGAATCATATGTTTTTCTGTTTTACTAAATTTTATTACGCTCTCAATTTGTGTACTCGTTTACTGTAACTTCAGTAAACGAACGCAATTTCGTAAAATGCAGTAAAATTCAGTAAAAATTGGTAAAAACTTTTATGTACTCGAACACACTTATCATTTTGTTGTCCATTTGTTTTCACTTTTTTTAATAAACACATGGTTTTTGTTTGCATAAGATACACAATGTTGCTTACTTCAAGGCAATAAATCTGATAAATTTTTTCTAATTCGCAAATTTGAACAGAGTACCAAGCTTAAGATCAAAATACTTGTTATGAAAATTGTGATATTCCATTAGATGTATGTGCGAAAATAAATTCAAATGACACCTACATATAACAATTCGAAATATTACTTAAGGCCATTTCCCACTATAATACAAGTATTAAGTAAATTAACAAAAATCCAACCTTGATATAATAAATTGTTATTGTTTTTTATGTTTTTCAAGGAACAATATCGCAAGCGTTGCATTTTTGTTAATTTTCTTAATACTTGTATTATAGTGTGAAATGACCTTTCCAATCGGGTTTGTGGACAGAAGATGAAGCAGACGGTGTAATTTTTTTTATTGATGACAATTAATCTTAACTCTACTTTTGTAACCTATTTTTATAATATTAAAAAGTTTTTTATTGATGATTTGATTTTAATCAATGAAAATATTAACCCCTTCATTTATAAATAATAATTATCAAAAGTGTATAATAAACAAGATTTACATACTAATTACTTTAATAAACGTTTGATAATTTAGATTAATACGGCTCTAAAAGTTTAATATTAAATAACACAAGCCTGAGCGATTGATTTAATATTTGGCTGTTTTTTAACTTTAGCACGTATAATTTTATGTTATGCTTAAAATATTAAAATTTTTATTGATATACCAAAAGAATATTTTAAGTTTTGCTATCGTTTTAAGCTTCCTACATTTCGTTAATAGTTGTAATTATCTACTTTTTTACCTGAATGAATTTAAAAACAAATATGTAAATAAATAGTTATTATATTGTTTCAATAAATATTGGATTTTTTCTAATATATACTACATATAGCGCACCAGCTTAGCGCGTAATGAGAAGGGGAATAGCGCATTTTGGTTATAAAAAGTTGCCAAAGCTGGATGTACACGTTCATTACAGTTTTGTTTTATTCTGGAAGAAATTTGTTTAGGTAAATGCTTATGGCCTTATTCACAAACGATTAATAAAGTTATACGAGTAGTAGGTTTAATGTTGTATTTTTATATGGGAAACTCGGTTTTAATGTACAAATTAACTTTATTAACCGTTTGTGAATAAGGCCATTAATATTTAATTAATTATAGTTAGAATATGGTCGATTGCGTCGGCCATAGGAAATACTAGTAGAAATTAATATAATATGTATGTGTCTGCGTATATGTATGTATGTTAACTTACATATCAACACATGTCATACCATTACTTCGATAAAAATGGACAATAAAGTAAACTTTGTTGAACTTTGTGTGTTGTATTAGTATAGAAGATTTATGAATTATAATTTTGTTTTTAAACATAATATTGATAACATAGACGGTGTAAATAATAATATTTTCAAGAGCACTTTGAAACGCGTCATAAAAATAAATTCAATAATCGTATAAAATATTAATGAATGTTGCTTATTTGAGTAGAAAACTTTTGCATTATACGTGTTAGAAAGGTAGGACATATGTAGTTATTATTAACATATGTAAGTTCTTCACAATTTAAATTTATAAAATTATATTGGTTGCTGGTACTGTGTCTCAACGCAAAATTGCGTGAATTATATTATTTATAATTACACTCGCAAATGCGTGTATTAAGAATCTAAGTTTTTGGTAAAAACATTACATTTAGTATATACTTATGTACTTACATTTTTATGTATCTATGGCCATGTTACCTTATAAAGACCTCCTATTAGTGAAATTGATAACTACGTCATATGTAGAAACATACACTGTGAAACACTTAAATAAGGAATTAAATTTGATAAATTTGGAACGAATATATATTTTGAACTATATATGGGGTATTATAAAATACGGCATGTATTTTTATTTATTTATTTATTTAATTGTTTCAGCCTATGGACAAAAAATCCTTACACACAATGAGTTACAAAAACTTTACAAAACTAATGGTAATAAATATTAAATATAAAATAAATATGGATTAAAGAAACAAAAAACAACAATATATGTACTTACATACAAAATAAAAAAAAATAAAAATAAAAATTAACAGAAAAGTAATTATTTTATTACAATAGATAGCAAAAGTTTGAACTTAGTTTTATCAATACGGAATTCAATAAACGATTTATGCTGTTTCTGCAAGTTAAAATGGATTTCATTGAGCAGAACGAAGGAACATGTTTGTTGTGCCATTACGCGCATAGTAAGTCCGATGAAAAGGTACATCAAAAAGCTTAGCCATCCTAAGATTTCTAGGAGGAATATAAAATGGTACAATGTTAAGCAAGTCAGAGCAATCAATGCAACCGTTGATAATATCGTAAACCAGTAGGGCTGATTGTACTTTTCTACGCGATTCTAAAGTGCGGAGCCCTATAAACAGGCATTTAGACTCGTAAGGAACGGAGGATAAATAGGTAAGCGAGCGTGTAGCAAATTTAATAAACATGCGCCGAAGTCTCTCAATACGTGAGATATGAATAGCAACATGAGGATTCCATATCACAGCAGCATATTCTAGCTTAGACCTTACGAAAGAGGGATAAATATACTCCAGTATATAAGGGTTAGCAAATTCGGAACAACTCTTCAAAAAGCCAAGCATTTTATAAGTTTTAGGAAGAAGATACTCAACATGGGTCACAAATGATAAAGAACTATCAAACACTACCCCTAAGTCAAGCTTCGAATCCATCATGTTCAAAACGATACCGTTAATATTAAAAGCAAGGACCGTGGGATTCCGGGACCTATGAAAGGAAACATGCACACATTTACTAATATTTAATAGCAAACAATTATGGCTGCACCAATCATTTAAATTATTGAGCTCATTTTGCATCATATGCGCATCATTGATCGAATCTAATTTCATAAAAAGTTTCAAGTCATCAGCGTATAAAAGATATTTTGACTTGGAAAAACAACACCCAATATCATTAATAAATAAATTAAACAATAATGGACCAAGTATACTACTCTGAGGTACACCCGACGTTTGCATATACGGTTTCGAGACAAAACCTTCAACATGCACCGAACAGATTCTATTAGATAGGTAGGACTGCTGATAAGGGGATATCCACGATAGATTGAAGATAAAAGTAAGAGCAGGTATTAAAGATTTAGACGCCTTTTTTAGGAAATACGTACAGAGACCATCGTTATCAGATTTGAAACTAGTCTTAACTTGGGCGATAGCCCCAGAAATATCATTTTTTTTAAGAACAAACACAAACTGCGAAGCCATTTTGGCTTGTCTGCAGAAACACCCAGGGTCTAGGCAGGAATCGAACCTGCGACCCCTCGACTACTAGTCTAGTACGCTATCTACTAGTCTACGGGGCTCCCCAAATCATCATCATCAGACACAGCTAAGTAGCCCATGTTTAATTTAGTAATCGCCTCCGTATTAGAGATAGTATTGTCTCTTACCGGCTCAAAATTCGAGCTAAAAAAGGATGCAAACATATTAACCACATCTTCACATGAGCTGGAAATATTACCTTTTAAGCTCACACTAGATGGAATGTCAGACGATTGTCTTTTAGATTTAACAAAAGACCAAAATGCTTTTCGGTTATTCTTAATTTCCTGTTCTTTCGACAAGAGGAACTGTTTATAAAGAAATTTATTTAAGAAGTTAAACTCTCGACTGTAATGGATAAATTTAGCATGGGATTGAGTATCACTAGTATTAATGAACTTTTTATGAAATTTGTTACGCAAGTTCTTAAGCTTTTTAAGACCACTTGTATACCAAGGAAGCTTATACGGCTTGAAGCTTTTAGTTGGAACATTGACATAACATATATCAAGTAATATTTATGGAAACCACTCGAATAACTGAGTGGTTTTCACACAAATTGTTCACTCAATTTGATTGCTTGGACTCCGCATAAACAGAGTCACCGTGGTATCACAATTAATGGACCAAAACGGTCTAAGTGAGTCAGAGCTTCTTTCTGGCTGCCACCTCTACCTAACCTAACCTAACCTATGAACAGCACATGACTGCCTGGTTTTGACAATTAATTTATATTGAAACAACAATTAAAAAAACTCAAAATTGTTTTTGTTTCCAATATAAACTCTCAACCGAAAATTTTTATTTTATTTTCAAAAACAGGCAATAAAACCAGAATTAGACGATCGTCACTGTACCACAAGGGCACTGAATGATAATTGGACTTTAAAACCAATACAATTGCTTACCAAATTTAAATCTACCGTAGTTGGAACATGCCCATCAGTATTAAATAGAAATTCATGACGTTGTTACGTGACTTGTAAAGCAGTGATGGGCTGTTTGTATGGGGGTATTTTCGCTTTTATTTTATACTTTTTTTGAATAATAATATCTGTGAGCAGAGCAACTAAAGAGACTTTTAAATTTTCAGAAGAGCGTAAGAACTTTTGAATTTTGTAAATTTTCTTTTGTATGAAACATTTGGGGTATTCAAACGGTGTCCTATTAAGTCATATTGTCATAATGTCTTAATATTTTATAAAAAATGTTGTTGTGCTTCAAATAAAAAAGTCATAAAATAATAAGACTTTTTGATGTAATTTGAGAGAATATGAGAGAAATTACTTACTGCTTGTTATTCCTCGTCATATTTTTTAATTTTATTATTTTAAAACAAATATTTTTATGACCATTATTTAAATACCCAAATTGTCTGTTTTGAGGTCAGAATATTTATTTTAAACAAACGCAAACTGCTTGAAACTTTTTGGCTTTCCTGCAGAACACACCCAATAAAAAAAAACTCTTAAAAAGAGAGTTTTATTTTTCCGTCATAAAATAAACTCTTTTAAGCAGTTTTTTCTTTTACCTCTAAAATAAAACTCATTTTGTTTATTTTCTTCTTTTTTACAGTCTCAATTTTATTGCGTCTATCTGATTTTATGTGTGTAGTAATTTATTTGTTTAATTTAACGAATATAACTTTTTCCAAATTTTCTGTAGAAATATAATGAAGGTTGCTCAATACCAATTTAAGAGCGGAGAATTCTCTTTCCACGCTTACCTGCGTTGCAAGAACACACTGTACGGTTCACTGATTGTACTGAGAACAAGGAGATTTCTTGAAGAAGGTCGCTAGAGATCTTGTAATCATACTCGTTTTCATACTCCTCGCTGAATAAGCTCACAGTTTTAATAAAATTCCGGCCATTATCCGTTGTAATAGTGAAAATTTGATTCTATTCGATACCAAAACTTTGCAAAACATTTTCAACTTTAGCTTTAAGATACTCAGCTATAAATTTTCATTAAGGAGTGCTTTCACCTGCAATATGTAATTAATATATTTACCTGTATGAAGCTTTGTCAGCTCACTACAGCCTAGCGCTTTTATAATAATTTTCGATTTACTATAAAACTGTATGTTAATACCCATTATGCTGCGTTGAAGTCTTGTGGCCATGCCGATTTTCAAAGACAGTAACTTATTTTTCAGTATCTCTTTCAACCAGGTTCTTTCCTTTTTCGCATGCTTTATTCACTAACTAATTGTATTTATATTTAAAACCATCTTCAAAATAAAAATGAGGGAGGGTCTGGCTCAAGATATATTAAAAACAGGTGTACTCGATAGTACAACAACAACATTAGAAAAACCACACGTATTTTGTTTTTGGAAAACCCGACTAGGGATGTCAAACAATTGCTTTATTTTTAGTATTTTTATTATTTTTTATTTTGAAAAATTTTTTTAGGAAACACAATTCAGTTAAGTAAACACAAAACGAAAATTATTTAAACAATTTTGTATTAAAAGTAAACAAATTTTGACAGCTCTGGGAGATAAACTAATATATTAATCACCTGATCACTTAAGACTACTTGTTTTTAATATATATTGGTCTGGCTAAAAGCTTATAAAAATGTTATTTTTGTTTAAGTTATTTTGAAATTTGAGTTTTAAAATTTGAGAAGGCAACATACAGTACTGTGCATAACAAAAGCAACAAACCGCACAGCAAAAAATGTTTTGCAATATTTCTGGTACTTTTTTATTTTAGAGAAAAACTGTTACTATTTTACTGTTTGTTACACATTCATGTATTTATGGACTTGAAGTTATTTTAAAAAGTAACTAGAGTGATACGCAAAAAACAACGAAATTCTCTTTGGCCTTCAAATGAAAACGTGCATAACAAAAGCAACAATCATAAGCTTTCTATTACTGTGTAAAAAAGTGCATAACAAAAGCAAATAAAATTATTGTAATTTCAAAAAAAGAACTTATGTTTTTCAAATAATGATATTTTTGTTATAATTTAGAATGCAAAGAAAGAATTTTGAAATTAGTTTTGATGGATTAATTCAACAAAATAACCGATATAAAACTGGAAGAAATAAAAGTATAAGCGTCAATTTAAAACTCAAATTTTGGACGATTACAATAAAGGGGAGAGACAAATTTCCATAGTCAAAAAATACAATATCAATAGGCCTACTATTAGTAGATTGATAAAGAAATTTGAAGCTATACACGATGTAACCGTACATCATTTGGATGATCCACCATGAAAAACTACACATCGCGAAGACAGAAAAATTGTCGGCATTTTTAAAGAAAATCCTTTTGTAACCTCAAAGGAGGTTGTGAGAGCTTTAAACTTAAATATTCATGATAACACGGTTAGAAGACGTGCAATAGAAAACAATTTAAAAAGTTATAGACCACGCAAAAAACCGTTGCTAACAAAGAGAAATCAAAGGAAAGATCATGTCTGACCGAATTTAACTTGAAAATTTTTTTGCCTTTTTGTAATGTTTTAGATTAAATTTAGCAAAAAAAACATCTCAACTGGACAGAACGAAAATGGAATACTGTTCTTTTTTGGTGATGAGTCCAAGTTTAATTTAATCAAATATAGAGATATACTTAATACCCAAATGCTGCTGCTGTTTCAACACGACAATGATCAAAAACACACATCGAAGTTGGTAAAAGACTTCTTAATACTTAATGAGCTTCAAATCCTTGAACTATTTCAAACATTAAAATCTGTGTGGGAGCATATATATAATTTTGTTCATATATAAATAATTTAGTAAACAAATTTTTTCACCCATTTTGTTGTTTTTGTTGTGCAGAGTACTGTATCTGTATGTATTTTCAACAAAAAATCGGTTGCTCGCTAACAAAGTGCCCTCACACTGAAGTACAAAGTAAAATTTGAGAGAGACTCTAAACGATATATTTTTATATTCTTTTCATTGCAGTTACCTAACAGAGTGTTACGATGAATTGGGTACACAATACAAGGTGCCCATCTACTGTTTATCTTATCCCATAAATATTGTTAAAGAAGAAAATGGTCGTGATTCACCTGCCGAATTTTCCGAACCTGTGGATGGGGGAACAGAAATATTCCTGAAATTAAGAATATCCTCCATTATGACAGATGTTAAATTACCTGTATATTCCAAAGATACAGTGGGCCAATGTAAAAAGAAGTTACAGGTAAATTGAGAAAAGTGATTTTTGTTTTCATTGAAGTTTCTCAAAATAAGTGTTTGATTTTTAGGCTGTGGAAGGTGTCGATGCTTGCTGTCAACGATGGTTTTATAGCGGCAAACTTTTGGGCGATAAAGTACCCATTGAAGAGTGTAACATACAAACTGGTTATGTGGTTCAAGTCATTGTAAATACGGAGCATTATAACCATGACAATAGCACAAGTATTGCCATTGCAAGCTAGCCAATGTCAACCTTAAATAATTGCTACGACAACAAAAACTACTACTACTACTATTCTTGCAACGAAATTATACAAAATTACTATTGCAACAATAGCTACAACAACAGCAACAACAGCAGCTGCAATAACAACTGCAAATGCAGATGCAGTAGTTTAACAAAATTAATCACTGCAAATAATGGAAATTCGAATAGTTATGTCAAATGCAACTGCTTAAAACGAAATTTATCTTATATTAATTGTCGCCAGCATGTAAATTGTGGTTACATCCTGGTTAAACGCTGTCACTATGAACAAATTTTTAAAATGAAATCCACTAAAGTGAATGAAGAAGCATTTGTTGTCAATAACACTACCACCGCTGCTGGTAAGAAGAATAATTTTAAATACTGTTGTAAACTTGTAAAAATATCAATGATATTGTTGTTGTTTTCTATTATTTTACATTTCGTTGCAAATTAATTGTTAAATTAAAATTTTGAAGTGAAAAAAAGTAAAACTATTAAAAAAATATACAATATTGAAATTTTATAAGTTATTTTTGGTTTTTTATTATTCATCTCTTATCTTTCCTAAAGCAGTCATAGTTTTTTTTATATAAAAAATAAAAAAGTAATAAAAAGTAAAAAAATTATAGCATATATTTATATAAATTAAATTAGAAACATTTTATGATTATGAAATACTTTAAAATACTTTTTGTACATTTACTATTTTTTTAAATATATTTTCTTTTTTATAACCTATTGTTTTTTTTCAATAATTTTAACTCTAATATAAATATAATTTTGTTGTTTATAGAAATTAGATTAATAACAAAAATTTAAATAGAATTAAAACAAATAAAATATTGTGAAAAACTTACAAAAAAATTATGAAGAAAAACAAAATATTAACTAATTTTAAGTGCATACAAGTTTAGTTTGCAATTAATTCATTTGCAAATAAAACAACAAACTTTTTATTTAAAAACATTTTAATTTTAATTTAACAAACAACAACAAAAAACCCACAAATAAAGTGGATTAATGAAGAACACGCTTAGAAAAGCAAATAAAACAAATATTCGCGATTAAAAAGTATAATAACTAAAAAATAATATAAATAGCATTGTAAACTTTATGCGTAACATGTACACAGCCATATTTAAAACAAAAACAAAATATTAATTAACGAAAAATCCAAAAAGCAATTAATTTAAATACAATATACTATTAATTAAATTATTTGAAATATTAAACTACGACGACGACAACAACAACAACAACAGCAACAAAAAATCTGATATCGACTAAACGTTTGCATTAATGAATAAATTATAAAAAAAAATACTAAATTTATATAAACATTTAGTTTGTAAACAAGTGCTTTTCAGCCCAGTTTTAAATGCATTCAGTCATTCGTTAACCCTTTTCTTCAATCATACTCTCTGTTGTACATGGACTGTTTGCATCAACGAATGCACATTCAATGCATTTAAAAATGGACATCGAGTACTTTTGTGTAAATCAAAAATAATTAAACATATAAAACAAATAATAATAAAACAAAATGTACTAAAAATATAATAAACAAAATCAAGTTAATTGAAATGATGGGTTTGTATTGTGTCATTGCGCTTATTAAATGTGAGTGCTTTTTATTTATATTTCGTTCTGACGCTGTGTTAATTACTTTGAATACCTTCGTAAAACGCTTTAAAATATTTTACTTCTAAACAATATGAATGTTTTGGTTAAAACCAATATAAAATGTATATCGTTGGACTCATGTAGAAAGGTCCTAACTCGCATTTTTCGAATTAAAGTTTTTTTAGGGATTCCAATAGTACGAGCAATTGTTTAAAACGTCCTAACACATTTCAAAAATGTCTTCTTGTAAAAAGTCCTAAGTCATCAAATGTACGATAAGGAAATTGTATTGCATTTTCTGAAATTATTTTTGTAAAATGTTGTTTACACGCGTTACTAAATTTAATTGATTTAATATGGAATTTATATAAGAAATGCCGCCTTTAAATAATAAGTTTTTAAGTTAAATTTGTTATTTTTCCTATACAAACTTAATAAATTTTTTGACATCAAATTTTAATTTATTTCAACTATAAATAAAACAAAACGTTTACGTATTTTGCTATTGTTGTTGCTTATGAAAGTGATCATCTTCAAAATTACCTATTTTTGATTTGATAAAATTAATGGTGTAATAAGTATGCACCATGGATAAATAATCTAAATGAAAATTGTCAATCCGATGATGCATATTCAAACAGTAGTGTTCCCGTGCTTACATTAAATTTGAATTTCAAGAAGAAATGTGATGCGAGCTTTAGCACGATCATTTAGCGCTCATATATTTTAAAACAAATTTAAGTACCGAAAATGAGCTTCTTCCTCATACGACTAAGGATTGCACTGGGAGCAGCATTCCGGGACACCCTTATAAAGAAAAATTGGAAATTTAAAAAAAAAGAAGTGGAAAAATTTGCTAGATTTGAAGAAGTTTATGGGAATCAAGTTCCATAATTTTTACGATACTCTACCAAAATTTGTATGATACTTTGCCATACAAAATGTGAACAGCTTAAATAATTATCGCTCCTTTATTGCAACGTAGTCATATCTAAAAAATAACTCGTTCCCCAGAAAACGAGTTTAAAATTTTTAATTTATGCGCACTCCCCTCAAGATCAATCTTATTTACTCACCATATTCTTGTACATTTTTACACAAAACGAAGATCTATACGACGAATATTTCTGAATTCTTACATCGAAAGTCATGTCAGATATGACTACGTTGCAATAAAGGAGCGATATGTGAAATGCCTTCAATAGTTTTTTTCAGAGTTCAGAAGAATTCATGTATGAATACTCAAATATGAATATTCATGCTAAAGTGTCATGTATGAACTTGTAAAATTTTTTTTATGCTCGCATTCGAAAATGAACAGCTAAGATATTTTTTATTTTAAGCACACATGTATGAATAATTTGTTTTTTTTTCTTTTTAAGTACATATATGTATGCGAATATTGAGAATTAAAAAAATTCCAAATATTCGAAAGCGAACAGCAAACAATTTCTTTTAATCTGAATATTCATGTGCATGAGTGTATGTGTTTTTTTAAGATGCGCATATTCATTATGAATATTCACTGAGTATACCGTGAATATTCATGTTGAATATGCTTAGCTTAAAAAAACTTGTGTGTACATAGTGGCGTATTGTGTGCTTTTATAAGTACGTGAGTATTTATACATATATATGTACATTAGGGGTACAAACAAAATAAGTCCCTATCACGCTGTAGCCGATGTTGTGCTGAAACCGAAAAAGTTTCCTCAGGTCATTTCGGAACAAAAACCTTCCGCGTCGAAGCCGATTTCTGAAAGCCCTTTAAGATTTTTTTTTAATTTTCCAGAACTAATGCAGCTACTTTTATTTCTTGAGATTCATTTTTTACAACAACTACCTGTACTTCTTGTCGTCCAATTCTTTTACCATCGAAATGGAGACACCAATTCTGATATTGTAAAGACTGTTTCATCATTTCTTCCTTTTTCTCTGCAGATTTATAAACAGCTTTATAAATTGATTGCTGTGAAGGAGTTGCAATATCGATCCCTGATTCTGCCAGTTCCTTGCATATTTTCTCTGCTTTCCTAGTACTTACTTTGGCATTATTTACTAACGTTAGTGCAGGAATTGTTAATCGCTTTGTTATTCCAAGTCTTAAAGGTGGCATATAATCGTTATCATCTTCAAATGAATCATCGAGCATTGAGACAGAGTCGGAGTCTGAATCTTGGACACTTATTTCAGATTTTGGTGCAAAGTTTTCGAACAAAATATTAAAATTGTTATCAAACTTTTCAGCAGTTTTTGAAGTTTTGATACCTTTCTAGTATGCACGAATAAAACATTCCACTTTCCTTCTTATAGATTTGGTAGCCAATTTCGAAATATTTAGTTTAGTCCATAAATCGAATAATTCTTGTGATATACTCATACCGTCAAAAACAGACCCTTCGTTACAGTAATTCAAACGCGAGTAAATACAAGTGTATGTATTTTTACACTCTTGTAAAAAAGGTGTTGAGTTGTCTTGTTTAAAATTAAATAATTATAAAAAATAAAGAATTGCAAGGAATACTCCATTATTATTGACTTTATAACGTGCTTAGCTTCTCCTTTAAATTAAATAAAAGTGTAGTTACGTCGTTACTCGGCGAATTCCTTTGCTTCATTATTGAAATAGGAATTAATAAAATTCTCGCTTTTGCGGAAACTTCCAATACTGAGATGCAGTATTAAAGTATGCAAACTTTTTAGGCGACGTTCAGTTATTTATATTTGGTCTGCATCCGGCAACACAGCCTTGAGTTGTAAACAACGTGTACTTTTGCTCGCGGATTAATAATTAATTTTTATTTCATTTTAAATAATTTTTTTTTACTGTATGAATGGTCAAAAAAGAAGGGAGTTCTGGGGCAATTGCCCCAAATACAAGATGCCCAAGATTAACGACGGGCCGAGTACCAGCAACAGGTTTCATCTGCTGTCCGAAGATGAAGAAGACGATTTATTAAAAAAGGAGAAAATTCCACCGATAATTGTGGATTCCATCGGGAGTTTTTCCAAAGTGCTAGGATTAATCGGTGAGAAATTTATGTTCAAAAGGATGTCGATTGGAACTAAAATAATTTCAACCACCATGGCGCTGTATGAAGAGGCTTTAAAAACGCTAAAAAACAACAACATGCATTTCTACTCACACGAGGTAAGAGATAGTAAAATCTTCAAGATGGTGCTGTTTGGTCTTCCCCGACAGACGACAACAGCTATAATGGAAGAATTTAAAAGTACGCACAAAATTACTCCTGTAAACGTTAAAGAAATTATTACAAAAAGATCAAACGAAGATGACACACTGTATCTGATCGAATTCGATAGGCAACACGTTTCAAAACGTGAAATTTTAAAAATCAGATTTTTCTGTAACATTGCTGTTTACTGGAGAAAACCTTTTAAGAGTAATAAAGGTCCTACACAATGTACTAAGTGTTCGATGTACGGTCATGGAGCCAAAAACTGCAACAGAGTCAAGGTATGTACAGCTTGTGCGGGTAACCACGATTACGCTGATTGTTCACTAAACAAAAGCTCGCCTGATGGCAGTATAGTGTACAAATGTCATAACTGTACAAATAAAAATTACAAAAATGCAAACCACAGGGCAGATGATCCTAAATGCCCGTGTCGTAAATAATACTTAGAGATACGACAAAGACTCACCGCAAAAACTAGAATGACTAGTATAAGACATAACAGTAGATATGTAATAGACGAGAGTGATTTCCCACAATTATCGAGCCAAGAACATCATGGTATTGCACAAGACTCTCGGTTCCAAGGGAAAAATATGTTTTCTGAAGTGACTAAAAGCAAAACATGGGACAACAACAATGAGTTATCCAATGATAAACTATTGGAAATATTTTTTAATGCAGTAGATGCATTGAAAAATGTCAAACAAAGTTTGACAAATTGAGAGTCTTAGGTATGACGCTTAAACATGCCATATAAAACATTTGTTGTACACAATGTCCATGTTATGCACTGGAATGCTCAAGGCATAACAACCGAGTCAGCAGCTGCACAGCTCGAGCAAGTCCTTCACTACAAACAAGTTGATATACTGTTGCTCAACGAGACGTTTTTAAAACCGCATCACAAGCTCCAACTAGGAAGCTACAAAATTTATCGTGAAGACCGGCTATCACACGGCGGAGGAGTACTCATTGCGGTAAAAACTAACATAGTTCATAAGTTATTACCCAAAATTAACACAAAAACCATTGAAAATATTTCTATACAGGTTACTATTAATAGTCGTCCTGTAGTTTTTACTGCTGCTTATAATCCAAATTATACCGTGGATTTCAAGGCGGACTTAGACTTACTCACAAACTTCTCTTGTGACTTTTTCCTTTTTGGTGATTTCAATGCACATCACACACACTGGAACTGTGTATCCAATAACACAGCCGGTAATGAGCTTTACAGACATTGTTTGCTTGCAAACTATTACATTTATTTTCCATTTTCTTTTACCCGATTCGGTCAAAACTTAACCCAGGCCCAGTCCTCTACAGTAGACATTTTACTATCTAATTCCAATATCCCTTTTTCAAACTTAGAGACACACCCAAATATTTTACAGTCAGATCATGTTCCGATTTCCTGTTCCATTTATGGACAGTTTCAAAATAAATTAAATACAGTAGCCTTGTATAATCGTGCAGACTGGACAGCAATTAGAGTTTGGGTAGAAAGTGAAATTAGATGAAAAAACATTGACCAAACAGAGTGTATTCCTAGCAACGTTGATTTATTGCTAAATAAATTAATTTCAATTGTCAACGCTGCATTTAGCAAGATTCCCGTAGGAAGAAAAAACTCGTGGCAGAAAGAAATCTCAAGTACATCTAAGATGCTTATTACTCAAAGAAATAAATTCAAACGTAGATTTCAGAGATGTAGGGATCCGATTTACAGAGCCCACTTAAACGGGATCTTAAGGCAGTTAAGTAATCTAATTGAATTCCATCTTAACAAGGATAGAAACGAGTCGTGGTCGAGATTTATTTCGAAACTACCCCCGGGATCCAACAAATTCTGGAAATTAACAAAAGCATTAAAGGGAAAGAACTCGTTTTGCTCAGATCTTAACTGCAATGATGAAGTTTTAAAAACTGTTGCAGAAAAAGCTAATGCAATTGCAGATGCTTTTGGTAGATCACACACTATTACTATCAATAACCAATCGTCTTTGGATATATATGTATCTGATTTTGTTAATTGTCTCGATAATGATTCTCCTATTGGTAGTAATAATATTGAACGTACAAATGCCACTGAGGTTAAAACATTTACTATGCTATTAAAAAACAATAAAGCCCCGGGGTTAGATGGCATAAATAGTATTATCCTAAAAAATATGCCAGACTACTTTTATGAAATTCTACGTAAAATATTCAATTGTTGTTTAATTAATGGTATATTTCCTCGTACTTTCAAAAAATCAAAAGTAATACCGATTCATAAAAAGGGAAAAGATCCCAAACTACCCACCAGCTATAGGCCGATAAGCATTTTAAGTTTACTGGATAAGGTCTTTGAAAAAATCATTCATAAAAGATTAGTTGATTTTGCAGATCAAAATAATATTATTAACCACCAACAGCTTGGATTCCGTAAGGAACACTCTACCGTACACCAAATAAAGCGAGTTGTAAATTATATCGAAGATAACATAAGAAATCGCAAGAGTACTGGCGTTGTTTTTCTCGATATAGAAAAAGCTTTTGATACCATCTGACACAATGGGATGTTATACAAACTCAATGCATTAGGTTTCCCTTTATATTTACAAAAAATTATACAAAGTTTCCTAAATAACCGTACATTTGTTGTGTGTGTTGACGGGGACTTCTCAACAGAAAGAACAATCCCAGCGGGATTGCCACAAGGGTCAGTACTATCACCTACACTCTACTTATTGTATACATCTGATGTTGAGGTGCACAGAAATCAGGAAGCAGCATTTTATGCTGATGACAGTGCTTTTATATGCAGTGGAAAACTTTCAAATGCAATAATCAAGAGAATGCAAGAGAGCTTTACCACAAGCCAAAAATATTTTAATAAGTGGAAAATAAAAGTAAATGATAATAAAACGCAGGCTATTATATTCCCATATAATAAATCACCAAAACGTATTCCTACTAAAATTTTGTACTGTCGGGGAAACGTGATCCCCATCAAAGATGATATTAAATATCTAGGTATCACTTTAGATAAAAAACTCAAATTTAAACAACATTTGAATTACATTTGTGATAAATATTTAAAGTGTGGACGTGCTCTATACCCCACACTTAATAGGAGGTCTAAGCTCAACCTCAAAAATAAAATATTGTTGTACGATATGTGTATTAGGCCGATACTGTCCAGCATGGTTTCACAAAACTGCTAAGCCCCATACAAAAAAGCTTCAGATTATCCAGAACAAAAATTTAAAAATAATTCATAATCTTCCCCCTAGATTCCCCACTGACTTACTGCACAATATATTTAAACATAAAAAGTTAAACGCGTTTGCCAATGATCTGACGCTGTCATTTAATGAAAAATTCAGATTGTCTAATTTTAAAACAATAAGAAATTTACTAAACAGTCGCTGAGATTCTTTTGTTAAAGGGAATCTTACTAGCGATTGTTTTACCAAATTTCATTATAATATTTTCAAAGTTTATAGGAGGTTTTTGTGACAAATTTTCCTCAAGACAGTATTATTAATAGTTTCCTTATTCAATTATAAGATTTAATTGTTGTAGTACGTAAGTAAAATCTCATAACATTGTACCTTATTTAGTTTATAAGATTCGTGAATAAAAGATTTTAATAATAAAAATAATAATATTTGTTCTGCAATGGATTTCTAACTCTATATAAAATATGAAGAAAAATGTCAACAAAACTAAATAACGATTTTCAAATATGCAGTTTGATATCCATTGCACGCAACAAGGTCATTTAATTCGCCCCTGCTACCACCTCATTAATTTATTTTGCCATAGTCAAAAAAACACCTAGAACTTTTACATTGAAAAAAAAAATACATGGATAATCAACAGAAAACGTTCGTCTCAATATAGTTCGTTTTAATATAGTAAAAAGTAATTTATTTGAGAAATATAAAAATTGAAAAGTATTCGACTGAGCCGGTTTCTTAATCGTAAAAAACCAGACTATTCGACATTCGAAAAATCAACATTTTGAAAAAACCGACAACCGTACTGTAGAAAATTCGGTTTTAAAAACCGAGTTGATCACATTAGTACATACGTACATATCTATATTAGACTTTCACTACCACACATTTAACTGATCTTAAGTTTGCGCTATGGCTTTTACGAGTAGACTTGAAATTTTTTCGATTATCTCGACTTATTTTGACCGCTAGAAATTACTCGAATAACTCGGGCAACACAAAATCTTTCCTCGAACAAAAAAACCTCGATTCCGATTAATTGATTAATCGAACAATTGAAAGTTCGATTAAAATGAATATCCTAGTGAGTGCCAAAAAGAGGAGGTGTATAAGAATTTTTCTATTGCTCGTGAGCATGGATGCCCTTGGACAATTACAAGCAACTCACGATTCTACCTCTAATAAAAAGCTCTCGCGCCATGGCGGCTATAATAGTACATATCTTCAACTGTGTACCTATGTATGTATAACGGTTCACGAGATAGCAGCTTGAATGAAAACAATAGTGTTCACTTGTTGCACTTTGTGCACGGAATTCTAAAAATGCTTCCGCTTTTGTTCTGCTCAGACCAAAGTGTCAGCCGTGCTATGAAGGCCAAGAAGATGCCACAAATTTAATTTATCTTAACTATCTAGTTGTCCACGTGGTAAGATTATTAATTTGTTACAAACTATTACTATTGTATTTGTATTGCAATTTAAGTGGTCTGCTGTATGTTGTTGTTGTACAATACACGAGTATGCGGTGGGGAGTTATTAAAGAATGTCAATCACGCCATACATGCAATTAATTCGGGAATTTTATTGAAGCTGTTCGGTACGAAATGCGTATTGGAGTTTAAAATTAATAATTGAAATAGTAAAAGTGAATAAAAATTAACAAAAATCGTTTAAATTTAAAAAGAACTTCAAATTTATTAAAATTGCATAAGAATTGTTTGTGAATTCGGGTGTGCAGGCGATGTTGTGTTTTATTGTAGTTGTTACAATTTTAGTTTATTTGTTCTGCAGGGCTAGTGAAATGAATTGGGAAAATTATCATTAGTGCCGTTTAAGTTATTGTGATGGTTAAATTTATCTTTGCATTGATTTTTTTTGTTTTTAGGTTGTTTTGGTGTTTTGCTTTCTTTAAGTAAATTCTAATACAATTTTACATGATTTGTATTTGTATCAAAACTCCGGCATTTATGAAACGGAATATTGTTGCTTAATTTCCAGATGGGTCCCGTTGCTTTTATTGGGCTAGTGTGCGTCCGTCTGTCTGCCATCCCTCGTTTTCGCAATTGATTGTTTTTTCGAATTAGAAGTAGGTATTATTATACCCTTCACCAAAAAATTTGGAAAGTGGATATATAGGTTTGTCAATCCGTATGTAATTTCTTCATTATTCATTTAAGACCCCATGAAGTATATATATTCTGGATTCTTATAGATAGAGAAGTCGAATGAGCGATATCCGTCTGTTCGTCTGCTATATTTTAAAAAGACCTATGAAATCATAGTTTTGCGGAATATCGCATTGTCGATAGCACGCACTACGAAATTGGACGCGGATTAATGGTAAAATATTACGAAAATAAGCCGAATTATGGGTTGGATTTGAGAGCAAAAAGCTTTCTGTTTGCGATTTAACGTAATTTTTCATATTTAGTTCTCTGTCTTACTTAGTAAATGCAGAAGAAGATTTAAATAAAAAATGATGGATTTAATTCCATCTGTTTTCTTAGCAGGTTGAATACGAATTACCGAATTCGTATTTTTTAAATCAATTGTGGTTGAAATTCCATTGTGTTTCTATATCAAAAATATACAGATTATATTGAACGAAAACCTTTATCGTCTGGTCCAACCGCAATACAGATAAGTAAGTGGAAAAACTATCAAAATTTTAAAAAGACAACTATCAGAATAAAACTAGTTTACATACATACGTACATCATACGAGTTTCAAAGGAAAAATTAAATTAAAATAATGAATTAAAATATGTTGTTATATTTTATAATTTAAAATTTTTTCTTACACCGTCAAGTTATTTTTATTATTGGTGTTATTATTATATCAAATAAAAACGTCGACAACTTACTGAATTCATCATCTAATTATTTTATCACTGTACAAAATCTTATCTGATAACATATTGGATATTTTTGAAAAATATACCTTTTATCGTTCATAAAATTGGAAAAAACGCAAAAATTAAAAAAAAATATTATAAATGAAATTGTGCCTGGTTTTTTAAATAAATTGTGGAACAAACTTTTTCAAATAAAAAGTAAAAGTAATAAAAACAAATAAAATGTATCGAAAATTCTAAAAAAATAGCATTTTGTTGTGTTCAGGATTCGAAACCGTGCCACCACCGGGTAGGATACGGTTTCAAATCCTGAACAACCTTTTTTAATTTTTTTTTTTAATTTTTGATACATTTTTATTACTTTTACTTTTTATTTGAAAAAGTTAGTTTTTTGTAAAGAATTTTTCATAGCTTTAAATTATTTTCAATATGAAGATAATATTGGAACATTTTATTCATTAGACTAACAGATTTATGTAATCGTTGGCGATTTTTTTAATCAATTTTGGGAGAATTTCTTCATTATTAAATCTTTTCTTACGTTTCAAATCATTTCTTCGTTTAGTCGAAGAACTTCTTGGATATGTGAAAAATTATATAACTGCTAATAAGGGGATGTTAATATTTTTATAATGCACCCCAGGCAATTGTTACAAATTTGTTACGAAATTCATAATTTATGGCTGACTTCATAAACGCAGTTTGCAAAGCAACACCGGAATGCCTTGTAAACTCATGCTTCCTGTGTTGCTATGCAAGCTGTGTTTATGAAATCAGCCTATACTATGAAATAGAGATTAGAACCAACAATGCGTGATCGTGATTAATTTTTTATTTCCATCACGTGAGGGTGCGTACGTGAGACGGTGAGTGGCAATTTTTTTTGCTTTAATGTAATTTTTTCCATATAAGTTCTTTTATTTAATTTTTTTCGTATTTCGTGGGCGTGAATTTTCGTGATTCTGACCTCTTTCGTCACTCCATACTATGCTGAAGGGTATATAAGATTCGGCACAGCCGAATATATCTCTCTTACTTATTGTCTTTTATAGTTATCCTACTTAGTATTATTCAACCACCTCTGACAATGTAAACTTGGAGTTTATGACGGGTGCCTTCATTTTTAATAATTAAAGTTTGTGCGTAATTTGTTGAACTGTTTGGGTTTATATTGAAATGAATATTGAACTAAAATATAAAACATATCAAATAAAAATTAACGTTTATTTTGGAAAATGTATTAACTGTTTCGACACAAAATCTGTTCAAATCTTTATTTGAATTGATATTATTGAGTTGTCCATTATTTTGTGTTTGAAGTTTTTAATAAATCTGTTGTTAATTTTCGAAAGCAAGATTGTTTTATTTATATAAAATACTGTTGGTTGTTGTATAAAGCTTAGTATTTGTGAAAAATGTTGAGCAACATTGATTATTTCACTTGGAAATTTTGACATGCGTGCACTTTTCAAAGCAAATACAAATTATTTCGTATATTTTTTTCTAAAGTGTAATAAAGGAAATAAAACAGTATCAAGTTAAAATCAATATCCGTTGTGTTTTTATTTTATTTTTGACAAATTAAAAGCTCCCGAGAAACGAAACGTTATCGAAAAGGTCGAAACGTAACAATATACTATAGTTTTAATTTTGGGTCATTCGGTCATCCATATTTTGCAAGCAAGTCAAAACCGAGAATGCTGTCGTCATTATCTAAAAATAATTATGAATGTAAATAAAAGTTATATGAAAATAAATTAACCTTTAAATATTAATACTCTTCATACTTACGCCTTTAAAACATTCAACATTAAGAGCTGTCACCGTGCCAGCTGTTAACTGAAATGGTTTGCTAGTACTTTTCAGAAATATAAGAAAGTCCTTTCTCATATCAGGCATATTCATGTACCAAGGACTTCTTAAAATAGCTTCTGGACAGCGTTGGCTATTTAAATAAATTATTTCCCCAAAATAGCAAATAACCAAAAATTCTAAGCCCGCCATAGTTAAATATTGTCCCAATGATAAAGTCTTTATAAATGATGAGTTAGCAGTAGTGGACTTAAAAGCAAGATATTAAAATTATTTCCAGAGTATGTATGTATGTACATGAGCTTGTATGTACTGATTTGTTAATTACTTCGCACTTACTTTCACTGACACAAATGCCACCAAACACATTAAAAGAATCACTTGGCCAGTTTTTAAAAACCATATTAGAGTGTAGAAATTTTCCATTTTATTTAAGCTCTTTAGAATAAAACAATGATGATCAACACAGTCCTTTAATGCGTTACGAAAATGATGGCGAAAATTAGGAAACTCTTCGTTTTTAGCAGTGCGAGTTAGCGCATTTACATGACACGATTCCTTAGAACAATAATATTCATTTACTTCAGATATTCCGTATTCTTGCATTTTATGGAGTTTTCTTTATTAAAGACCAAAATATAAAAGAAATAACGATAAAAATGTAGATAAAATATTTTATTCTCGGCTAATTTTATTCATTTGCTTGCAGTGATTTTATGTTGACATTTTAGAAATGTGTATCCAGCAAAAACCGTGACTGCTCGGTCACAAAGGGCCAAGAATAGTCTAAGACTGGTCAGAAGGAGTTTGTGTAAAACTAACTTGTTGTTTGTAAATGAGATGGTCCATGAGTGTATTACCTAGGACCATGTTGTGACTATATTTTCACTACAATGGACCACGTAGTCTAACAATATTTGTGGTGTAACACATTTGCTTAAAATAAATGTGTAAGTAGTCTTCTTATTAAAAAATATTGCTGTTCGTTTTAATTTATTTTTTTCACAACAATTGCTTGCTTAATGCTATAGCATTCTATAGCAACACAACGGAGACGAACGACGAAGGGCGATTTTTCATCGCGAATTCCACAGTACAACAAATGATTTTGGGACTCTGAGAAGTGCACGTGAAAGTAGCCCCAAAAATAAGAAATTTTGTATCATTAGTTTGGTCAAGTTGGCTGCTCACAAAATACAACAATTTTGGCGGATACGGCTGCGATATTTTCCTCTGTTCGCTCTCTACGTATGCGTGTTGCTGGCTTAATGTCCAATAATTAAAATTTCGTCCGAAATTTAGTCACGAGATTCCGAATAGCCGCCTCAGCAGCTCGCCCGACCATAAAATGCACTTTCTTAACCGAACATAAATCTTGATAATAAAACTGAATAATTCGCAAGCGTTGTTCGCTTGTAAGTCGATTCATGGATAAATTGTAGACCGAACTGAATATGTTTAACTGTAAAGCGGCTGTTACACATCGAGCATGTTGGCCGCTCAGTATAATAGACTGCATGTTAGCGAACATCAGAATTAATGAATTCTTAAAGATAACGATTCGAACGCTTCCGCTCGCCAGTTGCCATCTTTTCTGTTTAAAATTTTTCATGAAATGCAGATTTGTCAGTGTGTTCGACGAACCAGCTGTTACACATGTTTGTTGGCTCAATGGTGAACCAAAATATCAGAAATTTTTTAAAACACGAACATGCTCGACAACACCTGTTTTTGCCCTATTACACGGGCGAATCGGTTGGTGCAACGTAAATATTCGACAACATGTTCGATGTGTGAGAGCCGCTTAACAGGTTAAGCTTAGTACTCTGTTCAAATTAGCGAAAAATGTTGAGCAACATTGATTATTTCGTTTGAAAATTTTGACAACTGATCAGTGGCGACAATACCACGATTTATAACGATGTAAGCACCACTTATTTCGTGCGAAATTGCAAACAACAGCTGATCAGATATTTCTTGGCGTTGTGGTTTTAATTTTAAATTTGCTGCCCAGAAATAATTGAAATAATGGAAAATAAAGTAAATATAATATAAAATGAAGGTGAGTGCTTTTTGCAGAACGTGTGTCCTCAATGAGCTCCTCCGCAGCAGCTGCGATTTGCATAAATTGATACATTGCAGTATAAGCTCCTAAAATTATTTTGTTGTCCATTTGTTTTGATTTTTTTTAAATAAACAGATTTTTTTGTTTTTATAAGAAAAACAATGTTGCTCATTTCAAGGCAATAAAACCGATAAATTTGTTATAAATCGTGGTATTGTCGTCACTGATCAGTTGTCAAAATTTTCAAACGAAATAATTAATGTTGCTCAACATTTTTGGCAAATTTGAACAGAGTACTAAGCTTAATATGAAAAATATTATTCGGTTAACAATTAGACGGAACGAAACACTACACGCGCGATTCGGAATCGAATTTTGTAGGTTTTTTTTCATATTTTTGATTGATTCGTTTCATACGTTGAAAACTTACCTCAAATCATTTGTCGTTGCATTTCGGTTAATAGCGACAGTTGCTAAAATATTCTTAAGGCTGCAGCTTAAAACGTCATATTGGCCTGATATAAGAATGCTTAAGACCATATAAAAACCGCTCGATGACGCAAATGCGGTTGCTACCTGTATTTGTGCAACGATTTGAATAAAATATATAATTTCATATATAAAGGGTCTCTGGAAAAATTACAAGATGAACAAATTACAGAATTAATGCCAAAACCTATATACATACATACATATATATACATATATATATGTATGTATTTACATATATGCAACAAGGGTTTTAATTTTCGATAAATATTTTTGCAGGTGCACAAGTGTAGGTACATCATAAACAGAAAAAAAATAATTGCACACAAAAAACTCGGCTCCTAATTCAAATCCTAAGTAATTACTATTTAAATTTATTTCTTTCTTTAAAAAATGAATGGAAAAAATATGGAAAACGGACGATCTGGCTGGCCTTCGCTGTAATTTACTGCTAATTTAAAGCTCAAACCGTTTGGAAATGTATAATCAAATTGATATTTGTTGGACCTCATGGGAAATATCTTGCTTTTGGGACCTCCAGGCAACGCAATCAATTCTCAAGGAATTTATTTCTCCTGGACAAAATATTCGTGTAGTTATAACTTTGCGGTGGAAAACAATGAGAGATCAAAAAAATTTCTTCAAAGAATTTTTATTGATATCACGAGAAAAGAAAAAGAAGTAAGAAAATAATGCTGAATATAAGGATAGGTGCAGTCGGGCGTGGCCCTGAATTGTATTGCGTATCTGAATGAACTTGATGCCTATAAACATGAACGCCATATCGGACTGAGTAATTAGCAAATAGAACCGAGACCCTTCTTTGTCATCGACAGCTTGCAGTTCTTTTCTACTGTTAGAATTGCTAACTAAACGATGGCTGTAGAGAACAGAACTGGATTGGCGGCGATGTGATTGAAAAGGTTAATCATCGGTGGATTTTCTTAATTCGGTAGTTCCTTGCGACGACTTCTGCAAGTCAATGCGGATCATATATAATAATCGTGCGCAACTGAAACGAAAGAGCTGATTGAGTAGGAGTAGTTTTTGGATGACAGGAGAGAAATGAACATCGAAGTGTAGTTCAGGGCGTTGAAGTTAATCTTTTAACCTCCGAGCTCATGTAGATCACGTGAATGCGTAATAGGCTGAGGCGAAAGAAGAACCAACTTAAGGATCGTCAGTGATAGGCCACGGAAACTTCAGATACCATCTGGCTGATGAAATTAAGCCTGTTAAGGACGTAACGTATTCATTGTTAAAATCAATTAGCTGCAGAAATTACATATTTAGCTTTCAATAAAAAATTATTTCAAATGAAATTCCTCTGGTTTCCACAAATGATTTTTTGATACAAAAAATTGCTATTAGTTCTGAACGTCTCGTTTGGGATTTGAACTCGAGTCTTATCTCCTTCGGTTAAGCCAAATGTTTTAAAAGAATTCAGAGCGCTTAGCGAATTCCATTTAAAAAATTCCAAAATATAACATATTATTTGTATGAAACAAATACTTTTTTATGTGTATTTAGTTTAAGTAATTGTAATTAATAAATTGTGTTAAGAATTCAATTGTCTGTGACAAACGCAAGAAAGTGCAGGAAAACAGGCAAATTTGCTAATAGCGAAAACAAAAGTGCAAATTACCAATATATTCCAGTAACTCATTTATATTAAACTTCTTAGTCACTGGTCGAATTTTCTAGCAAAGCACTTTGGTACAGAGAACCACTCTGTTTTAAAGTGAAGTTCTTAAGAAACTTTGTAGAAGCATTCACTTCCTGTAACATTATATTATGAATAGAAATATAGGTAAAGGCGTGGCTTTGATTTACTCTAGTTCTTTCTACTAAATGGAATCTCATGAAACTTTGCGCACAGATAAAGATTATGAAAATACATAGTGTTGCAGATTTGGGTGAATGCTTTATTTAACGTTTTTTTTTTAATTTATATTGTTGAATTATTGAGGTGTAAGCACCTGGATTTTATTTATGTGTATACTCCGGTTTTGGTTTCAGGGTAGTTGGTATCAGGGTAGTTGGTATCAGGGTGGTTGGTAGCCGCTTGTATGGTAATCTGACACAGGTTGAATTACCGACAATTCTAGAGTGAACACAGGATAGAGTTGAGTGAGTTTATTTTAAAAAATTGCCATTTTATTTTATTTAATACCTTGTGAAATTTAATTATATGTACTTAGATAATAAAACACCAAAAAAAAAAACTGAATCTGACACTGAGCTAGCCTCACAATTTCCGTTTTATTACAAACTCTATGTTAGTTACTGCCGTAACAAGCTAAGTTGCAGCCGTAACACATAGTTTGGACAAAGAGTGGCTTCTTATACTGTCAATAACACGTTTCATTTTCAATAGTCCGGTGGAGAAATTTTAGCTGTTGAAGCAAGTTAGTGATGCGCGGCACTCAAGCCTGAATCGGAAGATATTGAGATAGACGGCGTTTATTTCCAACGAGACGGTGCTGCGAGTGCACAAATAACGATACCATAGCTCTTTGTGTGAAAAGTTTCCTGAGCGTGTGATTTCTCCAAGGAGCGATCACCATTGGCCATTCAGACCAGCCGAGTTTTTCTTTGGGGATGTGTAGAAGGAAATATCTACATATGTCCAGTGACCCAGTCACAGTGTCAAAAAAGACCCACACACCGAAGAATTAGAGGGTTAAAAAACAAATCTTATACCTTAAAAAGAAGCATAACAAGATTTCCTTTTCCAATTCAAGATGTAAACTTTCAAAACGCTGATGCATGCATAATTGTTGTGGTTCCCTCTACAATAATCAGTCTTTAGAACTTTCTTATATTTTTTGTGTTGCACAGTGTCGTTAAACGATTAATGTTGAAAAAAAAAATTTTTAACATAAAAAGCATAATAAAAAAAATTTGTTTTGCAAAGTGGTCGTCTGGAATATGGTGCTATAAAGCAAAACTTTTGACCACCTTTTCTTTCCTACTTATTTAAAATCATAAATAAAATTCAACATTTTTCTTCATTCAATTTTTCATACCTTGTAATCAAATGGATACCAACAGCCTAAAGGCAAACTACGATCGCCATATGCAATGGGGACCATAAGCCAACATATAGCACACAGTAAGCAACAGTAGACATACAATTTAATCCATTTGTTGGCCATGACGTAACTTCCATTCATAGTCACGTATGTGAATCCTTTTATAAAATAAAGATGATAAAAGGAAAATGAAATAAGAACACAAGTATAAATTTATTAAGTGCATACGAGTACACTCAAATTGAATTATATTAAATCGCCTTTTAAGAATAGTTAACCAGCAAACGTGCGTGTTAGATTTCAAATTGGGAAGGAGTTGAAATCAAATATAAATCATCAGCTCGTTATTGGTTTGGCGTATATGCCAAAAAGTCGGAACGTGGAAACACGAAAAAAAGGGTTTACATGAAGTTCTCTCAAAATATACTTCATAGATTTTTTTGGTATTTTCACCACTGCTACTGGCAAACAGTGGTGTGTACAGCAAAATAATGCAAAATGAGTGCTTGTTATCTCAGAAACTATAAACAATTCTACGAAAAAGGCTTTGGATTCAAAGAGTGGGGTATCAAAGTATATATATACCCCGTTCCCAAATATTTTTTCGGTGCGCCAGACCAATAATGAGCTGACATAACGCGAAATGGTTAAGAATAACTTACAGAAAGCGTTGTCCACAAAACATAAAATAGGAATACATTTATTTTTAACTAATTCTCAGATGGTGTTCTGCAATTTTTTCTTGCTTGTAATATTTCTTTCAAAAAGTTTTACATCAAACTTTTGAAATATACACACATTTGTTTCTGTATGAAGACTTTGATGTTAAAAGCTGTGCGCAATCATTTTGCAAAACCAAACAGCCGTCTTTGTGGAGAATGTTATCTACATATCGCTCCTTGATTGCAACGTAGTCATATTTCAAAAAAATTCGTTCGGTAGAAAACGAGTTTAAAATTTTTAATTTACACACATATCAATGGAAAAATAAAAATGTATTATCTTCTCAAGAGGTGAGTAAACAGGATACTTGTATAAATTATTTACACAAAATTAAGACCGATACGACGAATATTTCTACATTCTTAGATCAAAAATCACTTTTTTTGAGATATGACTACTTTGCAATAAAGGAGCGATGTTTCTCAAAATTATAGTTTTCAATTCGTGCTTATATTTTTTACATTCTAGATTCGAATTATTTTCAAATCCGCTTGTTCACTGGGTTACTCATATTATTATTAATGCTTGATTGCGTGAGTGCACTTACCAACAGCCGAACGTGCTCTATACTGCGAATTTACAAAATCAATTAAATCATCCAGCCTACTTCGTTTTAAACGTCGAAAATATAATTTCATAAGGATAGTCCAGAAATAAATAACTGTTTGCATTAAACAGTTGACCAGCAGCTCCAGATCTCCTTTATTAAAATTCAAATAAATCGTGCACAAGTACAACATCGCAATATGAATGGTGACAAAATAAAGAAATATTTCAATCGTTAATTCCAATAAAATACCCAAGCTGTAGAGCTCATGTGGCATCTGGCGTTCTAAGTGAGGAGAACTCATGGCGGCGTAGTACATGGTGCGGCGTATGAATTTGAAGAGATCCTGTCGTTGAGCCATGACTTCTAGGACTATCGTTGCATAGTTCCTTTCTACTTTTGCTGTGTTGAAATGTTTAGTATGACTTGTGGAGGTTTGATACTAATGCATGGCACAGTGGGGCTTATTACTACGAGTTTGGGTTTTTTGTATTTCGGTTTTATTTTTTTAAATAAGTTATTTTTTATATATGTATATATGACTAATTTTGTACGTTTTGCCATTTTTCGATTTTATAGTCACAATAATTGCTTAGATTTTTCCACAAAAAAACTAAAAATTTTGGCCGAAGTTTGTAGAAATTGATGTCAGATAAAAAAATTATGAAAAAGAAAATGAAACTGCAGCCAAACAACAATAAAGTCGTACTATATATTGCAATCGAACTGTCAAAGCGAACATAATAAATATATAAAAAAACAAAAACCACTGTCATTGGGGGTGCGAATTCAACTTCAGCAATTTTTTTAAGGTGAGTCCTATAATCAATGAAGCGTAAGAAAATGTTTTTTTATTTTTTATTTCTGAACCAATATCCGTATAGAAAAAAGTGATTTGCGTATGACCATGCCTTCTCTAAAACCAAACTGAGATTCGCCCATTACCTTTTCGCATTTTTCGTGAACTCTGGATTAAAATATTTTGCGGGCGTGACTTATTAGGCTAATTAGTCAATAATAATTGCAAAATTTTGCGTGACTTTTTTGGGAGTTTTTGTAATGGTCTATTTAAGCCGATTTTGTGAAAATTGATCTGTATCGTAAATAACGTTAAACAACTCTGTAAGAAGTTGAATGTTATCGTCATCTATTAATTTCAATATTTGAGAAGGAATTTCATCAGGGCCACATGCTTTTCTGTTTCTTATGAACATAACTGCTTACTCTACTTCTGAATTAGTGATCGAAATTCCTGTAAGTGGTTGTTGTTCCTCTGTTTCAAAACTTGATCGATTTAATACAAGAGCAGTGACGGCCATTTGACCGGTCATATGACTGTCATTGATTATGTATATTTCCATCATTGCGTAGAACAAAGTTGCTATCAAGTTATTAAGGACATTATGAAAAACTTTATGGAAACTTTTGGGTACGTGTGATTTTGCATCTTCTTCGTACTTATGAACTCTTTAGACTAAAGAACTATATATCTGAACTGCTTACTCTGCTGATGTTTACTATTCAACGATGATGTAAAATCCAGTCACAGTTTAGCTATCACACTTGACAGCCATGTCCGTCACTGTTGACTAAGCACTTCTGATGGACATTTTCGTCACTGCTGCGTTCTGTAATAAAACACGATTTATTATGTATCATTTATATAATTTTATATACTATTATATACTTCTATTTTTACTTGTTTTACGCGGTCATCGAACTCAATTGCGCCTTGTTGGTGGAATACATCTAGAATCTTCAGAAAATATATACAATCATATGTGTATGAATAAATTAATATACATATATAATGCACATAGGGCATACATACATACGTATCTCGCAGAATTTTATTGAAAAGTATAAGCTACCCTAGGGTACGCTTCTTCCACTTTACATCACAATTGTACATCTCCAGCAGGTCGTCCGTTTATTTAATTTTTAATAGCTGCGTGTGTTTGCACTTTAAAATTATTTGCTGACAACTCTCATTACCAAAATGTAAAAATGATACATTCTATCATTCATCCCCCTGTAGTCAACGCGACCAGTCCGAACACGCGTGTAAAATATACTATACATCGCACTCACCCAACAACTACTCTATGTCATTAAAAATAGGCCACGCGCATGTAGTTCGTTCGGCACGAGTACTATCGTGAAAGGACGACCAATTTTCCTATAGCAATAACCTCCCTGCTGAAACGGACTAGTTACAAGGTGGTCCGATGTAATGCAGTCATGGAGTATGTCATTTTCAAACAAGAACTTATTGATGTACGACAATTCTTCGTGTTTTCACGAACTTACTCGTGCCTAACAAACTTCTTGTGAGTGGTCCATTTTTAATGACATGGAGTAGTTTTTGGGTTAGTCCGATGTAGTGCAAACTCGGACCATATGGTCCAGCCCTAAGACATCGCAATGTTAAATAAACCATGTTTTCTTCATACATTCGGGTTATTTTTGGACTATTCCTAGTCCTTTATGGAGTATACTTTATATGCGTTTTTGGACTAGTCGCGTTATCTGCAGGGCTCTTGTTTGAAAATGACATAGTCCATGACTGCATTACATAGGATCATCTTGTAACTAGTCCGTTTCAGCTATAATGGACCACGTGGTTCAATACTATCTGCAGGGTCATTTCTTGTAGGGAATTGTTATCAATAAAAATTTCTACAATGTACTCATTCCAAATAATCTTCTTTTCGTTGATATCTAAAAGATCAATGAAAAATCTTAAGCTTTGTTAAGATGAAAGAAGATGGTGGTCGGGACAATTATAAACCACGTTAGTAACACAAGTCTTGTCGCTTTCAGAGTTAATACAAGAGAGATTTATTAGTTTCTAAATGATGTACATAGAACTTCAAGTATGACAGTTAGCAAAAATAAAATCCCAAGCGCTTTTAGCGCGAGAAATTTGACAATTAAAATTATAAGATAAATTAGTTGGCAATTATTGCATTTCATTAAAATTTCGGTTAAGTTTGAATTCAATTAAAGATAATTCAGCAAAGTTTAACAACTATAAAAAATTATAAAAGTGAGATTGATGCCTAAACTCTCCGGGCCCGTTGAATGACCAAAGGTCTTCAATCACATGGCAGCAGTGCTAACTTGTGAATTGGACGTTTATATACTACCTTTGTTGTCTTTATCTCTACTACCTTCATCTTGTGATCCTTCCCTGGCATTACGGCTTGTACTCGACCTGTTATCCACTGAAGCGGTGGTAGATTCTCTTCTTGGATTAAGATCAGTTTCCCTATGTCGAGGTCTGGCTGTTCTATGGACCATTTGTAGCGAATTTAAAGACTGCGGGCGTAATCTTTGACCCAACTCTGCCAGAACCGTTGCCCGAGTCCGCATAAAATTTGCCATCTCTTCAAGTACGTGAGCTTGCTGGGTTCTGCTTTGGGCAATCATTGATGCAGCGCTCGTAGGGCTTCTCCTATTAGCAAGTGAGCCGGAGTCAGCGCCTCGCCATCGATCGGATCGCTGCTGAGTGGAGCAAGAGCTCGAGAATTCAGTACTGCTTCTACTTCGACCAGCACAGTATGAATTTCTTCGGGTGTTAGTAGTTCATTTTTCCTGTTCTGAACAAAAGGCCTTTGGCAGACTTTACCGCAGCTTCCCAAAGACCGCCGAAATGAGGAGCTCTGGGAGGTACGCAAGTGAACTCTATTCCCTTGCTGGCGGCGTACGATGCGACGTTGGGAGCTTCCGGATGAAACGCGGCTGCAAATTCTCTCAGTTCTCTGGCAGCGCCTACAAAATTGGTTGCGTTGTCGCTGTAGATTTTGTCCGGGTGCCCTCTTCTTCCTACGAACCTTTTAAGATGTAAAACATACAAATACCGCGATGTACATTTTGGCAGGTTGTCGCCCTCGAAGTGAGTGAGTGAGTGTGACGTTTTCTTGTAGGAAGACAGAACAGCGTGTAAGTAATTATCATTTTGTATTCCTGGCAAAATTTAATAAGTCTGTCACCTCGTTCGTTCCTTTTTCTTAATCCGTATTGTCCTGTTATAACAGGTACTCGTACTTTGTCAATTCCTACTTTCAATGATCGTTACGTTTTGATGGCCACAAAAATGAACCTTTCTCTAAACACTAATAAAATTAGCTTTAAATAACAGAATATATTATGTTGAAATAAACCAGTGTTGACAATTAAGACCATATACTAAAACAGAAATTGTTACAGGTTTATCAGGATACCTATTTTATTGGCCGCATGTGTACATAAATATTTATTATTTGCGGCCTTATTCATAAACCTTTAATAAAGTTAATGTGTGCAATAAAACTGAGTATCTGATATAAAAATCCTTCAATAAACCAACTATTAACTTTATAAAACGTTTATGAATAAAACATCTTTTTAAATTGAAAAATGGCTTTCTATTGCAGCAATAAGAATCTTTTTGTGGGAGATTACACACTGCGATAGATCTGATTTTTTATCAGTAGTGTCCAAAAATAGTTTTACCTTTTCGGAGCGTGGGCTTGCAGAAGTCGAAACAAATTGCAGAAAAACATACTTTTTCTATAGTGCATGTATGTATAAGAATTTTCTAAACAATGTTTTCCAGACCTCTTCACGGACCACCGGGAATGTAGTTACGTATCTGCAGATTAGAGGTAGGCACCGCTTACTTGATTAGCGTGAATCATTCTCGACCACGCGTGATCGTGATTAGTTTTTGGTTTCAATCACGTGAGCGTGCATGAATGTGGGTACAAAGAAATTGAGTGTGAGTGAGCGTGCATGAGCAAATTTTCGGCACGATTGCTTTCTAATTTTTTGCTTTATTGTATTTTTTTCTTTTTTTTCTTTATTGTAATTTTCTAATTAATTTAGTTAGTTAGTTTTGTTAGTTGAACTGTTTTAGGTTTATGTTGAAAGTAATTTATTGGCTCAATTTTAAATCTGACTTTACTCATTTCTTTTTTAATTTAAGATATTTTGTTGATAAATTAAAATTATTTGTATTAAGAGAGTACTATTTGGAAAGATTTATTATGGTGGCATGTCATAATGTCCAATGTCATAATGTCCATGGACATTATGGCACTTTTGAAAGTGTCATAATGTCCATGGACTTTATGTCACTTTCAAAAGTGTCATAATGTCCACAAAAGTAGTGCCATAAAGTTCATGGACATTATGACACTTTTAAAGTGTCGCAGGCCGCCACGCAGAAAAACTTTATAAAGCAAATTATTAATGTTCTATTAATTTTTGTTAATATGAAATTTTTTATAATTGTTCAATAATATATAAGAAGAATAAGAAATTTTATTGCTTCATTTAAAAAGAAATTTAAGTGAAATAAGACCTTTACGGCTTTATTTCACTTTCAAAGTGCAATAAAACCTTTTTGGAAATAAAGGCCTTATTTCACTTTCCATTAAGAAATAAAGCCTTAAAGGCCTTATTTCGTACGGCGTTATTGCACCCCATCTAAATTTTTATTTTTATTTAGTGGTTTTTAGTAGCATTTTTAACATATATTTAAGTATATATGTTTATTTTTTATTATTTCAGTTTTTTAAGCTTGGACATTATGACACCTTAAAATGTGACATAAAGTCCAAAAAAAAGTGTCATAACGTCTATGGACATTATGACACTTTTGAAAGTGACATAAAGTCCATGGACATTATGACACTTTTTGGGGTGACATAATGTCCATGGACATTATGACATTGGACATTATGACATGCCACCTATATTATTCATCAGACTAGCTGGGAACATAAATAAATATAATATTTTTTTAATTATTTTGGGAAAAAGTGCGAATAAAAAATTTAACACTAAAATTTGAAAGATTCCCATAAAAAGCACCAATTATTAACTTGACAAGCACCCGGTCGCAAAATTTTGTTTGACATCACTCTATACAAATGTATAGCAGTTGTTGTTTTTACATTTTATACAAACCTCTTACAAAAAAAAGAGTTGAAAAAAAGTCAGCCTAGGTAGTAATGGTAAAGTAAGAAAACAAAAACAATTGGTTGATTATTGAGTTCTTGTTACAACTTTGATATTGTTTAAACTTTTCATTTGTTTTAATGAAGGTTTAATATAATATCTCCAGATGTTCTAAGAAATATTTGGGTAAAGTTCCCTGATGATCTGCATTAGCAACAGTGAAATGCGCATAGGAAAAAGCTATACCCCTAATAATCAATTGCAATTTGTTTTTAACAAAATGGTTAATGTTTCACTGAATAAGTAAAATATTAATTTTGGGAAAAAGTGCGAATAAAAAATTTAACACTAAAATTTGAAAGATTCCCATAAAAAGCACCAATTATTTTAAAGTTGTTTTTTCGTGAGTACTTCCTGAGCGTGAGTTTTCGTGATTGTGAGTAACTTTTGTTCAAAAATATAAGCCAAAAATATAAGGTCGTGTATGATTAAAATTTTTTTATCGTGGGCGCGCGTGAACGTGATTTAAAATTCATTTACGATCCCGTCTATGATGTTCAGATGTTTACACGGTAGCAAATGAATATTGTGAATATTATTTAAAAATAACAAATGAAATGGTTTTCTTTTCATCTGCAATGCAGAGTACACAAATCTTGCCAATTAGAGGCAAATAAGTGTATAAGATGTATCAGCCATCGATGTACCTGGGATGCGTCAAATAGCCAAAAGTCGTTACCCAGTACTACACTAAAAAAGTAGATAAAAAAAAATTTAAATTGAATACATTTTTTTATACCAGGAGCACTGTGCATTTTTAAAATTATCTATATGTATGTACGTGGAATGTAATAAATAAAAAATAAATAAATTGATATTATTATAACTTGTTAATCCTCATTATCATTTATTAATAATGAATAACTGTTTATTTTTCATTATGTGGTGCATTTGAAAAGGAGAAAATATTATCAACGGTGTTATGAAAGTGACAACCGCATATTTAAGTAGCCTGATATAAAATTTTTTGTAATAAATTTTTGCAATAACATTAGGGTGAACGACTCGGGTTTTCAACCGGTTTTTAAAACCGGGTTTTTTACAATACGTTTGTCGGTTTTTTCAAAATGTTGATTTTTCGAACGTCGAATAGTCCGGTTTTTTTTTGAATAAAAAACCGGTTCAGTCGAATACGTTTCGAATTGCATATTTTTTTAATAAAATTAATTTTTACAATATTAAAACTTAGACGAACGTTTCTGTTTGATTTTCCAAGTATTTTTTTGTCAGTGTAAAAGTTCTAGGTGGTTTTTGGCTATGGCGAAATAATGACATGAGGTGGTAGGTAGCAGGGGCAAATTAAATGGGCCTTGTGGCGTGCAATACATATCAAATTACATGTGTGAAAATCGTTATTTATTTTGGAAGCTTTCCAAAATCGAGAAATTTATTAAATACTCTTCTATTAATGAAACAAAGGAATCCGTATCTCAATTATATGGTCGTCTATTTGATAACGAGGGGACTTGCCTTCAGATGCCAATCAAGAGCCAAACTCGAACAAAAATTTTAAGGATGAATTAACAAACACAACAAAAATATGAAAAATCCAAAAGGCAACATAAAATGTCTAATGCCAAATCATCAGTAGATCTTAAACCATATTTTTGAAATGTTTCAAACCTCTTATCTTATACAAAAACTTTTAAAAAACTAATGAGAATTTCAAAAATTACAAAAGTATAAATAAGCATAGTAGGCTTTGAAACTTATTCAAAAATCTCAACAAACAAATTATATTATTCGATATGAATCTATTTTATTTTCTTTACAACCTTTATACAATTAGACGCCCTTTGGGTGACATTAAAAGTATTTAATAAGGCAATCTCGATTAACAAGACAACTCAACGCTTATTTTTCTACAAGAGTGTATATAGTTACAACTTTTTGCACTAAAAAATACATGCATTTGTATTTACTCCCGTTTACATTTTTTTAAGAAAGGGACCGTTTCGGATCGCAGGAGTCTAAAATTTTCCGTGAACATGTAGTTTGAAAAGACATACCATAATCAATAAGAAATTCTATTTCGAATATATATATATATACTTATGTACGTCTGTTTGCATTTAATGTGATGATATGAAGAACATTTTTATGTTTTACTTTTAATTTTTATATTATTTACATGAAGTGTTAATTATTTTTTTAATAAAACAAATTAAAATCAAAACTTTTGTATAACAAGTTTCTCACTAAAAATCGGCCCATAACCGGGGTTTTCAAAATTTCAAATATTTGAACTATTCGAAAACCGGTTTCTGTAAAATGTCAAATAATCGATCCCCTTAATGAAATAGTCTCAAGTGAATATAAAATCGTGAGTCATCAGAAATCATTAATCTTCTGAAAATCACGCGATTCAAAATCATTACAAAACAGTTGACTTCATTTATTTCTCAACTATTTAATATATAGTTTAACTAAAAATTGTTAATTAATAATGGATTTGAAATGGGAACCCAGTTAAAGCTGAGCGACTGGTCGAAGTGATTTCCAGAGTAGGCCTAAAAATAAATAATTTATCTTTTTCTTCTTTTGGAAATTTCAAAATTACATTACATAAAAATAATAGCATTTCATTCAATATGAATGATTTTCTTATACAAAATATTTACTATCCATCTTATATTGATTTTTCATTGCACTGTAGTGTATAGTAGGATGTAGTAGCCCTTCTGAAAAAGTTATTTTTACTCTAATAACATCAAGTGATGTTCTCATGCAATTCATTGAAACGTAAAATTTGCCTTTAAAAAAATTATAGTACTGATCATCATTTCCCTTAGAAATTTTGTTTTTAGAAAAAAAATTTAGTGTATCGTATAATAGTAATTAAATAATTTTTTTTTATTAATATTCAATAGTCCGTTGGCAAAAATATTGAAAACAATTACATCTAAATGGCTTAGAAGTACAAATAACGAGGAAAGAGGGAACTTATAAAAAGAAATTATTTCGGAAGGCCAAAATGGTGGCGAAATAGGCCAAATGCTTAAATGTTCAAACAAAATGATACCCAATCAAATAATTTATGTCAAACAAGTTGAAACGAGTGGAAGAAAATCCTCAATGACCAATTTATTGGTCAAGCGATCGGTTTCGTTAAACAAAAGGAGTGCGTGTAAGTTAAAACCCTACGAATAGATCCAATATTAACTGTAAGATATAAAAGTAAGCCGGCCGTCAGAAAATGAACTGATTTTTTATGGAAGGATGTGAGTCAAGATTTTGTTATTGTCGAAAAAAATTCTCTTCCGTATGGTACATGATAATTGATTTGATAGCAATCCAATGACTCAAAGAACCGACGATTAAGCATTATGGGTTGGTCATAATTCCCACAATACTGAGTGTGCATAGTTTCCTAGATAAAAACCAGTATGGAAAAACAAATTTACGTTCAAATATTTTAAAATATTAATCTAAGTTTAGAAGATATGTTGAATCAGCATATTTATGCTGAAAAAATTGTTACAAGTGCTTGCATATCGTGTAAACGCAAAATTTTTTCATCATACGTATGTTTAAAAGCATTTGCTAACACTTTGTTAACAATACCAACAAACGTATGTTGGTAATTTCAGAATATCGTGTAAACAGCATATTATTAGTGCGTAACAAATTTTATGCGTATGTTGACAGATATGTTATTTGTTGAAAGACGTATGCAAGCTTTTCAGCATATGCCAAATTCATATGCATATGCACCTCATGCCTAAGCCCAATCACTGAGAAATTAAAATGTTTAATATCATTTAAAAGTCAATGAAACAATAAAAAATAGAAAAAGTCACCCACATTGCAAAGAACGCAAAGTCCCGCAAAAAGTTGCAACTGTTTGAAAAAGCCAGGGAAATTTGTAGCCATGTACCCGTGTAGCCTGCTGTCGTGAATGTGTTTATATCTTAATTTATCTCGATTTTGTACTTGGTAGGTTTTGCAATATGTAGCTAGTGATATTTCCTCCGACGACATCATTTATGTTTACTTTTATTTTTTATTTATATTAATAAATTTTATTGCAAAAATTATACGTTTAAGTACATAAGTTGACTAATAATTAAAAAGTGCTGCCAAACTCACAAATTTCACAAGCATATGTACCACAAAAAAAATCAACATATCGCATAAACACAAAAATCGTATACTAACTCTTATGTTGACATTTCATTTGCTTACATATGCTGACATAAAAAAAATTGTTACTTTCAACATATCATGTAGACGCCAAACTTATTGAATATGCTGGCTGAGGCATTTGTTATTATTTTCAAACATATGAGTGTTAGCGTACATATGCTGATTTAACATATCGTCTACTTAGCTTTATGTTGCCTTACCCCTCATCTTGACTGGCAATAAATTTGTTGGCAATAAAGCAATAACGCCGGCAGAATAACGGAACAATATTACTTATTAGCCCAATTCACAATATTGTGGATTTGAGATTGCAAATTTATGCAAATGTAAATATTTACAATCAATTACGAACGCTGTTTTCTAAAAACATGTTGCAAAAGATGAAATTCCTCTTCATTTTTTTTAGTTCGCTCAATTTCTTTGAATTCCCTCAATTGGTTGTTGCAAAATTAAGTGTAAATATAAACTACAGGCTTTTGTTTTGTTTATTTATACACGAGTAGCAAGTGCATATCTTTGTATTTTGTTAGTGGAGAGTAAAAATATGCTACACCACTTTGCAAATGCTACGATGCAAGACCATTTGCACCACATTGTGAATTGGGCTATTGTTTTGATTATTATTTTGCTATGGGCAATCGTTTTTATGTTAACTCAAAATTTACAAAATTTTAAAGAGAAAGGTTCGCTAACAAAGAATAAAATACTGAAAGACTTTTTAAATTTTCATCTGAAAAACTCCTCCTGAAATAAGAATTTTGCATTTTTATGTATATTATTAAAGATTTTCTTTTTAATTTGCGCTTTTAATATCTTTCAATAATTTATTTAGTATGTTCGCAATAATTGTCAACGAAAAACTGGTGACAATTATTGTCGCAATTATTGCCAAGTACGAACAAGATGCGTCTTCACTGGACATAACATAATTTTGACATTTGCTGCAATATATGTATGTCAATGAATTTAATGCCAGTCAAGACCTGGTTAAAGTGGAAAAAGCAATGTCTTTGTCCTGTGTCTTCAAATAGGAGAATGACCCAAATATAGAAGCAAAAAGGTTCTGGAATTATTTTTAGATAATTTAATTAATGTAATAGATTGGCTAAGCCGATCGCCAGAGCTAAATCTGATCAAGAATCGGTGGGCTGATGAGCAACTCTGGGCTGCCGTTTAAGAACCAAAATTCAAAACTTATAATATGGATGAGTCTTTTGTGAATCGAGCAGTGGATTCTACCATTTTCATTCTAAGACTAAATTAAATCTTAATTAATAAAATTTGTAATAAAATGAACGTGTTTTTTTATTGAATCTTGTTTTACTTCTGTTTTTCTTTTTGTTAATAAATTATTAACAAAATGTAGAGTTAAATATTTGACGGTGGTATAGGAGGCCTTCGTGTGCGAGCTCATCTCCAACTCGGTCGGAAGGGTTTTTTTTAAATGATATTTGTACTATACTGAAGATGGAATAAATAAAGTTTAATATTCTATTTATTCATACGATGGTCCATTTTTTGTAGCAACGTTAATAAAGAAAAGCCCGTAGTAATCATCTGTGAATAAAAAACATCCTGTGGGTCTCGCCTTATTTTTAATACAATTTAATTTTACTTACAGTTTTGAAGAGTTCAGTATTTAATGCTAAAATTTTTCCAGCTGTTAGTTTAAATGACCTTTTGGAATTAAGCAGAAATAAAAGAAAATCTAATTTCATTTCACGTGTATTTAGATGCCAAGGACTTCTTAAAATTGCCTCGCCGCAGCGTTGACTATTTATATAAACGATCTCACCAAAATAGCAAATTATCAGCAATTCCCAAGTAATCAGAAGCAAATATTGACCCAATGATAAAATCTTCAAAAATGTTGAATTGGCTGTGGTTGACTGTCCATAAAAGTAATAAAAGTAACTGAATTTATTTGGCAATAATTTAAAAACAATTGGCAACATACTTTTACCGAAACAAATGCCACCAAACACGCTAGAAATATTACTTCACCCATTTTGAAAAACCATATTGGACTGTAGAAATCCTCCATTTTGTTTAAACATTTCATTATGTAACAATGATGGTCAACGCATTTCTTTAATGCATTGCGAAAGTGCAAGCGAAAATGGTCTCTTTTTGTATTTCTTTTACGGTGAATTAACAAATCTATATTGCACGTGATTTCTTCGGAACAATAATATTCGTTTATTTCCGCTGTAGTGAGTTCTTGCAGTTTTCTAAAAGGAAAAAAAGGAAAATATTTCGTATTTAAGATTTATAATAGCACCTTTTTCAAAGTAAATATTTTGCATATTCAGCAAAATATTAATCATGTATTAAAAACCCTTTGAAATTGGTTTTTTAGCAACCCAGCTAAAGATTAATTTTTTTGTAAAAAAATTTTTCTAATTTTTTTGAAGCAAATGTCCGTAACTTTAACGGAGCCACATTTCACAAAAACCGATAGCTAAGAACTGTGTAGGGAACGCCATGGCTTGGGTATACTGTTCATGGAATGGTGTGGGTCCGATAAATCGCATTCAAAATACAATGAATGCTGAGGCTGCAGGGAACTGTCGGAAAATGTAATGTTTCCATATGCAACAAAAAAATACGCTATTAGTGTGAACATTCCAGCAGGACAATGACCTTTAACAAAGTTCAAAATAAGTTAAAAATTGGTTTCCGAAAAACATTGTTAGTGTTTTAGGGTGGCCAAGTTGATCTCCCGACTTAAGTCCGATATAGAACTTGTGGATTTTTTTAAAGAAACTCTTCAAAGAAGGAAAACGATAAAAATATGGATCTAGATTGTCTTGGAAGCTTGCCCAAATTTATCTCTAGTAAAAAGTTTTTAAAACATGTTTGCACTTTTTAATTTTGTTTGGTTTTTTAGGCAATAGGTGCGTTCGAGTAACCAAAAATTTTTACTGAACTTTACTGCTTTTACTAAATTGCATTTGTTTGCATAAAATACCCAAATTGAGAGCGTTAAGTGACTGTTCGTGGCTGAGCATATACAAATTTTTAACTGCAAAAATTTTTGCTAGTCAAATTTAATAAAACAAAAACAGGTAAACAAACAAAAGTACGAAAACAAAAAGTATTCAAAAACGGAAAAGAAAATTGCTGATTGGTAATTTGTTAATTTATTGTTATTTAAATTGTTTAATGATTTTTTTTATTTATTTTTTTTCCTGCTAAATAAGTTACCCAAAGGTTAACGAAATATTGAGAAATTAGTTTATTTTTTTATAAACACGTGCCCACAAGCTCAATTTGAAGAATAATATATCGCCGGTCACAGGTTGACTCTTAACTCGCAAAAAAATCGAATCGGGGTTTTGATGCCAAGAGAGTGTGTTTGTCCTTCTGCATGTTAATACGCTTCATTTATATTTTTAAAAATTTCCTTCACTACTTCTCTTACTACTTTTGGTTTTTTATTTACTTCAACACGGTTTAGTAACGGAGTAATAACGTTATTTTTTGTCTTCTGAAATATACAAATACACATGTTACGAGTTGTCAACCTGTGACCAACGATATGTTAATTCAAAAGGTATACAATTTCTAAAAAAATTATGTAAAAAAATAAAATAAAACCTAATTTTCTGTCCTACACCATATACTTAACATTTTCACAACTCCAAGGAATTGAAATAACACAACGAAAATGGCTGTAAATGGTTTCTCCAACATTTATTTCCTTTTAAAAGGCATATACATACATGTTTAACGAACGAATAGTTTAAAAATAATTGCTCACTTGTTATTTTTTATTATTTTATGTGAGTTTTTCTTTTTTTAATAATATTTATTGTAAATAAAATTGTATACTTTTTGATTTCTTACTTTTCTTTGTTTACGTTTTGAATCATTTGTTTTTCTATTTTACTAAATTTTACTACAAGAAATTTCTGCGGTAAAAATTAGTAAATTCTCAGCCATTAGCTGCCACTCTACGCTCTCAATTTGTGTTCTCACTGTTCTCTGTAACTCGAGTATACGAACGCATTTTAGTAAATTACAGTAAAGTTCAGTAAAAAATTGTAAAAACTTTTGGGTACTCGAACACACTTGATTTAAACTTGCTAAATTAATTAGTTTGGCTTATATTAAAAAGTATGGACAACGTAGAATTTGCAATGAAGTTTTTCTTGGCAGGAATTTTCCACTTTTAATTTAAAATCTGCACCACAAATTTAGTATTCGCAACATAAAAAAGTACAGCAAAACACTGCAATAAAATTATGAACCTGTGCCGATAGCATTTATATTTCAACGCTAAGCCCCCACTGTGGTCATAAAATCTTTAAATCTTTTATTGAACTAAATATATATTTCAAATGAATAGACACCATAATAAATCTACGTATATTTAATGAAATTAGTTTATTAACTTTATTTTCTTATTTTCGATACTTTATCGCACTTGAACCGCAAAATTTAACAAATTAATTTGCAGTCGTCATCTAAAAAAACGGCGTTGCATTATAATCTATTTTTAGATCCCTTTTTCTCCTTTATTTGCCAACCGATTTTCTTCACTCTTTTACCAAATGGTAAACATTATTGAGCTTTAGTGACCCGACTATATATTACTTAAATCGGTTCGGTATTAAAGGAATAAAATGCTCATAAAGTTGGCACCACTACAAATGCTAAAAATGCTCACGTACACGCATTCACTTATGGAAGTATTGGTTCAAGTAAAAACATAAGCAAAGCAATTAGAGTGTTTAAGAGTACCTACACACCAGGCTTGCCTTTTTTAGCACTTTTAGTGCTAGATCTAGCATTTTTTTCTGAGTTAGCACTAAGGATTTAAAAAAATGCTATATGCTAGCTTAGCATATTTTTATAATTATTTAGCATTTTTAACACTTTTTTAGATCGCAGAATTAATTTAAAAAATCACATACATAATATTCAGTTAAGAATAAATTCTCTCACTGTACAAAAACGTACAAATATACATACATATATGCTGCCTTTTCTACTACTTTGTCGTAGGTTTTTTACATCTTTCCAATATACGAAAAATAAAACAAAGAATTGTTATTTCCGGTTATGCGAATAAGAGAGGGTGTGAAATTAGACAACGTATGCTGCTCTGCTTTAGACCAGGGACCTAAAATAAATGCTGTTATTTTTTAAATATTCGATTAGTCAAAGAACAATTAGAAAAAGCTAAAACAAAGTGTTCTGTGAGACCCAAATAAATGTATGTAGATTAAGTAGACCCAAATAAATTAAAATATTTTATAATAGTTATAAGAAGACCAAAAAAATATTCCTCATTTTTAACTGTTAAGAGATTTTTATTTTAAAATGCCTTGAATAATAATTCTTCAAAGATTTTCGTAAATAATTATTGGGCATAAAAGTTATGTACCTGCCTAAAGCTTCCTCTAGACGATATGTTGAAACAGCATATTTAGGTGAAAAATTTTTTACCATTGCCAACATATCGTGTAGACACAATATTTTTTCAACATTTGTTAACGATAACAACAAACGTATGTTCACGATTTTACCATATCGTGTAGACACCATACTTTTATTTTTTAACAAATTTCCAACGTATGCTAACAGATATATGTTATTTGTTGAAAAGCATATGCAAGCTTTTCAGCATATGGAAAATTTGATAGTATATAGAATTGATATTTCATTTATCAGTGTTGCCTGATTTGGCATATTTTCAGTTAGATTTGTCAATTTACAAAATTTTACACTTATGGCACCACTGATTAAAAAAAGGTAAACATTTTGTTTAAACAACAAAAATATTACATTATTAAAAAAAATAAAAAATATAGTGAAAATTTAAGTTTATTTGTTGGAAAATATTTCTAGTTGTTATACAATGTATTGTATTACTATTCCTTACAATAAAAACTGCTCGTTTTATTTACAAGCATAAGCATATAAAGAAATGGATGCAATTATTAATAATTTTTTGGAAAATACAGACCAAAAGTCAATATTGAATGGTCTCACGATTACATGCACAGAACCCCTCCTCGTCTCTCCTTTCAACCCATTTCTTTTACCAAACTGCGTCGTTTGGGATTTAATTCCTCATCATCATCAAAAACTACTGCAGTCAGAACAACGGCTAGTGATACGTCATTTGATGACATTATATCTTATTTTTGAATATTAATGTACACTAAAAATATTAATTTTTGCACTAATTGATACAAATTAATAATAATAAAATAATAAAAAAAGAGTACTGTCAAATTTATTTGACATTTTTAAACATATGCTCACACGACCCAACAATCATATCATCATACGAAATTCAACATATCGTGTAGACACTCAAATTGTATGCTAACTCATATGTTAACATATCATTTGCTGGTCTATGTTGACCATTAAAAATTTGTTACTTTCAGCATATCGTGTAGACGCCAAACATATTCAATATGCTGGTAGAGGCATTTGCCGTTCATTTAAAGCATATGACTGTAAGCATACATATGCCAATTCAACATATCGTGTAGACTAAGGTTTAGATATATGACGTTAGTCTGCACTCAAACGAGAAATCAATCCATCCATACTTAAATCAATCCCAAGCGGTGTTAAAAGATTGATTCAAGTACGGACGGATTTAAATGCTCAATTTAATTTAAATTTTTTTTGTGGATTCAAGATTTTTCACGTGGTTAAAATTTTTTTTACTAATTTTAAGAAACTCCAGGATTGGTTATCTTATGGAATCCCGTTTTTGACTTGATTAAAGTACATTTTATTGTTTTTTGTATTAAAAATTTTGAATACTCTTAACTTGAAAAAAATTTATTAACGTTTTTTGACTACGAAAATTTGATCTTATATGTATACAATAAAAAAATTTTTATATTAAATAAAATTAATTTTGTATGTAAATATATTTATGTACATAACTAAAATATTAAATAAATTTAAAGAAATTTAATATCATATACTACGAATTTCATATAATACGAATTATAAAAATTTGTTAAAAATGTTCAGATGTCTGAACTGCAAAATATTTTTTAACTATATTAATAAAAAGCAGTGTTATAAAAACTAGCACTATTTTTTTGAACCGTAGAACATTTTAGCACTTTGTTTTTGGCAATCTAGCACATTTAATCTGTCTTTCTCTGGCAAATAAGTATATGAGTAATAAGATCTTTTTATAAATATGCATGTTTGTATGCAATTTTATTTCGTTTTTTGTATTTTCCATGGGGAAGGGAATAAGTAATTTGGTAGTTTGTTCGTTTTAAATTAATGCAACTAAAATAGGTATAAACTAGCGGTCGAATTTCGACCACTAGGCGTACTCTAGTATACATAAAAGCACATAACTCTCATGATCATCTGCGGAAGGTAAACACAATATGTTGACTAAATGTAACAAAAAAAATTTATGATGGAAGAAATTACAGCAATTACTCAACTGTTGTGTAAAGCGGAACTACTCAACTCTGCGTTTCTAAGACAAACACTCAGCGGTTGCGCAACAGTTACGTCTTATGAACGCAACCAATGTAAACACAAATGCAACTTTAAAGAAGAAAAGAGAAAAATTGCAACGACAAAAATGTTAACTGGCACTTTGTTTGAACGAGACCTGTAGCTGAAAATAGTTTCTCAGTGCTTCTCGAGATATGTACATATGTATATTAAGAGATCTTAAGTACCTCTCGAACAGCTTAAGAAGAGCAGAGGTTCACCTTCCTCTGATTCTTAAATAATACTCACAAATTTAAGTAAAAGGCATAAAAGCAACTCGTTTTTTTACAGTTCCAAAATTACTTAAAGTGAATTATTTCATTATTCTGTTTTGTTTTTTGCTCTGCCTTTTCATGTGTATTTTCTGTTAGTTGATGTTATTCAGCAAAAGAAGCATTGAAAATAGTTTAGGCAATTTCAAGAATTGAATATTAATGGGTATTCTGGCTATTCATAAAAACTTTTTCAAAAAATAATAATACAATAATAATAATATTCATAAAAACCCCAAAAAAAAATTCAAAAGTATCTTTCCATCGACAATTAAAATAACGCCGATACCAATATATCGCCAGTATCGCTGATATATCGGTATGGGTATCTGATGTTTCCCCATTGTAAATAACATAAAAACTTGAGTTGATTGCAATCTTATACCTTCAGTACAATATTCTCCACTTTACATTCTTGATTTCTTCAAAATATCTGGAATTAATTTTCTTTTCAAATCCTTACGTTACCTTCAAACTTACCTTAAATCACTTTTTGTTGTATTGCTATTTATCGCAACAGTTGCTAAAATATTTTTCAAACTACAATATAATATATCATATTGGCCAGATATCAAAATGGCTAAGACCATGTAAAGACCACTGGATGCAGAAAAAGCAGCTGCTACTTGTATTTGGCCCATAAACTGAAGAAAATACATGATTTCATAAACAATGGGCTCCTAAATAAATATTATAGTATAAAATAAAAAATAAAAACATAAAAATTCAAATTCAAATAACAATTTCAAACCTTATAATCGAATGGATACCAGCAATCCAATGGTAGAATACGTTCACCGTAGGCAATGGGCAAGGACAGCCAAAAAAGGGTGCCAATGAAACAGTTGTAGATATAAAATTTGATCCATTTATTCATCATGGTCAAGCACTTGTCCATTGTCACGTACGTTAATCCTTGAATAGTAAAGAAAATAAATTGGAATGAAATTAAACACATATTTGACTCCGTTTACATTTCTGTGAGCTCATTCGATGGCAGAGTTAATAAATTTTTAGAAAAAATGGGTTAGTAAAATATATTTTTTTTGTTTTAATGATATCGAATGATATTGAATTTAAAGCCACTTACTTTACCCTGCAGTCACACCGTCAAAATTTTTTTCAATTCTCATTCAAGATTTTTACACATACAGCTTGTCAAAATTCACAAGAATTGAAAGCTGTGACGTAGGCTGCATTTAAATTTAAAGCAAATTTTTTAGCAAGATGCCATCAAGAAAACAACTTAAAATAATTTTTTCCCTACAATTATTAAAGGAAATAAACAAAATCATAGAAACAGAAAAAAACAAACAGCAAATATTTTTTTTTAAATTTGACTGTAATTATGAAATTTAAAACACTTTATGGAATGAAAATTTGTAAGCAAATTCTCGTCAAATTTTAAAAGTGAATTATTTGTGAAAAGTGAAAAATGTAAAAAATTTGAATGAAAATTTGATCGTGCGACTACCAAGTTAGTTCAGCCAAGGCGTATTCAACCAGGTGACAGCATTACAGCAGCTGACTATTCGTTGCGAATGTCAAAATACATACAAAATACTTTTACTTTTTTTCCTGCATCTGTTTTCTTTGTTTTATGGATTAGGTTTTTGACATACGCAATGAAACTACACAAACAAAAATGTTTGTGGTTCTTGTATTGTTGTAATTGTTTTTATAATGCTGTCCCGGCGGGTTTCTAACAGTTTCTGTCATTCTAGTTTGAATTTCATAATTTGGAAAAACTATTCTCAGATTACTTCTCATCATTTGGAATCAAGCGAAATCATCGAATATTTACTTAACTGTAAAGAGCTTCATGAATTCCGTATTTGAGGTCTTGAATTGGAGTAAACCTTATCTTTCACGTGACTCCAAAGAGAAACGTTTAAATCTTGGTGGCCAATTGTGATTGTGTCTTCAAGAAATCACACAGTCAGGAAACTTTTCATGTAAAAGAGCGATTGTATTGAATTTTAAAAATTTTAATGCATTTTTTATTTCTATTAATGGCGCAATTTTTAATTTTCATCTGTCAAGTAATTACAGGTTGAGCCACGACAAATGTTATAATGCGGACTATTGAAAATGATACTTGTTATTGGAAAACCCTGTCTAACTATATTATCTGCATATAAAAGTATTTTAATGATTGTATTAGCAACTTTAACACCGTCAGAAAGAGCATCCACCAAGTCATTCATATATAATGAAAACAATGCATCCCTGCTTTACTCCCGAGTACTCCCGAGTTAAAAATAAACAGTTCAGAAAAGGAGCTACCATCCCAGATACGACTAGTAGTATTTCAAGGGTGTCCCGAATAAAATGATAGGACAATTGCCGAGTACTGTCGAAAATATAATTGGTGGCATAATTGAAATCACAAAGGGTGTTAGACAGAGCTGTGTATTAATTATCACTTTTATTATTTAATATCATTATTGACGTCATTATGGCAGACGCAACATGTACCAACAGAGGCGTAATCTGGACACTGCAAGAATGTTTGGAAGACCTCAATTACGCAGACGATATTTGCCTTCTTGCTTACAGATACTCTAACATTCAAGACAAACTCCGTACGATAGAGGAAATGCCCGCAAGAGTGGGACTAAAAATAAATCTCAAATATACCCAGACTCTGCGGCGTATTGGAAGTTCTGTTCATGCTTGGAGCACGCAGCTGGATACCGAAATAAAAATTTCAGGACGCGGGTAGAGAGTAATAAAATATATTGCAAATAAAAGAGATGATCGGAAGAACCTTGTTGTGGCCCTGTGTTCCTTATAGGAACTACACGATATAATATATAAAGGACATTGTTTCAGCTTTGACGTCCAAGGTTTTGTATGGTAAAATCCATCCTGTGGTACTTTTCTTCGACTCTGACCCATAAGTCCAGTCTCTCGTAGTATATTTCTTATCGTACGCATTGTTACAGCAACACACAATTTATTTTTTAGATCATTTGCTGAATCGAAGGCAGTGATGCCAAGAGTAGGGAATTTTCCCTTTTTGTAGAGAATTCATTGAAAAATTTCAAGGGATGGAAAAAGGGACAGATTTCTCATTTTGAAGAAAATGTAGAGAATTTTTAAAACTTTGTTTTTCTAATTCTTATATTGCGGTGTAATTGCGTAAAACACCCCACAAAAGTGATAATACATATAAAAATCTAAATTTAAAATTTTGCTACAGTATTAAGCGAGATATTTCATACAGACAGGAAACATATAATATATAGAGACAACAAAAGCCATGGAAATGTCCTATTTTCTTGGGATTAGAATTTGTATGAAAAATAAAAAAAAAATTTTTTTGGTTTAACATATAAGTTAAGATTTTTTTAAAATATATATTAAGCTGTTTTAAATATTCGATTGCGCACTTAGAAACAAACAATATAATAACTTTCATTCTCTTCATTGCGGTGCAAATTTTTTTAACTTGGATAAAATTTTATTAAGAATTCAGAATTTAAATTTTGATTGCCTTCTAAGATCTCCACATATTTATTTTAAAATTTTAAGAAATCTATGTAAGCAATGAATGCAACGAATTATAAAAAAAATGGTGCAACAGCTCTTAAGTTAATCCAAGGACTTCCCTTAAAAATTAAATAATATTTGTAGAACTATGATGGCACAAAAGCAGATATTTATGTTATTTTTTATTATTATTTAATTTTTTGTTTGGCGATATAAGTGTACAAAATTTTAAAAACCTAAATGCAATGTTCGTTTTTCGTAAAATAAATGTAGGAAACTTTTTTTATGTGTAGGGAAAAAGGGGGGAACTTTTTCGAGACATGTAGAGATTTCGTTGAATTTCTGCTGGCATCACTGGTCGAAGGGGTTATTTCTTAAGTAACGAACTAAATGTTTGTCCAAACGTGACGACAGTTTACGCTTTTTGCCTCTGATTTTGATGCTTTTATTTGAGTGAATCACATTAAAGACTTTGTGTATGGAGCCATCATTTTTTAGGTAACTTATTTTATTGATAGCTTTTCGGATTTAAAGTTCTGAATAAATTTTTTTCATTAGTGCCACGAACATATGTTTTTTCTCATATTCAAACTACATTCAGCTCAAAACATATCAAATTCTATTTACCCTAAAAAAATAGAGAATAGTGACGGTCATATGACCGGTAATATGACTGAAATTGCTGATAGAAATATCCAGCACCACGTAGAACAAAGTTTTTTATGCCAATACGAAAAAAACTATGTAATCCTTTGAGTACGTTTGATCTTGCATTCATATCTAACTACCAAATTTTATCGTACATAGAACATACATCTGCTCTGTTCACTCTTATGCTTTTTACTGATCAGCGTTAATACAAATATTAGTCACATTTGACTAATCAAACTTGACGGACATTTCGGTTGAAATAAAACGCGACTTTTTTCAATTCAGTTGTTATATTATAATTATATAAGAAAATAATATGTACAATAGTGTACATAATATGTACAATATTGTGTTTTACTGCTAAATCCTCAAAGCTATAACCCCCGACACTTAATTCATCTGCAGCCAATCTTTTGTTGTATTTTAAGTTGAAGTTGATTTTCTAACTGATCATTTTCTTGGCTTCCATTTCTACTGTGACTTTTTGTGACTTCAGGAATTCCACTGAACGTTCTTTGGCGGTGGGTGTTGTTAAAAGCTCCAAAATTTCTTCAGCAACTTGCTTGCTTTGCTTCTCACATGTCGAGTGCAAAGAAAGAAGGGAATGAAAGTGTATTCAATTTAGGATAACATTAACTTTGGTTATAGCTTAAAAAACTAATTTTTGTAGTTGAAGTAATAGTTGCAGTAAGTAGCCACAGCACATCTAATTTTCTTTTCACAATGTCATCTGAATCATCTTTGATATTGATGTTCTTGCGATCAGAGCTATCTTCACTTTCGTCCGGCTGATCACTGCTTATATTATCATTCAGCATGTCGAAATCTTCAACTGAAAAATTAATAATAATTGGTAATTAAAGTGATGCTGTGTGAAAAAACATTATTTAATTAAATATTACTTACCTTTTTGCTGGAAATAAATATGTCACAAAATTGTAGCTTCGACACTTTTTTTTATAAAAATTTTGAGTATTTCAAACTTTTACTGACATAATCACAAAATATGTGAAAAATGCAACATAATTGGTCAACCTTGATGGGTGTTTCTATCACCAATGACTGCCATATGTTTGTTCAAATGTTAAATTCCTATAAATGTATTAGTATGAAAATTGTGTACGTATTATCAAGGCAGATCAACAAGGTAGTAGCGATAGCACAGCTGATTAACCTGACTAAATGTCAATTGTGTAAAATTAAATTTGTGTTGATAATATACTCAAAACAACATGGCTGATGTCATACTGCCAAACACCACAGCTTTATATGATGTTTGACATTTCTTAGAGGTTCAACTGTGATAACAGTGCCACCCGGTTTTGTACAAGTTTTGACAGTTAATCAGGTATTTCACAACAAATTTTATACTGTTGTAGAATCGCTACTAGCTGGTAGATCGTATTAGTTTCAGTCATCCATATCTTGTGGGGTAGTTAATCACTGCTCATTAACTTTTGCTCTTTTATGTATTTTCTATAAACATTTTTATAATGTTGAATTTACAGAGTAGAAAAGAAAACTGATTATAAAACTGATTGAGAGCATTTTACTGTGTAAAGTTCAACACAATGAAATCTATGAGATGTTATTAGAAAGGAAGATATAGTTCCTATTGTTTTTTTCCGACACTTTATGTAGAACATGCACAATTGACGCCACAAGCGACTACATAGGGCGTCTAATTTACCTTTTTATTATTGTATAATAAACTTTACCGACACAATTCTGTGCAACGGAAACTGACACATTTTTGATATTGATTAAATAAACGATATTACTTACCCATGGCCGAACGTTTTCTGTAGTTAAAATTAAGAAAATCAATTAAATTTTCCAATCCTTTTTGTCGCAAACGACGAAAATATAATTTCATACTGATAACCCACCAATAAATGATCGCTTGAATCAAACAATTAACAAATAATTCTAGGTCTCCGTTGTGATAATTTACGTAAATCGTGCAAATGTACAAAATCCATATATGAATGACCACAAAATATAGAAACAATTCAAGAAGCAAATCCAACAAAATGCCCAGACCTCTCAAACAATCGGGAAAACGTCGTTCCAAATGAAAAGAAAGCATGCCAGCACAGTACATGATGTAGCGTATGAATTGAAAGAGATCTTGACGTTTAACCGCTTTCACCAACATTTTTTTTTATATGACTGACTTCCTTAAAGGTTTGAATACGAGCGTTTACTACTAAAGTTTTGCTTCCAGTTGAGAACTTATTTATATGATAGCATTGTATAAAATTTTAAATACATATTTTGCTTTATTTATTATTAGAATTAGATTTGGAATTAGTTGTAACACCTCTTTAATAAATAGTTTAAACACTTAATTAATTTTTTTGTAAAACAAAACTTTTGTTTTTGTTAATAATGCATGAGAGATGCACGTGTATTTGCTAGACCACTGCACAAGCATACTTAAACTTGTGTTTAAAACATATATTTCGGTTGAAGCACTTTCGCAGCATTAATGTTGCGATGTACATATACTGAAAAGCACAATTAGAAAATATATATATTTTTTTAATTAGTGGACTGTGCAGAACCTCAACTATTAAAACAAGTTAAAGCAAAATGTTCTTTCAGTAGTGATTTTCTGTATATTCACAGTATTAATGTTGTGAAGTTTTTAAGTATGCTTGTGCAGGGCTCTAGTTGTTGTGTTAATTCTTGCACAAAATCCATTTAATTTTGTTTTATTAAATTTCATATGAGTTTAAAATAAGTATTAAAACTTACAAAATTGATTATAGTTTTTGGTCAATTAGATTTTTATACACAGTGAGCTTTTATTATTATTATTTTTTGTTTTATTTTTTGTTTGATTGCTGTATGCACGTGTCGCTCCTAAAGGGGGTTTCAAGTAGCGCGGGTTAATGTTGACGGAAATATTATTCTGGAGATAAATCGACCAGTCAAGTTATCCGACTAAGCAGCACCTCCCAATAAAATTAGTGTTTGTTGGAGCAACAAACCTCTAGCGATGAGGCGTATAAGTGTATTTATTGCCAGCTAAACAACCAAAATTAATTGACGCACAGTGGTGGAATTATGAAAAAAAATTTTTGGAAGAAATTTGGAGTTGCTAAACGGTTCGTCCAATTTAAATAAAAAATCACAAAATTATAAAGGAAAAGAAATTGAGATTAATGTTTAAAATTTAGTTTTTAAAGGGCTGCATGAACTTTTTCATTCATTAACGCATTCTGCATTCATTCATTAAAATCAAACTTCGAATAAAAATCAGAATAGGGAACAAGCTGATGCTGCTGTCATATCATCATGTGTTCATACAATGATGTTGTTCATTTAAACGAATTTTGTTTTATAGGGTTCGCTCTAGAGTATTTAAAAACCCGAATTTTTTGAGAAACGGGTTTTCGAGTTATTCAAAAAATATATACTTTAAATACCCGGTTTCGAATACAATTTTGTACAAAAAAAAAACGGTTAACCGGTTTAGATTTATTGTTAATTTAGTACGTGTTTGTAGAAACAAACTTTATTACGTAATAAATTAGTTGTGCCTGCGAGTAAATCACTTGACATCAAACACAATTGCTTAAGTCTGAAAAGAAATAGTGGCATTTCCATCCCTGTTTTTAGAAAAGCCTTAGCCCAGTTCCCAATATTAGGGGACATTGTATCTGGGCCTTGTTCTCAGTAAGTTTGGCACTTTTAATGAGTATATTTTATGAAGCTATTATTATCCTCATTATTATTCAGTATATATTAAAAAAAAATTCCAAGAAGCACTTGAAGCTGAAAATATATGGATAAAAGTAAATGGGAAATACATCAATAATGTAAGATATGCTGATGATACCACACTAAAAGCTGGTAGTATATGGAGGGATCAGAGCTGAAGAGAACCAAGTCATAAAATATAAAAAAATTTCAAAACTAGTGCGGAATTCTCCGTAAAGTTTAACTCTATTTAGTTCTGTAATGGACTAAATAAAAATGTGTTTCGTTTCTAGTATAACGGTAAAAAACCCACGTCATTGGCTCTCATTTCATATTCATTTACTGAAACTCAAAATATCTTCGAAATGCGTTTTTGTGACTTGGTTCACTTCAGCTCTGAGCCCTCCATATCTGGTCTACAAAAGCTTATGAATTAAAATTCAATAGCCCAATTCACAATGTGGAGCAAATGGTCTTGCATCGTAGCATTTGCAAAGTGGTGTAGCATATTTTTACTATCCACTAACAAAATACAAAGATATGCACTTGCTACTCGTGTATAAATAAACAACACAAAAACCTGTAGTTTATATTTACACTTCATTTTTCTACAACCAATTGAGAGAATTTAAAGAAGATTGAGCGAACTAAAAAAATGAAGAGAGGAATTTAATGTTTTGCAACATGTTTTTAGAAAACAGCGTTCATAATTGATTGTAAACATTTACAACTGCATAAATTTGCAATCTCAAATGCACAACATTGTGAATAGAGCTAATATGAAAAAGACGAAATACATGGTTACTAGTAAAAAAATTTCCATCCCAACGCAACGTTTAATATACAAAACATAAAAATTGAACAAGTACGGAGTTTTAAATATCTAGGAGTCTTAATAAATTGCCAGTGGGATCCATCAAGGGAAATTAAATGGCGCATAGAGATAGCGAGAAATGTCTTTTCTAAATACAGAATGTTGACCAGTCACGACATCAACGTAGCAACAAAAGTACGCTTCATAAAATGCTACATATGCTCTGTTCTATTATATGGGTTAGAAGCTTGGACTGTCAAAGCCTCGGATGAGAATATTGGAAGCCTTCGAAATGTGGATACACAGCCGAGTTCTGAAAATTCCATGGACTGCCAAAGTCTCCAATGATGAAGTATTAAGATGAATGAATGTCAACAGACAACTAATATCAACAATAAAAAAATGGAAAACTTCATACTTAAGACACGTATTAAGAAACAATAAATACAAAATTTTACAACGAATCCTTAAACGAAAATCTGAAGAAAAATGTGATACAGGCAGAAGAGAAACATCATGGCTGAAAATCATACAGGACTGGACAGGGTATAGCGAGGAAAATACATTCCTGCACGCCGCTAAGAACCGAAAGCGGATCATTTTAGAATAACATCAAACAATAAAGTGTATAAATATATTTATACATATAAAATTGTACGATCACTAATATCCGAATAACGGATGGGCAAATAAAGAAGAAAAATATCTAATACTCAATCTACTCTACTACTCCATTTGAACATCGATCCGTTCTTATTGGAAAACTCTCTAGTTTTTAATTTGTTTAAATACTGTGTATTAATTTTAGTTTAGTAGTATATTTAAATTGCATATGTAAAGATTTTTTTAATAGGAAGATAACATATCGACCCATAAACGCAAATTATCGTAAGTAGCGAAATTTGTTTTTTTCAGTAGAAAATATTTCTTATTATTTTTTTAAGTTTTGTATACAATCACGAATTACCGATTATGACATAATCTCACCGCCTGTATTTGAAAAGCTATCGCTAGTTTTTGACACTTTGGCAGTTTTAAACAGCCGCTGGATCTATAAAATTTTAATATATTAATAATAGAATTTTTTTGAAAACTATCTCTTACGATAATTTGGTACAAGGGGGTCGTCCTGTATAATTAAAATGGAAAACAATCTAAAAACAGGCATTTAAGAAGTAGATAATTCAATTGTGTTCACAGACCTAAAAGCTTTTTATTTTGCAAATAGTTTTTAATCAGATTTCATATCGACAAAGTTGACGTACAAGCACACGGGTTTGAACAAAAGCTGGAACAACTCGGATATTTAATCTATCTATTATATAATTAGACAAAGACAAATATTTAGATCCGTTCTTCTCCTTCCTTTGCAAACTGATTTTATCATTCTTTTACCAAATGGTAGACATTATTGAGCTTTAGTGACCCGACTATATATTATTTGAATCGGTTCAGTATTGAAGGAATTAAAGGCTTCTAAAGTTGACACCACTACAAATGCTCAAAATACACACGTACATTCACTTATGCAACGAGAGTGCTTAAGAGTACCGACATATGTATATGAGTAATGAAATTTTTTCTCTTGCAAATGAAAAAGAAATCAGAATTTAAAGAGATGAGAATTAAAAGTGGATATGTTAGCTTCAAGCAAAAACTTCACAAAATAAATGCGCGTGTTTGTATGCGATTTTATTTTGTTTATCGTTTTTTCCATGGGGAAGGGAATGAGCAATTAATTAGATTTTTCTCTTTAAATGAATGCAACTAAAATATATATACGACGGTCGATTAAACTGGCGGTCGATTTTCGACCACTAGTCAAAATATCTCCAAAAGCTCAAATGTTGTTCTATCGCTTATAGAAAATAAAGTTCCTACGACACACACTAAAAGTTTTACAGGTTATAAACGAAACCACTTTTGTGAAAAATTACTTTTTCGAACATATTTTTCCTGTTTTAGGAATTTCGGCATTTTTATAGCTAAAATAGGAACAAGATTTTTTGTTTTAATTTCAATCTACACAATTTTTCCTTTCAAATTTCATTACAGTGTCCTCTGTCTGTTCAAATTTTAAATTGAATTGGAATATTACAGCGCAAAAGAAATATAAAATATTTTATTATATACACCAATACACATAAAAGTCACATTTATAAGTATAAATTATTGATTTTTATATCCTACTTCTGGAATTTCATAATTTTCGAGATACGGAAAGTTTTCTTTGAAAAATCTTAATTCTGCTGCTAAAATGGAAATGGCAAATGTTTGAATTCAAACGAAATGTCTATCCTTTTTATTGTAATGCGTGGAAGCAATACATCTTCTCTATTCTTTTCCTGTTATTATTGGTGCTTCCATAAGATTGTTCAAGAATTTTGTAACAGCAAGTCCCATTAAAAAGTCGAGGTGGATCAATACTACGTAATAAGATTATAGGATGTGATTATGTGATGGAAAGTTTGGCAAATCAATTGCATCCACAACATTCATTGCAGTATTGATGGATTTAAAAGTTCTGGCATTACCGCCAATTTTATTCAAAAGTTCACTGTTCATCAAATTTACGTGAAAATTCTTAGCCGCTAACAAAGAACGTTTAGATAACCACTGTGTGTTTCTGAAATTTTGTTCCATACTTGGGTACACGCAGTTGATTAAGTCGTCAGTATATTGTGTGATTCGACAAAAGTTAAATGGAAATATTATGACATTTGTTGTTGGGTTGGCTGGCATTAAATGCATTATTTTGCAATTGAACAGGCATATTGGTACTTAATTTCAACACATGAACATATCGCTAAAGAAATGAAAAAGAATTGCACGTTATATTAAGAGTAGCCCGCATAATTTAGAGAGCATGACTTTAAAAGCTTTGCAGATAATCTGTTTATAGGACCCAAGTAATCGAATTGAGTGAAAAATTTGTATGAAAAGCAGCCAGTTTTTCGAGTGGTTTCCATACAAATTTTCTACTCAAGCCGATTGCTTGGATTCTAGAAACAACATATGGGGAGTAAACATCTCACTCATCTGATACAAACAAAGCATAGCAATATTAATAATTAGTTTGTATGGGTGACACTCGTTTCGCCGACCATATACCACCAGCATACCGCCAGGATTTTGTTAAAAATTGGCACAGATATCGGAAAAATAATAATTACCCTTTATGGGGGCTATTCGCTGGTCCATTCAAGAGAATTTCAGATGCATTAGATGCGGAATAGTACGAGTAGTGCATTTTAGTCCAAAATTCATAGTTTCTTCATATTTGTTTACGCCTATACCGCCCACCATATGTTGAAATAAAGGAAAGAATATATTTTTTTACATTGGATTCAATGCAACAATTACATTCCCTTAAATATTTTTATATATTTAGAAGTTTTTTTTTCCAATTTTCACTTATAGTGCGAAATATGGTCAAAAATGGCCCAACTTCAAGAAGTTTGAAAAATTAAATTCGAGCTAACGTTTCAAAAACCTTTGACAGTTCTGTTTACTTAATGGTCTACTTTCATTTCGCATTGGAATTGTTGAAGCTGGGATTTCTTGTTGCACTGTGTAGAAGACGACCGGAAATTATTGTATTTTGCAAAAATATAACAGCATGTTTCAACTGATGGATCTGGAAAATACGGAAGCTTTCATTGCGAAGAAATTGTGAGGATGCAAAAAAAAACGTAAATAAGATATCAAAATATGACCGGTTAATTAAAAAAATGCTCCAAATTTGCACTTAACACTAAAATATGCAAAAATTTTGCAAATTGTAAAATATTAGAAAATGCGCTAAAAAATCGACTGCAATTATTACAATTTACTAAAAATATGGTGAACTTTTCACGAAAACAGTTCGCAAAAGTAAAACATTTTTGAGTCATTCTGAAGCACTCAGCAGTTTTGAAACTGGTGGAAAAAATTTTAACTGTTGGGAAAAAGTAAAAAAAATTGAATTCGTTTACTCAACTGAGAATATTGCTGTTGAAGCCAATAGTTTGTCCATTTCTCGTCAATCTTTGAATTGAACGATAATCAATGATGACCAAAATTGGAAGATGTTAATGTGAACGATGTTTAATTTCAACGATACCATCGCTATTATGCGTGAAAAGTTTCTCGAAGAAGTGATCTCAATTGTCCACCGAGATCTTGTTATTTAACATCTTTGGGCATTTTGTTTGAGGCCACGATAAAGATAAGGTCTATGGAAATGGTTCCCAATCGATTCAAGACCTTGAAGATGGAATTCGAATTGGAGATGGAAAATGTAATGAAAATAATATGTTGCTGCAATTGTAGCCCTTGGCGGCCACTTGGCTCATATCATTTTCCATTGTTAATGGCATAACCTCCTCTTTACAATCAAATAAACATCAGACGATTCCAAATAAAAATACACGATTTTTTGTATATAAAATTCAAACCTCTCGTTGAAATACACTATAGATAGCCAAATACTAGATTAATCAAATCCTGAAATGAATTTTCTTGCAGTCCAGTTACCACTTGAAAGCTTTCGCCATTCGCAGGAAATTAAAATTCGAAAAAAAATTTTAGGAAAAATTTAAAATTAAAGACCCACGAATCTAAAACGTGAATTAAAAGGCTTAAAGGCAAAAAAGCGAAATATAGCCTCGAAAAGGCTAAGCTGGCATCACTGGTGTTATGCTTATTTTCGAAGTCTGTTTGTCCAAAGAATGCAATGAATTAAAGAGGTTTTCAACAAGAATGTTGTTTTTCAATTCTCGCTACACCAACAACATGATAGTTTTGACATTTACTGCCAGTCCCACGATGTCACAAGTATTCGTTCTTTCGTACAACTACATTTAAAACAAAAACAAATTCTAAAATTTTCGTGGGACTGGCAGTTAGTTTTTTGACGTATTCGTTGTAGATGCATTTAAAATTGTTACAATAAATTCAATTTTGCTCGAAAATCGCATTAAAATAATTAAAATCCCGTTATGAAAATGGTAGTTCTGTTAAAGTTACATTTCGTAAGATTCGTGATATTTTCGGACAACATAATCGTCCTTCTGAAACCGCTATTAAGAATTTGGTGGTAAAATTTGAGTGGACAGGCTTGATACAAAATGTGCCAAAACCAACGTGTGTTCGACCGGGTCATTCAACTGAAAACATCGCAGCCATGAACCACAGTGATGAAGAAAATCCAAATTTGTCAATTCCTCAACGTTCTCAACAATTGGGGTGATCCAAAACCACCACATGGCGAATTTTGCGTAAGAACAAACTGCTGGTTTTGCTAAAAAAAAATATTTTTTCAGACGAAGCCCAGTTTCACTTGTCAGGGTACGTCAATAAAAAAAATTTCCGCATTTGGGCTTCTGAAAATCCTAGAGCGATTATTGAGCAGCGTTTGTATGCTCAACGTGTCACTGTATGGTGCGCTATGTTGTCTGGAAGCGTGATTGGGTCGTTTTTTTAAGATAAGGCTGGAAATGCGGTAACGGTCAATGGATCGCGCTATCGCGAGATTTTAAAAACTCAATTTTGCCATATTATTGATGACGTGGATATCACTGACATGTAGTTTCAACAGGATGGTGCCACATGTCACACAGCCGATGAAACGATCAATTTATTGCAAACCAAATTTCATACGGAACCACTCTACTTTATTGCAGCCTTAAAACGCGAAATCCGTGATGTGATTAACGAAACAGGGTTGCCATTTTGCCAAAAAGTGATTAAAACCCATGATGAAAGAATCGACATCTGTCAGCGTGGTCGTGGTGGACATTTGCCAGATATCATGTTTCATTCCCAATTGCCGAACTTTTCTCTTCGTAATACAATAAAAATTTGAATCATCTTCATCTAAATTTTTTGTTTTATTTTGTTTTAGAAAACGAAGTTCTTGTTGATAAACCCTGTAATAGAAACTGTTCCGTAACAAAGTGCAAAGTCGGGCTGTTTCTCTTAATACGTTGCTCTATATAACAACTCTTGGGGAAATAAAAAGAAGAAATTCTTAAAAAATTTATAGTGATTGAAGAAATAGAAACTGGTACAGTCGATTGAGAGCTAAGATGGTACAGAGATAGTTATCACATCTTATTCAAATTAATGATGTCTTGAGAACTCTTTTTTACAGTTTTTACATCTGCTTAAATCTATACTTTGCTTTTTTTTGCTTGATTTATTTTAATATGTATCTAGTTCCTTTTTTTCACTCTGAGATTCTTGTCAAATTTTATATGTGATTAGATAATTTTTCCTTTAAGATAAACAAATTCTTTTCTTAAAGCTTTTTGTACGAGTAATAACGTAAACGAGTTTTACTTATGTATATCTGATTTTGTTTTAAAACCAAGGAAAAGGTCTTTTAGATGTCTGTTTTTTATTTTTTTGTAATAAAATTTCACATAAAATGTGGTTCCTTTCCCTAAAATTGTGATCGCCGATTTTGTATTGTTCTTTTGTCTCTGTATGTTGTTAAAAATTTTGATGGGTAATTCTTTGTTTTTCATCAATTAATAAAAATTTAACATTTCAAATTACAACCTTTTAATATACAAGGTGGCGCAAAAATAACCTTCCGATGTTTTTTGGCTGTAATTTAAAAAAAAATGAAAAACTTTGATTCTTGTGGATTATTTTTATTTGGTCTTTTAATTTTTTTACATCAAGTCGAGAATATGATGTCATGTAAATGGCCGCTGCCACAGTTGATTGTCATTTGAGCCCTTTTTATGGCATTTTCCATCACCTTGGCCAAAACTTCCAGCGATAGGTCCTCACATTCTTGACTTTGAGCGGGTGTAATGGCTCTTCGTGGGTTACACGCGGATTTTCAGTGCCCCAGAAGCATAATTTTTGCTTATTTACGTACCCGCTAAGATGGAAATGGGCCTCATCACTCATGATTATTTTTGATGAAAAATCATCTTCCTGTTGGTGGTGATTAAGGATGGCTTGAGCGTATGTTAGACGCGATTGGCGGTCAGCAGCTAATAGCTGATGCACCGTCTGGACTTTGTACGGAAACATCTTCAAATCTTGTACCAAAATTCGCTGTAAAGACCGTCGACTGATACCCATTTGCGTGGCACGTCGTCTGGTCGAAGTCGACGGCGCTTCCATGACATCCTCGGCTACAGCAGCAATATTCTCTGCAGAACGGCTACTCCGGGGTCTGCCACGCCTGGCAGCATCTCGTGTTGTGCCAGTCTCTTCGAGGCGAGACGGCCAGGAAATCTGCGACGAAATTCACGTTGTGCCAAAGTCACCGACCGATTATTGGTCAAATAAATAGTCACTAATATTCCGCGTTCTGGAGCAGTGTAGCGTAACATTGTTTATTAACGTGTATTTCGCATGTGTTTACTACACAAATGTGAAAACAGAACTGACATTAGGGGCTAATCGCAAAATTTATAGCATTTTCTGATAGAAGGATTACTTTTGCGCCACCTTGTATAACAGTTTTTGTTGCATAACCTGTTTATTTAAATAGTTTGTATTGTATAATTAAAGCGAAAATGCTGCACATAAGCCGCAATGGAAAGTACTCGTTGTTATAAATTAAATCTTTCTCTTTCATTTTGTTGGAAAATGTTATTTAAACTTGTTACAAGCAGTTAAAAGGGTTTGCATTAGGATTTCAATGTCCTCCATTTAATCGGATATGAGACTTTATATACATACACACACATATGTATATGTATGAATATAGGCACGTATACATATACATAGTATGCATGGACATGTTTGTGCAGTAGATGCTTGTGACCATCATGTTTGCCTGTGAATGGGTCATAAATGAAAGTAGATTGTGAAAGTGTGGATGGACTCGCATGTATATGAAAAGAGCTTTATATCATCACCAGGCTATTTGCAATTCAAACAATCTTTATTCAAATTACTAAAGTAATCATGTTCATTATGTTGGAAAACCATTTGTAATTAAACGAAATTAAACTTGGCAAATAAATGTTAATGTCTTCAATAGATTATGTAATATTTTTACTTAACAACATTGATATTTATTTGATATTACGAAATAAATTGGGTTAAGTTTGAGTTGCAAAACTTCCCAAATCGTATGGATATTGGACTCAATGTGTTTCAACTAGAGATAAGACTATGAGCAACTTTTCACTCGCAGAGTAAATACTTATGTATGTATGTTCTTTTTAATAAATTGTACATTACCAGTATCGCACAAATCAGGTGCCATTTTCAGGGGCGAGAATAATTCCCATGGCAATTGAAATTACCAGTTTAGTTTATTTAAACCTTTAACGATATTCGGCTTGTAAGTTAAAATTTTTATGTTATCGAAAAGCAAGAACATGAATCATGTTTGTTTATAATTTTAAAACAGGAGTTTTATGTGTGTGAAGAAGAGATGGGATCGTGAGTAGCTTTTCACTCACACACACGATAAAAACGCGAATGGAAAAAAAGTTAGTCACAATCACGAAAACTCATGCTCACGGAATACTCACGAAAAAAACAACCTATAAGTATTTATACATTAAAATTTCTGAATGCAAAAGAAAAGTAAAATTAGAAAATTCTGCAATAAAAGAGGAAAATTATGTTTAACTGAGAAAAATACTTTTCTAAAACAATTTATTAGTTTTGAAATACAATTTTTCAATTTTGATATATGGGTAAGTCCTAGAAACAGTCCACCAAACTAAATTTTTTGAAAGTGATCCAACTTATTTCTTATCTTTTTTTATGGAATATTAGAATATTTTATAAATAAATAAATAATAAGCAATAATAAGTTTTATAAATAAATGTATTTCGCAGATCATTAATGCACAAATGATTACCAAATCCTACCCTTCCTCAGATCTTCTAATTTCATATCAGAAATTAACACTTTTTAGGTATTTATATCATTACTTTAGTGTTAATGAAGAAGGCCCGATCGAAAGCCATATATTTATATATTAAATTAACTTCAACTTTAATTAAAATATTTTGTGTTTACTATTTTCGAAACATTGAAATTAGGTATGAAATTTCAGAATAGAAATATAATAGAAAAATTGTAATGTGACTCACGAGGGTGCGACACAAAGGGTTCATGTCACCTGACAAAAAACGACAAAATTTTTTTGCTGCAAAGAAGTTATTTTAGGTTTCTTTTATATTCATCTTTCTTTTAGGAACTAGATTTTGTGCATTTTATTATGAAAAATTCGCCAAAAATTAATAAACACACCTTAACTTTCAAAGTTACTTTTTCATGATTGATTATTTCGCAAGAAATACATGCTAAAAATTACAACTTATATTCTACTAAACACCATGCATAAGTCAAAGGTACCTCTTTGGAAAGACCAAAAAATTTTTATATATTAATGTGAAAACGCATACGAATGTAGGGTTCGTCACGCAGGATTTACACATATATATGATCAAATGTATCATGCGATTTCAAAGTTTGTAGTTGAAATTAAATTTGACAATTGAATACAGTTGAAAATTCTTAAAGAAAATGTAAATTTTCTTTGATTTTAAAGTTTTGAAGTGAAATTTAAAATTATGCACATATTTGAAATATTTTGATTAAAATCATAAATTTTATTGGTCATACTCGTAAGCAATCTGTGTAAAATATTAAGATTAAGTAGGACCTTGTACTCACGTTAAGTTTTTTTATATTCACGCTCATGCACGCTTACGTGATTGAAACAAAAAACTGCTCACGATCATGCATGATCACACGTGATCACGCACGATTCACTCTAATCACGTGAACGGTGCCCATCTCTAGTGTGAAGTTAGCTGCCTTTGTACCATTGCTGTTAAGTTAACATTGCTTTAACTAAGAGAGACTGTTAAGTTAACAGAATTAAGTGTACGTCAAGATTTGTTCGCAAAAGTACTAAAAATGCCACACACAATTTAAAGACGTTTCAAAAATCAAAAAATTTTTTTAAAATCTACAAATTTAGACAATTTATTTTTTTAAATAGTTAAAAGTTCACATAATGAAATAAAAGGTTATTATTTTTTTTAATGAGGAATTTTCCGAAAATCCAAAATCCAATTTTACATATATTTCCGATGTTAAAAAGGCGAAATTTGGGATTTTTATAGTCATTTTTTCTCTCTGGTTTTACGTCGTTCATAATATGTGTGAATGTATTAGTAGCAACTTTAAACCTTATAGCTCCCTAAATATCGAACCGATTTCAATAAAATTAAGAATGTAAAACCCCGTTTAAAAACATATAAATCTTTCGAAAATCGGTTTAGTATAACGGGCGTAAAAGGGATAAAAAAACGTGTTTGCCCATTTTTAAAAATACTGCCTTTTTTTGGAAATACAGGGTGGCCCAAAATTAACGAAGGGGTTTGAATTGCTTATAACTTTGTTATTATAATTTTCTTTCTTTTCTTTTCAGTATTTTGTAAAGGAGACTTGGGGAATTTAAAATGGAGCAGTACTCATTTGAACAACGTGCCCAAACTGAAAGGGACACAGTGACTCTTTTACGAGACATCTTTGGTGAACGAATTATTTCGCGTACAAATGATTTTAATTGGCCTCCGCGTTCAACGGATTTAACCGCTCCAGACTGTTTTCTGTGGGGTTATTTGAAAGGAAAAGTCTAGCTTAATAAGCCCAGAACCATCCAGCAATTAAAAAGCAATATACGCGACGAAATAAATAACATAACACCTGAAGTTTTGCGAAAGGTAATGGATAATGTGTTGGAAAGAGCACGAATATGCGAAGCAGCAAATTGCCACCACTTGCGAGATATTATTTTTCATAACTAAACTTAAAATCTTAAACTTAAAGAATTATCTTTCTTGTTCCTTCGCATGTTACACATACATATATAGTTGTATTTGGTTGCATGTGTGTGTTTGGTTTGCATTTTCATCCAACAAAAGATACACAAAATTTGTCAAAGTAAACATTGCGTGTGGAGAAGTGAAACAAAGTTTAAAAGAAAATTGAAAAGAGTTTGTCAAAGTAAATTGTCTTAATATTGAAACCAAGAAGTTTTAACGAGGTGGCATCATTACGGCAGCTGACTATTTTTTGCTTTTCTTATTTTTTATATTTTCGAATTTTAAAAAAAATGTCTTTATATTTTTTTGTATCTGTTTTCTGTAGATGTTTTTGACAGGAACAATATGTTGCATGTTGTTCTTGTATTGCTGTAATTGTTGTATTAATAATGTCATATAGTTAAGGGCCTTTTACACTATCATACAAGTCCTAAGATTTTCATTTGGTTTTGTGTGAAAGAAATCTATCGAGATTTGTTGCGACTGTCAACATTTTGTTTTCACACTATCAGATCTCAAGTAAAATAAAAAATATAAATAGAAAATAAGCGGCGGCTGAGCAGTTTTATGTTGCCGGCGGACGTGCCATCCTTTTAAAATGTTTAGCAGTTAAAGTATAAATAATGTATTATATACTATATATCAAAGTACAACATTAAATAACACAAATTTTAATTTAATTTTGAGACACGGTGTGATACACATTCCAAATTTTGTGCCTGTGTATCACAAAAACAAACCCATCAGAGACGGCGAAACAATCGACTGTTCAATTTGCTGTTATGAAAATTCAACCCTGATCAAATAAAAAATCTTATCGTTTAGAAAAATTTCTAGAAAAGGCAAAGTCTTATGGTATGTCAAATTTATTATCGAATTGTTTGTCATTTTAATAACATATCCTTTCACACTATCACACTTGCACGTGTTATTACAGTTTTTGAAAAGTCTTAATTCAAAGTATTATAGTGTGAAAAGCCCTTTAATAAGCCTTGATTGAAACACTAATAAAAAACTCAAAAATATTTGTGTTTTCAATATAAACTGCCAACCTAAAATTTCCTTTTTATTTTCAAAAACTGGCATATAGTGTATTTGAAATCTATTTCAATATTCATTTCTATTCAAATTGTTATAAATTGAAATGTCTTGCAGAATGAATAAATTGCTTTCAACAATCATCCCCGAAAAGGCTGAATGGCAAAAAATACATTCATATATGAATCCACACGTATGGAGTAAATACTATAATAAAACTCTTTGACTTAATGTTAATGTTATGGCCATGTTTAAAAAAGGGATTCCTGTCCTTGTACGACCAACATTTATTTGTCATGCTGTAGACACTTTTGACAATTGAAATGTTTATGGTTTTATCTTTCAGATTCATTGTAAAGTCAATTTTAATTTTTGACTTAATATGTCTTTTAACTCATTCTGACTAATGACAAGGGTCACTGTGAGAATTTCAACGTCAATCAAAATGAATGGAAAAAAAGAAAAAGCAAGTGAGTGGTTTACATTCAGGCGAACTTTAGAATCTTAAATACTTACAAAATACATAAGAAGGAAGAATGTGTTCTAATGTTCCGCAGAAAGTTTTTAACGACTAAATTAAATACATTAAACTTTTCACGCGCTTATAAATTTAAAAGGAAATCATACAAACACACAAAACTTTGTTCGAAGTTGGAACAAGGATGCGCCTTTCATAAATAATAAATACAAATTATCGAAACTTTTTACATCTTTCGAGAATTCGTAGAATCAATAAATATTTAGATTTAGTTATGCATCTTTTATTTCTTTGATATCTTAGCGGAGATATACATACATTAAAGATGTCTTTTAAGCCCGGTAGAACTTTGAATTAAAATAAAACACAAATAAATTGTATTAATAGACATGAATTTGGCTTTATTCCAAATATAATTCTTTGAAATTAATCTTTGAATTTGACATCGGACTCGTGGCCACCGCGGTAAGTGCTTATCGGGTTAGACAAGAGGTTTGACATATCACCAGAGTTAGATTACATACAAAGCTAACTGAAAGAAATTACGTGAAATTGTTAATTTTTTTTAGTATTTTTGAGGTTGCAACAATTTGTAAGCGTTGGACTAACGTGAATCTATTCATTATAAAATGGCAAACAAACCCAAATACAAAGCAAATGTCAGATGTCAGATCGTTTGTCATAAAAGCACAATTGTATATGTGATGCCGACTGTTGTATTTGCTACTATAGAAAAAAAAAGAAGAAAAGCATATGACTGCGTTCATCTATAGGAAGTATTGAACAAAGAATGCTGATGAGATGGTATAGCGAGCGACCTCGTTATCAGTACTGATCCTTTCTGCTAGATGATGAATAATAAAAATTGTTCTATATATAGTACTCTCTTAATAAAAATAATGAATTTATCCAAAAAATTTTCTAATAAAAATTAAAATACAAAAAATTAGAATAAATAAATGGGTAATTTGGGTTCGAACTTGAGCCAAATTAATCGTTTCAATATATACAATATTAATAAAAGTTCGACTAATTACTTATAAACATTAATTATAAATTTATTTATTTTTCAATTGTTTTGTAGAAAGCAGTTAATTTTAAAAGATTCGAGTAGACTGATGACCGCTTCATTTATTTGAAAGCATTTGACAGTGAGTTTCATCAATAAAATTTCTACTCGAAAACCTCTGTGATATGTTATTAGAATGTTAAATATCGTGACAGTTAACGTAATGTGATCAAGGAAATTAAACCTGTGATGCAGTGCTGCCAGTAATATTTACCAAAAATTCGTTAAAATCGTCAATATTTAAAAAAATAATCGTCACACAAAAATCTTCTGTTTTATACAACAACCAATAGTATTTTATATAAATAAAACATTTTAGTTGAATTCTATTGAAATCACTTCAGTTTAAATTGTTTATGTTCAGCATTTTTCTTTTTTCATTTGAATCTCAATAGTCATTAAAAACTAATGTTAAAAACTTCAAACACAAAATAAAGGAAAACTCAACAATATCTTGAATATGTTAGGTCAATTCAAAGCAAGATTTGAACAGATTTTGTGTCGAAACAGTTAATACATTTTCCAAAATAAACGTTAAATTTTTAATATATAATTATAATACGGTTAAATAGCTGACATTCCTAGTCACTAGTTACCACCGTCAAAAGTTGTAAAATCGAACAAAGAACGCTGATGAGATGGTGTAGCGAAATCAGTACGGATCCGTTCTGCTAGTCTAATGAACAATAATTTGTTCATTATAATAATGAATTTATACAAAAACAATTTCTTAAAAATGGGTAAACTCAGATTTGAACTCAAGCCAAACAATTATTTTCAATAAAAATATATTTTTTGCTATCGAGATTGACATTTTTGCCACATGTAGAGGTTATGTTGAGCAAAAAAGAAGTGAAGTAAAAAAATCGTCAATGTACACGGATATTAAACAAAAATCGTAAAACCTCATTTTGTGAAATTCGCTCTAAGAAGTCGCTAAAATGACGTAAAATCGTCACGTTTGGCACTCCTGCCAGAACGGGTAATAAAATTAACTTTTTTCAGTATTGTACCATAAACATAATATCTGGAATCTGATATGCTTATTCGATGGAATGACACATGTTTATATTTTTTAATATTCAGGTCCATTAAATTTATTCCACATCACTGAGAAAGTTTGTCAATAGTGAACTGAAGAAAAAGTTTTTAATATGGTCCTTAAAAGTCCTTAAAAGTCATCTGCATACATTAGTATATTAGAAGGCGAAATACCAGTATGGGAACTAGATGACTTCCTTGAGGAATACCAGGAGGAACCTCAATATTTGTTGAAGTGACATTTCAAGGGTTGGATTCTGTTAGATACTCGTACATATGGCGTTTTCTTTTCTAAAAAAAAGTGCAACATTTTTTGCCCTTTTTATTAAAAATTTGCTATATAATGATTTTTTGAAATAGTGAGCTTATTAGAAATTATTGCATCATCACTTACGGGGCAAAATTTTTGTCTTAAGAAAACTTTGAATAGCAATTCTTTGATAAAAAGTAAAAGTAATTTCTGAAGTTCCTATAGATCCATTACAAAGTTATTCCAAGCAATCCTATCACTATCCAGTTGTTTTGTTTCGGCCCAGTCGACCTGACTTCTCTCTCAAGCTGCCTCCTTCATGTGTGCGCTGATCTTCCGACGCACCTTTGGCCCTGTGAGTTCCAGTCTAAAGCAGTTTTGTTGACATCGGTGGGTAGTTTTTTAAGAGTATGTCCTGTCACATTCTAACCTGGAGCTAATCTGGTTACCAGGACACGCAGACGTGCCTGACAACAAACATAATTGCGGATAAGCTAGCCAAGGAGGGCTCTCGTTTGCAAAAACTGGACACCGACCGGGTAGTAGAACTCTCACTAAAAAGCTGCAAAATCCTCATTTAGAAGAAACTTATAGGGATAGCATAATCTAGATGGTTCAATGAATCCATATGTTCAGTCTCCAGATCAACCTGGCCCTAATATGATCGAGATAAATATGCCATCATACTCGGGATCTCTCGATATCAGTTGCCCACACAAATAGATTGAATCTACCTTTCAATGACTTCTAAAGAATCTGTCGAAATGAGGAGGAGAAAGAAACTGTCAAGAAACTCCTCTCTCAAAGTTCAGCTCTGTCCTATCACAGATCCATGCACCAAGGTAACTCTATTTTTTACGAACTTACGAACTTACAGACCTTCCGGAATGCAATCTGAAAATAATAAACCAGTTTATTCGAAAAACGTGTAGGTTTAACATCCGTTGGGTGGTGTACTGTCCACATCAGGTATCACAAAGCGACCTATTTTTCTGGATCCAAGTGGGCCGCTTGCTTGCAACTGCCAGCATGTGCAACATAACGTACCTAACCATCTCCTACCCAGCGATATTTACGATTAATACTAAATGCCATAACTATAAGATCGGGTCCCCAGTACTCTATAACGAATCGGCGGAACCATCTTGAATTTGGTTACGATAAAAAAAATATCTTAAAGATAAGCGCTAGTTTTAAAAATATTTTGAAATTTATATTTGTTTAAAGTAAAATTGTTTTGAAAATACGAAAACTATTTATAAGTTAAGAAGCTCCGATCAGATTATTTCACAACTCAAAAAAAAAAAAATTAAATAAAAAATAAACTCAATTAAAACTCTTTATATTATAATCCAATTTATTTAGAACAATTAAAATAAAAATATGAGAAATTAAGAAAAAATCTTGGGTAAAACATGAAAAATGAATCATTATACTATTTATCAAATAAATGTAAAAAATATATAAAAAAAAGTTATGAAAAATAGCACTCATTCACCAGAACAACGTCGTAACTCAAAAAAATCAATTAAATTTATTCATTCTCTATGCCAAAAAAAAAAACAAAAAATAATAAAATAAAATTATTTAATAAATAATTTGCACTATTAATTGAAATAATCGATTTTTCAAGCTAAAACTGTCTTCAGTTAAATGAGCGTTGTGTAAACAAATTAAGCTAAAACGACAAAGAAACGTGATTGTTTTTTTAAATATATAAAGCGATAACGAAACATTTTTTATGTGAAAATATTATTGAAAAGAACAACAAAAATTAAACAAAATAATAACCACCGAACATCATACATATAATCTCAAATGAGCTCTAAAGCGAAGTTTAACGTTATGGCTTCTACCCAACTTGCTTAGATTAATCAATATTCAATTGCCTGAAGGTGCCCTCCATGCCAAAGAGATCGTCACTGGTCTTTGGAGAACCAGGACGCAAGGTTTCATTGGCCTTCTTGTCATCCTGCTCTTGGAACCAATTGGTGTATTCAGCTAATTTTTTCTTCCACATTTGAGTCAACTCGATAATGGATCCAGCCTTTCCACCATATTCCTCGGGCAGCAAATCCTTGGGTACCGATTTGTACAAGCTTTCCATGTCATTGTGGAAAGTGATACGATTAATGATCTTCTCCTTAACGAACGGCTTAACAAATTTAAAGATGGTATCAACCAGGGGAGAAATATTAATAACATGCACTTCTTTGACCTTGACAGGATAAGCTTCTTGAACACAAATCAAGAACTTCTTTACAACAGCAGGTGAGAATTTGGCAAAATGTGTTGGTGTGGCAACAGCAGCATCCAAAATGAAAATATCACCGGCTATGCCAACATTTTCCTCCAGCAAACGGACATCACCAATCATAAGGGCAACTTTCATAGCATCATTTACTTGACTGGGCTGGAAATCACAATCGATGCCGCGAATAAAAGTGATACGGCGACCATTGGGAGTCAGACCGGGCAATGTAGGGCAATGTCTGCAAAAAAAAGAAACATATCGGTTTAAAAAATTTGAAAATCGTAAACATTTTCAAAATTTAAAAATGAGACAATTACTACTAAATTTATTTCTCAGTGAAGAAATACGATTATTTGTTAAATATTTAGTTTAGATATGGATCTACAAAGTAATTTGCAAATTTACACAAAAGATTATTAAAAATTTAAGCAGAGGAACCAGCTATACCCCTCAATAATAAATTTCAATTGTTTTTAATAAAAGTGTTAATATTTTGCTACATATGTAGGTAAAATATTAATTATGGGAAATAGTGCAATTAAAAATTTTAAATACTAAAAATTTAGTAATTTCCATAAAAAGCACCAACAAAATTGAATTTTTGGTCACACATTCACCAACCAACAAACAGAAAACTTAGAAAAACACACAACTGATTTCATTAGAACAATGGCAGTGTGTATTTAGATAAATAAATATTTACTTATTTAAGAAAACCAGTCAAAAATCAATTCAGATTCAAAAGTACATGTACTGTGTAAAAGTTTAATGAAGAGCTTTTACTATAACTAGTATATCTTCATATCTTAAATAATCACCCTTGTTCCAGTTGGCGACATCGACGTCACGTCAACACAATACCAAAAACATGGGGCTCGTCTACCGATTGTCGAAAATAACTGACTACTATTGATAAGCTCATGTTATTTTCTAGACCTTATCATGATCTAATAATACAGGTCTGTTTATAACTACAACAATTCCAAAAAAAAACAAGAAAGTATGAAGTCAAAAACAGCTGACTACAACATAAAGAAATTGTATTTTGTATGTTAGTGATGGAAAATAAAATTTTTCTTGGGACTGAAAATGTAACTGTATGACATGTTTCGTATCTTAAATAATATCTTGGTCTATCTTTAAATAATAGCAGAAACAGTTTCTTATTGCTAAATATTTCTTTTTTGCATATAAGATACCTTCGAGTATGCTGTTGTCTAATCTATTTCTACATTTAGTTTTGTTTAGATGGACTGTTGAGCATATTCGTTCATCATTTGCTGAAGAAATGGGAAGACATATTAAGTTTTCAACAAATATTGAAAGGACCTGAAAAGCTAGAATGTTCTCAGTACGAGTTTAAACCTTTGACCACAATTCTTCACAGCTAAGAATATTTAGAGTTGTAAAATAGTCATTGAATTTTAAAACTCGAAGTTCTCTAAATTCATCTAAGTTTTGAATATCCTTTCCATTAATTAAATTTTGAAAATTGTATATTAAGCCGGTGAAGGAATTAACTTTTCTATTTATAATTTTGAAAGCGTCAAGATATGAGAGCTCTTTTAAAATCATATCGTTAAATAAAATCGTTTCATTATTTGTTCATATAACTCAATATAAAATGCCACACAATTTTCAATAAATTCATTTGCAGTGTTTAACAAAATCCTTCAGATGATCTTCGTTTTGATGTGTTTGTTACAGGGTAAAAGTGTAAAGTAATTAAAAGCAACCAACAACAAGCTGATACAAAACTTAACTTCACTTTGCAGTACAATTACAATGAAAGTTGTACACACATGAAATAAAAAATCATAATTTCTATAAATTAGAAATCATAATTTGAATCAAATCATATTTTTGTTAAAAAATCATCAAAAATATGATAATATCATCATTCTGGCAACGCTGGCCACAGAAAAACGAAAGTCAGGAAAATGAAATAAAAGCTTTTAAAAATAATACACTGACTTTTTCCTAAAATAAAATTACACAAGTTGCAAACTACTTTCTAAAAACATTCATTAACTATCATCTTTTTTCATTTTTTTTCGCTCCTTTTTATGTTATTAAATTGTACATCCAAAAGTAATTTTGTATTTAATGTTTATTTAGGTATATTTATTTCTATATTCTATATTCTATTGTATTTTCCAATATTCTATTTATTTTCCAATATTATACCTGACAACTTTTCTGATTGCAATGCTGTTATTAACAAGATATTGTATCTTGTTGCCAAAATTACGGGGTTCTGATAAAGGATTCTAGTGGAGACCACAAAAAAACAATACTCGCGTGTCGGCATTTTGAAAGATCACATCGGAATTTAAATTTAGTTGGGTTAAAGTTTCCCCCCGTTGGTCTGTTCCTACAGCATATCGGTACATCAAATTATGTGCTCTTTACATCTGGTGGCAAATTACAGCATTCGAACGAAATACTATTCAACATTTTTTTCAATTTGTATGGAAATTTCGCCGTAATTTGTCCCCTGAATTGCAGGGTGTGTTCAGCAACTTTCTAGAACATTTTTGTTGAACATATCAACCATCTAACTCCCCTTTGTAACGGTATTTTCTGGCTCTATTCTAGCAAATCAATAAATACCCCTAAAATGGGGAGGGCGGGGATGAAATGTTCTACAAAAATGTTGTCTATAAAATTATCAGATCACACCTAACAAATCCAAAACTTAGCACAAGCAGTAAAAACCAGCAAATAAAAAGAATTCGGTAGTTTAGTGTCAAACATTCTTGTCAGAGATGGGATGACCTACGTATGTGAACAATTACTAAATTAATCATTAATGAGCAATCTTGAGTTGCGCTCATTTTTGCTGTTTGTACTAAGTTTTGTGCTGGTGTATTCTGACATACTTAGAAAATTTTATGGCCAACATTTTTGTAGAATATTTAATCTCAGAATACCGTCAAAAGATATCGTTATATAAGGTATTTAGAGGGTTAAGATGTCCCACAAAAATATTTGCCTTAATATTTTTTGCAAAGTTGCTGAATACCCCCTACAGCTCCCATGTAAACAACAAATAGTTTTTTACACCGGAAAATTTAAGCTCCCTAAAATAGAACTCCGATGTGATCCAATACGACACTCGTATATCATTGGCAGAACACCGTTTTTTTGGTTTTACTCTGTTATAAATAAAAATACATTAATGCATATGCATAGCGAATATTATTACCATGGAACGAACTACTTGCCAGAAATCACACCGAACTATTTTAAGCAACTCTTAGAGGAAATTATTTTTTAGAGAAATACTTATTAAGCAGTGATTGAATGTTTTTAAAGGAAAGAAGATATAATTTTTTAGAAACACTTAACAATATGAATAAAAAGTTGTTCAAATGTATTCTTTCCTTTAAAACTTTACTAAGATTGCAAAATGATTGTTAATAATTTTTTTTAAAGAAATTACAATTTCAATAAAAATTGAGCACCTCAACCTACAATTAAAATTTATTTATTTTTTAAATCTCAATTTATAATAGTCCCGGATGTGAATTTTTTCCCATGACTGAACGAATTTAAATACATAATGAAAGAAAAGTTTTAACAAATGATTTCAAAGTATATTTCAAATCAGAAAGAATTTTCAAAAGAGTTCTTTGAAAGAGAGAAATTTGATTTCTTGATCTTCTTATTAGCTTTGCAAAAAAAAAATTTCGTTCTAGACTGGTAAGAATTATGAGTTCTTGAAACTCCAACTGGTCGAATTTGAAACCCAGTAGCTAATTGTGTGTTCCAACGAGGTGGTCAACAGTCTGAAAGGCCCTCTTATATCCCTTATATCATTTTGTAATGAGATCAGTAGTTCGGAAGATACATATTAGTTGTGTTGTTGCTACATTTACATAAATTATTTTAGAATTGAATTTCTTTCCAACTTCCACTTACACATAATCCAAAACTATGGAGAGCTCCTCACGATTAATATCACGATTTAAAAAGAATTCGGGTATAGCATTGCGCATCGTATAGTACATGTCCAACTTCTTTTTCACCTTTTCCAAACTGAATTTACAGCCGCGCAAAAATGTACGCAAACGAGTGTCATCCATATCTTTGGGCAAATGGGGTTGTGTGTCCAACCATTCGCGAATCAATTGAACATCGCGCTCAATCTCATCAGCATTCTCGGGTTCGCGCAACTCTTCGCGTATGGTAATACGTTGTTGAGGTGTGGGTTGTACGAGCATCATCTGGAATTAAAAAAATTTCAAAATATTATATTTTTTATATTCTTTACAATAAAACAATAATATTTGCCCAATTCACAAGGCAGCATTTTATCGACTTTCATGTATGGAAATATCACTTTTCGTTCATTACTTGTGACCGTATTGTTGTAACTACTCGTGTATGTTGATTAATTCCAAAACATTACAATAACATGTCACGTTCATACACAAATCCACAAAATCAATCTTCTGTACATCTTTTTGCTAAGTCTGCGTTTAGGCGAGTCATGTCTTATTGACATGATTGCCACTTTATAAGCGAGTGCGACGAGGGGTAAAGAAACGAGTACTCAGATGCATGTACTGCCATTACCCTTTGCTCTCCCGCACGTAATTTTAAGCCTGAAGGTATTTGCATGTAAATGTCGTCAACGTGACATGACTTGTGTGCACAACAGTGAAAGTTCAAGGAAGAAAAAGTAAGAATCATGTCAATAAGACATGAGTCGTCTAAGCGCAGACTAATATTTGTACTTCATTATAATTTCGATGTTTTATACTCTTTGAGAGAATCTCTCTTATTACAAATTTTTCAAGACATACGAATTAAAATTGTACAATTGTATCAGATTTTTGAACAAAGATTACCAACAACAAAGATACAATGTTTTAAAGTGATACAAATACAACCGATACGATACACTGATACAAGTGCCTTGTGAATTGAGGTATTATGTTTAATAAAAAATACATAAAAAATAATAATTATAATACGTTTTTTTCTTTAGATGATCTAAGCTTTTTGATTATTTGCCTACTTAAGATTGATTTAAAATTCAATGTTTTCCGAGAGAGTTCGGCTTAAAAGCTTTTTAGCAAAAGCTTTGTGTTTACGCCAGTAAGTACACTTTCAGCAAAGTAATAATATAAAGATCCTGCGCTTGCAATTGAAGCCAGCATATATTTCTTCAGCGAAAGCTAATGCTTCGCCCGAAACAAGTTTGTAAGCAAGACTTGTTGATTGCGGTTGCAGTCCCTGATCGAACTAAGACTCAAGAAGGCATATTTTTTTGTTCGCGATGTCTCATTTCAAAGCATCGAAAATGCACTAAAATCGTATTTCTGGGTTTTATTGCGTCAAGTAATTGAATCACCTTTAAAATTCGATGTTGCTTTTTTTTCTCTCTCTCTCTCCTTCATAAAATAAGTAAGAGGTTGCATTATCTTCAGTTTAAAAATATATTGATGTCTGCGTTCCTTTGCGTATCTGCCAAAGCGCTTCAAAACAATGTACTTGGAAAGAGTGTAAATTTTTACTGTTTACAGAAACTAAATGTTTTTATGCTGGGTGTATTTCATACTCATTTTCCAGAAAAGATTGGTACATTTAAAACTAGATTACTTGTTAGTATACTACGTAAGATTCTACAGGTGTACTGGCACTCAACAAGAAACTAATCAACACCCGATCCAACACGAAATCTGTAAGCTCAAATGGACTTGGATACGTATATCCTGCGAAAACCACCAGATGATATAGCAAAACAAGCTATAGAGTGGAACGCACAGGGCAGCCGCCGTATAGGACGACCATCGCATATCAGTATCATGGATCCGGTAATCAATACTCATTAACAAGTTATGCAAGAAATATAAGGAAAATTAAGTTTTTGCTAGGAGTTATTATCTTTAAATCTTCAATCAATATGCAAAAAATGATTTGCAAACAACTTTTAAGCAATCGTTTGTTTCAAATAAAATTTATTTGCAATAAATATTTTTTATTCTTTCTTTAAATTTAGAACACATTCACTGTTAAACCTTTTTAAGAATTTATATTTTGTATTTACTTTATCGGATTTATAAATTTTTATACAAGGTCCAAGTTGGGATCGTGGCATCAACATTTCATTCTATGGAATAATAATAAATTACAATGACAAGAAAAATTTCATAAAGTGTGCAAAATTCGTATCCGTACAATTCTCTTTTATTATTTTTGTATTGTTTTTATGTAAAAGTACGTGAGTTGAAAATATGTATTTCAAAAACTTAAAATTTAATAAATGCTTTATGAATACTAAACTTTGATAAATTAAGAAAATTCAGCAGATATTTTTGTTTGTTTCAGTTAATGTTTTGCTTGAAATTCGTTATTATTTTAAGCAAATTATTTTAAAGATTTTATAAAATGAAAACAAAACTGTGAGTGAGAACTAGTATCGAAAACAACAATAAAATACAAAGAATTGTTTTTGTTTTCAATATAAATTTTCATTCACAATTTTGTTTTCATTTTATAAGAACAGGCAGTGAGAGAATTTTTTAATTTTCCTCAAAGTTATTCTAAGATTTTTTTATCAATAACATCTTTTTTAACTGAATAAATGTATTTTTTCAATTAAATTGTTGTGAACTTTCTGTTTGAGTTTAATAATCTCTTATTTGATTCGTATCTGCGCAAAGTATTTATTAATTCATGAATTTCTTTACTAAAGCTACATTTAGTGTCTTCTGTGCAGTTAAATTTGGTTTTCTAAAATCTTTTACTGTTTACTTTAAATTTTTTCTTCAAACCACCTTTTATGATTTTATTTTTTACTCGTATTTATGACTTAATATTTTGCATATTTCATTATGTAATTTATGTATTTAATTATTTTTTATTTTGTAAGTTGTATCATAAATAAGTTACCGAATCGTTGAAGCGCTTCAGTAGTTCCTTAAATTGCTATCTTACGTTTTATGGCAAGTTTTATGGAATACAATAATACGTCTAATTACAAACATAAATTGAAAGTATAACACTGTTCGACAGTACATATTACACTTAAATTTAATTAAATAAAACTGAAACTGCTTACTTTATAGAATAAAATTCCGTTTTCAGTTTTTTATTTCATGATCTAATATCTTTTTAAAGGATTTTAAAGTTTACCGGAACTAAGTTTGTTTAAATTCCATTTTTCTTGCTAAATTGTTAATATTAGTGTCATATAAAAAAGGATTATCAGAACTATGCTGTTTTTTTGTCCCTGAAACCAAAAAATAGTGAAGATAATCCTTTTTCCAAGACTAGTCCTTTAATATATTTCAAAACGTTGAATAAAAAATATTTGTGGCCTTTATTTGTTTTTGAATATCAATCGATTTAAGACGACCCGATGTACAGAATAGGCGTGTAGTTGTTATTGTTTATAGCTTAGGAGCCTGAGGTCTATGGCTTCGATTCCCAAAGTAAAATTTTATACTTTGTAAGATTTAGTAACATAAATATAATAAAATGAAATGTTTTGTATAAATTTTTGTTGATAACAAGACCATTACAATTTTACTCTTTCGAAAAATTTAAAATTTATACGTAATTGTTGAGCTGTTTAAGGTTTATATTGAAATGAATTTTTTGTCTTGAGTTTACCCACTTCTTCTTAATTTTTAACAAAATATTTTTTAGATAAATTCATTATTTTATTAAGAGAGTACTTTGATTTGAAACAATTTATTCATCAGACTAGCAGAACGGATGAGTACTGATTTCGAGGTCGCTACAACATCTCATCAGCATTCTTTGTTCGCTTTTATGACTTTTGACGGTGGATATATATAGAAAAAATGCCCAATGTGAAATCAACATGAAGAAGTGTTGATATCAAGTCATTGTTAATGTGTTGAAAAAATCCAATTGAATTTACTTTTAATATCGTTTTAAGTTAAATCAATGGTTAAAATTCTTAATTTAGTATTAAAATATGTTGATTTAAAATTAATCACATTGAAATAACATTGCACTTTTTAAATTTTACCTTTTACAGAGTTGAAATAACATCAGTCAATGTTTAATTTTGTCAATTTTGTCTTTGTATTTAGTAATAATTACGGCTTTTCATGTAAAATTAACATTGTATATAGTTGAAACAAGATTAACTATTGTAAAATCAACATTGTCATAATCATTAAAACATTGGAATACTTTGAAAAAACTTTTCTCAATTTTAAATATTAACAAAAGTTGTCTGATATTAAATCAACATGTTAAAAAATTTGAATCAATCTTTAAAAAATTTGAAACATGTTGAAATAAAATTAATTCAAGATAAAAGAGCAAAAATTTAAAAAGTACCGAAACTTTACAGCACTAAAGAAAGTGCAAGTTTCATTATACTGCAGCTTTACTACGTATCAGAAGTGCAGTGTTATAAATTTTAAGTGAATTAAATTCTTTATTATATCTGCAGCTAATAATGATAATATGAATTTAAAAAGGTTTGTGGAAAATTTAGCAAACGGAGGAGAAAATATTAGTCTTGTTAGTCACGAAATATTATAGTAAACAATCCAGTTGTTCAAAATACGACACAAGGTTTCCAAGCCTATCTTTACATGTTTTTCCAATTAATAATCATAAAATATATTTCAGAAACAAATATTTGTAAACCTAAATGTATTTGCTATATGTATGTACGAGTATGTGTTTATAAATGAATAAAGATGAAGCAAATTAATTAACTATCTGCTTCTCCCATTGTTAAATAACATTGCGTAGATGTTACTTCAATATAGGGACCATTTTATATTAACATTGAATTTCCTTTAATTTTAACATCTTTTCATATTATTTCAATATGGCTATAAAATTAATTCTAAATGGCTTAATAGTTGATTCGACATTAAATTTATTTTGATTCAACATGAAATGCATGTTGTTATAAATTTTCTTAATATTATTTCAATATGGATCTTAACGCTATTTTCTTTGATTCAATTGGCGAACAATGTAAACAATTAAACATGATTTCTAGTTGTTTTAAAGTGGATAATTATAACTTTTATTTTACTTTAATATCATTTTAAATTAACATGAAACGCTTATGAAGCAAAATTGTCAACAAAACTGGTTGAATCAACCTTGTTTTAGTTGATCTTACAATGATTTTTTCTGTTCGGTTAGTACGAAATTCCATCTCTGATGATTGATTATTCCAAATAACCCACACTTTCCCGCTATTTTAAGAGTCATTGGCTGCTGAGATCAAGCTATTTTCCATATTTGTTTACCTTGTTTTTGTCTTTTGTAGTTAACTTTCTCAGTATTCAACCACCTGTAACAATGTAAACATGGACAAATATTTTGGGCTTAATTATTTTTTCAAAGAACCCAAGGCAGAACATGCATTGCACAGTATTATTGAATATCTTTAGTTTATGTTATCACGGGTTTGCCCTACACTATTCAATAATTGGCATAATAATTTAGTATATTCTCACAAAAAGAAAGTGGGTTGTCCAATCAAAAGTGTTTTGATTTTTGCTAATAAATTGTGTCACCTTTCAATATAACATAGACATTGACAATGATATTGTACAATAAGAAAAACCGCAATTGCAAATGCATGTGCCGTTTAACAGCAACAAAAGAGTAGAGATTACAGTTTTTTGTTATTTTCAATTTCGGCACTTTTTTCGTTAAAAATTTCTAACTTAATTTAAAATGAGAGGTGAACAAGTCGGTCGGAAAGAATGAAATTTCTAAAAAAAAACAATCTTTAATAGAAAATGCAATTGAAACTGTTTTTTTTTTTGTGAAAAAAGCCAAAGCCCTAGATTTTGCTACACATTTTTTGGTATTAACATAAAGTGGAGTTGGAATGCCTGCTACTGGGTTAGTAGGTTAAATACAAATTTTGTTATTCCTAAGTTCTTCTTTCGTTGAAATGAAATGATTAATGAATTCTTGTGTGTGTTTTTATTTCCGTAGTCTGAATGTGTCAAATATGTATTTGCATTTTTTGCCTATTAAACAAATTTATTCAGTTTAGATGTATTTGGTTATATAATTCATAAAGTTCATTCAAAAAGATAAAATAAAAACAAAAGCTTACTGATCAAGCATAGACTTCTCGTTTCCTAATGGCCATAAATCGTCTACCTAAATATTTCAAATGCTGTATCGTAATTAAATAAACTTGTAACTTACTGGGCCCATCTACCTTAAAAAATTTGAAATATGCACAGAGCAGCAGTAAGTCCTTTGTTTAAATATAATTTAAAGTTTAATGGAATTATTGAAAAATATTTTTTTTAGCTTAAAATTAAAAAAAAACTAGTTTACCTTAAAAAACTGCTTTAAAAGATGTAATAAAAAAAGTCATAGTTAAGATGCATAATAATAAATAAAAGGTATTTCTTTAAGGCAACATTTTTGGTTTTATTTAACAATTTTTATTAATGACAACAATTCATTAACTTTTCCGAAGGTTAATTCGGGCATCTTTAATTTTACAAAGAACATATTTATACAACATTTTAATCCTAAAGCTTTGGACAGACGGTTGTTAGATCTGTCAATGTTCTATCAGTGGATTAAAAACGACCTGAAAATTCAAGACTTCCCAAAGAATTTTTTTTGGCGATACGTGAAGATAACTTCGGGACGACGATTTGTCAGAAAAGCTCACAATTTCATTATCAGCAGATGGTGTATCAATAACAATGTCTAACAACTATTTAGTAAATTTATTTTTTGAGATATGCCCCAACATCTTATTTCAAAGATTTAACAAATTTTTTAAATACTATCTGACAATGTTGCCATACTAAAAAATTGGCAATTCACACGGTACTCAAATAACAAAACTAAACATTAAAATTATAAATAGAACTATAATTGGAAGTAGTTTTTTTAAGTGTACAAGAAGCAAATTTAACAGAACTTATATTGTACTACAAATATGTGGAATTAAAACTTCCAAACTGTTAATTCCTTGTTGTTATAAAAACACGAAGGACACGACTAAAAATCTCTTTTAATTATAACTTTTGTGTGTTCAAGAACTTACTCTCTAAAATTTTCTTTCGCTAAAGAAATTAAATATATTCTTACCCCTACACCAGATTATTAATTATTTATCGGTAAAGGAATTATATACTTATATCTCTATACGTACCATTAAATTCCTATAATTATTAAATAAACTGAATTGTGTTGCAGAATTAACTATTTAACTATTACTACGTAGAAAATATCTACCCAAAGGTGAGCTACACTAAACCCAATTTAATTGATTTCATTAGTTCTCGTTGAAAGTAATTATAATTAAATTCACCTTTGTAGATTGGCGACCACCTCACTTGCGATCTACAAGGCAGAACTTACATACAGTGGAATTTCTATCACATATATCTTCGCTGTGAGACCTCTGACAATGTAAGTGCGACCCGTCCAAAGTCTGTATGTAATTTCTACTTACTTTTACATAGCTTTGGTCTAGATCCAACACTACCGATATTGTAAGCGAAGGTAGGATGGGTCCAATTACTATGGTAATTCGGAGACTATTTAAATATAAAAAAAGTACCGAAAGTATTTAAAAATTATCTAAGTAGGTAATTGGGACCGAAAATCGTAAATAATCGTAATCAAAAAAATTATAAGCCACAAGCCCAGAAAAAAAATAATTAAAAAAAAATTTGTAAAAACCAGGACAAAAAGTTTCATATTCAAATAAAAAAGTACTCATATAAAATATTTAAAATAGAAATTAATCGAATAAAAAATTATTCACAAGAAACATCAGTTACTAGAAAGCTATTCGAAAAATATAACTCGATTAAAACTTAGTGAAAAAAGGTTCGAATATATATATTATATTACTAAAATCAAAATTATTCGAAAAAATAGAGCTATTTAAATAAAAAATTCCAATCAAAGGTATTTGAATTAAATTATTCGAACCAAATTAAAAGAATTAAAATTATTCGAAGTTAAATTACTTAAATAAATTTATTATAAAAATAAATTAAAAGAATTAAAATTATTCGAAGTTAAATTACTTAAATAAATTTATAAAAAAATATTCGATTAAGCAGTATTGGCGCCAAATTTAACTAATATAATTAACCGAATAAAATGCTTCGAGCTCGCATCAAATTATCGATTAAAAACTGATAAAAATGTAATTGAATAAAAGAATAACTGAATAATTTTACTGACATAAGAATAATTAAAAATGACTACCCGTTTAAAGAAAATTGTTAAAAAAATATTTTAAAAATTATAAAAATTATTGTTACTCAAATAAAAGCAGTGCAATAAAATTAATTCCATTTGAATAATTAACTGAATCGAATTATTTGAATATAATTTATCGTATAAAATTGTCAGTGTGAAAAGTATTCTATCTAAATCAATCATTTAAATAAAAATGATTTGTATATGATTATTAAATCAATAATTATACGAATACAAATTTTTTAAATTAAATTTTTCCAAAACAATCCTAACCGGAAAAAATTATAAAAAATAATTGAATCAAATTGTTAAAAAAAATTACTGAAATAAAATTATTTGAGTAAAAATTACTCGAATACTATTAATCATATTAGAACTGTTCAATAATTAGAAAACATAAATTATAAAAATAATTTTCGAATGAAAAGTATTGGAAGCAAACAATTCTAATATAACTTATTGTATTTAATTGTAATTTAATCAAACTATTTGAATAAAAATTATTCGAATAAAATTTTTCGAATAAAATTATTCGAATAAAAGTGTTAAAGTGTTCGAATAGGAAGTATGTGAATTAAGTTCGCTGAAACTATTCAAATAAATATGATTAAAAAAGTTAAATAAAATAGTTCATTGAAATATTTTCACAATTTAATTTCAAAAAGTTTTATTTGTGTTGGATTAAAACTTTTCAAGAACATGGTTAAAGGCCTGCTGATGATTTTTTATTAGCACCAATGAAATGCTTGCACATATGTAGACAAGTGCAACTCACAACAAGCAAAACCTTTTAAGATTGTTAAGAAATATTATTAGAATGGAGTTATAAAAAAATTCGAGCAAGAATATTCGAATAATAATTATTTTATCAACATTATTTTGAATAAAATTATTAGAAAAAATACAATATTCGAATATATAATAGTATATAATTAATTATACTAATTAAAAAAATAAAAGCAACTTGAACGCAATTATATAAAAACGAAGTGTTCGAATCAAATTATTCGAATAATAATTAGTCGAATCAAACATTATTTGAATACACATTTTTCGAATAAATCTATTTGATACAAAAATTATTCAAATCGAACTGTTCGAATAAAAATTTTTATGATAAACTTATTTCAATACTACTCGTTTATAATTTTTTCTTCATTTAGCAAAATGCAATACGAGTAAACAAATTTTATTTTATTTATTTAAAAAGTATATGTATTTCTTTTTATGGGTGCCCAGATACGTAAGACAGTTAGTTGGTGGTGTACTGGTCTATCGGTGCTGAAATTGATGATTCGATTCTTGCAAAAAAACTCTGTTTTGTTGAACTACAACTGGCAACTTTTAAATATATTGTAAAATGTTAACAATATATAATCTCTTAATGCCATTTCAATAGGTCCCACTGTGGAGAAGATTTAGGCCAATTGCTGCCACAAACAATAGAGTTGTCAAAAATTACTAAAATAAATTAACATCGTTTTTATTGTTGGTTATTTTAAGCTTAAAAATATTTAAATTATACAAAAAAAAAAAACCTGACACACTGGCTTATTGAAATATTCATTTAAAAATTGTAATTTTAATGGATGCCAAGTTCAAAGAGCTTGTCAAAAGTACGAAGAAGAAAAAAAATGAAGAAAACTAAACAAAGGCAAAATAAAAAGTGAGATCTTTTTAAAAGCATCAATTTTTTTAATATTGTTATTAGTTTTTTGTTTACTTTGTTCATAGAAGAAAAGTTAATAATAGTAAAAGATTTATTAAAATGATAATAACTAATTGAATTTATTTTCATTTTGTGTCTGTCAAATAAATATTTACTAAAATATTTGTAACGATTGTTTGAAAGTCAATAAATAAAGTATTATATTATATTATATTATTTTACTTAATATTTTATGGCCTTGTCTGTACATTTAACATGAATGTCTTAACTTTACATCGTATTTACTATATTTTGTAATTTTTATACTTTTTTATTTTTATGTGAAATTGAGAAATTTTCTAAAAAATAAAATAAAAGTGATTTTTATTGGTTTGAGACTTTAAAACATGTTTTCCCAGGCTGCACAACAGTTATATTTATTTATTGGTAAAATACCAACTTCCGATGTAAGTTTTTATATTTTACGCTACACTTGAGAAGTGTATTGCATTTACGCTTATGCCCACTTGAAACAATGTCATAAATGTAGGTATCGTTTCACTCACGAGAAAAAATAAAATATTTATTCATTGAAATGGGTTCACATGTGCTTGTAAAACAGCCCAAGCAGGTCGTTTCGCCACCATGTAATAAAATAGTGTAATGACTAAAACTTAGCTAATCGTAATCATTGATTTAATTATTGACTTAATCATTGATTTAATGGTTACGATTAATAAACGTATTCGCTGGTTACAATTAAAAAAAATATTGAATTTCAATATAAGTTTTGAATTTTGCTTTAACTTTACAGTTTGCTTCCGATTATAGAACTTTTAATTAAATTAATGATCAACGATTAAAGATTAATTTGATTAATCATGCTCACGATTAAAATATTCATGACGATTACTTTAAGCATGGTTTAGATTAATTAGATATTAACAAATCGTTAAAAAATTTATTAATATCAACACTTCCTCCCCTGTAGATCACCGCAGGCTGGTCCAGAATTAAGTTTTATGAAATCTTATGATTTTTGTATACATAATTTTCGGATCAGTGGCTTCGAAGATATAGTATTATTATTTTTATTTTTGAGATCGTTATATCCCACTGAGTGCCATCAGATGAAAACAATTTGCTTATTATACACACCCGCAAGTCTTTATACTGAAACTTATTCACTACTGGAGTAAAATTGTGTTTATTTCCGTAATTTGTTGTGTTTTAAAGCGATTTTGAAATTTTTAAAGCCACATCTCATTTCCAAAGATTTGATCGTAATATTGTACTAAGCTGTATTAGAACAAAAGTATTCCAACAATCTTAAATTCAAGCTCAGTTCTTAGTCAGCCTCTGCAAATGTAATATATTTCAAATTTTCATTGATTCCGCTTCAGGCTAATGTATCGAACCTCGAGTACCATATAATTTTTTACAAATAATAATTTTTGTACAAACAAGAACTTCAATATTGCGCGGTAAAAGCTTTGATGACTGAGTAATGAGTTAAAGTGAAAAGAAACAAATGAAGTAGATACTCTTGACTACTTCTAGCTTAGCGACTTCAAATGTGAGTGAATATAGATACAAATTAAATATATACTATCACTATTAAATTCGTGCTTTTGAAGGAAAGTTTCGGTTTGATTTCAGGTGTTGCAACGGATTTTTAAACAAGAACTTTGTTTTCTAAAACAAAATAAAACAAAAACTTTGATGAAGATGATTCAAATTTTTATTGTATCACGAAGAGAAAAGTTCGGCAATTATGAATGAAAAATGATATCTGGCAAATGTCCACCACGACCACGATGACAGATGTCGATTCTTTCATCAAAGTTTTTAATCACTTTTTGGCAAAATGGCGGCTCTATTTCGTTAATCACATCATGGATTTTGAGTTTAAAAAGCTGCAATCGATTGGAGTGGATCCGTGTAGACTCCGTCCTTAACATAGCCCCACAAAATTCCACTGGTGTTAAATCATTAGATCTGGCTGGCTACTTAACAGCTGATTTTTGTGAAATTATGCGATCGTGAAATTTGGTTTGCAATAAAGTGCTCGTTTCATCGGCTGTGTGACATGTAGCACCATCCTCTTGAAATCACATGTCAGTGATATCGACGTCATCAATAATATGCCAAAAATGAGTTGTTACTGTCTCGCGACAGCGTGATCCATTGACCGTTACCGCATTTCCAGCCTCATAAAAAAACGACCCAATCACGCTTCCAGACAACATAGCGCACCGTACAGTGACACGTTGAATATGCAAATGCTGCTCAATAATCGCTCTAGGATTTTCAGAAGCCCAAATGCGGCAATTTTGTTTGTTGACGTACCCTGACAAGTAAAAATGGGATTCGTCTGAAAAAAATTATTTTTTCAGAAAAGCCATCAGGATATTCCTGAATGAATTGAGCGAATCTACGGCGACGTGAATGGTCGGTCGGCTTCAATTTCTGCACCAGTTGACCATTGTAAGGCTTCAAAGCCAAATCATTACGCAAAATTCGCCATGTGGTGGTTTTGGATTACCCCAATTGTTGAGAACGTTGAGGAATTGACAAATTTGGATCTTCTTTAACACTGTGGTTCATGGCTGCAACGTTTTCAGTTGAACGACCCGGTCGAACACACGTTGGTTTTGGCACATTTTGTATTAAGCCTATCCACTTAAATTTAACCACCAAATTCTTAATAGCGGTTTCAGAAGGACGATTGTGTTGTCCGAAAATATCACGAAATGTAACTTTAACAGAACTACCATTTTCATAAGGGGATTTTAATTATTTTAATGCGATTTTCCAGCGAAATTGATGTAATTGCAACAATTGCCAATGCCTCTACTACGAATACGTCAAAAAACTAAATGTCAAAACTATCATGCTGTTGTTGTTGCCATAATTGAAAAAGAAAGTTCTTGTTGAAAAACCCTTTACTTACTGGCATATTACACAACTATAACAAGTTAAAAAATTACTTTCAGGAACACACCTACAATTAAGAAAACACATATTCCTTAACCAGAGATTGAATTGCTGATCATCTGTATACTGCATGATTAACGTACGCTCTACTACTGCGCAACTTAAAGAAACATTTAATAGTTTCTTTACTAGGAAGCAGTTTTATCGCTACTTTAGAGTAATGCAGATGGTATATTGTTTTTGGTAGAACTCATAGTCATGGTTTTGTAAAATAATTACAACTGCTACCATAACCAGCACCTAGAAACCAATACTGACAGAAGTTCATTGATCGTTGCATACAAACTGTATGTAAAATTAATTGTCCGCAGTGGTTGAGGTGCCGGTTATATATATGAGGGTGCTGTTGGCTGAATTACTTAGCACGTTGACTACAAGGCAAATAATGTCTAGAAACGTGGGTTCAAACCCCGTTTCAGGCAAGCTATAATATCCAGCATTTTTCAGATGTGCATTAGAATTCCATTGTATTTGTTGTTGATGAACTGTTTAAGTGATGAAGACATAGCACTGGTCACTGAACAATACTGGCAGCAATTGATACTGGTGTGGCAAAATCGCCGGCGAAGTAAAATAATTAATAAAATGGCTACAACAGCTTAAAACACATTTAATGCGCCTACTTGACATCAGAGGCGCTGCTACACTGATCTAAAAACTAACACAACGCGCAATATCAGAGTTGTACGAATTAATCTATCTCACTTTCACCATCTGTCCTCTCTCACTACCCCTTTCCCAAAAAAGGTGACACACCTATTGGTTGGTAGGCATACTAATTGCCTGAGTGCTATTTAAAAAAAATCCACACAAATGGTCACTAAAAGAGGTACCACATTTATAAATATCAAAAATGCCACCATCTGTTGTATTTTTTTTTAGTATAACGTAGTTTGAATTTTTAACACTTTTTCGTAACTTTGGCCCAGCAACATTCCCAAAGCTATTAATTTTAGTTTTTCTAACTCCCTCTGGGCCACACCGTGTCTGATTGGATTTTTTTCTCTTTGGTAAATTCACTTTTTAGCAATAGAACTTTCCGAGCTATTTGCCTTGGAAGGCTAATGGCAAATAGAAATCGCCGCCAAAACTTTGAATATTTTTTTCAGCTGCAAACATTTTAAATTACTCCAAGCGGTTTCGTTTCGTCACCATCAGTTTTTCCATCCATAATTGGGTTTATTTTTTCACAGCACGGCGCCTTTTATTACTCGTATGTTCCGGATGTTTTTTTCGATTTATATGACTTAATCTGTTTCCGAAGCCTCTAAACATGTCTTCCCTCTTCCACGGTACAATGCTGTATTTGAGCCATCTATCAAGAATGTTGTTGTTGATATTATATTTGTTCAATTCATAAGCTCAGCCGTATGACGTATCGTTTAAAACAAAACGATATTTGTTAATGTGCTTGTGAACAGCCAAATTTGTTGTATCGTCATTTTGTTGTATTTTAAATGTCAATTCAATGTAGTCAATTTATTGTGAGTAAATACTTTATGTCGAACAACAAATTTCTTTTTATCAAATAAAAAATAAAAATGAAATTTATATTAATCGAGATTGCCTCGATATCTTTTTTCAAAGATTTAAACAAAAGTTTTTTAAATCTTTAAAAAATAAAAAGTGAAACTGGAAAAAATAATTTAATTAATGCGTTATGCCACCAATATAATTTCGATATGTTAATGATTGATTCAAGTAAGTGCATCTTTATACTTCTTCCACAATAGTTGACACTCAATTCAATTTATAATTTTACGCGAAATAGTTAAAAACTTTTTCGCGACAAACAATTTTTATTAAAATGATTTGTAAATTAAATTGAAATGAATCAAGTATATGTTTGTCTATAAGAAGAATTTATTTTCTGGGTTTACTTATCACATATTTAAAAGATTTTTACAAATTAATCTAACAAATAGAATTTTTTCATACCTGGCCTCAGTACAACCATTTATAAAACATATAAAATTCAAACGTACAATTCTAACACACTTTTGTATGAAAATTAGCAACAACAAAAATACTATACTGTATAATTAGAACGATTACACAACACATACGACGTTAATACGAGCATGTGAATTGAACAATTATTATTGTTGTATTATAATTAGATAACAATCATAATCATAATCATAGTTTTGAAAAATGCGAAATAAATTAACAACGTACCTATTTTATTGACCACATAAATATTGTTATTTTTAATAAATTTTTTATGAACGCTAATAAAAGTGACTGTAAATAGCAGAATTTCTTATGTTGAATAAAGCACTGCTGCCAGCGTTCTCAATTTCCGCTATTTTAGAAAAAGAAAAACAAAAGAACAGAAAAATTGTAACCGGTATATCAGGGTACCTACTTTAATGGCCACATGTGTAAGTGTAGATGCGTACAATGTTGCCATAATTTTTTTTTGCATATTGAGCAATAGAAATTAATCGACTTGGAAGTTGTAGTCAATAGTTCATGTTTTAAAGCAAACTTTACAGTTTGATCGAGAAACTGTGTCCGCTTAACAGGTTAAACTTAAATTTTTTGCTAAAGTTCAACTCATCCAGCCCCCCGGTCTAACATAAACTTTTTCTTCACTTTATGTTGGTACAATGTCCATTCAATCCTACATTTAGTTGCAGACTCATTGCACTAACTACATTAAACTTTGAGACTTTGTTTATTTGTTGCACTTGCTTGCGAACGTTGTTGCAGCATCGCTTACAACATCTACCACTAAACAGGTTTATTTAGACTTGATTTATTTTTACACTCGCACAATGAAGTGCTTTTAAATCTAAATATTTACGTTCGCTTACGAGAAGGTATACTATTTCGTTTGTTCAGAGATTTATTGTAAGCAGCTTTACTACTTTGTTTTATAATAAACAAAATGTTTAAAAAACTGATTTGTCATTGCATGCATTTTGTGTTACAGTACGGTTGCAACATGCTAAATATTTTTATATTTATTTTTTATTTTTTTCCTGTAGTAATAATGATGTACGAGACGAGTACAGTTAAGCTATTTGCAACATGGGCTCTTTAAGCATTGACTAAATATTATGACTTTGAAAATCATGTTTAATTTTTCTTATGTAGATTAGTTATGAAAAATATTTAAATGTCTTGACAAACTTTTGAATAAAAATTTACAAATAAATAATTTTGTGTTAATCGTTTTTGTTTATGTTATAAAAAGGAACTAGTATTTCCTATGGCTACGCAATAAAAGTACAAAAACATAAAACAACTTCAATATTCAACTTAAAACTTATTAGCTCTTTCTTATTACAAATCCTGCAGGAAATGTCAATAGTGAAATTATACTGATTATCTATTGACGATGTCACTACTACTACAGGCAAATTATACCCCAACTAATGCTATCTACTATTGACATTTAATACAGGCTTGTCCTGCGAAATCTACCAGAAGACTGCGTCAATACTGACTTGATAGTTCTTGTGGGACCATATAGAGAAAATTTCAATAGTATGATTGTGCTGTCTTACTATTGACGATATCACCACATTGTGGGAAATGTCCGTAGTAAAAATTTACAGATTCACTATAGACGCTGTCACCACCTACAAGAAATGTAAATATCAAAATTATACTGACGATGTCACCAATACTGTTTTATTTTAATTTATTTAAAATAATATTTAAAAGTAAAATAAGGTATAAAATATTTTACAATCTTCTTTGACGTTTACTTCCTTATTGTTAAATGACATAAAACGAACTTCATTTCGTTCTAAATTAATCATTTGTTTTTAACCGTTAAACATTTTCTCTATCTTTCAAAAACAAAAAAAAAACAATATGTTGACAGTGTTTCCAAAAAGACACCATTATTGTTGACAAAAACATTGACATGTATACACTTAACCCCGTGCTTCCTTCAGGGAAGTTTCTCTATCTCATTTCTATGCAAAAGCAAATTGGACAAGCACAAATGCACACTTTGTTTGTTTTTCAACTTGACGCTGCCACATGCATGTGTAATAAGTGTGCATGTGTTAGTAGCAACTTCAAACGCTTACAGCTCCGAAAATACTGAACCGATTTAAATAAAATTAAAATTGTGTACATATATGTAAAAAAATTTTAAAAACATTTAAATTGTTTCTATATAGGTTACGTATTGCGGGCGCAAAAGGGATTTAAGAAAACGTGTTTGGCTATTAATTATATAGATATGCGGAAGTAAAGTTCTGGTTTTACTTTTTATTAAAATATTTGGTTTAATAGTAAATATCTTACATAGAAAAACACAATTGAATTCTCAACAAAATTTACATAGAAAACGTAAATTTTTAATCTTTGAATATGAAAACTGTAAATTAAATAAACAAAACCCTTACGGTTTTTAGTGGCTACGAGTTTTTTATATTTGATTTGATATTCAGATTTGAAAACATATATTTTTTTATTTTTTCTCAAGATTTAAAAATTGTAATATTCAAATCAATAGGGGTCTAATTACCGCTTTCGATATCGAGTAACTATCGAGCAAACTCGATACCTACCGAGTTGCCTAATGCCATCATCGCCTTCGAATCGAGTTTTCATACTAATTGTAAAAGATTTTAATAAATTTGTTTGCAAAAAAAAATTCAACTGGAAACTAGAATTTTTGTTATTTTAAATAAAAGTGCGTGTTCTATAGAAAATGGATTAACATTTTTATCTTCGTCGGAGTCAGAAGACGAATATGGTTTGGTACGTATTAGGAAACAAATGCGGGATAAGAGTGACTGACGTTCTATCGTTGCCAGCAAAAGTGTAACAAATTTTGTATTTTGGATCAAATAAATTCCTGAGTGTATATTTTTTGAGCAGCGGCTCAGATTTTCGAAGGAGGGATTCAATTATGTCTTATCGCAATAAAATTTTTCTGGGCACATATTGACGGCAGTGCCACCAAAGGTGCAGTTAGCCGCAATATTTTTTTTTACATTTTAAGTACGACTCGTATTCATAGAAAGTAGAAAATACTTGAATTTAGTACGGCGTTTTTCTTTCTGTGCACCCATTGCATGTTTTTGCTATTTTCGGTTACAATTATTTAGCGTTAACGAGATAAAGATATCATACATGATCCCATATGCATTTCAGTATATTTTTTGTATGCTTTGCTTTGATTTTAAAATGGTTTGAAAAATACTTTTAGTATAATTAACCCATCTATGATGTTAAAGAGAAAAAATTACCTATTTGCCGGAATTGATGTATAAAAAAATCATTAATTAAATATCGATGCTAAAAGAAATATTTTTATGTGAATTTAGCAAACAGACCTTACAAAATTTGAGTTTGAACCTCAAAGGTGCATGCGTTAGAGATATCACATCTATCGCAAGTTTTTACCATGTTAATTTTAGACCAAGTGGATCTAAGTGGAACCAACATAGATGTCCTTCAAATAAAAAAACAAATCTCATGTATGTATATCATTGTAACCCTAATGTACGTATCGTTGGTTGAAATGTAACACCAAGTAACTGATAAAAATATCTAAACATGCAACAATTATTATGAAAGTTATTTCAAATCTTTGTTAGTTACGTGGCTTTGCAAATCACTTAGCCATTATGTATTTGCGAAATTTTGCTTTTTTATGGAAATTTATTTATTTTGTGAAGTTAAAATAGTTTTGTGAATTTTTTAAGTTTTGGTAAAATTTCTACAATATCAAACCCTTAACGACAAACGATCGCAAGCGTGAAAGAAAAAATTCTGCGAAGTAAATTTTTTGTAACATATTTTGAAACATTTTTTTATGACTGTACATGTGTTTCAATAGTTATCAAAACTTTTTAAACTATCGGTTCATCTATTTGTAATACATCAATTTCAATTTCAATAATTTTTAATAATATGGCGCTAAGTAATCTTTATAATTTAAATTATGTGTCGAGCTCTCAACCGGTTCAGATTTAAGAACTTATTTCCAATTTTCAAGACTCTGCTGAGGGATGATACAATTGACACTAAAATGGAAAAAATCATATTATTATTCCTAAAATATGTTCGAAATTTCGAATTTATGATCGAATCTGTGTTTTAGATCGATTTCAGTTTCGTTAAAAAAACATAGTTTTTGTTAATTCAATAATTTGAATTTCAAATAAAACTTTTTAATATAATTGAAAGTATCAATTAAATTTATTAATCGAGATATGCCTGGATCAATTATTTCATAATGTGTTTTATTTCATACATATCTTTGATGTTTTAGAATATTTCTACAACAAAAATTGTTACAAACACAGCTTCACAAGAGGATTGAATAAATGGTAAAATAAGATTTCACATCTCATTAGCAAGGCTTGCAAACGGGGAGAATTCTAAATTTTTTTCAAATATAGATATCTTTTTATTTTTTATTTTAGATAGACAAGCTGATGCAAATCAAATAATACCAAAATTATCATATTTATCGTCTTAGAAGTCAACTGGATTATTTACAATTTCCCCTAACGCCCGTGGCGAACTTGAAGAAGCTGTGCAATAAGAGTCAATTTTCTTCAAAAGACTAGTAGTTAAACGTTTTACCAGCTTTTCTTTCCAAACACTTTTCAAAAACCAGTTTAATTTACTGGAGTTCGACACAACTTTACAGTTAAATTGTCTTTAAACATGGAATATATTTTCTTTATAAATATTTTTACACACACTTTATCTTCGTTTAATGTTTTTTTTTTGTCTAAATTTCTTTATTTTTTTTGAGTTCATCCTTACCTTGAAAGCTAAAAAATTATTTGGTAAGCTAAGTTAAAGTATTTATTTCTTTATAATCCACAAAAAGTGATCTTTGGAAGGATAATCCAAGTATTGCGACAACAGGAACTCGTTGCAAAATTTTGTTGTTTTTAACTACAAGCGTTAATGATGATTGTAAGCAGCACTTTATTGAAAAGTTTAAGTTTATTTCTTGTTATATTTTTTTACGTTTAAATGGGGAAAGAAATGATCAACCGACTCGAATGAGTTAAAATCTGCAACTGAGTACAAAAGAAACATGTTTTACTGCTATATAAATCGTATGATCGTGTTCCATTGCAGTTGGCTAAAAAAGCTAAAAGAAAAAAAATTGTCTTAAAAGAAAAAGCATTAAACATGACGAGTTAGTTATGTACGAATGTTTGAATACCAAAAACTTTAACGAAGTTCCGCAGGTGAGCAAACGAAGTGTAAAATACGACTAGTGCTCGTGTATGACTGACTGTAAGAAAGAAAACAGTAAGTAAATGTTGCTAACAGTTTTTGTTGTTGCCGTTGTTGTTGTAGCAACTAGTGGTATTTGAGGTTTTGCTTAAATTCGGCGTAATGAAATTTAAACTTCATACAACATGTTTGCTTATTTCTTAATTCGCACAGTGGTCTGAATGTATTTAATATACGAATTGCGTTGTAATTCTTAGCCAAATAGTTATATAACGCAAAGAAGTGGCCTGTGAAGATTAATTATATCCAGAATAAAAATAAAAATATGGTGAGATAATCAAACCAAAAGGATATTTGCGCTGGATGGAACAATCAATCGGATTCACGCCACTAATCGCAAAGTATGCTAGACAACTATCAAATAGATACAATATATTTTTCCTCCATGCAGCCGCGTTATATGGAAGACACATGGGCAGACACTAATCGTCTTAGAAGCATTCACTGAGATTCAATTGTACCATCTCTCAGCAGAGGCTTAAAAATTGTAAATAAATTTGTAAATAAGTAAAGTGGAAAGCTCGACACACAATTTATATTATATGGTGTTACATTTTAGCCAACGATATGTACATTAGGGTAACAATGATATATATGAGAGTTTTTTTATGTGAAGGAGATCTATTATTAAAAAAATGTTTTATTATTGAAATTGATGGATTATAAATAGATGAACCGATAGTTTAAAAAGTTTTGATAACTTTTGAAACACATGTACAGTCATAAAAAAAATGTTTCAAAATATGCTACAAAAAATGTACTTCGCAGAATTTGTTCTTTCATGCTTGCGATCGTTTCTCGTTAAGGGTTTGATATTGCAGAAATTTTACCAAAACTTAAAAAATTCACAAATATATAAACAAATTTCCACAAAAAAGCAAAATTTCGCAAATAATGGCTGAGTGATTTGCAAAGCCACGTAACTAACAAAGATTTGAAATAACTTTCATAATAATTGTTGCATGTTTAGATATTTTTATCAGTTACTTGGTGTTACATTTCAGCCAACGATATGTACATTAGGGTTACAATGATATATATGAGATTTGTGTTTTTTTATTTGAAGGAGATCTATGTTGATTCCACTTGGTGTCATATTAACATGGTAAAAACTTGCGATATATGTGACATATCTAACGGATGCACCTTTGAGGTTCAAACTAAAAATTTTGTAAAGTTTATTTGCTAAATTCACATAAAAATATTTCTTTTAGAATCGATATTTAATTAATGATTTTTTCTTATACATCAATTCCCGCAAATAGGTAATTTTTACCTCTTTATGATCATAGAAGGGTTTATTTTACTAAAAATATTTTTCAAAACATTTCAAAATCAAAGCAAAGCATAAAAGGTTACACCTTTAGCATCATGTATGACATGTGAATAGATAGACGAATTTACTACTCTTGACAGGCTCATGTTATTTTCTGGACCTTAGAGAACTGCCATCAGCACAAAATTGTGTTCGAGAGCGAGTAGGCAAGCTCCAATTTTTTGGTATTGTGTTAACGTGACGTCGATGTGGCCAAGTAGAATACGGGTGATAGATTTATTTGAAAACTTATGGGGAAGCCTTGCAGCTAAAGTACATGAAAAGGGAAGGCAGTTTTCGACTGTTAATGAGCTGAAAGAAAAAAATCAAAGAATGTTGGTAGAGTATTGAAAGTGAAACTTTTCGAAGCCTTGTAAACTCAAAGCAAAATAGAATATTTGAAGGTTGTCCTACCAAATATTAGTACATAATAACTTTTAAGATTTTGTAAATAATTTTATTTTTTTTATTTAAAGAAAACTACGTTCAAACGAATGTCTCTTAATTTTGTGTTTTTTTTATAGATTACGTATTACGAATATGAAAAATGTTTAAGTTTTGATTACTTTTTCTAAGCTAATAAACAACTTAATCGTTTTGCTAAAAAAATAGTCAAAGCCCTTTTAGTTTCTTTTAAAATAGAAGCAACCATAGTGCGGTCAAACGAATGTCTACACTCTTACACTCAAAATAAAAATCAATCCATCCGTACTTAAATCAATCCTAAGCGGTGTTAAAATTACGGTAATTCAAGATTTACTAAAATCAAGTACAGAAAGATTGATTTAAGTACGGACGTATTTAAATGCTCAATTTAATTTAAGAATGCTTTTAGTTGATTCAAGATTTTCACGTGAATAAAGAATTTCGTACTAATTTTAAGAAACTCCAGGATTGGTTATCTAAAGTAATCCCGTTTTTGACTTGATTAAAGTACATTTTATTGTTATTTGTACTCAAAATTTTGAGTACGACTCGTACTTAAAGTAAGTGGAAAATACTTGAATTTAGTACAGAATTTTGCTTTCTGTGTAGGTTATGGCTAAGTTAGAAGTTTGCCTAGAAATAAAATGCACTTTTAACTGTCAAGAACTCGGTCCTTTTTTAATCTTAATACTTTCAATAGCCAAAGTTTTTGGATAGGAACTTGGCTTAAGTTTTTGTGCGGATTAATTTTTATGTACATCTTTTACTTCATCAACGATTTTTAGATACAAACGAGTCTTCCTCTACTTATTTTATCTCTTCCATTTTTCATATTTTAACACTAAATTGTTTTAGGTACCCTTTTCAAAAGAGGAAATCTAAACAAAAACTGTTTTTTTATGAAAAGAAGTAAACATTATTTTCAGTGAAAGCATCGTCAGCCCGACACCAAAAACCGTCAGTCGAATTATTCGAAAATATAAACTATTTGAAACCGGTTAATTTTTTTAAGAGCAAAAGCCGATAAACCGCTTCCGGCTTTTATTACACTTTATTCGATTGCTAATGTCGACAGTTTAATATAATTTTAATTCGAAAATTAGATTTAATAGTATACAGAAATTTTCGACTCAGTTTTTGGGCACAAAATATTTCTCATTCTTAGAATAACGGTAAATCAAAAAGACTATTGCACTTAAGCACAAGATTTTACAAACACGTTTAGTTTTGAATTTATTTATCAAAAACCAAACTAAGAAAAAAAAAACAAAAAAAGCCTTACTTGTTCTGCAAAGTTTCGTTTACAGAGTCACCAATGGTAAGAAATTGGGAGTTGCGTTAAGCGAGGGGTTGCGCATACCGAGGGTTGCGTTCAACGAGGCTACACTGTATATTTTTTTAATATGTATTTCATTTACATAAATTTGGTGCTAATGCTAAATCCTCAGTAGACCTTAAATCATATTTTTTAAAAGTTTCAAACCTTTTATCTTTTATGAAAACTTTTAAAAAACCAATGAGAACTTCTTTTACTTTTGTAATTTTTGAAATCCTCATTGAAATTCGTGGAATACTTATTAGCAATATTGATTTAAAATGTAGAAATGTTGTCCTTACACTACACAATGTTGATTTTATAAAATCCAAAGTTTATTTGATGTATTAATTTTTCATTTTAATACGAAGCTGAGTTGTGTAAACTCAACATTGCACAATGTTATTTTAACTACGAAAAATATTCAATCTTCTATTTTCTCGTTCAAATTTTCAAGTTTTAAACATTGGATCAGTATGAATATATATTAGCTTTCAACAAAATCAATATTGTTTCATAAAATTACGTGACATGAAATCAACATTGTTTGATTTTGATTTTAAATTTTTTTTCTGTGTGTAGTTAAAATTGATCAAATAAATTAAAAACTCAACTAGTATTTATCAAAACAAAAAACATTCCACAATACAAATAACTCTCGTATCGTTTTTCAGTCATAATTTGTACACATACATACAAAATATTCTGTACGTAAAATTAACTGAAATTGTAATTTAAAATAAATGAAAGTTCACTCATTTTTCATCTAAATTGAACCAAAAGTTCATTTAATTTTTAATGTTAAAAAACTAATTGACTTAAGCACGCAAAAATAAAAGATTTTTCCTTTGTTTGTGTAGGAGAGAAAATCTCAAACAAATCAAATAAAGCAAAGAAAGAAAAAAAAACAGCACTTGAAAACAACGGATAATATTGAATGTAACCGAAAATCCGTATTAATATGTCCTTAGTTTTTGAACGAATGATAGAATCAGTTAAAAATAAAATTACTTAAAATTTTAAATGTTTATTCTTTTAAAAATGACTGAACAGATTACATGAATAACGTACAGTTCGTTACTGTTATAATATTGTGAGTGTATAAATACAAATTTGAATTCACAATCAACCGAGCCACCTAAACAGTGGCAGATACAGGGAAACGCACATGAACACTGATGATGGGAGTGTAGCGACTCCCCAAAAATAACGTTGTTTCTGTTCTGCCGTGTAAGTTGAAATTAATTGATGTCAAAATTTTCCTTTGTTCCTTTGGAATATTGTCTCATGTTCAATTCTTTCTGACTAAAAATGTTACGAACTTTAGACAAAATAATAATCACTTTGGATTAAAAACTACTAAAAATTTGCTGTTGTTGTCGTTGTTGTTGTTGCTGTTTTGTAAATTAATTAAACTAAAAAATAAAATAGTTTTTTTTTTGGACAATAAACTTTAAAAAAATAAAGTTTTTGTTACATGAATAATAAAGCACCACTGTGCCTGCTTCGTAAAAGTAAATATCTGAAGTTGCTTTTACACATATGTATAAGACTTGAATTATTTTGAAAATTGAAATTTCAAATGAAGATGTAAAACGACGTGAGTGTGTGTGAACACTCGTATGTATATGAATGGTAAGTGAGAACGGATATTTGTGTAAGTTGATTGCAATTTTGTGGTGTATTAATCACCACGAAGAAAATTAAACCAAATATTAAATATGAAAGAAAATGATAATATCGGTTATAAATTTATTTCTATACATACAAACATACATCCATACTTATGTATGTCTATTTAAAAGACAGACAAATGATGATTAATCCGAAAGGAATGCAAGCAAAAATTAAAACAGTGGCAAAAATTTGATAGCGTCTTGTTTAATTTTCTTCTTTTTATTATTTCTGTAATTTCTTTTGTTGCAATTGCTGAAAAGGAAAATAAAAAACTGAAATTTTTGACCATTAACATTAACTGCGTGTCGAACGAGTGTGGAGCAATAATAATCAAGCAACAAGTGTTAATAACTAAAAAGAGTAATGTTGAGTGTTTCCACACACTTTTCCAATTCGGTTGGTTAGCAGTTGGAATGATTTTGTAGTAGAAAATATTAAATGAACAAAAAACAAAACAATAAATATAATGAAAATAAGTTATAATAAGATATGAAACTAATTACATTGCTAACTAGACATACAGAATTAAAGTATGTATAATAAATACGAGCAGATAAGTTAATATTTTCAAATAAATAAAAAATTTTGAATTCGGAAAAGAATACCCTACATTGATTAATGGACAATTTGAATATATAGATTTCAAATTAGTTGAGAATTAAATAAAAAAATCCTTTGTAATACTAATTTTCTTACTAAATATGCAAAATTATTCATTCAGAAACAACATAAAACATAAAAGTCTTTCCAAGAGCTTAATACTGAAATTTAAATTATCTGGTCCGAGTCCATTGGGTAAATTACGGTATTCGATATCGAACGAAATTCCATACAACATTTTTTGAATTTTATATTATTCATATTATGACAGTCATACACAGAAAACCTAAATTAAATGTTAAGTCACGCTATTCAATGAATTAGAAGCTATTTTGTCTAGATAATTACATACAAAGAAATTTTGTAAATTCTACAAAAAATTTACAATAATTTAATTCAGAAAAAAACAGATTTATTTTTCAGTTGAAAAAATTCATTCGGTTTTTTAAATTCATAATCAAACTTTTTCCCAAAATTAATATTTAACATATGTTTGTACCACTTACAACTCCCACAATAGGTTGTGAATTGGGCAAATGATTTTCAATGAGCGCCACATAAAAATTTATGAATTTAAAATTTTAAACTCAAAATTTTTAACTTTTGGTAATTTGTTAGCAGTGAATACAACCGAGAAAAGATTTACTGAAAATAGTATATTTTTAAGAAACAATGGTTGAAATTTTTTAAATTGCTTCCATTTAAACTTTTTGTTTTGCTTACAAAATAGAGTTACCGACTTAATCGTATAGGAACATTTTTGGGGAAACAGTTAACTTTTATTATTATTATTTTAATGATATTAATGCTCTATAATTAACACACTGACGTTTTGTATGTTAAATTTTTTTCATTTCAAATTAATGATACCAAATTGTTACATTTCAAATCCTTTTTTGAAAAGTGAAATAAAAAAAAAAATATTATTTTTTTGCTAACACAACAACACAACTTCTAAATTTTTTTCAATAAGTTTCAATAATAAGGTTCTGCCGTGTAAGTTGAAATTAATTAGTGTTAAAAATGTTCTTCTAATAACGTAGTACGTTGACAAACATTGGCTTTCTAAAAAATTTCTTTCATACTCGTATTTAAAAACACAGCGCAACATACAACATTTTATCTGAACACATTTGAAAATTATATTTTGATATTTGTTTAGTTAATAACAAATCACAATCGCTTGTGTTTGTTTTTTCTTTGTCTGGTCATAACTGAGATTTCATTTTCATTCAGCGACAATCACTTATGTCGATACAATTTGTTTTTAGAGAACACAATTTCGTTGTCTAAGATGGTTTGTTTTTTCATATTGTGGGATCTGATCCATAAAAAAATGTGTAGTAAAAATTAATTGGAATATTGACATAACCTAAATATACATTATTGTATAAAAAACAAATTTAATTTTTAATTCTAATGTCGTAGCTACAAAAATAACGAATTTTTGATCTCCTGAAAATTTAGGTTTTTATACATCCGCTTTTATTCATGAAAACCACAAAATTATTTATTTGAAATGATGAAACTTAAATTACTCTTTTTAGAGTTCTACAGTAATCCAGAAAAATTTGCATTAAATGCTTAACAGGGTAACACTGTTTATCATTTTGACATTTACTGGCATGCAAATGCCAAATTTTCACTTGCATGCAAATTTAGCTGCCACTGGAGCTGCCATTGCGAAAAATATGGGTGTATTAGTAAAAAAATGTGAGTGTGTTGAGTTTTTCCAACTGGCAGTGGCTCTTGTTTTTTTAATTGCGAAAAAGAGTCTTTGACAAAATTTGTAAAATACTAATCTACTCAATCAACAAAATCTGACAAAAAAATTTGCTATTCATGGATATATTCAGTTGACAGGTTGCTGATGAAAGGAAGTAGTGGTTAGATCCCACTTGGGTCCTTTTGTGTTTACCTGGGGAAGAAGAATATACTAAAAGATGAATAAAGGTGCGAAAGTATACGGAGATGAAGTTGAAAGGAAATAAGAAATCTTAAAATGAAAGGTCGTAGATTCTAAGCGGGTGAGGGTCATTACAAAAACCACCCACTGCTTTGAAGGAAGCAACTTCCATATATGACAACTCAGGAAGACTACTGAAGCATCTTTTGGCAAATAAGCGAAGGCGATGCTGTGCTAGCTCTTCATCATTAAAGTTTTTCTTTAACAAAAAAATATCAAAAAATTAAAGTCACACATTCACTTTTTGGTCGATGTATATTGATCATAAAGTAAGTCTTCTCATTTTTAAATTAAAGAATTAAAAAATAAAACTAAGAGTTGCTTATAAAAGCGTATCGTAAGTGTTTTTTGATGAAATCGTAACGGTTGAGTTAAAAAACCGTTGATGTTTTTCTGCTTTCGTTTGTAATTTTATGAAAATAAATTAACAGTGAGCATGATGGTCGAAAGAAATATGGACAGGTTTTTCATTTCGATCGACACAAACTAAATCAAGCAGACATTTGTTGTTTGCTGTTTGTTGTTTGTAAAAGTGATTGTTTGTCTTACAATTCAAGTTCGTTGCTTAAGTCTTTTGTTTTTTATTCGGCGATGTCTGCACTTTTAAATAATATAGTTCAAAATATTAAAAACTTAAGTAGAAATTGTTAATTTCATTCGCATAAAAAGGGCAAACTTAATTTAAATTTAGTTTAGCAACTACACGGAAAAAGTTATTAAAGTTGTTAAATAATTTTTTTTTTGTGGAACTCAATACTTAGCAGACCACTTACATACAATGTTTACACATTTAATTACTTTTGTGAAATGTCTTGTTTTCGTACCTACTTTTATTAATTTTTTTTTATTTTATTATGTTACTGTTTTGACATCGTTTCTCTATTTTTAGTTTAACACTTTCGTTGCTGGTTTTTATATTTCTATTTAATGTCATTATTGTTGTTGAGTCTTTAGTTTGCCCTTAATTAAACAAAAATGATGGCTAATAATGTAAAAAGTAAAAGAAAAAACCTTACAATTATTCAAAACATTTTAACAGTTCGCTGAAGTGTTTAATACACATGCAATAGTCGTGTCTTTGATTTAACATTTGGTTGCATCTTTTTTTAATTTTTCAGTTAAATATTTTTTTTTGCTATTAACAAAACCAAAATAGTTGAAATATAATAATGGTAAACATTAAGAAAAGAAACTATATATAAAAAAGTTTCTTTTTTAATTTTTTGCTAAAGAAAATATAAAAAAAAAATATGTTTGCAAAAACCATTACTTGAAAATCTTAACTTACCAGCGAGAAAATGATTCACACACTTTACATTTTATTTATTTACACTTCATTCACCATGTGCATGTTTATATAGTTAATGTATCTAAGTTTGTATGGTTGTTAGAGTCTGTGTCTGCATGTAAAATTAACCAGCCATTGAACTTGGAAATGTTTAAAATTTATTCCAGTTTTTATTCATATCTACAATTTATTTCCAATATTATTATAAATATTAATCGTTGCTAACACGGAAACTTAATTTATTTATTTTTTTAAAACGGAAGAGACTAAAAAGATAATTTTTTTTCTTAATTTTGTTTTGTTATTAACTTCAAATCCAATTTACTTAAATAACTAAGAACTAAATCATTTACAAGATATTTTGGTTAAGCAACATCATGGCTAGTTATGTGATTTTTATGTATAACCTGTATCTGTAGAGCTTGTAACAGATGGAAGCATATATTCAAGCATAAATGAAAACAACCAACTATTTAATTCGAACAGGAAGTGCTTTACTTTATAAGCTGTTTACATAATCTTAATTGAAATCGTCATTCTTCTTCTAGTCTGTTAAGCCCAAATTTTCATAAATGTGTCTCCACACGGAAAAAAAATTTCATAAATTCATATGGAGTTTAATTGAAATAGATCCTATCACAGAAATTGTTCATTTAGATCCTGCTGGTGTTGAAAATTACAATTATTTCTGTTGAAAAAAATTTAAACAAAGAATCTATATTATTAATAGGCAAACATGTTTTTTTAGATCCCTTTTGCGGAGGTAATGCTGAAACGATTTTGGAAAGATTTATATGTTCTTAATCGGGGTTTTACATAGATATGCACAATCTTAATTTTATTTAAATCGGTTTGTTATTTAGGGAAATTAACGCCAAGAATCTCTTGAATCGCTTGACAGGTTTTGGTCAAATTTGTAACAAACGACGTGGGTTTTAAGTCTTCAAAAAGCAGTGAACAAAATATATCCATTTGACGAAGTCTTTTTAAGTTATTAAATAAAAACGCTTTTTTCGAAATTTTTTGACATCGATAACTCTCGAACGGACTAACCGATTTTCATTTAATTTGCAACGATCGACGTTGACTTTTTATGTTAAGAGTTAATTCGATTTTGGACTTCATTGGTCGAGCAGTTTAGAATTTATGTTATAAAAACTTATTTCCGAAAATTTTATTTTCGAAATCTAACGAAGCGAATTGGATGATTGTAAAAACATATTTGAATGCACTCAATACATTTAATACATTTAAAATGCCTCCAATATGGTTCCGATCTATTGAGTCCTTTTTAAGTTAGAGATATTTACATACACACACACATACATCCATACGGACATCATCGCGCATAATTGGCAATCACATTACAATATTTTTAATTTCACAAAATGTGTACAAGCCTTAAAGGGAATGTTAAAAGCGAATTCCATACTTTTCTACTTAGATTACTCAGAATTTATCCACATTTTAAATTAAATCATTAATTTTTTTAACCTCAATGAAAATTTCAAAAGTTACAAAGGATTATTTTTAAAATTTATGCTAAATTTACAAAAAAAATGTCAGAAAGGGTACACAAATGAGCAAAATACAACCAAAACTTATAATACCTGTACAGAGAAGTAAAGCTTGTAAAGATTTCTTTTAAACAATTGACTTAGTAACAAAGAAAATCGTGCTAATGGCCGAGTAATAAGTCGAGAAAACCCGGTTTTTGGGTTCAATTCGATTTTAGCGACCTCTAAAGCTCTTCCGAAAAATCTTAAAAAAATCACAAAAATACTTTATCCTATAAGCTTTCAAAAATTGCTGAAGCAAGAAAAATTATTTTTGGGACACACTAATGCACACTTATTACACATGCATGTACCACGGTGAAAACTGGAGTTAGACAAGGTTGTATCTTATCACCTCTACTTTTTAACTGTCTCCTCGATGCTGTGATACAGAAGGCAACAAGCCATCATAAGAGAGGTATTATGTGGGGCTTGCAAGAACGGCTGGAGGACCGTGATTATGCCGATGCCCTATGTCTACTTAACCACTCATTCTCAAAATTTGTAAGTTTTTGTATAGTTTTGTTAAGTTTACACAAGAGATTGTCTTCATTTAGATCCACATTTTCTTCTTCCAAAATATCATCGTCTGATACATTTTGATCAGATTCAATTCAAAATAATCGATCATAGGGGACTCCTACTGTATTAAGATAAAGAGTAAGTGTACTAAGTACTTTAATTCGCCTCTCGTTTATTCTGGCCTTAAGGCAAGCAAGTAAATCTTTTGTAAAGGACTTATTCGCCTTTTCTAAATTGTTGATTAAGAACTTTATTATTCCATTCAACCCATTTGATGTTGCGGAATCTTTACTGATCTTTTTAACGGTCGCAAATTATTACACATTGCTGAAAGTATAAATATTTCCTTGTCTGTAAAAACAAATAACCCGTAATCTGATAGTGCATGGTTTGCACATTTATAAATGCGATGGAAATTTTCAATCATATTAGCTAATGATGACCAACTATGTTACTTAGTTTTGAGGGATTTAATCTGTTAGATATGTAAAAAATAATTCTATTAAAAAAGACATATTTACTAAGAAATTAATTTTACTCGATTAATTGACATCAATTGTTCGAGGTTTTTGTTGATCGAAATTACTCAATTTACTCGATTAATGGAACAAAGATTAATCGAGTGGATTCGCTAGTGCCTATTACGAGAAACTTTCGATTTTCGATTGTAATCGAATTAACTGATCGAAAGAATTTTCATTTGCTATTATGGCGCACTTTCAATGAAAATATTACTTTTGTGAATTTTACTCAATTGGATTGTTCACAATAGTACATATTTATTACAGATCTGCACAATTACATCTATACACGTGAAGTACATTTGTAGACGCAAAAGATGAACACTTATTCGAAGTATCACAACAAGAGAATGAATACATTTCTGAGAACAACAAAGTTATCGAATAACTAATTGTTTTTACTCCTTGTCTTTTGGTGCCATTAAGTAATTGTTCATCTCTTTTATATACAAATTAACATAATTTTTGCAGTACTCCTTATTTCATGTTCACATTTTTTTATGTTCACATATTTATATGTTCATTTTTGTAGGAACTTCTTTGGGTGTGACTACATAATTATTTATTGCTTGTGTGCAGAGCGGTATAGAAAGTGTGAATATATATAATAAAATATTTTACATCAGGTATTTGTAAAAAATAAACAAAATAAAAATTCACAATACTTACATTTTCAATAAATCATGAAACAGAACAAACTTCATGCTGAACAATATTTTCCATACATTTGGACATAAAATTTTGCCAGAGAATGTGGTCATGAAATAGAATCTATTTTAGTTTTACAGCGTTTTTCTTATCCTTTGAATTGTAGACAGACACTCATTCTCTCAACAATGTTACAGTGTTTTCATGAAATCCTATACATGTGTCACGAAAAATGCAAACAAAAGAAAATCAAACAATAATAGGAGAGGATTTGCAGTTACTGCCGTCGTTTTTATTATGGCCCATCAGCGATTGTTCCTGAAGTTGCTGATTTGTCCTGTTTCATCATTAAGTTTTGCAAACTGCCATACGGCATCGAAAGCAAAATTGTGTTCGATTGCAAATTCGTTGTACAATGAAATTTTTTCGAATGTGCTGGTAGCTCTTAATACGAATTTGACATTCGATACTCGATGTTCGATAGCCAGCAAAGATCGAACATCGAATGCAACTCATAATAAAGGCTTATATGGACTAAGAAAAATAACAACTGGCTTTTTCTGTAAATCGCAGAACTTCAAAATACAGGCTTACGAAAAACTAATAACAAAAACCAACAATAAGTCACAATTTACTCTTTGTGATTTGAAATATTGTGATCTACGGAGCAGGTCTGATAGTTAAAAAAAATTATCGTAATAATAATAATAAAAAATTAACATGAAGAAGCCTAATTTTAAGGAGCAAAAAAACTTTTAGAAACAGACTTTAAAATTTTTTACCAAGATTTTGTTATTCGAAAGTATAATCAGTAAAATCGCATTTTCCCACGTTTACCATGACACCAAAAGGATATTGTAAAAATAAAATTTCTGATTTTAAAGGCAATTACGTTAAAATTATGAAGTATAAAAATAACATGCACAGAAAAAAGTTTGCTAAGACAGATTTTTTTAAAACGGTTTTCTAGCATTCAAAATATTTACACTCTGTAAGGGGTGATTTTTTAAGAGCTTTCGGATTTGATAAAAAAAAGAAAAGTTACAGAAGTGTATGAAATCTTTATTTGAGTCGATAGAACGATCTATATAATTCAATGTTTATATGTGACTTCATGTAAATGTTGACCGTGGATATGCCTCAAATGGTTTATAAACGTTGGGTCTAATTTTGGCATACTCTCTCCAACATATCGGCTGGTATCTCACGAATAAATTCTTCAATATTGGCTCCCAGTGCGTCAACCGTTGTGGGTTTATTCTTATAGACATGAACCTGAACAAAGCCCCACAAAAGATAGTATAAGGGCGAAAAATCGCACGATCCAATTGGCCGGCCACAAACGTGAAATAAACTGTTGACTGAGATCGCCTCTCAATTGGAACATTGCTTCACGTGCATTTCCGGCAAAAAAAATTGTTATCATCGCACTGTAGCGCTCACAATTCACGGAAACTTTACTGTCTTCATTGCCATTGAAAGAGATATATTTTCCTCTGTCCGCATTCTACGTACTTATGCGTGTTGGTAGTTTAATGTCCAATAATGACAATTTGGTGCGAAATTTAGTCACAACATTTCCAATAGCCGCTTCAGAAGGTCCCCGAAAGTGATCATAAAATGGAAAAAATGCACGATGCACACGTTATACGAAAACAGCTGAGCAACCAAAAACAGTCTTGCCAAAAACGCTTTAATTGTATCTTTCAAGTCCATACGTTTTTGTTGTAAGCTCAATTTAACCGCGATGTATTAAAATTATATTTTATAGTAAACAACAGTAGTTTATGTGAAAATTACAACAACAACAACAGCAGTAATGGCATTAAGCGTACAAAATGCATATGACACAATTCTCATTCAGTTCTTCAAAGTTTTTATATACGATGATGAAAATGTTTCGATAATAATAAGTAAAACAATTATTAACAGGTGATCGTTTGTGCTTCACCTTTATACATATTTAAGTCAGATAGCTTAGAATACATGTATAAAGCTTAGTCTAGACGATATGCTGAATCAGCATATGTATGCTAGCACTGATATGCTTGAAAATAATAACAAATACCTCTATCAAGATATTCAAGATATTCTGTTTGTCATCTTCATGAAATGCTGAAAGTAATAAATTTTTTGATGTCAGCATATGTAAGCAAATGATATGTCAACATAAGAATTAGCATACGATTTTTTTGTTTATACGATGTGTTGCATTTTATGTGGTGCTACATATGCTGACTCGTATAAACATTTGTTTGTGAAAGTAGTGAGTTTGACAACACTTTTTATTTTTTATTCAACTTATGTAACTAGTAATTTTTTGCGAACGATCGCGAAGCACTGATAACAAGAGATGTTTTAAGTACTGCAACGCAACAGTAGAGTACGGACAAAATGAAATGAAAAATTTATTAATTTGTTTAGAATTTTTATTCGCACTATTTCTCCCAATATTAATATGTTTAAAGGTCGCACATTTGGTCTGAAAATTGAAAAATATGTTTTTTTTTTGAAAATTTTGACTTCCGTCCATCCCAGTGCAAAATTGATTCACCCTAACGTTTCATAAAGAGGCATTCATAACGAATCTATAACATTTTCAATCACTCAAATCAGATAATAAACACCAAAGATATTGTGAAAAACGTAAAACTTTTATTGGTTGCGGAATAAGTAAATTTTGAGACAATATATGGCCTTTGCCATCCACCGTGCATGGTGGAAGGCACCTGGTGCACGAAAGGATATTTTTGATGTAGATACGGATGACAAATTTACACCTAACAAAATGAGAACTAGACGCAGCAGCTCTTCATAGTCGGCTCTGTTGTGTTTCATTTCCAATTGCTGTTTGCAAAACTGCGCAATTGTTGAAGATACCTCCGCGATATTAATTTTTTCGTCATCTACAGCTGTTGTATATGCTTTATGGTCCATTTCGCCTGCAATTATATGAATATGTTTATAAATATTTTAATTTCATTTTATATTTTTCATACCCCATTTATCTTTGAATCTCTTAAAAATAAGAACCACTGGTGCTGAGGTTGATCTAAGTTTTTCCTCAAACGCAGCTCTTAAAACCAGTTCAAATATGTGATGTCGACACGGAAACTTGATCAGCGGTCGCCCAATCTGCTGTTCAAGTAAGGTCACTGAACCATTAACTCGTCCCATATTTGCGGCAATAGTGTCGCAGCAAACTGCCCTTACGATGTCGAGTAAACCCCAATTGGCTAATGTTTCATATACAACCGATGATATTTCAGCACCCGTACTATTATTAATGCGAGGTATTCCCAGAAGTTGATCACCATTTCTATTAGAAACGATAACAGGTTGACGATCGACTTTTTTTGAACTCATAACATCAGGTAACAATTTGCCATCGAAGTGCACTACGCATGGATCTGACGGTTGTAATTTGTAATTTGTTTTCAAATTCATAACGACAGCTTCGCGATTTCTCCGTTGAGTATTTCGTAATGTCGAACGATTAATTAACAATCAACAATGGCGATTATTAAATGGATTGCGTTTCGATCAGATATCTTGCATCTGTCGAAAGCGGCTGTTACTCTCTCATTAATCACATTCCTTTTACCTTTGGATGGGTCTGGTTGTTCTATGCACGGGTCTGGTTGTGAACCATCATCAGAAACACTTCCGCTTAAATCGATTTCCATTTGATTGACTGCAGGTCGGGATGTAGTAGTACTAGCAGCTATGGCTTTCCTTTCTCTTTCACTTTGTTGCTCTAAACGTTGTAATCTTCTCTTCTCTCTGTCCACTGTTACCTTATCAATGCCAGCCATTGATCCAGGCCTTCCCTTTTGTCTTTGTAGAATCAAGAACTGTTTATCTTCTTCCATTATTCTTTCTAAGGCGTCAAATGCAGCTATATCAAACAAATCATTTAAATCGTCCATAAAGGCCGTCTCCTTTTGTTGTTGATTATCAGTTCTCCGTTTAGAAGTTTTAAGTAAAGTTTGCCATTGCCCATGAATAGCTAAGATTTTTTTGATAGATCGGTGTTTGCTTTGAATGGGTATACGTGCTTTTGCCCAAAACACGGCTAGTTCATCGTGAACTAAAGCAGCGCTATCACGCAGGGTTAATTTAAGTGTCCGATGATTGAAGAAAAAACAGATAACACTTGCTTTTTAGAAGGAAGCTTTGAATTTAATATTTGGGTATATGGCACACCAATTAAGTAAACTTGAGCACTAGCACGCGTAAAAGCCATTTCTTTTTATTATATTATTTTTTCGTGTCGGTTACAAACGAGAACAAGAAAACTCTACCAAACAATAAAACTTTTGACAAGTTAAAGGTGCTTCGAACAGCTGATTGTTTATGACTTTACCCAAACTTACACGAAGATTTTTTTCCTGTTAAATTGTGTAAAAGAGAAAAGCATATCATATAAGGGTTAACTTCTCAATAAAAGTTTTACGTTTTTCACAATATCTTTGGTGTTTATTATCTGATTTGAGTGATTGAAAATGTTATAGATTCGTTATAAATGCCTCTTTATGAAATAGAAAATCTCAAAACGTTAGGGTGAATCAATTTTGCACTGGGGTGGACGGAAGTCAAAATTTTCAAAAAAACCATATTTTTAAATTTTCTCTAAAACATTAATGTATCGCGCTCAAATTTCACAGTTTTTATTTTTATATCAAACCTAACAAATTTCCGCCTTGAGCCGAAAGATCTAAAATTACGACCACTCTAGTATGTATGTATGCTTATTTCTACTTTTACTTATTAAAAAGAATGCGCAAAAACATACACACACACTTCCCAAATGAAAGAAAATATGAACTGCGTGTTTAACAAACGGCATACAATGAGTTACTTATAGTATCGCGTCCATAACTATTGTGTTTTCTTTGCTCTTTCTCTTTACTGCACCGCACTTAAACCATATAAGAAGACACAAATAACAACTAACACAACAAGCGCTAATTTACGTACATTTACGCACAAGAAGCAATGATTTTAAAAACTTTTTCATTTCATTTGGATGGAACAAAAAAGATTTTATCGGTTTTTTGTTATTAAAATAATCCTTTGAAAACGTTTTGTTAATTTGATATAACTTTTGTGGTTAATAACATATTTTTTAATTCAAAATTTGGGGGTTTCTCTATTAAATTGTGCTGAACTTTCTGTTTGAATTTAAAAGATTTCCTTGAACGTAGGTAAAATATTTACAAATTTTGTGAGTCTTTGGCAGTTAAAGGGGAGCTGCAAATAACGATGTAAGCGACAAAATTGAAATAGTTCAGTAATCGAAAAAAAAAAAACGTTTAAGAATTTGCATATGTATAACTTTTTTAATTTTTGAAAATAAAATATCTTTTTAAACTTAATGAATTAAAAAATAATATCTAAATATGCAAACTGTAGGAAAAAATGCACTTTAACTTTTTATAAAATAGAAAAATGTTTTATATCCAAGAATTAATGGACAATAATACATTTTTTCACTACGCGCATCATAAAGCGCGATGGAACCACAGTGAATCCATTTTTAAAATAGAATTTTATTCCTGCTAACAACAAAACACCGAATGTATACGTTTTATATACATATGTATGTAACTATATAATGATATTTTGCATTGCAAGTAGATCCTTCTTTTCATCGCTTATTGCGATTGATTAATCCCTTTTTTTCTTGGACCAAAAATTGTAGCATTACTATGTTTCTGCAACGTTGCTATTTTTGCGTCTCCTCAACGTGTTTCAATCATCGATTAAAATTTGAAGCCCTCTTTTTTTATTTTACACATCGATTTTTTTACAATTTTTTATGAGAACATCGAAGTTTTTAAAGTTATCTAAGACCATTGTAATAGATTTGATGGTCTTGCAGATTGAAAGTTGTGTAAATTTCATTGCTCTTGAGGTGCCAAATATAAAAATTTTAGGCAATGATTGATACTGTATGTTTCATCACAATAGTGTTAATGTGATATTACCGGGTTATTCAATGTGTAACAAAGGGAAAGATTGTGACCGTGACAATTTAATTATTTAACAATCAGATGTATTGTAATTTTATTATGTATGTAATAAATATATTATTAACAATTTTATTTATATTTGTTTTAATATTAAGTTACATTCATTGGACTTTTAATTGGGAGGTCATAAATTTAAGGTGATGTAAGACATTATAACTAAATGATTAAAATAAAATGTAATAACACTACGTTGTTATTACAAGTATTTTCTACATAAAACATTAGCGGTGTTCAGTGTTTGGCTCAAATGGTCTTGAAAAAATGCAAAATAATTATTGAATCTAATGAAAAAAAAATATTATCTCATGCAATAGCATTACGAATCTAAAGATGATGCTGTTTTAGTTTTTCTGGTCAATTGCAAGTGCATAATTGTGTATGTATGAAACGAAAGCTGAAACAAAACGGGAAATTCGAAGCAAAAACAAAGTAAAAATAAAAATAAAATAAAAGAAAAGATGCTTTTTTTTTGATTCTACAAAGTAGCCTTGCGGGGCTATCAGACGTGAAACTCAAAAATATTAGTTTCTTTATTGGGAGTAGTGGATGGTTTTCTCGCTGACAGCCCCCTCCCCCATCCCTCCTGTACGGGCACTACCCTTTCTCCCCTAGTCTGTCATCTCCCACCTACTTCACTTCCGACTCTCCTCCACTATACTTTAACCACTTTAATCTCCCTTTACTGTACCCTTTTTTTCTTCTCTTTTCACGTTAGCACAAAAAGATCATAATTATTTTTGGACCCAAGTGCGCTGGTATCTTCCAAACATTTTCATACTTCACCAGCCTACCCAGTCAACCTAAATTAACCTAAGCCTTTGATCCAAACTGTAAAAATTTTCTTTAATATTTATTAATGTCCGAGAGTGCGCACCTGTTTTAGACAGAATCCGAGCTTTGGTGTATTTTTTAGACCGAACCCGAACTCAAACCCGATTTTTTTATTGAATGAAATTGATTGAATTCAATAAAAACAAACTTGGTGTATTTAAGAAACTTTCATATCTTTTCATCGTTGTCCTTAATATTTTAAAGGATTTCATTATTGAGTATCTCTAATGGTTTAAAAATATGTACAACTAATTTATGCAAATTTCAGCGTTCGACGAATATTTTTCCTAACATTGAACATCGACCGGGCGTAGGTTTTTGCTCATCTCCGACACCGAACCCGAAAGTTCGGTTGGACTCTAATATTTATAAGTATTTTCTTTGAACTGTTTATATTTAAGTTGAAAGGAGTTGGCTTGGCGTATTTTTAGAAGTTATATTAATTGCACTTAGAACGAAAATTCTTATAATTAATTATTTCATATAGAATTAGACACATAAGTCTCATTGCTTTTCTAGTGCCATTCGTTGCTGAGTGTTCCTTTGTATGTATTTGGTTTTTCTCTAGTAAAAAACGAATTTGTAAATTCATAATTCAAAATCGAAAATTTTCATTAGAAATTATTTTCAGAAAATAACCTTTCATACGAACTCAAAAACAAAAACACAAAAAATCAATTTTGATTGTTCTAACTATTAATTTTTTCAAATTTTATTTGTATGAATTCAAAGTTTAATGTTCATGTTGTTTAAATGATTGAAAGAAACTTTGATCAAACTTTTGGCTGTCATGGTTGAGTTACAAGCCCAACTAACTCGAACATTAAAAAGGCAAGAAGAGTCCATGTATAAACAAACAAACATTAATTATTAATTTTGTTAAAATCTTAAATCTAACAAAGAGTATTGTTGCTATTAACAATATAAAATTAATAATTGTATGTCTGTCTACACAGTCTGCAATTATAGTAAAACTCGCAATTTACTTTTTGTTCGAATAAGTCGTATGTTTTAGTTAATTTTTTATTTTTATTTTTTATTTTTTTGGTAAATAAATATTTGGCAACTATTAATTATATTTCATTTTTCGGGAATTGTGTAAATGTAAATGTTTACGTAAAGTAAATTTTTACAAACTTTATCTGCTGAATTATGAAATAAGTAAAATAAAAATAGCTTGAAAACAATAAATTCAAAGGTTGTCAGTTTTGCTTCACTTAATTGTTGGCTGTGAATTTATTTAATTGTTTTTATGGGATAAATTAATTAAAAGCAATTTAATTGAGTTTCGTTTTCTTTTTTAATGAGAAGTTTCCAAAAATTTAATATTTATTTCTTACTGAACAGATGGTACCTACAAGGGTATTAATTTAATCGGGAATGTGCTTTAATGGGTTAATTAGCCGATGTTTTTTTTTAATCAGTTAACTTTTCTACTCATCGCTTAACCGATTGATACAGTTTTTTTTAAATTAGATAATTTTAATAAATAAATATGTATAAATTATTTATTATTTGGAACTTATTAGTAAAAAAAATAAATATAACAATTCTTGAACTAAAAGGAAAAAAAATAAACTGTGAGATCATTTAATTATTTATTTCAATAGTTGAAGGAGATCTCATAAAATAATCATTTAGAAAAATAGTTTGGATTAAATGATTCTTTTCTTGGTTTTGATAAAACTTGACTAGGAAAAAGTTATTTCACTTATCGTAGATGTTGGAGAAATTGAAAGAAATGTCGGGAAATTTTTCACTTTTGCACCGACCTAAGCGCTACCTAAGCCGTATTAGGGCGTTCCTAGGAAGTTCATATACTCTACAAAGTTCTTTATTGAAATCTTAGGTAAATTTTTGTAGTTGATGAACCTATGAACCTGAACAGCGGAAAAAAGGGGTAAAAATCTAATTTTTTTTTAATTTTTTGCGATTTTCAGCTTGAAGATGAAGATTTTTTGATTTTATATGTTCACAATTTTTGTGTTTTTTGACAAGACCTACAACTTTTCTTCAAAGAGTAAATCAAAATATTGAACGATTTGCAAGATATGAGCCTGAGAAAATGATCAGTATTTTGCAAAAATTACACCGAGGCCCGAAATTGTTGGGGGCCCATAAAAAAAGTGCATGTCTTTGGGCAAAACTGGGAGATATGGGTCTTCTTTTTTTTGTATTTTATCACGTAGTTGGTGTTGGTTATTTTTCCATAACTTAAAAAATTCCACACATTGTTATTAGCTTCACTAATGAATACATACATTCTCCGCAATGTTAATTCAATTTAGTATAGTTTTATTTACATTTAATCCGCTTTTTGATATTTAACAATACAAGTGTTGTTGAAAACATTAAAACAAATGACTCATTTGAAATGACGTTCCAGCTGATTGACAACCCGATATTGCTAGATGCGTCATTTCTACTGCTTTTTATAAATAACCAATCGAATTCCCAAAAAAGGAATATAGCCGGTATTCTCCCAGTATTTACATATATATCGGGTAAATACGCGATACTTACGTAAATACTTATGTCGTTTTCTTTTCTAAAAAAATATCAAAATTTTTGGGCCTTTTTATTGAAAATTTGCTTTATGTTTTTTTGAAAGAGTGATTTTATTAGAAATTATTATATCATCACATACGATGCAAAGTTCTTGTCTTAAGAAAATTTGGAATAGTAATTTTTTGATAAAAAGTAAAAGAAATATTACATTTTTTTTCAAAGAAGAAAACGGCTTTAGAAAACATTTAAAGGTATCCGTTCTTCCACTCAACACCTTATGAGAGTTAACTCCATGGAGTACGATTTTGCGCTCTCTTGAAAATAAGATCATTAATACGTTTGCAGAAGATTATTTTTACTAATATGCCGTTTCAGTTGTTTAATCGTTTAAACTTTAGTATACATCTTTGGAACTCGCTACCATCACCCATATAATTTTTAAATAATGCAACGCAGTTTAGAAAAACAGTTCTCAATTTCTTTAGTCAATGTTAAAATTACATAATTTATTCAAGCATGTGTATGTTACTTATTTCAATAAAGTTTTGTTTATTTAAATTTTTATTATTTATTAATATTATATATACATTTTATTGATATTTTTATAATAGTTTTTATATTCTTATAATTTTTATAATATAAGCCTGTACTATAATTATGAGACTATAGGTCTTGTTGAATGAGAATGCGAATAAATAAATAAATACAGTGAACTTGCGGATATGTGAACCAATAAAAACCAAGCTTGTTCACTTTATCGAATTTGTTCACATGCAGAAATTTGTAGTATCTACCATTCTGTCCGACTTTGTGTAACATCAAAGCCTACAGAGAATTGAAACTTATTATTTCACTTTTAATTAAATATGAAATACACATTAAACACAAAATAAAATAAAGTACTTTAATTCATTGAATTATAATTAATATTTCAAATATTTATATTAGTTAAGAAAATAATCGGTTATCATTTATTGCCACTTTCATTATTTTCTTCACTACTTTTTTGTCTGTTGGGGCGATCATTTCAGAATCAGCCCATAGCAATGCTTTATAAAAAATAAACATTATTAATTACTTCTCCATCTTTGTACCTGGATTAGTTTTTTTCTAATGACGTTATATACTTCTATGGAGGAAGAAGTTTCGTAAATAAGTCTGACTCGTCAGCATTGTATAGTTGATTATTATACAAACCAAGTTGTTCTAGTTTTACTTCCAAATTAATTTTAAATGGATCTACCAGCTGAGATTTTGCTGAAAGCCATTCTCCGCTAATCCCTAATAGTAGAACTCCGTATCTTTGCTTCGCTTCCATTGAAGTCATGTGCGTTTTCATATGACTTAGAATGATGCTGTTTGGCTTTTTCTTTCAGCATCAACCCACTTACTGGAAGATTTTTATTCGGCAGACGAAAAAACCACTTGTAGAGAGGTTTTTACACTGTCGGAAGCTCTGAAGTTCACAGTGTTTTACGTTTTCCAGGTCAATTGAATGAGTTGTTAACACACTTTGAAATTTGATTCTTTTTATTTCTTGTGGAAGAAATTGTTGATTTCCCAACATTATGCTGTTTAGCTAATGCTGTATAACAGTAGACTTTTTCTTTGTAGAACTTGAAGAATTTCCCTTTTTTCCTTTCTGGTTAAAAACTTACGCTTGTCCTTCATACAAGTCTTTGTGTCTCTATGCGTGCCAAAAGACAACAGAATACTGGCTGTCAACGAACAAAACATTTTGTTTTCACATGTTGGCTCCCAAGATCATAAAGTAAACAAAAAAAATCCCCGAATTGTTGTTCACTATTCAGTGCCATTAATCTATGTTCACTATTTAAATGAGTGTTCACTTTTGTGGGTCGTTCAGTATAGTGGAAGTTTACATTACCGGAAGTTCACTGTAAATATTTTATGAAAATAAATAATAATATTGTATAGATCTTCTGGCAAGATGCCCAAACCACTAAAATAACAAGACAATTGCTCTTGAATATTTGAATAATTGCTCTAGAGAAGCTATCATTAAGTTAGAACCTCAATCTGATAGAGTTGCAACAGAACATTTGAAGATATTAGTTGAAAATATCATATGACTCGGGGCATAGACTGCACAATATCAAAATTAACCATTTCATATTACAGCTGTTAAAAATAAAATAAAAATTTTTGTTTAAGAATTTTATGTTGCAACAACAATTTTAATTGGTTTTTAATTGATTTTGGTTTTCAATATAAATTCTTAACCGAAAATGTTCGAAAACCGACAGTAATTCAATTATCGGAATACTTTTTCTTTAACCTTTAACCTTGTTTTTTGCTAAGGCAACTAGCAATTTATTATTGTTTATTGCTTTTATTGTTGTTGTTGCCAAGCAAAATATTTTAAATGTTCGGTAAAAGTTAAATGAAAACCAGTCTCTGCATGTTCAAAGCTGTAATAATTTTGATTGTGCTTTTGTATCGTTCGTTGTTGTTTCGTATCTATTTACTTCATAGATGAGATTGTACACTGCAACAATGTTTCAAAAATTTAATTATGGTTTTTTATCTCTTAATATTCGTTTAGTTTTTTGAATACATGATAAAATTTTCTTTCTTTTTTTGCTCAGAAATATTTTGCTGTCTGCTGATTAAATTTGGGTTTTGGTTTTTTTTCTTTTAAGATTCAGAGCAATTTCATATAATACTACACAAGAACACAAATTTAATCGGATAACCATTGTGCTCTTTTGATGCGTTTTGATATTTTTAGTACAAAAATGTTCAGATCTGTACCCATGTTCTGCAACTCCCGCGTCAAAAAACTTTTCGATTGAAATGTGTGAAATGAAGCAAAAATCCCATAAAATAATACAAACTGCTGTTTTTCTCACTAAACTGTGTCTGTAATTTTTTCACATCTTTTCGACGCGAGAAATTCTCGCCAAAGTTACATACCATGGGTACTGTTTACTACAGATTCTTAGAAACAATTTCCCGACAGAAGTTGGAACGTTTTGCAAAAATTATTAATGCAAATTTTTGAGCGACGTTATGTATTTTGTGAAGTTGCAATTGATGTTCATATAAAGTTTTATGGTTAATTAATTATGTATATAATTTTGACGACGATTTTTTAAAGTTAAATTTGTTGATCATCGAGATATTTAACGGGAATTAAAATTTCTATCCACTGTTTGAGTTCGTGGTTCGCGGATGGACTATTGGTATGTACTCAATAATTTGTAGAGCTTAGTAAATTTGTTATAAGAGATGTTCTCCCATTTTTATTTATAAAACAATAGAATTTCCAATTTCTCGGGAAATTTAAAACTTTGAACTCCTTATAAAATTCAGAAGGCTAACTGGAATTCCTATGACATTTTAAGTGTTTTTCTTGAAATTACAAATTACTTGGGTAATTTTTTTTTAAACAATTTATACCATTTATTTATTTTTCTTTATTTTTGAAACTTAATTTTTTTCAGTATTTTTAAAAATTAAAAAATATAATCTGTTTAGTGATATTTCAACCATTTTTGAATCGATATTTCTTATTTTGCTCACCAAACATCCAAAAGCTATTAGTTTTCAATTCAAAGCGATTACTATTTTGGCTAAAGTTCGTTTAGTGTTGTAGAAAGAATTGGATATGAGACAGTATTTCAAAGCTGCAAGGGATAAATTAACATCATCTAATTTCATGTGTCCGCCACTGTTTAGGTGGCTCGGTTGAATGGGATTTCAAATTTGTATGCGAGAGTTATTTGTATTCTGGAATGTACTATTCGTTGTTTTTAAAGGAAACACAACTTCACCACTATCAATATTAAAATTTTAACATCACTAATTAACGTTAAATTAACCCATTGTTACAAGTTGGTTAATCTCATGTACCACTTTCTATTCTAATTTTTTGGTTTTGTTTGATTAATACTTAAGTAGGTTTGTGGTTTCTGTTGTGCTAAGTAAGTTGAAATTAATTGATGTTAACTTATCGCTTATAACTTTAAAATATTGTCTCATATCCAATTCTGTTTATAAAGATGCTACGAACTTTAGACAAAATAATAATCACATTGGATTAAAAACTACTAACAACCAATTTAGTTCAAAAAATAATCATATTAAATAAACGAATCTATGTATCAGACAGTTTTCATAATCAATTTAGTTGGGGACCCGCGAAAATCTATTAAACTCTGGACACATATAGGCGGCCATAACGACAGCGTTGCGTTGTACATTATCGGGTTACAAATGAATATTATAGAGATTACAGAGTTAGCTTTGCAAACTGTAGACACCCCAATATTAATACTTTGTCAGTAAGAAACTTAGTCATTTTGGCAACACTCAATTTTTTTTATTTACATGCGAAGATAAATCTAACAAACTAAAACATTTTGCACGTAATTAAATTAAGTAAAATTTAGTTTTTATTTAATTTGTTTCACATTTATACATAAACTCTCGTATGTTTTTCCAATAATTTAGGTTTTGATATATACACCTGATCCTAGTTTTGCTCATTTAAAACATTTTATTGACAAATAAGTTATAGGTTAGGTTGCACAGGCTGGCAGTCATTAACAAAACTCGACCCCTTAGGCCCCTTTTATTTTCTTTGTGCTATTTAAATAGCTTGCACATTCCGCTTAGAAGTCCTTGCACTCCTATTGTTTAGTGATTTAGTGAAATTAAAAAAAAAACACAGAAAATTTGCCAAAAATAACTAAATAAATGAATGCCTGCCTTTTACTTTTTAAAGATTATTTTATGTAAATTTTGTTCCCGGCTACGTGGTAGGTGGCCCATTTCATTGAAAATGAAAATGAAACGACTTGTTGGGACGTCCTCTGTATATAACCCATTTCTTATTAAATTTTCTTTAGAAGGTCGATCCGCAAAAACAATAACGTGCTGCTGATTTATGGAAAATGAAAACAAATAAATATGTATGTCAAACGTTTTATAAATATGTTTGTTTTTCATACAAAGTCAGGCCTGGCAAAATTTTTAGAATATATATGAAATATATATTGATTTTTTTGCATATAAATAAACAAACATCAGCACCGAATTGATAAAAAGCACAACTATGAATTGCTGCTAGAAGTAGCACAAACAAAGAAGTTCTTAGCAAATTAATTTATAGCTGTATTGAATCAATATGCTACTAGAAATTATAACTTCACGCTGCAATTTCTTATAGAAATATTGAACGCGAATGAACAACTCTTATTAGCAGTATTAATAAAAAAATAAATATTTTAAAAAATTTTTAGCATGCAATGTAGAACAATGAAATAATTCCAGGCTAACGATTGCTTGAAAAAATATTTTTTTCTGTGTTCGTACATATGTATTTTGTTTAAAATAATTTTTTTATTAGAAACAGTACTCAGGGGATAATCTCTAAATATGCAATGCATTATGGTGGTACTAGGAAAATAGGTTATGCGAAGGAGGACAGCGGCAGTAGAGTTTGTGGACATCCTATTTGAATCTCCCCACACTGAAAATGACGGGAAAGAAGGCTTTATTGAAAGTGTGTACTGTGCAAACACAGGATTAGGTGTATTTAGTACATGTTACAACTACAACATAACAACATACTTTTAGTGGTTTACAGATATATTTTCTTATTTTGTACTGGTTTAATATTTAATATAATTTACGTACTTTTTAATTACATTATCATCCATGAGATTATTGTTGCTATTATTGTGTTGTTATTTGAAAGTTAAATAATTATATAATAGATTAAATAAAATAAACTCATTTATAAAAGATAAATTAAAAATTAGCGCAATTAAGTTTTAAAAACGAAAAAAGCTTGACTTACGAATAAAATCTTGATACTAACCTAAAAATATTCAAAAAAATAAAAATTCAACCGATAACCAACTTAAAAAAATATTATATGTATGTATATATATATATATATATATATATATATATATATGTTTGTTTCTTTTAACTCCTTTAAGAAGCATGAGTCTTAAAAAGTTTATTTCAATATAATAGATCTGATGCACGAAGTTTTATTTCATTCCAACGTAGATTAAGATGGGATGTTCCTATTTCGACTTGTCATTTCCACGTGTGTGCCGGTCTTCCTATTCGTCGACTGGATCGCGGATTCCAGTCCATGGCTGGTCTTGCAATATCTGTCGTTTTCGAATTTCCAGATGGATCGGTTGTGGTCGGGTTTCTGACCATAGCTCGTTGTTCGAAATTGTTCGGGGCCAATATATATATTTAGGATCTTCCTTAAGCGTTTATTTACGAAAACTTATACTTGTACGTCACGTGATGTTGCATTTTACGTTTCGGTTCCATACAGCAGTGTGGATTTTACGTTTGAGTTAAACAGATTTATCTTTGTACGTCTTGATATATACCTTGAACTCCACACCGGCTTTAGTTGTCTGAATGTTTGCCTTGCTTTGTTTATGCAGCTTGAGATGTCGGTCTTAGAACCACCACTCAAACTCAAGCCTCATCAAGCCATTGATTCTGCTCGGATAGTCTTTGCTCATTATTAGAATTTATTCTCATTGTTTTAGTTTTGCCAATGTTAATATTAATAAGAGCGCGTGATGCAGTTTCATGGACTACTGACAGCTTAGTCTGCATGTCTAAAAATGTGTGAGTGAGTAGGCAAATATCATCGACGTAGTCAAAGTACTCGAATCTGCCTTAAAGACCCCAAGTGATTCCCCTTCTTTGGTAAGTTGGATTATTCATTACAGCGTCAAGTATGCGATTCAATAAAAGAGGAGATAAAACACACCAGAGTTAATGCTAATTTTGTTGTTACCTAGTTGCCTTTCATCAAGAATTCGGTAGGTTGCCTCTTATGAGTCTTATTAGCTTAGTAGGTACACCTTTACATTCCAATAAATTCTATATCGCTGAGTGTTTTAATGTTTCAAATGTTTTTTCAAAGTCTATGAAAGTGGGATATAGAAGTGATCTCCATTCCATAGACTGCTCTACGATCACTCTCAGGCTATTTACATGGCCGACACAGGATTTGTAAGTGCAGAAACCGGCTTGTTCCTTTATAAATGCAGGAAGAAGAGCAGTTGATAGCCATTCATCATCATTCACAAAGTTGTTGGTTGCATACATCTCAGCAAAAAGTTCACCGTTCTTAGTCATTCTTCCGAACGCACGCCGGCCCATTACCCGTTCATTGCTTATGTTACATGGGCCAAGTTGGACGTTAAAGTCTCCTAAGATTGACAGATGTTGTGACTCTACCCAGTTGGCTGTCGAAATCCTACTTTACAGTGACGTCTGAGGTCTGTGTTGGTGCATAACACTGTATGCAAGTTAGGTTTCTGGATTAACGTACGAAAACTGGCAGTTCACATACGATCTTATAGTTTTCAGTCGATAAGCGCGTTGCGTGCTTCCTTGGAGAAAAGTATACCGACTTCACTTAAGCGAAGCTGGTCGGATGGTTTTCCAGAGTTGATGAAGAATAGACCGTTTTCAGTTTTAAACTCTACCGATTCTGACCATCTGGTTTCGCATATCCCTAAAAAGAGTAGCTTGTATCATGCATTTCTTTGCTTATTTGTGCCAGTTTTGTTAATATCTGTGAGCGATCTAACGTTCCATGATCCAAAGCGTGTTCTTTGTTTAAAGCTAATGGTCGTCATCAAAGGATTCCGTTGACTGACATTATTATTTTCAGTTTCGGTAGTCGTGTTGTTGGAATTAAGCAGCTGAATGGGCTACCTACCCGATCGTGAACTGAGACTGCAAGAGCGCCTCCAGGAAAGCAGTTTGACAGGGAATTTTCTCCTTGTTCTCGATGTCAGGGTTATATCGCAGACTATCGTTCAGTTATTTCCAAATTAGTCCCGTTTCATTATTCCGCACGCAGTGTATGTCTTCTGTTTTGGTTTTTTTTACAAGAATATTTTAAAATTTACAATTTACATTAAATTCAGCGCTACAAGATAAATAAAAATATTGTACACTTCAGAATTTTTGTTTTTTGTAAGATTTACAATTTTCATTAATTAAGTCTTATTATAAATTCACAAATTAACATATTTTTTCTATTTACCAAACAGATTATTAGAAAGAATCGAAATTACAAACGAAATCAATTTATGAAGAATATCCTCTTCGTCCTGCTTTAATTAGACCATGTTTAGTCATTAGAAATATTTTTGGGAAGGTGCTTTGTAGTTTGTTTATAATTTAACTTTGTCTATAGACTCGAGGAGTTTCTATTAATAGCTGATTGAATTCTACCTTAACAAGAATAGAAATGAATCCTGGGCAAGATTTATTTCAAAACTACCTCCGGGATCAAAACCGGCACAGAAAAAGCTAATGTTAACTCACACACTATTACTATCAATAACCAATCGCCTTCGTATATATATGTATGTATCAGATTTTATTAATTGTCTTGATAAAAATTCTCCTATTGGTAGTAATAATATTAAAGGTACAGATGTCACTGAGGTTAAGACATTTTTTATGCTATTAAAAAATAATAAAGCCCAGGGCTTAGATGACATAAATAATATAATCCTAAATAATATGACAAATTGCTTTTATGATATTCTAAATAAAATATTTAATTTAATTATGGCTTCTTTCCTCGTACTTTCAAAAAATAGAAATTCATAAAAAGGGAAAAGATCCCAAACTATCCACCAGCTATAGGCCAATAAGCATCTTCATTTTATTGGATAAGGTCTTTAAAAAAATTATTCAATAACCACCAACAGTTTGAATTCCGTAAGGAACACTCTACCGTGCATCAAATGAAGCGTGTTGTAAATTATATAGAAGATAACAAAAGAAATCGCAAGAGTACTGGCGTTGTTTTTCTAGATATAGAAAAGGCTTTTGACACCATCTGGCACGATGGAATGTTATACAAACTCAATTCATTAGGTTTTCCATCAAACTTACACAAAATTATACAACGTTTTCTAAAGACCAGTACTTTTGCTATGCCTGTTGACGGGGAATTCTCAACAGAAAGAACAATCCCAGCGGGATCGCCACAAGGATCAGTATTATCACCTACACTCTACTCTACTCAGACGTGTAGATATTGAGGTGCAAAGAAATCAGGAAGCTGCATTTTATGCTGATGACAGTGCTTTGAAAACTTTCAAGTGCAATAATCAAGAGAATGCAAGAGAGCCAAAAATATTTTAATGAGTGAAAAATAAAAGTAAATGATAAAAACGCAGGCCATTATATTTCCATATAATAAATCACCAAAACGTATTCCTAATAAAATTTTGTACTGTCGGGGAAACGTGATCCCCATCAAAGATGATATTAAATATCTAGGTATCACTTTAGATAAAAAACTTTAGTTCAAACAACATGTACATTATATTTGTGATAACGCTATAAAATGTGGACGTGCCCTTTACCCCATAATTAATAGAAGGTCTGAGCTCAACTTTAAAAATAAATTATTGTTGTATAATATGTGTATTAGACCGATACTGACTGACGGATGTGCAGCCTGGTTTCACAAAACTGCTAAGACACGTACAAAAGGTTATTCAAAACAAAAATTTAAAAATAATTCATAATCTTCCCCCTAGATTCCCCGCGGACTTGCCGTAGTACAAGCTTTTTTATACCGAAACACTGCCAGTAGTATGATACCGGTATTTTTCAATCGAAACAAATTACATTATGGGCCTATATAATAGTATTTAATATTTATTTAATCGGTATCGCTATTAATTACGGTATCGGTTGCCAAACTTGATATTATATGCCATTCATGTGGTGTATGTATGCGTGTGTCTGAATGTACGGTGAGTACTTTTATACATAATTTTGGTCATCATTAGATTATAATGAGAGTAAATTATTGGAGTATATTAATAAAAAAGTGGTAACTATTAAGTAATAAAATGCAAACTAGAACTAGTTTCTCACAACTATAGTTGTGTTTAAAATATAAGGAAGTACCAAAAGATTGTTTGCTACAACCATACGGTGTCTGATACAGTCATAGTATTGTTGTCCCATTCATTGTATACATATAAGCTCTACATACCGGAAATGTAGGCAAAATACACAAATAAAAATTACCATTTTGATCCGCCTCTGCTGCTATGTTTTCTTGGGGGTTTTCTACATCAACACAATATGCAGTAAAGGGGTGCACCAATACCTTGAGCAACGTGCATGTGGAAAAATAGTCTTTTAGGGTTTCAAACATTGACTTAGCACATTCTGACTCTAAGGGGTTAAGATAATAATGCTTACCGCGGGAAAACTTCGGGAACGGATTTTTTGGCGGATTTTTTTTAACTCCAAAAGGAGGTTTATAACTCCATGACTAATTCAAAAGGTAGTCCTGGCTATCTATACACCGCAGAGTCTTAGATCGCTTCCAACCCTTAGCAAGAGGTGTGTGCAATAGCTTCATCAGCCATCTACAAGAATTTCCAGTGACCGTCCATTCTCATCTGCATATAAAGTGAACAAAGAAACTATTATGATGTGTACAGAAAATTTACAAAAATATCGCTTATTTCCTGCAACATCGCTATAATTAAAAAAAAATTCTATTTTCGAGATGATAATGCAGAAATAATCGATATTCGTAATTTATTTTTTATAGATTCAAACAAATATCTTGTATACTCTCCTCTAGAAAGAACAATATTGTTTTACTTTTCCATCGAGTTGTGTGTAAATTGAAAATTTTAAATCGCTTTTTCCAAAACAAGTCTGTCTGAGTTATGATGTCCTTGCAGCAAATGAGCGATATTTATTTACTGGACATGGATCGCACTCGTTTAATGGCTTGGTTCAGGTACAAATATTTGATCAAACTCACTTAAATTATCTGGGTTTGATTATAATTTTTTTCTTAACGACCTACTGAACGAGTTCGATCAAAGAATGTACAGTGTTTTCAATATAATTTTTTTATTACGAAAAATTTCAAAGTTAAGGAAAGTTCTGTAGTTTCCTTTTCTCTTGCATAAATTATAACTTTAAATTTTTCTGTAACGATTTTTTAAACCTCATGATGGATTTATATGCCTTTGCCAGATTAATGCTGTGTGTAATACCAATAATAAACTGCTAGACTTGATATTTGTCAACGAACCCACACACTGCACTATAACCCAATGCTGTCCAATTACTGAGCCTGAAGATCGCCACCATCCCACTCTGGAAGTGTGCTGCTCCTTTTTACTACCTGTTTCATTCTGCCCACTTAGAAAAAACGAAAAAGTGTTTTGTATTAAACTAGCTAATTATAATATGATGAATCGTTGTTTTGATAATATAGATTCGCAAAATTTGTTAAACATTAAAATGATGATAAATCTATTTATTCTGTGATAGAAAAATGTATACCTAAGCGTATTGTCCACAAGAGCTCAGGTCCTCCTTGGATATCTAAACAACTTTCGTGTTTAAAAAATAAAAAAATAAACTCTACAAAAAATACAAAAAAAAAACAATACTATTACTAACTACGGAAAATACTCTATTTGTCGAGCTGAATATAATCGGTTAAATACATCTCTTTATAATAATTATATTAACAAAATCAAAACAAACTTTAGAAATAACCCAAAATCGTTCTTTAATTTCGTTAACTCCAAACGAAAATCTCGTGAGTTCCCACCTGTTATGAAATATCAAGTTTATAAATCGGATGATGACACTCTTATTGCCAACATGTTTGCTGAATTTTTTGCGACAACGTATTCTGATGCCAAATATGATTGCACTAGTTGTTACCCGTATAAAATTGCTTCAAACTTAACTATATGCCTTCCAGTAATCGATTGTGCTGAAATCGAATTCGATTTAAAAAGGCTATCATCATCGTTTAACCACGAACCGGATGGTGTAACTAGCTGCGTATTGAGACATTGTGCTGCTAGTTTAGCAAAGCCGTTATTAGTCTTTAAGTCATCCATCAGATATGGGTATTTTCCTACATCATCCCCTTATTTAAATCCAGGAGTAAGGCACACATAAAAAACTACAGAGATATCGCAAGACTTGTTTCTATTCCAAAGGTTTTGGGAAAGTTTATTACTAACATTTTAAGTCACAATGTATCACAGTTATTGTCACAGCATCAACATGGTTTTTGAAAAGGATTCTCAACGACTTCAATTAATAATGGATTTGTTAATAATCAACAAACTGATGCTATATATACGGATTTTAGCAAAGCGTTTGATAAAGTTAATCACAAACTCTAAATAGTATAAATTGGATTATATTATATCTAAGTGGTAGAGAGCAAAATGTACTTTTTAAAAACTGCACATCCAAGTCCATAAAAGTTCTTTCTGGAGTGCCGCAAGGCAGCCAGCCACCTTGGACCACTTATTTTCTCTTTGTTTATAAATGATCTGAAGTGTTAAATTATTCCAACAGACTAATGTTTGCTGATGATGTAAAAATGTTCTTTACGTACCATAAAAAAACTTCATCATTTATATTTACAACTTGATATTGATAACTTCTACACGTGGTGCAGTGTAAAACTCATGGAACTTAACGCGACCAAATGCAAACATATGAGATTTTTTAGGAGCAACTTTGTCCATGTTGACTTCTTATTGGGTGGACAACTTCTGCAACTAGTAAACTCTTTCCTTGATCTAGGTGTTATGCTTGATGCTAAACTTAGTTTTATTCCTCACATTAATATGATGGTTCAAAAGGCTAGAGGCGTACTTGCTTTTATGAACAGATGGGCAAAGGAATTTATTGACCGGTACATCACTAAGAGTTTATACACATCCCTAGTAAGACCCATACTTGAATATGGTTCAGTTGTTTGGAATCCAATTTAAAATGTGCATATCGAACACATCGAGTCTATTCCAAAACGTTTTCTTCTGTTTTGTTTGCACTGGAATCCAGCATTAAATTTACCTCCTTATCATCAAAGATTAGCGCTTATTAAATTGCCTACTCTTAAAAGCCACAGGGCTATGCTAAATGTTTCGTTCTTGATGAATATCATTATTGGAAGTGTGCAATCTCATTTCCTCTTACATTATATATCATTCAATGTTCCCCACCGTCCAACACGTTACTTTCATCCTCTTGCAATCAAAACTTTCCATACCAACTATGCTAATGCTGATCCGCTGAGAAGAATGTGTGTAAATTTTAATGAATTATATAAATTTATTGACTATTCTTTAAGTTTAAATGTTATCAAACGTAATATTTTAATTTTTCTAAATTGTCAATTTATTATTTTTCCCCACCTACTCGTTTATATGGTGAATATTCTTGTATTTTTTGTCATTAAAGTCTGTATGAAACTATTATGTAGACTTTTATACGTAAAATATGCTTTCTGCCTGCATGCAATAGTTCGCGTGATACTGTAACAAAATTTTAAATAGAGATTTATTACTTTTCTGTGTTGTTTTACGGAAGTTTTTTAGCACTCCCTAAATTTTCTTAAAATGAAAAATCTGTCCTTTTTTCCCTTCGCTTGAAATTTTCCAATAAATATCCTACAAAGAAGGGAAAATTCCCTACTCTTGTTCTCTACTCTTGGCACCACTGCTTAGTTCTGCAAATAAAAACATCTCTTTAATTTTATATATAAAATGAAACAGTTTATTTGATAAAACTAAAAAAAATCTTTACAAACCATTTTGTAAATTAACACATCTTGTGGTTAATTGACAAGCTGTTTGTTCGTTTTGTCAAAACATCTACAGACTACCAGTCATGATATGCACAAATCAACAGCATGCTCAGTTTTGCATCTGCAAACAAATTCATGCAATAGATTTTAATCAATAAAAACGCGTATCTACCTTTTAGCCAGAGCAGCTGCAGATGTAAGAGTGTAGTTGTATAATTTTCGGGTTAGTACGTGCTTTTAGCTGTTTTATTCATGGTTAAATTTCTAGTCGTTGTTATGGCACTAACCACCAGTTGATGCAGAGGTAAATAATATGTATGTCTTGCGGTCAATCACCATGGAAACACTTTGCATGAATAACTGTTAATTGTGACTAAGACGGCATTTAGACGTTGAGTTTTTAGACAGCGCTTTCTTAATATCCCTTTGGAGTTTGCTACTGCAAATCATGAACATTTATACAATAAATGTTCATTAATGTTTTTTAAAAAATGTTCTTTATTTTTTCGGGCATAGAAATGTAAAAATAGAAAAGCATCAACTTGGATTTAAATAAAGATTTCAAAAACAAAAATGTAAAACACAAATCTAGACTGTTTTCCTAAAACCTCCTCCATACTGAACAAACATATGAGAAACTCAACGTATAAGTGCCGTGTAACTAATGGCCGTGAAAAGTTTAATGAAACTTTATTGTGTTAGCTTGTTTTATATATTTTTTGGAAATATTTATATTGTTTATGCTTTTTAAGTTTATACAAAAGGTCATCCATCAAGTTAGCATTTCTGTAACATTATAATGTCCCAATCACACATCACACTTCCAGTATAATTCTTGGAGTCATATAAAGGACGTTTTATTATCGAAATGAAAATTTTCTGAAGTTTAAGTAAAAAAGAATTGTAATGGAATGATCCGTATCACACATGTTGCAATATAAATAACAACGGATCGGAACGTAAGACTGAAAGAAAAATTATTCATTCAGATAATGAAACGGCTTCATTAAATGTTCTTCATTAAAATATTGAATCTTTTTGTCAACACAATTAACAAGTTTATGGCTTAAATGATATTTTTGAATCTCTGTTCTCCAAAAGTTTTTCATTGTTTTAATGTAAATCGATGAAATCGAAATGAGTTATATTTTCAATAAATTTGTAATCTGATTTCCTTGCATAAAATCATAACTTCTCAGTTTCAGTTACTTTGATAGAAATAAGATGTTAATACAACTAAGACGCCATGCCTTTCCGGCAACTTCGATGGCAACGTAATGAGTTAAAATGCTAATAAACATACTCTTCACTACTTCCGTTCGAACGTTGAGGTTTCGAAACCTACGTTTATGTTCGGAGTTGGAAAAAACTTCACCGAACACCGAAGTTTGGATACATTTTTTTTAATTATTGAAGCTACGATAAAATTAAGCACTGTAAACTATTAAAGTGCAAAAACACAACACTTTTAAACAAAAAATTTTTTATGTGTGCTGAATTTGCTTTTATTAATTAAATAAAAACATCATCAAAATTCATATTCTTTCTGTTCAGTGAAAAAAAATTCCGTTCTTACAACACTTACTTACGGAGAACGACCCTATAGGGAAAACAACCTGTCATAAAGCACGTCACGTGACTGATTCCCAGGTACTGGCAACCGGATCGAGTTCCGGAACTTTATATGAGATGTACCGGAAACTTTTACATGACTTTGTCATTGGAGAGGGTCAGTTAACATGATTAAGACACTCGGCGACGGGTCTTAGACCTAACCTTAATGTAATTGTCTTGTGGGGGTATTCTTCATAACAGTCCCAGTAATGGCTTATTAAAAACTGGCGATAGAATTATCCTATATTAATCTGTCCGAGTCTAGCCCTCAATGATCATGTTGCAGAATAGTTCCTTAAGGGTTGGTACAGAATCTAGTCATTCGATGACCTTTTACCGAACGAGTCTAAAAGTTTCACAATAATAAATCTATACGTAAATAAAAAATGTATTTAAAAAATAAAAATTTTATTATATTTTTTATTATTTTATAGGTTACAATCGTAAATGAAATAAATTTTCGCAACAGGTCTATAAAATATTTCAGCAGTAAATAAAATGCTGCCGTAGTTGCACCGAAATTGAGCAGCAGGGTCAATAATTTGCGTTAGGAGACTTTTGACAAAACAATTATTGCTAGGTGATGGTTTCCGAACGCTAAGATTCGCTTATTGCACAGTTACTGCATTTAAGAATGTACCCTATATGGCTGGTGTTAGCTTTGCAGTCGGTATAACTTCGGTTTAGATTAAGATAAGTTTCTGAAAGTTTTTTTTGGTCTAAGTCACCATTATTGTTTTAATCAGATAAAATCTTAATTAATTTAATCTGTGACTATAAATTAAAAAAAAATAGAAAAAGATATTTAATATTTTTGCTTCCGAAAAACTTTAAAAATGAAATGTAAATCTTCCGAGGTTGCACAGCGTGAGGGAATTTTATGATACATCCGCTTTTCACCAATCACGACGCAGGAATTTTCCCATTCCCATTGTCACCAGTCATAGGACAGGTACGTTTATGGCGATTGGTACAACATTTCCCGTAGGGTAGCTACTGTCCTTTTAGAAGGACACCCGATTCCGGGAAATCTACGTATATTTATTCAATGTAATATGCTGAGAAACCTGTAAATAATAAATTTCAAAATAAAAATTTAAGTTTAAAAAAACATTTTGCGGCGCTATCAGGGTTAACAGTTGTTCAGTTTAAAATGTTTTTCTATTTCACGTGAGCTACCATTTTCCATAAGTGAATAAATTTTAAGCACGTTTGTATGTCAAATTAAATAGTAAAGTCACACCACAAAAAAAAAATACAATGACAAATTAATCAGTTGATGCTAAGAAACATATGAAGTATATACTTTTCTCTACTTCTACTTTAGCTCATTACTTTTACATACCGATGTCATGTGGCAAGTGCTTATCACTATAACTTAAAAACAATATTTAGATGTCATTAAATCCACAAAGCGCAATAAAATATAAAATTCTGTGCTGAGTATTGAACTCATGCTTTTGAAGAAATTGTTATGTTTGTTGTCATGTGTTTTACAGACAGATCTATCACTGGCCTATTATACGAATCTATTTTTACTCGACTTGTTTTCGCGGAAAAACACACGGTAATGCCAAATGGAAAATTTCGATTCCCGAAATTCCGGGATGTTTCGGGATTAACAAATAATACCGGTCAATTTGTTTAATTGTATCATTTAACAATTTATTAAACATTTGTGTGACACCTTGCTTATAAATTAATAACAAGACCAAGCTGCTTTGTTAATCTCATTTTATTCCTAAAAATACTGTGGAATACTCATACTTATTACATGGTACCTCGTCTGGACTTTGGTAGAGTGTTCAAAGTTCTAATTCCATTAAGGCGGGAGTGGAAGGTGGAAGGAAGGCTCAATAGTAAGACAAAACGGCGTTAACGATGGATCAAGAATAGTCTGCGGTGTCGGCTCTGGAAATAGAAAACTCCTTACGGCTCCCTAACAAAGCCACTGTTTTTCAGGCCGAAATCCTGGCTATAAGGGAAGTGGCCAGAATGCTCGTCGACAGGAAGGTACATGGTAAAGCCGGCATCTTTGTCGACAACCAAGCAGCGCTTCTATCCCTAAGATCGCATACCACTTCCTCTATTCTAGTTGGGCAGTGCAGGAGTGTGCTATCTAGACTGGGTAGTCAAGCTGATCTCACCCTCATCTGGGTTCCAGCACACAGCAATTTTTCGGGAAACGAACAGGCGGATGAGCTGGCTAGGGTTGGCAGACATGCTAGTAGAATAGGCCTGTCCTATAATGAGTTATGCCGTAGTTGTCGAGAAAAAAGCAAAGAAGAGACAATCTTCCACTTTCTTTGCGAATATCCAGCTTTGCATCTCTCGACACACAAATTTTTAGGCAGTCATCAGAGATAGGGCTATGTGATCTTATCAGATATCTCCATGCGACGGGTTGGACCTAGTACCAATCACCGTATCCGAGTATTTAAATATGGTTATGCCTAGGTTTACACTGACCAGTGTAGTCGTCCTTTCAAAAAGGAATCATCTAGATTCTACTTGAATGCTTACGAGTAGAGGGCCGCCACGTAAACCAACCAACCATTAATACTTACCTTTAAAGATTTACAAATGATAATTATTCAAAAAGAAAATGAGTTTTGATGATCATTAAACAAAAAATAATGACAAAAGCTCTGTATGGTAATCAGGGACCGAAAATAATAATTAATGCAGAAATTTTTTAACAAAAAAATCATATGGATTCATATTGATCTAAAAATGTTTTGCAATAAAATTTTTATGTATTGACACCCTTTACGAACATACAATGTTCTTGTATTTTCCACTTACACTAAAAAAATTAATCAATGAAGGTACGGTCACATCTAACAAACATTTGCCGAAAAAAACGTAACCAACAGACAAGCTAAATTTCCATTTTCTTTATTTACAATATTTTTTTAAATATGGGTTCGCATTTGTTAAAAATAATATAAAAATAGCATATTGCGGCATAATTGACTCATTTTGTGATATAAAAACTAAGTTAAATCACACTAACCCCAAGCAAAAGTAGTGATTATTTTTTTTTGGGCGAATGTTTGCCAAATGTGACCGTACCTTAGGAATTATATTTTATATTTTTTATCCAAATAATCCCTATTTGTTATTTTAATTTAGAGTTTTTAACGATAAGTTTTAGTTTTTCGCTTGAAATATAACGAATTTTTCTTAATTTTTGATTCCAAAATTTCTGAAACACACTGGATAAATAAACATATGCTTTCGGCAGGAACTGAACCGTCGACCATCTGTATGATAAGCTCACGCTTTACTATTGCGCCACTGCGGGCATAATTTACTTAATTATTTACTAGTAAATAGTTATTTAATTACTGTAAAATAATGGAGGCGGTATGTTGTTCTTAATGGAAGCCATCAAAAAGTTTTTGCTGCACTCTTATTTAAAATATTCAGACTACTGGCAACTTTCTCATTGAATTCAATGGAACATTATCAGGCATGTTCTACAAAAGTAGTGTTATTAAAATATGAAAAGTAAACTTTTCATTTTTCATGTTCTGGAAAAGTATATTCGTATTGAATATTGAAATTGAAATGTAAAAAGAAAAATGCAGAACATAAAACAATTAAACTGAAGTGATTTCAATTGAATTCCACTTCAAAGTGGAATGTAGAACATACCGGTATTATTTAACAAATGAACAAATTTCATTAATTGATAGGACAGAAAATCATTATCATTATCATTATCAGTTTCATGAAATAATTATATAATTATATTATATAATTATAGCTGTTTCATTGAACTAATAAAATAGTCGCATTCCGTTTATGATAAAGCTACCAAAATAAAGTTCATAAATACAATGAAACATTCTTCATTTATACAATAAAGTGCATCCATCATTCGCTCACTTTCAATGGCATTCTTCATTGATACAATGTACAAATTCATTGACTAAACAAAGAAATGTTTTTCAGTGCAATTTTATTAATACAATCTCTTTTCAAATTAATTAAAAAGTTACAAAATCTCTCACCATTCATTCCTTTTATTAATTTTTTTTTCAGATTTCATAAAAGTTTGTACAGTTTATTTTAACAAAGTTTTGTATTAAATACCTAAAAATTTATAATGAGATATTTAGTAGTCACCATTTTATTTGCTTAACATTTGTAAAATTGCAAATTCAGTTTCCAGCAAATTTACCTTTAAACTTAGATTAAGATGAACTTTCTCTAAAGTTTATCAAAGCAAGAGCAGAAAAAATACATTTTCAATGTTCTATTTTCAGCATCACTTAAGCTAATGAAGTTTTTACTAACGAGACTTCAAGAAAAAAAGGGATGAGCTTAACTTAGTTTCGTCATATAATAAAATGAAAAGGAGATGAGGTGGAGAAGAATTCTTGAATAAAGAAAAATCTTCCAAAACTAATGACTTCAAGTCATGATGCTTGGAACCAACGCCCTTCCACAATAAACGCAAAAACACGAATAGACTATTGTAGCTGCAGCTGTACAGTCATTCCTGTACATGAGTTTGTAAGTGGGTGTCATTTATCAAATTCTGTGATTTATTTTATCAATTGTTGCTTTAAAGGGCAACCAACCAAACATCTATACAAACTGCCAGTCATTTAGTCAGTCAGTCAGTGCCGGAGCCAACTAGACTGACGTTCAACACTCACTTAGATAAAAATGTGGTTTTCCATCGCATGAAAAGTGTATGAAGCTCTCGTAGGTTAGTAAAGTAATTGTGTACTTGTGTTAGTATGTTTTAGCAACACATCCTTATTTTAAGCAATTGTTTAAAAGTGTTTGTATGTATGTTAATGTAGGTGAATTGCATGTTTGTCTTATACATAAATATAATATAACTTGCTGTTGTTGTAAATGATGTTCTAGTTGTTTTCTTATCGTTAGCAGAATGTTCTTGTGGTTATTGCTGGTTTTATTGTTTCTTAACTTAGAATGCTGCCAATGCTAAACGTCCACAAATGGAATTTGTTTTTGTTTTTGTTGTTGCTGATTCCATTAAAAATATTTGATAATTTTACTTGAGTTGCACCAACACCATGAAGTATGTGACAACTGCACCAAGAACCTGAAAATAGCACAACAAAATACTAATACATAAATAACCAATGCAAAGGATATATCGTCTATGTACGTATGTATGTAGGAATGTATTAACAACAACATATGTTAAGGTAAGTTTTGTTTTGTTTACTTGAATTTATATCTACATACATATATACGAATTAGTGTGTACTTGTTTGTATGTTAGTTTTGAAAGGTATAGGAGCCGAAGTCAGTGGACCGATCGTCCTGTCTGAAAGGAGCAATAAGCTATAAGCGGATCTAGCGGAAGGAGAATACTTCGCTTCATATGAAATTAATCCAGCTCCTAAAGAGCTTTCAAGAAACTTCATATTTGTCGACGGACAAGGGGTGTTACACTATTTTTAATTTCTATCCGCCATAAAAGATTAATAAAGTTAATGTGTGCATTAAAACCGGATTTCCCATAAACAGATCAAATCCAACAATAAACCTTCTATAAGATTTTTAATCGTTTATAAAGAAGGCCATATGTGTCGCTTATTGTAAAAGTGGTGTAACTCCATATATCGTTCGTAGTAACAGTGAAGCAACTCCAATATTTCTACCAAAGCCCAATAGATGGTGTTGCTTGTTCACACACTATGATTTTCAAAATGCTCGATTTCTCGAAATTTAATTACAAGGAGATAATTCACTGTTACAATAAACGACACATATGTCTTTTAATTTTTATATCAATTGATGACTTCTTAGATATTTTTATACGCATCGTGCTTCGAAAAGAAAACTTAAAAACTTTTTTCTGTGTGATTAATCGGTTTATTTTTTTTATATGGCAGGTTACTATTTAGATTTATTAAAATCAATGCTTAGGGCCCCTAAAAAAAGATTTGGATAGTGCAGCGGTACCATACTTAGACTGCGTTTAGGCAGGGAAACATTTGGAAGGGAAACATTTAGTTTGATAGCAAATAATAATAGAATGTTGCCGAAAGCATGTTCGTCTGTGTGAATGCGAAAGAAACAATAAAAGAGAATTCCAGACGCTTTCCATCCAAATGTTCGTCTTTCTAAACTCGGACTTTGCAGTCCTTCATTTCAGTCTAGAGGGAATTTAGGCGGGAGTTTGATGGCACTTCCCCGAGCAGATGGATCATTATGAGGCTTGTAGCATTGCACGAAGGCCATACCATTGCTATCCCTCGACTCGAAATTTATCGACGCAAATCCGAATTAGCTGACGGTCATTACAACTGATAATTGATAATGACTTAAACTTGTTTCCGTAGAACATCAAATGACAAGCAAAATAAACCACTTAGATTTTCCTATTCAATTTTTTTGATCAGGTGTCGCGTATGAGTCGATGAGCATGGAGGTCATTTACACTATATCATCTGTAAAAGCATTTAGTTAAATAAAATTATATTGAATATTCTATACCATAAAAAATGATAAACAAATGTTTTTTTTTTATTTTTTTAGTCGCAATTAAAAATTTAATTAAAATACCAAAATTTTAGCGATTCAAATAAAAAGCACCAGCTAAATAAATACTTTGATTGAAAAAAAAGTTTTTGAATTTCTTATTATAGCTCAATTGGTGCGTAACCCTGTTCAAAACTATTTACACCTTTCATGGCGCAAGTTTTTATATTTTGCTAATTGTTGCTACCAAATGTGATCGCTCATGTAGGGGTCTGTAAGACCCCATGTCTATACTTGTGTTACAAAAAACAAATGTTTATACTTGAAGGTTATGCTTAAAGAGTAATATTTATTTATTGGTACATATTCTACAAAGTAAATTTGCAGAATATGGCTGCACAAAAATAGACGCGGTGACTAGACCATATGTCTATGATGTTATTAAGAGTATTTTAAAAATGTTCGTGTGACTGACATAGGAAGTAGCAACGTGGTTGTCAACGAAATTCCACAAAAGAACCGCAATACTATACGGTTATCCGTGGCAAATCAGTCAACCAGTGCGAGCGAGACTAAAAACTCTCGAAGGCCAAACAACACACGCAAGCCTGACCGCACTTAAGAAATAATTACGATGACGGGAGAGCTGTTCTTCAGACCAGAGCTGCTTAACGACTGAGTAATCTTTATGTTTTCTTGTTTGGTAGTTCAAATGGGCGTGGCCCCTCTAATGCAGCGAAAATATATTTTGGTGTATGCAGAGAACTTTGATAGAACTTTAAATTTTCTTTATGTGAGTAATTATTGTGCTAAAAAACATACATACTCTTCCGTTTTACAAAAGTTGAAATTCTCATCGGCTGAAATTGTCATCGTAAGACTACATATAGATATGATCTAGAGTTCTATCAGCATCACATAACTTTTTAAACAGGCCAGGCCATAAGATTACATAAACATGCACCTTTTCAACAACCACTTCTTGTGTATGATCCTTTTTGTTCATCATTTACCATAAACATTAAAATTTATTGTTAAAATATTTAATGCGTTAATATGTAAATAAATAAATTTATGTATTTTATTTTATTATTCTTTGCATATGTAAATAATTGGTGAAGCACACCGGGGTACTGTTAATATTTTATAATAAATATTGTTGCAAGACTGAAATATTTTTGAGAAGTTTTGTGTTTTTTTTTTCTTCCGAAAATATACAAAATATTTTTCATAAAAACAAGATTATATATCTCCTGAAAGTACAGTGGGTAGAGAGCAGTTAAAATATGTAAAGAACGTTAAAAGGATTTATTTTCAATACTTCTCTAATATTCTGTGTAGCTCGTTCAGGACAAGAAATTAATTAATTAATAATAATAAAATAATGGCACATTGAAATGGGGAGGAAGATCTGGTCCAAATACCGGCTCTACGACACCTGGTGGATCTTTTGTGGCGTAGATCTGTAGGCTAAATTATATCTATCTCTGTATGACTCTCAGCACAGATATTAGAGAAGCCCGCCTAATATAATTCGAATACAGAAACTCAGAATAAAAAATACACCTACTGTTACACAAAACGATACACTCGCAAAGAATGTGTGCCGTTGTCTCATCATCCTCTTTGTTACTTTTACACATACGTTAGTTCAGTCCAAAGTGGACAGAAAGAAAACCAGTGATATTTTCAATATACAATTGTTTACTGAATAATTAAAGTTTCACAGTAGTTTTCCGATTTAACGAACCTAATTGTTGTCAGGCCTGTTTGTTGAAGCGAAAAGTTCGTTATATCCAGTACTAAGTTAAAAATTAATGGCTTCGTCAATTTTATTCATAACTATAAATATCTATAGTGTTTTTTTTTATATTTTATTAATTTAAAGTAAATATTTCTTTAAAAATATGTATAAGCAAAGGAAAAATTCATAAAAACAACGTAATACGAAAATAATTTATTTAATAAATTGGATAAACACAGTCTGCTTATTTGAATGGATATATTTTTTAATAGCATCTTCTTGAAGCAATCTCAAAAGAATTTAATTTGTGTTATTAACATTGTTTTGCTGAGCCCACTTAATACAAATTTGTGTTTTATTTTGGGCTTTAGAATTCCAGTGTCATCAAGCTATTCATCATTTTCGTTTTGTTTTACATTTGTTCGTAAAACCGAGTACAAAATAAAATTTTTATTCGTAATATAGCGTTTTCTTTTCTAGAAAAAGTGCCAAATTTTTTGAACTTTTTATTGAAAATTTGCAATAAAATAATTTTTTTAAATAGTAAGTGTATTATAAATTATTGTAGTATTATCACTTACGAAGCAAAAATTTTGTATTAAGATAACTTTGAATTGCAATTGTTTTGATAAAAAGTAAAAGAAATGTCACATTTTTTTAGAAAAGAAAACGGCATTAGTAGAAATAAAAATAATATGCTCGTCAAATCGTAGTACTACTGCAGTTCTGCAAAAAAAGCACGTTGCAAAATAAAATCAATTTAAATTTTATAATGAACTTTGTATAAAAAACTGACCTCATGGTTATTATTTGCAAACAAATAAATAAAATATTGAAAAGAACTAAGTGATGGAAAATTTATTGATAAAGTTAAGATTTTTTAAACTTTTTAAGAGTTATGAAAATTCTTTTTTTTTTGTCAAACCATTTTTGAGTTTATCCAAAAAATTTTTTTTTTAATTGAGCAATTTTATTACGAAATTATTTTCGCACAAGTAGCAATTTCTAAGGAACGCTTATTTTTTGGCAACGAAGATCATCAGATTTCATATGTATTTCCGCTATTTAGTTCGTCTGAATTTATATAAACATCAGACTTTTATACAAATTAGTTTGTTCAACACAAATAGCTCTTGTTGTTACAATTTTAAGATTATTATTTTTTACATTCTAAACTACTGTGCGATGTACACACAAAAAAAATAAGTATACACACATTACAACGTTCTTATATCAACATCTCTACTGTTTGTGTTGTCTTGTGTTGTATTATTTGTCTCCATATTTGTTCACATGTCCGGTAATATTTCTGTGTTTAAATAAATATAAAAATAAAAACAACTTTAGTAAAATAAACAACATACCGAAGCAAATAAATCCAATGAGACTGTAAAGAATTTTGCACCTGAAATGGACATTGCTTTTTGGCATTGTTGACAAACGATTTGTACAAAAGTTTTTGCTTCTTCAGAACCATCGTACCAGTGACAGGAGTATGCTGCCTCCATAACGGATGAACTCTGTGGCAATAATAAAAATAAAAGAAGCAAAAAAAAACAGCAAATGCTGAAATATTAAATATCAAATGGCAATAAAATATAAGTTTTAAGCTTTAACAATAAAAATAAAATGTTCATACTCGTAGACAAAAGCACCTAAAAGGACACACAAACTTATAAAAGAAAATTCGCATAAACACAACCATAAATAACCTAACAGAGACACACTTATACATGCTTGAAAGCAACCACACACACACACACATACACACACATTGTGTGTACGTGCTCACTTTCATAGCATGATATACAATGAAAGCTCTTTAGTGCATTTCCGGCTTTGGAATTTCCGATGACTGAATGAATGTGCTGTTATATTTTTATATTTTCTATGTAGTTGTGCTTTTTTGTTATTTTTCATGGTCATTGTAGTTTAGCGTGCACGCGTGTATGTGTGTGCTCATACACAAAAGGCTTTGTTGAATCATGTGGAGAAAGCGGCAAAAAAGACAATCAAAAAGACAAAAATCTATTTCAGTTGTGCTTCGAACGGAAGTTCTTCAAAGTGTTTTTCTTTTGTCGGCCATAGTCTATTTTATTTCTTCTGTTAGCTTTTTAATTTCCTTATTGCACTTGAAAACGCAAAAAGTGCATCTAAAATAAAATGTAAAATATTAAATTTTACAATCTTCAACTTGAAAGTTGCATGAAATGTGTTTTGTAATTTTACTAGGATATTTATTTATATAACAAAATTTTTATGCCGTAAAAAGGAAAAGTTTTGAATTGAAAATATTTAGAACTTCCAATCAGATCTCCCCAAAGAGAGACTTTCGTGATTTTCCACAATTTTTTTTTAAACTATGAGAAAACTTTTTGGAAGATATTTAAAGGAAACCTTTTCAAAATTTAAGCTTGAAATTTCTGTCGAAATATACGGTTTTAAAAATGTAGTTATGTTTTTAAATTCAATTGTTCAATTAATTCATTTTTATACAGAAACGAATTTTAGATCGTGGAATAATATAAACAAAAACATATATACATTTTTGATGGAACACAGGGTGAAACTTAACACCATGAAATTGCTGACTTCAGAGTCCTTGCGCTGCTAAACTTTCCATCTGCTTTAGCGTTTTCCATTTCATTATAACATTCTGTAAAACTTCTTTCTTATTAACAATTTTTTAACTTAATTTAAAAATTAAATTAAATATAAACTAATTGAAAAATTGAGTGCTCGTCCCACGACGTCGAATGTATTCTTTATTTAATGAAATTACATTTAAAACAAAAACAAATTCTAAAATTTTGTTTGTGTCTTAAGTGTAATTGAACGAAAGAACGAATACGTATGATATCGTGAGCCTGGCAGTAAATTTCTGAAAGCCAATTTCTAAACAACACTTTTCGACTTTTTATCATATTTCAGAAATTTTTGAGTATAACATTTGTAAACCAATTTCCTCCAGGCAACTTTTCGTCTAATTTTTTCTAAAAAATTGTTTAACTATAACATTTTTCTATACATAACTTTTTGATAGAAAACTTTTCGACTAGTGAAATATTTTGGACAACTAAAAAAAAATTCTACTAGTTTTCTAGCTAATAATTTGCGTTTAATGTGCTGGATAAAACTTTGCAAAATTTTTACACAAATTTTCTAGAGAAATCTTTTCGATTACTTATTTATAAAAAAACTATTGAAAGCATATCGACCAGTTTTCTTTAGAAAACTTACAAAAAAGTTTTGTAAAGAAATTTTTTTCCTATTTTAATGATGAAATCTTTCGACTAGTTTTCCGGGAACTACATTTCGAGTAGTTTCACATAAAAAGCTTTCGAATAGTTTTCTTTTATAAATAAATTGTACGACTAGTTTTCTATAGAAAAGTTTTCGTAGGGAGAAGTCTTTCGTTTTAGTTTTCTAGAGAAAACTTTTGGGTAGGTTGCTATAGAAAACTTGGTCGCCTTGGTTTCAGTAGAAAACTTTTAGATTAGCTTTTTAAAAAAACCTTTTTTGGCAAGTTAAATTTAAAAAACTTAAGTAAATTTTTTGACAAGTTTTCTTTAGAAAGCTTTGCCAATAGAGAAGGCTTTTGCCTAGTTAAAAAAAATCAGCTGTGTTCATTTACTAAAAATTTGTACAAATTTGTAACAACTGTTACTAGAAAGCGTTCATTAATCCAAAAAATTTGCAACGAGAGAGAGTCGAAAGAGCGTAAGAAATTTATAGACAGAAAAATTCTTCCAAGTTTTTACAAGTAAAATTTTTCTTGCAATAATTATTCAAAGTATTAAAAAGATAACAAATTTATTTTTGTGTAACTTAGGAACAACAGAAACAAAATAATATGTTTAATGGAAGTGAATTATGCAACACAGTATCTGGTACATCAGTGGCAAAGGATGTTCTTTTATTTTTAGTGTTGTAAATATTATAAGTACCTAGCTACTCGGTAATTTACACTAAGCAGGCAAATAATTCAATTAGATCAGATATATATTTGCAAATAAATATAAATTAACACATAATTTATTAAATTACTTTTCATTATTTTATTACAAGCCGTATTCGAAAAACGCTAGTCACGACAATGCTGAATATAAATGACCATAATCACATTATTTTTATAATAATATACATATATGTATAATTTGTCCAAAAATATATGGGTAGTTATTGAGTACTCATATATACCTGTACATTACAACACTACTTTAACTTGCAAATTTTTGCTTGTAAAGTGTTCATTTACTTTTTCACATTTTTGAGAGTAATTTTGGAAAAGTTCTTGTTACTCTCTCGTTGCTAATTTTTATTAGTAAAGTAAATGAACACACCTATCATCTGCTTTTCTACACAATAGTTTTCGTTTAGTGTTCTGTAGAATTTTTTCGACTTCTTTTCTATATTGGATTTTCAGCTAGTTTTCCATAAAAATTCTTTTGATAGTTTTCTGTAAAATATTCTACGACTAGAGAAATTCATTTTTATAGAGAAAACTTTTGGTGATGTTTTCTAAAGAAAACTTTTGCTCCAATTTTGAGTAGTTTTCTATTAAAATATTTACGAGATATCGCTCATGTAGTCATATCTATAAAAACGTGATTTTTGAGTATAAGAATGCAGAAATATTCTTCGTATCGGTCTTCATTTTGTGTATAAAGTTTATTCATATATCTTATTTCCACACCTCTTGATGGGAGAAACTTTTTTATTTTTGCATTGGGTTGTGTATAAAATAAAAACTAAAATCGTTTTCTAACGAACGAGTTTTTTCGAGATATGACTATGTCGCAATGAAGTTTAGTTTAGCTTTAAATTTAATTTAATGTTTTCAAATTCTGTGCTTTCATATCTTTGTTTGCGTGCCAATATTAATAACAAAGTGCGATAACATAATACTTTCCCAACCACTGCCTGGAGAAAAATACAGAATTGTTTAAGTTTTTCAACATTTATAAAATATATAAATAAATTTACCTCTTCAATTAAGCGATTGCCAAAAATACAAAAGTGAAATACTTGGGCCAATGCATAACCCAAATAACCAATAACGGTAAAAGCGTAAACATTTACACCCGATACTTTAGTGGCCTGATACGCCAATAGTGTCAACATAATGGTTGATGTCAACATGTGTAGAAGTAACGCGGCGCCATATGTATCACCGATAGCAGCCACTAATCTGTAATGCAAAACATCAAACAAGAGAAACGTATTAGAGAGTCGTCAATGCCACATTATACATTCTTACTTGTAAAAAATAATAATAATTTAAAAACAAGAAAACAAACTCGTCTCATGTTTGCCACAAAATATGTATTTTATTACCACAAATACTTGTACTTGTTAAGAGTACATACATCTAAACACACATAAACGTACAGATTGTGTATAAATTTGTTTAGTCCTTGTTAAAGGCAATTCTATTAAGGCTTAAAACTGTGATTACTTTTATGTATGGATGTGTGTGTATGTAGATTTTGCAATTGTTTCAGTGTTGCCACCTTAGGTGTAATTACACATATCATGTGTAATTTTTATTTTCATGTGTAGACCATGTGTAATTGGTGGCATGTGTAACTCATGTGTAATTTAAAATTTTGTCGTTTTTGAGCACTACTTTTTTTTTTATTGTGATTGGCGACTGTTATGACGGCAAGTGTGGATTGGCTGTGATATTTTAATTTATTTATGAACCTGTTTCGCGTATTTTTGCTTTAAATTTATTAAGTTTTTGTTTGTGATAGTCCTTTTTACACAAAACAAAACTGTGATACTTTTAAGGAGAATGATGTAGAATTGGTCTAAAGAAAATTATATATCTAAAAAAATAAAACTTCCCTGAAGAAGTTGGAAAATATCAACGATACGTCGGAATAATATGTAAAAAATAATATTTTATTAAATGACCTTGAAAGCCCAAGTATTGAAAATCATCATCATAAAAATTTTGCAATTACACCAAACAAGGTCAAATATTTAATTTAACAAAATCAAAGCACATTATTTTGCGAAAAAAAGGCATGTGTAATTCCTAATTTCATGTGTAATTTTGACATGATGCATGTGTAATTTAACATTTCGTTGGTGGCAACACTGAATTGTTTATAGTTTTTTGAGTGCTTGTGTGTGTGTGTGTAACTACAAATAAATTTAACAAACATTGAAATATTGAATTCAATTCATTTTGATTCCTCTTACATAAATCAATATTTGCTTTTAGCTTAACAACTCTGTAGTTTACATAATTCTGTGTTTTTGTTTTTGTTTTTTGTTTTGGGTCTTGGAAATAGCAACAACAATTATGATTACATTATTTCGGAAGTCTTTGTTATGACTACAGCTACGAAAAGCAAAGCAATTTCTTATACTTTAATCTCTTGTACATTTAGATGAGCAAATTTTGTATATTTTTGCCAACTTTAGTTGAGGAAAATTTATTTTTTTGTGAGAAAATAAGTCATCCATTTTGTAGATTATTCTGGCTGATGAAGAATTTTTTTTAGTAATTGGACTCAATGAAGGATTTGAATAAAGACAATTTAAAAAATTGTAAAATAACAATGAAGGCCAACACACTTGTAGTTGAAAAGAATTGTCCAGTATTCTCTTTTTATTGATATCTGGGATGTTTAAGCTCAACACTATCAATGCTGTTTTAATAACTATTAATATGGTTTTTTTATTAATCAGGCTCTAGGTCATACTATTGAAAATAAAACTTCTTTCTTTTTGTTTTATTAATTATTGTTTAACATTTTCTTATATTATTTTTATTCGATATTTCGAACACCTTTGGTGTTCTTCTTCAGGAACTAGAAAGTTTTTTACAAAAAATATAAAAACAAACAAATTATTTAAATAATATATATATATATATATATATATATATATATATATATATATATATATATATAAGTATCACAACTTTAAAAAATATTAATTGTTTACATTATCAAAAAAAATTAATTTTTCTTAAAAAATTAAATAACTATTAATTTTATAAAAATTTCACATTTTCTGCTTTACGAATTATCGAACTTTTCAATCAGCCGAAATCCACACATTCGACTGAGAGTGACGAACGATGAATGAATGGGCAAATCCGCTGGAGACTAACACACTACACGAGTACCGCCCTTCTCAGTCGAACTATCGAATATAGACTAATGGAAGAAAAGCTATATAGACTATTAGATATAGTACAAGACTATTAGTCTGAAGATCGCAGGTTCGATTCCAGCCTAGACCGTGGGTGTTTCTGCAGACAAGCTAAAATGGCTTCGCGGTTTGTGTTTGTTCTTAATTCGAGATATTGAACTTTGAGTTTTAATAGACGACTTCAAAATTAACATTGTTACTAGATCGGTGATATTTCCTGAATATGTTAATCATTCGATCTCACTCAGGTTATTTGACATTTGCGCCGTATTCCAGGAAGAGATGTATCAAATAACCGGTATGGCTGAGAAAATAGTTTATTATTTATTGTAAGGTCGAAGTCTGTGGTGGCAAATGTTCGATTTCAGACGCAGCTTAAGCGAATTCATGTCAAATAGTCTGGATTCTAGAACATGAAGACGTCCGGATGAATATAAAAGCTGATCGAAGCAAACGGCAAGCTGGGCCTTAGTCTTATTAGACTCACAAAATGGAATTAATATTCCAGTGGCCGTGTTGTCGTTATCACTTGTAAAATATCCACAACACTTTGGGACGAATAAAAAGTGATAGACAAGAAGGATCCATGAGAAATGGCCTTAAACTGAACAATGGCCCCAAACCAAATATGAAAAATTAACCCAAAATTAGGAAAAATGTAACCTTAAAATAAAAGGTTTTCAATAAAAACGAATTTCCGTAAGCAAAAAAAAGACCCAAACGAAAAATGAAACATGTTTAGACATCAATCTCACTTTTAAAATTTTTAATTTTTCATAGTTGTTAAACTTTGATGAATTAACTTTAATTGAATTAAAACTTAACCGAAATGGTAATGAAATGCATACTTCACGTTCTATGTACATCATTTAGAAATTAATAAATCTCTCTTGTGTTAACTCGGAAAGCGACAAGATTTGTGTTACTAACGTGGTCTATAATTGTCCCGACCACCATCTTCTTTCATCTTAAAAAAGCATAAGATTTTTCAAACCAAAAATAATTGAGAAATTTACCCCAAATTTTGTATATAAAAAAAGGCTTTCAAAAACCTTTTGAAAACCTTTATTAAACGAATTTGGTGTTAGAAATGCCATACAGCACAATATCCTTCCGTTATTATTATTCCCCATTTTGATTTAGGGCTATTTCCATGGAGTCCACAAAACATCTCGTTACTTTTACAAGAAAGTCGCTTGCAGTCCTGATTTATATCACTATGGGACTGTACGATCAGACGTATGTCGAAATATTTGCCCATGACAAGCAATACGTGAGCTGCTTTGAAAGAGAACAAAAAGCTTTAGGCCAACACCATCGTTCTCTGCAACTAAACACCTCTGGAGGATCGCATGGATAGATATATTGGCAACATCATATTACGGTATCTCATTGTTGCATCATTTACTGCCCTGAAAAGCTCTTGTGTGGTCTCAGAATCTGGAAGGAGTTTCTAGAACTCCTTAGGAGTAGACCTCTGTGTATAACAACGGAGTTAATGTTCCCCGAGGGTAATCTTATATATGCGATCTGTCGATGTTATTATCGCTCATTTGCAGCAATGTCTCCGAAACTCAAAAAAATTGCTTTGGAGAAAACGAGCTTAAAGTTTTTAATTTACACTAGAGTTATCAAATGTCCGACATATTCAAAAACCCGGGATTTCAATAATTCGAAAAAAGCCTAATTTTTAACAATGATTTTGGTTTTTTCTATTAAAAAAAGAGAATAAGCGGTTTTTAGTCTTTTATATTAATTTAATAATTGAGCTATAAATTATTTTTAAATTATTTTTTTATTAAAACAAATAAAATATTTAAAAAGGTGCACTTCAGACTTTTAAAAATTAAAAATTTTTTCCTTGAATTTTAAATCCAAGGAAATATATTTATGTATTCGCAGTGTTCCTGATTATCAAATACCATAAACAAAACTATAGAAAACTTTTTCATGTATGGCGTTTGATAATCAGAGAGATAGCAAATTTGCTTAAATTCGCAGATGCATCACAAACTAAATTGCCTTGATAATAACATTCAACATGAAGTGAAAGCGCACTTATATTTGTTTGAGATTTCCGTAGGGTTCTCCGTCAAAGCAAAGTACTAAAGTTGGGCAACTTTTAACTTTTAACGTACGTTAAGTACTTTGACAAGTATCAGCATTTTTTTGCTCCGTTTTTATTTAGCTTTCTGTGTTGTGTGCTGACAAAACTAAATTAAAAAGAATTAAATAAAAATTACGTTATACGTTGCTTTTTGCAACTGACATTAATGAGTACCTTGTTGACGGACATTAAACCAGCTTGATTTGATTAAAGTACGAATTTTCCATGGAACTCTAGGATATTCTGAAGTTTCTTCTAATTGTTTTATTTAATTCTATTTAATTTAGTTCTGTCACCACACAACAATAAAAGATAGATAAAAACGAAGAAAAAAATTAAATTTGTCAAAGTACTCAACGTACTTTAAAAGTTCCCAACTTTAGTACTTTGCGTTGATGGAGAGACGTACGGAATGTGAAAAATCTCATAGATAAACCTGTGTTTCAGTATTTAGTTGTCAGTTGAAAAAAAAGAGACGTATAACGTACGTCGGATGCTATATTTAGTTCCAAAACTTACTTATGGTTTTTCATTTATTTACTTATTTTTATTTATTTTGTCTATGAATATAATATCCTTACAGACAGTTAATATAATTATATATATTAAATACAAATAAAATAAAAAATTATTTAATAGGACGATAATCTTAAGTTTAATAACATTTGCATTTAAAGAAAAATCTATAATATTATAAAATTTATTAAATTGACTGCACATCCTTCTTAATGGATAAACATTTACATAATTTTATCTAAAGTATTTAATTGCTAGCAATTCAAAGTGTCGAGATGGATAATAAAATGTTATCGAACAGGAAATTAGAACAAATATCATAATTAATTAAATTTCATATAAACGACACATTCAACATAGTCCTTCGGCTTTTAAGAGTTGGAAGTTTAAATAGAGTAATTCGGCTTATGTATGAAGGAATATCTAATGGGTTCCACTGTAGACCACGAAGGCAGAATAACAAAAACTGAAAGCAGGTCTTGTTGAAGTATACAGTGATCTGCATATTGATTAAACCTTAAAATCTTTACATCATCCGCATACATTAAAAAGTTGGAGAATTTAGCCACGTTAGGAAGATCATTTATAAAGAGAGTAAAGAGCAATGGTCCAAGATGACTTCCTTGTGGCACTCCAGATAAAATTTTGCGATAGAATTAGTCAGAGGATATTCCACTTTTTTTAATAATACTGCAAGGCAAGTTTATAATCTCAAGAGCCGTGATCATGTCTCGTTATACATCAAGACATTATGTGGTGAGTTATTTGCAAATCTCTTAAGGATAAAAATATAAATTTTCTTCCACAAGCTTATATACACCAAAAAGCTTCAACATATATTTCAGAAGATCTAATTTGATTGACGTTTAAAAAGCAAAAATATTATAATTCTTAAAGCAATACCTTGTTTCTGAATGACAGTTCTTTTCGCATCCCTTTCGTCCTTGTAATGCTCTTCCACATAACCAGGAAATTTATTTTTGCTTATTTTAATTAATTGTTTAAATGTGTTAATAGCTAAATTTTTTAAAATTTCATTGTATACAATTTTAAAAATTCCATTAGTAAATTTATTTTAATTATGTTGGCGTAATCGTTGTGCACTAAACAACACTGCATTATAATTATCTACAAAGTCTCGTTATATGAGGGAATTCAATTAATAAATAAACTTCCATTGAAAATAGCTTAGAAATTTAAAAAATACTTGTTTAATATATTTTCTATCCCTTAATTTTTCATTTCGACTAGCTTTGCTAAAAATGAATAAACTACAAAGTAGATCTAAATAAAAAAATGAAATAATAGACAAATATAAAACAGATAGCAGAATGAATCAGCCGACGGCAAGCAACAGCACCATACTAAATTATTTGTCCATAAATATTGAATAAACTGTGGTCATTGTGGCATAAAAGACAACAGAGAAACACCCATAATAAACACCCACTTTCTGACCATCAACTAAACCAATCTGTTTCGTTTGCTTTTACTATTTCATCATCGAAAATAAGTAAAAATATTATTACAATAAGTTAAAGTTTCGTTCCAGAAAAATTCTCTTAAAGTTATGAAAGAAATATAAATTTATTATTCATTTAAAAATTCCTTTTTTAATCTTGAATGACAAAAATTGCAACAATTCGGGAAAAAATTCACATCGAAAAAAAATTTACGATTTCCTAAATAATAAAGTCGGCTTTAAGCAGAAGCTATTGAAATTCGAAAGACATGATTATAGAGGAGAAAAATTAATATTGGATAAAAAGACCTAAAAAATATATAAAAATATAAAAATCAAAGCAGTTTTCGTAAGGAAATGCTAAACTTGTAAAAATATGCTAAAAATTGCAAAAAGGCAGTTTCCGAAAAGAAACCATTTCACGCACCAAACAATTGGTAAAATATAGAACTTTTAAACTCTAAAAACACTCGTTTGGACCTTCTTTGCCATCTCATGCATTATATCTCTGCAACTCAAGGAAAACCGCAGAGATTTTTTTAATTATTCCCGTGGAAAATTATGGATGAAAAAAATCTCATAAGGAGAAATAAAAGTGCGGTCAAAAAACAAAATAAGACAAAAACAAAATGCAAATTTAAATTCACTTCTAAAAAGTTAAAAGTACCATTTAGCATTATTAAGGAAGTCCAGCGGACGTAACGTTTCCAGGAATCCCCATTACTGTTTTTTTCGCAACTCCCGAGAAAATTTCATCGGAAGTTTTCGGGAATTTCAATTTTAATTTCATTATACTTCAGATATGGTGATCGATTATTCGACATTTACCAGAAACCGGTTTTCGAATAGTTTGAATATTTGAAATTTTTAAAACCCGGTTACGGGTTTTATAATTGGCATTTTGAATAAACCGACAAGCGTATTGTAGTAAATTCGGTTTTAAAAACCGGTTGAAGAAACGACACAATATCCCTAAATTCAAGGCAGTCAATGTAAGATAGTTTTTCGGATATGTTTTTTAAATATAAACGATATCAATGCCATCACTTTAAGCATTTTTATAACAGAATCGTAACAAAAATCGGATTCAATTACAAAAAACCGTTATATCAGTCAAAACATTAATTTTATTCTACTTAAATACGCATTTACTAAGACCAATAAAAAATACTAATTAATAAAGTTTTTAGGCCTAATCTCCCATTTGCTGAGGAATAAGTGCCGTTGAGGTGAGAGAATATGCACGACGTTCCTAAACATGCCGCTATAAGAGTGAAATCATGGCTGCAAGAAATTGAAATAATTAATTGAAATCCTCTGGGATGTCTTAAGCCATATTAAGGCATTTTATTTTAAAAATCAGTAGGACTTGTGAAATAAAATTCAGAAAACTTGGTGATACACAAGGTGTTCCAGTACGAAATTTCATTTTCAATAACCCGCCTTTGGAACAGTTGTAATGACGCAGCCTGTAACGATTTGACAGATGACAAGTAAATGCGACGCGTTTAATAAAAATGGAACGATATACACGATATACAACGATATAACGCAGTGAAATTATGGAAAAACACTACAAAAATTTGGAAAATGTTACAGGTTATAGCTAGCAAAATTAAGCCAGTAATCGCAAAACTGGTGGAAACAATTGGAACTGCTAGGACGAGTTACTGATGTGAAGAAGCGAACTAATTCACATAGCTCAGGAACAAGAATATTGCTGTCGTAGCCCATTTTTAACTACGTCTTGTAGCCGACAGTGGACACCATTAAAGCAAATGCTAAATTGAGGGATTAAATGCTAAATTACAGTTGAAATCTCTGTCGATATTTGTTGGCGTTTTGCTTACCAAAAAGCAAAAAAGTTACTAAAATGTTTACTGAATTTTAATGTATGATAGTTGGAACGTACCAACCAAGATAAAATAGAAGTTCTTAATATTTTTACGCGATATGATACAAAGAATACAAGATAACGTATTTCTTGTCTTAACAACATTGGCGCATATTCAAAAATGAATATCACAGTCGAGAATAATAGCACAGAAACTACAAAAAATCTGTGATAGTTATAAATCTTATTCACAATTTATAACTAGTGCAACAACAGCTTTCCGCTGATGTAAGAAATGGAACCCTGTATATTGGCATGTAGAGATAATAAAATGTCGATAATATTTTGAACGATACTTCTGTAATTAAATCAAAAGCTTTTAAAGTTATTAAAAAACAATTTTTATTCTTTAAAACATTCATGCCAATTCTAAAAAAGTAATTTTTTGTTCATAGTTTGTACATAAATTAAGGATGCTAATCCCGAAATCAGCGAATACCAAATCCCGGGATCTGAATTTTTTAATTCCGGGATTTTCGGGCTTCACTCAATCCCGAAAATGCTTACTAAATTTGTTTTGCCTTTTTTATAAACAAATTCATCAAGATTTTCTTCCATATTCACCATAAGAACACAATTGATCGTTTATATTTGTTTGTTTCACTGTCAATGAAATCGAAAGGTAAAATGAAACTTTGTTATTCTTTATAAGCCCGTCTAACAATTATTAAGAAATTTTAATGTGAGAAGTATTTAAAATAATTAAAGGAAACAAATATAAATAATGTCTTTTGAAATGCACAAAACAAAAAGCAAGACTGAAAGTTCGTTGTTGTTTTATTTTCTAGTTGATTCTTTTTCGATTTTGTATAAGAGAAATGAAAGCTGATTAGACTGATCAGTTTCGTTTTTCAGATAAGTCAGAAAAATTAAAAAAAAATTTTAGAAAGCCACCAACTAAAAACGAAGTTTTGCAAAAATATGTTAAAGAACAGAAAGGTAAAGAACTTAAACTTATTTCAGACTGCAAAACTATGTGGAATACTCTTTTTGACATGTGCCAACGATTTCATGAATTAAAAATACCCGTGAAGAAGTTTTTAATTGATTTTAAGGAACAAGCAATAACGGATGATGAATATAAATTAATCAAACAATTAACAGATATTTTGAATCCTATAAAGCCAACAGTTGGCTGTGAGGGTAAAGTTATTCAAAGTTGACCAAAAACACATCTCTAGTGTATTTTTTTTTTTGGACGCAATAGAAATCAATCACGCATGCAAAGTATACTCCGTAAAGGACGAGGACTAGTCCAAATGTAACTCAAATGTATGTAGACAACATGGTCTATTTAACATTTCGATGTCCAATAACTGGACCATATGGTTTAGGTTTGCATTATATAACCCAAAAACTACTCCATGTCATTCAAAATGGACCACTCAGAAGTATTCGTAGTTTTCTAGGCACGAGTATTACGTGAAAACACGAACGCTTGTCATACAGCAATAAGCTCTTGTTTGAAAATTATATAGTCCACGACTGCTTTACATAGGACCATTTTGTAACTACTCCGTTTCATCTATAATGGATAGCGTAGTCCAATATTATCTGTAGGGCAGTGGGTAGTTACAGCGTCACCCATAAAAAAGTGTGCAAACTTTTCGTGCTGAAAGTAACCAAGTGTGAATAACTTAAATAGACACTTAAAAAAGTTAACACATTAGTGGTATTTTCTGCATGTATTTTTGCGCATCTACGTCACAGTAGTAAATGAGCTAAAATACATGTATATGGCATAGGGAAATTTCGTTTGCATATCGCTCCTTTATTGTAACGTAATAACATCTCAAAAAACTAGTAACGTAAGAAAGAATTGAGAAAATTAAAAGAAAAATTGTATTGTTTCTTAAATTAAAAAAAAAATTAGCTTGATGATTAATAATTAAATTTGAATTAATTTTAAAGTTTGATTAGTTATAGTTTAAAATAAGTTATATAAATTCAGTTAAGAAAATGTATCTGTAGCAGTAAGGAAAAAGTGCTTAATTCATATTTTACCATTTTGAAGGAAAGCAGTTTTTTACTTTCAAATGAATTTTTGGAAATTTGATGCCATTGTAGTTTAAGTTGTCAATTTCTACGCTATATAACTAATATATTTATCTTGAAATATAAGAAATTATATGTTAAGTTAAGCTGTTATTCCAAATGAGATTAGAATTAAAAAAAATAAGAAGCAAATTTATTACTTCCTGAAAAATTATGTAAAATCATTGAAACTTTGAACACGGTTACTTCTGAGTGTGTAGACTACAAAGGAAGTATCAATTTAAATTTAACTTATGTCGACTTAAGCACTTATTACTTTTTGCCGCAGACATTTTATTACATATTTTACATCTGATTAGTTGTAGCCTTTATCCTTAATATATTTTCGAATATTCTATTTATTTACCTAAGTTTGTCTGAGATGACATCACTTATAATTGTTTTATAATTAAAATTTAAATTTCCTTAAACAACAACTATTTCCTTCCGTTCATCCTGTGCTATTGATTTTAGATTTGTTTTGTTTTCCTCTTTTTGCAACGATGGAACAAACAACAAGTCAATATGGCAAATTTGGGTTCATCAAACGAATTTTTGTTTGATAAAATATGTTTGTGATTGCGATTCGGTCCGGTCACTGACTTACCTGACAACATGTTTGTGCCTCTCCACCCAATATTTGATTGCGCTGCGTACCATCATTTCCTGTTTCTTTGTTAAACCGTTCGGATTGCCAGCATTGATGCCATTGAATGTTTGTAGTGTTGTGGGTGCCCGAAACTGTGCACCCCAATCAGCTTTGGTACTGTAAATGCCGGTCATATCCAGGTCACTAGGAGGTTCTTTTTCTGTGTAAATAAAATTAAAATAAAATTGATTTATCCATAGCAGAGTGTTTTTATGGCAGCTGCTGCTGCTGGGCTAACCTTCATTAATTATTAACTCTGACTTGGAGTTGGCAGACAGCGAACGAAACAGTGCAGCTGAATTGGGTCGATAGGTATCCAAAGAGGCAGATAATTCCATTAAAGGTTTCATTATGCCCTTTAGATGTTGCAGTTGTTCGCAGGCGTATATCAGCCATGAGCAGAAGAGTACATCACACAAGTTTGCGTGAACCATAGAAAAGAGCAAATAATAGGCTTGAAAAGCAAATGATATCGTATAGAATATACCACTGCTAGCGTCCCACGGGTAGAATGACTTGATAGGCAACCGCGGTATCTCCACTGTGATTGTGGAGTTGGTCTCCTTCTCGAGAGCAAACTTGACACTTTCTCCGAAGAAAGTGATGGTTATCCAAGCTAAAGTATACAAATTTATATAATTAATAATTGCCACAAAACACACTGACTTGATGGAGTACATACCAACGGCAGATGCTACTGTCGTCAGCATAACTAAGAAAAATAATTTTCTCATTTTGGCCAAAGCGATTGAATGATATCGAGCATCTGACTCGGCGAACAACGGATGGGAATTGACCTGATTCCAAATGTTCAATGTTCTGGTCACACACGACGAAATTAATTGAAGTAAAACACACAGCAGAACAAGTACAATAAAAAAGTTTTTAATAAAAAATAAAGAACTCATTTAATTGATCTGAGTGCCAGTTCGCACAGCCTGGGATACAGGCGGCACAGTAAACATAAAACACATTCATTAAACATTGTCGACCATGTCACAGGATAGATTTAATTTATTCCTTGTACTCTGTTGTTGGCAATTCGCGCAAGTAGCAATTAATGACCGACAATAATTATAGTTTTATTTTCAATCCCACAACTACCCATTACGCATAGATACAGACATACAAACATAAAACACATATTGTCACCCGCTTACCTGTAAACATTCTTTTGATTTACAGCCAGATAAATAAATTTTGTTACCGAGTGCGTAAAGAAGAGTGCGGTAATTGTATTACTGGACAACTCATTAACTTCTTCCGCATTCAAAGCCATGTTGACAAGTATGAATATAAATTGCATGGATGTTAATACCAAATGCATGGACGAATAGACCTTCTTCAAAAGGGCAGAACCACCAGTGAACGCATGCATAAATAAGCCTGAATACTTCATCAGCTTGATGTTGGGCATTAAGTCGGCCACAAGGCCGACATATTTTGTTGGTTGCAGATTCGACTGCATCTGAGGAAGAAATTAAAATAAATTCATTTTTTTATCATTAATTATTTGAAACGCACTTTATGAAATAATAATAAACGTTGAATCATTTATTTTTCTACGCCAAAAATTACTTAAAATTTTTCAAAATATACAAAAATTACATTTAGTTTTATTAGAAAAATTCCTCGTAGGAGATAAAGTCAAAGTAAACAAAAGTCCGTGAATTTATACTCGAGCAGCACAAATTGTAATCATAATAAAACCTTGGAGTCTCTTTGTATGACAGCGAAAAATTTAACTGGAACATTTATATTGAAGACAAAAAAAACCTATTTGAGTGCTTTATTTCTGATTTTAATATAAATGTTCGAACGTAATTTTTTTCCCCGTTTAGAGAAACAGGAACTTAAATTTAAATCATTTTAAGCCCAATCTGAAACTTTTATTCAATAAAGTTAAGCCAAAAGTAAAAACTCTGATGGTATGAGTTTAACATCCGACAATCTGCTCTACTAGTGCTCTACTTACGGAATAACTTACTTGTTTATTTACTAGTAAATTGTTATGTAACTACTGTAAAGTAATGTGTGGAAAAATATAATATGCTTAATAAAAGTTTTTGCTGAGTTAGTTGACTATTTTTTATAAACAAAAAATATAAAAAATTCAAATGTCCTTTTTCCATGGAATTTTTTTCTTGCAAGGATTATGTGGAATCGCAACAGCCAAAATAATGCTAATAAATCTACATTTTCTAAGCTGAAAAATTATGCAAAGATAACACTGTGATACACCAAAATTATTTAGGGCTTCTCATTCATTCACCAATTCGGTTTCGTTGGAGTCCATAGAGAACGAAAATATCTTTGATTTTTTTATATCACTTTGTAAAGTGAAGGAATCTGATATTATCTTTCAAACAAGATATAAATTTTTTTGTAAATTGGTTAATAAACAAAGAAGGTATGACTTTTTCAATTTGAAAATCGTACAAACCCGTTTTTCACAACATTTACCGTTAGAAAATCACTTTACGATGTGACCTAAAAAAACCAAGATTATTTTCGTTCTCTATGGACACCAGTGTTACCATATGTGAAGATTTATCTTATTTTCAAATTTTTTTGAGGCGCCAAAAAGGTTAAAAGATTTTCCAGCTAAAAAAAAGATTTTTATATATATAATATTTTGGACTTTTAGTCAATTACTTGAGATTCCTGTTAACTAAATTACATATTTTCTTCTTTACTCCATTAAAAGAGTGAAAAGAAATTCACCGCTGCGACGTTGTTTACTTTCATCCATTAAATTGAAACGATTTAATATACAAATTCATTTACTTTTTAACGAAATTCGTCGTCTGTATTTAAAAATATTTTAATACATTGTAAAAAAAATTCAACAAATTATATACAATAGTAATTGTACATACACCGTGTTAATGTTTAATATTATCTTAAAAATATTAAGGATATGCCATTTCGAGATAATTGACAAAAGTTTCATGTTGAGTTACGTAACAGTCTATTAAAAAATTGTAATTTTGACAGCGAATTTTCAAAATGTGTTGAGTTCCTGGCACCTACTAATATTATGAAAAGCAATAATGAAAGTATTTCCCAATTAACGAAATTCTTTCCAAATCCGATCGATTCGAATATTCGAGTATTCGATTCCAATTCAACTTTAAAGAATGGATGAAAAGAATATTAAAATACTTTCTAAAATCATTTTGAATGCGAATCGTTGCGATGGCTCTGAAACTTTTCCTTGTTCGAAAAAATTAATTTACACAGTTTTGTCAATACCAGTAGAAACAGCTAACGGCGAAAGAATTTTTTCTCAAATCAATATCGATAAGAACAAACTAAGAAATAAATTAGATAACTTAACATTGTGTAGTATTTTAGGGACTAAAGCCTTTTTAAAAAAATCTGATCGTAATTGTACAAATTTTGAACAAACAAAACAAATAAATAGCAAGATTAATAAAAAAATTTATAATGTAACCATAAAAAATGTATGAAATGAATGTAAATAGATTATTACTCTAATTATAGGCCTTTAACTGCAAATTTGGCCTTTTCCAAATCAAATTCCGTATTTTACAAATCAAACCCTGCATTTTTCAAACCAAGTTCGGCATTTTAAGAACCAAAATCAGTCCGTTTTAGATAAAATTCATTTGAAAAAGCCTGATTCTGATCTTTAAAATGCCGAATTTGGTTTGAAAAATACTGAATGTATTTTAATTTGGACAATTCTGAATTTGTTTTAAAATACCTGAATTTGATTTGAAAAGGTTGAACTTGAAGTTAAAAACTTATATCCCTTATATACATGTATATGCTTTTTATTTTTATATTATTGTTTTAGTTTAATTAAAATTAATTTGAACTGAATTCGATTTCAATAAAATCACCTTAAAAAAGATTTTTAATGCAAAAAAAATGATTTTTTTGTTCGATTCGATGATTATTAAAAAAAATATATATGGCAACACTGATGAACACCAACAAAACCGAATTGGTGAGAACCCCTGAATAATTTTTTTCTCAACTTTTGTATCGCAATGTAATTTTTACGATTTATTACGATTTTCTATTTTTGCAAAATTAAAAAAACGAGTATTTTTATGCGAAATCATCGGATTATTTTTAAGAAGGTGGGATTGCTATTATACCGTTGTGGGTGGGGTGGCTTTTAGCTACACGGACATGGGGGTTTGGCCATAATTACCCACTTATTAAACTCGAGGTATTATGTTATATTTATGAAAAATATATACAATTTAAATTGAATCTATTTTTATTAAGGAAATAAAGCATGACTTTATTCAAAAATTTTTATTTTTAAACAAAAGCAATTTAACATTAAAAAAAGTTAATAAAGTAGGCTTCTTCTGACTTAAATATAATAAAAATTGATGGGTAATTTAGACCCATACCCCTAATGCGAGATTCATATTGGAAAAAGTTTAATGAACCTTTACCAACCATTTGCACATTTGCGGCTGAAATTGCTTTAGATAAATTTTAATTGGTGGAGTAGAGAAAATTAATTTTGTTTTGTTTTATGACCAAATCGTTTTTATGTTATGTGTTTTTTTATTTTAGGCTATTTACGGTCAGATTTTACCTTTACTTTAGATGCAAATAAAACAATTTATTTCATCTTTTTATTTAGTGGTGTAATAAATAAATAAATCAATTTATAAATAAATAAACAATTCTCCTGAAGACGTCGGAAAAAAGCCGATGAAACGTTGAGAACAAAGATGAAATAAATTGTTTTATTTGCATCTGAAGTAAAGGTAAAATCTGACCATAAATAGCCTAAAATAAAAAAAACACACAACATGAAAATTAATTTTGTTTTTTTTTTCAAAGCAACAAGGTTCTAACGACTGATTCTTGTATATACATAAGTTCCCGTCGTTCCTACAAGGAGCATAGGGCCTCAATAAAATGTTTGAACATCTCTTTATTTTGTGTTAACGCTTTCACTTCTGCTCAACTCTTGCCACTGATATTTACCCCGGCCTCAATCTGTCTTCTTCATGTATGAGCTGGGCTTCTCCTCCTTCTGTTTGCTGGTTCCAGCCTATAGAAGCTCTCGTGCTGTCGTTAGTCTGCCTTTTAAGGGTGTAGTCGATCCAACACCATTGTTGTTTCATTATTTCAATCGATAGGATTTGTGGGTTTCTTCTTTCCCAGAGCGTCTGATTAGATATGGTTCTCTGCAGGAATACACGTAGGATCTTGCAAAGACTGGCACTTTTCGTATATCACGAGTGGCAGACTCCCAAGTTTTGCAGCCATCAGAAAGCTGGATTTTACTTTGTTATTGAAGATTGCAATTTCCGTACGCAGAGGGTGATGTTTGACGTGCTTATGAAAGCGGTTATCGAGGAAAAAGTCGAGTGTTACTTCGTGTTTTGGAATGCTTATGCTCTAATTATAAAGATCGTTACAAGCGGGAGCGAGCATGGCATGATCTGTCCTTCACATACATTGGGCGATTGCAAATCCAAAGAAAACAATTTCCATGTAAAATAAAACAAACTAACAACTACCTAACATCTTTTTGTTGGTGTTGTTGCAAGTTAGAACAATCGTATGACTGAACTGCGCCAATTATTGTCACAAATTCATTCTTCGCAAATCTGCAATCATGTGACTGCCGTGTATTTTATTGGAACAATTTTATTATTGTTCACCAATTCGGCATAAGAAAAATTGGGCCTGATTGGTGTATTTGCGGCAATCGTGTGATCGTACCTTAAGACTCAAGCACTTTTTCAAAAGTTCTAAATATTGTTAATACTACAAAGAACTTCGGCCCAGCTTTCAATAAAAAACATACCTGAACAAATCATTTCAGCTCAATTTTACATTACGACTTTAAACTTTTCGCAAAACCGCAATTGAATGTGTTGTATAACAATATCTTGAGTCTTATGTTGTGAATGGCTTAAGAAAATATGATCGATCATATATTTTGTTTTTCTTCATAATTTTACGGTATTTCATTTGAAAATTTACTTAAGATTCGTGTTCTCCTACAATAACATAAGATTCTACGTATAGGTAATAAGTCTGCATTCCCTCTTTGACAAACTCCGGCTTTCCAGATATCTTTGATGTAAAAAGATGATTATTTTTCATCACCGCTGTCGTGCCTCTGAGTGGCTCTTTCGAACCCATAAAACTGATCTCAAATCAACTAGTTTTAGAAAATTCTAATTTTCTTATTTTAAGAAATTGTTAATCATGTTTTGTATTTTAATATGTTAATTATGCTTACATATCTTATGTTTTTGCGAGTACACTAGTAATTTTTATATTTAATATTGATATATAATTCTTGCACTTTAAATAATATATAGAATCTTCTTGTAGAAAAAATGGACAATAAACTAAAACTAAACTAACGCTTAAAATTGTCTGCTTCTGGAAATTAAACTAAAGATTCACAATACTGGCAGGACCGTGTGATTAAAGAGTTATCAAATCTTAATTTTTGCATTTTCACTAATTTTTATTTTAACTTAGTTTCATTTTAATCTTCTTCATACCTTTTCTTTTTATTTTCTTTAACTGGAAATGTCAATTAAAATTTAATTCAGTTTTATTTTTCTATTAAGGGATTTTTCTTTTATCTTTTTTTCACCAACATTTTAAAAAAATTTCGAATATTTTCAATCGATAAATTGCACTAATTTCTCACAAACATTTTAGTAAATTAAAACGGCATTTATTGTTATTTTAATTATTATTTTTCTGCTGGTTTTAATTATCAAATTAAGAAAAGATTTCTCTCGTGTTTATTAAACTTCTTTTTTTAAAAACTGATCTTAACTTGTTAAAGTCCAACCGATAAATGATTCAATTTAATACACCTAAAAGGACATGAACTTAACAATTTCTTTTACGTTTTATCAGCTTTAGTTTTTATAATTTTAATTTAAAATTTCTCACGTTCAATACAACGAAACAATAAGTAAATAACAGAAAAAGTTGGTCAAACATTTTGATATTAAATTTGTTGAAATTCATTATTGCCTTCAAGAGAGATTAAGGCCGTGTAGGAAAATGGGTGCGTAGTTTTCTATTTAAATAACTAAGTCAAGTCCAATAGTAATAAACATGAAAATAGAAAGGAGGAGGAGTCTTTGAATAATTATAATGACATCAGACATTGATATTGAAAATCACAGCTTTTGGAAAAAAATAATCCAGTGAATATACCAACATACCTACATACGTATATATAAGAGTACAAAAATCTGTTTGTATGTAAAGGTGTATGATGGCCTTATTTTTATTGAAATTTTTTAACTGAACGTCTGTTTAAAATATAAAAATTCCCACAATTATCTTTATTTGTTCAATCAAATATGTGTTAATAAAACAGCTACGAGGGCGGCCTTAGAACTACCAGAATTACAAAAAGAAATATAAATATTAGAGAATAAAATTTATTGATTTTGTACATAATCTTCTATTGTACCGCTCCACAAAAGGACATTTTGCCATTCTTGAATTCTTGAAAAATAATATTTTTATCTTATCGATTTAATTTTTTACTTTTTAAACTAAGCACCTAAGAATCTTGAAAGCCAAAAATGTAATGGCGTGTTCTTTTCTGATAAAAAGTTAAATATTTTTTGCCCTTTTCAGTGAAAATTTGTAATATAATGATTTTGTGAAATAGTGAGTTTATTATATTATATTATTGTATTCACTTACGAGGCAACATTTTTGTTTTAAGAAAATTTTGAATAGCAATTTATTTTTGATAAAAAGTAAAAAAAAATGTTATATTTGTTCAGAAAAGAAACGGCCGTGTCAGATACAACTTCGTTGCTTTGCGTGACGTTTCTAACTTTGAGAGAAAAGCGTAATGCAAAAGGTGTATGACAGAATAAAAACTTTGACAACATTCGCGCATTGCTTGTTTTCCTATAAAAGCGGGTAATAATTTTTACATTCAATTAGATTTTTGTTATAAAAATAAAGAGTTAAAAATGTTATTGAAATTGGTTTTAGTTTTGCTTTTGATACATGAAGCATTAGAGCTATAAGGAATAAGGTCAACGCGCCAAAGTGGGCAAAAAGATGAGAGTTGCTTAACTTTTCGCTTCGCGCTGCATTAAAAGTGCTTTTAAAGCGGATCTGTAACGCAACGCGAAGCAAAACTTGAATCTTACATGGCCTTAAGTTTTTATTTTTCCGCTTTTTGCTTAGTCAGCTTTCACACAAAAAAGTTAATTCTGAGCAACCGAAGTTTCTGAAAATATAAATGAAATCGAATTAGCTCAAAGCATATTTATTCAAGTACGCCTGTTTCTACAACAACAAAATCTGCAGACGTTTAATTTTTTTATTGCTATTTTTCCTAAATTGCCAATTCATACAAACAATAATATAATATTCTATAATTTGGTTCCTCTTCTTTTACTTTATTTTATTTTTTCACATATTGAAAACTTTCTCACAGCACATACAATAGTTTTTTTTTTCAAATTTTGACAATACAAGAGAGATCAATTGCTAATCCGCTGACGAAGTGAGTCGACCGCATTCTAGAACATGCAGACTTTTTTTATTTTTCAAGTTGAAGCTGATACATGCATGTGTAATAGGTGTGCATGTGTTAGCAGCAACTTTATACTATTATAGCTCCCTAACAATCGAAATCTTTCCATAATCTGTTCAGTATTACAGCCGTAAAAGGGATCTAATAACTTAGATACATACTAGGGTGGGTCGCATATGTATGAAGAATTTTTTTTTTGCTTTTTTTTAAAGGGAACAGCGACAAAAAGATTACAAAGTTTGGTTCCAATCGGAATTAACCTTCTGCCTCCGGTTTCATGTGGAAATTTCAAAAATATTGTTTTAAAAAAAGGAATAAAAGCAAATTATGTAAAGTTACTTTTTTTAAAAATTTTTATTTGTAAAAGTTTTAATTCAATTGTAATTGTATTTAGTAGCGAGAAGAAGCATGACTAAAATTTTTACAAAAGTGGGAGAAAGGATAACCATAATAATAATAATAATGTGTATAGTAGTATACGGCTTACTTTGTGACAAAGTCTCTTTTGCTTTCGAACTTCGGCATTGATTTGCTTGATTCTATTTGCGCTTTGATGAATACTTCTCTTGTTGATCTGTTTCACAAATTAGATGACGCTTCAGTTACAGCTTTGACTGCTCGTTCTACTCTTTGTGTGTGACAGGGAAGATGTAAAAACTCAATTCCTTCACTTCTTTTTTCTTCAATAAACAGTCGTATATTTTCGTCGCTTACAGATTTTAATACAGGTGGTTCAGTGAATAGTTTCTTCCCAATTAGAAGGGTCATAATAAGATGATGAATTAAAATTTATTTTTGGTATCTGAAAAAGCCGTAGTTTCTTTGGTGATGTTGATCTACTTTTTAAAATTCAGCATTGCAAGTAATAAGTTTTGAGGGTGTGCAAAATAAATCTTTCTTTGTCTACCCTGTAGACAACGGCTTTCAATGTTGTTGGTAAATATCTTGTTAGATCGATAAGTTTAAAAAGTTGTCGCTGTCTGTCGTTAAGGTTGCGGAGAGTTTTTATAAAAACCACACTGCAGCTTAAAACTTAACAATATATATTTCAAGAGTGGTAATATTTGCCGAGAGATTCTCAACTGAAACATATAGACGAAGAATTCTGTTAGCTTGAGTTAGCCATCGAGCATGAGACATTTTGCCCGGTGATTTGTTTGCCAAAGTACTTCTAATTCTACCCGTCGAAACGGCTTCAACTATTTTGTACATATACTTTTGGTCTGCACTTATATCTTCAACAGAAAGCTCTGCCAAGTTCGTAGGAATCGGTTGAAACTTAATTTTTTCGTAAATATCAACGTGTTGAAATTGGTGTCTGAATGGCAGCTCATTCATATGTAACATACAAATGATTCACTGTAAGGGTCTACCCAATATTTTTTCTAAGAGATGTATAATACCACCACATTTGCCAACATTTACATTTTTGCCATCACATCCAATTGCAACCAAAAAATCCATTGATATATTCGCGTTTAAAAAAGTAGAATATTGCTTGCTCTATACACTTTCCAGTGCCAGACTCTTTAATCAAAGAAATATGCTTCTCGAATATTTATCGCCTGTACTTTCTTCCTTCTTTTTCAGATATAATTGAAGTTCGATCTTTTCTTTCATCGAAATATAAAGCAGATATTTGTGAAACACTTTGTTGCAAAGTTATATTTTCTCTGTTTTTTTTTCTTTCTCGGCAAAGTTTATTTTTATCTATAACTATTGAACTCGAAGTGTGCAGAGCTGTTGAAGCAATAGCAGCTCCTTCCTTATCTGATACTCTAAATCCATCGCATGACATACATCAAAGCACGGCGTTTTTAAAATGTGTTTTTATTATATAAGAGAGCTGAATGTTATATTATAGTTTAGTTTAGGGACTTAACTAGAACCAGAGCTATATATGTGTGAATTCAGATACAGATGATTAAAATTATTTCGCCAAAAAATAACATCTATGTAGCATATATGTAGCTTAAATAGAGCTAATAATGTGATGAAAAAAATCTAATTTTTCCTTTAAAAAAAAAGAGAAAAAAATTTCAGGCCAGTCTAATCCATACATCATGACTTGTCAAAAATAAAAATTTCAACAAAATCATTTGGAAAAAATAAAAATATTTTTAATAACGACACATACAGTTTTGTTTTTCAAATATATACAAAGCGACATCTTCTAAAATTCAAACATATTTATTATCAACACTTTTCTTATTCAAATATGATTATTTACATAGAACAGTATTGCAAAATCTACAAGTGAGAAAATATATTTAAACATGAAATCAAAATATTAAATCAGGTCTGCTCCGAAATTGAGTAAAAATAAATTAGAGTGGGTGTTTGTGCTTGATTTAACCCAACAAATTGTGCTTTGCTTAAGGCACCAATTGGGTATTGGATACATGATGGGCAGGTACTAGTCTGATGATGGTGGAGTTGACTAAATGGTCCCCTAATCCACGTCCATCATGCATCCAATACAAAGCCGTCCAATGTGTGCCTTAAATCAGGCCAGCCTTTCTTGAATTAAGATTTTTATCTTTAAATCAAGCGCAAACCAGGCTTAATAATGGCTGAACTGAAGAAAATTTAATGCTCAAAGAATCCATTCTTGAATCAAACGTTCTGTATTTGGTTTAAGAAAATTCATATTTACCGCACTTTTGATACCGCATTTACTGCATTTAGCTGACTTGGTTTTTATTTTGATTGTAGAAATCAGAGATCGAATATAATCATTATTTTTTTAGTGTTCCACAGATTAATTTGCTTCGGCTTAGTATTGGCTGAAGGCAAATGTTTGGCCAAATCTAGGAAAAATTAAAAAAAAAACAATAAATTGTATATAGAAGACACAAATAATAGTTTTGACAATGAACTCCCCAAATAATTAAATTGAAATTATCATCCATAGATGAAAGATTTATTGCACATACAGTTGCGAGTCTTTTGGGATATATAACAACAAAAAAGCCATTTTGCTTGAGTACACCATTGCCTTTGCTATCCTCCCCAGGCGCTTCAGTTATGCGATTTTTTATATATTTTTCTATGAATTTAGCAAACATTTTTTCCCCAATAAAATCTATAGAGCATGAATTTTCAATTTAGTTAATAAGTTCTACAAAATCTAAATATTTTAATTCCTATTAGTTTAAACAGAGTTTATGGCTTGAAATATGCCACGTATCCTTATTTTCGTTTAACATACATGGATTTGTATCCTTATGTTTTCTATATAGCACAGACATACGGGTATGCATGTTTGTATGAATTAAATTGTGAATGTAGATTTAAACAGGAAGTGAGGTGGTGTACGTGTGAGTTAAAATAATGAACATTTGCATGCTCGTACACACAACCAATTTAAATGGAAAGTAATAAACATTAGAAAGGCTCCTGATAAAATATACATCATGGACTGCAACTACCAAAATGAAATAAAATTCATGTAGAAAATACTGATGACTCTTAAAGTTAATGGTTAATATAATAATCTTTCTATAGAATCCTTTAAACATTCGGTAGCACAATTGCTGCAATTTCGTATTTGAATTTTTCATAAATATTGTTCATACATGCAGTGATTAATATTCAGCTTCAAGGCGTAAGTGATTGTGATTTTGAAGGGTATTGAATCCCAAGATCAGTACAGTTTATGATGTCACCAAAATGAAAAATGATTTTCCTAAGAAATAGCTGATGGTGTATATTGCAGCTACGCCAGCAATCGCTCAAGTTATCTTAAGGCACCTAAATATACAATATAAACGTAAATTTTTTGGGAAGCTGTCCTAGTCAACCGTTATGTAAACGTACTCTACAATCACTGAGTACAGCGTCCTTTGCAGCATTCGTTATTACTTTTAAAGATCAGTCAGTAATTCCCTAGTAATCGACATATATTTTTTTTTGGCTATGGCGACATGTGTTTCTTAGTTTAATCCAGTCAGGGCAGGGCATTTACACTAAAAGAGTCCTTAAATGTCTGCCTGCTCGCAATAGCATAGTCTACAAATATCACATTCCTTTATTTTCGTCACCGTTAGATGATATTAGAAGTTTTCACGTCCTGTAATTAACGCAGTCATAATTAGCTTAGGTTATTACGACAAAAGTAGAGTCCTTTTTGAAACTTAAATAAAATTAACTAAACTTAATTTTTTAAATTATGTCTTTATTAGAAATAAAAAATATCCTCATTATTTATTGAATGCGATTTCATGGAACAGACACGGTTGGAATTTGGAATGAATTTCCGTCATCCCACGTCAAATTTGGTTGATAAACAGAACGGTTTCGGCTATGTGCCATCTTCAGTGTTCTCTCAGTAACTAATCGTTTTTTGTGTTGTCCCTTGTCTTTTGTATAGTTTCCCTGTGTACCTAACTTCTTTTTCTCTCTTTCTCTCTTGTTCGTGTCTGCATCTCTCTCGTTCGTATATATTCGTGTGTGGCTCTCTCTCGTTCGTTTATATTCCTGTGTGCTCTATATCTACCTGCTTCTTGTTCGTTTAATTTTTCTCTTGTTAGTCTCTTGTGTTTACCGTTACAGTTTATTATTTGAGTGATCATTTGCTAGGTGTTTTATCTTTGTGTAGGTAGTAGTCTGTGATTGTACGTTTCTGGGTTTCTTTTTGGTTTTGTTCGTTTGTTGTGTTGTCTGGTTTTCTTGGGTTATTGTTTTCTTTTGTGTAAAAATGTTTTAGCGGTTCAAATATTATGTCTGACGCAGTGTTTATTTGTTCGTTTATAATTCTTCCGTCAAACGTTTTTTGTTTGTATATTTCCACGGTTGGATTCGCAGTAGCTTATCGAATTTTCCAAAGGAAGTCCGTACATTTGACACAGTAAAGACGGCTGATAGCATGATGTTTTAAGATTTCTAAATTCGATATCAGATAATAAGTTTGTAATACATGCAAACTTAGTTTAAGCACAAAGCGAGCCATTTTGGACCGCGTAGATATGATACTGACTGAGTGATAGTCAATATTTTTGAGAGACAAAAACGAAAACGTATGCTTTAAAAATATACTTGTATCCTTTATCAGCCGATATTCGAGTGTCCTTGGAGCTATTTTTACAGCGTACTCTTGAGCACCAAATCCTAGCTGCTGTCACCTTTTAAGGTTAATGGAGTAGAATCAGTATCAGAACTTGTACTTTGTCCTGCAGCACATGTCCTTTTAACAGATCCCTCTTTAGCAAGATCTCTGCTTAGGGAAAACAATCTGGGTCAATGACCGGTACTGGGACGCTTAATGGGATTTTTCTGTCATCTTTATCTGCTTAATGCAAACACTGTGACACGATTCTAATGAAACTCTTTAGAAGCCTTCCTGATATCGTCCGAACACAAAAATTCAGAGCAAAGTAGGAGCTCTGCAATGAATGCATGCTTTTGTTTCATCAACCATAGACGATACAGAGGTGGTCGACCCTGCTTCCGTCTTCACTAAGGATATTTTACCTTGAAATTAACAGAAGAAGAAGTACAGTAGCCACATGTAGATCATTCCAGTTTTGAATTCATCGGTAAGTCAGCGAAAGCTTCTATCTCTTGGCCTAACCAGTTACCTTCCTACAACATAATGTACTCAGCATCGACGAAGAGTTCCCTAGACCCAACCTATAAACAGTCATTGCCATAAGTGATTTTATGAAGATGTGTATGGGCTTAATTAAATCAAGGCTTCATTGGCCAAGTTTGGATATTTCCTTATAACGCCGCTAGTGCGTAGACATGACAATCTCTGATACCTGTGTCAACTATCTGTCGAAGTTGACTACCACGTTGCATGGCATTCAAACGGGACTCTTCACACGTAGTAGTTCAGCTCACTCAGAGGCTTTTTATTGACCCAATTCCGATTCTAAGGTCTTAAGGCCGAGGCACATTGAATCCGTCGTACGTTATACGTTACTTTTTTCAACTGACATTAAAGTAACGACGGAAGAAAGTATCACAATGAGTACTTTGTTGATGGATATTAAATAAACTTTTTTTCATCGCATGGTTTTGTAAAAAAAATGTATTAGCGTACACATTTTCAATAGAGTTCGAGGATATCTTAGAGTTTCTTCTAATTGCATCAAGAAACGCATTTAAACTAAGAGATGAGCTAATGCAATACATCTTCTCACATCCTCTTTAAATTACAACTTCTTACTAAAAATTCAATATTTATAGATTGCATTTTTTAGTTTATTATAAAGTAACTTTAAAAATAACATACAAATTTACTTTGCCCAATTATTTATATACACACATATGTGGTTATGTGGAAGTAGTTGAAGAAAAACTTTTACTTTATGGCTTGGCATCATAAACAAAATTTAAAATTTGCATTTTTAGCCTATCCTTGTCCTCCTCCGAATACTTAAGCAAATATGATTCCAAAACCTTTAAAAAATCTGCGTTACAGTTTTTTTTCGCGATTTTCTTTTTTGGCAGCAACATAATCGCTCACCGCTCCACAAAGCAAATCAAATTTCTCTTGCACTTGTTCTTGCAATTTGTGCACCTTTTCCAAGCGATCTGATTTATGAGGTATTTCTTTCTGGCATTGCAATATTTGCTGCTCCGATGAAGCCCATTGCATTGGAAAACGTTCTGAAAGAAAAAATTATTTGAAACGCATATACTACTTTTAAATAATTGTGTATAGTTTTTATGTTTAAGATGTACACGGACTTCTGTGGGCATATAAAAGTGGATGTTTTTTGGCGTTTTTTCGTCATCAGAAGCAAATATTTAAAAAATTTGCTAAAGCAGAGATTTGAACTCCAAATAATGCCAAAAAATCCACCCAATCGGACATACAAAGTTTGGCAAACCACAATATTTGCGAAAAAAACCAAAAGCACAAATTATTTGCTTTGAATTGACACAAAAAAAATCAACCAACCTTCGCGGTGCAACGTGCTTTTGCAAGAACGACATTGCATCCATGTAGCACTACCTACGTGTTTCTTTCGCGGCAGCTCAAGATTTTGGCTTCGACAGCACCATTTCTCGCAAGTATCTAAGACGAAGAGATCTTCAACGACTTTGATAATGTTCAACTAAAAGTTTGTGAAATTTTAAAGCGGAAATTTAATGTAAGAGAACATTGCTGACTTATTGCGCCTGTTGTAGTAGCTATACTCCTGCTTACTTTTGTCAAACAAGCAAATCTCATAGGAAAACCTGTATTTTAACTTCGGTATCAGTTGAAAAAAGCAACGTATAACGTATGACGGATTCTATGTGCCTCGGCCTTCATTGTGTCAACCTCCTCCGTCGGTACTTTAACGTCAGTTAAAAAAAACAACGTATAAGGTATGACGAATTCTGTGTGCCTCGTCCTTTACTGTCGCATGTCAAACCCGACAATTTGATTTGAAATTTTTTCATTATCCTGACTACGGTGTCTTTTTCAACTCAGCTCATGACATTTCCTCATGATCCGTATCAGTTGTTGTCGCAGGACTTATTCCTAGCTGCGTTGCAGAGTGCCCTAGAGCTCTTTGTATTGTGCATCTTTTATTTGAATTTAAGCCTTGCACTAGTTATTCTCACGTTTCAGCGCCCATTCATCTGCATTGACTTCAATTCGTCGTCACATGACCCAATTTTCTAGCTTGAGCTGAACTTCATTAACATTTATGAGTCGTCGCTGACCATCCCGTTTTAGTTCCTCTTGTCGACTTATTTTGGCAGCACTCTTAGCCAAACATATCAAACTTCGGACGCCAGTTTAATTTTCGAATGACAGTCTAACTTTATATTAAAATTATATCTTCATAGGTTTCGATCTTTCTCTTTTTTTATTATTTAATCTCTTCTAAGTTCATAAATATTATTATTATTATTACTAGCTGCGCCCCTCGGTATTACCCGCGATTAAAAAGTATGTCTTTTCCTCTGTATCCTTTTCTGTACCACTTGTATTTTTAAAAGTTTTGTAACTTAGTAACTACACCTGGTTCCTCTTTGTCCGTTTCTGTATCCCTTATATGCAAAATTTTATGATGATCGGCTAAGTAGGGCGTGAAAGCCTCACAAACAAACAAACGGATAAACAAAAAACTCATTGTCGCATTTAACTTTCACATTTTTTTATTTGTTGTAAAAAAAGTTAATAGTTAAAAAAAATTAAGAAGTTATGATTAGGATTGCAACAATTGTATGTAAACAACATTAAATTAATTATTATTTACCGCCAGCGCGTGTAAGTTTCGGACATTTGAAATGCGTGAAAGACCAACTGAACAAATGAATGCCTGTCACTTTTAAAATTTGGCCCTGGGATTTTTTATGGTCATTGTAAAAGCCAACTCTAAGGGAAATTGCAACCTCTTAAATCGAAACAACAATCTGTTTGAAATAATGGGTACACAGGGAATTGAAGCAGTCTCTCCCTTAGCAGCTCCTGTCATAATGGTGGCTTTTATAATATTACTGCCCAGCTGTATGATATAAAGTCTAGTGCCGTTGCACAGAACTTGGACACCAACTTTAAGCTCCAACTTATGGGACGGCACGTACGTTAACTCCAGGGAGTTGAGATATTCAATGGTACAGGCAGTAGTATCGTCATTAGCCATCACAGTGTCTATTGAATCGCCGACGATCATGTTTAACAATTTTTTGTTTATTTTGTTGATCCACTCGTTCTTAAGCGACAGCAAGGCTCTCTTACACAACCACTCATCGCCTGGTTTTCGCGGATGTCCTGCAGGCAGCGGTTTAATGCCTCTAATGCATGCTTGTGCGACATTGTGCACTCGTTCCATACTATTAACTTGCGCTGCTGCAAAAGGACTCCCCGCCCTCTGTTTTTGGATTTGTTGCATGTTGGGGTATTTTCGTCTTCAAGTTTAAGTGGCAATTTGAAAACCCAATGTGCAGTCCTGCCACCGTTAAGCAAAGTTGCAGGGATGGCCGAAGAAGCCATAGCGAGAGCTATATTTCGGTCCTTGCGGAGTTGGGATAGCAGAAGATTCAGCACAAATGTCTTACCCGTACACCCTGGCGCGTCAAGAAAGAACACTCCTCACTCTCCTCGATTGAGTCGGAGAAAAATCGTTTCGTAGACTTGGCGCTGCTCGGGAAGCAATAGTGGTGCCATATCGCTTGACTGACAATTCCCCTTTTCGTTAAGGTGTGGGTAGACCCAAATCAGCAAGACTTTTTCTAGATATGGAAATCATTTTATCCTCAATCAATATCAAAGCCTCATTAATTATTAAATCATTGTGAGCGGCATCCAGCCTATGCATGATATCTTCTGATAAAGCTACCTTGTGTTTAAAGAACGGTTTCCGCCATAGTCGCATTCCTGTGGTGGTCGCTTTTTTAATAGCAAACGGGCTTCACATGCTTCCCTGAAAGATACTCGTTCTTGATCATCTCCGGTTTTAAAAATCTGGAAACTTGTTGAGCCTTGAACATCATTAAGCAACATTCGAAAGCAGTAGCATTCAAAGTTGCTGACGTGCATAGTATATATCGGACCCAATGCGTTTTGTGCCTTCACTCCAGGCCAGATAGAGACTTTTAAAGATAAAAGAGCCGAACGAAGGTTATTTCGAAAAACCACTAAGTACAATGTACGAGTACTTAAACCTGCAGGCACAGAAAATTTAACTAACCTTAAAATAATTGTTTTGGAGATCATATTCTTCGCAAGAAAATCTTAATTGCGTGGTTTCTAATGGCAGAGTGTTAGATCCAAATTCTTTTAATTTTTGCTTGTTTTTATTTTAAAAATTTTTGCGAGTTCTTATCGTTACTGTGTAAATTAATCAAGCCTTTAAAAAGTACTGTGCCTGTATGCTATCCCATGGGAACCATGCATTTTTCCGGAATATATATTAGTCATTTTTCTATGAAAAATTAAAACAAATCCCACGGGTACCATACATTTTACCGGGATAAAACGCAGCCTATGTGCTATTCCAGACTATAATCTACCTCTCTGCCAAATATCATCCAGATCCGTTCAGTCGTTCTGGCGCGATTGAGTAACAAACATACATCCATCCATCCATCCATCTAAACCTTCACATTTATAATACAAGTTGGACGCCGGGAAGGTACACTACTCTGTTTCGCCGCCATTTTAGTAAACATTAGTCTTGAAAGTTCGTATTTGGCAGTCGTAAAATAGACACGTAGCAAATTTATTATGGAAAAATATTCGATAAACCAACGTGTTTTAATCGTTAAAACATTTTATCAAAATCAATCATCGATTACTGTGACGATGAGAAAGTTTTGTGAAATTTTTGGGAGAAACAACGTGCCAACAAAACGCACCATTTATCGTGTAGTGAATGATTTCGAAAAAAGAGGGTCTGTAGGTGATATTCCCCAGCATGGACCACAACGTACTGCAAGATCGGCTGAAAACATTACTGCTGCTCAAGAAAGTGTTCAAAACAATCCATCAACCTCAATTCGACGCCGTGTTCAGGAGCTTGGTCTTTAAAGAACAACTTTGGCCACAATTTTGCACAAGAATTTGCATTTGTTTTCATTTAAGATTCAGTTGACGCAAGAGCTAATTCCACAAGATCATTTACGCCGCCAATAGGATGTTACCTCAAATTATTCATCAGTCGCCTTTGCATCCATTAAAAGTGACAGTGTGGTGTGCAATTTAGTCAGGAGGAATCATTGGACCTTACTTCTTTGAAAATGAAAACGCCGTAACGGATGAGGAGCGATATCGTAATATGATTGAAAATGCCACAACTGCATGCCTTGGGCTTGATTAACATGTGGTATCAACAAGACGGTGCCCCATTGCATGCAGCCAGGATTACAGTGGAGTTACTGCGAGACCTCTTTCCACAAGAAGTTATTTCAAGATTATTGTATTGTATTAGTTAGATTAATTAAAAGATAATAATAATTGATGAAATTAAAATTCTTTCTTTCTGCTTTATATCCGTATGAGTATTTGAACCGGTCTATTATTTTTGCATGTGTGTTCAAACAAATATTTATATATGTGTGGATATGCACCTCAATGTATCTGTATACATATACTCGTATTATATTCAAATGTTCAACATCTGGTTTCGCATGCGAAAATTCCGACTCATCGATTTTTGAAGTAAATTTTTTTTCTCCATTTTGTACCCTCTTCCAGCGTCGGTGATGGGTGAGATTCCATACGCACGAGTTAGGAATATTTAAAGAGTTTTAGTTATTTATTTGCATAAGTAAGTCTAGTGATTAAAAAATTTGTAAAATTAATTAATAAAAATAATATGAAACCGAAATGGTCATTAGGCTGACGATTTGTGCATGAGTTGATTTTGGCAAGAGTGACCTCATCCACAAATAAAAGAGGATATAGCACTTGTACTTAAAATCTTAAAACACTGGAATGACGATGAACATTCCAGCAGAAGCCCGAAAGACATGTGTGTTATGCCACTCTTGAACATACTTTTTGATCTTATAGATAGTTACAAATAGAGATGAGCAAATCTCGTAATTGTAATTAAATTTAAAGATAAAAATTCGTGGGTGCGTAGGCACGATTTAAATATAATATCATGCCTGATTCTGTTGATGCAGCTCTTACACAATCATGAAATAATAAGCATAACTTAATTTAATACCATTTGAAAAACTTTGGAGCAGCCGTTTTTTCAACGCACTTTTTTAGATTTTTTGAATTTTGATTAATCTGGTTTTTTATAATCAAAAAACCGGTTCAATCGAATATTTTTCGATTTGTATATTTTTCAAATAAAATTAATTTTTACTAAACTTAGAATTCAATGATCAGTACGATTTCACAGTTTTTGCGAATCTATAAATGCGTAAATCATGCGCTTATTAACCAGAGATAAACCCATTTTCTAAAAATGAAATTAACGTGTTATTAGAATTAAATGACACTCTGAACCCGTTAGAAATTACTTAGGAAAGAAATATCTTTTTGAAATTGAGTTTGTACACATATTTATTCACATCGTCAGCATATTTATTTGATGTGTTCAGGAATTTTTTACCGAACTCCATCTACATACATATTGACGACTGCAAAATAAATCACTTTCTTGCTTTTCATGACCGAACGACATTTGCGGACATTTGACCTTTAACAATCTCCAAACAATTTTAGCAATTGGCCAAACAGCAAGAACAATAATTAGCTTTCCTTTTAACCACAAAATTAGCTATTGCTAGAAAAGCCAACCCGAATAAGAGTTTAAAATTATTAACTTCTCACTTGAATCACAATCCAAGATATTTTTAATTTTGCAAGATTTTATTTTTCTCACTTTTTGTTTGCGCGTTTAATTGGCAATTCAAAGTGTTGTGTTGCATAGAATATTTTCAAAAATATGTATTTGTAAGCAATTTAATTAATTTCTCTTAGTCAAAATTCGAAGCGTTCCCGATTAAATGTAACCGAAGATTCCGCAAGCAATAAACATGCATTTTTGAGAGACACGATAATTTCATCTATGAATACGAGTGTAAGTGATAGTGCAGAGGACATTTCTCAACTTAATTTCCAAAATCTTGCTCATCCAATTATTCGAAAAATTATTGTGAAATTGCGGAAAGTAAATTAACATAAATACGAACTTCTTTTACCGAGACAATGTTTATTCACATCACCATCAGATGTTCAGAACGAGCGCTCGTTTGATGGTGCGGCGCTCATTTATACACCGAAAAATCATTCGTAACTTTTATTTTAGAAGTTCAACACTCCTTAACACGATATGATGGGAAAATAATTAACTTTTTTCAATGTTGGTTGTAAAAGCATTTTAATGGAGCAATTTATTTTGCGTATGTTTTTTTACAAAAAAAATTATTATTTTAAGTTAAAAATAAAGATATTTTAATTAAGGTTATAAAATTCATTGGAAAATTTTATGAGAAGGGAAAAAGCGACAGATTTCCACATTATGAGGAAAATGTAGGGTATTGCGTAAAACACGCCACAAAAGTGATAATACAAATAAAAATATCGAATTTCAAACAGTATTTTGTTACAGTATTACGCAAGATATTACATACAGATAGAAAACATCTTTCGGTAAATAATATATAGAGACAACGAAAGGCAAAGAAATGTCCGATTTTCTTGGGAATAGATTTTGTATGAAAAATAGAAACAAATTTTGAAAATTTTGGATTTTTCTTTTTGGTAATTATGAAATTTATATTAATCGAGATTGCCTCGATATCTTTTTTCAAAGATTTAAAAAAAATAAATAAAATAGATTCATATCGAATATAATAATTTGTTTGTTGGGATTTTTGAATAAGTTTCAAAGCATACTGTGCTTATACTATTGTAATTTTTATAACTCTCATTGAGTTTTTAAGGGTTTTTGTATAAGTAAAGAGGTTTGAAACATTTAAAAATTAGGTTTAAGGTCTACTGATGATTTGGCTTAAGCACCAATGAAATGCATGTATATAGACTAGCTAAAAACCCTCAACAAACAAAAAAATTTTTTTTTCTTTTTGGTTTAATATATAAATTAAAACTTGGTAAAAATATATATTAAGCTATTTTATATATTCAAATGCGCTCTTAAAAAAATAACTTTCATTCTTTCCATTCTGCGTCACATTTCTTTAATTTATATACAATTTTATAAAGAACTCAGAATTAAGATTTTGATTACCTTCTAAGACCTCCTTTACAATGAATGCGATGAATTATACACAATGGTGCAGCAACTCTTTAGTTAAGACTTCCCTTAAAAATTAAGTAATTTTTGTAGAAAAGTAAAAATTTAGTAAAGAAAAAATTTATTATTATTTAATTTTCTGTCTGTCATTTATATGAACAAAATTTTAAAAACCAAAATAAAATTTTCTATTTTCCTAAAATCAATGAATTTTAAAGTAGGGAAAATGTAGAGAAAATTTTTTTGTGTGTAGGGAAAAAGCGAATTTTTTTTTCGAGAAATGTAGGGATTTTGTTAAATTTCTGCCGGCATCACTGACTGGATTTTATTGGAAGGTTAATATTCGCGAAATATTCGCATAAATTTTAACAAATACCAATTCAAACATCGACCACCGAATAAAAGGCCGTTCACAATAGTGCGGTTTGTCCGTTAATAGTATTTTATTACTGATCACTTTAGAAGACTTTGTGATTTGAATAAATCTAAAATAAAATAGATAAGTGGTTTTTAATAATTTCTCTTCGTAAGCATGCGTGATCATGAACATTTTAGATTTGCCGTGCTTGAATGTGCGTGATTTAAAGACTCTGTTTGGGAGTGCATGATCGTGATAATTTCAAATTGTGTCGTGTCTGAACGTGCGTGAGCATGCGTCATCATCCGTTAAGAATAACCCACGCACTCATCTCTACTTATCAATATCTATAATAGAGTACAGCATTTTGAAGGGCCTTAACAACTAAAACATGCATGCACGTGCTTATACTTTTACTAATGCTTGTAATGACTGGCGTTTGCAGCCCATGATCAAAATATGTACGAGTAGGTTTTGATTTTGAAATGTTTATCTGTATACCAATTGGTCTGTTTGCCTGAACCAATCTTGATATCGCTTTTCTTAAATTTTCTTTCATTAAAGAAAGAGCAATGATGACATAAAGACAGCCGAAGGAGTTTTTTTATTAAAAATTTATACCAAATTGCCTTTAAATTTTGTCTTTTAGAGTATCATATATTCAAGGCTGACCTGACCTGACCGACTTATTATTTTTAAGTTTTTCTAAAGTGTACATTTTATTTTTTGTTACACACACATACATATGTACATACATCAAAATGTATATATACATATATGTGCGTTTTAACAACACGTATGCATGTGTATTTACTATGCATGTATTGTATATAAACTTTTGAAGTTTTAAGCTTTTAAAACAAACACTTGAATTTTTATGTATGTGCGAAAGTTTGTGCATCTGCACTCTAAAGTGAGATGTGTGTAAGTACTCGTATATAAGAGAATTTATTCAATACATACCAACGAATATATTAATATTTGTTTAGTAAAATTAAGTGTTGGAAGTTTTACGTATGACCACAACACAATCACCCACCTGCATCGATAGTTTTAATATATTTTAATGATATACTCGTACATGTACATACATACGTACAATGCGATGGTAAGTAAAAAAGAAAAAATAATAGGATAGTCATGTAAATGAGAAAGTGAGACAGAGAGCAGCTGACACATTTAATAGCAATAATAACAAATTAGTCAATAATGTTATCATATTTAAGTACAAGTGTACCCAAAGGATACGTCCATAAGCAACAGGATGTATATTTATTTTTGTATGATTTACACAGAAAGAGAAATATCCTACCAAATTTCACCCTAAAAGGATTAATTTTGCGGATGTTCTACTTAACGGTCTAAGCGCGATTCATATTCAATAGTGATAAATGATTTATAAATTCGCGAATACGAATACTAACAGCGATGCCAATATTTGCGTATACGAATATTCAACTGAAATTTATCTACATATTGTCTACGCCTCCAAAATAAATTGTTTAAAATGTTGTTGCAAAAATTCTCCACTTTTCATCGACCAGAAGACCGTTTAACCGGTTTGTTCTGTTAAAAAATTAACCGGTTTCGATTAATTTATATTTTCGAACACTGTAGCTGGCACTATTCCCAAGCAATTTATATGTCTTATTGTTCAAGGATTCAAAGCAATGATGACCCGTTGCTCTCTACCATCACAAGGTCATAACAAAAAGATACTCCCAAACATTACAAGGAGTCATTTAAATCCGATCCACTTTCATTATGTGATACGATCAATAACACAACATTATCAGATTGCTCTGCCTGAAAGTGCACAAGTACATAATTGCAGACACGTTGCTTCCTTCACTCATTACAGCAATTTTTAAAGATTTGAAAATCACCATCATCTCGTCATAAAAACTGTTCCGTAACTCCTTCAAGTTACAAGATCTTATTAAAACGGGTTTCCCCTGCTTTTTCAGATCAAAACAATAAGACTGAATACGTACAACTATTGTTGAATAATCAATGGAGTGAAAGCGACTACACTAAAACCATTCAAAATGATAAGAAAACTTAAACATATTAAGCAACTTTCTCAAGATTCCGAATACTCCAAGAATAGAATCAGTTGTAAGAAAAAAACTTTACATTGACTATAATCCCGATGATGGTTACGACAACATATCTGAATTAAACTCTCTCCGCATATACAATCTAAGCAAGAGGAAAATTGTCGGTGTACTCTTATCCATAAACAAATTTTCTCATACAAATATTTGATCATCTCTTCTGGACACAGGGAAAACTTTTCATTAAAAAAAAAACGATTTTAACGTTGATTGTGCGACACGTAGTGCCGTCTTCTTTTTAAATTAATTAATTCTTTTTAATTAAACATCATTCACAACAATATCTTTGAACAAAATGTTTTTATAATATTTAGACAATTGTTGTATTCTAATCATTTTCACTCTATTGAATGTACACAAATAATATAACACTTCAAAACCTACAGCGTGAATTACTGGGGTCCCTACTTAATAATGTTTACTAAATTCGAGCTTAAAAAATATCCATTTAGTATAATTTTTCCGGTACTTTACCAATTAAATTTGAAATCGCGAAACCAGCGTTGACTTCGAAAAAAGGGCAGTATGCATTCTTTGCAATTTTTTTCTGCAGTTTTATTGAGTGTTATCAATATTATTTGAAATAATTAGATTTACCTTATTAATGTCTGGATAAAAGAATAATAATAATGTGCTGTTCATGTGAATCCAAGCAATCGAATTGACTGAAGAATTTGTATGAAAACCACGATTTATTACATTCTATGAACAGCACGTAAATGTACGAGGGCGGATCAATAAGTCCGCGACTTTTCGAACTTCCCTCGTAGTTATATGAAATGCAACACTGTTCTCATCAACTACCACCTGTTAATAGACTACTGTCAAATTATGAGCAAGTGTCGTCATTTACTTTTCTGTTCAAAACATACAACCTCGCGTATTCTAAAAATTAAAAAAAGTTAGTTTCGAGTGCTCATTAAACATTATTTTTTACGAAAAAAAACGTCAATCAAACCAAGGAAAAGCTCGATAAATGCTATGGGGACTCTGCACCATCGATTTCAATGGTTAAAAAGTGGTTTACTGACTATCGTTGTGATCGCACAAGTAAAATGACGCTGAACGTTCTGGACGGCCAATTGAGGTCAGTACACCCGAAAATGTCGAAAAATTCCAAGATATGGAGTTAGCCGATCGAAGAGTAAAAGTGCGTGAGATTGTTGATGCCATAGGCATTTCATATGGCGGTGTGGTTTCGATTTTAAGTGATTAGCTGGGTTTAAGAAAGTTGTCTGCAAGGTGGGTACCGCGTTTGCTCTCAAACGTAAACGTGTGACAACTTCAAAGGAATGTTTGGAGTTGTTTAACTCCAATCCGAATGAGTTTTAGCGGCGTTTTGTAACTGTGGATGAAACATGAATCCATTACTGTCTAAACAATGGGTTTCTCCGCGTAAACCTGCTCCCAAGAATGCCAAGGTAAGTTTGTCGGCCAATAAGGTGATGGCAACAGTTTCTTGGGATGCGCGCGGGAAAAACAATACACGCGAATATTATGCCAACTTATTAGACCGATTTAATGAAGAAAAGGGCCCCATATGGGCAAGAAAAAAGTTCTTTTTCTTCAAGATAATACACGGGTGAACACGGGCGCACACGTGTGCAGTCTTAATGGAAAAACTCTATGAATTGATCTACGAATTGGTACCTCATCCGCCATATTCTCCGGATTAAACCCCTTGTGACTACTTCCTATTTCCAAACCTAAAGAAATGGCTCAGTGGAAAGGCGCTTAGCTCTAAAGATAAAATTATTGACCAAACAAATGCTTATTTTAAGGACCACGAAAAATCCTATTTCTTGGAAGGGATACAAAAATTGGAGAAACGTTGCACTATGTGTATTTAGCTAAAAGGAGACTATGTTGAGAAATAATTTTTGTTTTGCAAAAAAAAAACTGTGTCACGGACTTATTGATCCACCCTCGTATTATGGACCATGATCCAATAATACAGGTTTGTTTAATAGTCCAGCTGATTTTTTGAAGCGTTGTTTTTTTTAATGGTCGAAAATTGTTAAGCTGTCATAAGTTTTGTTCAGTGATGGAAAATTGAATTTTTCTTCGGTACAAAAAACATTTTAAATAGTTCTCTTTTGACCCGTTTTACTCCTCCAGTTCATTTAGTACTTTCAAACTAATTTGACTTCTACTTGTTGAACAATCGCTTTCCAGTACATCTCAACATATCTTACATAGTGAAATTATTTTAAAAGAGTACAACATTTTAAACTTGTCTTTAAAAATGCTTTTACAGGTCTCGCTACATATCCAGGTAATAAACAATTTCGATCTCAAATTAAGAATTATTTGCAATTACAGCTCGCAAATGAAATAATTTCCAACCAAAATGAAAAAAAAGCCAACTCAAAAAAATGAAATAACTAAATTATTTAATTTGTTAATTGAATGATTTTTAATAAAATAACTCCCAAAGAAATTAAATAAGTCCCAAGTAAAAATTAATTAACTGAAAATTCCAATATTTCTCCAATTTAAAAAGCCTCACAAAAAATAAATAACCCCCCATAACAGACATGAAAATCTGATAAATCCCAACTATATATCTTTGAGTGTTATATCATTTGAAAATCATTTGAACGTAACTTCTGAAAAATCAGATTTTGCATAAAAGTTAGGTTTTTTCTCAACTTAAGAAGAGTGTTAGTTCTTAATGTGTAATTTAAATTAAATTGTTCCATAATAGTTTAATTTTTCGTATTTTTAAATAATAAGTCTTTGTTTTAATTAATTAAGATACTCTAAGGACGACCTAACTTAACGGATGGTTCAAGTACAGGGTGTCCGCCGGGAAGGTATACTGCTGTGTTTGTTTATATTTTTTGATGAAATGAAAGAGAATGGATATTATATTGATAAATGTTTAGTTTAATGTCGGGAATTATGTATGGAATACAATATCAGATAAATGGCCTCACAAATGCAAGTCCTTTTGAGCACATTTTTCATTACATTCTCACACATTTCACGCGGTATTTCATTACTTTAACCACGAATATTTTATTGGAGTTGCTCAAACGTTTCTGGTTTGTTTGCATAAACCTTGGTTTTCAGATATCCTCACAAAAAGAAGTCCGAAGCAGTCAAATCAGGCGACCATGGAGTGGAGGCTAATCAACATCACCATTTCTTGAAATAATTTGTTGTGGAAAGAGGTCTCGCAGTAATTCCATTGTAATCCTGGCTGTATGCGATGTGGCACCTTCTTGTTGATACCACATGTTAATTAAGCCCAAAGCATGCAGTTGTGGCGTTAAAAAGTTTTCAATCATATCACGATATCACTCCCTATTCACAGTTACCGTTACGCTGTCACTTTTACTGGATGGTGACTGATGAATAATTTGAGGGTTTTCCATTGCCCAGAACGGACTATTCTGTTTATTCACATATCCATTCAAATGAAAATGTGTCTCGTCACTCATTATATTTTCATGAAAATCGGAGTTGTCATGGGCGAGCTGTAACATCCTATTGGCATATGTACGGCGGCGTAAATGATCTTGTGGAAGAAGCTCTTGTGTCAACTGAATCTTAAATGGAAACAAATGCAAGAAAAATTGTGGCCAAAGTTGTTTTTTGAAGACCAAGCTCCTGAGCACGGCGTCTAATTGAGGTTGATGGATTGTTTTGAACACTTTCTTGAGCAGCAGTAATGTTTTCAGGCGATCTTGTAGTGCGTTGTGGTCCATTCTTGGGCCTATCACGTACAAAACCTCTTTCTTCGAAATCATTCACTACATGATAAATAATGCGTTCTGTTTTCGCGTTGTTGCTCCAAAAAATTTCACGTAACTTTCTTATCGTCACAGTAATCGATTATTGATTTTAATAAAATGTTTTAACGATTAAAACACGTTTGTTTATCGAATATTTTTCGATAATAAATTTGCCACGTGTCTACTTCACGACTGCAAAATATGAACTGTCAAAACTAACGTTTACTAAATTGGCGGACACCATGTACAAGCCTCTTTTCGATTGCTAGGTTTCTTTAACTGGTTATAGGTTTTTTCTGTCTGCAATATTGACTATCGGTTAGTATCGCAAAAACAAGGACCCAATTTGTCGCTTTACGCATGAACAACGTTTTGAAATATTGTAAACTTATTAGCGCACAAACAACAAAGTTTTACTAGAAATGTATTTTTAGTTTTAGAAACACTACAATTTAGAAAAATACGCTTATATAAATATTCGCAGTCTGGAAGAAGATCAATGTAGTTTAACATTAAGGTCAGCACCATAAATTTACTCTCAACTGAACGTCAATTTGATTTCAAACCTTAATCTGAAACCTTTATCTTGGTGTGAAAAGGATTAAGAATAACGTTTGGTATCAGATAAAACCACTGTGTTTCTTGCGATAATATAACAAAAACGCAAGAACAATTCATTGTTAAAAAAAATTAAAAAGATTTCATTTTAGTACTGTGGGGGTAAAAAAGTACTAATTATAATTTTTTCTTGTACCGAAGAAAACTTTTATTTTCCATCACTGATTTCAGAACATTGGAGTTAGTACATATTAGAGATGGGCACTACTAACGTGATTTTCGAGAATCACCCTAATCATTACTTTTGAAAATTCTTTTTATTAGGAAAGTAATGCTGGAACAATTATCCATCAGACTAGCAGAACCGATCAGTACTGATTTAACGTCGCTATACCACCTCATCAGCCTTATTTTTTCGAATTTATCACTTTTGACGGTGGATACTAATGACTAGGAATATCAACTATATAATCGCATTATTTAACAAGTTAGAATACGAAAATTGCTTCTATTCATTTCTACAAGTTAAATCAATTTCGGTTAGTATAGTATTTAGTATTCTTATATCTGATGATTGATTATTCCATATTTCATTTCAGTTTTTCATTTATGTATGTTTACTTGGTTTTTGTCTTTTGTAGTTGAATTTCTTAATTCAACCAACTGTGACAACGTAAACATGGAGTTTGACGGTTGTCATAGTTTTAAATATTAATGTTTGCACGTAATTAGTTGAACTGTTTTTGGTTTATGTTGAAAGGAATTGTTTGGATCAAGTAAAAATTTGACCTTACACAGTTCTTCTTTAATTAAAATTTATTTTTTGATTAAAATATAATTATCAAGCACAACGGACCAGTAAATACTTATAATTTTTTTTATAATCTAAAGTTTTTTTTCGTGAGTATTTCGTGAGCTTGACTTTTCGTTATTATGACCAACTTTTTTTCCACTCACGTGATCGTGTATGAACGGGAGCCAAAAATATATGGTCGTGAATGAGTAAAATTTTTTTATCGTGAGATTGCATGAGCGTGAGTGAAAAATCACTCACGATCCCATCTCTAGCACATATAAACGCAACTTTTGACATAATACTAGGAGTCGGCCATTAAAAAACACAACGCTACAAAAAGTCAGCTGGATTATTAAACAGACCTGTATTATTGGATCATGTGCAGATGCTTCCAATTCATCAACTTCATTGTATCCTCTTGCACTATCTTCGTGTTCTCCGTCTCCTGAACCGAGTACGTCAACGCAAAAGTTTGGCGTTTCTAGTACATAATATTAATTTCTTTTTTATATATGAGCTTATTTATAATTAAGTATTTTTTAATTTTATTAATCGAGATTGCATCGATATCTTCTTTCAAAGATTTTCAAAAACTTTTGTTTGTTGAGGGTTTTTTAGCTAGTCTATATAAATGCATTTCATTGGTGCTAATGCCAAATCATCAGTAGACCTTAAACCATATTTTTGAAATGTTTCAAACCTCTTATCTTATACACAAACTTTTAAAAAACCAATGAGAATTTCAAAATTACAAAAGTATAAATAAGCATAGTAGGCTTTGAAACTTATTCAAAAATCCCAACAAACAAATTATATTATTCAATATGAATCTATTTTCTTTTCTTTACAAGCTTTATACAATTAGACGCCCTTTGGGTGACAATAAAAGTATTTAATAAGGCAAAACGGAAAATAAAAACTTAAGAATTAAGAATTTTTTAAATTTATTAATCGAGATTGCCTCGATATCTTCTTTCAAAGATTTTCAAAAACTTTTAAGGTCTACTGATGATTTGGCATTAGCACCAATGAAATGCACGTATATAGACTAGCTAAAAAACCCTCAGCAAACAAAAGGATTTGAAAATCTTTGAAGGAATTTATTTATATTTTTGTAATTTTCAAAACAAATTTCAACGACCATAATAAAATCAATTTTATTTTCTAACCCTCAAGCTAAATTTGGAATATCTGAACACTAAAATAATTTTGTCAATAAACCGAATATTGACTCAATTAAGAATGCATGTCTGAATACAGTATTAGTTCTTAATATATAACTGAAATTGAATTATTCCATAATAGTTAAATTTTTCATACTTTTAAATAATAAATCTTTGGATTAATTATTTACGACATTCTAAGGCAGAGTGGGAAAACAAACAAAACTTTTCGCAAACGTTTCCTATGAAAACACAAACTTTTAATATTTTTTCACTTTTCACTCATCTGCTTGCTTTAATATCCCGTTATAATCGTACAATTGAGAACAAAACAAATGCTCTAATGTATTTTTTTCAGTGTTTCATTTCGTTCGTCATTGTGTAATGAGCAAAGCAATCAGCAAACGTTTGCAAACATTTCTTCTTAAAACTTTTCAATTTTGCTGCCATTGTTTTGTTTTCTAGCTGGGTACGTTTAAATCAATGTACATTTAGTGCTCACAAACCAAAACAGTACAAAACTAAATGGGACAATCGTTCTCAGAGTTTTTGTTTTACTCATCGGAAAGAGCAAAACAAAACGAAAGCAAACGTTTGGTTATGTTTATTTGCCTACTCTGCTCTAAGGACGACCTAATTTAACGGCTGATTCAAGTAAAAGCCTCTTTTTGATAGATATGTTACTTTAACACTTATAGGTTTTTTCTGTCCGAAATATTTACTCTCGGTTAATATCAAGAAAAATAGGACCAAAACTTGTCACTTTACGCATGAACAACGTTTTGAAATATTGTAAACTTATTAGCGCACAAACAATAAAGTTTTACTTGAAATTTATTTTTAGTTTGAGAAAAACTACAATTTAGGAAAATACACTTTTTTAAATATTCGCAGTCTTGAAGAAGTTCAATGTAGTTTAACATTTAGGTCGGCATTTTATTCTCAAATGTCCGACTCGGCACCAAAACTTTTATTTGATTTCAAACTTTAATCTCAAACCTTTATGTTGGTGTGATAATTGGTTAAGAATAATGTTTGGTATCAGGTAAAAAAAAATTGTATTTGTTTCGATACCATAACATCGACGAAAGAACAAATGCAATTCATTATGTGTATGTTTTTAGCTAATAAAGAAAAAATTACAAAGATTTCAATATAGTACTGTGGGGGTCAAAAAAGTGTTATCTAAAATTTTTTCTTGTACCGAAGCAAACTTTTATTTTTCATCACAAACATATAAAATATAATTTTCTTCAACTGCTTTTGACATTTTTGCGATTTCATACAAAAACAAAATGCCTGTTGGTTTTTTTATTGTTTTATTGTTGTAATTGTGATTAGATCTGTTATATTAGATCATGTTATGGACATAGTTTTTCGTTATGTGCTTTTTACTAGGTGATACATATTTTTTATATTTTATTTATAACAAAAATTTTTAGAAAACCAAAAATTTTTTAAATGTCATTCTCTTCAGTTTTGTTATTGTTTGTCATTGTTACAGACCTAAGAATAAGGATATTAGATCATAGAAAATGTTTTTTTTTCTCTTTATATTTTATAAGTTAAATTTTGTTCGTCGAAGAAATCTTCTTCCTTTTATTGGTCTAATTTTAAATATGCAATTTTCTTTGTTATACTCGTACAAATTTTCATGCAAAAATATGCTGGTTGAAATCGAATTTATAAACGAAGACGTTTTACATAAATTATTGCTAGAAACGGACTAAAATGTTCAATAGAAATCGAATGATTAATGGTTCGGTTATGATTAAAAGGTAAAACGAATCGCGAATACGATTACCTTTAAAATCGAGTTCACAGATGAATTTGTTTCTGAGTTAAAAGCGAGTTTAAAATTTTCTGTAACTCTGGGGCGTGTGGCCAACTAAAAGAAAAAATAACACAAAAATTTATAGCCTATTTCTGATTTAAGAAGAACACCTTCATTCGCATTCTATGAGAAAGAACATTGATTTCGATTTATCTACATTATTTCTAATTGAAAAGTGACTCGAAAGGCAACTCGAATGAAAACGTAAATAAAAAAATAAAATCCGATTTCTGTGCTACGAATGTGTCGTTAACATTGAGAATGAAATGTTAAAATCAGTCACTTGTGGTTCTGCTTTCGCAACAAAATTTTTTGAGTTTAATAAAAATAAAGATCATTTAAGTTAAATTTGCTTGGGCCTCCCACTCGTACTATTTTTGAATGGAAAAATGTTAGTACGTTTGTTTGTATCCTACAGAAGAAACCTATTGAATATTTTATCTATAGAGTAAGTTCGGGTATTGTGGTATAGACGAGTAATATGCTAGAGTAGGTTTTCTGGCAAAACACGGGCTTATACAAGACACTTTTTCTATAGTCAACTGTAGCACCCGGGGGTAAAGCATTTCGTGTAAAGCCCCAATCAATTGATAATTGTGTTTTTGCACTGGTGGAGTCACAAGTTGAGCAGCAAAAGTTGAAGTGTGTGAACCGGGGCAATGACGGACGAAATGAAACACTCAAAAAAATACGTTTGAGCATTTTGTTTTGTACTCAGTTGTACGATTGCAACGGGATATTAAAACAACCAGATGAGTGAAAAGCCAATAGTTTTGTTTGCGCTCTTTGTCATTTAAAAGGTATTTGTTTTGGTTTTGCTGATGTACAAAACGATTGAAAACATTTTAAAAGTTTGTGTTTTCATAGGAAACGTTTGTGAAAAGTTTTGTTTGTTTTCCCACTCTGATTTTAATAACTGACTACCCTATTGCTATTACAATTTTTATTGATAAATGTACAAATAAATAAATTTGCATGATATAAATTAAATTATAAATTATTTAAATGATTTATAACGATGCAAATTACTACATTTCATTGTACAGACATTAGTTTGCATATTTAGTAGCACTCATTAAAATAAATTAGTATTAAAATAATAAATAAATGCTTATTGACTTTCTATTAAAATTATGTTGAACAATGGCGCCAACTAAATAAAATTTTAATTTCATTGAAACTTTCTTCACCCTTAAATGTTAGTTAATATGTTTCACATGTATTGAAACTCTCTTACAAAAATGAACAACATTATAATTTTATGTCTATATCACTAATATATAAAAATATACGTATGTGTAAAATACAAACTGTCTGTAAGTATTATTTTCCATAGACAAATAATTAAATAAATGAATAAACGACATTTTAATGTTGTCTCTTATTGACTTTGACTCTGACATTTAAAAAGCAAGACACAAAATGAAATTTCCTTTATTACCATTTGAATTTGTTTAAACAGTTTAATTTAAAACACAAAAATAAAACATGTGACATTTCGCAAAAGCAGCTTTTGTGATTTCTCATAATCCTGTCAAAGTACTTTGGAGTAATTTTCCAAGAAGTGTTTTTCCTCCAAATCTCTGTTGAAGTGACTTTACACTGTTATGAAGGTTGCATACAACGTTGGGGGAAAGTTTAACGTAAAAAACAATATTGTAAAGTACATACAAGCTATTTAAGGAAATGAGCATAAACTTAATGATACTCGTATTTTTGAATCTTTTTTTATTTGTTTATAGTAAAATTTAATATTATGTAATGGAAACAATTTTTGTCTGCAGGCTGAAGGATGTTTTCAATTTTTTTTATTTATAAACACAATACGAACAAAATACAAAGTATTTGGATCAGACAATAACTTAAATGGCAGAAAGGTTATTTATTTTATACCCTTTATCAGAAGCTTTGTAAGGAAGTACTCGTAAGTTGGTTCAACGATGTCCGCCCGACTGGCTATAAATCCCGTTCGTTGATTACAATTTTTACAAAGATGATGTGTTTTATGACTTTAAATATCTTTTTGCAAATTATATAAAAAGACAAATAAGCAATATCATTACTTTTTTAAGCTTTGAATTTTTTGAATTTGTCCTTGACTTTGATTTGTTTTTCGCAAATATCTTCATTTGCAAAAGTTTTTTTTCACAAATATGTATGTATATTATAATTTTCCCTGAGTTCTCAAATATTAGTCCACTTGTAAAAATTTCGTGATATTCAAATTTCTGCCCTTCTGGAAGACCTGCTAAGAATTTCTTATTTTAATATGAACTTCACGTTAAGCTGGACCTCAAACCGGTAAAAAATTTATGAATTTATGTATATATATTTTACCATTCAAGCCTTGCAAGACCTAAAAACAAAACAACCGAGCCACCTAAATCAACAGTGGCGGACACATGGATACACAAATAAACAGTGTTGATGCAAGTGTAGAAAACAACTTGTAAGTTGAAATTAGTTAGTGTTAAAATTTTCTCTTATTCCTTTGGAATATTGTCTCATGTCTAATTCTTTCTGACCAAAAGTGTTAAAAACATTAGCCAAAATAATAATCACTTTGTATTAAAAACTACTAAAAATTAAAATATTATGAAAATTGTTCATCAATAAGCGTATTTTTCCGCAATTTTTCGACAACGATGTCTCTCGTTCGGATCTATTGATTTTAATCAATTTTGCAAGGCCGGTGATATTTTTTTGGAGCTGATTGAATTTCGGACTCCATCATTTTTATTTTTTTATTTATTTTGTATTTGTACTTTATTATTTGCCTTCCCAATGCAACAAGATACAATATCTTATGAATTACAGCATTAGGATCAGTTAAGTTATAAGATATATTTAGTAAAAAATAATTACTAAAATAAAACACAATAAAACACGAACAAATGTGCAATTAAAAAAAAACTTGTAAACTAATTAAAATCAAATTTGTAAAGGATCTTAAGTGTCCATAATGTTTCATCAATAATTTTTTAACTTCATTGCTTTGTTGGCGAATTGTATTGGCCAAACTTGATGTATTTAAGACAAACCCTCGAGGGAATTATAAAAATAAGCATAAATAAACTAAACCAATAAAATATGTATGGAAAATTCAGATGCAAACTAAGCGCTGAACTGAATTCAACATAAATTTAACTTAGAATATACAAAAGAATAACGTAAGTTATCACATAAAGATAAATTTACCCGAATCTACTAAAATTTAAATATTATTAAATAATTTTAGAGGAAGAAAAATCTAAAACAAAAAAAAATTATTGATTTAAAACAATAATTTGAAAGAAATAATGAAAAAGTGGATGAAATCGATGTAATCATTGTTGCTTATTTTATGGTGGAATAGTAGTGGCGGAAAAATATAACAGAGGTAAGTTTTTTATGCTTAAGGACATTATTAACACACTGCATACAGAGCAGAATAATGTCAAGGATGACTGATCTCAGCCATAATGGGATGGCAGCCTGTCCATCTAGTCCTGCATTCCTGTCATATCAGTTGATATGTGATCAAGTGCGCTAAATGTCCGTACGAAATATTTTTTACATACTACACTTTCGTTAAGTGTATTTCTTTGGGTGTTTTGTTAATAAAATTTTCTCTTTTGGACTATTTTCTTCGGAAACTGTTGCTTCATATAATTTAGTTTTTTATTTTATTTTGTCTATGGATATCATATCCTTACAGATAGTTAAACAATATAATAACATATATTAAATACAAATAAAACACAAAATGATGGATTATTTAACAAGACGATAATTTTAAGTTTAATAATATTTGCATTTAAAGAAAAATCTATAATTTTATAAAATTTATTAAATTGACTGCGGATCGTTTTTAATGAATCAGTATTTGCGTAATTTGATCTGAAGTATCTAGATGGATGATGAGGAACATTAAAAGAATTGTAATCGAGCAGGAAATTAGGACAAATATCATTATTAATTAAATTTAATATAAACGACACATTCAACATACTCCTTCGGCTTTTAAGAGTTAGAAGTTTGATTAGAGCAAGACGGCTAGTGTATGAAGGAAGATCTAATGGGTTCCACTTTTAATGCACAACTAATTGTGGAAACTTGAAGCGGAAAAGAGCCCCTCCATTTGCGGCGAGCTACAGCTCCAGCTATATACCAGCATTCTGCATTTCCCACCGGGGAGCCTGTTTTTTGAGTTATTACAAATTACATGAGTTACACAATCCTGAAAAGTATGTTTGCAACTAGAAAAATGTTAAAGCACTCATTAGTTTTTACTTTTCGTTGCCGTTCTGTGCCGTTATTTTCTGTGGAAAATATTTTTGAATTACTAGTTCTGTAAAAGGAATCAGCTGTTTTGAAAAACAGAAGAACAACATTGGAATTGTTAAAAAAAAATTTTCGTAAAGTTTTTTTAATAAACCAAAAGAAACAAATTAATAAGTAAAAAAATGAGTATTTTGTTTAGTTCTGACTCTGAACTTTCGGATGTGAGCGATGTAGTTGCTTTACAGAATTCTTTAAAAGTTTGTACTGCTCCCACAAACAATTTTCCAGTCAATCTTCAATTGTTTTTTCCGCCCTTTTGTTGCTTCAGAAACCGGGTATTGTTTGCTTAGATGTGTTGATGTGGTCAGCAATAACGACCCTTGACTTTCTAATTGTTCTACTTCTGTATCCAAAAAACTTGTATTTTGTATTGGCGACTCAGGTGTCAAGGTTTGAACTAATTTGAAACTGCTGTCATTTTCTTCAACAATATTTGCCGTAGAACGCACGCTAAAAGATAAAAAGATTTGAATGCATTTCATGCTTGAAAATATAAATGTTTGTACATATAAATGGAATCAAATTAATTAAATAAAAACTTGCGGACGCGGAGATATATGAGGTATCAAAAGCTCTAACTGGATCATCAACTGCCAACGATGTCTAAACGTTGGCCACTACCGACTCTTCCATTGTTTTTTATTTTAAAAAATATATAAATCGTTACAAAATCTTGATTAAAACAAAATTTTCTGACTTTTAACAAAATTTGTTTAATGCTTTATACCACAACAAACTGTCACTTAACGTTCTATTCTATTTTCTACAGAATAGTCCGCAACAGAACAGAATGAAAAAGTAACAACAAACCACTCATACCGATTTTCAATTAAACAGAAACAAAACAGCTGATTCGTAACAGAACAGAACGTACAAACTAATTCTGCTTTAATTCTACCTTAATAAAATTATAAATAATTCGTAAAACATTAAATTTTATAAAAAAAAAATCCTTTGAAAACAACATTTCGCAGGATTTCCAACTTGGGAAGCAAGTGAAAGATATAAATGATTTGGTAGTAGAGAATCCAATTATTCGATTTCGAACAAGCGATTAATCGATTCTGTATTCTTAATCTTGCTGGATTAATTGAACTCAATTAACTTAAACAGTTCAAACAATTGATCCAGAAGTCAACTCGCGAAAATGTTAATACCCGTTACCATGAACGACTCGGAAACGTGAAATTTTATTTTTACATTTTCTATTCTAAAACGTGAACAGGATTATAGATCTGAACAAAATTTTCTGAGTTTTTTTCGTTTTATTTGTTAATTTTTTTTTAATTTTAGGAATGTCAGCATATCAGAATACATATTTTATGATTACGTTAGATGGCTTTTAACAAATACATGTATGAATATTTATGTACCTCTTCTTATTAAGCTGTTATATCGCATTTGATGTTTAAACATACAACGGTTAAGTTAAGAATTGCGTAAATATTATTTTGCTAAAGTAAAATATAAATTGTGAAAGTGAATAAAAAATGTCATCTAAAAAGTTAAAAGTTTTGAGTCTGAAAGACAAAGAAGAAATTGTTGCCCTTTTGCAAAAAGGTTCCAGTTCCACAATTAAAAAGGACAAAGTAATAAAAAAAATATCTTAACAATACATTTTGTGGTCCTGGTTAACATGACAAATAAAAAAATTCTAGTAAGTGGACTGATGCTTAAAGCGAAAGCCAAACAAATTCATGAAGAAATTATTGAAAGCAATCGGGAATTTAATTCTAACAGCGCATGGATACAGAATTTCAAAAAAAAGATATGGCATTCGACTGCTTAAAACTAAAGGAGAAAAGCTTTCTGCTCAGCCGCATCTGGTGGATCCGTTTAAAACAAAGTTAAAAGCGAAAATGAGTGAATGAAACATTTTCAATTTTTAATCCAATTTTATCTGGTGGTAAACCAATTTTTTTTTCTAAAATTTTCACAATCTCAAACATGAACAAATTTGAAAACGTGAACAGCCTTGGTAAAAATTAATTCACGTTTACCCGAGTTCACTGTAGTTTGAAAAGCGTTAAAATAATAGTGTTGACAATGTTTTAATCATTTCTTAAAAAAATGGTAGAATTGAAATGTTTGACTTTTAAACGGTATGATACATTTTATTCATATTGAATGCAAAACAGCCGATTATACAATGGTCGCGTTCATAAGACGTAGCTGTTGAGCTCAACTATTTTCAACTGCTGAGCCCAAAAGTTACGTTTTAGAAACGACTTGATGAATAATTGGATAATGAAGAGCTGATTAATGTAAACAATTAAAAAGCAATAAAAATGCTGCAAAATTGGATTAGTTTAAATTTGCTAAATTAATTAGGTTGGCTTATACTTAAAAGTATGAACCACACAGAATTTGCAATGAAGTTTTTTTTTTCTTGGCAGCAATTTTTAGGTTTTATTTTAAAATCTGCACCACAAATTCTGTATTCACAACATAAAAATGCACAGCAAAATACTCCAACATAATAATAAAAATGCGCCACACAGTGGCTGAAAATCGTTTTTCATTGGCCAAAATTCGTAACTTTTGAACCGATCAAAATATTGAAGTAATTTTTATTTTATTGGATAGATATTTAAATTTAAAGTTTAAATTACATTAAAATTGATTGAGGACTTTTTAAGGAATTCTAGGTCAAAGTTGAACTTTTGAATTTTTTCAACTTTTAGAGTGAAATATGGGTTTATTACTTTTTATTAATTAAAAAATTGAATATTTGGAAATTAATAATAATTATAAATATTTTTTGTAATAATGGAATTTTTTTAATGTTACACTTAAAAAAAATTTTACACTGAAAAAAATAGTAAAATCAGCTGGAGATTTTGCTATTACAGAAAAATTAAAAATTTTTTACTGACAAATTTGCAAATTTGTTTACACTCAAAGAATAGTTACACTTAAAAAAAACGTTAATATTATTATCTAAAAATATTGCTATTACTACAGAAAAATTTATAATTTTTTGCTGTCAAATTTGATAATTTTAAAAACATTTTAAAAATAAAAACTGCAATAAATTTTAATAGCATTTGTAACAATGGTAGGTTCAGTTTATTATTATTTTTTACTAATACTATGTTTTTCGTACTTAAATAACAGTGAAAGGCAATTATAATTATTATTCATAATAATATCTTTCAATATTTTATTGAACTAATTATGTAATTAATATAAATAGATACCATAATAAACCTACGTATATTTAAAGAAATTAGTATATTAATTTTATTTCCTTATTTTCGTTACGTTATCCGCTACTTTGTATCGCAAAATTTAACAAATTAATTTGCAGTAATTCTAGATTTTTAAGTTATTTATATTGCGCAACACTTTAAGTCTTAGAAACGTCTAATAAGAAATATTATTTATGAACACTATTCTATGTTGCTTTATTATGTTGTAGTGATTTTTAAAGTTTGATATTATTTTCACAAACCGTTTTAAGATATTGCTGCAATAAAGCAAATATGAATTCATTCGATTATTATTATCAAGAAAAACGAACTTCTTTTCACTCTTCATAATTTATCCCAAATTCCTTCTCAAACATGTTTCTATGAACTAAAAAAAACTATTAAATATAAAATACGATTTCGTACAAATGAAGTTATTGAAGGCCCATATGTACCAGTAATGCCAAGAGTAGGGAATTTTTCCCTTTTTGCAGGGAATTCATTGGAAAATTTTAAAAGGAAGGGAAAACAGGAAAGATGTTTCATTTTAAGGAAAATTTAGGGAGTTTTTCAAACTTAATTTTTTTGTCTTATATTACGGTGTAATTCCGTAAAACACCACACAAAAGTGATAAATCTATATTTAAAATTTTGTTACAGTATCACGCGAACTATTTCATACAGGCAGAGAGCATCTTTTGGTAAATAATATATAATGACAATGAAAGGTAAGGAAACGTTCGATTTTCTTGGGAATAATATATGTATCAATAAGAAAAACAAATATGAAATTTTTTTTTGTTTTTGTTTAATTTCGTTGGTGCGTGGTGAAGCACGAAGTTTTGGGAAATCGAAAAGTAAAGCTAGATTTCAATTCCAAAAAGTTAAATTTCACTTTATATTTGAATGAGTGATTACATAAAATTTCCCTGGTATCGTGCTAAGCCATTTATTTATAAAATTGTTATTGAATATTTTCTACTGATTTCCTATTTATTAAATAGTTAAGAAACATGGAATCTACAAAATTGACTTTTGCCATTTTGCCCGCGCGCCCACGATATATAAATTAAGACTTTTTCAAAATATACATAAATTAAGCTGTTTAATTATTCATTATTTCCATTCCGGGTCAGATTCAACATTTGATTATCATGTAATTTAAAATTTTAAGAATTCTATATTGGCAATGAAATGCGAAGAATTATTAAAACGAAGTATTCTTATTTTTTATAAAATCAGTGAATTTTTAGAATAGGGAAAAATTTATTGTTTTTTTTTGTGTAGGGAAAAAGTGGGAATTTTTACGAGACATATAGGGATTTTGTCAAATTTCTGCTGGCATCACTGGTAGGTACAAACTTTCTCTCCTATTTTCTTGTAATGAATTTCGAGGAATCTGATCAGTCAGAAATCAGTAAAAATATACAAATAACATTAAAAAAACTAGATTTTATTCCGAAATAAATTTTAAACGATTAATTACAAATTGGTGCAGATATTAGCTCTGACCCTCATCACCTCTTCGGTAATGATAAAATATAAAACTAGAAAGCACGCCAGAGTAAAATATAACACGGATAAACTAAAATTAACATAATATCGTAAGATATTCACTGAGCTTCTCCAAAAAAGGTCCTAGAAGCGACCACAACGTACACTGTTCAACAACTTTGGAAGAATATGAAGACAATTATAACTGAGTCCCACGTAGAGGGGCTGGGTAAAGCATGCAACAAAAGAGAAGAGTTCATATCACTACAAACATGGATGAGGGAAGCGGAACACACAACATGAAGGATTTGCTTATCATCACGAAGCAAATTTCTGGTTCAACAAGAAGAAAAACTGTTCCTGCCAAAAATCTGGCTGGTCCCCTACACACTAACGTCGACGAACAACTAAAACGATGGAAAGTACATTTTATAAGTGTATTAAACATGCATCGAGAAGGAATCTGCACAACGCATAATTATAATAATATCAGCACATTACCTATTAATCGTACAACAGAATCACCAATAATAGATGCCATCGTAGCTCTAAGAAATGGAAAAGTAGCTGGCGTTGATAATATTACTGCAGAAGTACTTAAGGCAAACCTAACATTATTTTCTTATATACCCAATCCATTGTAAATATGGAGCACTGAAGTGTTTCCAATTGACTGGTTGCAAGGAATCACCGTAAATTGCAATAACTGGAGAGGTATAATTATTATGTGCATGGTTATGAAACCTTTTGTGTAGATCATCCTGGAACGAATGATAAAATACGTCGACGGAAAACTGCGTCTAAAACGCAGGTTTCAAAAGTGGCCGATCGTGTGTCAATCAAATTAACCGCCTTTGGATTATAATTTATTATATCATATTTATCGGCTATCATTAAGCATTCGATTCTATTCGTAGATAATGTATATGGGCGCTGCAATGAAGATCATTTCTATAATACGTAGCTGGTGGGAATTGTTTTAATCAGCGTTGTCAACTTTAAAATTTCAAAACGCACAAAAATGGAAAAAATGCCCGTTTAAAAAAAAAGCACCAAGTTTATAGTTTCTCTTTACTTAAATTTTTTTTATTGCATTAATTTTGCATAAAAATTATAATATTTTTGTACTAAAAATATAATAATTCACTAGTCTTCTACAGTTAAAAGTAAAAATAAATATAACAACAAAAATAGATAATAATTTTTTATTTCATGGATTCTATACTAAAATTTTAAAAAGAGATCAACGATCAAAAGTATGTTTACATTTTATCTTCTTCTAAAAATATTTGTAAAAATTTATTTTTTATCAGAAGTTTGATGATATTTTCATATTGAAAATTTTTAATATACACAGTAGGGTTTGCCAATTTGTAAGGACAGAAATTTGTCGAGTTTGTGACATCGTTTTTTCGATAGCTTTTGGCATGAGGAAACAAAAGTTCCACTACGACATATCAAAAAAAAACTTTTTTGAGGCGCCCAAATTTCAATTCAAAATAAGAATTTTCATTAATAAATAATTAAATTTTATCAAACATAATTCAATAATAATTCAAAAATAAATTTCACCTTGGAAAGATAATATTTAAAAAATTAAATCAGTTGGGTTTTTTATTATCTATTAAAAACAACCCTTAAAAATTATTTTTTTCCCATGCCTAAAGCTATCGAAAAATCGATGACACAATATCGATTGCAAAATCGACCCACCCTAATACACAGCCTTTTACAATATAGTTTAAAAAACTAAACGAATTTGTACTTACACAGTATTTATGTTTGAACGTTTTTGTACAAGATGATATATTTTTGTACAATAAATTTATAAAACTTTTAAAAAAGATATCAAAAATATTTAATAATTATTCTAAATTAAACAAGTGTATTTTATTGTACAACGATTTTTTTCTTAGACTGAAACAAAAAGTTGTATTGAATTTGCTTTAGCGCCACCAAGAACTAAAAAGACACCAAAATTAAAAAAGGAGCACCGCGCACCAACTAAAGAATTTCTCGCACAACAACTTTGAAAAAGCACCGAAAATGGAGTGAAACGTACGAAGGGAAAATTTCTGATTCATTTGAAACTATTTCTGACGTTAGACAAGGATGTCTACTATCACCATTGCTATTCCTTATTGTACCGGTTGCAGTTTCCCGGCGCACAAATGGTAATGACGAAAACAAGTGCGAACTATCTCACAGGCATTGTGATATGCATACAAAGCTAGACCACCTCTCTCTAGAATCGAATAAAGTTGATCTCAGAATAAACGCCTCGAAAATCTGATCTGATATTTTACACTGAATTTATAAACTCCATTGTACCGCATCGAAGAGTTTCAATATCTGGGCAGTATGATTACAGAGAATGGTGGAACTGTAAAAGATGTTGAAGGCCGAATAAGGAACACACTTGGTGCATACACGCAGTTAAATAAGACTTGGAACTCTACCGATTACAGCGTTAAATCTAAAATACAAAGATTTAAATCCTGTGTTCTCTCATTTCTTCTCAGTGAATGCGAGACCTGGTTTGTTACAGAAGTCATACAGAATAAACTAAATGTTTGCGTTAATCGCTGTCTCCGATGAATTCGACAAATATTTTGGCTCCGTACAATAACTAATGAACAATTTTGGACCATAACAGATATTGGAGACATAAACATCGAATTGCGTAGAAGAAAAATTGGTCGAATCGGGCATACCCTACGGAGGCTACCTAAGGAAGTTTGCAACCACGCCCTTTTTCACAAATCACAAGGAAGCAGAAGACCAGGACGACCAAAAAACACCTGGCAGTGATCGACACTTCAAGAAATAAACTCCATATTGGAGAACTCAAAGATACAGCCGCACAGCGACAAATATGGAGACAAAGAGGCATAATAAATACTAAATGTTCGAAAAAAAATTCTTCGATTAATCGAACAACGATTAACCGAGTGAAATTTATAGCTGTTTAGCCTTTTATTCAAGTTGAAAAATATTTACAAAAAGATGTTTAAGATGATTAATGATGAGAAGCTCAACGTCGTACTTACTCATAACTAGTGTAAAATATGAAATCTTAAACAATTCGGTTGTCAAAAGTGTCCAAAGTACATTTACATTTATTATTTGATTTTATCTTGTATATTAACCTCTCTGCCCCACTTAAATAAATATTAAAAGAACCTTTGTATACAATTTTCTTTAACTGATGTATACACATTTATAAACTTGCTTCTTCATTTGCCAATGCTGTACCAGACCCTTTCATGGCTAATTTTGTTAAAATTCTATTCTCATTCCACCAATTAAATTAAAATCAGTTCTAAAGAATCTTACCAATCATTTATTTGCCTTTATTTTTCCAATCATTCATCACAATCTACTTCTCACAAAAAAATCCTTACACTGAATTAGGCACACGAAAAACAAATACTCTTATGAACAATAAAACTCGCAACTAAAGGTCCTTAAATGTCGTTAAGCTTTCGCTCCCTCCACCCCATTTTGTTTTACTTAAATCCTTTTTTCAGAATTCCTTTTGTTCTTTATAAACTTGAGCGACTTAAAAATGTCTTTTGAAACTTTCAATCATTAAAAACATCATTTCGAAAATGTTTCTTTGAAAAATTTTTTCAAGCGACATTGAATGACCATCAGCACGTCACACAGTGGTTCCAATTGTAAAAAAGGGTAATAAATCTTTAGAACTTGCGATCCCATTACAAAATAATCTGCACAAAAATTATAGGGAGTCGAAGTTGGCTACCTCGGCCATGGAAAATATATTTTGCTTTCCATTTTTTAATTTTGGTTTTTGGCCTCGACTGTGCTCGCAATTTTGTAAATATCTCCGCAAATAACATGAACGAAATTAATAAAGAAATTTTATATGATTGTTAACACAGTCCTTGATAATATGCAGACAAAATTACTTATTTATCTCAATTCGTGTAGTTGTGAAAAAATTCGTAGTTAAGTCTTTGAAATGAGAGTGAAAAATTACTAAATTTTGACAAATAAAGATTCGAGTTGGACATTTTTTTTTAAATTTTTACAAATCCAAAATTTTTCTTTTTCAATTTTTTAAAAGATTAGACCTCAAAAAAGACTGCAGTTGAAAGTTGAAGTCGGTGAAAGCATGCACGCTATATTCAGCATTGTGCGAATATGGTGAATTTTTTTTTTAACGAAATTCTAAATTATTCGCTTAAGAAAAAATAACGCCCATCGAGTTGTTCCATTTTTTTATAAATTATATTAGATATATTTAACACAATTAAGCTGGCTTTTAATTGTTAACGGCCCGCTCAAAAATGTGTCCAAGAACGCAGATTAATTAAAAGTTTTCAAATTTTCAGAAGCATTTTATTTACCTGCATGAATATTACGAGTCAAAATGGCAAAACAAAAAATTTGAAATCTATCGGAAAAAACTACAATCTATGTTTACCCTTCTGAAGGATATTCTAACCGCGCAATAGCTAAAAAAATAGGATGAAGCCCAACAGTGGTTGACAATAACATCAAGGATCACGAGTGGTATAGAAAAAATTTTAAAGGAAGGGTTTCATTATCTTTATCTACGTATGAGAAAAGAAAAATCATCAAAATTGCTTCTAATTCTGCATTTTCCGCCACTCAATGGTTCTCGTAAGGAAAAACGGCTTCAATCCGCAAGAGACTACATGGTATGGGATCTGCAGCACAGTGGTCATGTAAGTGACTGAAGAACCATTGTACTTACGGATGAGAAGAAGTTTAATTTGGATGGGCCTGATAGCTACAAATATTATTTCCATGATCTGTGCAAAGGAAAGCGATTTTTGAAACGACATCACAGCCGAGAGGGCGGCGTTATGGTGTGTGGTGCTATTACGTACTATGGCACCATCGATCTTAAATTTCCAAGTGCAAAAATGACTGGTGCAAGCTTTATAAATTCTGAATCGGCTTTTCCAAAGTCCATTGAACTCTTTGGTTCCATATCTTGGATATTGCAACAGAATAATACCGCTATACATAACGCCAGAGTAGTAAAGGAGTTCATTGTAAGCCAAAATGTTAATATTCTTGACACCTCCCTATTCGCCAGATCTAAACATTATCGAAAATGTCTGGGATTGGTTATATCGTAAGATCTATGAAGGAGTTAGACAATTTGATGACAAGCAGTTACTAATTCAGGCCATTCGGGATACTTGGAATAAAATTTCGTTGGATTACATAAATTCTCTTTATCTGTCAATCAAACCCCGTATATTAGAAGTTATTAAAAACAAAGGGCGTTGCACCCATTACTAGTAGTTTTTAAATAAAATAAAATGAACTAAACAAACAAGATAAACTGTTTTTAAATAAAAATTAGTTAAAGTGACTTTATTCAAGAGAACCAAAAAATAGCACATTTTTGGACTTTTTTTATAATTTTCTCAAAAAAAGTTCTTTATTGTCACAAATTTTTTCATATTTCAAGGTGTCTAGCTTCCATTTCCATTTTAAAATTCTGCAATCAGTTAAAAATTGCAAGATATACAGGCTGCTGAATATGGAAATTTTAGTGCCTTTAAATAAGTGAACCGGAGTGTATACTTGTGATGAAAATAAGAGTGGCTAATTTTTAAAGGATTTCAATCAAGTGCCTTATCTACATATCTATTGGTATATAAAACATGTATTTCTTTTAATTAGAAATATTATATAAAACGGTCGCAAAACAGGCAACTCGTGTGAAATTTAGCAAAAGTGTACTATTTTCAAGTGTTTTTACTACACACATACTCGTACACATAACATGCCATTACTAAGATTTTATATGCGTATGTATTTATATGTGTAGCTAAGTTTTTACTTATTTTTATGTAGTATTAATATGTTCTTTAAATACGAATAATTTCTAAAATATAACAATTAAAAACTTGGTTAAAAATTATGACAATACAAATATTTTTTATGCATCCACCTTTTTATAGAATTTCTGGAGTGCGATATTAACCCGAATGTATACATATGTTTGTTATAAATAAGATTTATGAAAATAAAGTGTTTTTCGCTATAATTCTCGCATCTAAATGTACCTGACAATATGTTTTTGCTGTTCTAATAATGCGTCTATAAATGCATTTATTTAAGTTCTTGCAATAATGGAGATAACATTGAAACATATTTCTATCTGTAAATTTATATGGGACATCAACGACATTACTGATCGAATGTTTGAAGCAGAAATACTTATTGACACAATTGCATCGTGTGGCTTAATTCTTAAACCAGGAGATTGATTAAAACTTGAACATTTTGATAGAGGCTACGAAAAAAGGATTCAGATTGGTCGAAGCAAATGTTTATAAAAAAATGAAGATTGGATGACAAAAGAAATAAATATATTCGTTGGTGACAAAAAAGAAAGGTCAGCCTCCAAAAAATTATCATGATGTAAATTTAAAGTCAAAAAGGAAAATACAAAAAGAGCTTTTAAATACACATACTGGCAGCAAAATTAAAGAATCATTTAAATCATTATTGAAGAGCACGCAACCAAGAGAAGTGGAAAAAGTTGTAGATGTGTTACCAACTGCACCTCCTAAGCGACTAAAGCGAATAATTCAAAGCATAACCACACCTAAATCAAAGTCATCATTTACTAATGAAGATGCTTAAGGTCTTATTCTTAATATGGGATGAAGAAAAAAGGAGTACAACATTTTAAAGAAGGCGGTTACTGAAAAAGGTTACCACATCTTTCGTAGTAGTAAATCAATAAGGGATACGAAATCCGAAATATAACGTTCAATAGATGTCTCCTTCAAAGGTCCAAAAGTATATATGTATATCGGAACTCCTTGAAAATACTGTCTCGAGAATTATATCGACGTTCGCCGATAATGATAAATGCAAAGACTCTAATCTTATTTTGATGTTTAAAGGGAGATGCGATGGAACATCTGGATTTTCTGAGTATAAACAATTGAACAGAAGCAGTCCCGAAATAAATTATTCCTCAATCTTTATGGCATTTTTGGTTCCACTGAAGATGCGCTTAAATAATCCTTCTTCATCATTTAGTAGGCCTGTCAAACACGAAGATATATGCCCAGGATCGAAATTCTTGTGTCCGCCGATACTTTTTGAATATGTTAAGGAAAATAATACGACAACCAATGAATATGTCAATTAATTGAAGGAGATAATTAAAGCATTGTCTCCGATATTCATTGAAAAATTTAATATTATAATAAAAGTTATATTTCAAGAACAATTAACAATGATTGATGGAAAAGTTGCGAATGCTCTAAAGCATACAACATCCACTTGGAAATGCACAATATGTGGAAAAATGTGTTCACAATTTGATGAGAATTCTGTAACAACTCTTAATAAAAATGCTTTGAAATTTGGAATCTTACCACTTCATGCCAGGATAAGATTTCTGGAGTTCAGCTTACAACTTGTTTATCAAATAAAGTATCGAGCAACTCCTAAAATTGAAAATATTGCAGCGAAAAATAATTTAGATTTACATAAATTAAGGAAAGAGGAGAAAAAACGAATTCAGGTAGAATTTAAGGAAAAACCTGGTTTATTTATATATAAGCCTTCTCATGGTTATGGCAGTTCAAATGATGGAAATACTACAAGACGCTTCTTCGAAAATTCACATCTCACATATTCTATGACTGTTATCGATATAAATATCCTGAAGCGCTTCAAAATAACATGGGAGCAAAAAATAAATGTGGATAAATTTAAAGCGTGTTCTGCTTAAACCAAAGAACACTTCAACAACATCTATGCATGGAAATCAATAACCCCAACTTTACTCAGAGTATTGGTTCATGGCAAAGAAATAATAGAAACTTGGCTTTAGGTGAACTAACTGAGGAATCCCGAGAAGCTAGAAACAGGGATATTAAAAATCAAAAATGGACTCTAAAGCCACAAATTTTAAAAATCTATTGACTTTTTGGCAAATCAGATTGTTTTGAAAACAATTGTTAGTATTAATTATTATACAGCCGAATCTCGATTATCCGGCTCGCACGGGGCAGGCTTAGCGCGGATAATCGTAAAACACGGTTAAGAGAAGTCATATAGAAACACAAAAAGTCCGTATTATTTTTAGTAAAAAATGATATTTTGGAGTACATTTAACATACGAGTATATGCGTATATACTACATTTTTATTTGTAATACAAAGATTGAAATATTCTTTTACAGTAGTTTGCCTTTTTGCTTTTATGCAATATACGTGCATTTTATCTGGCTCTAAAATACCTGGAGAACTATAATAACTATAACGAAAAATAGGAATCACCGAGTTTGTATTCTATGTCTAAATACTCGTAATTATTTAGAAAAAAATTTGTTACACGGATTATAGAGATAAAGCACGGATAATAGAGGTATAAAAAAGCACGAATGATAAAGGAAATATAGCGTATAATATATGTTGTACAACAAAGCTGGGAGCATACAGGTTAATAGATGTAGCCGGTTAATAGCGGCCCGGATAACCGAGGTTCAACTGTACTTTTGAACAATTCTTTTATAATATATTATAACAAATAAGCAAAAAATATTATATTATTTAGCAATGAAAATTAAAGTTTTTAACAAAAGCTATTGTAAAGGCCGAGATACACAGAATCCTTCGTACGCTATACGTTGCCTTTTTCAATTGACGTTAAAGTAACGATGGAGGGGGTTGACACAATGAGTACTCTGTTGACGGATATTAAATCAGCTTCATTTGATTAAAGTAACTATTTTCAATGGAATTCGAGAGTTTTTTTTTTAATTTTAATTTTTATTTAATTTAATTTTGTCACCACACAACACAAAAAGCTTAATAAAAACAAAGAAAAAAAACTGATATTTGTCAAACTAGTTGCCCAACTTTAGTACTTTGCGTTAACGGATACGTACGAAATGGGACAAAGCTCATAAGAAAACCTGTATTTCAACTTAGTTGTCAGATGAAAAAAGCAACGTATAACGTACGTCGGATTCTATGTGCATCGGCCGTAAGAGATTTTCTTTTTCACTTTTATCAAATTTCACGCGAGATGCCTGTTTTGTGACTGTTTTATTTAGTGTTTCTAATCCATAATGTAAATGTTTTATATACCAAGGCATATATGTTATTTCTATATTTTTTGTGAATTTAGATCATATTCTGTGATAAATATGGGATTTGACTGAAAATCCTAAAAAATAGCAATTCGTATTTTCTTCATATAATTTTTTTTCAATTTGAAAATTCATAAAAAAAACTTCCGTTTAATATCTCCTTAAAATTTTTCAAACATAAGAAGACACTATGTTTTTTAGTAAATAATAAAGAAAGAAATATTAAAAATTAAATTTAGTACAATTTTCATGCAGGTAAATAAAATGCTTCAGAAAGTTTGACAATTTTTAGTAAATCACAATTTTGAGCGGGCCGTTAACAATTAAAAGCCAGATTAATTGTATTAAATATATCTAATATAATTTGAAAAAAAAATTGCAAAAATCGATGGGCGTTTTTTGCCTTTAGTGATTAATTATAATTTCTTAAAAAATGCTCTATGTTCGTCCAATGCTGGATATAGCGTGCATGCTTTAAAAATCCATCCCAGCCGTTTTGGAAACTATTTTTTGTAAATATTAAAAAAGAAAAAAATGTTGGTTTGGAAAAAATTTTGAGAAAAAATATCAAATGTCAAAATTTACCCATTTTTCACTCTCATTTCAAAGACTTAACTTCGGTTCTCTTCACAATTACACGAATTGATATAAATAAGAAATTTTTTCTGTATATTATCAAGGATCGTGTTAAAAATCATATAATATTTGTGTATTAATTTCGTCTATGTTATTAGCGGAGATATTCAGAAAATAGCGAACAAAGTCGAGGCCAAAAACTAAAATTTATATATGGAAATCTTTGAGAAAATCTTTAATAAATTTTTGTGAAATAAAATATCGTCGGTACAGGTTGGCCACTCTTAACATGTTTTTTTGTACTTTTCAGGAGACAAAAACTCCGTCACTAATCCGTGTTGGATTAAAAAAAAACCAAAATCAGTAGGAGAAGTAGGAAGGAAAGTTTTTAAAAATATAAATGAAACGTATTAACGTGCAGAAGGACAAACACAGTGTTTTGGCATCAAAAACCCAATTCGATTTTTTGTGAGTTAAGAGTTGTCAACCTGTGACCAACGGTGTATTTTCTTTCTCTACTAATCAGATTTACAACAGTCATAAATTCATTGAAAACAAATAATATTTGCAAAGGCTATGAAGCAAACTAGGCTTTCCATGCCCGAGGTAGTCAACTTTGACACCCTGTAGCCCACCGTGTGTTCAAACAGGGTGCTGTAAATTTAAATATTCTTAAAGCTTGTGTCCTCCCCTATGATTTTTGAGCAGATTATTTTGTAATTGGATCGTAATTTTCAAAGATACAGATTTATTACCCTCATTTTTATAATTGGAACCACTGCACGTCGTCCGTCATCAGATTTAGAGAATAAATGTTTCAAAGTTCGTTGCTGAAAAAGGAAAAATCTTATTACTATTTTCAATGCCTAAATATTTATTATTATTATAGAAGCGTTTTGATAAGACGGCTGTGCGTCTTTGCTGTGATGAAAGCGACCAATACAAAATAATACTATTCAATGGCCCAATTCACAATGTTGTGCAAATGGTCTTGCATCGTAGCATTTGCAAAGTGGTGTAGCAAATTTTTACTCTACACTAACAAAATGCAAAGATGTGCACTTGCTGCTCGTGTATAAATAAACAACACAAAAACCTGTAGTTTATATTTACACATCATTTTGCAACAGCCAATTGAGAGAATTCATAGACGAATAGGAATTTTATGTTTTTCAATATGTTTTTAGAAAACAGCGTTCATGATGGGTTGTAAATGTTTACAATTGCAAAAATTTGCAATCTCAATCTCATTGTGAATTGGGCTAGTGTTTTATTGTTCATATTATCGCCGTTTTGCCCTGCACTGTTCAATAAGTGGCATAATACTTTAAAATAAAATATAACGTAACTTTTTTCACAATAAGAAAGTAAATAAAATATAGTGCAGCGTTTCTTTGTTGCGCAATGAAAATCAAGAGGCTTTTAATTTTTGCCAACATATTATGCCACCCTCTAATACACTTTGACGATATTATTGTGCAATATGAAAAGTAGTGCAATTCTATTGTCAGTGTATGGGTCGCATAAATAGAAACGAAATGCTGCATGCATCTGTGAGAATGCAAGAAAAGAGAAATTATGACAAGATTTCAATAAATAAATTTTTTTAATTTCACGACATATGAGAGTAATGCGAATCATTGGCTCGTTATTTTTGTAACTTTAATTTTTTCATCAAACTCCTTGTTTTGCCCACTTGTTATATTTGAATTAATCACTGTAAGCCGGTTTAACATTAGGTTCCGTAGATTATTTGATATATTCGGCACAGCTACTCCAAGCTTTGAAATCGACTTTTCTCCAAGCAAAGCAAATTAATATACAATATACATTCCGTTTCCACATGCGGTGAAAGGTCTAAAAAACGGGATAAAGCTCTTGAATACACTTCGTGAAATAGATTTATTCTTCTGTTAGTTTTTTATACTTTATTCCTGAGTGTTTATTTGAGTATGTGTGTACTCGTATTCTAGTTTATATACTTAAGTTTGTGGCATAAAATTTATATCCTTTTTATGTAGAAACCAAAAAAATAAAAAAATGGTTGCGTGTCGGTATGCCTTAACGTCTATGTCTGTCATTTATCGCTATTAGAGCTGATGTCATTGTTGTTGTATTTTTACTATTTTACTTGCGAAGTACTAGTGTCTGTCAACTCCCAGACCGGAAGTCGTCTTAAAAATACATGTAGGGGTGTTTGTCATTGATTTAAAAAATATAGTTCGTTAGTACTTACTTAATCTTTTCTCTACTTTCTTTCCTCTGTTTAAATTTTTGTTTACTACACACTTCTGCAATTATGACATCCATTGTAGACAGTTGTTGTAAATACTATTGCATATTATCTCTAAAACAACAAAAAACATTTCGTTTTAGCTTAAAAAAAAGAAACAAATAGATAAAATAATTTTTAATGCTTGAAAGCAAAATCATTATGGCCACGAGGTAACCTGCATTCTTAGTTTTTTCCTCCCATTTGTGCAAGGAAAAGAAGCGAACAAGGGAAAAGCACAACCAAGTTGAGATAGGACTTATGTTGTAGTTGTTTGTTTTAATAAATATACAGGTCAATGGATTCTTTTCATAGATATTTATACCACATCTATACATTAATCATTTCTTAATAGCTTGAAATAAATTTTCAAAATTTTCAATTCTCTGTCTTGCTATAAGCAGACATTGTGCAACAATGTCCTCATCCAACTAAGAATTTTACCTAAAAAACTGTGGTATTTATGACAGCTAAAAGAAGTATCTTTATATTTCGTTTTCGAAATTCTAATTTGTATTCGAAGAGAGAAGATAATGAGAGTGCGCATGTTTCGAAAGGCAGAGCTGTTGGTTGTAGTGGAAATGCCAGATGAATAATTGAATTCCCTTTTACTGTTGGAAAAAGAAAAAAATCTCAAGAAGTTATTTCTCTGAAAACAATTCTAAAACTTTGGTCAGAAGCAAATCTTAAAACACCTGATAAAAAAGCAAAATTTCAGACCTTCAAAAAGGGCGATTTTCCATTGAATAAACTAAAAAAACACTCTAATAATAAAATAAAAAGAAAAGTGCCCTGGCCATGGCTATTGGATGGTATAAATTAGATCTTATTGTCAGCATGGATGGCTATTGATTAACCTGTTGATGAAGATGACTAACTGCCGAAGATGCATTTATATTAAAGTAAACATAGTGCGAGGCAGATATCCACGAGTATTTTTTTAATATGTTATTCTCATATATTTCTGCGAATAATTTTTGAAATAATTTTTTTTGCACGAATAATTTTTATTTTAATAATAAATTGAATTTTTCTTCAAACGAGCTTTATTCAAATTCAAATTACATTTAATGGGAATAATTAATCAATATTCAGACATTCTGATAAATCAAAATCTGCTTATTTCATTAATTGATTAATCAATATTTTTTTTAAAATAAAATTCATGACTACTTATGATTTTGGTTCAAACATTTAGACTTTTTAGTCGAAGGAACCTTCTGTTTAAAGCTCAGAGGTGTGCTTCGATCGGTATAATAGGTACCATGAAAAGCACTCCTCAGGCGGCCCTGGACGTTATTCTACATCTTCTGCCTATTGAGCAATTTGTGATGGGAATGGCGGCCAGGAGCATTCTTAGAATGAGGGAGTTAGGACTGTTAGGATATTTCAGGCAGGGTCACTCGCGGATCTTGGGAGAGATTGGCGTTAGAGGTTATTTCTTAGGCTCGCCCGGCTCCACTGATTATGTTGGCACTAAGGTAGTTTTTGGGCGTTCGCCGAAGGTAATAATGCCGACTACAGAGAGCTGGTCAGGTAAGGAAAAATTGTATACGGGATTTGCTATGTTCACTAATGGCTCAAAGATGAGGGGCGCGGGCGCGGGGGTCTACATTGAGGATCTGGACATCAGAAGGTCATATAGACTCCCTGACAAATGTAGTGTCTTTCAGGCGGAGATTCTAGGGATCTTGAGGGCCGAAGAATTGGTACAGGAAAATGTCGCTAAGGGCTCAAAGATCACTATTTATGTGGACAGTCAGGCGTCTCTTAAGACCTTAATGGGCTGTCACGTGAACTCCGAGCAAGTAGGAGGACTCTGGGAGAAATCCTAGTAGGTTATGAGCTAAGATTGTGTTGGGTACCGGGTCTCTGCAAAATCGCCGGCAATCAAATGGCCGATGAGTTAGCAGGACTTGGCTCAGAAATGAAGGATCAGGACTGTCTAGAGGCGGTCAGGCTTCTTTTTTGGAAAGATCAGGCTGCAGAACAGTAGGTTGAGATGGCTATGTAACAGATTCTTAGGTGACTTAGGGGATATGGGATCGAAAATCTGACGGGATTCGTAATGGGAATGATTTGTATTTTCCACTTCTTTCTCCATTCGTGGACTTTCACAATCTATCTTTCTGTTCGAACTATATCCTGTCACTATTTAAGGCATCACAATGGACAATTTGGGTCTCTGGGAGAGGGTGTGGGCCTTCTAACCTAACCTGATTTTGATTATTCAAAAACGTGATTAAGTGATATTCAAATTTTTAATAATTTACGTACTGAATAAGTGAATAATTGGAGATTTAAGTTCTCGTTTTTATTATTTTATTTTAACTTTTTTTACATATCTCGTTCATTTACATTTGTATTTTTGATTAAAATGATTATTGATTTTCATTAAAATGTTTTTACTTTACAGACAGGACTCGATATTTTGTTTCAAAGAATTTCAAATCCTAAACAAACAAAATTTTTTTGAAATTCTCTTACTTTATATTGTTGAATAAAATTATTCCAATTTGAATAATCAAAAGTGAATTTGAAATAAATTACTTAACTGAAGTTCAAATCTTACTTTACACATTTAATTTTTTTAATTGAAATTTTTTCTTTATAAATTCAAATAATTTTTTTCAAATCATTCATTATCAATTAGATTCGTAAATAAAAGTATGGCCAGATTTGTGCTGGAGCCAAATAATTACTTTCAACTTAAATACTTTATTAAGCAGGTTTTTGAAAAATGAATACTCTTTCTTGATTAATCGAATACTTGATTAATCGTTTGATTTATATGAAAACTATTTTATACAAATAACTTCATAATTAATAATGCTATTCTAATAATTTCTATTCGAGTAGTTAAAGAAATTTTTGGCTCGAAGTCTGTCTGTCTTGTTTAATAAACCAAAATTAAAAATTCTTATTTAAGTTTTATTTAAGTAATTTATTATTTTCAATATTTCGATCGACTTTGTTGGTCATCCTGAGGGAATACTGTTTTATTTAAATATATTGCAGTGTTGTCATTTATTTATAACTTTGCATGATGAAAAATTTCACTCGAAAACTTGTAAGAAAAAAAACTATGCAAACTCTTTTGCTCCCAAAATTTTCGACTAAATTGTGTGGAAACTATTTCATAGAAATAGTTCTATTCGATTTGTCATTCGGTATGGAATTCGCTATCTTTTAAGCAAAGCTAGCAACTTTTATGTTGCTTCAACTCAATTAACATCATTCACGCTGTTTGCAAATTTATTTAATATTTGAAGCTGATAATTTAGGCGATTGGGCAATACGATCTCCTATTTGAAAAATTGTTTATCAATGGGGACGTTTATAACAGATTCCCAAAAATCAGAAATAAAGCGGGGTTGAACATTTGATTACTCAAAAAAAAATTGAACTGTAATGACCAGGGTGCTCTCGTCTTAATTCTTATTCATAGATTTATAAAAAAATCGTCAAACAATTTCTGTCGGCACAAAGTCTGGCAATACAAGAATGTAATGCCTCTCAAAAAAAATTATTATAACTCTCACTTATTGAACTAACTTCCGCTCTAAGTTGGTTGGCAACCAGATGAATATTTGCAAATAACTGTTATAGCACCCAGTTAAAAATGGTCCACCGCCGCGACAGCATCCCGGGCAATTTGGAAATTACGTAAATATTGTTTGGACCGAACACTTTTAAAATAAAAAAATTCTTCTTAATTTTTTGTGTTAAATTTTTTTTGTTTGACATTTTGGTGAAGAAGTGTGTAGTGAGTGTTGTGCTTTAATAAAATGAAGAAGTTGGCCAAGTGAAATTACAACTACTACACTATATGCAACAGCAACAACAACAATAAAATGAATAAAGTTTTTCCTTAATCAAATTTTTTTTAAATTAATTTAATATATATAGATATATATATTTATAAAAACCAAGAGCAGCCAACTAACACAAATTTTTGTGTATTAAAATATCAACAGTTATTGCATAAAATAAATGTTAATGAAATCAAAAAGCAATTAAAAAGTTCTATCTTTAATTTACTTTTTTTTTGTTGAATAAAATTGTAATCTTAAAAGAAACTCAGCAAGTTACATAAGCAAGTGAACACAGTAACAGAAAAATTTCGAATATTTGGAACTGAAGGAAGGCGCTCGCTCTCACATTCCCCTGCTCCAGACAAAAATAAATTTATTATGCGGTAGGAAAACTTTTTAATAGCACTATACATTTAAGTCTCTGCAAAGTGAAATTGATTTGAATATAAATTGTTACAGTAGATTACAAAAACAATAATGTTTAAAGTGCAACCGACATCAGCACAGATTTTAGTGTTTTAAATTATGAATTTCAATTTGAAATTGTGGCAAGAATAATATAAAATATGTTGCTACTGTACTATGTAAGTATTTGTAAGTAAAACCAAATAGAGCAGACCACTCATAGACAATAATAACACTGACAGAGTAACGTCCTACAGCCGAAAATATAAGCAACAAATGTTAAAATGATTAACCGAAAAGAAAGAAAGAAAAATAAATACTGATTTATATTCATTATTTATGCATATATGTTTTAATGGTACTCTAATAACAGGGTGTGGACCTTCAATTGTGAATTGAATTAAATTAAAATTATACACAAGACTAAATTTTTTTTTAAAAGTTTTAAAAGATCAATAAAACTGAATTAAATGACAACAGAAATTATAATAAAATTGCAAAATTGACTTCTGAAAATATTATAACAGAGAAGAAAATTTTTATTAGTGTTACGAACTAAAGGTAGAAATAGCCAGCCAGCCAGCCGTTGCTTTAAGAAAACGTGGCATGGGAAAACCAATGCAAAATATCAATTAATTTGAACTTACACTGCAGAACAGAAACAACGTGTTTTTTCGGGAGTCGCTATACCCCATCATCAGTGTTCATGTGTGTTTCCATGTATCCGCCACTGTTTAGGTGACTCGGTTGAATGTGATTTCAAATTTGTATTTATACAAATAATACAAATAACTCTGGTATCCTTTTTCGAGTCATTATTTGTATAAATACAAATTTGAAATCACATTCAACCGAGTCACCTAAACAGTGGCGGATACATGGAAATACACAAGAACACTGGTGATAAGAGTGTAGCCGCTTCCGAAAAACACCGTTTTTTCTGTTCTGCCGTGTAAGTTGAAATTAATTGATGTTAAAATTTTCCCTTGTTCCTTTGGAATATTGTCTCATGTCCAATTCTTTCTGACCAAAAATGTTACAAACTTTAGATAGAATAATAATAACTTTGGATTAAAAAACTACTAACAACCACTTTGTTCGAAAAATAATCAATTTAATATAAAACTAAAAAAGTTTGGCTTAACCGGGGCACGAACCCACAATCTTCATATTTCAAAGCAAAAAACAAATTATATACTCGTACGTCTGAAAAATATGTCAATTTATAATAATTTTTCTTTTCAAATATATATATTTTAAGCAAGGAAAAATTTTTACGAAATGTTTTCGTTACTTTCTTTAATAAAAAAAATTAGGACTATAATTTTTTTCGTAATATCTAACTACGAAAGTTTTTTTTCGTAAAATGTTACATAAATTATTTTCAGTGTATGTTAGAAATAATGTGCAAAATATAACAAAATAACAAAAAGTTTATATAAATTTAAGCATTGAAAGAAATGTTTCAACTTATAAACTGTTATTTTTATTTTGGTACGTTTTCTACAGCTCTTAAAGGAAAATACACTTTTTTAAATAATCACAGTCTTGAAGAACATCAATGTAGTTTAATATTAAGGTCAGCAACAAACATTTACTTTCAACTGAACGCCAATTTAATTTCAAACTTTAATCTCAAACCTTTATCTTGATGTGAAAAGGGGTTAAGAATAATGTTTGGTATCAGGCAAAACCATTGCACTTGTTACGATATTATGACATAAACGCAAGAACAAATACAATTCATTGTATGATTTTAGTTAATAAAGAAAAAATTCAAAGATTTCAATTTAGTACTGTGGGGGTCAAAAAAGTGTTATTAAAAATATTTTTTTGTCCCGAAGAAAAATTTAATTTTCCATCACAAACATAAAACACAATTTTATTCAACTGTTTTTGACTTCCCTGCGATTTTAAACAAAACCAAAATGCCAGTTGTTTTTTTTTATTGTTTTATTGTTGTAGTACTAAACAGACCTGTATTATTAGATCATGTATTCCATGTATGCATATTATTTATTAAAATATTATAAAAATATTAACTTGAAAATTGATATGGACAACGAAAAATTAATACTATTAGCGCAAGCAAATGGATGCCTCTACAGCAAGTATTGTCCAGGATACAAGATAATATTTATTAATAAAAACACGACCGTACATTGTTGAACTTGTTAATTTATGTCAAAAACATTTGACACATTTTTAAGTGTTCCCTAAGTGCATCAACGTTCTAACAGTACGGTACGGTACAGATGGTGGTGCCGGTACAACAACGGTTGGCTAACGGAGTCTTTATAAATAGTGTAGTGAAAGTAGGAATACCACATAGATTTATTTTGATAGTACTCACCCCAACAGGGTATTTATTTCTCCAATATGCGTTTACGAAGCAATAAAGTGAATATATATTATTAATCCTCATGGGTGGATAGAGAATCTTTTTGATTACATCCATTCTTCTCACAGGCATTTTCAATATTTTGCCGAAGACACCAAATAACTTACAGACCTACATGTTGGAACAATCTTTAAAATGAAGTCCCCAAAATTTTGATGTTGAAAATAAAATAGAGAAGCTAAAATTTTCTTACTATTTTTTGTTTCTTTACGAGCTTAAATAATGAACGTATTTTTATGTTAGGCAGCTCTCTTAAAAATGTACCCAGCAAAATTAGAGATGGCAAATTAATCGGTTAAACCGCTTGAATCTAAAATTCGAAGTATAAATTATGAAGCATTAAATTTGAGATGGTTTTTCCTTCCGCCAGCCATGTCGATTCGCTGTTAGACATTACTCCACTCACCAAAATAAATAAGTAATGATTTCAAGATTCATACACATGCTGGTATTTCTGTTAGATAAATAAATGAATCAGGTGTTAAATTATTCCATACGCACATGTAATAAAAATTTATTTTAACTGCCACCAAAAACTATCAACCAGAACTATCAACAAGAAATATGAAAAGGTCCAAATGGCTACTTTCATTGCAGAAATTGCAATTCGTAGCAGAGGTCATAGGTTTTTCTATTACCGTATTTTAATAACATCCCGTTATAGCAAACGGGGGTGGGTCCACAAGGCGTCAAGTATTAAGTATACGCTTGCGAAAAACTTTTCGGATCGTAAAGCTTTTATAAATATTAATCGATTTTAATAAACTAATTGATCTTTAAGAAAAATATTTCAATTACTGCCAGGTCCACGATGTCGCACGTATTCGTTCTTTCGTACATTTAAAACAAATTGTACGAAAGAACGAATACGTTTGACATCGTGGGCCGGGCAGATAAAATTTAAAAAAATATGTTAAACTATCCCATCCTAAGAAATTTTCTACAAACTGCAATTTATTTCATGCAAAGCAGCTAAGAATTTAGTTTAAATGTTGTGTTTTAAATTTTTCGAATCATTTCACGCCACCGTGCGGTTCTATGTTGTCTGTTGCCCCATAATGACTGAAATTTAATAAAAACTAAACCCAAAACTAAAAACTCACGTATTTGGATGGTATCTTTATTATGCTCAATTGTTCGCCTTCTTTGACATCTCTTGGTTGCAAAAACATCCATTATCCGGAACAACAATGTTTGTAATAAAATGTGGCTGTGACGTGGAAAATTATAGTTTTATTATTTCATTGTTGTTTTCTTTCCTCTCTTTTTTATGTAGTAGTTTCAATTAATTTTTAATTAATTTCATGTTTATGAAACTATTATTTTGTATTTAATAAAGCCGAATGTAGTGTATTCTAATAGGACATCGAGGACGAAAAGTATTTCAGTTGATGTGATGCAACAGTGTTTGTGAATACAATAGTTTAGTCAAGCAAAAACTGTCTACTGTTTTAAATGGCTGTTGGTTGAAATTTAAGTAAAAAATGTTTGAAATTTACGGTTTTGTTAAATAATTAGATAAGTATTTTATCACGTAATGTATTTTAAGCTCATTCAAAAATTTTAGATTTCTGCTCAATTTGCTCATACCGGGTTTTAATAATAACGTGTGTCGGCTATTAAGAAATTTAAGTCTTGACGACTTAAAGTTTTTGGAGTAAAAAAAAATTTATTAAATAATTAGATAAGAATTTTGTTACCTTCATATAAAAATGTCCTAAATAAATTGTTTTTAAATCGAGTTTTCTTCTTATTTCTATAGATTAAGGCAACTATTTCTATGTTATATGGGAAAAATCTATTTGGTAAATTTTTGATTGTCTTTTTATTAGCAAGTTATCTTTGGAGCGAAAAAACTTTCAGCTGATTTAAAGTAGTTCAAACTGAAGATTTGTAGTCTCCACACGACCAAGATATCATATAATGACTTATGGAACAGTGGTGTAAACAGTAAACTTTTGTACTGATAATTTTAATGCCCACTAAAGTGTAGGTTATGGCTATATCTCCTTTTATCGACCGCCATCTGCATATTTTATAATAGTTATGCACAAGTTTTTAAGACGAAAAGCAGATCTAGACTAAAAGTTGTCCACTTGAATTCTATTAAAACTTTGATCTATACCGAATGTCGTAATTTTCCTTCAGATTACGCAGGATTGTTGTGATCGAGCTTCGTAAATGGCACAAAAACGGCTTAAAATTGTTCTATAAACTTTTGCATACTCCTTTATGGCATTAATATCTAAAATTTTAATAAACCGATTTGCGGTTCAACACTTAGTATCCGAGTTATATAAAAAAAGATTCAAAACTGCAAACTTTGGCATTTTCCCACTCGTTTAGTGTTTCTCAATTTGTCGCTAAACAAAAAATTTTGTCGTATAGCGGTAAAATAAAATTGTGGATATGAAACTCTTTTACCAATATTTAATTTATAATGGAAGATAACAAACCCAATTACTTATCAAACACAAAAAAGGTCATATCATTACGTATAAAAAAAATTACAGCGCAAAATTCGTATTCAGTTGAAAACAGTAATATGGAAAAACATCCTCTGTTTTACATACCGGAAAAATAATATTGCTATATATGGGTCCTGAGGTACTCCAATATGTCCCCGAAACAATAAAAATAATTGAGATTTGCCGAACTTATTTAAAATAATATTTAAAAAATCTCAATTATTAATCGAAAATTTAATTGTTCTATATAAATAAACACTATTTTTAAACACAAAATAATATAATAAAAGTTAAGAAATAGTTTGACGGAACCCGAACACGGAACTCCAATTTCGTTAGATTTTTCAGAACGAACCATAAACCAAACTCGAAAAAGACGTTTTTTTTTATTAAAGAGAAAGAATATTGTTTTTTTTTTTAATTTAACTAAAAAAAACCTTTTAATTTGATAACGTGTTATTTTCTGCACTTTAATATTTTACAGAGTTTAACTTTTGCGTAATTTGTGATCATATTCAAATATATACAAAGATTTTATGCAAAGTTCAATGTTCGATGAACATTTTTCCGAACTCCGAACATCAAACGAACGAAGTTTTCTATCGAACTCCGCCACTTAAATAAAGAGATCTATTAGAGAATATTTGAACACTATTTCCGTAAATATTCAGCTACAAATTTAATTTTAAAACACCACAGCTTTAAGCAAATCTCTTGTCTTTGTATTTCTTCGTTTTTTTGCTTGCCAGATTTCCAGCGATAGAAAAAAATAATTTACCTCGCACGATAACCTATTTTAAGTTCATTAAAAATATTTATATATTCGTTTAACTTGCTTGTACCGGGTTTTAATAAAGGGTGTCCCAAAATTAACACTGTGAAGTGAGTTGGTTCGATATAACGTGCACTATAAGCGGGACTTATAATAAAGAAAACTATTATTCTTTTCTTAAACACGTTATAAAACAAACATACGTATTTATCTGGATATATATTTCTTGGCGTTATGCTTAAGTGATAATTACACAGCGTATAAATTATTTGCTCCACGGTTATTTAAATTTAAATTTTATTTGGAATATACACATGTCCCTTTGGTCAAATGCTCTGAGTTATTTTAAAATTTATATTTACGTGTTTGTTTAATTTCAACGTTGATTTTAAGTTGATCGGTTTGAAAACTCCCACTATTTCAGTTCGGTTTGATCGATTGAAAACGAGTGCAAAACGTATCAATCTTTAAAACGATTTGTTTGCTGATGACTGCTGAAGTTGGTTGCAGTTGTGGGTTATTTTTGATGTTGCCAGTGTTGGGCGTGCGGTTTATTATTTGTTCACTGTGGTGAACACTTAGTAAAAAAGGAGCGTTACATGATAGAACAACGTGTCTTCATTACTGAGCAATATTTTAAAAATAATGAAAGCTTAACAGCCATGCGTCGACTATTAAGAAATTAAAGTCTTAGCGACTTAAAGTCGTTTTGTATCATCATCATCATCATCTTTACTTGTACTTAATGCTTCAATTAAACTTTCCAACCTTCTTGTAATTGTGTGCTTTACTTCAAATTCCATTTATAGTACTTTAATCACACTATTGCACTTCCTCTTCTGATATCGCGAAATGAAGGATATTTATTAAATTCCTCTGTCATGTACTATTTAGACATTAAATTTTAAAGACACATTTTTGAAATTTTCTAATTTAAAATTTTTCTTGATATCTTAAATCAGTATTGAAAATTCGATCGATTTAAAATAATTTAATAAAATCAGCCTAGAATGTATTTCTTAAAGTTTCCTGTGCTGTTGGCTAAAGTCGTTAGCGCGTTGACTGAAGCCCAGCTTCAGGCAAGTCATAATATCCAGCATTTTTTCATATGTGCATTAGTATGCCATTGTATTTGTTGTTGTCGGACTGTTTAAGTGATGAAGGCATAGAACTGGTCACTGAACAGTACTGGCAGCAATTGATACTGGTGTATGCTAGCAGACATCACAGTGCCCTCCTTCGTCGGTATTAATAAAATTAATAAAATGGCTACAACAGCTTAAAACACATTTAATGCGCCTACTTGACATCAGAGGCGCTGCTACACTGATCTAAAAACTAACACAACGCGCAATATCAGAGTTGTAAAAATTAAACTTTCTCACTTTCACTATCTATCCTCTCTTACTATCCTTTTTCCAAAGAAGGTAACACACCTACTGATTGGTAGGCATACTAATTGCCTGAGTGTAACTTCTCTTTAAAAAAAAAATAAAAAAAACTATAATTAATGTTTATAAGATGGGATTTCGTACTAACCGAAATTGATTTGACATGTGAAAATGAATAAGTTTGTACTTTTCGTATTCTAATTTGTTAAATAATACGGTTAAATAGTTGATATTCCTGATCACTAGTATCCACCGTCAAAAGTGGTAAAATTGAACAAAGAACGCTGAGGAGATGGTGTAGCGACCTCGAAATCAGTACTGATCCGTTCTGCTAATATGATGAATAATAAAAATTGTTCTATATATAGTACTCTCTTAATAAAAAAATAATGAATTTATCCAAAAAATTTTCTAAATAAAAATTAAAAATAAATTAGAATAAATAAATGGGTAAATTTGGGTTTGAACTTGAGCCAAAATTAATCGTTTCAATATATAAATAAAAAAAACTTTTGTTTGTTGAGGGTTTTTTAGCTAGTCTATATACATGCATTTCATTGGTGCTAAAGCCAAATCATCAGTAGACCTTAAACCTTATTTTTAAATGTTTCAAACCTCTTTACTTATATAAAAACTTTTAAAAACTCAATGAGAATTATAAAAATTACAATAGTATAAGCATAGTAGGCTTTGAAACATATTCAAAAATCCCAACAAACAAATTATTATATTCGATATGAATCTATTTTATTTTCTTTTCCCCCTTTGCATGACAAAGAAAGTAAGGAAAAACGGCAAAAAATCTTAATTAGGTAATTATTAAATTTATATTAATCGAGATTGCCTCGATATCTTTTTTCCAAGATTTTAAAAAACTTTTGTTTGTTGAGGGTTTTTGCATTTCATTGGTGCTAAAGCCAAATCATCAGTAGACTTTAAACCTTATTTTTAATAAAAGATAAATGAAATGTGTTTTGTCAGAGACAGTCTGTACTGGAGATGACATCATAGACTGAAACCACGCTGCAAGAATACCTTTCATTTTCATAGAATATAAGTCAAAATAGAAAATTAAGATGATTAGAAAAGTAACACATTTCAGCAATTCAAGCGGATAGCGTGAATAGACTTTCCTCGAAATAGTTCTCTCTAACCCGAATACACTGTATTTGGTATGTATTTTAATACAAAAAGATTCACACAGTTTTTTTTCGGTGGAGGTTATAACAAATTCAGATATTTAAAAATAATATATATATTCTTAATGTACAAGGGAGGCATCATAAAATAGAGTATCCACTCGATTAATATTTGTTCGATAAATCGAGTAAAGTTTTTCCATTATTTGGTCGAATAATGACAATAGTTAATTTCGATTAACGAATAACTCGAACAATTTATGTCTATTAATCGAGTAAAATTAATTTCTTAGTAAATTCGTCTTTTTTAAGAGAAACATATTTTTTTCTAATTTCAAATTGTTTAAATCCTTTAAAACTAAATAACATGTTAGTTATTACTTTCTGTATTTATTTTCATTACACATACTCTGAAATATATTTTAGTCCTTTTTTAGATGTGTATGTGTGACAAATGATGTAAATTATGTTCAAATTGAACATTTTTAAAAATTTTTTACTAAAAAAAAAAATTGCAATTCAAAAATTTGTACTCATAACTGAGGACACAATAATTTCTAATAAATTCTCTTTCAAAAAATCATTATATTGCAAATTTTCAATAAAAAATGCAAACGAATACTGCATTTTTTTGAAGAAAAGAAAACACTATAAACTGTACACTATTTTTAAAATACTGTTTTAAAAACTGTGATTCAAATCTCGTCAACAGTACAATTTTTTTTATATAATTTTTTGATATACTTTAAGCTATAAAAACATTCATGACAACTGACTACACAGCTGCCAGCTACTTAATTATTTTGAAAACGACAGCTACATATTAAACAACTGATTCATTCATATTTCAGAGGTGGCACTTAAGATTATTTGCTGTTTTAAAATTAAATTTTTTTAAAAATAGATTTCAATGAAGCAATAAAATGACAAAGAATCACTCATATCGCGGAAATAGCTAAAAACCGCGAAAAGTTTAACATTTTTATAAAGGCGTAAAGCTTCCTAAATGGAGGTAAAAACTTAAAGAATGTGATATACATTCACATTCCTAATTTTTTTAGTTCTTTTTAGACGATTTTACGGCTTTTTCGAAACTTTTCTACTTTTCACGGACTTCGCGTTTTTTGCAATGTGGATGGCTTATTCTATATTTTATTGTTTTATCGACTTTAAAATGATATTAAACATATTTTTCCCTCAATGAATTTTCGTAATTTTTGCAGTTTTTTGCAAGCTTTTCACATTTCTTGCATTTGCAGCTCGTTTCAGAAGATTTTACGGCTTTTTATAAATATTGAAAAATTTCTCGCATTATAGCGATTATAGCTTTATAATTGATTCAGTGACCTTTTTATTGCTTTATTGAAATTTTAAGATTTTATACAGAATATAGATCTAATATACAGGAATTTCATTGCCCTTATTTTGATGCAAAAATTATTTTTACTCAAAAAGTTAATACCAGAAAAAGAACTGCAACTTTTGCATTTTATTTTATTTTACATTAAAAAAATATTTCTTTGCAATAATTTGTTTTACATATTTTTTTATATTTTCAACTCCTTTTTTGTTTCGTAGTCAACAAAAATAGAAATTAGTTTCATTTGCCTGTGTTTTTGTATTATCAATTTAATTTGATTGCACGACAAAATTAGCATGGACAACAACCAGCAGCCGTGTAGTCGTGAAAATAACAATTTTCATTTAAACACATGTATTCTATTTTTGACAGGTTGTATTCAGTAGCCTGCAGTCGTAAATGTGCTTATAGATTTATGTGTAGTACAAATGAATTGTTATTTTATTGTTTGTTTTTTATTTATTAATTTTTTTTGTTTATTAATACAATAAAAGCATCAAATCAATCACTCATGTATATTTCTTCCATTGGATACAATTATTTGAATTTTTTTTAAATTTAATTTAAAACCTTTACTTGAGTAATCAAGCTATTTAAAAATCCCAAAATCGATTAATTGATTACTCGAACAAAATCAAAAGTCAAATAAATGGATACTCTAGTTTAAAATAAGGCGAATTAATTGTAGAGGTGGTGTTAACAATACGGCTTATATTTTCCCTTGCTGTTTGTATATTTTAGAATTTTATACACACAATAATATGTTGCACTAACCAAAAAAATATTTTTATTTGGATAGATGGATATGGTTTTTGAAAAAAGTTGCTTAAAGAACATATAAAAATAAATTTTTCTTTTCCTGTTTTTGACATTTTGTGCCAACCAAACCGTGTTTGCTGCAATATTACCACCAGCTGTAATAATATTTTCGTTCGTTGTTCTTGACACATGATAGATGATATCACACTATAAAAATATGTAAAAATATACATATATTCATTCAAAACATTTCAAGTCCATTCCAAATCTAAATTCATTTTTATATTTAGGGGTTTCTAGTATCAAATATTTGACTACAAATTTAACAGTAAAAATTAATGGAAAAAAATTTAAGTAAATTTGTCGAAAGACATCAGTTTGAAAGTTGATGAAAGATGAAGATATTTCTAACAATCAAATGGAAGTAAAAGTTGCAACATTACAGATTTAAATTCCCCATAATGATGGGGCTTTAAATCTGTCATATTGCATATGCCGATGTACAATATAAATATGTGTGAGTGCGTGTAAGTTTGAATAGAAAATTGTATGTATTAAAATATGTATAGTTGTATTACATGTACTAATGTTCGTACTTGTGTTAATATTTCTTATTATGGGGGCGTTTCAATGTAATATTACATTCCATTCAAATAACATATTTGACTTAAAGCATATATTTACACAATATAAACGTATGCATGGTGTAAATATGCTCTAGGCATGTTCTATTTATTTTCCTTTACCATACAAATAAAATTATATGCCGTTAGCTGAAATGCAAAACTACGTAGCAAACAGAAGATCTTATATCAAATTTGTCTTTATACATATACATAATAATGAATATAACGCGATTTGGAATTTTGGATAGTTGCATGTTTTTGCATTACAGCTAACGATATAGACATACAATATTCTTGTAAGATTTTAAATAAAAGGAATAGTAGTATTCATCGAATAGAATTATTGGAAAGCAACATGGTTACGTTAGGTTAGAAAAGCAGGTGTGAGGTATCACCCAGAGCTCCAAATGGTCCATTGTGATGCCTTAATTAGTGATAGGATATAGTTGGAAACGAGAGATAAATTGTGAAAGCCCAAGAAATGAGAAAGAAGTAGAAAATAAAAATCAGAAGGGGCTCTCCCCTGCTAAGCACAAAATCTATTCTACGTAGGTCCTACACGCAGTTTCCCGTCAGATTCTCGGGCCCACAGCACAGAATCTGCTACTTAGCCACCTCAGCCTGCTGTTTTGCAGCCCGGGACAGTGACATATAATGTGTTCCACTGTCTCCAGCTCCTCACTTAACCCGCAAATATCACTCAAGTCGAATCGTATCCTCACCGACATCCTCCCAATCAGACAGTAGCCCCTATTATTGTCACCTATCATGGTTATAAAGCAAACCTTACTTCTGAGCCGAGTCTTGCTAACTCATCGGCAATTTCATTGCCGGTGATGTTGCAGTAACCCGGTATCCAGCACAACCTTAGCAGATAATCCTCTACGATTTCTCACAGAGTACCCATACAATTATCTACTAGTTCGGAGTTCACGTGACAGCCCATTAAGGCCGTAAGAGCTGCCTGGCTGTCCACATAAATAGTTATCTTCAAGCCCCTAGCAACATTTACCTGTACCAATTCTACAGCCCTCAAGATCCCTAGAAGCTCTGCCTGGAAGACACTACATTCGTCAGGGAGCCTATATGATCTTTTGATATCCAGATCCTCAAAGTAGACCCCGCGTCCATTCCGCTCATCTTTGAGTCATCAGTGAATATAGCAATCTGCCCTTACCTGACCAGTTCTCCCTAGTCGTCAATATTACCTCCGGCAAACGACCCAAATCAGTCCTAGCTCCCCCAGTCTAAGAACTCTGCTGGCCGCCATTCCCATCACAAATTTCGTACAACCATCCATCTACAGACGGACGAAGTCCCTAGCTCCTACCTATCGATGATCTGCAAGCGTAGTAGGCATTAAGGCCCTTTTTAAGAGTCTCCTGAATATCCAGCTGTCTAGAAAGACTATTAGATACTTAATACTTTCGGATAGCCTAAGCTCTACTCCATCTAGTACCGGTAGCCTAAAATTTTCCCCTAGCTAATTCTCGGCAGAAACCTGCCCGATACCAATATCACTACATCATCTGTGTAGGCTACGATCTTCTGTCCTAAGCCTTCAAAGTGACGTAACATGACAAAAGCTCTAATAAAGGATAGAGAACTCCCCCCTGTAGGGTTCCTCTAGTCACAAGTTTCCTTAAACGCTCTCCTCCACAGTCCTAGTGAACAACTTTGCTGCAAAGCATCAGATTTATCCACTCGATCAGGAACAGTGGATCATCTAAACCATCCCGTGCCTGCCTGATAGCCTCCAAACACAAATTGTTGAATTCGTTGTCTATATCAAAAAATGCTGACAGGGTGTACTCCCTGGTTTTTAATCCCCGCTCTATATAAACCACCACATCATGAAGCGAACTCTCAACAGACTTACCTTTACGATAGACGTGCTCAGCTGCACTGATGTTGCCTGTGTCCATCTTTGTCCTCAGATGTAGATCAATCGGTCTCTCTAGTGTCGTTAAGAGAAAAGACGACAGACTGATTGGTCTGAAATCCTTGGGTTTCGAGGAATACAAATAACCTTGATCTCTCTCTATCCTCTAAGAATGTACACAAACCCTGAAGAGTTCCACCAGCAGTAGGAAATCCCCGACATTTTGTTGCATCGCCGGAAAGACACCATCTGGCGATTTGTACGACAAAAAAGTATTGACCGCCCATGATGGAAAGTAACATATAAAATTAAAATTTCTGGGAGTTGATTTACATAAAAATTTTTGGATTTTCTAATTTTAATTTTTTTAATTGAATGGAAAAATGTTGGAGTAAGCATAAAACAAATATACAGAAGTGGCGATGCCAAAATTAAGGCCGGATTCAACAGAAGCGGCAATAACAATAAGTAAAGGTCAAAGAACATGCTCGACAGTTTCATCATGCGATTTACAGTAACAACAGATCAGATCACAATGGTAATTTTCAATGAGTTAACGTTTCTAGAAAATTAAAAAAACGTGTGAAAACAAAAAGCAATTTCGATATTCTACGGTTGTTTTTGATGTCAATTTACACACGATTTTTTTTTATTCATTTAATAAAAATAATTGTTTCTTTTACACTGCAGCCACACGCTCAAGTTTTTCTTTCAAGTTTTTCACACGTACTGCTTATCAAAATTCATTTAAATTGATAGCTGTGACGTAGGCTGCACGTAATTTTAAAGCAATTTCATTTTTCTAGATGTCATCGTCAAGAAAACAGGCGGAGGCGGATTGATATTGAAGCTACCTAAGTAGGAAAAAAAAACATTTTTTTTTCAAAAACCATTTATTTCTCAACATAGTCTCCTTTTATACCATTTGAATAATACGATTTTGGGAACCCCTGAAAATACTCGTTAGTTTCGGTAATTACTTCTTCGTTTGAGATGAATCTTGTGGATTGTGGATCCTTTTTCAAGATAATCGATGAGCAATATTCCGTTCGCATCCAAAAATACAGTGGCCATAACCTTGCCAGCCGATTTCACTGTCTTCGCCTTCTTCGGAGCACTTCCACCAGCTTCCACCCATTGTTTCGATAGATTTTTGTTTTAGGAGTGTAGTGGTGGACCCACGTTTCATCAACAGTTATTAATCGACGCCAAAAATCAACAGGATTACCCTTTATCATGTTCAAACACCGCTGTAAAGTGGACTGGCGAACTCGTTTTTGTTCGACACTGAGCAAACGCGGCACCCATCTTGCCGATAGCTTTTTCATATGCAAATGTTCATGCAAAATGCTGAACACACGTTCATATGATATGTTTACCATTTCAACAATCTCACGTAACTTGGCTCGGCGATCATTCATAACGATAACGATGATTTTCTTGATATTTTCTTCGGTAACCACCTCTTTTGGCCTTCCTGTTTATGGTATTGTTGCAGTGCTTGTTCACCGAAATGCTTTTCTTTTGTCTCTTTCGCCGTTTTCCCTTTCTAATAATAGTGTTTAATCACTGCACGAAACTCATTTTTTCCATTTTTCAAGAAACACAAAAGTTTCTTATTTCAAACGACTACAACCGATAAACTAATCGATAAATTTGGGGAAAATTTTAACAAATGACAATTGACAGATCGCAATTTCTAAAATTCTTGTGTTTGTGTTTGTGCTGCCATCTAGCCATAGGTAGCTTCAATATCAGTCCGCCCTCGTACATCACACAACATGATTACACTTATTAATTTTTTTCACAAAATATTTGATTATTTGATTTTAATTTGTATTTTTGAACTGCGGTAGAATATTTGTAAAAAACAAAACCAAAACTGTTTTCTTGACAGTAAATTAAAATACTCTATCAAGTTTCCTATCAAGTTTTAAAAGTATGAGTGTATTAGTAAGAAAGTGTGAATATATTGAAACTTGATAGACAAAACTTGATCGTGTAACCCCTAAATTAATTAAGACTCGCCAATAATGACAAAAAATTTAGCTCAATCAAGGAATATTTATTGGGATAAATGCAAGAAGGGGCGAAACAAGCTTTCGGGTGATATGTAATCGTGCATACCACTAGTGTTCGACCACACAGCGTAATGCGGGAGTTTTTGGGGCGTCAAGTTGATCGAGAGATGGACCGAAGTATATAACAACTCCTGAGCTATATAGATATTCCTAGATATTCGAATTTATAATTAATTAATTAATCTTTAAGACTAAAAATGTTACGAAATCTAGCCTAACAATAAACACTTTAAATTTGGACTTAATATGTGTTTTTCTTTCTATTACCTCATGCATTTCATTCATTTATATTTGTATGAAATAATTTCTTTTTTTTCAAAATATTCTTTTCAATAAAATTACTAAAATTTTAATAATAAAATTTAAAATTTTTATTGATTACAATTTTTAGTTAGCATTATTCTTTATTAATCGACTTATTAATTAATCGATATACTGATTAATAAAAAAGAAAATGCTTTACACGGCTAATGGTATGAACACAACTGGGACGATCGACGAACTTCGCAAAGTGTGACGACCCCGTCAAATCAAAATTTAACGAGCTTACAATTCTTCCAAAATCTTTTGATTTATTTGGATATTTTCATAGTTTTGGATAGAAACTGTACTTTCACTTCCTTGATGATAATTTCACTGTTATAAGAAGAAACATTTTTATCGGGAAAATAATTAGGAAAAAATTGCCAAATCAGATAAAAGCCATTTGATTTTATACAGGAAGCAATATTTTTTGTTTAAAATTTTCTGAATGTTATTTGCCTTTTTGCTCATGTTTCTGTAATTTTACTCATTGTACGTTCTTTTTCGAAATAGGACGGGGTTTTCTTGATACATTTGTCATTTTTATTGCGAATTTTCGATATTTTTGCAAACTCTTCAGAGATTTCGCCATTTCTCTAAATTTTATGACTTGCTTTCATTTTTGCAATATTTCTCGAATTATCGCCATTTTTGCAATAGCCATTATATTTCAAGGTTTTGTCGCTCTTACAGATTCAGCTACTTTTAAGCCGTATTTAATTTTGCTATCTTTTCGATGTTAGTGGTTTTTACGAATTTTCACGCTTTCTGTGAGTTTTTGCTATTCTTTTAGTTTTTTGCGATATTTAAGTTAAAATTAACTTTATTTATTAAAATGTTTAAAAATAGAAAACCGGGTCATTCGTCGATGTAAAAAATATAAATAAACCTATCGCAAAATTTGTTCGCACGACGAATTCGAGTCGACGCACAGTGTAAGATTTAGCTGATCTTGCGGGACAAAATTAATATCTTGATAAGTAATTGAGCTAGCGTTTTGAATTTTCGTACAAGTTTTGATTAAACTAACGCGTAACTTTCCTACAAGTCACAAATTTATTTTTATTCGCAGATACACCAAATATCAGACTTTGGAATTGTAAAATCGAACGAATTCCAAGCGACGGAAACATATATAAACACAATGGATACCGAATGAAAGGAGAGGACAAGTGCTACAACACGGTTTAAGCCATTCTGCGAAGAAAAATGGTTTACTTCAATTATTATTGAATTTTTGCTAAATTTTAGATCTTCTTAAAATCTCTAGATTTAAATTTCAAGAGGAGAGCTATAAAATTTTTTAATTAAACGTGAGGGGCCACAAAAAATAATAATACAAAATATTGAAAAAATAAGTTCTGCACACTTAAAACATTTTCCCCAAAATATTGAATTGAAGTTGCCTAAGGAAAAACAACATTTTGTATTAATAGAACTTTAGGTTTTGATATTGCGATGGTCTTAAATGTTTATATTCATAAACAAAGAAAAAATTGTAATCGGTGACATAAAATTTTTTTCTCAAGTCTTTTTTCCGCCTTCTTGCGAAATATCCCTTTGTGCGGCATCGCCATAAGTGAGCGAGTCAACCACCTTTTCTCCCTCACATAAAGGTGTTCGACTATTATACCAATAGTCGACTGTGCTTCACATCTATGTTTACTCCTACAACATTTCGAAAGTCTAATGATTGAATAAGGTTTCCAGACTGTTAATTTTTTAATTATATATTTTGTTCAATTTTGTCCAGTTCAGTCCACTATTCAATGGGTAAAACCCACGAGTTCAAATTGAGATTTCTCCACGAAGCGTCCTATTCAACATTCGTTGAATTGGCTTTCGATGGCTGTTTTAAGCAGCCTAAAATATAATTGAATACTGGATATCATTGGATGAAGTATATCGAACAAAAATAAGACTGGGCTAAATGTGTATATACGCATCTTGGTCGACAGGATAATTTACGACCACCTACGTAGTAAGCCGCTCCTTTCTTAAGACTAAATGGTTTAATATTGTAATTTACAGACACCATTAAAATGGAGTTAATCGCTGTTACAAAATTAAAAATGTTTAATCTTCATAATGATATTTTATGACTTGTGTTTATATTTATGACATAAAAAGAAAAAATTCAGCATAAAATAAGGCTTGAGCGAAAAAATAATACAGAAAAAAAACAAAGGTGTAAGAGCGTTGCAATATTTATCATTATACTTTTAGAACACCAGCTGTTGCTTTAACTTATTGTATCGATTTTAATGTAGCAATAAAGCTACGAACACAAAACTGACACTAGAAGAATTAAAAGCAACAATTACTATAATTAAAATAGCACAAGCAAATTAAACCGATGACACAGCACTAAAATCTATTATTGTATGTACAATAACTATTGGAAATAGCAATATAAACAGCATGAAACATGACAAGCAATGTTGACATCTAACAAAACATTAAAAGAAATTTGTGTCAGATAAAAAAAAAACATAAATCAGGACAGTCACTTAATCCTGCCTAAAATACTTTTTATCTTCAAACAAATTTCTGAACAACTCCACCCCCATCATTGTGTGCTCTCCCTTCTAATTTGGTAGTGATTTTTCTGCTTTGCTTCATTCGTTATTAATTTCATCTGCCAGGATAAGCAGGATAAGGAAACTTAAAAGCAGCTCATTCTTGTTTACTTGTGTTTTATTGTAAATTGCATGCATTCCTTTGTCACAGTAGACGAATGAAAGACAAGCATTTTAATAATGGAATGTGTCAAAGTGAAAGTAGAAATTATGATAAATTTTATTTCTACTCGTAGCTTACAAAACCAGTCAAATCGAAATAAAATGTGTAACAACTACATACATACATATTTATTCAATTTATAGCATAGCGTTCAAATTAAAATTTATATAAAAAGGAGCAGTAATAAATGACTGCCAGCAATGAACGGCTGAATGGCTTGGTACGTGAGCTCAGGAGGAAACGATTAAGGGGAACATAATATAAAAATACCGCACGCAAAAAGGCAGTAAGATGTTAAAAAAAATTAAGAAAACATATTAAGTACTAAAAATGATTCAGTGAATCAAAAGTCTTGTTTGAATTTACGCCTCTCATCAATAGAATTTTGTTAATACTCAGTTACGTATAATTTCGCAAAATTGCTAGTAACGCAACATCTGTAGAGGGAAGAAGGCCTGTCAGCAAATAAGTCACATAGCCGGTTCTCAAGTCGTAGCGATCGGCGTTACACTTGAAAAGCCCCAATTGGCATAATTAACATAATGTGTGACAGGTCACAGAGCTAACTTGTCTGATGTGCATTAGTGAGCTAGTGAGTTAATTGTTGTTGGATTGCTTAACCCTGCAGCCACACGCTCAAGTTTTTCTTTCAAGTTTTTCCTAATACAAAGTATTACGTAAATTAACAAAAATGCAACGCTTATTACATTGTTCTTTAAAAAAGATAAAAAACGATAACAATTTATTATATCAGGTTTTCATTTTTATAAATTTACGTAATACTTGTATTTAGTGTGAAATGGCCTTTATCAAAATTCATTTAAATTGATAGCTGTGACGTAGGCTGCACGCAATTTGAAAGCAATTTTATTTTTCTAGATGTCATCGTCAAGAAAACAGATTCAAAATGTTGCTCTAAAAATCAGAACACATTATTACACTTATTACTTTTATTCACAAACAACGTATCAACCCAGCTAATATATGTATGTATATTAAGTGTGTTCGAGTACAAAAAGTTTTTACAAATTTTACAAAAAGTTTTACAAATTGCGTTCGTTTACTCAAGTTACAGTAAATGAGGACACAAATTGAGAGCGTAAAGTGACAGTTCTTGGATGAGAATTTACTAATTTTTACTGCAGAAATTTCTTGTTGTAAAATTTATTAAAACCAAAAAAAAAATACATATGATTCAAAATGTAAACAAACAAAAGTAAGAAAACAAAAAGTATACAATTTGTGAAAAAATTACTTAAAAAAATAAAAGTCTGAAATAAACTAAAATAAAATAATAAGCAAACAATTATTTTTAAACTATTCATTAGTTAAACATGATGTATATGCCAGTCATTTTCGTTGTTATTTCGTTGGAGCTGTGAATATGCAAAGTATATGGTTACTTAGTACTGCGCTTGCTTTAAAGGTAGTCAATAGCAAAAACGAATAATCACATACTTTTAAATAAATTTAATCAGAACCAACTTAGGAAAATCAAATAAAATGAAAATAAATACATTGAAACGATTATAGAAAATAATTTGTTTATATTCTCTTAAAATATTCGTGTTATAATAAATATAGCATCGAGTACCAACAAGAAAAAGAGTTGAGTAGTCCAAAGTGTAAATATATTTCAGCACTACATTGATTTCCAAGCAGCTGTTTGCGTAATCTTACTAATTTTTGTAATTTTTCCGTTCGAGTACTTTTTGGGCAACAGCTTCTTTGAGAGCAAATTTTTCAGTAATTACTCAGTAATTACTCATTTACTGTATTTTACTGTAAAAGTAGTCGAACACAGCTATTAAAAACATGTAGCCCTAAGTGACCAGGTGATTATATTAGTTTATCTCCCAGAGATGTCAAAATTTGTTTACTTTTAATACAAAATTGTTAAAATAATTTTCGTTTTGTGTTTCCTTAACTGAATTGTGTTTCTTAAACAGAAAAATATTAAAAATTTTCAAAATAAAAAAAGAAAAATACTAAAAATAAAGCAATTGTTTGACATCCCCAAACGGTTTTTTAAAAACAAAATACGTGTGGTTTTTATAACGTTGTTGTTGTATTATCGAGTATACCTGTTTTTAATATATCTTGAACCCATCTAGCATTTTCAATCACGAAAGATCCTACTGGGAATCTTATGAAGAAAGTTTTTGATTGTCGACGAGCGCATTTTTTAATCGTAGAAGATTCCTTGAACAGGAAAAACTGTTACACGAACTGATTCTTCTGTGAGATTCTTCCATAACACAACAAAAGACGCTTATATTAATTGTAGAGAGAATCCTTTGAGATTTGTGTAGTTAAATAAAGTATAACATTGTTGTTTTTGTACTCTGAAAATTATCATTAGAAGATTTTTTCACGACTTTCGTATTAAACATTCCAAGATTAAAAGACGAGCGTGTCAGAAATTGTGTAAAAAAGTAATAATCAAGAAAAAAGTAGATGTTTTTCTTTTCGTTAGTCGTCAGATCATCATCAGAAGATTCTTTTAAGAGTCGTATGTTAAACACAATCGTCTAACAAACATCCTTTGCTAGCTGGGAAGTTTTAAAAGTATGAGTGTATTAGTAGAAAAATGTGAGTGTATCGGAACTTGATATACAAAACACCTAAATAAGTTACATTTTTTATAAAGACAAATACAGCCTGCGAATCCTTTCTGGATTGTCTGCAGAAATGCCCAGGGTCTAGGCAGGAATGGACCCTGCAACCTCCATCTGGTGCACTATCCGCTAGTCGAAGGAGCTCTTCATTTAGTGGCGAAGGCATAACACTGTTCACTCAGTGTATAGTACCTGCAACAATTAACTTTTAACTTTGGAGTTGAAATATTTGGACACGAACGTTGAGGTGGCGAGAGTCGTACCACCCTTAATTTAACAAAAAAACATTTTTGATATGAATCTTTCCAAAATCGGTTCGGTACTACGGCCGTAAAAGGTATCTAAGAAAACGTGTTTGCCTATTTATAATATAGATAATTAATTTTGTTTAAATAAACGGCAGCTTGTCACATGGTGTTCTAGTTTTCTGACTACACTATCTGAAAGCCCGACTTACATTTTAAATTCAAACCTAATATATTTTATAATATGATTTTTCGTGTTCAAGTCTCGGGCATGACGTTCAAATTTGAAAAATTATTTTTATTATGAATTGGAATAAACCCTGTACAAATTCTATACAGCCAATGCAGTTCATAGGGCCGCAAATATGTACAATAATTAAAATTTATAATATGATTTTTCTCTATATTCTTATTCTTTTGGCTCAGCACGACGACTTTATGCCCAAGGACTACTTTTAGCAATAGTAATAAATATGGAAGTAATTACAACGCATCTGCAGGATTATTTATTTATAAATTTATTCCAATAAATATAACACACAAAGCGAATTACAATCTGCTGGCATTGGGAGGCCAGGTGATTATTTTTGCACATTTTGCTTGGCATCTCAATTAATCTAACTCCATGTAAAAAACTTTGATTACTTTTTTCATTTATTTTAGTGGTTACACTTTCCAGGCAAATTGAACTCACCATCAAAGTAAAAAAATTATATACATATTTCTACTGTTTTCTAAGTTGTTGAATGAAGGAAGCAAAGTATGTATTAAAAACCAATTATCCCGAAATGGGTAGAAAAATATCCCGATGCCACAGGTAAAATATTTATATAAATACATGTCGATACAAATAACCTAAATTACGTGTGAAATTTCATCAGAATTGCTCAACGAATTCGTGAGTCAGGCAGACCATAGAGTTTTGAATTGATGTGAAACAATAATTTTAAAACTGGAAATTTTTTAAAGGTGCGATTGTAACATATTGAAATTTATTTGTTTCATAGAAAATTTTCGAAGTCACCATATATCGCATTTAAAACAAAGTGTGTTTGCTGATTAAAAGTTGTAAAAAGTTTGCGTGCAAAACTCATCATCGTTTCAAAATTATTATGATTGTACAATCTGATTATATGAATGTATGCATAGATATGAATGTGCTATTTAATTGTATACGTATGTACATGTATCTCTGGATGGATGGGCATGTTAAATTAATATTCTGGGAAGCGAACAGACATTGTATTATTATTTTTTTTTTTTGTAAAACGTTCTAGTCTTCATTATTTATATCTGCCAGACAATACCTACTGGCACATTTTGCATACTCGCACTTCTGTTTTGTTTTTATCATTTTCATTACGATATTCTCAGGACGTATTTGCTTAAATGTATGGAACGTAAGACATGCTTGCGTTCAAATTTATGTTGAGATATTTTGGCACAAATTGCTTTAGCTTCGAATCCTTAAATGCTCGTGCTTATTCATGTTTAAATGTTTATCGATTTACAATAAGCGTGAGAAAGCTCTAGACGAATAAAATGTTTGAATTTAGAAATTCGTAAAATCTAAAGACATCCGTATTTTTGCAAAAGCTGATCTGAATGATAAGCGAAGTAAGAAAAATAAATAATAATGAGTGTAAGGTTCCGTACTTGTGTGGATAGGGACACCCTCATGCACCCAAACTAATTAACAGTCACAAAGAAAGAAAGAAATAAAGTAAGAAGAAAATTGTTTAACAAACAGATGAGGAAAAGTTCTGAACTGTTTGACCTTTAACTATTTATATATAAATAGATCAATTCAGTTCACACTAATAAGCGCTAGGTGAAGCATTTTTAATTAATATGGAACTAATAACATAATAAATTATATTAAATGTTTTGGTATACAAACAATGTATCTTGTTATTTTTATTATTTTTTGCTTTAACGGGCATAGTAAAACAAATTGTGTACATTTCAAGTGTCCACTTATTATGGTTCACAAAATAGAAACAGACGGACAGACATTAACAGGAAATAAAAGCAATAGGGTTCCGCTTTTACTCTTTGTGTACAGGACCCTTGTATACTTGACTTCAAATAATAAAAATTCTCATGTATATACTTTTCCGCTCAAATGATTTGCTTAATTTGTATTCCAGAAAAAACTCACCAATAATAAATTTCAATTTGTTTTTAATACAACTATTAATATTTTACTAAATATCTAATATATATTAATTTTGGGAAAAAGTGAGATTAAAAATTTAAAAACTAAAATTTTAGCAATTCCCATAAATAGCACCAATTAACAAGATATTTTCTTCTAAATATCTTTGTCAAGAATAGAGATTTTTGAAGTTTTTCTTATGTGCATATATGTAAACATTTTAAAATACTTTTTCCGATTTCAATTTTATTTAAAACCAGCTGACCCGACACACGTTGCCCTGTCAAAGTTTAAATAAATTTGTTTGTGATAATTTTGTAAGTTTGTGTGAAATGTGCGAAAAAAGTAAAAATTATGGAAAAAAAGACATTTCTGATCGATGATTCTTATAAGAAAGGTATTTTTAAATTTATTTAATCGAGATTGCCTCGATATCTGTTTTCAAAGATTTTAAAAAACTTTTGTTTGTTTCAATATAATAATTTGTTTGTTGGGATTTTTTGAATAAGATTCAAAGCCACTATGCTTATACCATTGTAATTTTTATAATTCTCATTGAGTTTTTAAAACCTTTTATACAAATTAATCTAATTTATCTCGAGCTACAGGTAAATTTTTTATAAAAAACGTTTATAAAATTTTATTAGATAAACGATATTTCGCCACATGCTTGTGTGGCTTCTTCAGGGAAATATAAGAAAAAAATATATTTATATTTCCCACACAATGATGTGGCGAAATATCTGTACAAATTCAAAAAATTTTGTATGGGATTTTACTCAATATCGGATTCCGTGATTTGCCCCAGTATTTCCAGTTCCACCGAGAGCATTCAGGAAGAAGATGCCTTCAGTTCCGTTGTTCGCAACTTCCATGAGGGTGTCCTAGACATATTTTTGTTGCCGATTCAACAGCGGAATATTCGATAAGTAATCAACGCAATATTTGTTTGCTTTCTTGCACGTTTACTTAAATTGCTTGCCATGCGATTGACTTCTATTGAACGATGATTTCTCTTTCGATACATATCAGCTTCATTTGCATTTTCTCTTCCTTCTTTGGACTTACTAAATGTGTTTGTGATAATCGAATCCGTTCCTTTTTATTTCGCTTTTCGCGTTGCTCTGCAGTTCGATTATTTTTGAAAATTCATTTGGTTTGTATCATTGCGAGTTCTGCGACCTAAATCCTCCAATACGTCTTATTGGCGGCATTGTATTGCGACTATAATACACTCTGTCTTACTGTATAACCTGTAAATTTGTTTGAGATGAAACGATGAAATTTATTTTATTTCATGAAGCGATTGAGATAAACTTACAAAGGATTAACGAAATCAACCACTATATTTTTCTAATATTTTCGCAATAGAATCACAAGTTAATTGAATTTTTCACTATTTACAAATTGATAATAAGCAGTCAAACAAAATTTGCACACGGGGCAAAATAAATTTGAAGAATAATAAAATAACGGTTTCTGTTGGACAGATCGCGAGCAAGACAAAAGTAAAAATCAAATGAGTTACTTTCATATGCATTAAAAAAATGCAAATTGCCTGAATTCGAAACTACTTCACGAACAACACACAACAAAAAAATACATATATTAGGTATGTTAAAATAGGGCGTAGAAATGGGCGTGGTCAATTAAACTTGTACATGCATATCTTGCTATTTTAAGACGTTATTAAGTATTAAGTAAGTTTGAGGGGAATCTATAAAAAAAATTTTAAATCCCGTAGAAAAACACAATTTTAGTTTTTTTCCGAATTTTTAAATTTTCCAAGCAACTTTTGCAATTTTCCATAAAAAACTTTTTTAGACTATTACACACATTGAAAAAAAAATCGCGAAATCGGTCTAGCCGTTTTCTAGTTATGCGCTTAGCAACGGACACTATTTCATTTATATTTACACACACAGAAAAAAACATCAATGTAAAAACAAATTTAAACAATCTGTATTTCATGTCATGTAATTTTTTGGCAAAAATATTGACTTTGTCGAGAGATAACATATATTCATATTGTTTCAATGTTTAAAACTTTAAATTTGAGCTAACAAATAGTAGAATGAACATTTTTCGTAGTTAAAACAGCATTGTGCAATGTTGAATTTGTAGTAAAATAAAAAATTATCACGTTAAATTAACTTTGAATTTGAAAAAATCAACATTGAGTAGTGTAAAGACAACATTTCTACATTTTAAATCAATATTGCTAATAAGTGTTCCACGAATTTTAATCAGAATTTCAAAAATTACTAAAGTATAAGAACTTCTCATTGGTTTTTTAAAAGTTTTCGTATAAGATAACTGGTTTGAAACTTTACAAAAATATGGTTTAAGGTCTACTGATGATTTGGCGTTAAAAATAAATGTATGTAAATAAAATAAATATTAAAAAATTAAATACATAATAGAAATAGTTTTTATTAAATTTTTTATGGGTTAATTAATTAAGGGCATCATTTTGAACAAACAAGCATTAACTGCCTGTTTTTATAAAATGAAAACAAAATTGTGAGTGAGAATTTATATTGAAAACAAAAACAATTTTACGTATTTTATTGTTGTTTTCAATATTAATTCTCACTCACAATTATGTTTTCATTTTATAAAAACTAGCAGTTAGTATTATTTAAATATGAGTATTGGTTGAATTTTAAAAGAATTTCGTGTTAAATCAATCATTGAATCGTATTAACTCAACATTATAATTACATACTTACATATTGAATGAATTTCATGCTGAAAAATATTCATTCAATATGTAATTTATGTTGTTTAAAACTGAAATAATTTTGATTCAACAAGTTTCGTTATATTATTTTAATGTGGATACATTTTTATTCAATAAAAGTAGCATGTTATATTGACATGTGTTGCTATTGTTTGCAAGTTATCGTAAAGTTGATTTAACACGAAAGGACTATGACGCAAAACCATTAACGAAATTGTAAAATCAACCTCGTTTTCGCTGGTTTTACATTGTCTATTTTCTGTGTGTATAGAATACTGTAGTCATTTCTAATAAAATAGCTAAAAGGGAATTCGATTACACATCTAAAACCTTTTTGATAGATACATTGCTTCCACTTGTTAATACGATATCTGATAAATTTTTCTGCAGATTTCAAAATAACTTAAAATAGAATACTTCGTGTATTCTCTCTCTCTCTCTTATAAAAATTAAAAAAAATGCACAGATCGTGACACAAAATATAACATTGATTAAAAGTAGCTGAAAGGGCTACATTTGAGAAAATCACATCTTAAGCTTATAAACAAATATCAAAATTTATTAAAATTTATAAAACTGTATTGAATATTGAATAGTATTGACTCGGAAAAGCACATAAATTTTGAAAATTAGCTAACAACGATAAAGTGCAAGTCACGGATAAAGTGATTTAATTGCTTCTTGTCGCCTTTCCCTCAATAAATAATTGGCCATGGTGTTCTGTTACATCATTTACTTCTCCTAAACATAATTGTGAAAAAAAAATGTTTTTAGCAAAAGATTTTTGATGAAATTAAAGGGTGTATAATTTACTACCACATCATAAATGATCTCTCAGAATTTTATGATACGATGAAAGGTTAAGATACCAAAACATTTAAAATGAATAAAATATGCTTATATAAAAATTAATTTTGCTGTGTGGACGCGGCGAAACACACAAAATGAAACTACAAAAATTTCAAATATGCATGAACGTGTTTCGTTTTGTAGATTTATTCGAATAATTGTCAAAACTTGAATTTCAAACGATAAATAAATATTAATGGCCTCATTCACAAGCGATTAATAAAGTTAATGTGTGCAATAAAACCGGGTTTCCCATATTAAAATTAAACATTAAACCTACTTTAACTTTATTAATCGTTTGTGAATAAGGCCATGAAAATATATATACAAATTAAAGCAGAAATAAGATCAGTGATGCCATTTTAGGCTTTTGGAGGTTAGATTTAGCTTTTTTCTTGCTTTTTGGCCTCGAAATTTACATTTTAGCTTCGTAGCTTTTTTTTAGCCTTTTTTTATTTTAATTTTAGCCCCAAAAAGACTAAAATTTTATTTTCTTCTGAACCCATAAAATCATCATGAAACCAAAAAATTAATCCAATGTGCAAACGTAAGTACGCTGAAGATAAAATTACATTGATTAAAGTCCAATGACGAAAGCTTTTAAATTACAAATGGATAAATGTTGAGTTAACAGTGTAGTTCTGGGGGGCGGTGAGCGAATTTAAGACCGCGCTGCAAAAAAATTCATTTCTTGATTTGGTTAATCTATTATTTAGTTATTCGTATGGTCTTCCAATAAGAGATTTCATATTAATATGTAAAAAAAAATATTTTTAAGCGAAATCATCGGATGTGAGGAGGTTATCTCATTCATTATGATAAATAATATCGGCCAAATAACCGCCATGGGTACGCCTGTAGGGCAATGTCCTTCCCATGAAATTTTCCATCACTATTTTGCACATTTGCAGCGATAACTTCACGAATCCATCTTCGAGGTCTTGAATCTATTGTAGGACAATGGAATAGACCATATCTTTTACGTAGTTCACAACAGTAATATTTTCAGTTCAGTGACGTACATTAGTTTAATTTTTCACATCACTGATTTGTATCAACTGCTAAAATTTTTTAACGAGTTTCACAATTGATGACAGAGAAGAGAAGAAGTGCTTCATCACGACGACGCAAAAATGATTTAGTTTTGCGAACTGTGACCGCAAAATTTTCGCTATATTTTTAGTGAATTTTAATAATTTCAATGTAGTTACAGGTTGAATCATGACAATTGTTAAAATGTTAAAACAAATGTCTTATTAGACCATTCCGTAGTACTATCTTTTAGTAAAGCTGAGGTTAAAAAATTTTTAGTACCATGAAAATTATTTAAAAAAAAATTTAAAAATCGTACTAGAATTAAAATGCTTAATTATTTATTATACATTCAATGATCTTTAAAAAGGTTACAGAAATGTTGCCATGATTTAGTAATTTTCGGTGATTTAATAAAATTATTAGACTCTCGCGATATTTATGCAAATTATAGTTTCGATTCTACTGGCGATAAGGAAATTATGATGCACATAAAAGTATATAATATTATATGAATTTAAAATAAGTATACTTTTAGTCGTTTTTTTTATTTATGCACTTGAATTCCATATTTTTTAATAACGTTTAACATGTTTTATGCTTTTTTTATTATAATAAATGAAACCTTAAATTATGAATAAAATCTTTTTAGCTTTTATTTTTGAACCATTTAGCTTTTGCTGGCCTTTTTAAAAGTCGAGCTAGCCTCTTTTATCTCCAGCTCCTAGCAACACTGAATAAGATTAACATTTTTACATCACGCTTTTCTTCTGATCTTTTATATAAAAAGCGCGAATTTTGAGGTGAACAAATTCGGGAGTAGGATTGTACTTTTAGCTAGGAAGCCGCCCTTTTAAATGTTAACTTTAAAAACATTTAAGCTCTGCCTGAATGTAATTTCATTAAAAATCTTGAATGTATCACATCAAATGATCTGCAAGAAATGGACTTAAAGAAAATCATGAAAACTGAACATAAAGTCAAAAGCTGATTTTAAAAGGCAATCATCAAGATTAATTTAATTAGAAATATAAAATTTTATTATCAAGCTTTAAAAGTGTACACGAAATAAGTATTTAACTGACGTTAAACAGCAACAGCAGATCAAACAATTAACTTCTCTTAATTGCAGCAAATAAAATAAGTAAACACCAATAGCAACATTAGCGTAACAAAACAGCTTAATTACCAACTGTAAGCAGCGGGAGAAGGAATAGAAAAATTAGTTCTTAAAAAAGGTTGGAAGAGGATACAAATTTTAATTTAACGCCAGTGTTCTCTAATTTCACAATGTGTGCAACACATAACATCATGATGAAAGAAATTTGACATTAAACAATCTTACTAAAAAAAACATTTTATCTTGCTTTCTACGAAATCATAAGAGGTTCACAAATATTAAAATATTTACAAAACTATATTTCTGTATAGTACAAGTAAACTTTACCCTTATATTTCGAACAATATTGACATTGCAAGGAACAAAATTCTATTAAATTAATAAAGGCAAAATTCTGTTAACTAAAATTTTATTAAGCTCGATTTTGAATGTCAAAAATTCTCAGACAGCTCCAGTAAGGATAAGGAAACAGAAAGTACATTAGTTATATTTTTAATATATAGAGTCACACACCAAAAGATTACTCTTTTGCAATAAGACAGCGATTGTGCAAACATTTTGTACTACAAGATTTAACGGTGTCAGAACAATAAAAAATATATATCTCATAAATTAAAGAACGTAAAAAATCCACCAAACTTAAAAGAAAATTTCGAGGAAAAGAAAAAGGGGATAAATTTAAACTCGAGAAGGGTAAATCTACAACGCTGATTCCAACAGTTGCGCAGTGAGTGATTCAATCATGGGCAAAAATAAAGTAAGAAATAAAATATTTGTTAAAATCTGTATTATCTACTTTAGAAATCCACAAACAAGACAGTACAACAAATGTGCAATAGTGACATAGAGTACTTCAGGCATTTTGTAATCCTTTTTGTTTTGTAAAATTATATAGGATAAGTGCTCCTAAGGTCGGCATGCACCAGTAGTCGGCATTTTTGTTATTTAAACTTAAATAAATAAGAAAAACAGTAAGTATGTATTAAAATAAGAGCAAATAAGCTTCATAAATAGTCTCAACTTTGTACATGTATGTAAAGAAAAAATTGAGCTTAGATGAGCAATTTTGGCACAATTTTGCCTTAATTGAGTGACTCTTTTTCAAAAGGTGCGATAGTGATTATTTTGACTGAAAAATTAGTGACTGAGCCAACTTTGTAAAGTTGTAATTACGTTAAATCAAGCAATTTCTCATCGGAAAAGATTTCTAAATTTAGAAAACTGTTCATTTAATGCTTCAAATGTCAAAAAAAAAATTTAAAAATATTAGTTTTCTCTCTCGATGCCGACATTAAGAACGAAAAAAATGAATTTTATCTAATTTAACTCAAAGTTTCGAAAATTGTTCACCAATTACATTACATGCCATTGGATATATAAAAAATAAGTTTAAAACAAGTTTACCCAGTAGCCGGCACAAGTTTTAATGAATTTTTTACGACCTGCCGAGGACGGGACAATTATTTTTCTAAAGTCGGCAGTGGTTTTAATTACTAGTTTTGCTTAACTAGAGTTCCCAAAATATGACAAGAAATAGCAACTTTTTGGAATTACAGTTTTTTTCAATCAAAATTTGATTATCAAAGAAAAAAGACGCTTTCATAAATCTTCACAGCAGTCACTACAAGACGCAGTAAGTGAAATAAGAGAAGTTGGGATATCCATATTAGGTTCTGGTGTAAAATATGGTGTTCCACGTTCCCTAATACATGACAGAATCCATGGTAGCGTTCTGGAAGGTTCTTGAAGAATGTTTTCACCAGCAATATTAACAAATGCTGAAGAGGATCGTTTGGAAAAGTGGTGCCACGACTTGATTTTCCACTTGAAATTTATTAGTTGCTGAATACAATTCAAGCAAGACAAACGAGTCACATCATTTAGCAATGATCGTTCAGAGAGGAACTGGTTCTCCAGTTTTTTGAAATGCCTTCCTAACTTATCCATTTAAACGTTGAAGGAATAAGTAAAGGGCGAGCAATAATAACGGAAGAATGTATTATGAAATGGTTTGCAGAATTGAAAATGTTCTTAAGCGAACGAAATGCCCTTGATATTTTGAACGGAGGTGAAACAAGTTTTCACATGTGTTCCGAAACTAGAAGAGAGCTTGCAGGTTAGGGATATTGCAATGTGTATTCAATGAAAAGGAAACGGTAACGTATTACTAGTTTTTTCGGCAAGCGGTAGTCTTTCCGTTTGTACGAGTCCCTAAAGAAATTATGAGCAGCCTTCCAGACAGATGGTTTCTTGGAAAATCAGACATCTTCTGGATGGTAAGTCAAAAATTTTATGAATACGATGCGAATTGGGTCCATAACCGGGTTAACGAACACAATGTTCAACGGCCGACTCTACTGCTTGTGGATGGCAACAAGTCTCATATGACTTCAGAACTAAACTATTTTTGCGAGAACAAACAAATTCGATTGTATGCAACCCTTCGATTTAAACGTTTTCAAACCTTTAAAAACGGAATGGAAAAAACCTTAACAAATTGACAAACTAAGCCAGAAAATAACAATAATTCCTGTTGAATTTTTGTCTCCTTCTGCATATGATTCTTTCCGACATTAATATGGAAGATATGATCAAGAACGGCATGCTACCTATGTTTGCATAGAAGCGTTCACAGTCAAAATATTCTGTACGTAAAATTAACTGAAATTGTAATTTAAAATAAATGAAAGTTCACTTAAAAACCGGTCTACTCATTTTCAATTTAAATTGAACCAAAAGTTCATTTAATTTTTAATGTTAAAAAATTAATTGACTTTATCCCGTAAAAATAGAACACTTTTCCTTTGTTTCTGTTATTTTTACTGTCAAATAATCAACCCCAAGTTCCCTAAAAATTAAAGAATTTTCCTTTGTTTTTACTATTTTTACTGCCAAATAATCAACTCCAAGTTCCCTAAGTAGGAGAGAAAATCTCAAACAGAATTAATCAAACAAAGCAAGCAGAGAAATAAAAATGGCACTTGAAAACAACGCACAATATTGAATGTAACCGAAAATCCGTATTAATATGTCCTTAGTTTTTGAACGAATGATAGAATCAGTTAAAATAAAATTGCTTACAATTTTATATGTTTATTCTTTTAAAAATGACTGAACGGATTACTTCTTGAATAACGTACAGTCTGTTACTTTAATAATATTGTGAGTGCAATAATGTACAAATAAAAAACCAAGTTTTTAAATTATTTTTTAAGTTTCTCTAAGGATGCGACTTATATATAAAAAATAAATTTTAAAGATCTTACTTTATTAAAATTTTTTATTTTTTAACTTTTTATTAAATATGAACTTAAATTTTGTACCCGCATGATCTCATTAAACATGTATAAATGTAAAAAATTTAATTTTAAATAAATAAGAGTATGAATTCCTTCTCGACATATTATTTTCTTCACTAAAATATGATATGCCGACAATAGGACCGTTACATGCCGAAAATAGGAATATTGGTGCCGACTATTGGCAAAAGTGTTCTTTTTTATAACTTTAATAACAAAATACATAAATTTAACTTAAATAATCTAAAACAAACCTGGCCATCAATCCAATAGCAAATTCACATACGCAAGGGCGGTAACTTAAAATAAAACAAAATTCTTAAACTGCCGATTACTAGTACACTTACCCTATTATGTTTTATTTTCGCTCAACCCGTATTAATAAAATGAAGCTGTTTTGAATAATTTATATTTTCAAATAATTCGACTGGCCGAACTTTTGATGCAGGCTTACCAGTTCTTTCATAGTATCGTATTCCCCTTTCATTGAGTGCTAATTCAAATATTAATGAAGATTCTGATGCTGCTGCGATGTGTTGGGGCACCGCAAATGGGAACAAGTTACTTCAGCAATTGTTTGAATTAGACTTTTCTGTCTTTCCTAATTTAAAAAAAAAAACTTTTGTTTGTTGAGGGTTTTTTTTAGCTAGTCTATACACATGCATTTCATTGATGCTAATGCCAAATCATCAGTAGACCTTAAACCATATTAACATAATAATAAATTAAATAATAAATTCAATATAGTTCTCTCTTAATAAAAAAATAATGAATTTACCAAAAAAAAATTCTAAAAATTAGAAAAAAAATGGGCAAACTCGGATTTGAACTTAAGCCAAAAAAAATCGTTTCAATATACATATACTCGTATATACGTTTATACATAGTTTTACGTAAAAGAAAAACAGTCTTTCTAGAAATGAAAAAAAAGAAATTGTGGTAAGAAGTATCGTTACCTCTTTTATGTGATGGAAAAACGATTAAATTTGGTGTAATAAAATCAAATTTTATTTCTAGTTAATTCCTTTTCCGTTTTTTATTTTATTTTGTGTTTTTAAATATTTTCTGAAGCATTAGATCAGGTTATCAATATCGTATTGTATAAGCTCCCAATTCCAGCTCTTACATTGCATCAACAATGATTTGCGAGGGAACAGAACGAGTTTCAAAAGTACATTCAAATATGTACCCGTTTTAAATCTGCCAACTTGCCAACATTTTAAGAATTGCAACGAAAAAAGTTGCATTATGTTGGCGTGTACAGACTTCTTCACAACATACTAGAATAGTTTGTTTATTAAACAAAAACCTTATCAATATCAATTTTAAATATGAATAATATCTTACGCATTAATTTTGTGTAACAAAAAAATAATTACTCTTCTTGTGCTTCCTTGAATTCAATACGCGTATTTTTTTAGACCCGGGAGCGGTATTGTTTCTGAAATAGCGTTTTGATGCGTTCCTATTTTAGTTTCTGTTTTTTATGAAAAATCATCTGGGGTTCGATTCTAGTTCTGTGAAACTGTAAAATAAAAAAACTTTTCGTTTTCGTTTTCATTAGAGCTTTTCATATTATCATTTCATAACTACACAAATTGCGATTCCCGTTCTATTAGTGAAAAAGTATTGCATTCCATTGTAGCCGTGAAAGTTTTGTATTTACATATGTTAATAAAATGTTAAAGTCAAATGCCTTTTTTGTCCGATTTTTTAATAACAAATATTTCGTATTACTAACAATGAGAATGCATATACTATACTTAGGCATAGTATGGGCCACAGCACGGAATTTCTTCCGTTTTCATGAAAGTAATGTAAAATAAATAAAAATTAAAAAAAAGAAGTATAAAAAATTGTGAAGCTAAACACTTTTATTGAAAAAAAGATAATATACTAAACGCTAACAAATAATTAAGCGGAGGGCGCGAGAAATTTATATCAAGAGTCAACTGAGCTTACGATAGCACTACGATTTTTTTTAACAGTTCAATACCCCAGATTGATTTAATTATTAGTTCGCATTTAGTACAATATCCTTTTCTCAATAAAACTGTTCAACTTCACAATTTTTGATAGTTATTTTATATTCAAGTTTTTAGATTTTATGTGATGAATAAAAAATTTGACGTACATTATTCTTCGAGTCAAGTCCTTTCATTTGATACCCATATTTAATAGGTTGTGAAAAAAATAAATATAATCTGCCATTTTTTGGCGGCCATATTGGTTTTGGAATTTCTTTCAATGTGTACTCTATTCTACTAGTCAAGCCCCTTTCATTTAATATCTATAGTTGTGAAGAATCATGTAACCCGCCGTTTTGTGTAAATTGTTTCTTTTTAAAAGATTATTGTTATTAATTTATTAAATTATTACTTATCGTTGGCAATGTCCAGATTTTCTTATAAATAATGCTTCTCTCTACTTTTCACCGTTAAAATGAAAGTGTAAAAATATGTGAGAAATGAAAAGTTTTTGGCACTTCCTTGCACTGCTACATAGAAAAGAATCATATTGCTGTGAAATTGTGAAAACAATTTTTTTCATTCCACTTGTTCTTTTCATATGAAAACATTTGAATTTATCATATTTTCACTAAATGAGAATCAGAAACTCTATGAATATATGAAAAAACTTTTCATTTCACAGTTTCACAGAATCAGAATCGACCCCCTGGACACGGTACGTATGAGTGATATATTTACACATTATTTTTCTTTAAGTGGAAACGATCTGTTTTCATAAACTAATCATTTGAAAAATTAATAAACTTTTTGATGTATTTTAGCGTTTTTTACCAAAAACTACATATATGACAAGTATAATAGTCCCTTTTCCGATTAAATAAATAAATAATTGTATAAATAAATGTGTAAGATTGTATAAATAATTGTAAAGGAATTTTTAAACTTTCCAACAAACTTTAAAGAAAATATTTCCTTTTTTAATTTTGGAACATATGGGAAATATGCGACTCGTTGCTCCGATATTCCTCAAACTTATATTTAATGACCGTGTATATTAATTTCGAAAGCATAAGAGAGCTCCTTTTAACTTTTCCCGCTCGCTATATGGGATTGGATCACTGTGCGCTGTCGAGAGATGACATAAAAAGACATCACCGTGATTTGTTTTCACGTTTATGCTCAGATCATTAAGAAATAACTACGCTCCCGCTTAAAACTAAAAAGACATTTTTGTAATTTTACAACAAATTATTGAGTTTAAGCAGAAATGAGTTCAAGCAAAAATGTTATTGACAAACAAAGTTAAAAAAATAATCCCATTAAAAATAAGCTGAAATTTTTCATTTAAATTCAGAGAATAACTGCTACAATCATTAACAGCAATATTTTTAAAATTTTATTAGCAGCAACTGAACCCAAAAAAATTGATTTTTATCATTTCTTTGCGCTGACACAAGTTTATATTTTCCACTTCCTTTTTATAAATTGTTAAAAACGTTTGTAATGTGTGTGTGTTTAGTGTTGAGCTCATTTAAATATTTGTCACCCTCATCTCATACATTCGATAAAAAAGAAAATAAAAAGGAACATAAAAAGAACTTAAATAAGAAATTGATGTTTTTCTTGTTACATCAAAGAAGTATGACACATTTTTCTTCAAATCAAAAAAAGGTGGTGGGTGTAACGCTAGAAAATTGTCATTAGTTAAATACAACTATTTAGATTTTGGGCATAGAAAATATAAGAGATTTAAAATTTTTCAAAGTTGTTCATATTAGAATTCAATTTTTAACAACAGTTGTGCCACCAGCATTATAACAACATTAAAGTTTCATAACTAATTAATTTAAAAGGCTTAAATTTCAATTACATTGTTCAATAATCAAATAAATAATATGGTAGAAACATTTTAATAAATTATATTTTATCATTGTCGGCCACCAACTGTTAGAAAATTTCATTTAATCAGTTTGAAAATACAATTAAAATTAAAATTACCTTAAAAATAAAATGGCAAAAGTATAATGACTTTAAATTAATTTCTTCATTGAGTTTTTTTTGTGAAAAAAAATATTTGCTAACAATTTGTGGTAAATTTTTGGTGATGAGGAATTTTTCCTGTAACCAAATACAGAGTTTTCGTGTTTCACTTCTGAACCGGAAATTGTGAAAAACGATAGACTCTTTTCCGGCAAAACGTCGCTTTATATCATATTTTTCTTTTAGATATTTTATTTGAAATAAAATTAAGCAGACATTAAAGAAAGTGAAAACGATATAAAGCACTATATTTTCGGTCAAATTACCTGACAGCTTTATCGTGTGCATGTCCATTAGAGTATCCAAATATCTGACTTTCCAAGAACCCGGGTTTGGTATTATACGATAAAAGATTTATTTTAACCTTTAATTAAGCGCATAAAAAAAACACACAATAAATCGCAGGGGGTCTCAAGTCACCCCAAGTGTTTATTGCAAGTGTTGGCTTACAAAAAAATTAAAAATAAATATGTTTCGTTAAACTTTCAGAGTTATTTCTTTTAATAAGTTATAGAAAAAAGAAAAACAACAGTTTTTAATTTAAAAATATAAAACATAAATAAAATTTAGAACTGGGTTTTCACAACTATTTTGAGTGTTATTTATAAAAAGAAATCAGTCAGAATCGTCAGGAGGCTGTGATATTCTGGATCCAGTGCAGAACATGTAGACATGTTGCTGACAAATAAATTTAGCACATTTATTACATTTGATGGAATCTTTTTGTCGACTTTTCTTGGGCATATAGAACAGCGCTCACGCTTTGATGTTGATTGATATACCTCGTCCTGTATATCTTGAACCTCGTGAATACGTTTTTTGCTATACTAGATACATCGTGTTGCTGAATTCTACGTTTCTGGTACTTTTGAAGAAGTTCTGTTGCCAATTTTTAAAAAAATCGTCATAGAAAGTTACACTATTAGTCGCATGGGGTCAGTAAAGCGACACGGTTTACAACCACGCGTTGAGCGTCGTGTTATCAACAGGGTAAGTATTTACAGTATATTCTTAGAAAAAAATTTACTCTGAATGTACTGCAAATACGTACCCTAACTAACGTACTCAACGCTCTGATTTAGGTATCGCTGTTAACGATTTAATCGCAACTAATTTATGTTCTCTTCTTAAATATATGAAGCTAAGGAAAAAACAAGTTCGCTCCGAACATTTTCACGTATACATTTTTAAATTTTAATTTCTCGTGAACCCATGCGCTTAATTAAAGTTAAGCCTGGCTAATCGCTTTTTATAAAAAGTACCCATTAAAAACTTGGTATTGATTTGCATTAAGATACTTCTCAACAGCAACTATCTCACTTCCCCATCTCCTCACACTAACTTTTTCAATTACTTAATATTAAATAAATAAGTAGAGGTTGTACCTATCATACACTAGATAAACGGTTCAACTCCTGGTGAAGCAAAGTGGATTTTTTTTTAAATGCGTGTGTGTTCGTAAAAACAAGTTTTAGTCATATTTTCAATGACTTCAAAATATTGGCATCGTTATTAGTAATCCAAAGTAGTATTTACTTGCTTCGAATGATATCGTAATGTTTAAGTAATGTTAGCTCATGCCGATTTAAAAATAATGAAAAGTATATACTCCGTATGTTCAATCGTAGGCCAACAATCAGGGATGGCAAAATGTACTTTTTTTGTTACTATTCAAACTCGAAATGTACAAAGTACCAATGGCTTATTTAGTACGATACAATTAAGAAATATTCCCAGTTTTAGTAATTTTATATGGCAACTCATCCTTGCAGCAATTTTACTCTGAAATAACAAAGTTTTATACAATAGCACTTCCAGACCGCACCTTGCTCCGTTTAGAGAAAGAAGAGTGCACGAGCGTGTTTCCTTGGCAAGTGAAAGATAGCAATTATAAAAGATGCAAAGCATATAATGACAATATAATGGGTAGCATATTACATATAAAGTGACAGCTACAATAAAAAAAATCTAGCCATGAAAACAACACCGAAAATTGGAGTTTTTATAAAAAACACAGATTGCCCCACAAAATAGTCAGCAAAAACGTTGGAAAATAAGTTGACTATGTTTATTTCGTGGTCTAATTTGACATTTTAAATATTGGACATATAAGCTTCTTAAAACAGGTATTTCAGATTCGGAAATTGTTAAGAAAACAAATATAAAAAAAATTGTAACAGAAGTTACCGGGCCAGAAAATGTTGCCGACCTTAAAAACTTTTGTAAAGAAAATTATTATTCAGTAATATTAGATGAAAGCACCGATTGTAGTGTATCCAAAAATTTAACAATAACAATAAGAACTTTCAAAAACAAATGCTGTGACCTGTTTTTAGGTTTGATTCAATTTCATTGAATGATATTTATACTGTGGAACTGATGTAGAACTGTATATAGAAACCAATGAAATTGAAAATGATGTGATAAATTAGTTTAAAACTGTTGTCCAGAATTTGTATGTTAAACTTTGCTAAGTTTTAAGAACAAAATTCTACTTTGAAAATGAAACATTAAAATGGTTCGGAAAACTAGTAGTAAAGTACCACTATTAGTAAAAATGTTCCCAAACGAATACTAAAATTTTTTTATCATAATTAAGATGATTAAGAACAGTAATCAACCGTTTGTATGCAAATTCGGGAGCACACAAATTCAAAATAATGAAAACAGAACATTCAGAAAGCGCTAGAAACAGCAACGAGAATCTACAAGTTTGTTCGAGATATCTATACGACAGGTATTGTTCGCAACTGTGGACGATGGAGAGGTTTAGCCGTTTTGGTTGACATGGCTTTGGATTGTTTGGCTGATTTACCATCCACATTATAAATTTATTACTCTTATCTGCATGTCGTCTGTAACTCAAATACATTATCATACTACCTAAGAAGACAATAACGTAGTTGAATAACTATAAGGGTTTACACAAGCAACTTTATTGTCATGGTGAGGATTTTTTACTACGTTCAAGAACCGTATCAGTCAACATGTATAAAAGCCGATGCTGTCAGGCACAGATAAGTCAGTCTTGTCTAAGCTATGGCATGGTGAACTTCGTCCACCGATCAGTTGTGAAAGAGCTTTTGATAAGCAAGTTACTTTGTGTATTTTATTAAACAGTGGTTTTGAAGGAACATCATTAAGTTCAAAATCAATTTCAGTTATTTTATATTATTTTTAACTAATTAAAAAGATTCGAATATTAGCGATTTCTGTGCAACAATTTCTAAAATAAAAAATGAGACAAATGAATTCATGTTTCCAGAAATTTTAAAAATTATAAGTCGAATGTTATCAGTTTCACATTCATTTACAAATGTGAACATAGATTTTTTTTACCAAAATATAATTAAAACCAAAGAGAAAAACAGATTACAAACTGCAACTCTTTGCGGCTTAATTCAAACAAAGGATTTAATGAATTCACAAACAGCAATTGTTTTATGATATAAATATATCATGTAAGTTATTATTAAAATTGTAATTGCGATCTCAAAATCGATTTAAAAGTTTCTTGACTTTTTTATACGTAAATGGTTTATTCATATTCAATATTGAACTGCCTTTTGTTATGTTATAGTACAAATGAACTTTAATGTGCCTTTTTCGCTATATTCTTAATAAATCTAAATAAAAATAATATAAATAGAAAAAATGTATTTTAGTACAAAAAGTAAAATTTTTCAGGCAACTTGGAACAATTTTAAAATTTCTGATGCCATCCCTGCCAACAATCTTCCTTTTTTTTTGTTTTTTTAAAAACCCTCAACGATAATATCAAGGCGTATTTAACCAGGTGACAGCATTACAGCATCTGACTATTCGTTGTGAATGTCAAAATACATACAAAATACTTTTCCTTTTTTCTGTATATGTTTTCTTTGTTTTATAGGTTAGGTTTTTGACATACGTAATGAAACTACACAAAAAAATGCCTGTTGTTCTTGTATTTTTGTAATTGTTTTCCTAATGCTGTCACCTAGTTAAATACACCTTGGATAATATGGTATTTACACCAAACAATGGCAGCATAATACAGGTAGTGTCGAAGCAACATCAACACTGCTTTTTATTGGTTTCAGATTCGAAGCTGTTAAAAAGCACAAATGCAAAATGGAAAAAAGTTGTATATTCACATGTGTGTTTGATTGCATTTTCTGCTTTATAAAGAATGTTGTTTCTTTTCCTTTTCTAATTTTCATTAGAAACAATTGTTCAAGTGTACTTTTTTAGTAGTGTGGGTGTGTGTTAGTAAACCAGAAACAAATTTTGACAGATGTGAACCCCAAAAAAAGTCCGTTTCGACACTACCTGTATTATTCTACCATGCACCAAACCAAAATCTAGTATATTTCAATTGAAATCTCTAAAAAAATCTATACCGTTTACACCGGCTTATTTGTGACATTTTTTAAGATTTCGAATCTTTGCCAAAAACAGTTGATTGGAATTTTAATTTTCAAATATCAAACTCCATACGAAAATCATCATTCAAATGCAAAATAGCTGGCGAGCACATCCTTCACTAAGTACTACGAGATTTTGAGTACATTTTGTAAAAACCTAGTGATGAAGTAGATTTTGTTTTCTATGAGAAATCTAGTCAAAATCAAAAAGATTTTGCTCGAAATCTCGTAAGTACTTGATTTGGTCTTGTGAAAATTCCATAATTCCATTCCGTAAGTGCTAAGCAGTGTGGTTAATTTATATGTAAAGTATAGAGTGTTCCAATATGGTATTTCATTTTAAATAGCCCTACTTTTAACAGTCGTCATGACTCAACCTGCAACTACTTGACAGATAACAATTAAAATCTAGGACATCAAAAGAAATGAAACGATATACGCTTCAACAGTGCATTGAACCCACTACAAAAATGGGGAAAATTTCGCGGTCACCTAAAGTAATTTTTGGTATTCGTACAGCACGTTTCTTCCAGCAATTGTCAAACTGATGGATAATATGAGCTCTTGGGATCTGCTAATGATTTGTAGAATCAGGTTGCTCGAGAACAGCTATTTTAGCTGATAGTCTTCAGGAACACGGACGATAGTCATTCCTCGTCTATCTTTGGAATTTGGAATTCCACAAACAACATTATACCATATTTTATGTAAAACTTCATGTGGACGACATTTCTTTTCAACAAGACGACGCTACATGATCATGTGATTCCACTAACAGGCCATCCATATCTTTTGATTGATCACTTTTAGACTGTTTTCTTAGGGGATACGTGAAAGATAAACTGAAAATTATGAAGTTATCGAGGACATACGGCTGCAAATATGCGAAGTGGATGTGGAAAGTTTCATTTGGCTGATATTGTTTTCAATTATTTTAAGTTTTGTTACCTGCGGATTGTATTGGACGTTTATAAGAAGATCGGTTTTTAGTGATAATTCTTTCAAGTTATTTATATCAGATGTAATGCGTGATAGTTTTGTATAAACGGTTGGTCATCCATTACGCGACGTAGTTTCTAGCTCCTTTACTTATCGCTATCAATCGTAAGATCTTGGATTACCCTCGCACAAGAATAACACAATTAAAATCAAAACTATTTCTGAATTATTTTTTTAAACATAAAAATTTCCGTTTAAAAATTTGAAATGGAAAAAAGCTAATTGCCAAAAAATATTTAAGCTTTATTCAGTGCAAAAATTGCATTCTACAAAATAAGTCACCAAAGAATTAGTGGAATAGTCTTCAAGTGTTTATGAAAAGATCTTTTACTTTTTTATGTTTGATATCTATTTGAAACAAAGTCCTACCGCAAGATGCCGAACGTTATATTTCGCCAGTTTTCTTAGCAACAACAACTGATTAGCGTTCTTCTAATTAGTCACTTTATTTTATCTTCTATTATATAAATAGGCAAAAACCAACCGATATTCTTCATTCTTTTACCAAATGGTAGACATTGTTGAGCTTTAGTGACCCGAATATATTATTTAAATCGGTTCAATATTAAAAGAATAAAAGGTTCCTAAAGTTGACACCACTACGAATGCTGAAAATGCACACGTACATTCACTTATGTAAGTATTGGTTCAAGAAAGCAAAGTACGCAAAGCAATCCCAACATACCAAATGGCTTGAGAAAAATATTATAATAAAACTTAAGTTTGAAAAAGTATTAAAAATATATTGAGAAGATTATCGCAACAATTGCAAAAAAATCAAAACGCAAAACTCTTGAATATATTATATGTGCATGCTTACTATAAGCTTATTCTTGCAATTGTAGAAGAAGCTTATGAAAATAATATTGTATTAACTTTTGTATATAAAAGCTTATTTGTCTTGATATTTTTATAAGCATTTTTACATAATTGTAGAATAAAGGCCGAGGCACATAGAATCCGTCGTACGTTATACGTTGCTTTTTTCAACTGACATTAAAGTATCGGCGGAGGAGATTGACACAATGAGTACTTTGTTGACGGACATTAAATCAGCTTTATTTGATTAAATTTCACATTTTCAATAGAATTAGAGAATATTCTGTTTTTTTTTTAATTTTAATTTTTATTCAATTTATTTTTGTCAACACACAACACAAAAAGTTTAATAAAAACAAAGCAAAAAAAAATTATATATTTCAAAGTACTCAACGTACGTTAAAAGTTAAAAGTTGCCCAACTTTAATACTTTGCGTTGACGGAGACGTACTGAATATGACAAAACGCATAAGAAAACCTGTATTTCATTTTAGTTGTCAGTTCAAAAAACCAACGTATAACGTACGACGGATTCTATGTGCCCCGGCCTTAAGCTTCACAAATAATATAATTTTAGTGTTGGAAAAAGAAAAATTTTAATTATTTACATCAAATTCAGTTGATTTCATTTATTTATTAAATATTTATATTTTTTTATGTCATAATTTACATGTTTTTATTATGTTTATTGTAGTTTTTTCTCAGCATAATGCCTTAATAAATTGGTCCTCTGTAAGACCAACTGATATAGATAAATAGCTGCATCTTTGAAATGTAAAAATTTAATAATTATTTTCTTTTAGTAAATACTTCTTACTTTACTTACTTCGAATTGCTTTAGTTTTATTTATATTCCGGGCACATTTCTTGGTCCCAGTGCCTTTCCTAATTCATCAGTAATAATTTTTCTCCAACAATTTTTAATACACAAAATTACACGATCACTGATTTTGAAATTTAAAACCAAATATACAAATGTGTAAACGAAAGAAATTTTTAAAAAACACAACGCTTTAGAATGTATTGAAAAAGATAAGTATTTTTAAATCTTGAATATATTCGTATAAGCATATGTATATTAATTAGACCGTCTCACTTTTAATTTTTTTTTCGAAATTCCTTCACGAACATCGATTTTCTTAATTTACTCTAAAAACCAAGAATTTTGGTGTATAACACTTAAATATTGGTGAATGGGAAGTGGGTCTCCTAAATCTTTTTTGTTCTTTTTAGGAAAATTGCCTTTTTTCAAAAAAATTAAAAATTCTTGCTTTGGTAATTTGCCCTTAACTCAAGTAGTTCGTAACGGATTTGAATTTAATTACATGCATTAGAAAGCCTATTAAAGTTCCTAAATGATTATTGCAGCAACATTGCCATTTCATTGTATAGTTTTTTATTCATGACATTACAAATTCGGATTTTCAAATACGAACTTATAATTTTTTCCCATTTTTGCTTACCTTTTCTAATATAAAAATTGAACGTGGCAAAATTTTTATATTCCGGAAATTTTAAGATGAAGATTCTGGTAAATAACAGTAGCATTTTGCTAAGAAAAACTGCAGTTTTAGGCGAAATCCCGAAATGACTAAAATTGTTTATTTGTAAATTTGCTTCAATTTCATAAATACATTAACATGCAGTAAGTAGAGATTGATGTTGGTTTTTATTTTTTCAAAATTGGTAAAATTGTACTTTTGTTGGAGTTTGGATGCGTTTTCTGAAAATGCTCGATGACTTGAATTAAAACATTTTGCTCACTGTGTCAGACTAGCCTAAGAAGGAAGTCCAAAAAACCAGGAAATTCCACAATCTAACTCCATGAGAAATTAATAAAAATTAATGAAATAAATGTCTTTAGTTTCTATATAAACTCTTCCCCTTTTGTAGTGCTTTATGCAAAGACAGCACAAGATTTTGCAATAAGCTTTATGTGTCATAAGCAAACTATTCGCTGTTTGAACAATGTTTTACTGGAAACATTGTTGTCCCCATGAAACTCTCTTATTTGTTTGTTTATCGCTGTTTAATGCATGTACGAGAATTTAAAATGTGTGTACATGTGGGGCTTAAACCGCATAAGTTAGGTTTTCATGACTAATTCTTTTAGTTGCCACGTTCGTAGCGTTTTTTTATTTTCCAACACAAATTGTGGTTTCATGCTGTTTTGGTATTGTTATTTTTTTAAACTTTATAGAATTAATTTTTGTGTCTTTAGTAAGCAGAATAATAGAATTTATAAATTATATGAAAAAAAACTAATAAATCAGGAAACAAATTTAAATATTACTCTTGAACGATTTGCTCGAGATTTCAGTTTTCTATTTCCATTATGATGACGAAAAATGTGTCAATAATGTTAATGCATCATCGTTCCGATATTGAAACTTTAAACAAAAAATATTATTCCTCCTCACGTACGAAAACTGTTTTTATACTCTCTATTGAATGGGAACAAATGATGGTAATAAAATAACTTGATGTTGCTAATTTGGCTAGAATAATATAAATTGATTTTGTTAAGTTATTTACACTTAATATTCAATAAAAAACGAATGTTGACGTTTTTAGTTACTTCGATGATGGTATAATATTTGAAAATAAAAAAATTATGATGTAAAGACATTTGGATATTCAAGTCAATCCACTCTCTTATTGTTTCAACGTGTGTAAAAACTCGGAATTGGCATTTTTGTCCAAAAAAGCAAAAATGAATTTAAAAAATCTTAAAAACTAATTACGCAGATCGACACACAACAAATTTTTACATTATAGCTTAAATTCTTAAGACTTTGCGATGTGTAGCTCTGAGACACTGCTAAAGTCAGGAAAGTCAAGAAAATTACATGCGCTTTTAATGGTTTTTGGTTTCAAAATGTTTATATTATATGATTTTTTGGGGCTAAAGGCAATGATTCACTATCCTACATAATCGTACGATCTGCCAAATATAGCATGTGTGCTATAAAATATGGTAGTGTGTGACAGATTTTTTCTTTTTTGGCAAGTCGTGCGATTTGGTAAATCTTATGAAAATTTTCAGAGAATTATAGTTTTCGCGCGATCAGAGCAGTATTTATTGTTAAACAGCACCAACGATGATAATATTTAAACTTTTTCTTTATTTATTAACATTTTATATTCACTTTTTCTATTAAAAAAAAACGACAGCAAAGAATTTTTTATAATAATGGATTTTATGTATATACTCGAAATAACAAAGAGATGTTTGTGCACCATTATTGTTGCACAGGGTGGCACCTAGAACGCAATTTCGAAGCGATTTTTTAAAGTCGGTCAGACTTATGTAAATAGTGTAAATAGGATAGTGAATCAGTGCCTTAAACGAATAAAGGTATTACATCGATTTTGATTTCACTGAAAGATTTGTTCAAAAGCTATTTTTGATATTCAAAAAAGAAATGATCTTGAATATTAATGTTGAAACAATTCGTTTAAAAAAAAATTATTTATACACTGTTTTTGCGAAAAAATAAAATGGTTTTTTAAAGTGAAGGTATAAATTATGTTTTGTACCATAATACAATTTAGAATCTCTAATCTTAGACCCAAGAAAAAGTTAGAGCAAGTTTGCTCCATTAATTTTAACGACTTTTGTTTTAATTTCCAAATTTTATTTTTTTGCTCATCAGGCACTTCTTCAAATACTTTTTAGATGTCATAATCTTTTGTGTCTGTTGAATTATTGATTTAAATTTTATTCCCGTCACTTTTAACACTTCGCAATGTGATTTCTTGCCTATAAGTATGAATTTTCAAAATGCTTTATTATCGATAATATTTATTAGGGAACGTCACACATCCCAATAAAACACTTTTTTATTTATCTGCGCTTTATACAACATTATGTATTAGAAAAATAAATATATGTACATACCTTAGTAAAGTATATTTTAAAAGCATTAATCGCAAAAATTAGATTAAAAAACTAAATATAGGTACATAAAAACTACATGGGTCACCCTGGTACCAGACTACGCACTTACTCACGCATAAGAACATAAGTGTAAAATACGCATTCAAGTATGGGTAATTGTATATAATATTTCTCAAAATCGTTTTGTAACTCCGAGAGATTACACGGAAAAAGTTTACACAAGATTAGCGTTATTCCAAATAGTAAAGGAGTCTGATAACGAGAAATAGCAGTTTTTAGCGTAATTTCACGCTGATGGGGTTGTTTTTAGTTAGTGGAGAGGGGGGTAATTGGAAAAACATAAAAAATCTGACACTAGATTTTTTATTTGAAATTAATAATTTTGGCCAGCGTTTTTGGCACAAATACTCCTCTGTGTGGTAGGAAAAATCTCTTATTCCACTTAATGACTGCAGCCGTGGCGTCTACTTGTTGTGAAATATAAATATCAATCATACGCTAACATGAATACGACTGAAAGTTGCAGGTTCGCAAATGAAACGAATATAGGTTTCGGTAGCGGGTAATGGGGTTTTTTATTATTTTCGGTATCGGTATCGGTATTTCAACTACATCGGAAAGAAGCAGAAACCCAAAATAAAAAAGCCATCAAAAACACAAAAATAATTAATATTAAAAAATCCACAGTATCTCAAATATTTTTTACACAAAAATTACACAAACTATAAATGCAGCCATTATAAAATAAGAAGAAAAAGTGCTGATACAATAGTCAGATCAGGCCTTTTGTGGACCTTTTTTATTAGTGCTACTGTGGAACTATCGTCCATCTCGTCTATCCCAAAGAAATTTAATTTTGTTTTACTTGGAACATTGGTCGCGTTTATATGACGTAACTGTTGCGCAACCGTTGAGTGTTTGTCTTAGAAACGCAGAGTTGAGTAGTTCCACTCCACACAAAAGTTGAGTATTTCCTGCCATTTTTTCTATCCTAAAATATTTTCGCTACATTTAGTCAACATGTGTTTATCCTCCACAGCTGATCAAGAGAGTTCTGCGCTTTTATATTCTAATGCAACGCCGTATTGTTAGGTGGCGACTGCAAATTAGTTTGTTAAATTTTGTATTACAAATGCGATAAAGTAACAAAAAATGAAGAAATAAAATTAAAATACAAATTGCATTAAATATACGTCGGTTTATTATGGTGTCTATTTATATTGATTACATAATTAGTTCAATAGAAGGTTTAAAGATTTTTTGAACACAGTGGCGGCTCAGCGTTGAAATATAAATACTCTCGGCGCATTTTTATTTTTTTATTGGAGTATTTTGCTGTGCATTTTTATGTTGTGCATATTTATGTTGTGAAAATTAGATTTTAAAATAAAAATGGAAAATTCCTGCCCAGAAAAACTTCATTGCAAATTCTGTGTGGTTCATACTTTTAAATATTAGCCAAACTAATTAATTTACCAAATTTAAACTAATTAATTTGCAGCATTTTTATTTCTTTTTAATTGTTTACATTAATCAGCTCTTCATTATCCAATTATTCATCAAGGCGTTTCTAAAACGTAACAGTTGGGGCCAACAGTTGAGCTCAACTGCAACGTCTTATGAATGCGCCCATTGTGTTGTTTTTTAAAAATACTGATCACTGAAAACTTACTGGAAAGGCGATCAATAGCTCTTTTACCTATATCACAGAACAAACTGTCAATTGGAGCGTTCTTTGAATTTAACGACAGGGCATTTTAAAATTGACTTCTGCAACATACTTGGACTAAAAGGAAATTTTTTCTCTGTAAGTACTCACGGTTGTTTTTACCTTATTTGAGACCCAGAATCCGAGAATGCTGATATCTGCGATTTTTCACTTCTCAACTTTCATCGAGGTGTTGCAATGTACCTACGCAATGCAGTTCTGTACCTGTGGCAACAATTATTGGGTATAGAATTTAGCTATTTTTGGGTTAAGTTCATTTCGTTTCACTAATTTGCATTTCGGATTTCTACCTACCATTTCTGCCTCCTTTTTATACAAGTATGTTTTAAATAAAAAAGGATCATTGGGATAAGCTTAAAGAATTCTTCCGACAATATAATTGAATATCATGTTTCCTGAGCAAAAATGTAGATGTCGTGGCGAAAATGGTTGAAAGCATAATTTTGTTGGGAATGAAAACTTTAATTTCTCCAAAGTAAAGCTCGATTAACCCACAAGGGAATTATCCGTTTAATCAGAAGTGCGAAAATACAGTGAGATCCAGAGATCTTCCTGCGGCAGAGTGCTAAGAGAGACACATCTTCGTGCTGAATTTTTTGCCATTCATTAAAAGACTCTTGACTCTTTTGAAGAATGGAGCAAAGATTAACTGACCTTCTCGATAAAGCACTTCTTCTTGCTGAAGCGATTTCAAATAATTTTCGTCTGTAGAAAATCATCTGTAATTATGCTAAAATAATTTTTTCCAAGTAGGAGCAGCTAAAAAGGTTTGAGCGAAACTCAAAATAAGTCATTCTTAAAATAGTGCTCTTCGACGACAGCGAGTCCATTAGCAAAACTTTTAAGTACATTGTATTATCCCGGCGAGTTCCGAGTGTGCTGGAATATTGCAAAGGCAACGCCTGTATAGCAACCCTTAAAACTGCTGCCCTCTTGCAGTTTCTCCATCCCTTTTCTAAAGTGATGTACGGTATGGTAAATTTTTAATCTTGTGAGATAAATGGAGTGAAGCAACATTATTGTTAATATTTACCTTTGTTTTTCTATATTTAATTTTTTTTTAATTAACGTACTGTATTTGGTTTTAGGCTTATAAGTTTTTTTGTTGACAAAAAATAAATGTTGTTGCTTTTCTGTATTTATCGGAAGCTTTTAATAAAGTACTATATTCAAAGTTGGTTTGTAAATTACGTAGTATGTTTATTTTTCCTAAATTAGCCTGCAATATATATTCAAAATCGAAATTTTCGTCAGTAGACGAAATGGAACCACTGAACTTAGGGGTAATTAAAGGGGTGCTTCAAGGATTAGAGGTTGGCCTGTTATTGTTTCTGATGTAGATACATGAATGATTTTTTTAATTTATTTGATAAAACTTTAATTGAGACATTTTTATAAGCGGATGCTGTTCAGATTTTATTCTCGCCCGAAAACCAATTTTTAGATGTCTTGATGTCATAAAATGAATTTTAATATTCATCAAATCAATATGCAAATGAGAATTTTTGTTATTTGATTCACTTGATCTAAATATTTCTTTCGATAATATTGGCTAAATTTTGTCTCTGAAATGAAATGTTTAGGTGCTTTTGTGGATAATAAGTTGAGTTTTTCAAAACATATTAATCATATACATATGTGCTCGGGTTATTTTTTCTTGATTTACATGTAAAAAACATGCTGTCGGTTCGATATACGCTATGGACCTGAAATACGCTATGGAAGTATTATCAGTTACTTACAGTGTTGTGCTGAGAAAACTGCATCTTACGTTCAATCGCATTATTTCAAAATCGTATTATTTAAAATCTATTTCAAATATTGCGCATTTAATTAACGAATTACCGCAGTTAAATGTGTAAACGTCTACCAACTTCTCAAACTGCACAGACATACATATGTATGTATGTCGTCCTCTTGTTTCTAGAATTTTTTGAAAATAAATATGTACATATGTACAAACACATGAAAATAATTGTGGATCTATAACAAAAATTTGTATGATTTTCTCTTTAAAATAATCTTGTTTTTATCCATTTTTAATGTTTTAATTCTTCAAAGGAATTACGACTACTTTTATTTATCATTTTGTTTTTGACATTTGATGTCGTTATTACAGATTTGTATGTTCAATTTATAATAATTAAAAATCAGTCGATTAGCAGCTCTGGGCTGAAGAACAGCTCTCACGTCAGCGTAATTATCTCTTAAGTGCGGTCAGGCTTGTGTGCGTTGTTTGGCTTTCGAGAGTTTTTCGTCTCACTCGCACTGGTTGACTGATTTGCCACGAATAACCGTATAGTCTTGCGGTTCTTTTTTGGAATTTCGTTGACAACCACGTTGCTACTTCCTATGTGAAGGCATGGGTCGGGTATAGTCAGTCACAAAATATTTTTAAATACTGTTAATAACATCATGGACATATGGTCTAGCTACCGGCGCCACTTTTGTGCAACTATATTCTGCAAATTTAGTTTGCAGAATAAATACCAATAAATAAATAGTATAAAAATAAATTACAGGTATTTTAGTTTTTCAATTTTTTTAAACGCACTTTTTCCCAAAATTATTATTTTACATATTTAGTAAAGCATTAATTGTTTTATTAAAAACAAATTGAGATTGATTATTGAGGGGCATAGCTTTTGTTTTGTTTTCATTTCACAAAACCGGGGTATTAAGCATGATCTTGAAACAATCTCTGAACTGGGTCATGCGAATCACATCCAGTGATAAATGGTTGTGCGTAGACGTGATATAAATATTAAGGAATCGGAAGCTCTTGAAGTTCTTGACACTTTTCCAAAGTTATTGGTAATAAATCTGGAACTTTTAAATTGCTGACGGGATTTATCTAAAATCTATGTCATCTTTAGCTTGAGCACGAACGATGCTACAGTGGGCCGAAATTGTCAAAATAGATTCAAAAATACTTCTGAGGCTTTCAACTTTCTAAACTGTTATCCGACACTGAAGCAACGCAAGTAATAAATTTTTAAGTTACAATATTTCGGATTGTTTTTTTAAAGATAATTAAAATATATAAATTGTATAAATTTAAGTTAATGTAGCTTAAACGTTTCATACAAACGATTAATACTTTTGTTTGTTTTAAAAACAGGTTTCTTACTTATAGTTTAATATTAAATATATTAACTATTTATTAGTAAATATAAAAAGGCAATACATACAAATAAATCTTTTTAAATTTCTAATACAGCACAGCCTTGCTTAGGGGCACCTTTGCAAATTGTATTCTATATATTTATGTATTGTATTTTATAATTTTACTACATTTCGTAAATTGTTAATACATTTATATATAAAAATCATCTTGCCCAATCTTACGTCATGACATGATGATACTCGTAATGGAATAGTATTCGTGTTCAATTCACAACTTATTGTTTGAGATCTTTGTTACATGAATGTTGTTGCTGTAAATTCTATGTAAGCATTTGCTTAGAAACATGTGTAAGTGGAAATTGTCAACAACATTTAAACAACATACAACTCATACATTAGATTGTGAATTTTACAAATGTTGTTTGTCATATGGTCACGCTTGTCATGTATTTAATGCATCAAGAGTAGTTTTTCTCCATTTTTTTGTTGAAAACACTAAAATTACACTACACTTTTAAGGATGAACTTCGTTGGCAGTGACATGGCTGTAAAACTTGCACTTTCTGTGTGAACAAAAAAACTTGTTAAAGCAAAACTTAAAACTCTACAAAATTAAAAAAAAATCATTTCCTTTACTCTTATAAGTTTGAGCTGCCAAGAGGTTGTGTAGATGCTGTAAATGCTAGAAAATTTATGAAAAAGAGCTAGAAAGTGTATTTGAAACTAAACGAGTATTTTTTTAGTATAATTTTAAAAGCACGTAGCTTTTGCATCAGTGTTGTTAGCAGATGCTCTTAATGCAGTTTTTACAAGGAATTAAAGTTTTGCTTTTTTTAATAGCATTTTCAATCATGACAAGACGAGACTGTAAAAAGGAAATAAAACTCTCAAATTTGTTTTATATTTTTCAAGTAATACATCATGAATATGAACCCGATAGCATGGAACTCAATAGAGATAGAAGGGAAAATTTGCAACATAAAGGATAGTACAGGGTAAATTCTTTTAAGTTTTATTTTTATATTGTAAAAAAAGAGAAAATATCAAGAAAATAAAGTTTTGATTAAATAATTTTAGAGAATTTGAGGGATAATTTTATAACTGTGAGGGTATGAGGGTTCCATGTAGAGTTTCTAATTACAGGCAATAAGCTTTACGAAACCGCACAAAACATGTACATTAAAGACGTCAAATTACTCGCGTAAAGGAGCTCAACAGGTTTAACGTGTCATTAAGTACGATTTATAAAGCTATATCTTAATCAGATAGAGTCGGAAATCATCACGTAAAATACACATGCGATATTATTTGCTACACATATTTCCTAGTTTCCCTCTGGAAATTTGAATGTTCACATTGTGTAGTTCTGACTGTTCAGCGGGAAAAAGTATATTTTCTGAACACAAGTAATTTTTAAGCAGTCATTCTTCTCGACATTTCCTAAGTCAAGTTAACCTTTTGCCAGGTATTTAAAGTTCAGCTCTTAAAAAAGTTAAATGCTAAGCGCTCATTTTGCTTAAAATTTTCCACATGGACATGTGACACAATTTTAATTGCTGTAAATATCAATGGAAGAATAAATCAACAAAGACTTCTAAGTTTGGATAAAAATCTTTGCAAATTCGTATGTATCATATTTTAGATTGCAAAATTTTATGAAACACGAAGGAATTCTAATAGATTATTTCATTCGACGAATAAGGCCGGAAAAATTTAGCCATAGACCTCGCCCAACGTCTAACTATTTTAGAGGTTTGAATCATCAGTGAACCAAACATATTTTGCATGCCGATAATCTTGTTAGAAATGGCGAGCTTAGTAATCGATATAAATAAAATACAGAAAATTGGTTTCTTCATGACATATTTCTCAAGCTTTATTATATTGCTTTCAAATAATATTTTTACTTTCCCTTTGCCGCCACGAACATAAATATATTTTTTTTAACAAAGTTTTCATCTCTTGTTTTCTAACCTTTACGTTACACAGGTCAACACGATTTCTAAGGCTCGTATTTTCTTAGTTAATTCGGGTACATGTGATACTGAGCTCTAATGCCTATAAATCCCTTTTTTTGAATCGACTCTGTAGCTCGAGATTTTGCGTATATTATGTATTTTATTTTAGTTGTTATTTTTCTGTCTCTCTTTTGCCACTTCTTGTTAAGCAAACCGCGTGTTGTCGACTTAATGTTTATAGCGGCAGCGAGTAAACCAACGAACGAAGCATTACTTTTCGGAACGGATAATATTTTAGCAGTCTCATACAAGCGAATTCACAATAGATGGCCTCGAGAGATCAAGTGACTCTATTCGCTTGAATTTTGGTTATACAAATTTTTTTAATTATTTTGTTTGTTTTTGAGATTATTATGTAGTTGTCGGGATTAAGGTGGTATGGCATGTATCAATTGCACCTGGCAGTACTAGCCGCCGTGCAAGTAGTGCTGGCGATATAACTGTGGTGGCAGGTGCTGAACTGCTGCGACTCACATATGTGGCATGAATGGAGTTCCCCGTAGTATTTATACCAATAACCGCAGCCACAGCGCCAGTAGCTGTAACCAGATTTGTCTTGGTTTCATAGTTCCTGAGATATTCTAAAAGATTTATAAAAAAATTTGTTTTTAAATTACTTTTTTTAAAGACTCATTAAAATTTCAAACTAAAGAAAATTTTAAATTTTGTTCCTAATTGTGATAACTTAATATATTACAAATAAAATGAGCTTAAATTTGCTAAAATCAATTTATTAGTTTTTATAATTCAGTTAAAGATAAAAAAAAATTAGAACTGTGTAATGTGTGCTTTCCACTCAATTGTGAAGAAATTCAGAGTTTATGAAATGATTTTAAGAAATTTTAGTTCAAGTAAGAACAATCGTATGACTGGGCTGCCACAAATTCATTCTTCGCCAATCTGCGGCAATAAAATTTTGATAACATGGGACAATCATGTGACTGCAGTGTATTTGCTTGGGACAATATTATTATTGTGCATCAATTCAGCACAATAAAAATTGGGTATGAGTGGTGTATTTACGACAATCGTATGATCCTACTATTATAAACGGCTTAATGAATAAATGGATAATGAACGCCTGATTAATGTAAACAATTGAAAAGAAATAAAAATCCTGCAAAAGAAATAATTTAAATTTTGTATGGACAACAGAGAATTTGCAATGAAATTGTTCTTGGCAGGAATTTTCCACTTTTAATATAAAATCTGCACCAGAAATCTAATATTCATATCATAAAACTGCAGAGTAAAATACTTCAATAAATGATAAACCTGCACTGATAATAGTTTATATTTCAACGCTGAGCCGCCACTGTGTTCAAAAAATCTTTTAATCTTCTATTGAACTAATTATGTAATCAATATAAATAGACACCATAATAAACCGACGTATATTTAATGAAATTTGTATTTTAATTTTATTTCTTCATTTTTTGTTACTTTATCGCATTTGTAATACAAAATTTAACAAACTAATTTGCAGTCGCCACCTAACAATACGGCGTTCAATTAGAATATAAAAGCGCAGAACTCTCTTGATCAGCCGTTAAGGATAAACACATGTTGACTAAATGTAGCGAAAAAAATTTATTATGGAAAAAATGGTAGGAAATACTCAAATGTTGTGTGGAGCGGAACTACTCAACTCTGCGTTTCTAAGAAAAACACTTAACGGTTGCGTAACAGTTACGTCTTATGAACGCGACCATTCTCTAAAAACGGGCACTAAGAATAAAATTTAAAATTTTTTTCTGTTTAAACTTTATGGGTCTTAAAGATATTTTTGTTTTAAAATTTTGTTGAAAAAATTAATATATTTGATAAAACTTTCTGAATATTTCCGAAACTATGAGACTGTTAACAAATTAATTCAGACATTATTTATTAAAACAAAGTAATTTATAGGCATTTGAGCTCAGTACCAGTGTGTACAAATGGGCTACGAAACCTTAAACCTTACAAAAAAAAAATCATTTTGTTGATCTGTGTTATTAATTACTGTTTTTTATATCAGTCAACATTTTATTTATTTATTTCTAATGTTCTCTCAGTTCGCTGTCATGCTGCCATCTCTAACTGCTTCATCAAGGATAAAAATTCACATCAGCCAATAGAAGCATTGAATCAAATTAATTCATTTAATCCAATTTCTAGTCAGCTTTGTTTGTTGTTCGTTCATCCTTTGAAGAGATGCTCATGAAAAGTTCATTTATTTCGTTTTTTTCTATTATTGATGTTTTCTTAATAGATTTAAAAACAAAATTGTTTTATAATGTTCCTAAAATTTACCTTTTCATTTTCGTTTGTGTATTATTTTGTTATAAAAAATTTGTATGCTAAAAAACTAAATAAATAATCCAGGTTTTATTTAATACGAATTTATTGCAAATCTTTCCTAATAAATCTTTCCTAATAATTAAATAAAAAATGCATAAAATGGGATTTGGTAAAATTTAACACGTACTTTTTATTTACGTCCATTTTTCTTCAACTTTAACAATCCTTTAACCCTTAAATCATTTAAAGTGGAAAGATTGTATCTCCTTTTCCATTTCAAATAATTTGAATTCTACTTTTCAGCTGAAAATTTTATGGGTTGGACAAATTGCAAAGCAATGATAATGTTAACTATAAAGCAAATGGTATTTCCAAACTTGCTCTTCAATAGAATGACGATGTGAAAAGCACTGCTGTTACCACAAATCAGATTGAAAACTACAAATATTCTTTTAGAAATACCAAAAAAGGAATCTTGTTAACTTCTGTATCATTAAGGAACATTTTTAAAGAGAAAAAATGTTGTATTGAATGTTAGGAGAAATCGTAATTAAATCAAAAGACGTAAATGCCAAATATGTTTTGCCATAAGATTAATGAATGCGGTACATGAGATTTTTCAGTGCTAAGGCAGGGGTTTCCTCCTCATGAGATAGTTTAAAAAATACAACGAATTTTTTCATTTCACCTTTCCAATAGAACTTCAAATTTGATCTGTTGAGTTCTTTGTTAAAGATAAGACTTAAACCATTTAAGAGCAGAGTAACTAAAACACATAGTGATAATTTATGCAATAAAAGATTGTGGCTAACATTGTCGAAAGCCTTAGTGGACATTTTATTTGTGAAACCTTCATTTACAATAGTGGTGATGATCGATGATCGAATATGAATCATCTTATATATAAAATTCTTGTGTCACGGTGTTTGAACTCTTCCGAAACGGCTTGACTGATTTTTGTGTGTATTTGGTAGATAGTATAAGAATATGTCGTAAAGTATATTTCATATCGATTTTTAGTTTGTTAGCGGAGAGGCATGGCAAAATAAAATTTTAATATCATTTTTCAACGGATTTTTATAAAATTTGAAGCATATAATGCACGTCACTTGGACAAGACCGTAGAATTTTTTTTTTTGATAAACCACACCTACTTCTACGCCCATATATTTCATATATCTAAAATCCGTATATACCCTAATTTGTTCTATATAAAAGTTTTATTCTTATGTATATATATATGTATATATTTCCTTTAAACTTAATCTTTTACGCTCTAGAGCTCACCAAGTACACGTTTAATTGACCACTCTTTTTTCTATGACCACCTTACGGCCACTTTTGTAAAATTCATTCAGTCTTATTCACAAACGTTTCATTAGAGACTAATAAGCAAAAATTGTTAAAGTAGCATTCACAAACGTTTAATAGTACTATGAAGCTGCAATTACACACTAATAAACTCCAAAAAATTATTGTAGGCATCACCCTTCTTTATCTGTTGACATTTGTATTGTTAAAAGTAAAAAACAATTGTTAAATTTTGAAAGTGTGAAAAATAACTGTAAAATAAGTACATTTTTTATGAAGTAATTGGTGTCTGTGTTTTTGTTTTCTATTGTGGACACTCTTTCTTTTACCAACTCCTTCACCAAAGTCTAGTTAACATAAAAAAGTTCTATAAAATGTACGTACATATATACATATATGTATGTACATACATATGTACATATATAAGTATGTACATATTTATACACACGCAAACGCATAATTTTACCTGATCATTGATATATTGATAATTACCTTCTCTTCTTCCACTCAGTTGTCACCGCGTTTTCTTTAAATGATTTTTTCCATGTTTTTGCACATTGCAAACACCAAAAATTTTACAAATAAATTAGTGGTCTATAAAAAACTGTAACGTACTCGGTATTTGAATATTTTTGTAATATTTTATCAAAATATATTGTTGGCAATGCCATTTCAATATATATGTTTATTTTGATATTATAAGCAATATTCTATTAATCTAAATTGATTAAACAACCTTTGTAAAATTAAACGTTTGTGAATAAGGTTTCTTATTACTGGCTAAAGGTACTAAAACTGATTATTAACTAATGTGAGCATAATGTCTTCAATAACCATTTTTTTGTGATTAAGTATAACTCAAATTAGTATAACTCACAAAACTATGATTTGTTTGTATGTTCTGTATACAAAACTCTACTTCTCAACAGATTTAGCAGAAATTTGGAACATAATATACGTAACCTTGGCAAGGCTGTGAAATACAGTGAAGAATATTAAGAATCACTTTTTAGGATTTTATAAACAATTAGCAAGCTCAATATAACACAGAATATATCTTGATTTCACTCAAATTCGAAAAGAAATATATAAAATAAATCTAAATGAATCGCCATATCTGTTAGGCCTTGATTCATAAATGGTGCTTTGCACCGAGCATTATAACTTCTTACGGATTCATATAAATTATTCAAATATAAAAAACACTTTTATCTAGTGCCTCGATTGAAGCTGTTTTTTAACAAAATAGCAGCCTGTAATAATTTACATCTGAGTTTTGAAGAATGCAACAGTTAATTTTTTATAAAAAATATATGTTTATAAAAAAAGAAAATCCTACAAATAGGTAAAATTTGTTATGCTTTCTAAAAGCTGCACAAGTTTCATTAAAACCCTCGAGAGGTTTTTTGAATTACAGTGGTCACGGACATGTCAACTGTTAAAATGGCGAGCTATTGGAAATGAAACGTCTTATTCAAACATCTTGCAAATAAATTAATGCTTACGATAAAAATGTAAATGCCATATTTTCAAAATAGCCACAAACTTTAAAATTTTGGCAGTTTAAATTTGCTGGCAGGTCTATAAAATATTAATTGCGGTAATAAAACAAACAAACCACCGCAAATGATAATTTGGCAGCAGAGGCTCGATATGTTTATTTTATCTATGCGAAAATAAAAAAACAACTTAAATGGTCAGAATTTAAACTTGAATATCCTTCTGCATTATCTTGGCTGTGACCCATCGTGCAAGCGTAGTTAGATGCGAGAGATGTTTGTTCTTGATATACAGTTTCAGCATACTTGTATCTTAATTGATCTCATGAACTCGAAAAAAAAAACTTTATAAGAAAATTCTGTACATTCTTTATTAAATTCTTTTTGAATGAAACAGAAGTTTAGAAATTATGTTTAAACTTTGCTTACATGTATCTTATAAATATTTAATAATGTTTTTGTGATTAATGTTTGTTTAGTCGATTATATTCGCCAGTTTTTGTCAGTTTTTTTCTTACCCACAAGTAATGGTAGCCTGTCATGGAATTTTCTATATTCTGAGGAGTTCTTTTAACAAGAGATTTTAAGCAAATAGTTTTTTCTTTCAATATATTTCCACTCTTCGCTTGAGAAACTTTTCGTTTTTCGTTAAAATATAGATAAACAAAAAAACACACTTCGAAAAGCAAAAAAGTACAAAAAAACATTACTGTATGTGTTGGAATAAACTTTCAAAGTACTAATGGCTTTTTTATTGATTAATCATTTTGTACTTGAAATCCTTAAGGAGAGAAAAATTAAACAAACCACAAAATTGTGTTTAATAATTTATTAGTATTTAATAGCTGTTGCTTCAATGACATTGGAAATTTAAGTGCAGACATTATTTTCTTGTCACACAAGTAGTTAGAAGGTTTTTGTGTAAAACAAATTTAAAAAGAGCCGATAAAAAGTTTACTCAACACTCCCACTGATAAGTAAGTGTGGTGTCAAATCTTATTTGTTCCATTCTATTACAATTATTTTTTTTGACAGACCAATTACAAAATCGAGTTCCTTTGTTGGTTTAATTCCCCGGCAAGCTCACCTTTTTGGTGTGACTTGATCTTATGTATGAGCCGTTTATTTCGAAAGTCCACTCATAAAAAAAATTAGCTGCCCATTAATTTTGAGTTAAAATTTTTATTTAGTATTATTTTATTTAAAATTTACTTAAAAAAAGGACATTATTTTTTTAAGAAGGGACTTGCCCCGGTTTCAAAATGACACATTTAGTTATCTATCGGCCCAGACAGGTGTTGTCCTCTTAAATTTAAATCTAGACAATAGCGTCAGATATCGATTACAACAGAATCTTATTCTCCAAACTAAAACGATTCAATTAAACACACTCAAAAAACTCCTTTGAAATATGTTGGACGGTTTTGCAGATTATCGTAAACAAAGAGATGAACACTTGATTTTAATATAATACTCGTAATAAAACTAATAATATTTTACTAAATATATAAAATATTAATTTTGGCTAAAAGTGCCGATCAGCGTTGCCAGAAGCTTTGAGAAGAAAATCATCATATGCCGAAATAAAAACCATATTTTATGGCAAAAAATCATAATTTTTTTAATAAAAAATTTTATTTAAGACAAAAAATTTATAATTAAATAGTGCTGACCAACTATATCCCAGTCAATGTGTTATATTTTTGTCACTTAACAGAGGCCACAATAAATCAGCAACGGTTTTTTGTGGCCACTTTGGAGGAGCTCAATTTTCTCAGGAACTGCCCACACGATTTTTAGCCCGATTGGCTCATTTTGTTCCTTAAGATGTCTACTTTCATAATTATTGGGTTTCATTCCTTAAGTAAGCCAGCAACTATTGTGTCTGACCACATATTAAGCAAAGTATAATCATATGTTTTTACAAGTTTTAATTGAATTGAATTAAAAGGATGTCCGAATGTAGCACAAAATAGTCAAATGTATTCAAAATATACGTTCAACATCAGTCGATGCTACTGTATATGTTGTAATCTTGGTCAGCGTTTGAAGGGCAACATTTGGATTAAATACTTTAAGTTTTTCAATAAATATTTTATTCATAATATTTTGAAGTTTTTCTATTACGTCTTCTATGACGGATAAATTTGATTTTACTGTGGCAAATACATTCAAAATTATCTTTAATATATGATAGGTCTGTTTTTACCGATAAAGCCTTTGCATTATATATCGACTCTGCCTCATCATCAGAAAGCGCATTTAAAAAACTACAAACCAAACATTAATACCATATTTTGCAGGCTTTGAAATATGTATTGGGTAAATTTGATTCGTCCATGATATGCAATCAATTGTTCATCCACTGTTACTTCTTCACATTCCTTCTTATATCTGCGAATGTTTTGGTTCATTTGTTTCCAAATGATTGAGATTTTTGCTGCTTTATCTTCCAGTAGCCGAGCTGCTCCAGTACAATGGCTATCAAAACGAATATATCGAAAAATTTTCTCGGTAGTAGCATACAGCTTCTGAGCTCAGAGCAAAATAAAAAATAAAAAAATAAACGCAAATGTAATCAAGAAAAAATAAAGTTTCTTTACATACAAATCACATACTGCGATGGTCATTACTTTGGGACCTCGGAAATAATTATTTTAACATCATTAGCGTTTAAATCTGATTAAAACAAGATTTTAGGAAGCTACCAAAAAACTCAAACTCTTTTACTTACAATTTAAATTTTTATTCCCTAATGTAATCAAAATTACTACAAATGTAGACTTCCGAGCACATCATACAAGATAAAAAAAAGTAAACAAGAGGAATTAAAAAAATCTTAATGAAACTATTGTAATGTATCCTGAAAAAGAGCCATTTTTCTTTGATGAATCGCGGTTTGGCACACATTCAAAGCAAATATTTATTTATTTATCCATATTGTATACGAAAGCCATTTAACCAAAAGTGTGTATTACATGGGAATACATACATACATAAGCATTTGAATATGTATATTTTTTATGTCAAAATAAATAAATTCTTAGTTTGTTGTAAAACAAAAATTTATTTTTTTTATATTAGATACATAGATTAATTTTTATGTTTTATACAGGATGTCCGCAGGGAAGGTACACTACTTTCTTTGTTTATAATTTTTGATGAAATGAAAGAGAATGGATCTTATATTGATAAATGTTTTATTTAATGTCGGCAATTATGTATGGAATGCAATATCAGATAAATGGCCTCACAAATGCGAGCCCTTTGAGCACATTTTTCATTACATTCTCACACATTTCACGCGGTATTTCATTAATTCCATCACGAATATTTTGCTTGAGTTTGCTCATGCGTTTCTGGTTTGTTTGCATAAGCCTTGTTTTTTAGATATCCCCATAAAATGAAGTCCAGAGCAGCCAAATCAGGCGACCGTGGAAGCCAATTAACATCACCATTTCTTAAAATAACTTGTCAACTGAATCTTAAATGGAAACAAATGCAAATCCTTGTGCAAAATTGTGGCCAAAGTTATTCTTTGAACACCAACCTCCTCCGAGCACGGCGTCGAATTGAGGTTGATGAATTGTTTTGAATACTTTCTTGAGCAGCGGTGATGTTTTCAGCCAATCTTGCAGTACGTTGTGGTCCATGCTTGGGGCTATCACCTACAAACCCTCTTTCTTCGAAATCATTTACTACTCGATAAATAGTGAACAACACGATAGTGTTGGCGCGTTGTTTCTCCAAAAAATGTACGTAACTTTCTCATCGTCACAGTAATCGATGACTGATTTTGATAAAATGTTTTAACGATTAAAACATTTTGGTTTATCGAATATTTTTCTATAATAAATTTGCCACGTGTCTATTTTACGAGTGCCAAGTATGAACTGTCAAGACTAACGTCTACCAAAATGGTGGCAAAAGAAAGTAGTATACCTTCCCGGCGGACACCCTGCATAAAAAATATTAATAAGTATATGTATGTATTATGACACCTGAATGAAATTGCTAAAGTAAGCATGCAGGTTAAAAACATATATTTTTTACATAATTAAATGCATTTTTTAAAGTAAATTATTTTAAATATTTATTTATATAGCGCAGAAAAGTTATTAATTTTGTTGTTTTTTTGTTACTGTAGTCACTGTTATTTATGTAAAATCTGTTTATATGTTTCTTCCATATAAATGGAATTTTAAGTTTATTTTTCAATAAAAAAAAATATATTTAGTAAAAAATACCAAAATGCGGAAAAAGTAGTCTTTTGGCTGGTGTCCAGTAGCATTTCCACTTTTCAATTTTCCATCACTGCCACAACTGCTCGCCTATTGCAAGCCTTACACGTCGCCAATACAACTTGAGAAGGTGGTATACAACCTCAAGAAGAGTTTATTACTCTATAGTTTGTTTATTTTCGCGTTGACCATTGTGTGCGAACAGTGGCGGATTTAGGCATGCTTCCTCCCTAATAGATTTTGTATGAAAAATCAAAAACAAATTTCATTTTTATGTTTAGTGTATCAATTAAGACTTTTTAAAATTGGTTTTAAGCTATTTTAGTTATTCAAATTTATTCTTCGACACAAAAAAAACCCTGGGTTCATTCTATCTTTCCGGGGTCCCATTTTTTAACGTGGTCAACATTTTTTAAGCATTCGGAATTAAGATTTGACTAACCTTGTGAGAACTACGCATTCTTATTTTAAAATTAAATTTTTTACCTGGCGATAAAAATGTACAAATTTTAAAAATGCAAATAAAATGTTCGTTTTTATTAAAATCAATGAATTTTTAAAGTAGGGAAAAATGTAGGGATTTTTTTTTGTGTAGGGAAAAAGGGGATTTTTTTCGAAATATGTAGGGATTTTGTTAAATTTCTGCTGGCATCTAAGTTTGTTTCTTTGAACCATACCATTTATATTTTAAAAGAGTTTTTCAGCGACTTCGTAAAAGACCATTACGCAAAAAAAAAAATAAGAATTTCTGACTTTTTTCAAGTTTATCTACGTTTATCTATAACGTCAATATTAATTTTTTCATTTGTATATACGAATTTATATATAATTTTTGTATTTTTTTGTTATTCTTTTATGTTTTAAGTTATAAGCTTCTAACACAATAATGTGAGAAATAAAAACATCAAATAATTTTAAGACCATAATATTCATTAGGTATGTATGTATGTGTTCATTTATGTATGTATTTTGTTGTTGGCGGAAATGATGTGTTCATTTATGTATGTATTTTGTTGTTGGCGGAAATATTTGTTTTCGCATTCGTTTTGTTGAATATTTAAAAACTTGTGTCCTACTACTACCAACACATATCAAATAGTACACAAAATCTAACAAACAACTTTAATTAATTAAATTTAAACATTTTTTGCCCAACAATTACATATTTTCTTATCGTTTTTTTTTTTTTGTTAAAAAAGAAAACCTTCAAGATGTACAAACAAAGTGAACAATTACAAAAAATTTCCAGTTAAATTTTAGTTGAAAAAATCTCTTTCATTTTCAAAACAATATATTTTCTAGCATAAAATTCAATTAAGAAATTACTGTCTTTGTGTTCGCACGAAAAACATTATAAATTAACTTAATTAACAATTGTTTGCCAATAAAATTGACATAAAAAAATTAAAAGAAAAAAGAAAAAATAATAAATTTAACTTGAGACAGCAAAATATTTATTTTAAGTCATAAATAAGAAGCGAAAAAATAAATATAACAGATTTAGGAAACTGCGAGCCAAATTCCATTTGTAAGTATTTCTACACCTTTCGTTACAGAGTTAGCAGAAGCTTCCATAGTGGCAGCTATTTACTTTCTGTTTTTACAGATACGAGTACAACAACTTAAATTTGCTTAGATTGCAAAACCAACAACCCCTTCAACTTGGCATACTTTCAGAGTTTTAGCTTAAATCGCAGTAAATTGAAATTTTTAGGAAAAACACAAGTCCTTACAGAAGAATAACAAACAATATACGAGTACATAATGATAAAATTTTAAAAATCCTTTATCATCAAAATATTTATTTATTTATGTATTTAGTTTTTCTTTTTCTTTTTTATATTTATTTATTTGTTTATTTATTTATTTTTGGTAGCTTTGAGCCACGATGTCTAAAGTAACCAGACATTTCGAGCGGCAAGATATTTGTCATTTATCAAATGGTGAAATGAAATAAATGTAAGGAAAGTGCTGAAAAGTAAAATACAATCAACGCTGAATAAACTTAAAAACAACTGACTGTGCAGTCAGATAAATACAACTAAAAACAACACAAGCTGGCAAATAGACAAAACAAAAATAAATACAACATCGATTTGTTTAATAAATTTTAAACGTGCTGCCAAGTAAATATAATAATCAATATTGTGCACAACTACAAACTCAGCAAGTTTTGTGAAAGCAAATGAATTACACACACAGTCAGAAAAAGTAAATTCCTACTAAAGTGAAAACAAAAACGTACTCAGCTTGAAAAAAGAAAAAACTCTGAAAACTTACGTATTCAGTGATATTCTGAAACAATAAACAACTTCCGGCACACTTCTAGGAGCAACAAATAAATTTTTGCTTTATTTGTTAAAAAACTTGCAAGTGATTCTAAAGCTAAAAATACAAATCGAACTTGTTCTCTTTCGTATAAATATATTAACAAATCTTTTGATTTATTTCTTACGTCCGACGCTTTCGTCCTTACTCTACAATTGAATATTAAGTAAATACCTACCACAAAATACAAAAACAAAAAACATTCTAAATAAACAACTTAAAACTTATTAGCTCGCCTTTGTTTACAAAGTACATATAGAAAAAGCTCTGTCTCATTTCTATGCAAAAGCAAATTAAACAAACATACATGGACATTTTGTTTATTTTTCAACATCAAACTGAGACATACGTGTGCAATAAGTGTGCATGGGTTAGTAGCAACTTTAAACGCTTATAGCTCACTAAATATCGAACCGATTTAAATAATATTAAGATTATAATTATATTAAATAACTGTAAAAACATATAAATTTTTCCAAAATCTATTCAGTATTACGGACATAAAAGGGGTATGAAAAAACTTGTTTGCGTACTAATAATTTAGATATTTAAGATAATATTTTTTTAAACGTTGGGAGAATTTTTTAAAGTTTATGTATTTCTATTTGCCCTGCTCAATATTATGCCTCATCAGGTGTGATAATGTCGGATACACGTCATATGCGTACCCGAACTTCGATACTTTTTTATTGAATAGAAACTATTTAAATTTCGTTGATTTATTTATTTAATAAAAGCAAAATAATTTTGACAACTTTGTACTTTTTATACTCAAGTATTTTACATAATTGCATTTTTCGTATCTTTGATGTGTTTGTATGATTCATACGGTCATAAGTTATATTGTCATAATGTGTTAATATTTTACAATAGTTTTAATAAATTTTTGTTGTGCTTCAAACAAAAGAGTCATAAAATAATAAGACTTTTTGAACTCGAATAGAAATTTGAGAGAAGTGTGAGAGAAATTAGATACTACTTGTTCTTCGTCATCATATTTTCTTGTTTTATTATTTTAAAATCTGTATATGATTTTATGACTACCATTTGCATCTCCCGATTTTGTTTATCATATACGACAAATTTATAGAAAGCCCGGCGTTCCACAAACATATCACCGAATGCCGAACATCAACCGAACAAGGTGGTAGCCGATTTCCTACACATTTCCCAAACATTCGGTTGAGTTTCACTAATATTATTGCGGAATTTGCACTACGGCGTATAAGTAATATTTAATGTCATTTGTGCAACACTTATACGCAGCTCCGAGCTCAGTGGCGAGCTAAAAGAGGCTAAAAAGATTTTATTTATAATTTAAGGTTTTATTTATTTTAAATAAAAAATGCATAAAACATGTTGAACGTTCTAAAAAAAAGCACTTCAAGTACATAAACAAAAAAAAAATAAAACGACTAAAAGTCTATATATTTTTAAATTCATATATGTAAGTCAATATAGAAAATAAATATTAGGTATTTGACTTCATTTCAGTATCAGATCAAAAATATAATAGAATATTTGTATTTAGGCATGATTTAATAAATATTGTATCATTATTTAAATAAATTCAAGTAGTATAGCTGCCATAAGACAAAATATTGTATAACGTCATAAGCGAATAGTCGGCTGTCATTTAAACTTTATTCGAGTGGTAAAATTTAATAAAAGATAATTTTTTTACAACTCTAAATTTGTGTTCATCCTCATCAATTTTGGAAGAGTTTATTCTTTGTGGACTAAGACTCGCTTATTTAGATCATGGTGCTTTTTGCATTTACAGCTATACAAAAACAAATCGACATACATACATAAGGGTATTTTTTATACATAAATGTACATACATACATTTGTAGCTGTTTGCATGTAATAGGCATATGCATCTATCATACATACATATTTATATATATTTTGCAACTAAAGAGGAGAAAAATTGTCGTCCATTTGTACCTGTATTGGCCGATTGGCTGTTTATTCATTTGCGCAAGCTTCATCTTACTTTCCTGTGACTGGAAGGTGCTGTTGTCTGTTTTGTTGGTGGTATTTATTTGGCGGCAGTTTATGTTCAGGTCTTATTTACCTTTGCATTAACATCTTTTTTAGCCGATATTTTTTGCAACTAAGCCACAATTCCTTACATTCTTTTGTGTTATACTTCTACTGGCTAAGCAATTGAAGTATATGTTACATTGTAACCTTCATTATTTCGTTTAAACTGGGAAATCTATAAGAAACTTAGAAATCAAACTAAAGGTAAAATTAGAAAATTCAGAAAAATTTTCAGCTGTCGTTTATTCAGGTCGTGTGATACCAGGCAAATTTGGCACAACCCTCGCAACTCTGGTGTAATAGAGGTTCGTCCAACTTTGTCTGACGTTAATATTAATGATGTTAATAATAAGTTTATCAGTAATCAACTAAATACTCCTGATGAGAAACCGAATTGCGATCAGTTCATAAATAGCGTAGAATGCCTTACATTTTCTAATATCTCTGAATTGGAGCTCTCTATTGCGTCTAGTAAGATCAAAACGGCTTCTGCTGGTGCTGATGGCATACCTGCTAAGCTCTTAAAAATAGTCTATCCTTTTATCAGTAGACATCTCTTTTATTTTTTTAACAATATTCTAACTACGTCGCGATTTCCCGGGGACTGAGAAATAGCGCGAAGAATAAAGCAGTTGCATATCGACAAGCTTCGGCCCATCAGTATTCTACCTTCCTTGTCTAAAGCAATGGAAAATATTATGAAGGTACTAATTACGAAGCTGATCGATGATAGGAATTTTCTAAGTGAATGACAATATGGCTTTAGGCAAGGGCGTAATACGAGGTTTAATTTAAGTAAGATTGGTGTTCTCGTGTCAATTGGCCTCTCGAAGGCCTTTGAACAAGTCAAGCACTCATTGCTTGTTTCTAAACTTAACAGGATATATTGTTTTTCTTTATCTGCTTGTCGCTTAGTATGGTCCTACCTTTGCGATCGGAGACAATTTGTCACCATTAACGGTTCTACGTCTGAATTGAAACAGGTTATTTCTGGTGTGCTTCAAGGGTCTGTGCTAGGACCTGTCTTGTTTACACTGTTTCTAAATGACCTATTTGATGCACTTTCATTTTGTAAACCATATGCTTTTGCTGATGATATACAATTGTTTTGGTCTGGAGAGCTCCAATTTGCGGATTCTTTTCAGGCCACCATTAATTATGACTTGGATATTCTAAATAATTTGATGTCTCTAAACATGCTGCGGGTTAACCCGGATAAAACTAAGGTTATTGTTTTTAATTCAAACAGATTTGATAGCATTGTCCTCGATTTAAAAATTTGTGATCTATCTACTGAATTTGTGAAACATTTGAAATGTTTAGGTATTATTATTGATGACAGATTATCATTTGAACCCCATATTAATAACGTTTGCTCTAAGATTTGTTTCCTCCTACGCAGATTGTATAATGGGAATCTTCTCTTGCCTTTTGTAATGTGTATGCGTACGAGTGCACAAACACTCAAATGAAAGTTAAAAGTATTCCATCAGTGAATTGCACAAGCACTGAAGCACTGGTGACAGCCAAGAGCCAGTATGTATTTGTTTTTGTGATGTGAAATATTACACATTTTGTGCTAAGAGTCAAAAAATTTTATTTTAATTCAAGAGTTTTAAAGATTCATATAATATTGTTAAATAAAAAATCATTTTGTACACATTTACAAAATTCATTCCTATATTTACATCGCCTACATTTGAAAATTCAGACACAGAACAAGTAAACAAGAATTATTTTCTACAGAAAAAACCCACACAGAACGGCAACAAAAAGTAAAAACTAATGAGGCCTTTAAAGTAAAAAAAGTCGCATATGAGTGTCTTAACTTAAAATTCTCCATGTTTGCAAACAATCAGGCTCTTTGGTCAAACTTAATCGTTTTTACAACAAAAATTGATAAAATCTTCCATTTTTAAAAACAAAGTTAAAATAAAACGAGAAGTAACTTGAAGCGTACATAAATATTTTATGAATAAAATAATAATGCAATTTTAAATTGCCCATTGAAATTACTTCTCTGGATCATTTTAGCATAATATTTTCTGTCAACACTGACAACGAGCATGCAGGTTTGTTTATTAATTGATATAGAACTTTGAACTGGCAACACTGCTTTGTTTGACAAGCGATTTGACAGCTGGTGTCTGTTTTGTGGTTAGTTTGGTTTGACGTTTGATAATAAATAGATTTACGGTAGACCAACGCTTAAAAATTGTTTTAATTTGAAAAATAAAAAAAAACATCTTGGAAAAAGAATCCCCAAAATATATAAAATTTCACTTAATTTTTTTAAGTTGGTCATTATCATGTGATTTGATTCCCCTAGACTATTTTTGTGAGGATACGTGATGTCTTTCATGTATATGGACAAGTCAGAAGAACTCTTTTTTTATACGCATGAAATAAAATTACAATCGCATATTACACAGTGCAACAAGAAAAACCTGTTTCAACAATTCCAATGGGAAATGAAAGTAGACCATTAAGAAAACAGAATTGCCAAATTTAAAAACCCTTTGTCATTTTTGTTAAGTTATTGGTGAACTTTCATTTCTCATTGGAGTTATTGAGGCTGGCGGCGATGACCTGAAATTTGTTGCTCAGTGTTACAAGTGCATATTTCAGTTTAACTATATTTAAAAATTCAATGTATTGGTCGATGGGTCGGATTTTTAAAAATGACGGCGCACTGTGGCTGAAAATCGTTTTTCATTGGCCAAAAGTCAAATTTTTTTTTGTCACCGATTTTTAAAATTTTTACGCCCTTTTGCAGCTAATATATCCAGATTAAGGTAGCCAAAAAATTAGGTTAAACTATTGATAATTGTGAGCGTGGCATGCTGTCAAACTCAACGGTTTTTTGTAATTTCTGAAAAAGGTGTTTTTCTGTTGTTTTTTATCAAAAATAAATGATTACTACTCGCAAGCTATCATCGATAATGGCCTGCGGTCTTTTTTATAATGTTGGTAGGATTATAGTCTTTAGTTTTTGTAAGTGGTCAGAGCTCTAGCGTTTAATATTAAGGGCGTTACGGAATATTTATGAAACTACTATATTTTTCTCAAATTTAAACTTTAGTAGAATAGAACTTCTAGGGAACAAAAGGGAACAAGAAATGTATACCACCCGGAGAAAGGTGAAAGTGTCCTCTTTACCGCTATATATACTTTTGCACCCGTGACGAGCCGTGTGTAGAACACTTTTTTCATTTTAATGAAATTACTCCAAAGTACTCGTATACAATGGTGTATATAATTTTCACTTTTTTGCCTAAAAGTTTATGTTTTTTACTTTAGACTACGTAAAACTAAAAAAATTTAATATAATACCTGCGAAAGGGTTTAATGGCTTTGTTTTGATCAGCCAAAAATTGGTAATAAAATTATCACAAATTATCACAAAATTCTACAGTAAACATATGATCTGTTTCTAAATTTACCTGTTATCAAATGTTAGGGTCAACCAAAGTCATAAACAATTTTATAACAATAATCGGGACATTAAACCACTAAAAATAAAAAACAACCCAACAACAACAACAAATATTGGCGAGATACTAATCAGTTTTACCTGATATTAAGGTCTGGACAACATGTGCAGTTTTGTTCAATTTAAGCACTACCTGCTATGAAACTAAAGATCAATGTGTGAATAACATGTATCTAAAAATGTATAAAACTACGGATTCGATAAGGGATTACTCAGTAATAAGTTAATCCTTTAAGTGTACGGCTAAAACATAACAGACGCAAATAAAAATATTCAGAAAAATATGGGGAGCTTCAGTTATAAAGAACTGGCCGAAGAGTATATTGGAATTAAAAACCAGGAAGATGTTCTTAATTACGTTAAAATAAAATTAATCTTAAATTCGTGTAGCACCGAAATGCAAGAGCAATTATCTAATTTCGTCAAAGCACTAAAAACGCTACCAAGAAGTTAGCTACAGTAAACAAAACTTTTATATAAAAAGTGCAAACTGGTTAGAGGGCCAACTTACTGTCGCTGCAGAAACAGTAAAGCAAGATAAGGCTGGAAGACCACGCAAATCATTGGACAACTGCAGCGATAGATCTAAGAGGCGGAAACTTAAAGATATTAACGATGCAATTGGTTGTACAAATATAAAAGAATCTTTCGTACATCAATTACAATCACAGAACCAATTAACAAAAGTGGATGAAATAACAAGAGTGGATCTAAACCTTATTTTCAGATTTAAAATAATCCTAGAAGTACTTGCGTGCAATGAAGAAATTGACTCTAGAAAATTTGGAGATTATGCAAAGGAAACTGCAAAAATATATACAACCAACTACCCATGGAGAAATATGTCTGCAACAGTTCACAAAACTCTTTATAATGGAGAAGATGTCATTAAATATCATTTGGTGCTACTTGGAGATCTATCAGAGGAGGCTCAGGAAAAAAGGAACAAGGATTACATATTTTATAGAGAGCACACAACAAATGAAGATCTGTTTAATATATTATTGGCAACGTCAGATCCGTTCATCTCCAGTATTCGAAATCAATGGAAAGTGGAACATCGGGATTTAGATGAAGAAGCCGAAAAACTACTAAAGAACAGAGATAGCACAGAACAAAATATGGAATATTTGCAATCAATATTTGAGTCAAATGAATAATAATTATAACTGCCTTTCATTGTTATTTAAGTACGAAAAACATAGTATTAGTAAAAAACTATAATAAACAGAACCTACCATTGTTACAAATGCTATTAAAATTGATTGAAGTTTTATTTTTAAAATGTTTTTAAAATTATCAAATTTGACAGCAAAAAATAATAAATATTTCTGTAGTAATAGTAATATTTTTAGATAATATTATTAACGTGTTTTTTTAAGTGTAACTATTCTTTGAGTGTAAACAAATTTGCAAATTTGTCAGCAAAAAATTTTCAATTTTTCTGTAATAGCAAAATCTCCAGTTGATTTTACTATTTTTTTCAGTGTAAAATTTTTTTTAAGTGTAACATTAAAAAAATTCCATTATTACAAAAAATATTTATAATTATTATTAATTTCCAAATATTCAATTTTTTAATAAATAAAAAAATAATAAACCCATATTTCACTCTAAAAGTAAAAAAAATTCAAAAGTTCAACTTTGACCTAGAATTCCTTAAAAAGTCCTCAATCAATTTTAATGTAATTTAAACTGAGTCAAGCTGAACTAAATATCTATCCAATAAAATAAACATTACTTCAATATTTTGATCGGTTCAAAAGTTACAGAATTTTGGCCAATGAAAAACGATTTTCAGCCACTGTGCGGCGGTGGCTTACTTTGTTTTGTGATACCAAGCTTATAATTTGCTGCGTGTCAAAAATTCTAAGGCTAGTGAAATTTCATGTACCTCAGCAGTGTTATAAATTTACATACCAGAGTACTTTGCTACTTGGCACACCATTAGTAAGAGAAAAGACTTCATATATAATATAAAGCTTAATAGAGTGTTAAGTAAAACATAATTATATTGTTCCTTCTTCATTTATTAATAAACTTCAAACGCATTTCGTTGAATGATTTGGCATAAAATTCCAGGGAATAAAAAACACAATTTAATTCAAACACTTTCTATGTTTAACAACCGAAATGCTTAAGTCATGATGAAATTTACATATTCGTTGTTGCTAAATATAATATATTTCTGAGGCAATATACGTTTTGCCAGCGAAGGTTTTTAGCTTTAACTTTAAAAGATAACAAGGTCAGTGTTTAGTATTGTTGGCAACATTTAATTAAAAAAATTATTATTCTTTTTGTAACGTTAAAGATATATGGTTGTTAATCTTTATCCTTATTATATTCTTGTCAAAAAAAAATTCTGTTACACACTTGTTTTGTATGTACTTCTGTGTTTTCTTTTTGTACAGGATTCGATTTTAAAAAGCATGATTTGAAGAATATATATGTATATTTTTATTAAGAAGCATAATGGCTTCATTAACGCCGCCAATAAACACATAAAATATAAAGAAAATCAAGAAAGTGATGTGTCTATCAGAATACTGTAGCATTCAACTAACAAGATTCTATTCACATTATTGGAGATACGAATGAAAGTAGTTTTAAGCAGCATTTGTATGCACAACAGCTGGTCTTATGATCGCAGGAGGGTCGGTTCGTTGATTGTTGCTTCTCTAATATTACCACAATAAAATATTAAAAGTTTGCATATTGTTTGGTATCAAACGCAATTTTCAAATATATTTGTATATTTTTTTCTTTTAAATATTGGCCAGCTGGTTTTGCTATTCAAATAAAATATTGCTAATGTCAAAAAAAAGCAATGTCAACGAACTAGATTAGAGAAAGATTTCAAATCAAATGTACTAGATTTCGAGGTAATATAAATGCACTATTAAGTATTAATCAAACCAAAAAAAATTTTCTCTTAAGTAAAAACAAAAATTGGAAAGAAAAATGGTACATGAGATAAAAACAACGTGTCGCAATGAGTTAATTTAGCGTTAATTGGTGATGGTAACATTTGAATATTAATCGTGGTGTAGTTGTGTTTTCTTTAAAAACAATTACTAATATCTACCACAATACAAATATATAAAAATTTTAAATAACATTCAACCGAACACTGATGATGGGAGTGCAGCGGCTCCCGAAAATAACAAGTCGATTTTAAATTTTCGTATCTTAGAGAATTTTCGTATCAAATATATATTAGAATAATAAAATAATTATTAAGAGCGACTTGCCCATTAATGTCATGCTGCCACGACGAAAAAGCTTCAAAAACCGATTGTTACAAATCTGTTGTTAAACCCAAAATTATTAAGATTTGTACTGTAATTTTATTTAATCTCTTTCAGTTCCCTATTAATTATGTTTAAATAAATTAATTAACAAAAACTTTTTTGTGCTTTTTTAATTTGTATATTCTCTGAAAGTTTGAGATTATGAAAATTTCCAAAAAAAATAATAGTTATGGGAAAACCCGAAAAGAATACTTTTAAATAAAAATTAAATCGTTATTGCCGTGTGATTTTCACTTATATTTCTATGGGGCCAAACTACAAGCATGGAATTTCAAATGAAAAAGTTTTTCAAAATCGCTTTACTACTGGAAGAGTTATGTGAGAATCAAAATTATGAGACCAAACTGGAAGACAAAAAAAAGTTATTTTAAAAATCGTTTCCGAAATGACTTGTATTGACATAAAAAAAATACAAACAAATTGATAAACTCATTTGAAATCGGTTAAAAATTATGAGCACTCGCGCATGGAAAACTTTTTTAAGATGGATTCTTTGGTGCAACCTTAACTATTTCTCAAAATTTAACTGTTTCTCAAAACTTCTTTTCCGAACAATTAATTGCAGAGAGACAATTGCTTTAAATAAACAAAAAGTTACACTTACAAAGTCTGTAGTCGAAGTATTGCAATAATCGGTGGTTGCACAATTATAGCTCGCACTGTACTATTTTTATATAATGTTCAGAGGGGAAATTTCTGGGGTTCCGGGAAATTTCAGTTTATTTCCCAATTTCGAGATAAAAGCAATTCAAAACCGAATTTAATTTTTTTCTATAAATATTTATATACGACAATTGTGAATCTTCTAAAAACTGTGTACCACCTCATCATTCGAGATAAAAAATTGCAACATGTAAATACAGAACTACGGAACATATATACAGTCGAATATGATGTTCACAATATCATATGCCGGTACAATACTGAAAATATAAATACTCGTATATGATATTCTCAGAGTAATTTTAAGTTTATGTTTACTTCGTGTTGTCGATATTTTATACAGTCAGTGGTTAAATAGTACGGGCGCCAGATTGCACAAATTTAGTTCATCGTCACATCGATAAAAAATTATTCACTAAAGTGAGGTACACACCATCGAACATGAGTGACTGTTTTGCTCAAATTTCGGCTTGATCGACAGTGTGAACACAAATTTCGTCAGTCAACAGTCAACCACATAAATTTTTACGGTTGAGTGACAGTCAACTGCCATATAGGTTTTTGACTGATAGTGTGTACCAAAAAGAATCAGTCAAAAGATATTTTTGTACCATAAACTACAAACTAGGAAGCGCAAAATAATTTTTTAATCAATTTATATATTTCTTTAATGAAATGCAATCTTATGTGAGATGTGAATTTCATATAATAATTCATTATAAAATTTCTTTTTATTGCTAAAATAAAGGTGATTCACTATTCTATATAATCATACGATCGGACAAATATGGCATGTGTGCTATAGAAGTATGGTAGTGTGGACTAAAAATGCTACTGTCTTATGAAAATTTTCAGAAAATTATAGTTTTCGTGCGATCAGAGTAGTATTTATTGTTAAACAGCGCCAATGATGATAATATTTGAACGTTTTCTTCACATTTTATATTCACTTTTTCTATTTTTAAAACAACGCAAGCAAAGTATTTTTTTATAATAATGGATTTCTATATACACAAAACAATAAAGAGATGTTTGTGCATCATTATTGTTGAATAGTGTGGCACTTAAAACACCATTTCGAAGCGATTTTTTAAAGTCGGTCAGACATGTAAAATTTTCCTGTGAATGAATCGTGCGATCGTGTAGGATAGTGAATCAGGACCTTAATGCGCATCCTCTTTTCATATTTTTCATGTTTACGGTGTCTAATTTTTTTCTTGAATGACGGTTTGAATGTCGAACATGATCGATAGTCTGAACAGTCAACACTATTATTCAAAACTGATGAATTTTTGACTGTTACTCAAGTTCGATAATGTGTACTCCACTTTATAATTAAAAAAAATTAAATCGTTTACGCAAGGCGTATTCACCAGATGGCAGTATTAAGGCAGCTGATTACTTTCTCTTGTTTATGCTTTCTACATTAAATGTCAAAAAAAGGTGCATTTATATTTTTCTGTATTTGTTTTCTGTAGATGTTTTTGACAGACAAACGCCTGTTATTCCTGTATTGTAGTAATGGCTGTACTAATAATCTCACCTGTTTAATAGGTCTTGCATATATGTACACAATTGACAAAAGTCTCTCTATAACTAAATATTTAACTAAATAATAAAAATAATCCAAATAAATATGTATATAATTTTTTTTCTTAAATAAATGTTTTGAATATATATTTACAATCTAGTGACAATATTGTGGCTTTATTTTATTTTTGTAAATCTAGACCATAAATGAAAATGTTCTTTATTGTAACAATTTTGAAAACAAGAGTTGGAGGGAGGTAATTAGTTTTCAGTACTTTGAGTACATTGCAAATTTGATCAAAAGAGTCCTGTGCTGATGTTAATTGTGTTCTCAAACCATCACACAAACATACGCTTGTATTTTACTTCAATGCAATTTCATTATATTTACTACAAAAAGATATTACTCTTTTACACTAGTCTACGGAAATTTATATTATTAATAATTGAAGATATTTGTGTTCACTTTTTTGTCTTCTTTGGAAAATTTCTATAAATTATATCCAGGTATTATATTTTTATCTTTAGTTTAGCACATACGATTCTATTTACACTTTGTTTTTTAAAAATGGTATCAAAATTTAAAACAACTACAGAATACGAAAAGTTATTTATGTTTTCATTATAAATTTGACATTACAATTTTATTTCATTTTCTTAAAACAGTCAGTCAGTTGATTTTGCTTGTTTGTTTTATGTTTTTATAAAAATTAATTTTTTGTAGGATAGTTTTTAGGACTTGAATGCATATTTTTGTTTGTTTTTAATTTAACATGAACGTTTAATCTGTTGTATTTGTGGCTATTTGTTGTTGTTGTTTTTTTATTTATAATTCAATAAGATTTTAAGTTAACATGACTTTTTGCTTTAAAACCAACTTTTTTTTTACTTTTTTCTCCCAGTTTAGGATTCAATTACACCAATTGGTTTCGGGTTGTGTATTCTTTTTCCCCATAATTAATAATTTTAAATGCACTTAGAATTGTATTTAATTTTACACGACGACACAAGGTGAAGTTAAGTTAATGGGGCAGTCACCATTGAAATTGTGTCTGTCAGTTCGGTCCCGTTGTGATACCCTAGAGCGATTGAGACAAGAAATTACATCTGCCCCGCCGAATCAGAGCCGAGTATCTTGCTCCTTACGCTTATTAGCGCAGGGCATTGACAACGAAGATGAAACACAGTCTCCTCTTCCTCTTCATCGTTACAACTCCTGAATAGTCGTTGTAACTAAGACCAATTTTCCTAGCATGTGTTCCTATGATCCAGTGCCCAGTTAGCACTGCTACTAATAGTCGCATCCGACCTTTCTTGAATTTGAGTAGATCACATGTCTTGCTCAGGTCGTAGTGGGGCCACGTTGACCTATCCACTTGGCAGGTACCTTCGTGTTCCCACCTGTGTTGAGCAAGTCGATACGATTCGCGCTGAATCAACAACATACATTGTGATAGAGGAATGCAATATAAATCTTGAATGTCTCGCTATTGCATCAAGAGATACCCGGCATTCAACAAGTGCGAGGGATGTAGAGTAGACACCATATATGGCGGCGATTGCCACCTTACTATCAGTAAATACATAGATATCCGTAGAAATCCTATAATATCTACGTCATCTTGCCACCCGCGTGATTTCAGCTTGCAGGACACTACCTTAACCGATCCTTCAAGGGGATAGGGTGTGACCCGCTGTTCTCTAGCAGAAACAAGTGTGTGAAATAGCGCACCAAAGTAAGGTTTTGGTGTACAGTAATCAATGAAACCATGGATACTCCGATGTTGTAAGAGAATCCTGGCATGCCCACAGTCAGTTATCTTCCAATGGCAGGCAGTGTTCAATCTGATCGCCGAGTTGTCTGGTCAATATGTCCACCGGACGCCAGTTCATCATATTGAAGAGTGCTTTCGTCGGGGTGGATCTCAACGCCCCTGTAATAAGGATTGCTGCTAGCGTAAGTACTTTTTCAAGTGTTCTGTCTTGAGAGTTTGTCTCTAGAGCATCCCACTAAACTAGTACACCATAAAATATAATGGGCTTGACTACTTCATCAAAGATCCCGTTGATACCCCTGGGGTTTATACCCCAGTTGTGACCGACCGCTCTTTCACATCCGTTTATAGCTACGAGTGCCTTTTCCGCTCTGGACTGGATATTTAGTGTACTTCGAGACTTTTAAAGTTGTCCCGTTGAGTTTAGGTGGCACAAAGCTTTCGTCCTTGTACCACCTAGTGAAAAGTACCAATTCAGTTTTCGCTGAAATGACACTCCAGTTGCTAAGGAGGGCCAGTGCGGATTCAATACATTGGGATATCGTCCCCAAGTGCTTGCCAGACGACATAAAGAATGCTTTAGTTTTTCAAACTGTGACCGTGAAATTTTTACCATATATTTAGTGAATTTTAATAACACTGTACAACACAAAAAAATTACAAGGTCGGGCATATAAATTTTTGTAGAGGAAAATAAAAAAAAGACACGTGTATCGGCGTTTTGAAAGTTTATATCTAAAGTTCATTTGGGGGAGGGCTTAAAGTTTCCCAGCTCTGGCACATTCTTATTGTTAATCGGCATAAGAAGCCATGTGACCCTTACATTTTAGGTTTAAAATGTGTTCAGCAAATTTATATAAAATGTTACGGACATTTCTGACTTTCTGGTTGAATTTCCCGTTTTGGTGTATTCAGGTAAAATATCACGGATATTTTTGGGGAACAAACTCCCCAAAAAACAAAAACTCCTTGATGCTAAAAAAACAAAGACATAAAGATTAAAAGAAATAGTTCCAGAACAGTAAAAGCGTTCACCGTTTTTAAAAATATTCTAAGCTTTACTCGACACCAGAGTGTTATTCGGGTGAGAAAGAACTTTGTTTTTGATGTTATAAATCTTCTTTCAATTAGAATTGCAATATTTAGCAGCAGTTTCTTTCCATTCAGAAAAAAGAAAATTGCTCAAATAAATCTCTATTTGTAAGAAGCTTGTATAAACTTTTTATAGCCTAATAAAAATAAATGCAGTAAGCATTTACTCGGTGGAGGAGGGTGGCAAAGACTAGAGAAGAATTATGCGAATTTAATTAAATTTTATGCAAATGAATCTAGAGCTAAGAAGCTTTTCTGTTTTACTTTTGCCTTTAAGTGTACATACATATGTGAACCGTGAACAGAGTTTTATTTTTTATGTAGCTGCTACAATTTGCAAACAACATTATTTGTGATGTAGTAAATCGTAAAAAAGCAAAAAAGGAAAGAAATATACAAAAAGTCAAAATAGTTCAAACGTGCAGCAGGAAAATATATTCAATAAAATGCTACTCGTTCTTTATTGAATTAGAGTCGCAAGCAAAATAAAATGTTATTATGGCTGATTTCAAGATGGAGGCGAAATAAATACAATATTAAAGATATAAAACTTTTACTTCTCTTAGAAATTAGGTTCGGTCGTTTGAAATTTTTTATAAGGATGTGTATACACTTAGTCTGTATTTGTGTTAATAATAAAGTTTTTTTATTTTTTTTATTTTATGCAGATGTAAGGACTTTTACTTGAGAGTAGATTATATGAAAACCGGTTTTGGTAAAAAGCAGCATTTGTCATTCATATTCATTCAGTTGCAAGTCAAGATTGTTCGAGATTGGATAAAGAGGTTGAACACGAATGATGCACTCAATCATGATCTAGCAACAATCTCTGAATGGAGTCATGCGAATAGAGTCGATTTTAACGGTCGTAAGACCCAGAGTTGCATGTTTACGCACAGACATATGAACGAACATGCTGCTCTCCACCTGTAATTATGGGTGGTTTAAATATTAAAGAATCAGATACTCTTGATGTTCTTGGCATGAAGATCCAATGTGATATTCGATGGACAGACTACATCTTCCAGGTCTCAAAAAAGCATTCAAGTGCTTTGGATTCTTAAGACGGTGTAAGAGTTAGTTCACTCCATCTGATCTCTTTAGTATTTATACCACAGATATCCGACCGAATATGAAATACAACTCTGATTTATGGGCCGCTGCTTCCAAGTCTGTTTGGAACTTTCTCGACCGCGTGCAAAAGAAGGCAAAGAAGCTTATCGGTGGCAGTTGTGTAGCCATCTCTATTGACTCACTTGAACTTCGTCGCAACGTGAGGTCTGTTTCGCTGTTTTATTGTTACAACTTTGGAATGGGCTCCAATAAAATTGAAGGGCCGGTTCCCGATACCCGAAGTTTCATTTTTCACTACGGCCCCATCCATTTCTGGTCAATTGAATCGTACCATGCATTACAGAGAACATTCGCACAGTTCGTTCCCTCGCAGTCATCCACTGAGTAGTTGTCCTAGCAAAAAAAAAAACTTTGATGGCAAAGTAATTGTTAATATACAATATTAAAATGTCAATAAACATAAGAAGTTCATACTTTTCCCTTCTATAATAAGGAGTTGCCATTGGAGGAAAGTATTTACCACTATATAGGTCACAAATAAAGATACCAAAATCTTAAAGTCATTAAATATACAGAACACAATAAAAATTATATGTCTGATTGGACCATTCACTATTTCTTATTCATTTATTATTGTGGTTGATATCAAGTTTTTTAATCACTGGCACAACTATTCAATTATGCGCTGAAATTTTGCTTTTACGACCACGCACTCTATTCAAAATTAAACAACTTTTGTGATAGTTTGAACCGCTTATACGAGGTTGCATTTAGAATGTAAAAATGTAGTATTTTTAAGCAAAATCATCAGATGTTTATTTAATTGTAAAGTTGGAAAGTAATAAGTAATAATGGAAAACAATATCCGCCAAATTGTTGCCACGGCTACGATTACAGGACAATATTCGTTTTATAAAATTTTCCATCACAACTTCGCTCATTTGCGGCTGAGTGCTCTCAATTATTTCACGAAATCCTTATTTGATGTCTCAAATAAATTATAGCTCATTGTCATAGACTTTATTTTTTATGTAGCTCAAAATAAAAAAATATCTAATGACATTAATTATGATTGCATTGTGATCATATGGTCAGGAAACGTTTCATTAAACAACCACATTTTTATGTTAATTGAACTTTAAATGTCCTACGACATAAGTATTTATGGAAAATACAGTGAGAAATAATATGAGAAATGCACAAACCTGGATTTTTCTGAACACTATCAGCTACAACGAGCGACGTGCACGATTTCGATTCTTCACATCAAGAACTGTTTGAGATCCAATTTTTTCACCAGTTTCATAACAGCGGGACGAGGAGATATTTCACGACTAGTGAACTGAGACCGCGAAATTTTTACCATTTTTGTAGTAAATTTTAATAATTTCAATGCATTGTTGAAGATCCTCTACCGTTCCATTTTTATTAATATGTTAAATAGGAGGGCTATTGAAAATAAAATGTCCTGTTGGAATATCCTGTATAATAAGCGCAAGCACAACTTTCGTGTCAAACAGAGGATAAATTATAAGTTTATTCAATAATAAGAAATAGAGTACTTTGTGTTAAAAAGTATGTCGTTCTTAATGGAAGTAATTATCAAGCTTTTGCTGGGTACTCTTAACCGGTTTTTTTTAGCCAAACCTGTATTCGAAACCGGCTATTTAAAAAGCTTTTTTCAATAATTCGTAACCCGATTGCCCAAAAAAGTCAGTTTTTCTGAATACCCTACTTAAGAGACAGGAAATTGTTATGAAGGGCATAAACAAAATCTACATTTATGTAAAAAAAACCAGAGCTGAATATATAATTTATATTCAAGTTTTGTATATACTCGTAAATACCTACTAACATTTAAATATAAATGAATGGATTTTTTGGATGAATTCTTTTTCGATTAATAATAATTTATCTCAAACTGAAAAACTTAAATCAGTGGCCGGGTACTTATATTTGTAGCCAGCAAGTCTTTGGAAAAATGTTTAAGATATAAAAAAATACTTGTAGCAGCATGTCAAGCACATTAAGGAAATTTCGAAAAACTGCGTAAATATGTAAAGCCTTTTTAATCTCTCATGGAACTGATTTTAGTAAAATAATTTTACTTTATCACACAAGTTTTTGATTCTCGAAAACAAAATCAATGCGTTTCAATATAATGAGCAGTTATCGCTTTTCGCTGATGGAGAAACAGCTTGAAGATGTCACAACCTTTTGCTACATATGCAGCATTATTGCTACTTCCGGTGGCGGTAGCGAAGATATTCAAAATAGATTGACTAATTCTAAGAAAGCGTTTCGAATATTGAATAAATTTTGAAGGGCAGCTAACATTGCAGTATCTACAAAAATTAAAGTATTCGGTAGAAATGTAATGACAGTACTGCTTTATGGCTCGGAGAGATGGAATTTAAGGAACGCCAAAACCTTGAAATGACCATGAGATCAAAATATGCAAATATCGATGGTTGAAATGGTCATACTCTACTTATGCCAGCCGATGACATCAACAGGAAAACCCTTGATTACAACCAACTAGAAGTGAAAATAGGACGCCCTAAAACACAAGGAGACGCGAAGTCCACGCCGAATTGTAAACTGTTGCATTAACCTGGAATGAAGCCAAAAGAGGGGCATTAGGTAGAACCCATTGGAGATCTACTATTGTTCCTTATATTAATTTTACGGATTATTTATACATGATTTTTTTAATAATCGGCAGAACTATAGATAAAAGATGTATATACCAATGGCCTTGTTCATAAACGATTAATAAAGTTAATGTGTGCATTAAAACCGGTTTTCCCATATAAAAATCCAACATTGAACCTACAATAACTTTATTAATCGTTTGTAAATAAGGCCATAAAATTTTTATCACAAACAAATCTTAGAATCTTGGTTTCTGGTAAATTGTTCAATGCTTTTAACATTTGCATTAACAAAACACTTATTTTGATTATTAATTGTGACCACAACAGATTGCCTACATCGACCACCGCTCTTATTGAAAAGTCAAATTAAATGCCATATTATTCCAAAAGGTATCCATGAGCGGTAAATAATTTTAAGCTCAATTTCTTCTGACAAGATATTAATCACGAGTTCATAACTTGCTAAAGGATATAAAAGATTCGACATAGTACTTTCATTTATTTTGTTTTTTCAACGCTCAGAAAAATTACATTTTTGTTATCATAATTTTCCTAAGGCAAATAAAATCAGACAATTAAACAAACACAATGATTCCATCCGCATACCAAGAAGATACTGAAAAAGTACACATTAAATGACAATGAGATTAAGTTCTTCGCTTTTTTATTTGTTTTTTTTTGAATCACTGAGTTTTAATGCTGTGAACATCTAAACAAAACAACAAATTATTGTTGAAGCGGTTTTTTCCTGTTTATACACTTTTAGTTCATCTAAATTAATAATCTGCACCAGTTACTCTAAATTTCTTTACTCTAATTTTGTTGATTTAAGTACATACTTCCTTTTTTATTGTCTGTAAAAATTTATTTAATTTTTTTTTTCGAAACAAAAACAATTGGCCAATTCACAAAATATTGTAGGAGTTGTAAGTTGTATTAATGATGTTGATAAATTTCACATAAGCAAAGTAAAAGCATAAATATAAACTAACAACAACATTCGAACAATTTCCAACTCCCACAATCTGGTTGCGGCAAACGCTTCATTATTACATCCTTTGTTTTATTAGATGAATAGATGACTTTTGTGTTTGTATGATGATATTTTTGTCTGTTTCCGAAATTGATTTGTTTTTTTCTTATCTGTCAAGGTGGTGTGTTGTGACAAAAAAAGTAAAATGTAACAAGTAAAAGACAATACATTTTACTGCAGGATTTATGAAATACGAGTAAATATTACATGAATAAGAGTTAGGAATTTATTTACGAATTTTATTTTCATCCTTCATTGTGTCTCGTACGCTTTGACGATATTTAACGGATGAGGCAAAAGTCCCATTACCATTTTGATTGCGCGCCATTTTGATTATGTGACGTTTAGCTCAGTTTAAAGATCATATAAACAAAGTTATTTACAGGCAATCAAAATGGTTGCAGGACTTTTGCCACACCCTGTATTAAGACTATTATTTGAAATTGCGAGCTTAGTTGGCACTTAGGCTTGTATTGTAAGTTCATTTGATTACTTGCTATTTGGAAAGGGGATATATAGGTTTGTCATTCCGTATGTAATTTCTTCATTATTCATTTAAGACCCCATAAAGTGTATATATTGTGGATCCTTATAGATAGAGAAGTCGAATGAGCGATGTCCGTCTGTCCGTCTGCTACATTTTGGTGTAGTTAGAATTAAGGCCAAAACACAACATAGAGAAATAAATTTTATACCATTATCTTGGAATTTTTCATAGATTTGTTCGGTTTGAAAATAACGAAACTCGGGCCAATAATTAATGAGATATTCCCAAAAGACTTTATTGTTGTTATATTTCCTATTCTGTTGTTTTTTATGGCCCCAACTGTCCTACGGTCAATTTTATGAAGCAGATCTCTTGTATGGAGTTCTACGAAGGTTTAGACTGAAAATAATTGAAAAAATGGTATTCGAAATAATTTTACTTTTAAAAATGTTTTGAAAAAGTTGCGTGGGGATTCAATCCAACAACCTCTTGGTTGGTAGTCACGACCGCTTCTTGTACACCACAGAGCAGTTGTATTTTTCATAGTAGTTTAAGCGTTTAAGAACATAATATATCTTATTTATTATAAAATACTAAAATTTCAAATTCTTGATGGAAATTGGTGTGGTTGTTGTAAATCTTCCCTTTTTGTCACACAGATATCACATCCATACATATTGAAATGCGTTCATGGGCACATGTACACATTGTGTGTATGCATGTGTAAACTAAACAGTCTTAAAGTAAAGATTTGTTGTTTCTTTTATTTGTTTCTTTAAACATTTTTTTTTACGTTTATTAGTATAATATTATGCATGCGTATTACAGTATTTTTTATCGCTTACATTTTCTTTTCGTATATAAATAACCATAATTATTTTTTATTTTTTATATTATTTATATTCTAAAAATTGCAACTGCAATATTGGAAATTATTCCCAAAATTTATTTTTAAAAAATCATATAATTGGCAATCGGCAGCCAAAAGTCTTGAAAAAATCTCTAAAATACCAAAAATTCTTGAAAATTACGAGAAAATCAGGTAAATTGTACGATTTAATTTTGATTAAAAAACAGCAACATTATAGAGTAAAAAAAAATTAAAAAATTTCATTTCCATTGCGAAAATTTAACTTTTATTAAAAACTATTTTGTATTTTGTAGAAAAATTAAAATGCATTTTTATTTTGAATAAGAGTATTGCAAATACCTACTTTCCATAAATTTATATTTAGCTTCTAGATCCAATTGAATAATTTAATGTGGGCTTAATTAAAATGCATTTTAAGAATAGTTCGCAATTCATCAAATATTTTTAAAAAATCAGTTCCTATTGTATACATACATATAAACTTTGGATTTTTAGATCGGAATGTTTGGAGAAAATTTCCAAAACACTTGTAGAGCGTAGCGATAATAGTTCAACATATACAAAATGATAAGTTAAGATCTTAGGAGATAAAAAATTGATTTCTTCATATTCATATAAATTTAACTGCTCTTACATTCATTAAAAACACCTAAAAAATCATAGTTTTGCGGAATATCGCATTTGATCGTGCTTTTTCAAATTTAGTTCTCTGTCTTTACACAGTAAACGCAGAAGAAGATTTAAATAAAAATTGTTTTTAATTAAATCCATCTGTTTTCTTGGCAGGCTGAATACGAATTACCGAATTCGTATTTTTTAAATCAATTGTGGTTGAAATTCCTTTGTGTTTCTATATCAGAAATATACAGATTATATTGAACCAAAACCTTTATCGTCTGGTCCAACCGCAATACAGATAAGTAAATGGAAATGTTAACAAAATTTTAAAAAGACAACTATCAGAATACCACTAGTTTACATACATACGTACATCATACGAGTTTCAAAGAAAAAATTAAATTAATAATGAATTAAAATATGTTGTTATATTTTATAATTTAATATTTTTTCTTACACCGTCAAGTTATTTTTTTATTTTTGTTATTAATATTATATTATATCAAATAAAAACGTCGACAACTTAATGAATTCATTATATAATTATTTTATCACTGTACAAAATCCTATCTGATAACATATTGGATATTTTTGAAAAATAAACATTTTATCGTTCTTAAAATTGGAAAAAACGCAAAAATTAAAAAAATATTGTAAATGAGATTGTGCCTGGTTTTTTAAATAAATTGTGAAACAAACTTTTTCAAATAAAAAGTAAAAGTAATAAAAACAACTAAAATGTATCGAAAATTCTAAAAAAAATAGCATTTTATTGTGTTCAGGATTCGAAACCGTGCCACCACCGGGTAGGATACGGTTTCAAATCCTGAACAACCTTTTTTAATTTTTTTTTAATTTTTGATACATTTTAGTTGAAACACTTCTTGGATGTGTGAAAAATTATATAACTGCTAATAAGGGGATGTTAATATTTTTATAATGCACCCCAGGCAAGAAATTGTTACAAATTTGTTACGAAATTCATAATTTATGGCTGACTTCATAAACGCAGTTTGCAAAGCAACACTAGAATGCCTTGTAAACTCATGCTTCCAGTGTTGCTTTGGAAGCTGTGTTTATGAAATCAGCCTGAAATAGAGATTGGAACCAAGAATGCGTGATCGTGATTAATTTTTTGTTTCCATCACGTGGGGGTGCGTCCGAGAGACGGTGAGTGGCAATTTTTTTTGCTTTAATGTAATTTTTTCCATTTAAATTTTTTTTTAATTTTTTTTCGTATTTCGTGGGCGCGAATTTTCGTGATTTTAACTTCTTTCGTCACTCCATACTATGGAGAAGGGTATATAAGATTCGGCACAGCCGAATATATCTCTATTACTTGTTTTCCTCTCGATATGTCGAACGGCGAACTTGCTAGAGAACAATTTTCGGCCGTCCTTCGGCATCTTATGTCGTTGTCTCAAATTAATAAAGGCGCATCTAACATGTAAAAACTTTTCAATTATTAGACAGAAAACTTAATAAAGAGAAACTATCGTAAAGAGGAGAGTATGTCATTAAAGATTGAAAACAATATTTGTCTCATTCATACAAAATATCTTTGCTTAATATAAATGCTTTATGAAACAAAGTTTGTATAGAAATATGTCTTGAAAAAACTTTTATAATACAAGAAAAAAAATAATAAATAAATTATAAACAAGTCTGTAAGAATACAAAAAAAAAGTTTTCTAACTCCTCAAATTTATTTTTTATCACTTCATAATATATTTGAGTTTGCTGGTGCCCTGCACTATAGCAGAGAAAATTCTTATTACTCCAGCTGGTCTTTTTAACTTTTCCTGTCTTGTTTTTAAATTTTCACTTAAAAGATTTCGTAAAATCAAACATTTCTCAACGTTTCGAGTTCGTATGGAAAACATTTCAAACAAAAAAATTCTTAGTATTTTTCATACAAATTTGAATCGTTTAGAAACATTTCATAATAGAGAGAATTGAAAAAACAAACATTCATTCGTAATAATAAAATGTAAATTTTCTCTTCTTTCATTTCAGCAATATTGAACAGCCCAACTCATGCCCAACAAAACTCATCATTGACTATAAACTTTTAATTTTTGCTTAAAATTACAAATTTCATCATTAGAGTCACCATTTGAACATCAGTACAGCACAAATCCTTCTAAGCTCCTGGAAAATTAAAAGCAATATATTTTTTAATTAAAACTGGCATGTCCATTCATTCCTCTAACAAAAACTAAAAAGTATAAAACAAAAAGAAAAAGATACGAAAGAAGAACTCCCACAAAGTTAAACACCAGAAATTTCGCAGACTTCACAAACAATTGTTGTATGTACTCGTATTAAGAAACAAACATTTACGCGCCAAGAAAACAAAAAAATAGAATATAATTTTTTCCACTAAAACACAGATACTTAAATACAAAAGGATAAATCCTTAAAACAATCAACCAACAATAACCAACCATCTTTATACAAACTGATATTTAATTAAAGCAAATAAACCAACAAACAAAAAATTATTACAAGCTGGCGTTTTTTCAAAATATAATGTGGAGCACTATTTCCCCAACAAATTCGAAAAAACTTTTAATTGGCAGCACACGCAGCGTTGACTATGTCGGTGACAATTCTACAACAAAATCTACAAAGATCTCAATCGCAATGGAAATTCATATACAAAATAAGTGCATTTCAGCATAGCGCATCACTCTGGAGGGTGGTGCAGAGCCCCCATGGCTACAGGGCCCCCTCAAAGCGGCATTTTTGGGGGCCACTGGCGTCGGTAAAACAAGTATATTACAGGTGAGCAAGGATGACAAGTGAAACAAAAATCGGTATCGCCATCGGTATTTTGTTATTGGTATTTCAAGTCAATCGGTATCGGTATATACCGGGTCTGAAACTTGATTGTCGGTATGTATCAGGTATTGACTAAAACCAAGATTTTAGCATCGAACTCTGCAGAAGCCAACCAAGCTTGTTATGGCGGCTGTTAATTCTGATATTACTAATATTCCATTGAAAATATTACATTTCATAAAAAGCAGTATCGCCAGTGATTCAAAAATTTTGATACATTTAACGTTTTTAAAATATTTTGTTTTAATTTAAAAATATATATGTATATATATTATAAAATATTTAACCCCTTCAAATCTCTATATGGTACTCTTGCCGATTCCTAAACTGTAGAATCTAAACTAAAACTGTAGAATCTACTTGTATTTATATTTTTATTAGATTTTATTGACTCATAATTTGCCAATTCAAAAGGAAGTGAAATACTCAAACATTTCGGATTGCATTACTCCTTTTTAACAATTTTATATCATTTGATTTCTATCACATACAAATAGACTCGATAATTTATATTTGAGAATCTAAACACAAATAATTTTATTGTACTAAATTTCATTCTTCTAGTTCACAAGTACTAAATCATCGTACTTATTAATAGGATTCATAATTGGTCGTATTTAATTATTAGACTTACTTTCGATGATTATAAAATAAAATTTTCTTTTTATCAATTGGTCAGAGTTATGGTGATGACCATCTTGATGTCTCATAGGCATATGTTTCACAATTTTGGCTAAAATGCCAAATCTGTATTCTGAACTTCCAACCATGATTTTGTATGTGTTCGAGTCCAATTTTGGTGTCGTGGGGGACGCATCTTCTTTATGTGGAACCGCCACCGGCTCAGCTTTTGCTTTTTTTTCCACAGTTGGAGTAGTCAAAGCTCGCTTTTCGAACACTTCTCCTAATAATACTGGATCCATTGTTATATTTTTAATTAAATCTAATATTTTGCACAAATTTTTACGATCAGCAAACCACAAAGCAGATACCTAACAATAAAACTAATAATATATATTTTCAGCTGCATATTCTTTATCGTCCTAGTGGACGTTTCCCTTCTCACAAAAGTGATGATATTTATGCGTTCCGCGTTATCTTTTTTATTCCACTAAGCTTATGGATAAAGAAACTGTTCTTCATTTTTGTGGTATATTTCTAACAAAAACTTGAATAGTTTCCTAAAATTTAGCAGTATTATATAATTGGTGAGATTTAAGTTCAAATTGAAACAAATAGTATTGAATATTTGGATTTATGTTTTGCTATTTACTGATTAATTCTTTAAAAAATTTTGGTCTTCTATACAATAATAACACAATAATATTTAACACAATAATAATTAAAAAAAATAAAAATAAAAAAGTTAAAATTATTTTAATACTTTGAAATTGTCGGTCTCGACAATGTACATCTCTCTTCTTATTTTCCTGTTGCATCACCACCATCACTGGGACCTTTCCCGTGGCTGGTGGTAAAAAAATTCAGTCAACAGTACTACCAAAATGTTCTTCATGATGACATAGATTAAAAAAATCACGACTATGGTATTATAAGAACAATAAAATTAGTATGTTCAGGTTTTCCTTGAAAACTATAATATATTGCGATTAATCAATTTTTTTTGAAATATTATTCAATATATGTATGTTCTTTATACATATAATCCAGGGGGGAAGTCACGGCGTTCGATATCGAGCAAAATTTCCATACAAACTCAAAAAATTTTGTATGGGCTTTTACTCGATATCGAATGCCGTGATTTGCCCCCAGTCATTCCTATAAGGAGCATAGGGCCTCAAATGTTCTTTAATGTACACAAAATCAAAATTAAACTTTGTTTAAACGTTTTTTTTATAATGCAGGAACCTGAAGAGATTTTGTTGGCTACACAAAAAACTTTAAATTTTAAAGCACAACATGATCCAATGATACAGGGCTCTAATTACCGCTTTCGATATCGAGCTAATTAGATCAAAAATTAAAAAAAAAACCTGAGATGATGGCTTTCAATAGGGAGTCTTCGATGGAGTGTTATCTTTGCAAACATTGTTCGATACCAAAATATCAATCGTAAACAAAACAAATGGTTTTCTTAATTTAAACGGCAACAAAGAATTGTGAAAAATTCAAGTTTAATTTATTTTTTGAGTTAAAGCAATTGTAATTACGGTGTACATTTCAGTACAAGTGTGAAAAATACATGTAAATTTAAAGCAAAATGAAATACTGGCAAAAAAAAACCCTATTGCCAAATCTATTTTCTTCGCCAGCTTTGTCACTATTTGGTAATCGTGCTTTGGCACAAATAAATATATGTAAGTAAATATTTTGGGGTAATGTTTGAGATAACATTTGGCCAAAATGTTTTGAGTAGCTCCCGTATTATCAGCGTATCTAAATATGGAAGTCCATAATTACAGTCCTTTTCAATTTTAAATTTATTAGTCGGTTGGAAAAATTTTAATATTGTTACTCGTGTCATATTTTCTATTCCAAATTCTGAAATAATACCAAGTAAATTATCCACATATTTTTTTGAAACCCTTCGTTTACCTGATTAACTCCTAATACATGTTACAGGTTATTTCTCCATAACAATGTCAGTCCCAACAAGAGAACCCATAGGAAGTCCTTTATGTTGATGTAATGTGCAATTATAATATTGAAAATATCATAGCGATATAAGACATCTAGCAAGATCTATAGATATATCGCTCCTTTATTGCAAGGTAGTCATATCTCAAAAAATGTGATTTTTGTGTTCAAAATGCAGAAATACTCGTCGTATCGCTTTTCATCTTGTGTGAAAAAATTTTACAAATATCTTGTTCGCTCACCTATTGAGGGTGTTTTTCCTTACAAAATATACTTTCATATTATGTCTATAAAAAATAGGATCCTCTTACAAAATACTGCAAAAAAACATGTCCGAATATGAAAAATAGCGAAAAAAAATTTAAAGGAAAATGCTTTTGCGGTTAAATTACTAACATGTTTTTGAAAGTAACATGAACATCATATAAATCATTTTAAAGGCTTCAGTCTCTTTTTTCTTAATCCGTTCTAAAATTTTAAATCGGGTGATATTCAACTAAGTTAGAGACCTATAAGTGCATAGAGGTACGAAAAACCGTTTTTTTACCCGTAACTCCAGATTTTGGGGGTGTCCCGAAAATTTCATATATAGATTATTGATGTACTCGACAGCACCTACAAGAAAAATAAAATCACATCCCAGGTATTTTTTGTCACACTGTGTACTTTGTTAATTTTTGTTATTTAAATTGTTTATTAATTTTTTCCTCCTGAAGAAGTTACCCAAAGGGTAACAAAATATCAAGATCAAATAAACTTGCATGATTTTTATTAAAAAAAGTGACCTCAAGCTCAATTTAATGAATAATACTAATATATACATATGTTTGTATATCTAAATCACACAATGTATTTTATAATAAGAACCAATGTAGAAAGTGCGATTTGATTTGATATTGTTTTATTAACTAATTTTTTTAGAAAATCTTTTGATTACTTTAATAACTCGCAAAACTAGTAAAACAAAAAAATAAAACACATTTAAGTTGTCGTTTTGCTTAAAAATTGCATGCAGCCTACGTCACAGCAATCAATATAAATTAATTTTGACAAGTAGTATGTGTGAAAATCTTGACAGAAAAACTTGAGCGTGTGGCTCCAGTATAACAGTCACACGATTTTAAGTTTTTGTTGTAGAGATGCATATCGTTACCTTAATATAGAAAGACGCTTACTAACTTTTTTCAAAATTGTGTTATTTTCCGAGTACCAAATATTCATTTATTTATCACTCATATTCATGAATATGAATTTTTAGTTTTTGTTGTGTTTCGTTCTATTTGTGTGTATAGATACAAAAAATAATTTGCTGTATTCATTCTATTACAGAAAATAATGTTTTTACATGTTATTCAAAAATGAATATGAACATCAAACTTTTTTGCAGTAGCATTCGAAAACGAACAGCAAACAATTTTCAATCTGAATGTTCATCTACATGAGTGTATTTCTGTTTTTAAACTGCGTATTTTCATCATGAATATTCACTTTATACTCTTGTTAATATTCATGACGAATATACGCAGTTTTAAAAAAATTAACATTTAAAATATATATGTACATAAAAACAAGTAATATCTGTTTGTGTATTTGTGTGTTTATAACTTATGCATAGGAAGCCAAACGGCAAAACTAATTGTCATGAAATAAACACACAACCAATAGTGTGTTCTGTGTTATTGTATATTTTTTATTGAACTTTTTGCACTCTGGATACTATGTTGAAATGTTATTTTTTTCTTCAAAATATATTTATTTATGTATGTAATAAAAAAAAAAACGTTAATATTCATGATGATACGCAGCTTAAAAATAAATACACTCATGTACATGAACATTCAGATTGAAAGAAATTGTTTGCTATTCATTTTCGAATATTTGGAACTCTCTTTTTTACTTCGCACTATTTCCATACATATAGGTACCCTACAAGACGTACCCTACAGGTACGGTCATTTGAGTGGTATTATGACTGTCATTGCTGATTGAAATATCGCTCATCAAATAGAACAAAGTTTCTATCATTTTCTTAAGGCCAAAAAGAAAAAAATGATGCAATCTTTTGTGTACGTGTGATCTTGAATCCCTATCAAACTACCAAATGTTATTGTACATAGAACATATGTCTGAACTGCTCACTCGTGTTTTTACTGATCACCCTTGACACAAATAGTAGTCACATTATCGGTCACCGCTGACTTGTCAAACTATATGAATTCATTCATGATGGACATTTCTGTTGAAATAAAACGCGATTTTTTCAATTCAGTTGCTATATTATAATTATATAAGAAAATATGTACAATTGTGTAAATATGTAAATTGAATAAATTTACTTTGATTAAAATTTAGTTTATAGTTTGGAAATATGTTCTTTCAAATGGAGCCCATTGTTAACTTTGACCTGGCCTGCTCTTTGCTAAGCATTCCCCATATTTTTTCTTAGATGTTCTCTTCTCTCTCACTTCTTCAAGAATATTAGCATTAAACTGACAGATGGTTCTTACTGTATTCGCCAAAATTTCCCGCAGAAACGCCATAGTTACACGAGCTGTGTGAGCCATGGATTCTTAAAAATATGCCAGTGATTGCCGGGTATAGAATGGCATGCCCATTAAGTCGAATTTGTTCGTGTTTGAAAAAGATGGTCCATTGATTCTATCTTAAGTTATTTCACTCTATACTGTCATTTAAGTGAGTTCATTTTATGTTCATAAACAATTTTTGGATTATATGTGGCCCATATTTAGCAATTTCGTTCATTCAGGTGACCATCTCGCTATTTTCTGAGCACAAATCTTGAAAACGGCAGATATATTGAATTACTTTCTGTGCAAAGACCGCCTAGACATCACCAACCGCTCAAAGTTTCAGGAGTTTCACATTATTTCGAACTTCAGGATGTCCATCCGCATGCGGGGGATCACAGACAGCCCCTTGTTGTGGCGGACTTTCAAAATAAAACTGATTCTTTTTTCTGAGCTGCGTCTTTCCATCATTAATTTCCCAAGTTTTTGAAAGCTAGAATCGAACAATATCAAGTCATATTAACCACGTGACAGCATTTCGGCAGCTGTCTATTTTTTGCCTTGTTTATGCTTTTTAATTCGAATGTCAAAAAGGGTGCCTTTATATTTTTCGGTATCTGTTTTCTGTAAATGATTTTTACAGAAACAATATAAAAAATGCCTGTTTTTCTTGTATTGTTGTAATTGTTTCAAAAATATAATGTAAAAACCAATTTTAAAATTATTCGTTCGACCTCGTGAACCTATCAGTAAATCATAAACTTACTTGTGTATGTAAGTACATGTACATGTTTGTATGAATATGTATGTTCGTACTTAAATACAATTATTTTGTCATTATTGACTTTATACGAATACAAATATGTTTCCTATATTTTGTGTTTTTCAATATTCTATTCTTTTTCATTTCCAGCAATTTTTCTACCATGATTTTCCCAAGGCACATCACACAACAACCAGACGAAAAGTATACAAAAGTTGCCTGGTATGTGATACATGCATACGAGAGCTGATGGTAATCGATGTTCCACCCCAGGTAAATAAATTACAGTTGTAACGTTATACGTTCAATACACATTCAAGCAAATAGGTCATGAATTTATTATTTCCATTGAAATAAATTTCTTCTTTATATTAAATGAATAATATATTTAATTTTGCAAAACTTTAGCTATAAGTTTTCCTTAGTTGTACGTAAAATTATGCTTTGTTTTTAGCTCCGGAATACACATAAAAAATGTGTGTGATTTTATTTCTAAAATTTTTCCTGCATAACAGATCGCTGGCTTAATATTACAAAGTTGTATGCAGAGTATTCAAAAACCAAAATTAGGCGGTTTCAAGGAATTCATATTTTCAAATGATTCGATGCCGCCTTATAAGTTCTTTCACCGAATATAAAATTTAATAGTTTTTGTAGCCTCCCATTTTTAATCAGTGTGTCTCTAACAATTTAGTGTGATATGAATATGAATATGAAAAATTAAAGAAAAAAAAATAAGTATACGAAGCTTCGTTTATAACTGAAAATCGTGGATGATAAAAGAGATTTATGTGGTTTTGTTAATTTAGTATTCAATTTGCATTGAATGCTGCAAATGAGTGTTGCGGCAAAGGACATGGAGACATGACAGCAAGTAGTCAACTTTAGATTTCCTGTATTTTTTAATTATAAAAAACTCATATTCATTCTCTGCCGCTTGGAGTTCCCACAAACGAACGACGACGCGTCGTCTCAGGAACGCTTTACTTATGTGCATTAGAGAATAAGTGGAAACAAAGAAGATTATCCAATCGAATGGATTTCGGGACAATGTAGAAGATTTAAGAACTCACCCTCAGATATCTACGTAAACGCTTCTTTGAGGATCTATACTGTTTCACAGAGTAGTATTTGAGCTAAAAAGCTGCTCAGAAAGCAAAAATTAATTGGAAGAAACGTTAAAAACTAAGTACGCAAATCGATAAATAACAAAACTTTACATCACATTGTAAATTTTTAAGACTTTTTGTTGTAGCTCTGAGACACCGCTGAAGCCAGGAAAGTGAAGAAAATTACAAGCGATTTTAAAGTTTTTTTTTCGGTTTCAATATGTTTATATCGCCATATGAATTCATAAACACCCTAAGTTACATTGAAAAATTTTAGAGGACAAGCAAAAAACTCTTTAATATGAAAAATTAGCCAACATTTTTAAAAATTGTTTTCAGTTAAAGGCCCCGTTACCCGAGCGTTGCTGTACCCAAACCGCACCGTACCGTACTGTTTGTTAGCACGTTGGTCCACTTATAGAACATTTAAAAACTTACGTTTGATTTATATTGTTTGTTTTATTGCCAGGAAAAAGGAACAGCTGTTTACAACACAGTGATGGGTATTAAAAATTTTTAATTGGTGACTTGTGCATAAAAAGTACCTAAGATATTTAAATGATATCAAAACTTTATTTCACATTTATATTTTAAAATTATAATATAAAATATAAGCAACAAATTAGTGTTTATATGTGCATACAAAAAAATTTATACCATTTAAATTATTTTATATGTATATACGTACATATCACATTTATATAACATATGTATTTGTTTATTATATATGTACATCCAAGCTTGTATATCGTATTATCAAATGCAAAAGGGGTATCTACATTAGAAAAAATTTTCACTAGAGATAAAAAACGATATGTACGTACATATATATGCAAATATACGTTATTTTAAGTTGTTTTGTCAAAAGTACTCAAATATTATTATTAAAAAGTACCAAAAAATAAGAGCGGAAATACCCCCTTAACGTGTACCAAAGAAACAGACCATCACTGGCTTACAAATGTCACGTAACAACGTTAGAAATATCTATTTTATACAGGTTGGTACGTTGCAACTACGGTACATTTAAAATCTGTAAGCTTTTGTATTGCTTTTCCCATAACATAGACGAACAGCTGATACAGTACGGTACGGGTGCGCTCCGCTAATTCTGCCTTAAAGCTTATTTCTTATTAATAATTTATTACAATTTTGATATGTAAACAATTCCAGTGACATGTATTTGGATATGATACATCGTAATGAATCAGGAAGTCGATTTTGAATTTTTCGTAGCTTAGAGTGTTTTTGAAATCATATGATAACTAACTAAAGCAATTTTTAAAAGCATTAATCACAAAAATTAGATTAAAAAAAGTAAACATTGGCACATAAAAAATACATGGGTCACTCAGGTAGCAGACTACTCACTAACTTACGCATAAAAACACATATCCATATATGGGTTAGGGTAGGTTGCACAGGCCGCCGATTGCATGCAACAGGCCCACTTGGGTCCAGGAAAATAGGTCCCTTTGTGATGACTGATGTGGACAGTGAAAGAAAAGTACTAACTCTTCTATATTATGGTCGGTGTTAAACCAATCCGATTTCCAAATAAACTTGTTTATTCCCTTCAGATTGCATTCCGTAAGGTCTGCGAGTTCGGATAAAGTCAAGTTACCTAGATACATGGCTCTGTGATGAGACAGAGCTGGATATTAACAGAGGGGGTGCTTGACAGTTTCTTCTTCCTCCTCATTATGACAACTTCTACAGAAGCCGTTGAAAGGGACATTTAATCTGCATACCTGGGTTATTGCATACAATTTTTATCAGAACCATTTTGTAACTTTGAGGGATAACATGGAAAAAGTTTACACAAGATTACAGTTATTAGCCATTGACGAGAAAATTCAGTTTTTAGTTACAAAATTGTGTAAAATTCCAAATTGTCAAGGAGTTGGGGACACATGATAATGATTACGAAGTTCCTTATTACTATAACTTATTCCTGTGTTAAGCAAGCGGGGTTGTTATAAAAACAACCAAAAATCAGCCACTATCTTTCAAAAACACGTTAAATAATTTAAGCCAGCTTTTTGGCTCAAATACTCCGCTGTGTGTCTCAGCAAATGCATCAGTAACTGATCAGCAAAAATATTTCAAAAAGCCTAATAGATTCTCCGGATCCATAGTGGTTAAGTTGAAATAAGAATGCGCTGGGTGTGAATGAAACCAAAATTATCAGATCACACTTTAGGATGCAAAATTTGCAAATACAAAATACACCAATTTCTTTATGTAAGATATCCGCTCCTCTTTGCCGAGAGTTCAGTCAGTGGAAAACCAAAAAACTGTTTTTGATAAAATTAAATTTTATCATTTCTACCACACCTTATTTCACTAAAGTCTAAGAAGTTCTTTAAAAAGCTAATAAAAATGCTTAAATATAATAAACAATTCCTAGAGTTTCCTCAATATTATTTAAATAAATACGATAAAAGCTTTTAATTTAAAGGAGACTTTATACCTCCTCTTTCCTTATTCAACTCATCCACATTCATTGAAATTCAAATTTGTCCCAAACATGCATAATAAAATAAAGAGTAAGAAAAAAGTAAAATAACAAATGGAAATTATATTACAGCATAAATGTATGGCAAATTAAAACTTTTCTAATTTTGTATTTTAATTTATACCCGAACACTTAACAGAAACGATTTCCAGCTGATAATTTTGCTGAATGGAACAATGGCCATCCGCTGGGGTTGAGAACAGTTCATGCGTATGTTTTAGTCTTTGATATGGGAAATTTGGAAACATTTCGAGTAAGTTCTATTTATTTACATACTTATAGATTTTATCACTTGTTATTGTTATATTTTTTGTATAATTTAAACAAACAAAAGCTATAAAAGATATTCCGGTTCATATAAATGACGTTAAAAAGTTAAAATACCTGCCAAGTGTTTGACATTTATGTATCGAAAAATTTGTATTCTTGCTCTAGTGACACAACTTTAATTTTTTTTAAGTTTTTTTTGACACCAGCAAAGAACATGAACAAAACTTTTCAAATTGCCTGTACACTTTTCATGCTTAAAAACTTTTAACCATCAGATTTTTTTATTTAATTTATTTCTCAGTTTTCTTTCTATTGTTTTTTCTATCTCGTTACAGTATTGCAGATCTATGAGAGATCAAATTTTGGATAGTTTTAGTCATCGTGATTTTAGTATAATTGTAGTTGGCAATAAATATGATACAATAAATGAAGCTCAAGCAAATTCACAGGTAAATATTATTTGACGTACCCACCCAATTGTATATGGGCAAGTCCCAGAACTTATTTTTTATTTAGTGTTAATGAAGATGACCCGATCGAAAGCCATATTTTTATACATTGAAGTCAATATAATTTTAGCAAAATATTTTGTTTTTACTATTCTAGAAACATTGAAATTAGTTATAAAAACTTAGAATATAAAAGAGAATAGTTAAAAAAAATAAAAAACACACAATTTGTTGCCTGCAAAAAGTTATTTTAGAATTCTCTTTTATTAATCATTCTTTTAGCAGCTAGATTTTGTGCTTTATTGTGCAAAGTTCGCTAAAAATTACGAAAACACACATTAACTTTCAAATTTAATTCCGTTTTTCGTGCATCATAAATCTTTGTGATCAATACCTGCTAAAAAATTAATTTTTATGCCATTCGAAAGTACATTTATATCTACGGTAACCAACCGACTGGACACTATTTTAACCTCTTGTCCATTTTTTTGGCGTACTACGCTATTTGACATTATTCACTTTTGTTCACTTTTTTCACTACTTCCAAAATGTTTAGCAAAAAATCTAAAATATTGTTAAATTACATAAAAGGTATAGCAGGAAAGCCTAATATTATTAATGATACTTTCACTATTTTTCTGTTACTTATTATACACAGCCAAGCTTCTGTCTTTCATAAATATATTCGGCATTAAGAAACACAACATATTTCAATGCCTGATGCAGCAAAAATATTAAAAAATCTAAAAGCGCAAAATGCAATTACAGTTCTAGATTCAAAGTCATTCGATGTTAGTATTTTGAAAGAAGAAGTAAAACATTTTTACAGTACTTGTATTATTTACCTGCACCAATGGGATGAATCTCTTGGAGAAATTAAGGGATTTGCTTGGATACTTTTAAATACAGTTCCATATTGGCAGTCCGTAGAAAAATCGTAACAGAAATTACAAATGACCTAAATTCAAATAATAAGCATATCTTTGATGAATTTACATACGTAAACATTACGCCAACGCCGAAAAAATAGAAATAAGGAAAAAATCCAAAGTAAATCCTGATAAAAAAGTGTGTTTAAATGTGTGTATTTTTCGATAGATTTTTCATTTGCTCTGCATGCTTCTACCATCAGAAATAATTTTTTCAATATCTAATAATATTCGATCTATGGAAAAATCTCAAATGAGATTGGAAACTTCGGATTCTCTCATAACCCTAAGATGCATTTTTGAAATGGAGTGTTCTGAATTTAAAATATTTTCCACAAATACGCCTGATGTGTTGAAAAAAATACATTCAGTGGAGAAACATCAGAAGTAAAAATGTATATTAACCTATTAATGTTTATATTTGTATCAATGTAATTTTAATACCTCTCTATAATATATTAATTTTAGGAAATGAATTTGGTCACGTTTTTTATTTTCATAAAATGTTTACACTATTTTCTCATGGACTTAATGATCACCGTACTTATATCCCACTAAACACCATGCATAAGTTGAAAGTACCGCTTTTGAAAGACCAAAAAAAATTTATATATTAATGTGAAAGCGCGTGTGAATGTAGCGTTCGTCACGCATGATTTGTGCATATGTATATTACTCGTGAACTGGGGTATAAAAATCTTAAGCTGGCTCTTTCAGGGAATGAAACTGCATTCCTTTTCAAAGTTTCTAAGGAATATATTTTTAAAAGCAGGACTATTTAATTCAATTCTTTGTATGTGTCTGTAAACTAGAAATGATTCTTTAATTTTTTTTTTTTGAAAACTTATCTTTCGCAATCCTTTAAAGTTTACACTAAAGATTACTGAGAAAAATGTCTTATGATTGTCTGGGAAGTTAATAACAAACACATGCTGAAATTTCATTTTTCTAGCTTAAACTTACTGCCTGACCCACGATGTCGAACGATATCGTTCTTCTGTGAAATTACATTTAAAACAAAAACAATTTCTAAAATTTTGTTTTTGTTGTATATGTATTTTCACAGAAGAACGATATCGTTCGACATCAGGGGCCAGGCAGTTAACTAAGTGACAAAACATGCCGCTTTTCGCCTTTAAAATATTTTAAGTTTGGAGATAGTACAATTTGAAAATAAGCCTTCGATATTTATAAGCGATCCAAATATTTATATACTTATGTATCTTCGAAACACGTGAAGGCATTTACCTAAATTTTTTTGGAGCAAATAAAAAATTTCTATCGTCTTATTATTAAAAAGATTTAATGAGGTACTACGAAGAATCCATGGGCTGCCACAAGCCGTTGAAAATTAAAAAAAAGTTTTTTTGGTCTCGCAGACGTTATAACTCGCAGACTATGTATATAAACAAACCTGAAAAAAAATTTATGGATCGACCGACCTGTCATATAAAGTTTTATGAATTAAAACTCAAAAAATCTATTAAAAAAATGTATAGCATTGATGTAAACCAAGGAGAATTCATAGCATCATAGCATGAACTCGACATCTAAGCTGATTCATTGGCACATTTTCAGAAATTATAACCAAAGTCGAAACTAATAAAACAGAAACTAAAAAATAGTTCACAGATAGTTATAGATCTTATTCACAAATCATAACATAAGTGCAGCAACTGCTTTCACGTGATGTAAGAAATGTAACCCTGCATATTGGCATGTAGAGATAACAAAATGTTGATAATATGTTGAACGCTACTTGCTGTAATTAATTAAAAAGCTTATAAAGTTATTAAAAATAATTTTTAATCTCTAAAACATTCATAAAAAAGTAATTTTTTTGTTCATAGTTTGTAAATAAATTAAAATAAGGAGCTGTAAGAGTGTAATTTTTTGGACGCAATGGAAATCAATCAGCTGGATTAGTTAGTTATCATTTAGTTACAGCTTCACCCATAACTAAGTGCAAACTTATCGTGCTAAAAGTAGCCAACTGTGAATAACTTAAATAGGTACTTAAAAAAGTTAACACTTGGTGGTGATTTCTGAATGTGTACCATCATTGTGTTTTATCATCTCTTATTGTCGAAATCTATTTTTGTAAAATTTAGTAATCGCACTTTTTCCCAAAATTAATATTTTACAAAATTAGTAAGATATTAATAATTTTATTGAAAACACGTTGAAATTGATTATTGAGGCGTAATATCTTGTTTCAATGTGCCTTTCACTGTTGCTAATGCGGATTATCAGGAAACTTTACACAAATATTTATTAGAACAAATGGAGATATTATATTAAACCTTCAGTAAAGCAAATGAAAAGTTTAAGCAAAATGAAATTTGTCAAATGCGCATATTATTGTTTTCAATAAAACTATTAATCACGCTTATTATAGTTGGCGACGTCAACGTCACGTCAACACAATACAAAAAAATTGGATCTTGTCTACTCGATCTCGAGAACAATTTTGTGCTAATGAAAATGTACTTCTGCTCTATAAGGCCAAGAAAAAACATGAGGCTGTCAATAGTAATCAGTTGTTTTCGACAACGATTAGACAAGCACTAATTTTTTGGTATTGTGATGACGTCACGTCGATGTCGCCAATTTTAATTTCATAAAATATTAATTTTCTGAAACAGTGCGATTAAAAAATTTAAAAACTAAAATTTTAGCAATTCCCATAAAAAGCCCCAATCTTTTTGTCAAGTTTTTCCAAATTCGCATTCTGCTTGATCAGGTAATTTTGATATCCTAGAATTTTACAGATTAGCCAAGGCTTATTATTTAACAACTATATGGCATGAATTTGCCTTATTGTAGATGGTTAAATGTTACTAGTGTTTCCAGCGGTCGACTTAATCGACCGCATTCTAGAAATTATTATTAATTATTTACATAAATACATACGACAAAATACAAAACCAAAAAAAAACACATTCTAAATAGCCACGTTAAAACTCTGTCTCATTTCTTTACAAAAGCAAATGGTACAAGCGCATATGCACACTTTGTTTATTTCTCAAATTGAAGCTGATACATGCATATGATATAAGTGTGCATTGAAATAAAATTAAGATTGATTACGTAGATATAAAAACCCGTTTAAAAACATATAAATCTTTCCGAAATCGGTTCAGTATTATGACCGTAAAAGGGATCTCAAAAAACGTGTTTTCCTATTAATAATATGCATAGATATGGATATGACAAAAGTCATAATGATTATGGAAGTTAATACTCAACAAAATGTGTTATACTACCCATGGACATTACGTCACTTGAAGTCCTCACAATGTCTACAACGGAATTCCATAATGTCAATGGTGTGTTAGCAGAAAGATATGTCTTTATTTTACAAATTCAGAATATAAAACTTTTAGGCTTAGCACATATTTAAGGAGTGAAAAATATAATTATTGTGGCCTCCATCAGTTTCTTGAGAATATACATATAAAGTTTCAAATAAGTCCTTTTTTGTGATATCAAATCTATGACAAGACTATTAACTAAATCATTGTCCCATTAAAATTTTTGGTGGCAAGAGGTTGAAATATGGTAGATAATAATTTTATGGTTAGAATAGTGTCCTCACAGAGACCTGATAAATATTATAAAAGCATAATCAACAAAACAAAAATAAGTACATATTTTTAATCATATGCCTTTTTTGTCGCAAACATCGTTGTCAACTGAGCGATTTACCATTGAAAGTTGAAATTAAAAATACACTCATACCCCGGTTTGCGTCGTTTCAAAGTTGCGTCTTTTTAAAATTATTAAAATTGTTGCGTCGTTTTTGCTTCAGTTTGCGTCGGGTGGCTTCGAATAAATGTTTGTATGTACAAAGCAAAAATAAAGAAAAGGATTTCCCGTTGAAGTCTAATGCAAATTTTATGTGAAAATTGTCTACAAATTTGTCTTCGTTGGTAGTTTCAAATTACATTTGGTAAAGTGAAGTATCTTATTTTAATAAAAACTATTATCACACAAATAACAAAAAATTGGTATTTTCTATTGTAAATATTTTTTTTGACTAAAATTATGAGTCTCGGAACGAATTAAATGAAAATTAATACAAATGTATGGAAAACTGTGTTTCGGTTTGCGTCGTTTCAGTTTGCGTTTCCTTTTTCCGGTCTTAATTAGCGACGCTAACAGGGGTATGAGTGTATTACATTGCTTTTAGAAATATACATGGATGATATTAAGATGCTTCCAGAAGCTGATCGATAATACTGTGGTACATTTTAGAGCGTCGATAGACATTATGACATGAAACTTCGTAATTTATTGTACAGAAATAAATAATAAAAATTTTTTTAAAACTGTTTCTTGACTCATATCTTTCAGGACAAATTAATTGTTTTATACTAAAGCTAAGAGTATTAGAAAACGGTGACCATACGTTCCAATAATTCGTTGCTGTAAGCCTCTCCATCCACAACGTGTTTCTGTTTGGTGCGGTTTATGATATGGCGATGTCATTCGACCTTAATTTTTCAAAAATAAGGGCTGATCAACTATTAGGGTAAATGCATTGTACAACCGAACGATCATTAACCCTCCGATGAGTGAGAAGGTCCCTAGGGCCCTTTTTTCCTTTTCAAACTGAAATTACTCCTACTTCGGCCACTACAACTCATGAACTTTATTGCTTTCAAGGAAAGGCACAATATGCTAATTTTATACCACTAGCAATAAACCAGTTCTTAGAATTTTTTGTTTTTATCATCATCCCTAATGTCTTTGAGTTCAGGTCTTTGTGTTCAGAACAAGTAAATTATGTGTTGAAACAATAAAAAAATTATAATGATGATGAAGTAATCCCTAAATGTCTTTGAGTACAGGTAGACGTACGAAAGAGTATAAAAAAAGTTTGTAGTTTCGTAAACCAAATCAGTCAAAGTTTAGACAGCGAAGAGTAAAATCGTGTGTGATAGAAACAAAAATATAAATATGGCAGATGCAAGTAATTTGGACGCTGCTGAAATGGTTGTACGCCGTAGTACACGTTACCAGCAAATGACTGCGGATGAACGGCGTGCAGCTGATAGTAGATTTGCTGATTTTATGGACAAAGACATGGATGAAGATATTGATATTGCTGCAATTGATAATTATGAAGTTGAGGATGATGAAGATCGCACATACCAACCTGCTGAAGAGTCAGATGCCGAAAATGAAGGATAAGTCGAGCTAAATGAAGATACTGATGACGACGATGATGAAGAGGAAGAAAATGATGGACAGGAAACGAATGAAAGTTACTATATTGGTAAAGATGGCACCCAATGGAATAAAAAAGCACCACCAACATCACGCACTCGTAATCATAACGTGATCGACTTCACAAGAAAGAAACCAGGACCAATAGGAAATATACACGACCCCTATACAATAATGCGTTCAATCATGACACAGGAAATAATACACTTAGTGCTACGTGAAACAAATCGTAAAGGCAGGGAGGTTACAGCTGCATGGAATTTGGCGAATCCCACGAAGAAAAAGGAGTGGAAGCCAGTGACAGAGAAAGAGTTTGACGCCTTTGTAGCTATTCTTTTGTATGCTGGACTCACAAGATCAAACCATGAACCAGCTATGGAATTATGGGGCGCGACGCGTTGCCCAATATACAAAGCTGCGTTGTTGTACGATCGCTTCATGTGTATAAAGCAATTTATTCGATTCGACAATGGAAATACTCGACAACAGCGAGTCATCAACAGCAAAACTGCGGCTATTGACGATATTTGGCAAATGTTGCAACATAACTTGGCAGCAGCTTACACTCCTCATGAAGCACTAACAGTTGATGAGCAGTTGTTCCCTTACAGAGGCCGCACCCGCTTCACACAATATATTCCGTCAAAGCCAGCTAAGTATGGTTTGAAAGTATGGTGGTTATGTGACTCACAGAGTTATTATCCTGTGAAGGGAATGATATATTCTGGAAAACTGCCAAACCAACAACGGGAGATAAACCAAGGGCAAAACGTAGTGCAGGATCTTGTGGAAAAATATTTAGATGCTGACCGTACTATATACGCGGATAATTTCTTTACCACTCTTGACTTGGCGCGTATTTTGATGAGGAGGAAGACCGCATATGTTGGTACAGTGCGCTACAACAAAACATTCATTCCACAGGAGTTCAAGAAGAACCCGAAGCGCACCATCAATAGTACATTATTTGGGTTCAACGAAGGGGATATAGCGTTATGCTCATACGTGCCGAAAAAAATAAAGTGGTGAACGTGCTCTCCACAATGCACTACACCTGCCGCGTTGACGAGCAAACCGAGAAGCGGAAGCCCTATGCCATATTAGATTACAACGCCAACAAATGCGGCGTTGATACCATGGATCAAATGCTAGGCACTTACAGCTGCAAAAGAGCAACACAACGATGGCCGTTGGCCATGTTTTATAATATGCTGGACGTCGCTGCATTGGCTGCTTTTACGATTTACAACGAAATGAAGCCTATAAAAAGGAGTGACAGACGGCGGTCGTTCTTGTTACTGCTAACGAAACAATTGGCCACACCAAATATCGAAGAACGTGCCCTGAACAACCATATAACCTCATATCCAAGGATACGCAATGCGATGGAAGCATTCGATGTCAGGGTAAGAAAAACATCCTCAAATTCAAGAATAGAATATATATTTATTTGTTTTTTATTTTTATTTTCATTTCAGGTATTACCAAGACCGATGGAAGGCAATGCACCATCGTTTGCGGCTAGGTCAAGTAGACCGTCATGTCGCCTTTGCCGTTCTGAGTACGGGCGGCAGCGGAAAACGCGGGCATACTGCTTCGGCTGCGGCAACGCTGTTTGCGGAGAACATAGCACACTTTTACATCGCTGCAACACTTGCGCACAGGGCGGGGGACAAGAAGTACACGCTCAACAACAATAATTTTTAAACTTTTTTATAATAGTCTTAAGAAAATTTAAGCAAAAAAAAATAAAAATTAAAAAAATTGAAAAAATTATTTTTGTAAGTAGAATTTAGTTATAAACAATAAAAACAAAAAAAAAATAAAAAAAAAATTGTTTATATGAAAAAAACATGATTTACAAAAAAGGTCCGTAGGGACCTTTTCACACGGCCGTGAAGTTCAGAACTGTCACTCATCGGAAGTTTAATAATTTTGTATGGCCGAAACTCCATGATATTGATGTGGACGACTTTTATTTTAAAGAAGACGGCGCTACCTACCACACAGTAACGATACTATCGCTCTGTGTTCTACAGGCAGGTCGTAGCGGTTGCAAAAGTATATATACTAAACTTCAAAATTTACGAAAATACGGAGTTCAAAATGTATTACAGAACACCCTAATTACAAGTTGCACATGTCTTGCACATATCATTTATTAAAAACAACTGTTTACCCAACATAACAACAAAAAAAACGCAGCCTGTTATCGATAATAGTTTTCGAGGAAACATAATTTATTTCAGATGAAATATGAAAATTTTTTTAATTACCGAAAATTCTTTGTATTTATCAGCATACTACGCCTACTTCTACGAATATTTGGAAATTTTTTTGGCTGCCTTAGTTTGGATATGCTTTCTATCTGATAACGTAAAAATTTTAAGAATCTAATGTAATGAAAAAATATTGTTTTTGGCCAAAGAAAAATGGTTCCGAATCATTGTGCGTCGGTTAAAGATAATTGAAACTTGAAAGAAAAAAACGTTGATAACTATAGAAAGCCATTCTCGTTGTAAGTCATCTTGACATTAACAATGCATTGTTTAGTTAACAAAATAAATCAAAATACAATTGAAAGATATTTAGCTGGCTCGTAAAAATAAAACTAAATACATTTGACGATAAAAAAATTTTGAGAAAGGCAAAACTATCTCCATACCCAGTAATAGAAGAAATCAAAAGTAAAGTAATGGAAAAAAACTTCCAAAGAAGTCGTTAGAATCTTAAACTGGAAGTAGTGCCAAGTCAGATCATTTCAAATGATTTACTCGTATACATCTGCTTGTCACTGCTAGAAGTTATCTTTTTTGGCTGCCTATTTACTGGATCCAAAGTCATATCCAAAATGTTAGGACATTTTGTTTTATGCACATCATGGAACTCTTAAGGTTGTAGGTGGAACATATTTTCACATAATAACATTTAAATTTACCACCCACTATAAAATAAAATATAAAATTATAACAAAACTTTTCCTTGTTCTGTATTCTGATTTAAAACTTATGATCACCATATAAATTTATATACGATTAAGCACAGATGAACTTAGTTCATATTTATATAATATATAAATATGAACTAAGTTATATTATAAAACTATTTAATCAAAATGAATTAGGAGAGTAAAAATTTATACAGTTTGTTAAGTAAATGTTATTAGAATAACTCTTTTTTTTGCATAATTTGCTTAATATCAAAGATCAGCTAGCAAGACTAGTGCGGATATTGTGCTAGAATATTGGTCAGTGATTTGGAGTTTCAACTCCAGTCAAGATCCTGTTTCTGCAGACAAGCCAGTCTTAATCAGTTGATTAGTTAGTGTTTGCTTTGTTTTTTTATTCAATGCTGTTCTTTACAAAAACGTGCTGAATATTCTGGATTTATTATTGGATTCATCGCAGAACTTTGCGTGGTTGATAGCTATTTCGATTTAGTTTGAGTTTGATATGCTAGAATAATGAATCTGGACTTTTGCACACTTAGCTCTCAGTTATCCTTTCTTAATAATAATGTATGATTCTTTGGTCATTAAGGTTTTCAGACAAAATATTAAAATTCGTTTTGTATTGTACATGTGTTTATTGCAAGCATATTCTGATGTCATTGGCTGCCCTTTTTTATATTTTTTTTAACTTTAAACCAGCATATGTGTATCTCCAATATTATCTGCTATTAATTATTGGCTTATTTTCATTTATTTTTATTTTAGGAATTAAAAGACATTTCAACTTTAGTACGAAAGCATTGGCGTTGCGGTTACGTGGAGTGCTCAGCACAGTAAGTAGAATTTAATCCTCATAAATTGTTTGCCAATTACAGTTGAACGAATGGAAATACACCATTTAATTTTAATTTTTATATGCACACATGCAAACATAAATACATACACAAGTATTTATTTTTACTTGTTTTTTTTCTTCTCTTCTTTTTAATGCTTTTCTCACACTCGATTAGATACAATTATAAAATTGGTGATGTGTTTCGTGAATTAATGGGTTGTACCAGTAGTGGCGGTGTCATTGGCACTGAATTTTCACAATCAAATAGAAATAAAGGACGTTGTACAATACTTTAGCAATTTCTGCATAAGTTTTTTTAAGTGCATCTCATATATATTTTAAAAAAAGTTTTAATAATTAAAATTAACAATAAAGAATAAAATTAAAGCAAATAAAGAAATAATTGAATTGTAACGAGATGAAAAATTATTTAGAATACTAAAATTCAAAAGATTATGTGAATGGCAGAAATTTTAAAGCACACAAGAAACACAAAAAAACAACAGCAAAAGCTTAGAATAAATTAGAAATCACAAATAAATAACAAAACGTACTTTTAAGTTTATTTGTAATGAACGAGAAAAGTAATAAATGAAATTAGCTGCAAGTAGTTACTTATTATTAAAAATAATAATGTTAAATATAAACAACAATAATTACTTTAGATAAAACATATTCAAAATGATGATAAGGACAGAAATGAACAATTTATTTAGCAAATAAAATAATATATTCAAATTTTACATGTTTTTGTAAATGTTTAATTGTTCGAAACAAATACATTCATAAAATGAGTAAAAGTACTTTTTTATATGAAAATAAGTATTTACAAAAGGATTTTAGAAAAAGAGATTTTTTATTTATTTACTTATTTATTTATATGTTAAGCAATTGATATGGCCAACATGTTTGTTATGGTCTAAACCACAAATTCCGCTAATAAAATTATATTTTAATAGTAATTGATTACGAACATTGGAAACAATGATGTAAAGGATTACACAGTTTAATTAACGAGTTGTAAAGTGAACAAAAATAAATTTAAAAAATGTATTTGCTAATGAGATTGGTTGAAAAAATTAAAAAAAAAAAACATTAACTGCAAACTCTGTTGTGCTTATCGGCAGAATTATCCAGGTAATAAATTTTTTTAACTTTTAGCACAATCATAGGAAAATCTCTTGTTGAATTTCATTCCTTTTAACGACAATTTATCATCAATTAAACTGAAAAAAAATATTTTAATCAAATTTTTTCCATTAAAAAAAGTTCAGGATCTTTTATTCTTGGAATAGCTGGCAAGCAGGAAGCGAAAGTTAGAGTTAACCGTTAATCTTCCAGCCTGTTATCTCTTCGATTAGTTTAAAACTGGCTGCTTCCGATTAACGATTACATCAGTTAATTTGAATTAACCGATTAGAAAAAGTTTTATATTTCTTGTAGTATTTGAATGTATTTTCGTATGTGGTTAATTTAATCTAACGGAATTGTCCGAAACTATTAGATGTGTTTAGAAATGTCACACTGAAAGATTTAATATGCTTAGAGAAAACCATGAATAGGTTTGATTTTGATTTCTCCAACATCTTCAATAAGTGAAAGAAAGGATATTTTCTAAGTCAAATAATTTGTTTTCAAAAAGACTATGTAAGTTATGAAAATAACTAATAAAAAGGTTTAATTTACTTGTTTTTTTTATTTCAACAATTTTTGTTTGTTATCTGATGATTTTTTTTACCAATAAAATCTGAACATAATAAGCATTAGATAGAGGAATTCATATGGGGTACTAAATTTTACACCGGTTGTGTGTGCCGAGTTTTATAAAAAAACTTGAAAAGATGTTCTTGATATCCTTCACGAAAGAAAGTTATGAGATAAAATTTTATAAAAAACTAAAAATTTAGCACATGCAATCGCGAAAAACTATAATGCAAATCATACACATTGTGACCGTTGGTGCACCTAAGAGAGGTTGTGCACCCACGTTTGCGCGCTGGTTATATGCAGTAAGTAGCTTCTTGCTTGCCGAAATAAAAAAGTCAATTAAATCTCACATACACTCTGAACAACATAATAAGGCTTTTGTTGTTGCATCACCTCCTTCCTCATCTGTGTTTATGTTTTAAGTGAATTAAAGCTTTATTTACATATACGAGAATTACAAGTTTTAATAGAGTTGAAGAGTACCTTCATTAATTAACGTTAAATTAGCGCTTGGCTTTATCCGTGCGTGTCTTTCTTATTTTTTACTTGAGTCAAATTATGACTTTAATTTGCATTTCATTGATTTCTTTAATAATGACGATGCCAGAACTTAAAAATTTCTCTTCTCTGATTTGCAATAAGCTCGCAAATAATATGGTCAAAAGTCTTTTTAATTGTCTTAACTCATAAACGAGAAAAATAATCATGTAAAAAAATTTTAAATGAGCTTGAGAAAAGACATGATTTTAAGAAAAAAAATCTTAATTATTTAAAAATTTACCCAAAAATTAAGAAAAATATATGTTTCTATAGACGAATGAAAATAAAAGTTTTAGAGAATGATTGTAAAAGAAAATTTTAAATCGATTTATGTTCGCCAGCTACGTCCAGATTAATTCTCAAACTTATTAGTAAACAAAATTTCACACCGATTTCATAAAATTGAAATAAAAATATTGATTGAAATTGCACCAAAGAATAACACGTCTCTCAAAAACTTGAGCAGGATAGCTAATATCCTGAAAATAATAAAATGTGCAAAAGTATTTTGTTCTAGTTGTATAACAATTATAAAGTTAATGATTGCGGTATTTCTTCTATTAGTATTTATTTAAAACATCATAAGATATCCCAATTTGCTAACATTTAAAACATTATAAATTTTTGTTAGTTTATTTAATAAATTTTTAGCTTCTTTTGATGATAAACTTTAAAATACAAAACTATCTAACAAAAAGTGCTATCACGACAACTCGTTCTTTTAAACTGAAACTCCCATTTTTCTGAACAAATTTATATAATTATCTTGTGCAGTTAAAATCCTATTGATTTCATCCTTTATTTTCCTTTTAGGCAAACATATTTAATAAATAAAAAATAATTAAAAAAATAAATCCCACCATTGTTTACAATATTAATCAAATAACATTTTGTGGTTCTTTTTGAATAAAAATGCATATTATTGTAAACTAGAATACTCGTCAAATATAAATAAGAAATTTAGAAGAAAATTAAATTTATTAATAAATAATAAAGAGTTTTTGAAATAATCTGAATTAAACAAATTTAAAGTTGTGATCATTTGAAACAAAAATTTAAATAAATCATAGAAAATTTAAAGAATAATAATAATAATTATAATATATAATATATAATAATGTGTGAGATGAGTTTGAAAGTCCACCTGCCGTCTTTCTCATTTTTCCACTGTCTTTGCCACTTCGCTGAAGTTTCTCGTTTTATTGATTCTATTGCTGACAGCACTTGGGGATTGTTCTGTTTTATATTAAAGACGTCGTCAGCTCTCTATGGCTCTTAAATCTATTGGACTCATTCGAGCTATAACAAGGACGGCGTTGGCGGATCCGTATCCGATAGGATATGCTAAAGTCACTCGTAATTCTGCTGCACAATCTACTTATAGTATTGTATTTACTCTACATATGATTTCTAACGTCTGAGTCCATATAAAAGGATGCTATTACAGGGCTCTTGGAAGCGGTTCGCCAATATTCGCCATTAATTGACTGAGTTTTGTTGTTATTTTTGCCATTGTCGCGCATTCGATCTGGTTCGAGTATGTCAGTGTTGTATCCGTCTTTGGTAGTTTACCGGTTCCGTTGTAATTAGTCCCACGCCTTCTCGAGAGAAATTCGTTGTCTGGTAAATAACAGGAGCTCTGTTTTATGCATTGACAGTTCTTAACCGTGGGTGTCTCGCCTTCTTGGCTCTTAGCAACACTTGGCTTTGATGATAGCTGCAATGCGTCTCCACATCCAACTAGGAATGTGTCCTCAGGGATTTGTAATTTAAATATTTGGTTGTGGCTGGAATTCGAGTTCACGATCTAGTATAGAGTTTTGTATTGCTGTAGAGGTGACGTCAATCCTCCTAGTGCCTCCGGTTGTTTTAAAGATAAGTATTCAGGGCAGCCAGGACTTTTACTGGCCTGCTAATTTGTTTTCTGTGTGGAGCAGCCGTAACAGCCACTACTACATCTTCTGTTGATAAGGACTAATCTCTGTTCTTTCCAGGCGTTTGAGTCACGTCTTACCTTAGGCAGCTGTTGTACATCTTTAAAACTGTTCGCTGTCTCTTTTATTATTTTCGATGGGATGCCGTCTGGACCGAATGCTTTTTTTTGTAGGTTAGTCTGATTTCTTCAGGTGTAAAGAAAGGTGCGTTTAAGGTTAGCTGAACCTTATCTTCCCTCCTGCCATGTTGAGGAAAATCATTTTCACCACGCTTAGCATGGTTTTATCATACATATCCTGCACAGAATTCTTCAGGTCCGACCTTATTCATGACTATTTTGTATCTGAAGCTTCAAGGAATTTGATTTATGTCTTCTCTCAATTCTTTCCATTTTTCTTTCTTGCTTTTTTATGGCATTTTAAAACTTCTTCTTTCCTTATTTATATTCCATGTGTTCCGCCTCCGCTGCGACTATGAGTTTCGCCCTTGTGTATTTCCGTTTCTTTCGGATATAGTTTTTTCTATCTCTATCTATCGAGTAATTCCATAATTGTTTTTCTTACGGGCTCAGTATCGCAGCTTTTCAGAAAGAATTCGATATATCACTGGCCGTGTGCATCTCAAGGAATATCCCGTTTTATATATTGTTGACGATCCTCTCAGACAATAGGGTTATGTCGGGTATGCTGCCATCGCAAGCGGGTCGTCTTAATTTGAGCACACCTCCAACGTTTGTGACTGCCAGCACAGTTTTAGCTACCATTTCTAATATCCTTCTGCCTCTCGAATTTGTGGTTTGCATTCCCCATTGTACTGCCCGGGAGCTGAATTCGCACTTTGCTTCTTTGAGGGTTCCTTTAATGGCAGCGCGGAACTCTTCCCCCTTTTCTCATCGTCCTGTCACGAACAACAATGTTTTCGAACAGCCACTGTTGTCTCCTCCGGCTTCACGTTTTGCTTCAGGTTTCTGAGAACTTCGGCTACTTATGATTTTCTGTTGGCGGTCGTTCTTTAGGATTTCTGGAACGATACACTCTTCTCGATCTTTTTAGTCGTACCAGGATGGGCTTTCATCTGAAAATTTCTGCTGCATTACTTCTACCTCTTTTCCACTTCAGCTACTTTTCGGGCAGATTGGATTCTGCTCGGTTAGATGCACTGCGCTTATACTGAGACATTGAATGCGTTATTACGTTACCATCTTCACTTGACTAAACTTTGATGTAGTCTGCTTTCAGCTTAATTGAGATCCACGTTTGGTTTTTCTGCTGTCTTCCAGTTCCTTCGGTAGCTACGAACTCATACAGCTCAGATACTCTAGTTTGAAAGTCCATATTGACTTTTCTTTGTTTTGTTTTTCAGAGAGTCTTTTTGCAATTCCCGAGGGCGTCTTCTTCAAAGGATCTTGATGTCAAGATAAGCTCTTGTGTCGTTGAAGTATATCATTTCGTCAATATCTGATCTGCTATCTGGCATTGTCTTGATATGTAGCAAGAATTCTCTTCTCTGCGTTTTCTGCGACCACTACGTATAAGGGTGCTGTATTAACCATGCAGCCCTTTCCGTGACTTTAACGGCACCAGAGGGGGCTGTGACATTAGCCTGAAAGACATTTCTGCGAGATATCATTCCCTTGTATAACCGAATGATTTAATTGCTTGCTCGCCTTATTGCCAGAATTTCGTTGAGCGTTTAACGAAGTTTTACTTGATCGGGGGCTGCAGTACATGCAGTTTTTTGCAGTCCGCCATCTGTGACTACAGTTGAATCCTGAGCTTGGCCCACCATAATAATAATAATAATAAAATTAACTTTTTTTGGAAGGTTAGACATCCATTACGCATTTGACGTAGACCTTCATCTATCGTGATATGTCGGGTTCTCCGGAAAGGGTCTACCGACTAAAACCCAACCTCATTTGTCTGGGATATATTTCCACCTCGAAACCGCTTTCGTATTACTTCGAGGTGGCTTTCGCTTCAGAGTGATGAACACATTCTGTATTGCTTCCGTTTAACAATCAGGTGTTGTTAACTCCGTAGAATGTTGCTGTTTTGATTTGAGTGAATTTCTGAGGAGTTGTTTACTCAGTCCAGATATTTCTTTTTATTCCGGAGCACATGTTCGCTGTATTCTGCTATCACATACAAGGCTTTATCGCCAGTTGTCATATGGGAGATGAAATTATCAGCTGTGGTAGAACTGATTTGCTTCTCCATTTGTTCGCGCCTAGCTGCCCAGCGTGTGCTCGAGAAAAACGTGGGCTCAAGAAAAACGTGTACTCTCCTGCGTTAGCTACTTTCGTTTCTTCGTACAGGCAAAATAGTAATCTGCATTTTCTCATTTTGTTTAAGTTTTTTTCTTAACTAGCCTTGTCCAGGCATCGTCTGTGTTAGGTAATAATTTAATTCTCTGAGTTTCCGGTTTATCCATTTCCCTACATCAGGGATAAGTTGAGCCATCCACCTACCGTATTTCCGTTCTATCGAGCTTTCCCTCATTGAATAGATTAGTGTATGAAATTTTGTGGGGACGATAGCCGCATCTGCTGTGGTTCGTACTGTAGCGAAGACACTCATGCGCTCTGCTGCTTGGCGGTCGATTGGAATCATTCCGGCGCTATGAAGACAGTGGATGCTGAAATCGTTCGGTATGCCGATATTGACCACAATGCCACTGTTGTCTGTACTGTAAGTAATGCATTACCCCTTCCTTTGGTTTTGAGCGTCTCGCTTCATATTACGCGGACATACAAAGGAATGCTGTTGCAAGTCTCCATTAGTAGCTTCCCCTTGTACTGCCACGTTATCCTAGAAGATTTGTGGTTGCGCTTTGTATCTGCGGCGATATGTCAGATTCGGATCCAGTCTTATACGCTTCTATTCAGGCTTATTACAACATCATCGGATCGTAGCTTTGTCTTGTATGTGAATAGCTTCAGTCCATATGAATCTACCCAACCATGGGTTCTTATCGTCACATGTCGGAGTCTCCTCTGAGCTTTTCTCCTCTGTGTTTCTAGCAATGACATCCGCGTAGCTTGTTTCCCTTGGCATTTTTGGCCATGTCTCGCATTCCATAAATTAGCTTCCTGAATGGAGTGCTGTACCGCTCTCGAGGTAACCAACATCCTCTATTACTCTCCAGTGGTGTCATATATGAGCACTCTATCTTTTAGGTTCCTAATAATTTTCATTAGGTGGTATGCCAGCATCACAAACTGTAAGTCTGGTGAAAGGTTTCTTCGTTTTGCAACTATAACAAGATACCATAAACTAGATAAACTTCAGCTTCTGTGAATAACGTCGTCTACTCGGGGTGTTATTAGTCTTTCTAAGAATTTTCCTGAAGTATTCAACACACATAGTGGTCTGTAAGACGATAGCAAATCCTTTGCTTGTGAGCAGTAGCTTCTGTTGCTTCCATATCTTCGGAAAGATGCCTTTTCTCAAGCACCCGTTATACATTTGTAGGAGTAGTACCGTAAGACCCCGCTTGATATGACATCGAGGACGAGCTGCAGCTCCAAGCCCATCTATAGTAAACAGATAATAATGATAATAATAACAAAATATAATAATGCAATACACTGGTAATATTTATTTCCACATCTTGGACAATTTTTCCCAAAAAGTATTCAAAAAATATATTATTGTAGGTATAATTAAAATCAAAAAATCCCTCAAAACCTTATGTTTGACATGAACTCTTAATTAACGCACAAAGAAAAGTGTCATTTAAAAACAAAACAAAAATAAATAAAATAAAATATATAACAAATATTAGAATAAATTACACACACATTAAACACAAAAGAAAACATTTTAAATGAAATGAAAATTGTATTTCAAAACAATGTAAACAAAACAATACAAAATGAATTTAAATAAAATTAAAATATAAAATACACAAACACATATTGAATTATCACTCCCATAGAAGAAAGGTTGATAGAATTAATTGTAAAGATACTCATACACATGATACTCTTACATAAATATTAGAATGTAATCGTTTATATTTAATACATTTTTTGTTTGATTTTAAAGATTTATTTTAAAGATTTACTAAATTAGTGAAAGACTTAGTATTAAAACGGATACATTAGTCTAACATTTTAGGATTACACTACCAAACAAACAATTACAGAAATAATTAAATTGTGGTCGGTTAGAAATAAACTGGAAGGATTTAGAAAGTGTGTTATCAATCTTACTATCAAAATGTGTTAATATTTTTCAATTGTGTTATTTGAATTATGTTTTTCAAATAGATTGATTTGGCGATGGCTTGTGAATACCTTAAATTTTTAAGTAAAACTTTTTATATCAAACTTTACAATTTTTTTAACAGGCTCCTTCACACATAATAAAATGACACCGATTATTAAAAATTAAAATGTTTAAAATATCACAAGAGTGCTTAAGTTTTTATATAAACTTCTAAAATTGCTCAAGAGCGGAGTTTTACATTATCATAGTTTAATTCTGAACGTTTGTTTCCCTCTTCTTTTTTTGCTTTCCATCCGATTTTCAAAGAAAAGTTTTCAAGAGGCCTTAAATCGAATTGAGTGAACAATTTGTATGAAACCCACTCAGTTATTCGAGTGGTTTCCATACATATTTTCTACTCAATTCGATCGCTTGGATTCCAGAAACAGCACATAATTATAGTTAGAAAGTTATTCTCATTTGAATTTTATAAATTTTTGAAAACATTACTATAGAATTAAAAAAAAAAACATTTGATCCATATGTAGGGCTCAGACCTGAAGTGAAACAAGTCACAAAAAGATAATTCGAAGATATTTTGAGGTTCAGTAAATGAAATGCCATTGATTTCTAAAATTAATATTTCATTTTTTTTTGCCGTTACCATAGAAACGAAACACTTTTTACTGAGTCCGTCACAGAACCAAATAGAGCGGAGAATTTCGCACTAGTTTTGAAATTTTTCATATTTTATGACTTGGTTCACTTCAGCTCTGAGCCCTCCATATATAAAATAATTTTCGCAACAAAATTCAAAAGTATTAAAAAATAATGTTGATGCAAATATATTTTCTGAGCTGGAAATCACACAATTTTGATTAAGAAAATTTATAAAAAATTGCAATATCCCCAAAGATTTACCCGCCAATCAATCTATAAAACAAAAGTTTCTTTGGGGACATATATTAATTACACATAATTAAAAATTTGAAAATTATCTCTCTTCTAATTCAAAGCAATTGGCCAATTGGTTATGATAATATCCGCGGAGCAGCCTGTAGAAAAAAAAATTAATAATAAAAACTATACAGCAAATTTCAAATCTCGTCTGTTTTTGTAGTAGAGGAATCTTTGGTTTAAAACACTAAATTTTTTTAAATCAATTATAATCCTTTGTTTCTTTAAAATCTTATTTTTTCCACCTGAAACTATTCAAAGCAATTGGTTTTCTATATTCTATAAAAAATATATTAAAATTCACGCATAAAATAAGGCTGACTTTGTATATAAACAAAAAAAACATGTTCTACTATAAGATGAATAAAAAGAAAAATTAAGTATAATAAACAACAACAAACTTTCTATAGAAATTTATTCGTACTAAAAAAATCAAAAAGTGTCTCATGAATACAGAAAAAAAATATTAAGAAATAAATAAAAAAAGTCAGTAAATTTAATTTCAAAACTGAATTCAAACAAAGTTTTAAAAAAAGTTTTAAATAACAATAGCAAAAATTTTCTTTTGCAACAAATCATTTACGAAGGGAGTGTAAGAGTTACCGGGAATAGCAAATAAAACACGAGCATTTGGGAAAAAAAGCTAACAAGTTGAGAATTATTTTTTTCTTTTGACAAATATATATTTTTAAGCTTAAAAAATAATGTCTTGGAACTAATCCTGTTAATTAGGGGAAAAATGTATAACTAAAATCAATATTAGTAGTTTTTTAATCCAAAGTGATAATAATCTGTTCTGCCGTGTAATTTAAAATTAATTAGTATTAAATTTTTCCCTTGTTCCTTTAGAATGTTGTCTCATGTCCAATTCTTTTGGACTAAAAATGTTACGAACTTTGGCCAAAATAATTATCACTTTGGCTTAAAAACCACTAACATCCAATTTGTTCGAAAAATAATTAGATTAAATAAAATCAATGTCGTTTACCTTAGCAGAAGCAGATGTGAATTGACTTCGGTTGACACAACTGTCGCAGTTATGGCCGCGATTCAGAGGGAAGCTGCAATTGTCGTGCGAAAGATGTGTGAAACAAATCTTTCTATTTCATTTAAAATTCTCCGTTACTTCTCCTTTCATCTGAATATATAAAATTAGATCACTTTTCAATGGACTTTCTTTAAATTAAAAAGACTTTATCACATTGAAATTCACTCAAGTCTTCCTATACAAAGCCAACAGACAAACTCAATCTTTAAGGTAATCTATTCCCACTTCAGGTAATGTTGGTGCCACCCTCGTAAATGCAAAAAATTTAATAATAATAATAATAATTAAAAAAATCAAACAAAAAAGGTTTTCCACATCAAAACGGACTAAACATTATAAATTTAGTATATTTTATAGAGTTTATTAGTGGTAACAACAAGCAAGTAATAAATAAATTAATACGAGTATAATTAAAAATAGTATAATAAAAAATATGCTGAAATCATTTGCAAAAACTTTAATTGCAAAAATAGGCTGCAAAGCTTCTTTTCTCTTGATTTATTGGAAAGACAAAAAGACAAGAAATAATATTATAAAAATTAATGCTTCCCTTTGAAAAATTAAAATTGGTAAAATTAATATAGATTTAACAAAAACCAAATGTTATTGGCTTTTTTGCACTGAAAAAAATATTTGTTTGCCCTGTTGAATTTGTAACTGAAAATATAACAAATAAGAAAAATAAATATTTAATTTTAAGCCTTAAATTAAATAAATAAATGTGGTTTATCATTATTATTATTATTGAAAATAAAGAAATTTCCTGTTTTGTTTGTTTTTTATTATTAATAATGTATGAACAAAGTTTTGTTAAACCATTTGAAAATTCGTCAAAATGGCTGTTAATTTAAATTTAAATAAAATGTAAAAGCAAATTAAAGCAAATGCAGAAGTATAAATTAAAAATAAATTATGCTTAAAATAATATAAGATGCAAAGGGCTTTTTTAAGCAGATACGTAAAGATGTTGTTATATAATTGAATAAAATAAAAATAAAACTAATTTAAATAAAAAAAATTTCGTTTGATGTGTTTTATTTCATGGATACATCGTTCTTCAAATAGGAACATGCACAAGTTTAAAAAGCTGAAAACTTATTTCAAATCACAGCAGCTCAATTCCGTGAACATTACTGATCTTTTCAGTGAAATCTGAACTGTGAGAATTTTTGGAAAGTGTTCCACCGACCCAGCTCATAGCGATCGAGTTAAAGAAAGTCCAGTTTTTGCATGGCCGCATTACATTTTACACAAAAATAAATTTAATTATTGCTCCAATTTTGCTTATGATTAACTGCTACTAAATTTGAACCTGAAAATAGTGATGGGCGGCACAATTCACATGATTAGTGAGAATTATGCATGATGACTTATGATCGGAATTAGTTTTTTGTTTCAAGCACGTGAACGTACATGAGTATAATTTTAGCGTGATTATTTCGTATTTTTTTTTGTTTTATTATAATTTTTTTCATTTAACTTTCGCATTTTTTTTTAATTTTTTTATAGTACGAATATTTTTTTCGTAAGTATTTCGTGAGCATGAGTTCTCGTTATTATGACTAAATATTTTCTTTCACTCAATTGAGCGGGCATAAGCTTAAGCCAAATATATAAAGTGGTGCATGACCGTGCATAAGTAAAACTCTTTATCACGAGCTGGCTTGAGCGTGATTAGTTAGCTACGATCCTACTTCTAGATGAACGTGATGAAGAAAGCACAAAATATTGTTAAATTATCTTACCGAATTTGTCTCTTAATTATTAGCCAATTGCAAGTCTAAATCGCACATGGCGGGTTCCGTAGATGTTTTGGGTAAAGTTATTATTATTCTATTTTCAGTATTTATTGTAACATTACACAATAATAATTTAAAGAGAAAAAGTTAATATTCAAAGCAGTAATTTAATTTTTATTGAACTTCGTGTATTTATTGTGCTCAAAACTTTGGCATCAATATTTGTAACGTGAAGTGTGTAATTATATGTAGTAATTTCTTAAAACACCAAAGTAGAAGTAGTAAAAGAAATGTACTTGGCCCATTAACTCATCAAGTCATCAAAGTATGTGCTGGGTTCAGATACATACACTTTATCAATAAACATATTTTTGATGGTTCGTGGTTGTCCCAGCTTTCGAAAAAAAATCTCTCGCTTGGCACAGGCGTTACAATCTTTGAAAGTTTGGGAAATACAGATTTCATATTCTCCCAAATTTCAACACCATCTCTTTTAATTGTAAAAACACACAATGTATATTTTTTTTTGTTTTTTTCTTCAAACGAAGTTTGACAAAAATAGATTTACAATTGATCATCTGTTCTAATGCGCTGACCTAATTAATCAGCATTGCCATGAACGGTGTAGATGTTTTTTTAGTTTTGACGCCGATGTATTGCCCAACAAAACATCGCTGTTAACATTGATGCGCCACTCCGTATGTGCTTTCAGGCTTAATTATCCTGCTTAAATTTTATAAACTTTAATTATACGTTTACCTCAAATCAAAATTGCCGAGGTAAACATATTCCTATTGCTTTACCCCCGAAATCTAATAATTATAACAATTAATTTGGAGTAGTTATAATATCGATTTCTTTTGGAGCCTTTTCAATCATTATCTGAAACATTTCCAGAATGTATTGGTGTCGTCCACCCATGCATCAATTACATACAATATAATACTTTGTTAAATTAAAATGATTAGTTTTTAAATTTTCAATCCCATAATTTCCCATAATTAATATTTTACATACATATTTAGTATAATATTAAAACTTTTATTAAAAACAAATTGAATTGATTATTGAGGGGTATATGTATGTAAAATATTAATTATGGGAAATAGTGCGATTAAAAAATTTAAAACTAAAATTTTAGCAATTTCCATAAAAAGCACCAGTTAAAATGATTAGTTATTAGTTGATTTAGAAGAAAAAAACTTATAATAAAATCTAACTTAGAAACAGTATTCCCAGGAAAAAGAGGCTAAATTGGCTTTTTGAAAAGCCCAGAAATAGCTAAATCGCCCAAAAATAAAAGCTAAAAAAGACTTAAAAATTGTTATTCATAATTCAACGTTTTATTTATTATTAATAAAAAAAATGCATAAAACATGTAAAAAATTATTCAAAAAACGCACTTCAAGTACATAAACAAAAAAAATAATAAAAGTTTAAATATTTTTAAATTCATTAAGTCAATATATAACATAAATTTCATTTATTTCTTCCGACTTCAATTCAGTATTGGATCAAAAATATAATAGAATATTTTTTTTATTATAAACTTTTATGCGCATTTATTAATTATGTCATGGCGAACAGGCACCATAATTTTATCACAGCCAGTAGAATCAGGATTTGCATAATCATTATCACGAGAGTCTCATAATCTATTAAATCACCGGAAATTACTAAATCATGACAACATTTCTGAAACCTTTTTAAATACCAATGAATGTGAAATTCTAGTACGATTTCTTTCTTTTAATTATTTCCATTGTACTAAATAGTTTTTCAACTTCATCGGCTGGTCCAATAAGACTTTTAATTTTTGGGGTGTTTCCACAAACGTGAAAAATATCCCGAACGTGTTAGTTCTCAAAGAGGCGATCACAATTGTCCGCCGAGATCTTGTGATTTAGACCTTTAGACTTTTTGTATTTGGGGCAGCAGCAAATGTGCAAAAAGATGAAGGAAAATTTCATGAGAAGAACATGGCCCTACATTCGTGGCCATGGCTGTTATTTGTTTGGCGTTGTTTTCCATTATGAATGGATACCCTCCTTTTTATAATATGATAAACATCTGGCGATTTCTCTTAAAAATACTCTATTTAACCCATCAAAATGAATCCTCTTATTCGAAGACCCTATAAATGGCTAAATAATAGATTAACTAAATCAAACTAAATTAAAGCGCGGTCTTCAATTGTCTCACCGCCACCCAGAACTCAATTTATGGCTCAACATTTGTCCATTTCTAGCTTAAAAGCTTTCGCCATTGGATTTCAATCAATAGGATTTTGTCTTCAGCGTACTTACCTTTGTACATCAGATTTATTTTTTAATGTTTCAAGATGATTTTATGGGTTCAGCAGGAAATAAAATTTTGACCTTTTTGCAACGAAGCTAAAACGTAAATTTCGAGGCAAAAAGACAAGAAAAAAGGCTAAGTCTAGCTTCAAAAAGGCTAAATAGGCATCACTGCTCAAAAATGTATCACTGACATGCCACGTAATATGTACGAGTACATAAAATAGAAAAACTTTTCTCTAGATTTTTAAGCATGTTTGGACAAGTTTTATTTTTGTTTATTATTTAATGAGATTAGAAAAATTTAATTTATTCGAATAAGAGTTATTTATACCTCAAAGAATTTATCTAATTTATTTAGGAGTCCCGAAACTATCTCACACAAGAAATAAGTATTTCGCCTGGTGTGCGTTAAGCGAAAATAATAATTCCAGCCGCTTTGCGCAAACATTTCAAAAAAACTTTATTGAACTGGAAGGAGGACTTCATAAGTCGTCCAGACATTATTGTTATATAGAAAGAAAACAACTGTGAAATTAATAATATTTATTATCAACGATTAACTTTTACGTGATGATTTTCCTTATGATTACAATTACAACATTTCAATGTTGGCAGGATGTTACGAGTATGACATGAAATATTTATGCAGGCAAAAATAAAATCTTAAACATAAACACTTATAAAATCAGAGCAAACAAAGCATAAATTAAAGCTTAATGTAAACAATATTAAGCAAATGAAGTATTTAATGCTGATTTATTATTAGATTTAATACGAGTATGGAGGGTACAAAATTTTATTGTCTTTTTTGCATTAACTTTTTTAAAATTATTAAAATTCATTTAAATACTTTTTGAATTCTTTTTAACTTTCTGCTCTTTGTTCTTTTAATAAAAGGGAAAACACTCATGCGCATGCATTCATAAATCATTGAAAATTTATTTTAAAAGATATTAATATTTATAAATCACATCTGTATAAATAAATTTTGTTTAAAGATAAATAAAAGTATTAAATAAATACACATACACTGAATCATATGAATGACTTAGAGATGGGCACCGCTCACTGATAGTGATTAGTTTTTTGTTTCAATCACATGAGACATAAAAAAATTAAGCGTGAGTGAGCGTGCATGAGTATACATATATTAAGCGTGATTTTTTCATGAATTTTTTTTTTGGGCTTTAAAATAATTTTTTCATTTATTTTTTTTAATTATTTTATTTTTATTTTATCCCTTTCTCATCATGATGCATCGATTATGCGGGTGGGTTTCAGTCTCAATATGTTCGCTTATATTTGACCAATGTCAAATAGACCAGGGGGCAAATTACGGCATTCCATATCGAAATTCTATACAAAATTTTTGGAATTTGTATGGAAATTTCATTCGATATCGAATACCGTAATTTGCCCCCCAGCATGAATCTATTCCGCTGACTGTTCTTAATGTTTTTTTCTCACATTGTTCCGCAGTTCGTTTTACCGTTACCTCAATTTTCGCGAAATTCTTGCGTCACATTTCAGTTTTGTGAAAATGAACCGCAGAAGTAATTTGTGTTTTCAATTACAAAAGTACTAATCGTTAACAAATAGTAAAGTGGGAATATTTTAATTTAAAGAATGTATTGTAAGCTTTATTAATGTTTTATTAATGGCTTAATGTTTTAAGCCAATTGAATTCATTTGATGCAATATAAAAGCGTTTTGGCTAAAACATTTATCGATATGCATCAATCGTGCGTGTCCTGAAAATCTTTGAAGGATATAAAAATTATGAACAATTTTTCATACAATATAGAGAACATACGAGTACATATATTCCAAAAATTATAAAAAATTTCCCAGTAGTTTAGCGTCAGGTCTGAAGTTTTGTTTTTTTCCTAAGTACATAAATCGTGACCGTGAGTTTTCGAAAGTGAGCACAAACGTGAGCGGAAAACATAAGGACATGCTTGAGTAAAGCTTTTTTATCAATAACGTGCATGAGCGTGAGTGAAAATTTGCTTACGATCCCATCTCTAAAATAAAAACCAGGATAAATTAAATTTATTTAGTGTGAGTGTGCACCAAAAAAAATTAAATAAAAATCTGGCAAACATACACATTTAAACAAATGACTGACAGATATTCATACATATTTTGATTTGGTGTGTACGAGGGCGATTCCAGAATTATTCGATCAATCACAAATAGTTTTGAAAAATAAACCTTTGATTTGGTCTTTCTTAATCCTTAACTACGTGTAACTCTTACTTCGCTCACGTAGCCCAGACTCCTCTTTTCTCAACTGTAAAAAATAAAAATTATAGCTATAAACACATTCACGACAGCAGGCTACACAATTAATTATTTTGAAAACGACAGCTACACAGTAAGCAACTGATTCATTTATATTTAAGAGCTGCTACTTTATTTTTTTACTTTTTTTAAGTTAATTTTTTAAATAGTACATTTCAATGAAGGAATAAAATGACAAAGAAACACTTGTAGCGCAAAAATAGCTAAAAACCGCGAAAAGTTGAAATATTTTGAAACAGGCGTAAAGCTTTCTAAATCGAGGTAGAAACTTAAAGAATGTGATATGCATTCACATTCCACACGGCTTTATCAAAACTTTGCAACTTTTTGCCGCCTTTGGGTTTTTTGAAATGTGGGTGACTTTTTCTATTTTTTATTGAAATGATATTAAACATTTTGTTTTTGAGAGTTTTTCACATTCCTTGCACTTGCAGCTCGTTTCAGAAGATTTTACGCGTTTTTCTATATATTGAAAAATTTTGCCCATTATCGCGATATAATTGACTCAGTGGCCTTTTTAATGGTTCATTGAAATTTTAAGATTTTATAAAAATAAAATTTATGGCTTGAGTACAAATCTGAGTTTACCCATTTCTTCTTAATTTAAGAAATTATTTTTAGGATCAGTACTGATTTCGCGGTCGCTACACCATCTCATCAGCGTTCTTTGTCCGATTTTACCACTTTTGACGGTGGATACTAGTGACTAGGAATATCAACTATTTAACCGTATTATTTAACGAATTAGAATACGAAAAGTGCAACTTATTCATTTCTTACAAGTTAAATCAATTTCGGTTAGTAAGAAATTCCACCTCTGATGAATAATTATTTCTAAATATTCCATACTCTCCTGCTTTTTACAAAGTCATTCGCTCTGCGATCAAGCAATTTTCCATTTTTGTTTACTTTATTTTTGTCTATTAATATTTATTAATTAATATTTTATAAAAAAAGATGAACCTAGAATAAAGATCTAATATGCAGGAATTTCTCATTGCCCTTATTTTTATGCAAAAATTATTTTTACACAAAAACTTAATAAAATTAATTCTTAGCAATAATTTGCTTTACATATTTTGTTATATTGTCAACTCTTTTTTTGTTTCGTAGCCGACAAAAATATAAATTATTTTAATTTGACTACACGACAAAAGTATCATAAACAACAACCTGCAGCCGTGTAATCGTGTTGTCCTGAAAATAATTATTTTCATATAAACACATGTATTCTATTTTTGACAGCTTGTAGTCGCTAGCCTGCTGTCGTGAATGTGTTTATAGCTTAAGACTTAAGAAGAAAATAAAATATGACTTTTTGAAGTAAATTTTATACAAATATTATAATGACTGAAAAAATGAACGGCATTTTTTAAATAAATCTGAAAATTCTCTACAGGTTAGAATAAGTTGCAGCGAAAAAAGATTGTGCGGGTGTCTGACAGACTCCAGACAGGAAGTTAAGGGTTAAGCTTGACATAATTATTTCACTAAATGCAGTAGCTTTGCTTTTGAGTTCACAAACGAATTACATAGAGTTATATGTTCATGTAATAGAATTATTAGGTGCTTCCAGAAAGCCAATAAGCAGCACATGTTCGATAAGGCTTCGAAAACCCATTGCCCAACAAGGTAGAATTCGAATTTCGTAATGTTCAAATCAATTTTCGACAATTATAAAAAAAAAATTTAACTAAAGTGATAATTTTTCGAACAAATTGGTTGTTAGTAGTTTTTAATCCAAAATGATTATTATTTTGGTCAAAGTTCGTAACATTTTTAGTCAGAAAGAATTGGACATGACCACATATTCCAAAGGAACAAGGGGAAATTTTAACACCAATTAATTTCAATTTACACGGCAGAACAGAAACAACGTTATTTTTCAGGAGCCGCTACACTTCCATCATCAGTGTTCATGTGTGTTTCCATTTAATGTACCGCAACGTCCCCTAATGCAGCATTTAGACTACTGCCAAAGTTGGCAATTTTTTTGTCAGTTCTTGGCAGTTACGTGTAAACGTCAGTAAAAGTATGCAATTTTTATTGCATTATAAAATGCCATTTGAAATGACAGTTGGTAATGCCACAAAAACTGTCATCGTATAAACACCCTAAATTTGCATGTTTGCAGTTAATGACAACCCTGGCGAAAAAATGAAAATTTTCATTTTAAACTGACAAGCTTGGCAGCACAAAAGGCGTTTTTTGCAAAATGGAAATGTAAGTTTTACTTTATTTATATTATGTATAATTATTAACTGTTACATTTACTGTAGCAGTTTATTTGTTTAAACAAACAATAAAATAAAATATAACGAGCAGTTATAATTCCAAATACATTCTCAACTACACGACGAGCGCGCGAAAGTCTGTAACTGAAAATTCTTTCCTGGGTAGTTTGCTTTCGAAAATTGTATGGCTTCATTATGGAGGTTTTCAATGGGAAAGCATCATCTGCAACCATGACATATGGAACTGGAGTATTTCTTCCAAGGAGTGGTTTGGGTTGTGGTAAATTCAAAGAACCATTTTCTAAAGCCTTTGCTAGCATGCATCTCGAAAAAACACCTCCATCACTCTCCCTGCCTTTTGCCCCAACGTCTATGAACAAGAAGTTATAGTCCGCGTCGACCATGGCCATTAAAACAATACTATTTTTAAGCTTATAGTTGAAATATGCGCTACCAGATTTTGATGGTTGTTGCACATCCACATGTTTACCATCAATGGCTCCAAAACAATTTGGGAAATTCCACTTTTGCCAAAATCGATCGGCAATCTCTTCCCATTCAGTAGGCGTGTTTGGCATCTGATAAAAATAATTCGTTTATATTATACCTTAATATTAAATATTGGAATATGAGAACATGTAATTATGTACTTACTTTCAAAAATTCATTTTTCAATGTTGCAAATAGTGCATCGAAACAATCACCAACGATTTGGCAAATAACTGCTTTCGATCTTTTAAAAAGAAACATTAGACTGCTATAGCTGTCTCCTGTAGCTAAATACCGCAGTGTTATAGCCAGTCTTTCACCGGCAGGAATTGCTTGTCTCATCACTGTGTCTTTTTTAGTTATTAGTGGCGAAACCTTTTCCAATAAATATTCGAAGTCATCTGCTGTCATACGTACAAATGACTTAAATAATTCGGGATCTTGCGCCGCTAGCTTATTGCGAAATGAATGATAAAAACCACTTCCTTCTAAAAACAGTGGGCGCATCCACTCTGAACGCCGTTTTCTCGATCGCTTCTGGTTCGCAGCTTCTTCCTCTTCTAAGAGGAGTAGGGCACCAGCACAAATGATAATATCGTCTTCACAATCCATTACATAAGCAATTATTAAATTTATTAATAAGCACAGGATTTAACAATTTACCATAACAATCAAAATAAACTTTGTGAATAATTTTTGTGATAGCTGCTGTCAGTTGTGTAAACAGGGTTGGCAGTACACTTGGCAAAAAAAAAACAGCTGTTCTATAAAATTACTGCCACCTACTGACAATTAAATTTGATGTCATTTTCTACAACGTGTAAACACTTGGCAGTATTGCAATGGCAATTAACTGACAAACCTGTCAGTAGCCGGCAGTAGTCTAAACGCAACTTAAGTCAATATTTTCATCAAAAACTATGCTAATGCTGATCCATTCTACAGAATTTGCTATAACTTTAACGAAGTTAAATATAAATGTGATTAAACATAATTTAATTGTATACTTAGGCGCAATAATTGACTACTCATTTAAGTGTCATTTCTCTTTAAATGCCATTTAAATACCAATTTAATTTTTTCAGTACAAAAATAAGTTACATTTAAATGAAAGTTATTCACACATCAACACACAATCATATGTTTTTGCTTGCTTGTGTTTCGCGCAACAAAGTAAACAAAAAATTTGAACTTCTTTTAATAATATTATTCTTTTTTATGTTTTTTTTTATTGTTTTAAACTTTTGGAACATTGCAGACTTCTTTTATTAATATCATTCTTTTTTATGGTTTTTAAAATTTTTTTAAACTTTTAAAACATTGCAGCAACCTATCATTGTTGTTATTTTCAGCCTGAAAAAGAATCCACGTTAGAAATTTTTCTTGAATTTTGTTCAACAGCAGTTTTTTCCAAAAAAAATTGAGAGAATTTCACGATGCTGACATATTTTTATCGTAATTAAATACAAAAAATAATTTAAGAATGAAAAACTGAAACTGTATTTAAATGCAACTTAATTTTAAGTGGCAATTAGCTAAATGACATTTAAATGTGAAGTCAATTATTGGGCCTTAAACAACTAGTTTAGTTCATGTAACTTTTCTTTTCTTTTGAAGTATGTTGTCTGTAAGGATTTTATTAATCCATGGACTTAAATAAATAAATACAAAATAAGGATGCATTATTCTTATATCCTTCTGCTATATATGTATATATGCTTTGGATCACAAAACTAACAAACAATCGTACTGGAATTTCTCTTTCATCCCAAGCACAACAATCAATTTCCCAAATATTACACCAGATACTTCAAATATAAGTTTTTCTTCACCCACTTCAACAAGTCAGCCAGATTCTGCTCTGAAAACTGAAAGGGATGAAATCGAGCGTTATTTTAATGAAAACATATGGCCTAAAGATCAATTCGATGTAATGTTGTGGTGGTAAAGAAACCCTTGTGCATTCCTGTTAGCAGCCCAGTGTCTCCAAGCTGGTAATATTATTTCTGAGAAAAAAAAACCGGTTGGAGCCTAAAACAGTAGGCACCATTATATGTTTGGATTCCTGGTATGAAACATGTTTAATGAAATATGTTAATACCAAGCCAAGTTTAAATATGAACAAAAATTATTAAAATATGCATGCAAAAATTCCAAAAAAAAAATCTTTAAAATATGTACAAAAATATGCACACGAGCTGTTGGTGAATTTTTGGTAGCAACTTCAAAAGGGAATTAAGAAAAATAGACGTCACAAAATTCATCGTGTGAATCATGTGTAAAACCAGATTTGAGCTTGAGCCAAACAATTTCTTTCAACATAAACCTAAAACATTTCAAGTACTTACGTACAAACGTTAAATAAAAAAATTATACGAAAAAAACTATATAGCAAAACAATCACGACAAAAATCTACTTATACACGCTCAATTTCCTTCTACTCACGTTCTTGCACGCTCACGCGATTAAAACAAAATATTAATCACGCTAATCGCGTGAGTGGTGCTCTTCTCTAATATAAACAAAACTGGCATAAGATTGAACAAACAATGCTAGAGCAAAGGATTATCATGTGGCGTAGCAATGTAACCTGTTTATTTCAAAATGACAGATATCTAAAAAAATATTATGTGTTAGTGGTGTGCATTCAATCAAAACAATTAGAAAAAGGCTCGTTATTCGAATACCTTTCTCACATGTAACAAAAAAAATTTATGAATTTATTATCATAGCCTATTTCTGATTTAAGAAAGAACACCTTCATTCGCATTCTATGATAAAGAAAATTAATTTCAATTTCTCTACATTATTTCTAAACGAAAAGTTACTCGAAAGACAACTCGAATGAAAACGTAAATGTTTTCATATAAAATCCGATTTCTGTGCTACGAATGTGTCGTTAACATTGAGAATGAAATGTTAAAATCAGTCACTTGTGGTTTTGCTTTCGCAACAAAATTTTTGAGTTTAATAAAAATAAAGATCATTTAAAAATTAGCTGGAAAAAGCAGTCCAACAAGTTAAATTCGCTTGGGCCTCCCACTCGTACTATTTTTGAATGGAAAAAGGTTAGTACGTTCGTTTGTATCCTACAGAAGAAACCTATTGAATATTTTATCTATAGAGTAACTTCGGGTATTGTGGTATAGGCGAGTAATGTGCTAGAGTAGGTTTTCTGGCAAAACACGGGCTTATACAAGACACTTTTTCTATAGTCAACTGTAGCACCCGGGGGTAAAGTATTTGGTGTAAAGCCCCAATTGATGATGATTATGTTTTTGCACTGGTGGAGTCACCAGCTAGTTGCATTAAAGTTGTTGCAGTGGTTACTCCAAATACATGCCCGGAAACTTCCCAGGACCAAAATAAAGTGTGTAAAAATCGCCAGCAAATATCCAAAAAACAAAAAAGTAAAAAATGCCACAACAACAAAACTTAAGCAAAATTTCTTAATTGACAGTGGGTAACCAATCTCCCGTTCGGCAAAATCCGCAGACAGCTAAGAGTTGCGAAGAAAAAGCGACAGCTACAGAAAAAGCCAATTCATTAAAAAGAATGGCTGATGTTGCTGAGGTGCACTGAATCAGCAAAAATTATGTCTTACGCCTTTGAAAAACAGCAGCAGGTTCAAATGTATCAGTTAAATCCACAATAAGGAAGAAAATAAAAAAAAATATTACATTTTTTTATTACTTTATTTTATTTATTATTTTATTGACATAAAACGTAAGCTAATGAGAATGAAAGTGAGCGCCAATGAGAAATCCAAATTGGTTCGAATTCGAGCGAGTGCCTTTCATTCGCTTAAATTTACTTTCTTAAATCAAAAATAGGCTATTAATCATTTTATGATTTTGTTTCTACTTCACAGTAAAAAAGGGTTGAGAAAGAAGTTGAAAACAATTCTTAGAAAGAGAAAGAGTAAAAAAGTCAGTTTATTTAAATTAATAAGAAGCTATTCACTCACTACTTGAATAACCGAATGAGTTAAATTCGTTTTGTTGCAGCATTAACTCAAAAGAGGTTTAAAAATCTACAAACACAAAATAGATCAAGTACTTTTTATGCATACGTCTTCCTGTTCAACGTTTTTCGCACGTACGACTAATGTGTGCAATAACTACTGCAAAATATAAACCAGAAATAGGAATTTTTTGTGAATGAGGCCGTACTCAAGGCGAATAAGTAGTACAAACACTCAATTATCAGACGTACTGGTACTGCTTTGCACTAGTTATGCAAAAACATCAGCATACTTATTCAAAATATTTGGCTGGCGAATTATTTAGTGGCGCATATGAGTAATAAATATTATGAAAACCTCAGATTAATGCCAGCACTTAAGAACTCATACAAATACTCGTAGTTTTCATGAACTACAACAGGGTGTTCCAATAAGATGCCTCATATTTAATAGCCCGCAATTTTATCAAATGTCATGTTTCAACGTGACACAATAAAACTACGCTATTAGTAAATATGGAACGATATGCGCTTCAACAACGCATCGAAGTTATTGAAATTCCCTATAAAAATGTGAAAATTTCGCGGACACAGTTTGCACAACCAAATCATTTTCGGGTCGTTGTGAAATACATTCTCGGCAGAATTGTCCCATTAAGGGCTCGGAAAGCTAAAGACTTATTGTTGAAAAGCTTTTCCCCTCTCAACGTATGACTGTTTGGTGGAGTTTTCGGCATTGCGGTGTCATTATACTTTACTTTTTCGAAAATGAGGATGCAGCAACTGTTACGGTGAAGTGATCGAATCATGATTATTGACGATTTAGTGGACGACGTATTCATTAAATTTATTATTCAAGATAAGCTCCGATATCTAATTCCGAAAAGGTTTTATTTGCTGTACGTTGAGCTACATGCATTCCATTTAAACTTAAGCCTTATTATCAATAGACCTTAAAATATTAGTATTCTTGAAAAGGTTCAAGCCTCTTATTGTCGATCAAAAGGCGGACTAATTGTAAAAACGTTGCAAAGAAAATAAAAAATATTCATATCAAGGCGTATTAACCAGGTGAAAATAAGTGCGTTCGAGTAAAAAAAAGTTTTTAAAAATTTTTACTATACTTTACTGCATTTTACTAACTTGCGTTCGTTTATATAAAATAGTATGGTAGAATAATACAGGTAGTGTCGAAGCTACAACAACACTACTTTTAGGTTCGAAGCTGTCAAAAAGCACAAAAGAAAAATGGCGAAAAATTCTATATTCACATGTTTGGTTGCTATTTCTGCTCTATGAAGAATTTTGTTTCTTTCTTTCTATTCTTATTTGCATTTGAAACAAATGTTAAAGTGTGCTTTTTTAGTAGTGTAAACAAATTTTGACAGCTGCGAACCCCAAAAAAAACCTTTTAACGTTTTGACACTACCTGTATTATTCTACCACGTAAAATGCAATAAATGAGAACACAAATTGAGAGCGTAAAGTTCATGACTGAATATTTACAACTTTCTACTGCAGAAATTTCTAATAGAAAAATTTAATGAAAGCAACAAAACACATGATTCAAAAGGTAAACAAAAAAAAAATAAGAGAGTAAAAAGTATGCAATTTATGATAAAATTATTTAGATAAAAGTAAGATTGAAATAATAATATGATAAAAAATAAAAAGTGAATAATTATTTTTAAACTATTCGTTCGTTAAACATGTATGTATGTATATCGCCATATGAATTCATAAAACCCCTAAGTTACAATGAAAAAATTTTACAGGACAAGCGAAAAACTCTCTAATATGAAAAGTTGAAAAACATTTTTCAAAATTTTTTCAGTTTAAGCTTATTTCTTATAAAGGAATCAGTACAATTTAAATATGTAAAATTTTTCAGCGGCATGTATTTTGATATGGTGGTGCATCATACTCAATCAAGAAGTCGATTTTAAATTTTTTGTAACTTAAGGCTTTTCTGAAATCATATGACGATATGCCCTTTAAAATAAAATAAAATAAAATGTAGAAACAATTTACAGACATTTTCGCTGTGTTACTATAATTCGTTGGAGTTGTGAAAGTGCTAAGTATATGGTTACTTAGTACTGCACTTGTTTTTAAGGTAATCATTAGCAAAACCGAATAATCACATGCTTTTGAATAAATTTAATCAGACACAAATTAGGAAAATCAAATAAAATGAAAATAAACACATAGAAACGATTATGGAAAATAATTTGTTCATATTTTCTTAAAATATTCGTGTTATAATAAATATTGCATCGAGTACCAACAAGAAAAAGAGTTGAGCAGTCAAAAGTGTAAATATATTTCAACACTACATGTAATGCAATCATTTGTTTCCTTAATCTTATTAATTTTCGCAATTTTTCCGTTTGCTTACTTTTTTGGGCGACAGCTTTTTTGAGTAAATTTTTCAGTTTACTACGTAATTACTCATTTACTGCATTTTACTGCAAAAGTAGTCGAACGCACATCTTATTAGTATAAAAATTACAGTTAACTCGCGATAACGTGAACTAATTTTAACCAAGGCAGTTCACATTTTCAAGTTTGTTCACATCATCTAGTACCCAAATTTAAAACAAAAAATTACTCTACTTAATATAAAATATTATATTTTAATAAGTAAAAATGCTAAACACTATTGGAAATTAATTATTTTATTGATTCTTAATAACCAAAAATAAAATGACATATATTCAGATCACCTTGCATTCGATAAATAACAAAAAAATATAAAATAAAGAATACAAGAAATTGATATTTAGTTAACAAAAAACAGCAAAATATAAAATAAAACCAATAGGATTATTTTTTTGGTTGGAAAGGAAAAAATCAGTAATTTTTATGGTAAGTTTATTGATTTGCAATCTTTATAAGAGCTTTTTCTAAAGTTTCTCAGCACTCTAAAGTCACTTTGGTCCACCATCCACCAGTCCTACAACTTCTGGCTGGAATATAATCGAATCATCATCATCGTCGGTATTTTACTGAATTTCAATACTTCCTACTTCTGTACAATTTTCTTCAGGACTGTTTCTTTGACCGTGGAAAGAGTAATTAAATTTTAATTAAATTCTCTAAAAATACCAAAATAAACCTGAGAATTCAACGCCTGAAGAAGTAGAACCGCACTATTTTCAAGCTGTCTTATTTCTAGAGGAAATTTGTTTAAATAACCTGTAATTCGAGGATTTCCAAGATTTTGTTCACGTCTTAGAATACTCTATGGAAAAATAAATTTGTCCACGTTTCTGAGACGTTCGCACTTTCGAGTGTTTTCGCGAATTCACTGTAGGTATAACAATACAAGAACAATAGGAATTTTTTATATTGTTTCTGTCAAAATAAAACAAAGAAACAGATACAGAAATATATAAAGCCACTATATTTGACATTCAAAACATAAAACATAACCGAGACCAAAAACAGTCAGCTGCCGTGAGGATGCCAACTGGTTAATACCCCTTGATTCATATCGAATATATGTATGTAATTTGTTTTTTTTATTTAGTTTCAAAGCCTGCTCTCCTTATACTTTTGTAATTTTTGAAATTCTACTTAGATTTTTTAAGGTTGTTGTATGAGGGTAAAAGGTTTGCAATCTATTCCCATAGCCCACAGTCGAATCTTAACCCTGAATATGGGATTCGTGAAGTTATATAGGACTTACAGTCGTAAACGTGCGAATTGGTGTTAGAAAATTTCATAAAAAAAAATAATCCTACAAGCTCAGCCTGATATTGTTTTCCATTATTAATGTCATACTCTCCTCTTTACAAATAAATAAACTCCCGCTGATTTCGCTCAAAGCTACTCGTTCTTTTAAACATATCAAAATGTAACCTCTTATTGGAAGACCCTGTACTTGCTATGCTTTCCCTTAACAAAAAATGTATTTCGGTTTTTGTTTTTAACAACCAGTCCATAAAGAGGAAAACAAAGCTCTGAAAAATATTGTTCCGATTATTTCTTTTGTATTATTTCTCCTTGGACCACTTTAAAAACATCTTGAAAGCCCTTGTTATTTCCCCCCCATTGAAATATTGTGAGTGAAGCTTAACTTCTATACTGAAAATTCACACTTGACTGGTCATAAATGATTTCATTCTATTTTGCAATTTCCATTGACAACCAGGTCACCACAAAACAAAGCAAAAATATTTTTAAATTTAAAGAAAAAACTCTCTGCATTCTTTATTTAGTTTTTTTATTTTCTTACAGAAGAAAAAAAACTTTTCAACATATAAATACATTTTTGTAAGGATACACAGTTAATGACGACGTGTTTGTATGGTTGTGTTAGTTGGGTGGTTGTGTGTGTGTTCGTTTATGGTTGTTGAATTTATATTTATTTGTGTGTTGTGGCTACACTGTCAATGTTTTAAAATGTCATACATAAAAACTGTATCATACATTCTTTCCTGCTTATATTTCTCAATACTTACAAAGTAATATGCACAATACACATACTGTCATGAGAATGTGTTTAGTACATGAACGCTTTTAGTCTTGTGTATAAAACTGGTTTCCTGTTTTATTATTATTTTTTTTTTCTTCTTTTTGTTAAAGCACTCGTAGGCCAGACCAACTACTTTGTATTTTTCATTTTTAACGACAACAGCTGTTGTCCTTAATTTTTCAATTTTGACAAACATACAAAAATGCTCATTTCTTTTTATAGCCTTTTCTATTTTATTTTAGCACACAGGGAGAATGGTTTTATATGGATGTATTAAATTTTAATTTTATTTAAATATACAAGTGTAGTGTTTTTAACAATCCACTATTAACCTGCAACGCGAAAATTACTTTTCCATTGCGGAGGTATACTTCAGTTGGCAGTACTTGCCGATAGCTTTAGTTTTCTTGAATTAGTGTGATTGTACACTCAACAACTGGTCAGTAAGTTTAATATGATAGGAAGACAGAAACATTTTACGAAGGAAGACACATGCGATAACACTGGCTTGAGTTATTGAATATGAACGGTCATAAAAGAAGGACATTTTTGGCCGATTGTCCCCAATTCAAGATGCCCAAGATAAATGGCGGACTGCAGTGGCGTGTTTTCATATAACGAGCGGCCAAAAATAGAAAGAGTTCTTGTAAAAAGTTGAAATTTGGTTCACATGTTTTAATTGGTAAAGGGTAACTAAATATAAAATTTCAAAAATTTATGCGCAAGGATTCGCATCCTTCCCATATATCCTGAAATGAAAAAATGTCATATAGTAAATAAAAAAGTTCCTGCTTCATGAAACTTTTTATATTTATTGAATTTTATACACTAAAAGGTTTGACCAAGTTTTATCAAAATCAAAATCGGAGAAAAAATGTCCTTGTTGCAAAAATTCAAAAAAAAGTTAAACAATCTTAATTAAATTCAATACACAAATCACATATAAGAAGCTTAATGTGCTTTCAATTTTTTTCGATTCCGAGCAAGGGCGTGAATAATTATCCCCCACAGTTTAGACGAAAGGCAAAAAATAGAATAAGTTTTCGAACGTGAATGAAATTTGGTACATTCCCTTATATACGAGTATGTATATATTGAATAGTATATGAATAAAAGCAAAAGATGTGTCTAAAGTTGTTTTATTTAATAAAAGGAACAAAATTCTCTTTAGTATTCACTTTATTGAGATATATCTTCTTTTGCATACGAATCTTCGCTGTTATAGTCATCAATATCATCATCAACTTCCAGATTTGGGGATTCATATTCTTGTCTAATTAGATAATTTGTGTATCCTGCACGGATTTTTTTCCGTATTTCTTCAAATTACTATAAAAAATACAGTTAATAACTTATTCTTTTATTCAAAATGCATTTAAACTAAAAATTTCAATTGACCGTCATTTATATACGTAAGTATGTAGATTTTGTTTAATGGAAAATTTACTATAGAACTTTCTGTTTCACAAAAAAAAAACAATTCGGTTTCAATCCAATCGTGATTTTTATTTTCAAACTTTTGTTTGGATCGATGGTTTTTGCTCCAAGAGTTGTTTATTTTTTATTTTAATCGTCTTATTTTAGGTTCACCTTTATCTCTTCAATACCAATCGAATTTCTACATACATATTTTATTAATTTTTGTGTAACATCTTCCTCTGAACAAGTTTTTACTTCAATCCAACAATTAAAAATATCACGTATTTTCATATGAGCTGACACTAAGAAAATGAAATATATAGTGTTGAAATATATTTACACTTTGGACTACTCAACTCATTTTCTTGTTGGTACTCGGTGCAGTATTTATTATAACAGGAATATTTTAAGAAAATATGAACAAATTATTTTCTTTAATCGTTTCCATGTGTTTATTTTGATTTTATTTGATTATCCTAATTAGTGTCTGATTAAATTTATTCAAAAATATGTGATTATTTGTTTTTGGTATTGACTACCTTAAAAGCAAGTGCAGTACTAAGTAACCACATACTTAGCATTTTCACAACACTAAAGAAAAAACTAAAGAACAACGAAAATGGCTGTAAATGGTTTCTACAACATTTTTTTTCTTTTAAAAAGCATATACATACGAGCACATGCTTAATGAACGAATAGTTTAAAAATATTTGTTCCCTTATTATTTTTTATTATTTTGTTTCAGTTTTTCTTTTTTTAAATAATTTTTTCACAAATTTTATACATTTTAATTTCTTACTTTTGTTTGTTTAACTTTTGTATCATATGTTTTTCTGTTTTACTAAATTTTTACTACAAAAAATTTCTGCAGTAAAAATTTGGAAATTCTCAGCCATAAACTGTGACTTTACGCTCTCAATTTGTGTTCTCATTCACTGTATTTTGGGCAAACGAACGCAGTTTAGTAAAATGCAGTAAAGTTCAGCATAAAGTTGTAAAAAGTTTTGGGTACTCGAACGCACTTATTATTTGACATGAATAATAGCGTTGCCATATTAAAATCATATTATATTCAATAATTTAGTAAACATTTTATTACGTAAATCGATGTAATTTGAATTATTAGGCTTTTAAAGCACAAGCCAATTTTTCTTATTTAAAAAAAAATAATTGAACTTCATTACAAAATGCAACTTTGAAACTCTATAGCTTCTGCTAAAAATATAATTTTTATTTAATTCTTTTCTTACTCTCTTAGTCAGAGTGTATATTATTCAATAGCATCAAAATATTTTCTAATTTACGGTGGGGCTCTAAAGCAATTATTTAAAACTTTTTTTAATTGAGATACTTATGCTTTAAACTATTTAAAATATTTGCTATTCCCTACAGTGACAAATATTTATCAGAATAGCTTTTAAAATTTTCTAACACATTTGATCCCATTAAAATAGAGTGAATGAACGTGTTATTTCCTTGGCCATATTTCCTTCTGTTTTTAACATCACGTGTTACCAATAAAAGAGACATTAAACAAAAAATTCAAAGGAACAGTCTGATAGAAATAATTTTCTCATTTCAAAGTAATAAACTACAAAAATTAATAATGTGCGATGGAAACAATGAATATTAAGAGACCAAATAAGAAAAAGAAATTCAAATTGATAAGCTAAAAACGTTTTAACGTGTAGCTTGAGACAGCTCTGTACAACTTAAAGAAAATCAGGACCCAAGTTGCTCAATTGTATGCGGTACAATATGAAGTGATTGTGACCAAGTCAAATTTACAAGGGAGATGAAACATTCATTCGATGATTTCAAAAAGGCAATTACTTGAACAGATGTTCAAACATTATTTCCAAAACAATGAACGAGAAGACTCTACTCTACTCTACTCTACTCTACTCTACTCTACTCTACTCTACTCTACTCTAATCTACTCTAAAAATAATTCTGAGCAGAAAAATTAAAAATATGGTTCTAAGCCAAAAATTTACAATGACCATAAAATGGGCTCAAACAATTTTGTAGCCTTTTTCAATAGAATAAATATGGAACCATTTTTCTATTTAAGGGCGTTTTATTATTATATATATATTTATGAAAACTTTAAAATGATCTCAAATTTAAAAATACAAAATCACCCCAAAAAGGAAGGAAAACTCACCTCAAATTAAGAGATAAAAATGGCACCAAAAGGGCAACAAAAATGGCCACTAATTGGGTGTTGTTGTTTTCTATAGAACATTTTTGGGCCATTTTTTAATGGAACCGTCTAATATGTATTATGTATATTATGTACATATGTACGTATGTATGCATACAACTGTGCTTGTTGTATATCAATGATAGTGCTCTTGTGCATTCGTAATTTGGGGTATTTTATGATGGCGACAGTTGTTTTTGGTTTGTAATGGCTGTACTATTTAACAGTTACAGTTTTGTTTTTCTCGCTACTTTTTTACAGAATTCTTGAGGTCAATATTTACTTAACTTAACATACACTTAAAATATTTATAGAAAATTATATACTATATGTTTTAGCGATCATGGCAAAATTTAAAAAAAAATAATACTACAGTTCCAAAATAGATGTTTTGAATAATTTGATGAAATGTACATTTTCGGCAATTATCATATTATTTTAATAAATTTTTTCTTAGTGTATAAATTGTGTATAGTATTTGCTATATGTATGTATGTATGTATGAGTACAGTTTTCATTTTTTCGACCTTTTGTTCACTTAACTGACTGACTGTCTGACTGACTGACTTTGAAGCTATCAAAAAAGGGTTTAACCGAAACATCACATAAATGTTTAATGAGTCACAATGGCAGTTTTAACGAGTGTAAAAAGGTTTTATTTTCTATTGCTGAGATTTTTTGTTTTTACAACAACAAGTAAATAACTACATACATAAATACAAACATACATACATACATACACCCATACATATCTCACAAATAGTTACTTCCAATTACATTTTCAACAATATCTATAACTTAAGGGCTTTAATGGGATTGAATGTTCTAGTATTTATACATACATATAAAAGTGTGTAGTTTAGTTAATATACATACATGTATGTACGAGTACATACATACATAATATTATTTCCTTACAACTTTCTACTCTTGATAAATATTTATTGATTGTGACGCTTAAGTTAATTCCTATTAAAAGAAAATATGTTCTTTAGGGGCTTAGAAGATTTCACGTATCTTCAATGTCAATATGGTGTATTACTTAAATATACATTCATATGTAAATACGAAAGGAACCGTGCTAATCGAATATGTATATCGTCCGCTGTGCGCGATATTATCGTATGTTACAATAACTCAATTTTACAGGAGAACATTTTTATTACTATTATAATATATATATATATATGTATATATACATATATATAATATATATATATATATATATATTATACTATAAAACGATAAAATTTACATAACTATCTCCATAACTATTATATTTATCGCTATAATATTTTTTGAATTAATGGATTTAAAACCAATTTGCATAAAAAAGTAAAAAATTTGTAACATACGATAATTTCGCGCATAGGGGTCGATATGTATTTGTGTATTCCTAAGGCCCAGTATAATAGTATTAGACACATAGGGCACTATTACGCTTGTCGAGTCGACTTCGGTAAGTTGTAAAAGTTCGAATCGTCGAGTCGATTCGACAACCGTAATGAGGCCCATTGTTTCGATATTGCAAATGTAAGAAATTGAAAGATCTTGATGGTTTTACACTGAAAATGCACTGCTATTTTCGATGAACTAAAAATATTTTGAAAGTTTCAAATGGATATGTAAGTACTGATTTGTTCGCAGATGTGTCAATCTTTATATACGAATATAAAAAAATAATATAAAATTGGTGTCGACTTAGACGTTTGTCAAAATAATTTATTAAATCCTCAACACGGTTTGCAATTAACAAACGATGACCGACATAAAAGGAACATTCGAAAATCGCGAATCGTTCAATGGAAATACGTCGTTCCAGAAATAGCTCTAATACGAAGCGTTCTATACATTTTCCCCCAGCTGCATTTTATCATTATCTCCAGGGATGAGCAGCATTGTTGTAATGACTTTGTTCGCTGGAGCAAGGACTCTAGAGCCTCCAATATATACTAAGTGGATAACGATGGCATTAGTTGATATATCATTTACTATCAACCAATTCTCTTCAACTTCTCAAGTCTTTACTTAAAGTACACCGTATTAAGCCGGTAAACGTATTGTTGCAAATTTATTTTAAGTCCTTGGTAGTTTTCCCCTTTATCCTTAAAAGAGATGTTACTTATCTACATATACAAATACAAAAAAGAGAGTGACATTAGTTTCTACGCTTATAACATAAGAGCGCCTCGACCGACTTCGATGATTCGCACCAATTCGGACTGGTCTCCGGCCAAACAAGAATAACCCAAGAAAATTCCCGAAATATCCGATACATTTTGGGTGGAGTGATTTCACGACGCCATCTTCATGATAGATAACGTTTATGTTTATTGTCATTGAACCGATTGAAAATCCAACATGTAACATATCAAAACATTCAGCAATGGCCAAAGTTTTGGGAGCAAGAGAAATCATTATCTAGGACGAATGCACATTGTCGCATAAACGTGCGTTGGAAGCTCGGAATGGCACTACGTAAGATCTGCGTAATGACGATTTCCGGCAAGCACTACTAGCATTACCACGATCGACCGTTGTGGCATTAAGTGAAAAAAACTTCAGCTGACGACAAACATGCGAGTTTCATTGAAAAACGATCCATCTGCCGAAGTGTTCACCAATCGACTGCTAACTATTGGTAGTGGTCGTGTTCCTGTCGACGCATCAAATGAATTGATTTCGTTCCCGTCGAATTTTTTCAATTTCGTCTCGACGAAAGAGGAGCTCATCAATAAAGTGTTTCCGAACATCATTACTAACCACAAAAACTCTGATTGGTTGAATGAAAAATTTTAGCGGCAAAGAACAAGAATGTGGATTTTAAACTGCACAATTCAAAACCAAATCGTTAGCTAACTGCATTCCTTAAAATCTATCGACTGCGCAACAAACGAAGACAAATCTACAAACTTTCCAACTGAGTTTTTGAATTCATTGGATGTGCCTGGCTTGCCACCGCACAATTTACAATTGAAGGTTGGTTCAGTTGTCTTCATGCTTCGCAATTTCAATCAAGAAATATTATGTAACGAAACGCGTTTAGTAGTCACAAAAGTCAAAGGCGAGCAAGTTCTCATTCGAATTTAAGCGAAACCAATTTCCAATTCATGTCGCTTTAGCCATGACAATCAATAATTCATAAGGCCAATCATTGAGTGTTTGTGGCCTGAATCTGGAGAGTGAATATTTTTCACACGGTCAACTGTATGTCGCATGTTAATGTGTCGGAAATCCATCCGTTTTGATTGTTTTCGGACCTGAAAACAAAACGAAAAATCAGAATCGACCCGACCGCGACTCATGCAGCATGCTGTTGGCTGAAGTAGTTAGCGCGTTGACTGCAAAGCAAATAATGTCTAAGAACGTGGGTTCGAGCCCAGCTTCAGACAAGTCATAACATCCAGCATTTTTCAGATGTGCATTAGTATGCGATTGTATTTGTTGTTGTCGGACTGTTTAAGTGATGAAGGCATATCACTGGTCACTGAACAGTTCTGGCAGCAATTGATACTGGTGTATGCTAGCGCACATCACAGCGCCCTCCTTCGTCGGTATTGTTGCAAAATCGCCGGCGAAGTAAAATAATTAATAGAATGGCTACAACAGCTTAAAACACATTTAGTGCGCCTACTTGACATCAGAGGCGCTGCAACACTGATCTAAAAACTAACACAACGCGCAATATCAGAGTTGTAAAAATTAAGCTTTCTCTCTTTCACCATCTGTCCTCTCTCACTATCCCTTTCCCAAAGAAGGTAACACACCTACGGGTTGGTAGGCATACTAATTGCCTGAGTGTTTACTTCCCTTTTTAAAAAAAAAAAAAAAAAAAAAAAACAACGAATATATTGCAATGGACAACTGATCACAGATTTTCTGCAATATGAAATGACGCAAGGCAACGCCTGCGAGACGGAATTCGCCGGGTCCATTGTAATGAATAATACTAACATTCCCTTAATCATGTATATACTTTTTATCATTTAATAGTTCATTTATTAATCACATTTAAAAAAAAAAAATTTTTCAAATAAATAAGAATTCCCTGCACCGTTCTTCTTTAAATATTATCATCTATCAATACTTTTCTAGGCAGAACAACGTCTGTCGGATCAGCTATTTATATAAACTAGTGTATTCAGCGGTCGACTCAATCGACCTCATTCTACAAATTAATATTAAACTTTTACATAAATGCATACGATAAAATACAAAAACAAAAAAACTTCGGAATAGACAAATAAAAATTCTGTCTCATTTCTAAACTGGACAAACACAAATGGACACTTCGTTTATTTTTAAAGTTGAATGTGTAATAAGTGTATATGTATGTGTTAGTAGCAATTTTAAACGCTTATAGCGTTAAAAACATATACATTTCTCCAAAATCGGTTCAGTATTACGTCCCTAAAAGGGATATAAAAAACGCGTTTGCCTATTAATAATATAAATAAAATTTGAAGGCAAAACAACGTTTGCAGGATCAGCTAGTTTGAAATAAATGTATTTAAATTAAAAAACAATTGTTCAATTCACAAGTCGCATTAACGTCGTATGTTTTGTGTAATCGTCTAATTATACAGTATTGTATTTTTGTTGTTGGTAATTTTCATACAAAAGTGTGTTATAATTATACGTTTAAATATTATATGTTTTATAAATGGTATGGAAAAACTCTATTTGTAAAGCTAAGTTTAGATGATATGTTGAATCATCATATTTATGCCGAAAAATTTTTTAAAAGTCGCAAGAAACGCGAAATTCTGCCAAAAGTTGCAAAATTTAGGAGAAGTCGTAAAATCTTCTAAAACGAGCTACAAATGCAAGGAATGTGAAAAACTCGTTAAAAACTACAAAAATTAGGAAATTTCGCAATTGAAAATTAAAATGTTTAATATTTTGTACTTGGTAAGTTTTGCAAAAGCTAGAGATATTTGATCCGGCGACATCATTTATGTTTATTTTTTATTTATATTAATAAATTTTATTGCAAAAATTATACGTATAAGTATATTAGTTGAATAGTAATTGAAAATTGTTGTCAAACTCACTAATTTCACAGATTCCATTGAACTGACATTTAAAATACGCTAAAATGACGATACAAAAAATTCGTCTGTTCACAAACACATACACATTTCTAAACGATAAGCCATACGACTGAATTGTGAATTGAACAAATATATGAAATATTTATTTTTATTTTCTATTTTAAATAGTTTCTTCAAAATATATTTTAAATTTTATTTGAAAATTTTCCAATATATATTATATTTTTCACTACACTATGTGAAGTCCTAAACCTTATTAAAAATCTATGCGTAAATTTGGTAATGATTTAAAAAATCCTAAAATATATTCAAATTTGGTAAGAAGCTGGAAATATTACAAATTTGAAAACTTATAACAATTAAAAAAAATTGCAAAACATTAGCGCAATTGATGAATGTGTAAAGAATACAAAAATCGCGCAAGAACTTTATTGTAAATTTTCCTGAACGTATACGTCTTATAAGCGGTGAAAATAGCTGTGATGCTTTTTCTTAGTTTTAAGCACATTCAGAAAAGATTCTGTTACTGTTGGAGCAATGTCGGCTTTTTTCACATCACAACACAATTTCCGACAAGACTACTATTGAAACTATATAAATAAAATTTTTAATCCAAAGTGATTATTATTTTGGCTAATGTTCGTAACATTTTTAGTCAGAAAGAATTGGACATGAGACAATATTCCAAAGGAACAAGGGAAAATTTTAACACTGTTCTGTCGTGTAAGTTGATATTAATTAGTGTTAAAATTGTCCCTTGTTCCTTTGGAATATTGTCTCATGTCCAATTCTTTCTGACTAAAAATGTTATAAACTTTAGCCAAAAATAATAATTACTTTGGATTAAAAACCACTAACAACCAATTTCTTCCAAAAATAATCACTTCAAATAAATAAACTTTGTGTAGTATCGTTCTTGTTTTAATTTATCAAATTGCTGTCCTTTGTACTCAAGTTTTTCAGCGAACGGGCAAAAATTTTGCATCAAATTCATTTCGCAAAACAAATTTATTAGAATTTGAAAAATTCTTTGACTTTCTTAGCATGATTAATAAATTTCTATCAATGCTGTACGTCGCATTGATGTCAAACTTAATCAGGAATAATTTTTAAGGCCTGTTCTTTCCAAACATATCGTCGCACAGTGGCTGAAAATCGTTTTTCATTGGCCAAAATTCTGTAACTTTTGAACCGATCAAAATATTGAAGTAATTTTTATTTTATTGGATAGATATTTAGTTCAGCTTGACCCAGTTTAAATTACATCAAAATTGATTGAGGACTTTTTAAGGAATTCTAGGTCAAAGTTGACTTTTGAATTTTTTTTAACTTTTAGAGTGAAATATGGGTTTATTATTTTTTTATTTATTAAAAAATTGAATATTTGGAAATTAATAATAATTATAAATAATTTTTGTAATAATTGAATTTTTTTAATGTTACACTTAAAAAAAATTTTACACTGAAAAAAATAGTAAAATCAACTGGAGATTTTGCTATTACAGAATAATTAAAAATTTTTTGCTGACAAATTTGCAAATTTGTTTAGTCAAAGAATAGTTACACTTAAAAAAAACGTTAATAATATTATCTAAAAATATTGCTATTACTACAGAAAAATTTATTATTTTTTGCTGTCAAATTTGATAATTTTAAAAAACATTTTAAAAATAAAAACTGCAATAAATTTTAATAGCATTTGCAACAATGGTAGGTTCGTTTATTATTATTTTTTACTAATACTATGTTTTTCGTACTTAAATAACAATGAAAGGCAATTATAATTATTATTCATTTGACTCAAATATTGATTGCAAATATTCCATATTTTGTTCTGTGCTATCTCTGTTCTTTAGTAGTTTTTTGGCTTCTTCATCTAAATCCCGATGTTCCACTTTCCATTGATTTCGAATACTGGAGATGAACGGATCTGACGTTGCCAATAATATATTAAATAGATCTTCATTTGTTGAATTTCTTGAAATTTTTCTAGTATTGTGCTCTCTATAAAATCTGTAATCCTTGTTCCTTTTTTCCTGAGCCTCCTCTGATAGATCTCCAAGTGGCACCAAATGATATTTAATGACACCTTCTCCATGATAAAGGATTTTGTGAACTGTTGCAGACATATTTCTCCATGGGTAGTTGGTTGTATATATTTTTGCAGTTTCCTTTGCATAATCTCCAAATTTTGTAGAGTCAATTTCTTCATTGCACGCAATGAAAAAATGGTTTGAATCCACTCCTGTTATTTCAGATGCTGTTTCTGGATGTGAAAAGAATCTTCTTGCGGTATTGCCATCATTTGTATTGCCTGACCCTTGTTTTGGCTGATCTATAATCAATCCAAATTTGCGATATTCATCTTGAACATGAACTCTTTGTTGGTTTCGTTGTTTCTTATTGATCCTGAAGACCCGACATCCAAATCATAACTGATTTTTAGTATGTGTTCCATAAGTCGTATTCTTGCCTGTAGTGGTGATAATCCAAATTCATATGCATCGGTATTATCTAATGATTTTGTCGGTATTTGGTTTAATTGGGTTGATGTTGCTTGGCATATAATGCAGCGTCTGTTATGTTTTACCCGTACACCTAGAGAATTAACTTATTACTGAGTAATCCCTTATCGAATCCGTAGTTTTATAAATTTTTAGATACATGTTATTCACACATTGATCTTTAATTTCATAGCAGGTAGTGCTTAAATTGCACAAAACTGCACATGTTGTCCAGACCTTAATATCAGGTAAAACTGATTAGTATCTCGCCAATATTTGTTGTTGTTGTTGGGTTGTTTTTTTATTTTTAGTGGTTTAATGTCCCGATTATTGTTATAAAATTGCTTATAACTTTGGTTGACCCTAACATTTGATAACAGGTAAATTTAGAAACAGATCATATGTTTACTGTATAATTTTGTGATAATTTGTGATAATTTTATTACCAATTTTTGGCTGATCAAAACAAAGCCATTAAACCCTTTCGCAGGTATTATATTTAATTTTTTTAGTTTTACGTAGTCTAAAGTAAAAAAACATAAACTTTTAGGCAAAAAAGTGAAAATTATATACAACATTGTATACGAGTACTTTGGAGTAATTTCATTAAAATGAAAAAAGTGTTCTACACACGGCTCGTCACGGGTGCAAAAGTATATATAGCGTTAAAGAGGACACTTTCACCTTTCTCCGGGTGGTATACATTTCTTGTTCCCTTTTGTTCCCTAGAAGTTCTATTCCACTAAAGTTTAAATTTGAGAAAAATATAGTAGTTTCATAAATATTCCGTAACACCCTTAATATTAAACGCTAGAGCTCTGACCACTCACAAAAACTAAAGACTATAATCCTACCAACATTATAAAAAAGACCGCAGGCCATTATCGATGATAGTTTGCGAGTAGTAACCATTTATTTTTTATTAAAAAACAAAAGAAAAACACCTTTTTCTGAAATTAAAAAAACCGTTGAGTTTGACAGCATGCCACGCTCACAATTATCAATAGTTTAACCTAATTTTTTGGCTACCTTAATCTGGATATATTAGCTGCAAAAGGGCGTAAAAATTTTAAAAATCGGTGACAAAAAAAAAAGACTTTTGGCCAATGAAAAACGATTTTCAGCCACCGTGCGTCGTCCCGAAATTATCTTAATGAATATCACAAAATCAAAAAAGTTACAAAAGACCGCTTCTTCTAAAAACTCAAGACTTGACGAGTCAAATCGGGCGTGTGTCAGCCGGGTCTAACATCCTCAACTTGTGCTTCGGAAGTAGTGCAAATTCGGATCATCTAATAATTCTTTTTGTATATAATATTGAAACTTTGGATTCAATACCCACAAAGAAAATGTTTTTGGAGATACGTGAAGATAACTTCGGGACGACGATATATGAAAAATGTTTATTTTATTGACAAAATTTTGAGGAAATTTAAAATACTCAAACTAATTTTTTGTCAAATTTTATCCATTTCCTTTAAACTCCTGAATTCGATTATTTTTGCAAGACAAGATGCATTGAGATAATTAAAAAGAAAAATTTTAATATTATTGTGGAGTCTGCTGAAGATAAGGAACTATTTTTTAAGATTTTTTTGACACGCGAAAATTAAAATAAAGTAAATGTAAAAAAGAGAAATTTCAAGCTAACAAATTTGTTTAACTTTCAAAAGGTTTTGTTTGTGAGATTTTTTTAAAAAAGACATCGAGATCTGTCGCAAATAATAAATTCAATAAATTTGTTTAACTATCAAAAAAAATGTGTCTCCTTACAGAGAATTAAAATTCATTAAGAACGGCATTCTGAAGTTCGTCAAGTTTGATTTTCTGAAAGCTGAAGTCCTTCTCGATGACTTTTGTATGCAAATATTTTGTGATTCTACAGGTTGCGTAAAAGATACTGACTCATTAACATTATTTCATCCCATAATACGCTATTTTTTATAATGATAATTCCGCGCAATCATGCACGCCTCGCACACGTTCATTTGCGTGGTACAGAGCTTCAAAGTTAATGTATCTGAGCTGAGCATGTAAAGAACATTTTCTTTACAATTTTATATGTTTTATCTTACATATTGAAGTCACAAAAGGCCAATTATTCATGTAAATTATTTACGTTGTAAATACTTTTAACATTTTAGAATTGTCTTTTATGGCGCACCGGCATCGGCATCGGCATCCAACAATACACCCACTTTAACAAAACATTTAAATTTAACAATGAAAAAAAAAGAACAAAAGTTTTATTGATAACAAAAAAAACATGATTCAAATTATATGAAATTTAAAATATTTGATATCAGTTTTTAAAGCAAAAAACAGGCATTTCAATTTAAAAAGTTGTTTCTTTCATGAAAACATGATTCTTTCATTAAAAGCTTTTTATCCAATAAAAGCACAAAAATCAAAAAGTGACAAACAATTTTATGTTTAATGGGAAAATGTTTTAAAAGAATTCTATTTGGATTTTCTTTTCATAAAATATTATTCGATTCAGTGAATATTAATGAATTAAATGAATTCTCTTTTGTGTCAACCGGATGTAATAATGGCTTTGACATGGAGTTATGAAAGCATTTTTTCCTGGAAGCTTGCTTGTAAATATTGTATATTTTGCTACAAGCAAAAAATCCATAAAATTAAAAAGGAAAGTTTAACTATAACGAAGTTTATGTTGTTTAAGGATTGACCACACTAAGTCTACAATGTCATGCTTAAGGATTATTTAAGTGTCTTTTGAAATAATTTTCTATGGATTTTGTTAAGGAAATATTTAAGACGACGTTCTTTGTCTGTCGTCTTGGTAGGAGTAGAAAAATCGCAGCAGGAACACATGAACGCTATTATGTAAGAGAAATCAGCAACTATCGAAAACTTCATATTGTTGCCTTGTGCTCTAATGTTGTAAGCCTTTTCTGTATTTCGTTATTAAAATAATTTGAATTGGTGATTTGAATCGAAATTAACGGACTCAAGCCTCATTCAATATAGTTCTACTATGGTCTATAAATTTTCCCATATTACAATTAAAATAAAAAAAAAGAATCACGCTTTTAAACTTTTAGTGATAATTAAATGATTGAAAAGTTTTACTAAAACATAAAAAGATATCAAGACCTGACTCGAATAAAAAATGTAGTAATTACTAAAACATAAAAGTACATTTATATTTAATTCATATTCTTCCTTTTATTGCTTTATGAAAGAAATGTAGAAATATGTTTCATGTTGCAAATATAAACAATTGAAAACACCTTTACAGCTGCCAGCACATTAAAAACTAATTCGAGGATGATGGTGCAACCTCACTGAGTTGTTTAGTGATTCGTGTCGAAGAAACTATTACTAAATTGAATTTATTATTAAAAAAAATTTAAGTATGTTTACTTTTCGCTCTGGGTTTTAGGCTTTAAATGAAAGAAACTTTTTTTCGTTCTTTCTTGCCACTTAAGCAAACTTTTTCTCGATTCATTAATTCTTTTTTTTTGCAGCTGAACGTTTTCTTTTTTTTCGTTTTTACTATATTTAATTTTTTTTTAATTATTTCTCTTGTATTTGCGTTGGTACACATTTTCAGGACAAGTGGAGATGAATAATAAAATCCTTTGCAGGCTCAATGAAGAAGGTAAAATAAGTATTTACTCGTACATATACACAGAATAAAGTAGAAATAATATTCAACTAAAAAACGTTTAATTAGGGCTTTTTATGGGAATTCATAAAAGTTGGGATTTTTAAATTTATAATCGCTCTTTTTCACAAAATTTATATTTTACATTTAATTTATTAAAAAATGAATTTGATTTCAACATATGACGAAATTTTTGAAACTTCATTTGAAATTATTTGTGGTGTTAAAGTTAAGCCTTCCACGAAAGTGAAATTCTTATTTTTAATTAATCACAATTTTTAAAATATGTTAGAAAATTATATATTTAATCATTGAAAACAATTTTAAAATTTCATAAACTATTTTAATTTGAAAGGAATTGCTTGGCTCAAGTTTAAATCTTACTTTATGCTAGGAACACAACTGAGACGAACGACGATTTTTTGGCCGAAAATATTCGTCGTCAAAATGAATATACACACAATCATGGCGACGGCGAAATTCGTCATACACGGCGAACTTTGCAATAGATATAGTTCTATTGATTAGGCAGGCGAAAGACGAACAAATCAGTACCATGTGACCGTTTTCGTTTTTAATTTTTAAGTTTCTTAGTAAATAAAGTATCTTATTACTTTAATAATTGTTTTATCATTATTTTATAACATTTACAATAAATACATATATAAAATAATTAACTTCAAAAATTTGTTTTAGTTGTGTTTTTGTTAATGTTTCTTTTTTTAAGTATAAATTTTTTTCTTTAGTACGGTCACAGCTGTTATATAAAACAAGCAAACAAACTAAAATTAAAAAATATATTTTGGTAAATAGTTTTGAAAAAATGGATGCTAGTGAGATAATAATTGAAAATGTGAAAAACACGAATGTTTGTACAATCTTGCATCTCCTCCTCAATAGGCGTTCTTCTTGAAAACCTTAGTAATCTTTCCTTAAGCAAAGTTAGAAGACCATGAAACTTTTAAACATTCATTCTTGTTGCTTTAAGTAAGTGTTCTTCATCCTTGAACTTAAGTTCTGCAAACCACTTCTTTGGAATCCAAGGTCGTTTCTTTTAATGTTTACCGGCCGTACCAACCACCTTCTTCGTAATTATTTACGTACAAGCAAAAAAGCTTTCACCATGATAAACATTATATTAATTGTTCTAAAAATTTTCCAAAAATTTAAAATTCTTTGATTCATTTTTTATTTTATTTCTTTGCACAAACAGTAAACAATAACTATCAATTATAACAGCTGTTATTTTTTAGTCGTTATTGTGCTTCATACGAAGAATTTATACAGCGAATTTCCGCCGACTAATTCGTCGCGTTGGACGAAATTCGTCGTTCATCTCAGTTATGTTCCTAGCATTACTCATTTCTTTTTTAGTTTATGAGTTTTTTTTTTAATTCAAATTATTTTATTTGAGAGTACTAGTCGAACAATTTAGTCATCAGACACCATATCAACAGCGTTCTTTGTTCGATTTTACCACTTTCCTTTTAACTTAAATTTAAAACAGTTCCACTAACTAAGTACAAAGATTAAACTATTTTGATTTAAAGTTTACAAGAATAATTTTTTTAAGCGGTTCAACAGTTTAATTAAACAATTAAAATATATATGAACAAGGGTCGATCTTGCTGGCCATCTTGATGGGACTTTCTGTTAAGCTCAGCGCTAAAGTAATTAAGATTTCATAACTCTTCTTGAGATAAAAAAAACGGTTTTTCAACATTTTTCAATAACAATATCTCTCGAACCATTTAATTGATTTAGATTAAGTTTACAACATTCACCGATTTTCCTCCATATTTTTGCAGTCGACATTATTTTTTGAGTTTAAGAGCTGAACATTTTTTATATTTACTGCCTGGCCCACAATGTCGAACGATATCGTTCTTTTGTGAAATTACATTTAAAACAAAAACAAAAAATATTATTTCACAAAAAAACGACATCGATCGACATCATGGTCCAGGCAGTTAATAAGTTACCGCTTTTAGCTATTTTATGCCAAACGGCAAAGTCAATTTTTAGTGCCCTTTTAAGGCATTTTTTTAATTTTCTATTTTTCATTGAAGTCTTTTCTAAAAAGAAATGAAAAACAAAACAATTAAAAGTAGTCAACCTACACATTGTGATGGTTCAGAGAACAATCGTGCCTCCTGAGATTCCCAAATTTGTAAAAACAGTACAAGTTTGTACTTTTATATATTCTATTTCTAAAAATACTTTATTTGATAGCTTTGTGCAATTAATTTAAATACGAGATTGATAACAATTTCCTTAGTAAGTGAAAACAAAGTTGTATCCAAAACACAATTCAATAGACCTGCACGAAAATTTTAGTAGTTTGTTGTTTTAATACTCATATTTTTTATTTCTTAATTTTAGTGTTTGAACAATAAAAATATTGGTTTTCTGTTTCTCGTGAATAACACACATACGCAAGTTTCAAACATAAATAACTTTAACGAGGAAAAGGTTGGAATATTAAAGAGTTTTTATTTTTCCAACGAGTATGTGTACGCCTATAGTCATTAAAGCATTAATATATTTAAAATTGAATTAAAAACTTCTATTTATGTGTTGGTTTTTTTCTCCCTTAAAATAAATTCTATGTCATCCCTACAAAAACAGTGGCGCTCATTTTACCGGTAATATGACTGGCATTGCTGATAGAAATATCCATTATCACGTAGAACAAAGTTTCTATTATTTTCTTAAGGCCAATATGAAAAAAATGATCGACCTTGATGGACTTATTGGTAACGCTGACTTGTCAAACAATATGAATTCAATCACCACTGTTAATGGACATTTCTGTTGAAATAAAAGACGATTTTTTTTCAATTCAGTTTTTATATTATAATTATTAGTGAATGGTAAGTCGATTTCGATTGTAGTCGAAAATCGATTTTCAATTTTAAAAAACTATTTTTTTTGTAGTCGATTTTTCATTACCAACTTTATACTGAAATTTTGGCGCCGATAAATATACATAAACTAATGTAAATAATTCATTTGATAGATAAAATCAATAGTGGCGCCGCTCTACAAAGATTACAAAAACGCATTTATTTCAATACCCCCACCCAAATTAGTTGTTTTTGTACTTGTTAACACCAAGGCGATTTGATACCAGGTGACATTATTAGTTCAGATGATTATCAACTGACTACACCAAAGTGTCAAACTCTATATGAAAAACCTAAACAAAAGCTTTTTATACATGCATTTAACATGACTGTTTGGTGAATGCCAGTCGTGGCCACTTGGTATTAATTCACTGCGGCTGACACTAAAACAAATCTTAATTGATACGAGTAGTCGTCTGACACAAACTGAACTTGAATTGTTCAAATTCTTGTGAAAACAAATTAAGTAAAATAATAAAATTGTAAGTTGGTTTATCATAAATAAAAAAGTGAAGTCTGGTGAAAAAGATAACATTTACATATATAACATTTTGTTAAAAATGCCACCGAGCCAAGATTGGCACTACTTCAAAAAAAAATTTAAATAAAATAAAGTGCAGGAGCTTTATTTGTACTAAAGAGTTCTGTTTTTGTGGAAGCACATCCACTTTGGCCAATCATCTACAAAAATGCCATAAAGTTTATTTTGCTAAAAAAGGAGAAACAACAAATATTGATATTGAAGAAATATCGGATGAGGAGTGTAAACAAAACAAAACAATTGATTCCGGCTTAAAAGTAGACGAAAGGACTACTTTAATTTTATGTTAAGTTATATCTCTCCTTATATCGAAAACACAAAAAAATGTTTTTTATTGTTGTTTTCAATATTAATTACGAAAGAAACTTTTCTTGGAATTTACTGGGACAGGCAGTTAATAAATACAATTTTAAGTTCTACTTAGAATTTGAAATAAACACCAAACAAGAAATTTTATTTAAAGGAAAGAAAAAATCCGATTTTCTGTTTTTTTACCATTCAGTAATAACTATATAAGAAAATAATATGTACAATTGTGTAAATAATATGTACAATAATAGTGTGTTTTTAAAAATTTAAATGATAAATAAAATGCATTCCACTTTAGTGCCATGAGGGCAAAACCCATTACTTGAGCACCACCATGCATGCGATTTAAATTTCAGTGGGTTTTGTAGAAAAGTCAAAAATTTCGTCACCAACTTGTTTGCTTTGCTTATCACGAGTCGAAGGCATAGTGGAAAGGGACTGAAAGAGTATTAAATTTAGAATAACGTCAATTTTAATTATAGCTTAAAAAACTTGTATGTTAAAGCAATAGTTGCACATATTGAAGACGCACTCCAATTTTCTTACCATAATGTCACCTGAATCAGAATTAATATCCTCGTGATCAGAGCTATCTTCACTTTCGTCCGGCTGATCATTGCTTATCATCATTCCTCCAGCATTCCTCGCCATCGTCCACTGAAAAATTAATAATAACTGGTATTTAAGGTGCTGCGGTGTGAAAAATCATTATTTAATTAAATATGTACTTATCTTTTTGCTGGAAAAAATTACGTATGTAAGAAAATTGTAGCTTTGAGTTTTTAAACTTTTACAGCCATAATCCCAAAATATGTGAAAAATGCAACATAATTGATCAACTTTGATGGATTTTTCTATCACCAATGACAGTCATATGTTTGTTCGAATGTTAAATTCCCATAAATGTATTAGTATGAAAATTTTGTACGTATTAGTTTCGTTCATCCATTTCTTGTAGGGTATCGAAGATATTTTTGTTAATTTAAATTAATTTTCATCGACAAACATTTTCAATATTTAACTAATAATTTTTTCTTTCATGCGAAACTTAAAAAATAATTTAAAATTTGAATTAACAATTAGAGTTCCTATATCACATTTCGGCGTGCCTTTTTTTAATCTATTTATCATTCTACCATTTTCCTTTCACAGAAAACACCAAAAAATATAAACACTAAAATTTTCTGATTCTAGTGATTTTGAATTAAAAGTGGGCAAAACATTAATTCAACATTTTCCATTAAATTAAATAAAAAAGCATTCTCGTTCGCGCCAACCATTTTTTATATATAAATATTCTTTATGTACAACCATACACATGAAAATCCTAAAAACAGCTGATTCTTTAAGGAATGTCCGTTCAATTACGTACATACTTTGCTTAAGCAAATGGCAGTTTCTGGAAAAGTTTTCTTAAGTACATTACAAGTACATTATAAATCACACACATTTTATATGTATTCGCAAAGCTGCTTAAGCTAGCTTAAGCCAAAATATGCATATTATAGTTCGGCTTAAATATTTTTTGTAAAGTTAAATAGCGTTTCTGGTATCAATTAGAATCACACTTATGCTGTCAATGACTGGGCTCGAACCTGTGCTCCAAGTGAACATTTTTCTTTGTAGTCAATACGCCAACCAATTCAACCAATATTAAATTTTAATGAGAACTAATTTAGCTTACGACCAATTGTCCATATTCTAGATTTGTATAATTATTAAGCCATAATAAACTCGATAAAAACAAAAAACCTTAAAAATAAACGACTTTAATATGAGCGCATGCCTGAGCTGCCTTGGAGATGTCAACACACGTACACGGTGTGTGAAATCACAACTGTCTGTTGAGCTGGAAAGAAAGCACACAAACACAAATGTAATAGTATGTGTTTGAGCACCACTGCTATAAATTATTATTATATATTTTTATCAAAACTTAAGTATTTATTTTATTTATCGAAATGCTTGACATCAAATTAATGTATATCCGCATGACGTTAAGGCATACACTTATCAAGCATTTTGAATTTCGTTTTGTGTTATATGTAACACGTTTGTGTTACACGTTTTCAATTGTTTGCTGTATGACATTTAAATTAATATTTTTAACAATTTTTTATATATTTTTTGGATTTTTTTTTAGTTTGTTAATTCTATTTTTCCACAGCGACTAATTTATTCTACTCGTTTTGCTTGACATTAAAAACGCGATACACTGAACAAAAAAATGTGTCAGTTGTTACATGTTTTGCTTAATAACTTGACATTCGTGTTGCATGAACCCAAACAAGAAAACCGTTGATATTTTTCTTGTTGCTTGTGTTCGATAAACAGGCTGTAAGTTTCATTTTCATTAAGCCTTTTTTGTAATTCTTTTATGAAAACAAACTTAAAATTATTACAATAGTAGAAGGGAAAAATACTTAAAACTATAATGTAATATCTTAATTTACAAAAAAGTATTCAGCACCAAGCTGGACAGAAAATAGTTCATTAAATGACAAAAGTTATAAAAAGTATGCATGCTCTTGCTCCCGAAGCTTTCATATTTAGAGGAAGTTCTAAATATCACTCGAAAATATTCTTAAAAATATTGTAAAAAATTAAACAGAAAAATTTATAAATTTACAAATTCGTTTCCCCTATGAGTAGCAGGAGTAGTCCTATCATAAAACTCACAACAAAGTGATGTATTTATATTAAAGGATGTGGGATGTTCATTAATATAACTTATAGCCGATAAGTAATTTACGTTTGACCAATTGAAAAGACTTTGAGAGTCGTAAATTCTTTTCACTAAAACTTTATCATGGTCCAAACGCCGGAGCACAAATCTTTTTATCATTTCAAAAACATACGTCGACGGGAATGACTTTTGATTTTTAATAAAGAAAAACATTTGAATAACTTTTATTGCGTGATTGGTAGTATTTTCCGATACAACATCTTGAGACTTTTCTCTCAAAAATCTCAAATTCTTTTAATATAGTAGTGTGAAGTAAATAAAACAAATTGTTTTTATTTAATGTTATTGTACCGATCAACGAATAATATCGCTCAAGGTATGATGTTTTATAATTGTTCTTATTTGGGAAAAACCTTCTTCTTATATGTATATAAGTTTTGAGAAGAATGATTAACCCTCTAATTCTATTGGTTTTACATTTAGTTACTTAAAATTAGTTTTGCGGGAAATAAATAAATTGATGAAATGTGAGGCGAACAATAATCGCACAAACATGAAGTGTATTTCAAGTGCTGCGGCGGCGACATAGTGTGTGTGTAAACGTCACACATTGACCGCTTAGCATTCACATCTTTTAAGTGAGGTTTTAGTGACACTTGATATTCATTTGTTTCTTTAAACTCATAGCTTTTAAGGAATGAAATCATGTTGTGTTGCAAAGAGTGTAATCATACTACAGTAGGAGAAATGATAAGCCAAATTAAAAAAGCAAATAAAAAGACTGGTCTAATACTTGTTTTATACAAAAGAAGTTTTGTTTTCATTGGTAAACTTTTATTTATTAAAATTCTTGTAAAAATTTCCATTATTTTATATGCTTTCCCAAGTGCGATACGGGCATGTTTATTAAATTTCAAAAGATTACTAAAATTAATTCCAAGGTACTTGATTCGGTTTCTTATTGGAATCTCTACCCCATCATTAAGATAAAGACGAAGCAATTTGCTTTCTCGAACTACAAAACCTCTGCAATTCCCAGAAGCATTTCGGATACAAATCGCTTCACTCTGTGATGTGTTAATTTTTATTTTCCAGTTATCGTAAAAAGCCTTGACAACTAGCAAATGATTAGAAACTTTATGCAATACTCTATTTTGGAACTCATCGTTTGCATATATTAAAGAAGCATCGGCATATAACAGGCCCTTTGACTACCCCAAAAAGTGGGGAACGTCGTACATAAAAATATTGAAAAGACGTGGAGCCAAAATAGAACCTTGTGGAACTCCACATTTAACATCGCCTTAAACGGATAATTTATTATTAAATAAAATTTGAAAAGATCTATTAGAGCACGGCCGTCTTTGGGTATACCAGGGCCCCCGGCCACTCTGAAATTCGGGGCCCACTGAAAATAAAAAACTAATGAAAAGACAAAAATATTTATATTTTTCTTGTAAAATTGTAGTTCTGAAGTTGTGAAAATGAACCCTCTCCACTAAAATTAGTAATCATTAAGAAACTTAAACATTTGTAAAAGTTTTCTCTAGTTTACGGTCTTTAAGTACTGCATCAAATGAAAATCACAATCATTAATATCTACGGGATACAGTTATGCAAATTCTTCGCATTTTTTTTGTCAACTGGTCGGAATTAATTGTTGTTAACTGCGAAAGAAAATGATTAATTTGCTGGTATGAATCTGCACGGTTTTTTAAATGAGCATATAATGTATCGGTTATTTATAGGAATAAACGTATCTACGCGGAATTTTTCTTAGCCAATCAACTGAACATTTTCAGATGGTCCTTCACAAAAGTGATATCACTTGCAATTGATTTCAGAGATTCAAAAATATGATTATAGCCATTTTTTAGAGCATTGATAGCATTAGCGCGTGCAGACCATCCTGTATCAGCCAGAGATTTCAAAACTTTATTTGCACCCAAATGCGCTGTCATAATTTTCCATATTTCGTCGAAGACGAGATTTTTTTAAATTCCAAATTCAGTTTGAAAATTGCTGAATTTGATTTATAAAATTCTGAATTTGTTTTTTTAAACCCTTGAATTTAATTTGGAAAGGTAAAACCTTTGAAAACTTTTTCAGAAATTAAAGGAATAAATTATAGAAAACTGCCGGAAATAGATATACTTATATAAAAAATTAAAAATTAACATTTCAATTTAAGAATGATTTTATTTCTTATTTGGGGGCCCTGGGCACAGGCCACATGTGCCCTTATGGTAAAGACGGTACTGTATTAGAGAAAAAAACTTTTGAACAACTTTATAAAAGGAGCACTAAAGCCAATTTGAATCATTTTATAAAGGAACATGCTTCTAAACGGGTCTTCTCAAGCCACTTCTCGTTTTTTTTGTAACTTCAAGTAATAGCAGGAAAGATTTGTTCATCAATATTCCATACAGATTTGTAAAAACGTTTACTTTTGTTAAATTTAATTTGGAGCAAATTAGTCGTATGAATCTAAGAAAGAACTGGCTCTCTTGCCTTGAGACCGGTTGGATGTATATTTTCCTTGTGCGCAATTTTGATTTGTATTTAATTTCTTACAATTACTTCTTGGATCATATTAATATTAACAAAATATAATTGTTATTTTACAATTTTTATTTTTTTTTTGTCAGAAGTAATTGTCTATTTCTGATTTTTATTTTTTTCCGAAAATATTTGTCAGTTTCTGATTTTTATTTATTTTTTTTTTTTTTTGGCAAAAATAAAATTTCATATTTGATTTTTATTTACATACATATTTTAGGATAAACTAAAATGTTTTGTTGATGGTTGATGGTTGTTCTTCAGATAATACGGCTTAACTTGGTTTATGTCAATAAAAATGTTTTTTTTATTTATTTTTTCGTTAAACAATTTATTGCTTAAAAAATAATGAAAACATAAAAAGTACTTATAATTCGTACAGTGTCTGGTCAAAAATTTTTAGAATTAAATTTTACAGCCATAATTGCTTACAAATTCTCTTTAGACAAATTATATTTCAAGTCTCCAAGGATCAATCGTAATGCCGAAAACGGCCTTTCGACACTTACTTGTGTCGCGGGTACTGAATGTACAATCAAGGCAAGTTTTCGTAGCCATGGAAGAACATAATTTTTACTGTTCCAATACTCAATCAGGTCGTCGTCAATATCTACTCGCTTTTCATTGTTTTCAATTTCATAAAAAGCTTTGCGTATATGGAATAAATAAATAAATAAATTTTCATTGATTTCACATTCATCATCATCATCGCTGCTATCAGACAAGTTTGAAACTTCCGTTTCGCGTAAACCAGTTCTCAATAGCGACGATGAACTTTGCATACTGTTTCCATTAATTATAAGCTCATCAGTTTGTTTCGTCGGGCTCGCCAAAGCTTCACAAATTTCCTAGGGTTTTTATCGAAAGGTTTATCAATATAAAGGAATACAGAAAATATTCAGAAAATGAATGTGTTTGAAGTAGAGTTGGGATCAAGGGTTGCTTTTCACTCACGCATGCACTTCACGTGAAAATAAGAGTTAATCTCAATCGATAAAACTCAAGCTCACGAAAAAATATGTCAATTGCGATATCGCTCTTCTATTTTATTAGAAAGAAACAAATATTTCTGACAAAAAAATAAAAATTATATATATAAAAAGTATCTGGTTTTCTGAAAATATTGTGGAAAACGTTCAAAATGATGTGCTTGAATTATCACTCCAATATTTCCTTATGATTGCTTTTTTCCTTTGAAAAATCAAGAATAATTAATTTTTTCGGTCCCTGGGTTTTTCAAGTTAAATAATTGCAGTTTCTTTGACATTTGAAACATTAAATCATGCTCATCGACTTAATTTTTTATAAAGTACAGACATATTATTTTTTTGCAACATTTTACAATTACATATATCTGGTTTTGCCAGCTTTCCAATCTTTTTTTCTTGCCTCATTTACTTTAAGAGATTCTATTGTATGGGCGTTGAAATTTAATAATACTTTATTTTCTTTTATATTAATTAAATTTAATTATTTTGTGCCATGCGAATGAAATATTTTTTTCAAGTTTTTCAATAGAAAAATTTAATTCTTGGAGGGTTATAGCCCTCTTGGAAGATTATCCAGCGACGCCGTTGCTACTATAACTTCATACAATAGAGCAGCTTAATTAAATGGAATGAAATTATAATATTCTTCTTAGTGCAAAAAAAAACTAGACCATTTAATAGCTTACATCTGTATATTTTAAAAATCTGCAAACGTTCGTTTATGCATAACCAAACATAATTGTGCTTCAATAATTTCTCGAAGGTGTTTTTTAAATTATATTTCTACTTTTCCCAGTACTTGATCTCCACTCAAAATTGAATTATTTGATGAAGGTTATTCAAGGAAAATATCTTCGCAAATATGTAAATACCAATTAAACAAATAATTCAATTTTAAAATTAAATAATTTACTCCCATATGCCAACTGAATGGAAAAAAATTGTTTCTTATGTTACGTCACTTTAAAAAAAATTCTTTGCAGTTTTCCTCAAAATTTTCTTCATTTAGTTTTACTGACGTGTCATGACGTTGCTCTAGATTGGCAACGTTCCATTTTCATTGCAACAAATTTAAAAAAAAGTTTTCTTAAGATTTTATCATTCCACAATATTTATGTACTTAAAAATTATGGAAGTGGTTGTACAGTGAACTTGAAAATGGTGAAATATTCAAAAAAGCAGACCGAGGTATGTATGTAAATATTAAAAGTAAAATAAATTATTTAATAAACATAAATAATAAACTCATAAAAAATACGATGAGCATGAGGGATTGCTATTTTAATTTCTCGCTTGGCTGTTTTTAAAAAATAACACTAGTATACAAGGAAAAGTATCCAAAAGAATTTTAACTAATTTCTCTTTTTCCTTGCAAAATACCAATTGATAAGTAATATTCATTTATTAGTTTTAGTTTCAACGATATTTGATATCTATCGAAACTGCAACAATGGAACCTTTTAGAAAGTGATGTGGTACCAGACAAAAACAGTTGATGCAATATTTCGAAATGGCTGAAAGTTTAGTTTTAACAAACATTAAATAGATTAGTTTTTTGTAAAGATGTCCGGGCTTTGATGGCATCTCTTAACGTTACATACAAACGGGATGAATGGAGACTTTATAGAAAACTCTTAATTATGTTTAAAAGCTGTATTGTTACATAACCAAAATAATTTACCATCGATTTCTCTTGGTCATGCAGTCCATATGAAAGAATCTTATCATAATATGAAAACCCCCTTGCTGCAGATAAAATACGATGAACACCAATGGCAAATTTGCGGAGATTTAAACTCATAGCTTGGACTACAATTAGGCTACACAAAATTTTGTTGCTTTCTTTGCGAATGGGATAGTTGTGACAGGAAGCAGCATAATACAAAAAAGGTGTAGCCTCATTGTCAGTCACTTCAGCCTGGCAAATAAAAATGTTCAGAGCAACCATCACTGCACATAAAACTACGGCTCATGAATAATTTCGTAAAAGCAATGAACAAAAATGGAACTGCTTTTCAATGTCTACGCCAGAAATTTCCAAAATTAAGTGAGCCTAAGAGGAAAGAAGGTATATTCGTTGGTCGCCAAATACGAAATTTATTTAAAGATGAACACTTCGACTCTATTTTGGAAGGTAAAGAAAAAAGTCTGGGACAATTTTAGCCATGTGACAAAAAACTTATTGAAAATATGTTATCATCTTACGAAAATCCACTCTACATTCTCATTTGGAATTCTTTCCGGATAACTGTGGGGCCCTCAGCGATGAACAAGGGAAGCGCTTCCACCAGGATATAGCTAACATGTAAAAATGATATCAGGACAAGTGGAACGTTTCAATGATAGTGGACTACTGCTGGACTATTTATCGAGATACTCCAGAAGCAGACTAAAAAAGAGCAGCGAAGAAAACATGTCGCAATTCTACCAACGAATAAAAGAACGGTGTAATTTCTGTTATTTTTTCAGAAAACTTGAAAATTTTATTCTAAGATATGGTAACTAATTTTAAAATATAATTGTCATTTTTGTGTGCAGTATGTGAACATAAATAAAAGAAGCTACTTATCCTAAAAACTAAAAATTAGTATTACTCAAAACACAAATATGCAACAACCAAAAGTTGAGAAAACTTAAATAACATTCAATTTAAAAAAATGAATTAAATAAAAAGAAAAGTATATACCACTTTACCTACATCTCGCAAGTTCGCAGAAAGACACAAAACTCTTAACATTTTTGTACGCTGATTTCAAAAGTTATTATATACAAAAGGAAATACCTAAAACTTTAATTGAGCTTGAGATCACTTTCGTTTTTGTATTAAAAATTGGTTGTCAATTGATAAATTTGTTAAAAAAATTAAAAAAAATGTTAAATGAGGAAATGAACTAATTCTGAAAATATGAAAATATTAATATTTGTTGAGTTTGACAACAATTTTTAATTATTATTCAACTTATATACTTATAAGTATAATTTTTGCAATAAAATTTATTAATATAAGTAAATAATAAGACTAAACATAAATGATGTCGTCGGAGGAAGTATCACTAGCTATTGCAAAACTTACCAAGTAAAAAATCGAGATAAATTAAGATATAAACGCATTCACGACAGCATGCTACACGGGTACATGGCTATAAATTTCTCTGGCTTTTGCCTAAGTTGTTACTCCCCTTGAAAAAAAATTAAAAATGCATTTATCGCGTTCAATATGGATGGGGATACTACAAGGTATCCGCCGGGAAGGTATACTACTTTGACAGTTCATATTTGGCAGTCGTGAAGTAGACACGTGGCAAATTTATTATGGAAAAATATACGATAAACCAATGTGTTTTAATCGTTAAAACATTTTATCAACATCAATCATCGATTATTGTGACGATGAGAAAGTTACGTGAAACGTGCCAACAAAACGCACTATTTATCATGTAGTGAATGATTTCGTAGAAAGAGGGTCTGTAGGTGATAGGCCCAAACATAGACCAAGAAAGTTTTCAAAACAATCCATCAACCTTAATTCGATACCGTGCTCAGGAGCTTGGTCTTCAAAGAACAACTTTGGCCACAATTTTACACAAGGATTTGTATATGTTTTCATTTATGATTCAGTTGACGCAAGATCTTCTTTCATAAAACCATTTACGCCGCCGTACATATGCCAATAGGATGTTACAGCTCGCCCATGACAACCCCGATTTTCATGAAAAAATCATAATGATTGACGAGGCACATTTTCATTTGAATGAATTTGTGAATAAACAGAATAGTCCGTTCTGGGCAATGGAAAACCCTCAAATTATTGCATCCATTAAAAGTGACAGTCTGGTGTGCAATTTGGTCAGGAGGAATCATTTGACTTCACTTCTTTGAAAATGTAAACGATGTAACGGTAACTGTGAATGGGGAGCGATATTGTGATATGATTGAAAACTTTTTTAAGCCACAACTGCAATATTTTAGGCTTAATTAACATGTGGTATCAACAAGACGGTGCTCCATCGCATACAGCCAGGATTAAACTGAAATTACTGCAGAAAAAGTTATTTCAAGAAATGGTGATGTTGATTGCCCTCCACGGTCGCCTCGCCCGATTTGACTTCTCCGGACTTCTTTTTGTGGGGATATCTGAAAAGCAAGGTTTATGCATACAAACCAGAAACGCGTGAGCAACTCAAACAAAATAATCGTGATGAAATTAATGAAATGCCGCGTGAAATGTGTGAGAATGTAATGAAAAATGTGCTCAAAAGGACTCGCATTTGTGAGGTTAATATAGGCGGATATTTATCTGATATTGTATTCCATACATAATTGCCGACATTAAATAAAACATTTATCGATATAAGATCCATTCTCTTTCATTTAATCAAAAATTATAAACAAACAAAATAGTATACCTTCCCGACGGACATTCTAAATTAAGAGATACATTTTTCCATTCTAATTTTATAATTTCTTCTAATTGCTGTAAGTTTTATGGCTCTTTTTTTGGACCTACCAGCTCTCATAGGCTTTCTAACGCGTTGACATCGGAAGCCCTCTCCAAAATTTGAACATCATTGTCGTTCAGAAACTTGCGAGCTTCCAGAGGCCATATTTTCTTGAAAATTGGGAAGCATATGAAGTTTTAATACGTTTTTAAGCTTTACAAATCATCTTCACTTTTACATATTCAGAGAAAACTGATGGCAGGAAGAGAAGTTGACGGAAGATTCACTTCTAGGAGAATAAAAAGCCATGGGAAGAAAAATTACACTTGTTATTTAAGATAGGGCTGATTATATTTCATTTCAGATACAATAAAATAAATCATAAGTATTAGTAAATAGGAGTAGTGCTTACAAAGAATAAATCAGAGAATTTTTCATAATAATTTCCTTGTGGAAAAATTAAAATACAATCAACTTAAATCTTCATATATAAAAATGCATTTTTTTACCGGAAAAATTTATATATAACTAAATCTCTATAAATTGTAAGTGATAACTATAATTTAAGGATATTAGTTTAATTAAATAAATAAAAAAAAAATATTTTTTAGTGTATTAATTACAAATTGTATTTAATATTAAAATAATAAAATCGGTTTGAACCAATAAAAATTCAAAATTCATTTGGCTTTTATTTTTAAGCTATCGCATAGCCTTTATCTCGGGATTTGATCGCGGCGACCGAAGCAAGAAATTCCGTAACGAAAAAAACCTAACATTAAGATTGTTTCTTAAGTCTTTTGTTTTTGCAAGTATTTGAAACGCCTAGCGTATGTTAACCCCTAAAGTATCCGATTGATTTCATTAACAAACAGTATTGCCAGAACAGATTTTTACGTGTAGGAAAACACAAAATGCCGTACTTACGAGCAATCGTGGCTGACAAAAAATGATATACACAAACTAACAGACAATTCGTAGATTTTAAGCGGTATTTTCCAGATATTTAGAGGATATCAAGTCTAAAACTTATGTTTCTTATTTCAGTTATAATTAACCTACAGTTTCAATGATAAAAATTCCTGAATAACCTACTTGTATTGTAAGATAATAAATATATTTTAAACGATATTAACTTCTCATTTATTCAATAAAAGAAAAAAATTGTTTTCTTATCGGTCACCACGCTCAAAAAGTGTAACTTGAATTAATATCAAAGAAAAAACTTGAATTGATATCAAAGAAAAAAATACTGCATAAATAAAAAATAAATAAATAATTATAATTGCATAAGTTTATAAAAAATGCTATGCAATAGCTTTGCCGTGGCAGTGCCCGAGTGCCCCACGTCTATTTATTTTAATTTTAGATACTACTATTGCATCCAGCGGTCGAGTCAATCAGCCGCATTCTAGAAATAAAACTTTAACATAATTTCTTACGATAAAATAACAAAACAAAAAACCTTCTAAATAAACAAATTAAAACTCTGTCTCCTTTATATGCAAAAGCCAATCGGACAAACACACATGGACACTTTGTTTAGTTTTCAAGTTGAACCTGATACATTCATGTGTAATAAGTGTGCATGTGTTAGTAGCAATTTTAAACGCTTATAAATCAATAAATATCAAACTTATTTAAATTAAGTTAAATTAAATTTAATTAAGTTTGTGCACATCTATGTAAAACCCCATTTAAAAACATATAAATCATTCCAATATCTGTAGAGAATTACGGCCGTAAAAGGGATCTCAAAAATAATATTAATAATATAGAAGAAATTACACGGGTGGCGTATACGTGCTAAGGCTGTAAATAGATTTCTCAGTGGAAAAATAACTCATACGTGTGCATGAACCATAATAGTAGTACTCGTATAACACAGTACAACATTTTTCAGCACATTGATGTGGGACTCGATTCTGAGAATTGCACGTGAAAGTGGCCCTAAAAATAAGAACTTCTGCATCATTCGTTTTGTCAAGTTGGATGCACTAATAATAATTTATATTTTGAATGTAAACAAGGGTGCCTTTACATTATTCTATATATATTTTCTGTAGATGTTTTTGATAGAACCGATATGAAAAATGCCTGCTGTTCTTGTATTGTTGTACTAATAATGTCACCTATTTAATACGCCTTGAATACGACTTTCAGAAGAATAAACTTCGTTATTGTGTCATCCATAAATGGTTTATAATTAAATACTGGGAAACTAAAGCCACAGTAATCTAAGAAAAATAATAAATGTACAAAAAAGTGATTATTGTTTTATGAAACATCCAAAAATCATTATAATATATTTTATACATGTTGAAAAAAAACACTCATTGACATTGATTTTTTATATGATACATATGCTGATATGCAACGAACAGTGATGTCCCCTATTTGTTTTTCATTTGTTTATATAAACAGAACCTTTGTTATGTTACAAAATTTTTAATTATAAATTTTTTCTAATAAATTTACGCATTTATACAGGAAGGTAAAATATTAACGGTGTAGTTTGAATGCTTTATAGCTTCTTTGATTTAAAATATATTTTTTTTCTTTTGTTTAAGATTTGTAGAAAGGAAATTGTAGTCTGAACTAAATGTCGCTATAACCAACAATATTTTACCAGTGCATACAGCAGTGTCGAATTGCATTGCCAGACTACAGCTGGAATGTTTTGGTGACGGTTACTTGATACCCATGCATTTGTTCAAAGGCAACGGCATAAAGCACTTAAATAAATCTTATTTAATAAACACTTGCATGCATAGGTGAATATAAGCAATAATAATTATTACAAATCACTGACGAGACACACACCGCATGCCCACCGTGGGAAACTAAAAGAATAATTTTAACTAATAAAATACATATATCTTTTCTTTTCGCTCTTATTCTAAGATACCCTTAAGATTTATTCTCATAACTAGTATATAAGACAATGTATTTTATTTTAAAATTAATTAATTGGCAAACATCTTAAAGAGCTCCTCGCTGAGCTCTAATAAAGTTGGAGCTCCCAGATGAGCTCACAATAAATTAAAAGATATTATTTGGTTTAATTCATTACAAAACTTATGGAATTTAAAGCATAACAAATTTAAGATGAAATAGATTCTTCTGGCTTTTCTTCCAAAGTCAAGAGTACACGTGGATTATTTAGGGCCGTAGGCACCGGGCGTATATACAAAAATATAATTTTGCGCTATCCTGTATATTGTTTTGTCCATGAGGACCACATTTACTCTAAGGCCGAGGTCACCCAAATGATCGGCAAAGAGGTGAGCGGAAAAAAATTAAAACATATGAAATACTATTGAAGTGGCCACGCAATGAGCGCCATTTTTGAGCGACTAAACGGCTAAGCGGCTCCGCTAAGGAATAAAACTTGATCTAATTTTTAGTTGTTTTCTGAGCTGCAACGAATATAAATATCGCAAAAGTGGAGCTTACAATTTCAGCTGTACAAAACCGACCGCTATTATGACAAGACAGATTACAAAATTAAAAAAAAATTTCAAGGTGTCATCATCAAGAAAACACCTTCAAATGCTCATCGCACAACATCATTACACTTATTACTGTTATTCAGAAATATATTTTATTATTTTATAATTAATGTTTATAAGTATTTTTATTTTTATTATTTTATTTTAATTAAAAGTTTTAAATTGCGGCAGAATATTTGTAAAAAACAAACCAAAAAATTATAAAATAACATAATATTTTTTTTTTTAAACACAAAAATTAATTTCAAATTTCCAGAGAAATGATGATTTGGCATTAGCACCAACGAAATGCATGTATATGTATAGACTAGCTCAACGAACAAAAGTTTTTGTAGAGATTAATATTTAAAACTACAAGTAAATAATCATAAGTAAAAATCGCAAGTAGCAAAAAGTATTATGTTGATTGTTTCCCTGAAGTTTTGTATAGTTAATTGATTTTTTAATATTATGCTGCTGGGAAGACAGGATACTGGGAAGATCTTGAACTAACGATCACTTCTAAGGTCTTCTAATGCTTACCTAAAAGAAAGTAAACAAGGAGAGAGAAATTGAGAATTTAAGAAGGTAACCTAGATTAGCTTTAAAAATTTTATATTGAGTATATAAGGACAATAATTTAGTACTAAATTTTAGTTTGATACAAATATTTGATTTTAAAATATTGATAATTACATTTTTTTCAGCTTGATAAAAATATGGAAAATTTCAGCTATAAGGGATTGGCTGAATAATATTTTAGAAACAAAAATGAGAAAGATGTTCTACGCTACGCTGTAAGAAAATTAAACTTAAATTCTTACAGCAGAGAAACACAATCGGACTTACAAAAAAGGATCTGCTTTTGTCAAAAATGTGAAAAAACGCTTTAAGGAAGTTGACTGAAGTAATAGTAAGTTTTATAGGTGCCTTGAAAAATCGTTACAAGGTGAACTTACTATCCAGATAACTTCGGAAACTACAAGTAAAAACAGTGGTGGAAGGCCACAAAAATCGCTAGATAAATATAGCGAAAGATCTAAGAAGCGAAAACTGAAGAATATAAAATATAACAGAAGTAGATATGATTCAAAAAGTTTTTCCCGCTAGTCCAGTGAGATCAAAACGGATCCTTATAAACATTCCAATACCAAACGAGGAAAAACAGTTCACAAATGAAGAAACAGCAGTATAATCAGCTCAGATTGCGTGCGAAAAGGCTCAAATTTATATCCATCATATCATCACATAATTGCAGCTAAAGAGGGCTGTTGGCCTTCAAAGGAATCTATTACAATCACTCCAATTTCAGCATAGGTAGAACTGCAAGCTCTATTTGATCATACAGCCGAAAGGCTGCTACAATAATTTAGAGGAAATGAGTTGAAGAAATATGGAAACTGCAAGTTAACTCTTTCTTGGAAATGGGGATGCGATGGATGTTCTGGACAAAAGCAATATAAACCATTTTTATGTAAAGATATTTCGGACAAAGATCTGTTCATGGTGTCATTTGTGCCATTGCGATTAATAAAGAAGACTCAGAGCCTTCGACCAGTACAATGCAAACAAAGTATATGTGGAAAAATCAAACACCACCCTCTACCAAACCAATAAAAGTTTAATTTAAAAAGAAAACTCATGATATCATGAAGGATGAAGTTAGTAATATTAGAGCTAAAATTTCAACATTACAGCCATTAAAATTAGAGATAGATGGACAGACTATTGAAATAAACAAGCAATTAGTGCCTTCAATGATAGATGGCTTTGACTGACACAAATGCTTTATCCAGCTGTATTATATGCAAAGCATCATCAAGTCAGTTAAACCAAAAACCGACAAAGGTAGTAGATAGTACTGATGCATATGAATTGGATTATATAAAAATAAGGTTTATTGAACACATACTAAAAATAAGCTATACTTTGGACTTCGGATCTTCGGGATCAGTAAGAAATAACGAAACAACAAAATGATAAGGAAACTTAAAAAAGAAACCATTTCATGATGAATTTCTCAAACATGGGTTGATAATAGATCAAACAAAACAAAGCGCAGAGAATACAAATGATGGCGATATCGTAAGAAGATTCTTTTTAGATCCTTATTTTAAGATTAAAAAAAATTATTGAAGTACTTGCGTGCAACGAGCAAATTAATGCTAGGAAATCTGGTGATTATACCAAGGAAACTGCTAGTATACAAACATATATACATCCAAGTACCTATGGAGAAATACGTCTGCAACAGTTCACAAAGTTCTTTATCATGGGGAAGATGCCATTAAGCACCATGTATCACCAATTGGAGATTTTTTAGAGGAAGCCGAGGAAACAATATAATGATTACAGATTTTACAGAGAACATAATACCAGAAAAATATCATGAAACTCTACAAAAGAAGATTTATTTAATATATTATTATTATTATTAATACAGAACTGAATATGGAATATTTGAAAACAATATTCCAGCCAAATGAATGACAATTATAAATTAAGTTTAATAGAGTGAAATAAATTATAAAATTAAACAGTATAAAAACCTACTTTGCTATTTTTTGTAGAGATGATTTAATTTTCATTACGAAACCTTTTTTCAAAAAAAAAAATCAGTAAATCAAAAGCACGAATTTCAAAGCAAAATCAAAAATATTTTAAATTCAAATTTAACTTTAAATTTCTTAACAACCACTGCACCGATTGTATTAAAACTTAAAATGACTAAAAGCTTAAAATCTTATCTATCTACAAAAAAAGAGGAATTACAAGAAAATCTTCATTAGTTTAAAAGCTACAGAGTTTTGGCCGATGAAAAATGATTCTAAGCCACTGTGCGACGGCAATTTTAATGAGCAACAATCAAATAAAAAATAAAATAAATACGAAGAGTAATTAAAATTTATTCCTGTTTCTTTGTCCAGGTCGATTTCATGGTGCTGCATCATGATTATATTCATATGTAGAATATCTACAATTAATTTAACTTTTCTTGTTTAATTCTATTTTAATTTATTTTCTTAAATCCCTTTAGCCTTTATGGTTTTTGTAACAGTTAAAGTAATCGACACTACAAACGATATTTATTTGCGCGTTTTCGAAAATCCCTCGACGCCAAAATGGCATCGAAACTGAACGTTCGGCGACGAAGGACTGAAGTTCGTATTCCTGGGTTGAGCTCAACTGTTGTGAAACTGTTGCCAACTGTTGAAACCAGCAGTTACGTCTTAGAAACGGCTTGATGAATAATTGGAAAATGAGCAGCTGATTAAGGCCAACAATTGAAAAGAAATAAAAGTTCCGCAAAAGAAATAATTTAAACTTGCTTAATTAATTAGTTTGGAATTTTTCATTTTTATTGTAAAATCTGCACCACGAATTTAATATTCACAACATAAAAATGCACAACAAAACAGAGTAATAAAATGATAAAACTGCGCCGATTTAATTAGTGGTAGCACAAACAAAAAACTTTTTTTTTAGAAATTGCAATCTGTCAAACGTCAGCTGTTAAAATTTCACCCAAATTCATCGATTAGTTTATTTGCTGTAGTCGTTTGAAATAAACAACTTTTGTGTTTCTTGAAAATGGAAAAAAGTGAATTTCGTGCAGTGATTAAACACTATTAAAAGGAGCTAAAAGGAGACTATGATGAGAAATACATGGTTTTTGAAATAAAAGTTTTTTTTCCTACTTTGGTAGCTTCAATATCAATCCGCCCTCGCAAAACATAATATCTATATTTGCTACCTTCACTTTTAAAATACCTTTTTTTGCAAAAAAAAGTGAATAATTTAATTTTGTTTTTAATTTTTAAATGAATTTTTTCAACATTAGTATTAATTTTTAAATATTTAAAATAGCTTATAATAAAATCTTTCAGTAAAAAATTAATGCAATACCTTTATTCATTTAGCCACAAGAAAAATATCATATAAACATCTTGAAACTGTAATTTTATTCACTTTGCTGACTTCAGCTGTGTCTCAGAGCTACAAATCGCAACATAAAATCTTAAAAATTTTCAATATGATTTTAAATTTTTTTTGTATATCGATCTGCGTATTTAGTTTTTCAGATTTCTTTAAATTAATTTTTGCCTTTTTGCCCAGCTTTTTGGCTCAGATACTCCTTTGTGCGCAGCCTAACAAAACGTCGCGACGTTGCATTAGAATATAAAAGCGCAGAACTCTCATGATCAGATGTGCAGCTTAACACAACATGTTGACTAAATGTACCGACAAAAATTTATGATGCAGAAAATGGCAGCAAATATTCAACTGTTGTGTGGAGCGGATCTACTCAACTCTGCGTTTCTAAGACAAACACTCAGCGATTGCGCAACAGTTACGTCCTATGAACGCAACCATTATTGGCAAATATAATTTAACGAACCTAATTGCTGTCAGGTTCGTTAAAGTGAATTCTTCGTTATATCCAGTACTAAATTAAAAATTAAGTGTCGTTTATTTTATTCAAAACTCTAAATAAGAAGAGTATTTTTTTAATATTTAATTAAAATTATAGTAATTTAAAATATATATTTCATTAAAAATATGTGTAAACTTAATGAAAAATTCATAAAAACACTGTAATACAAAAGTTATTTATTTAAAAAATTGGTTAAGGACAGTTTGCTTTCTTGGAATGGATGTCTTATTGAAACTATATCAAAAGCATTAAATTTTTGCTACTAATATTGTTTTGCTAAGCCCATTTAATAACAATTTCTAAGTACTTAATGTTTTTTATTTGTTCGAATAAAATTTCATGATATTTTTTTTTTGTTCGAATAAACGAATAATTTTGAACCAACAAAGAATGAAAAATTTACGGTTACAACAGCATTAAAGAGCATATTAATTTTGTTTGTTTTTCTCTTTGATTTTTCTAAATTGTTCAGATCATCATCAATACTTTTAACGATTTTTGCGTTAACACAATTTCTTACTTTATTTATAGACTTTCTTAGATCAGTTAATAAAACGTTATCAGTTACCTCAAAAACGTCATATTCGTCTTCATCGTAGTTAAGGTCATTCGCAATACATATTTTTATCACAAAATAATCGTGAAAACAAAGTACGAGAATTTGCGTACTTTTTTGTTTAGCTTCTTGTGGCATATTATAAAAAGCTAATATTGGATGGGAAATTCATGGAATTTAGAAATAATATTAAAGTATTTAATGATTTTATAAGTCGTTCATTAATTATTCGAATGTTCGATTATTCCAAAAAAGTTATTCGAATAATTGTTTATTCTAAATTGAGAAATGTTTGTTTGTTCGAACAAAAATTAAAAAAATTGTTCGAATTATTCGAATAATGTTTATTTGAACGACAGCCCTAGTGCTTAATGATTTCTTTGTGCTTTATTTTGGTCTCTGGAATTTCTGTTTCATCATTTTCAAATTTTTATCATCGTATTGCAATTCATCAGCTGATTTGTTCGTTAAACCGAGTACAAAATAAAATATTTGTTCGTAATATAAGATGCTCCATAGAAAATATTTGGGCGTTCGTTAAAAAAAATTATTTATTATTTTTGTACAATACATTCCAAAATAATAAAAAAAGAACATTGATCCTGAGAAGTTTTTGTTTTATCGCTTACAATAATTTGGCGCTAAGATGTCGTTATATTTGTTACACATTGTTTGCTTGTGTGTACGAAAACACGAGTTGTTACAAACAAATTATTAAAAAAAAAATCAGAATAAAACTAAGTCGAAGAAAAAACAATATAAGTAAGTATTTAGCTGATACTAAGTATTCCAAATAACCAAAGGGGGAACTTCTGTTGTATATTGTTTGTCTGCTTATGGCAAATGTTAATGCTTTTGTTTTTCCTCCCAATTTCCTCTTAAAGTTAATGACGGTTTAAAAGGAAAACTTTTTATTAATTCCTTAGTTTTTCATGATTCTTACTCGTGCACAACTCAGTCAAGCAGACGAGTAAGACAAAAGGAATTTACTTTTCTTACTAAACAAGCTGTGTGTGGCTGTGTGTATTCCAGATATAATTGTATAAATTACCTCCGTCACTGGTTTGTTTTTTTGTATCTTTCAAAAAAAAAAATCAGATTGTTGAAAGATGTTTCAAGTAGAACGAGTAAACTCTTTTCGTACTGGAGTATAAAATGTCAAGTTTTGTTGAACTTTTTGCTGCTGAAAATTAGTCCTTATAGATATATATTAAGTGTACATACAAATGTGTTTTTGTACAAATGTACATAAGGATATTTTACATAATTTATATGTATTGTAAAATCAGAAATAACTTGGAGTAGCAAATGTAATGCGGTTTGTGGTTATAAAATTTTTAAGAACAACTTTGAGTTTTTGTGCACTTTCTTTCGATAAATAGTTAATTATTGTTTAGTAATGGATTAAAAGAGTTATAGGATTTATATGTAAACAACAGTTGAAGGAACAATAAATAACTTAAAAGCTAAACAATTTAAGAATCGCAATAATGCTGGTGGCTTGGCATAATGGAAACAAAAAGTTGTTGCGGTTACTTGTAAGTTACCTGCAAGAGTTTGGGCCGTTAGCAAGAAAAACAATTAACTTGAAGTCAACACTAAACTCTAAACTTAACTTTGGTCAATGAAAATTCGTTAACACAAAGCTCTGTTAAGTTTTAACTTTTAATCAAAAATAACTGAAATATTTGCTGAGTTTAAGTTTTTAATTTGGAAAAAATATGACACTTAAAAATTAAATAATTTTTGTTTATTTTAAAAATATTTTTCGTAAACTCTTAAAAAAATCTGATTTAAGGTTAATCATCTGAAAAATATACATCTTTGTGAGGAAGTCTTGTTCAAAAATAAGTAAAATAAGTTCCTGGTGTGAATCACAATATTTGGGAACTGTAAGTTAACAAAAAATTTTTATAGTTAATGAAAATTTTTAATTTCCAATTAAAATTTAAGTTAAGACAAACTTAAAGTTAGTAAACTTTCAAAATTAATAAGCATAACTGAAATTTTTGTTAATAATGGTATAAGTAGTAAGCAGATGAGATGAAGTGAAGTAACTCCTACATAGTCTAGAAAAACTAGGCACCTGAATGCTTCTTTTGAGACCAGGAAGATGTGGTCTGTCCATCGAACATGTTAAAAACATCAAGAGTATCTGAGTGCTTAACTTACCCTTTACACATGCCACTGCAAGTTCGAAAAACTCAACACACTCACATTTTCTTACTAATGCACCCATATTTTTCGCAAAGGCAGCTCCATTAGCAGCTAAATTTGCATGCGAGTGAAAATTTGACACTTGCATGCCACTAAATGCCAAAATGATAAACAATGTTACCCTGTTAAGCATTTAATGCAACTTTTCCTGGATTACTGTAGAATTGTAAAAACTGTAATTTAATCAAAAGGTTTGGTTTTTAATTCTTTGAAAAAAGATATCGATTCCTGTCTTAAATAATAAATTTAATAATTTATATAATATAATATAAGTTTCATCTTGTGAAATGAATAATTTTGTGGTTTTCATGAATAATAGCGCATGTCTAAAAATAACAATTTTCAGGAGATCACAAATACCTTATTTTTGAAGCTACGATCTTGGAATTGAAAATTAATTTTTTTTTTTGGAAAAGAATAAACCATTTTAGACATTGAAATTTAAAAAAAAAAACAAGTTATGTCGATGTAATTGACTGTCGCTAGACGAAAATAATGTCAGTTATGACCAGACAAAAGAAAAAACAAACACAAGCGATTGTGATTTGTTTTTAACTAAACAAATATCAACATATAACTTTCAAATGTGTTCAGATATTATGATTTGTGTTGCGCTGTGTTTTAAATAAGAAACGACATTGTTGAGAAAGCCGATGTTTGTCAACATATTACGTTAGTGTTGAAACCTATTTTAAAAAAATGTAAAAGTTCTATTGTTGTGTTAGAAAAACAGTGATGTATGTCCATATTTTACAAAATGTTTTTTTACCTTTTAAAAAAGAATTTAAAATATAACAATTTGCTATCATTAATTTGAAATGAGAAAAATTGAACAACGGCACACCACAGAATTAAGACTTATTTATTCAAATGCACATACAAAACGCCAGTGTTTTAATTATTGAGCATAAATATCATTGAAATTATAATTAAAAATGTTAACCGTTTCCCCAAAAATGTTCCTATATGATGAAGTCGGTAACTCTATTTTGTATACAAAACAAAAAGTTAAAATGGAAGCAATTTAAAAATGTTCTCAAGTTTATCCTTCGACGACATTTTGAAAATCATGTGTAAATGCAAAACCTAGGGGCAAGAGATTCGAGTTTTTCGAAAAATTTTTCGTTGATAATACGTATACATCAATGGCATGCCACTACTTGCATGTGTAGTTTCAGCGTAATAGACATACCACCCATAATTACAGCTGGAGCACGATGTTCGATCATACGCGTGTGCGCATGACCCCGTTCAGAGATTGTTACAAGATCGTGATTAAGCGTATCATTCATGTTTCACGTTTTGCGATAATTTCCGACAGGCTTGTTCTATGCATACGAATGTCAATTACTGCTTTCATCTGTAAAAGAATACATCGGATTGGATGTTTGACATAGCAGGTCATTTAGAAATATAGGAAATATGGTAGGAGAAAAATTTTCTTGTGCATTTTCTTGTGAAACAACAGTGAACTATGTTATTAATAGATGGAAATATGTAGAAAGATATAATCGAATTATGGCAGTGTTCTTAGATTTTAAAAGGGCTTTCGAAACAATAGACAGAAAGATCTTATTTAAAAAACTTTACATGTATGGAATACAAGGAACTGAATTAAAATAGTTTTAATCATATTAAATAGGCAGAAAGCAAATGTTGAAAGTTAATAGTGTAAAATCTGAGAGTATAAACAATGAATATGGAGTTCCACAAGGATCCATTTTAGGACCACTTCTTTTTATTAGATATATAAACGATATGCCAAACGTAATAAAAAAATGTGAAATAGTCTTATATGCGGGTGATACGCTGATTTTTACGGAAGGATATATATATTAACAATGCCAAGACAACATGACAAACGATATAAATAATGTGAATAAATGGTTAAAGATGAATAAATTAAAACTAAACGAAACTAAAACAAAACTAATGCGAATAACTATGAATAGTGAATCTGCTCTCAAAATTAACAGCCAAATAATAGAAAAAGTAGATAAAATTAAAAACCTTGGCTGTATAACAGACAAAAAACTAAAATTCAATGAACATGTAGAATACATATACAAAAAAATTGGTAAAAAAATTGGTTTCTTTAAAAGAATACGTAACAAGATATCCATAATAACGGGTATAAATATATATAACGTAATAACAAAACCACATTTCGAATATTATATACTTGATGCACGTTAAAACAAATAGAGAGGCTCCAGAAACTACAAAACAATGCTATGAGATCAATATTAAAATTTAACATTTATACACCAATAGGATTTATGCTGAATACGTTAAAATTGCTAAACATAAAACAAAGAATCGAAATTAATACTCTATACTTCATTCAAAATATGAAAATCGGAAACGCACCAGAATAACTAATAGATCAACTAAACTATGTTAGAGAAGTACAATAATAACACCTATTCTAACACCTTCAGGCTGCCAAGGATAACAACAACTGCTATGCAACGGTCTCTTTTCCATAAAGGACTTAATTTTTACAATGTGCTTCCTACCCATATAAAAAACGAAATAAATATTGTTTTTAGAAAAAAAAATCAATTTTATAAGAAATAACACAAATTAGAGCTTTATTTTCTTTTTTAAGTATTTCTATTGTTAAAAAAAAAATTATTATAAAATTAGTATGTAAAAATGTATAATTGTTACTTAAAAAGTATTTAAAATAGTACTTAAATAATAAATCTAATCTTTTAATCTTCAGGGTGTTTAAAGATGGCATATGTACCAATATGCTGGACCATGTGTAGAGTCGTGTTCATCCCTAAGGTTGGAAAGACGTCTCACACTAAACGCAAAGATTTTAGACCAATCTTCTTACTAAAAACACTTGAAAGAGCTATTGATATTCATCTGAGAATGACCATTCTCTTCATCGCAAACATGTCTACACCAAGGGCAAGTCTGTAGTTTTCAGAGCTTTTAAGCCTCTTCATTTTTGGGGATTGGCTGATTGCCGTTTTTAGTATATTTCAGAAAAATAAAGATCTTTAAAATCGATAAAAATTTGGTTATCTTTAGAATCGACCGTTCTTAATCTAAATTTTCAGGCCAACTAAATGAGTAGTATGGAAATGCAATGTATTTATTAACATTTCTTTTGCGATATGCATCAATACGCTTCTTTTTTCCCGCTTAAGTGGAAATCCTTAATCTGTACAAATAACTAATTGGTTGTGTAATCTTATCTAATATACAGGTGCGGATTTGTGGGTATGACAAATGTAATAGACAACTCCCCCAAAAATGTTCCAAATGTCTATTGTTACTATGACATTCCTTTAAAAATATTTGGTTGCATATACAATACCAACATCCCTCTTCCCCGACCACAATGCTGCAAAAGGTTTGATATGTTTCAGCGCCTGTTACTATAAATTATTATATTCCTAAATCATTAAAATAATTTATTTTTACTGTATCTAAGATTGTATGAGTATGAACTTTACTGTTCAAATTCTCTAATAAATAAATGGTTTTGTAAATTAAAGCGGAAGAATTGATAAAAGAAAGAGAGCGGAAGGCCCAAAAATCATTTATAAACACTTATGACATATCGACTTGATTTCGTATTCTTAAGGACTTCTTGTTATTTTAACCAATAAATTTAAAGCCAATAAATTCAAAACGCTGAAACGCTAATGCTTGATTTATTTTGTAATGACGTTATTGTTGTTGTGGTTGTTTTGTACTGTTTCTGATACGAGTATTCTCGGTGGTGTCGTTTGTAAATAATGACCCACAGTGTTTGCTAAGGTTCCCATGATAAAATATTAAAAATTTAAAAAGTATAAAAGACGACCGTTGAATTAAGTGGAACAAAGATAAGTAATTTCGTAAACCAACCCCTCCGCCTGTTCTCTTATGTGATTCCATAATAAAAATTACATTTGTATCAGCTTGTATACTTAAAAATATTTGTCACATGTACATTTTTATGATGTTCTTGTGTCGAAAAGAAAAAAGCAGTCAATGCCAAGTGGTTTTTATTTCGCCGATACATTAATATACATTAAAGCACATTAAAGCTTTCCAACTTGAATTTTTGTTTTTTAAAGAAAATAAAATTAAAAATATATAATAGAGAGCAAAGTATATTTACACAAGTGCAGTACAGCCTCTCTAATCCGGACACTCGCTAATTCGTACGATCCAGTAATCCGGACATTTAAAATTTTCGTACAATTTAGAAATTTTTCCTCTATACTCCGGACAAGTGTTTTCTTCTCAGTAAAATTTGCGTGGCGAACTCTTTTCAAAAGCTATTTTATCGGCTGAACAAACCAAAGCGACAGATAAGGATATTTTATTATTTGAATTTAAAAATAAAGTTGACAAACTACATAATCATTCTTATTTTTAAAAATGAATATTTTTGGTCACTTTTAGTATGTTTCTTTACGTTTTCTGTAACTAAATTAGATACAAAACCTTTTTTTAGAAATTGCGATCTGGCAAACGTCAGCTGTTAAAACTTCACCCAAATTCATCGATTAGTTTATTTGTTGAGCCGTTTGACGTAAACAACTTTTGTTTTTCTTGAAAAATGGAAAAAAGTGAATTTCGTTCAGTGATTAAACACTATTATTTGAAAGGGGAAACGGCGAAAGAGACAAAAGAAAAGCTCGATAAACATTACAGTGAGTCTGCTCCGTCAGATTACATGGTAAAATATTGGATTGCTGAATTTAAATGCAGCCGAACAAGCACTGCAACAATACCATCAACAGAAAGGCCAAAAAAGGTGGTTACTGAAGAAAATATCAAGAAAATCCTCGATATCGTTATGAATGATCGTCGAGTCAAGTAACGTGAGATTGTTGAAATGATAACATATCATATGAACGTGTGTTCAATATTTTGCATGATCATTTGCATATGAAAAAGCTATCGGCAAGATGGGTGCCGCGTTTGCTAAGTGTCGAACAAAAACGAGTTCGATAAACCACTTCACAGCGGTGTTTGGAGATGATAAAGCGTAATCCTGTTGATTTTTGGCGTCGATTAATAACTGTTGCTGAAACCTAAAAAAATTCAATCGAAACAATGGGTGGAAGCTGGTGGAAGTGCTCCAACGAAGGCGAAGACAGTGAAATCGGCTGGCAAGGTTATGGCCACTGTATTTTAGGATGCGAACGGAATATTGCTCATCTATTATCTTGAAAAAGGATCCAAAATTACAATTGATTGATGCAATCAAGAAAAAACGACTGCATTTAAAGAAGAAAAAAGTGCTATTTCTTCTAGACAACGCACCGGTTCACACAGCATTAGATACGATGCTAAAATTACATGAAATACACTTCGAATTGGTTGATCGATCATCCACCTTATAGTACAGATTTAGCTCCCAATGACTTTTTCCTGTTACCAAACTAGAAAAATGGCTCTTCAGGAAAAAGATTCATGTCAAACGAAGAAGTGATTACCGAAACTAACGCGTATTTTGAGGGATTCCCCAAAATTGTATTGTTCAGATGGTATAAAAAAGTAGGAATATCGTCTTACTGAGTGTATTGAGCTAAAAGGATACTATGTTGAGAAATAAATGGTTTTTGAAAAAAAAAATGTTTTTTTCCTACTTAGGTAGCTTCAATATCAATCCGCCCTCGTGTATGTACATTTATGCATTGCGTTTCAAATTTTATTTTAACTGTACTCCGGACGATCCACTAATCCAGACAGTAGCTGAAACTATATCTGTCCGGATTATGGATGTTGTACTGTAATATTTTCAAAAAAATTTAAAAATAATAAAATGGAAAGAAAAATAAATAATTTTGTTTGTTTGTGCGGGAGTTAAAAAAAAATTATGAAATTAACTGCTTGTGTTCATGATGATTATTCTTTGGCTTAGTTGGCTGAAATGCAAATCTGAACTACATAGTCCAGCCAAGGAAATCTCAATGATAAATTAACCATGTTTCTTGCATTTATTTGGGATATACATATCTGGACAACTCCTGACCCGTTATGGATTATGCGAGCACATGCATTGCATTTAGACATGCATGCCATCAATATTGTGCAATTTTATTTGTTTATATTTTATTATTTTTTAAATAAATATACATTAACGAATATTTTCATTTCTCTTGTTTTGCTTTGTTTATGAAAATTTTTAAATAGCTTTGTTCATTTACTTTTTCATCTGAAACCATCAACGAGATATTAAAAAGAAATTTTGTAAAGTTGCTCTCAAAAATAATACAACAAATGAACACTTTACTATCCACAGTGTTAAGTACCAATTCGCGAGTGTATCTTGGTACTCACAATATACTCGTATACCATACTAAACCTATCGGTTGATCTGTGAAAAGTTGCTGATTTTTAAATGGAAAATACATTTGCTGCGACATCCTCTCACCCTGAGGTACTATATCCATAATTCAATTGCTTTAGACATCTTATATTGGTCCTGTTGATCCTAAGTTAAACTACAATTGATTTTGTACCGTATAAATACATTTTATCGGTTTTAAAAATTTACATTTATTTACAATTTCGCCAAATATTTGTTGCACTCTTTCGTCGCTCCCTCCTTTGTACTAACAATTGTTACAAATTCTTAACAATATTAAGTAAACGAATAGACCTATTAATTCTTAATGTTTCGGTCTGTTGTTTTCGATATTCAGGGTAAATATAACAAAAACACAATGACTGTTGTTTTTGTTTTTCAATATTGTTGACCTTTCTTTGTTTTTATTTTGTAATTTTCTCTTTATTGGGCTTTTAAGGTCATGATATGTAAAAATAAAAATAAAAGATTATTTATTTTTAAATTTCATCCTACGTTTCGTTGGAATTTCCCAACTTCCTCAGGGATGTTTTTTATTCAATATTTAATCTTCATTATCATTATCATTATCATTATCACTATAAAATAAATTACAAAAAAACAAAGTGAAATTAAAAATTATTTTAAAACCGAATTTTCTTACAATTATTATCACAGAAAACTTGTATACATATACTTTGATAGAGAGTACATTGGAGGGCTCAGAGCTGAAGTGAACCAAGTCATAAAAATTTTAAACTTTCAAAACTAGTGCGAAATTCCCCGCAAAGTTTAACTATATTCAGTTCTGTAACGGACTAAGTAAAAAAGTGTTTCGTTCCCAAGGTAACGGTACAAAACCCATGTCGATGGCTCTCATTTAAAATTTTTTTTTCGAAGCAGTTCATTTAGTGAAATTCAAAATATCTTCGAAATGTCTTTTTCTGTGACTTGGTTCATTTCACCTCTGAGAGCTCCAAGTGTAAGAAACAATTTGTTCTAACCAAACATATGATTGGATAAGAATATATTTATAAAATAATTATCTTTATAAATAGTTGTTGGTGGGTTCTAGAGCGAATACCATAAGAGAATAAAATACTTGGAGAATAAAAATACTTCTATTGCGTGTTTTTAATGTTTTATGATTAGAGAAGACAGGAATAGTGAATTGAACTTGTAGCTGAATTAAGCTGCACATGAGTTTACTGCCACAAGCGACTGACTCTCCTAAATTCAACATTATCAAAAGCTTTGCTTAAGAGCAGGGGCCGAATTACCGCATTCGTGATCGAGTAGGCTTTCTTATCGAATATAATTTCGTCACATATCGAATGGATGGCTTACTGCATTCGATAGCTAAAACACCCCATACATATTTCAATCCAATTGGCAGTCGAGTCGGCTGTTGTCCAAATCAAGGAGTGTATTTCTCTGTCAATTGATTAGTTTAGCAGTTGTCGAGTTGGTTGAAGAAAAATCAAAAGATTTTGTTTTTTTTTTCAAGTTGGCTAGTAAGTCTTTCAATTCGATTGTGCTGCGTGTGTCCGAGTGTCTTGATCAGCTGTCAAAATTTATGTTTGTAGTTTTCTTTTGCAAAGACAAAGTTAAGTATTTCTTTAAATTCATTGAATTTTAAATAAAAAATACAAAAATTATATTAATGGCAAACATGGAGGGTTGGAGAGAAATTTTCCAATTCTTCGAAGAAAATCGAGCACTTTTGAAAATAAAATGTCCGGATTACAAATGCATTCTGCAATAGCCATTATTGCAATTATTTTTCTTTTTTCAGCCATTGCAATAGAAGTTTTTAATTTTTAAATTAGTAATTGTAAAAAACATATAATTTTGACAATTGAATGAAAATCTTTCAATTCAGCTTATGAAGTGTGTGGTCGAGAATCAATTCAATTTAAGGACTAATTTAACGATTGAATTGAAACCTGTATGGAGTGCTTAATGTATCGAAATTTTCCAGATTGTTTTTTGCATTAGAACAGAATCAAAACTTATGTTTGCCCGAAATGACACATGTTTACGACTATTACACATAAAGCAAAATAAAATAAAATTAAATTTTTCTCGTTATGATCTCAAATTTCGATTGTAGTTGTTCAATAACGAATGCGGTAATCAAAAAAAAAAATTTACGAACAATTTTGCTCGATCTCGTATGCGGTAATACGGCCCCAGGCTTATTTATGTTACAGAGTCACCACAACATTTTTTTTTTGTTTTTTAATACTTTTAAATTAATTCTTGATTCTATCGTTCATTGAATTTTAAGAAAATAAGTTAATTTGCCAAATTGCAACAAAACAACTCCACACAAGTGTACGTGAATAGTTTTTCGTGTAAAAAAGGCCCAAAAATTTTTAGCCTGAACTATGGGCAGAATTCAGTAACGAACCTTAAGCCAGCGAACGAAATAATTTACAAAAACATAACATAAAACATAAAATTATTTGAATAAGGTAAAATTAAAATCAAGGATAATTTTGAATTTCGATTCAGTGTAACTAAATCTGTAAAAGAGATTATAATACCGATAAATACCGTAGCCGATACTGAAATAGAATCGAATTAATACCGGTGACGAACCTTGTTTATATTTAATTATTTGTATTTGTTCTACGCAACACTATATTATTCACTGTACAGAAGCATTGAAAAAGTATCCAAAAACTAACTTGCATATAAGTTAACGTATGCACCTTGCGTAGCGGTCACACTCTGAATTGAATGCACAAATCATTGAAGTGTCAAATGACTAGACGTAGCGTCTATTTTTTTTTTTTGGGTAAACAAGACTTACTAGCGACTGTCACATTTCACGCATCACCTTACAGATTCTTCACAAATTCGTTAGATGCTTTGCCCTCAACAGTTGAGGATTGGTTCATTATTTTTTACACTTTTCAAGCTAATGTAAGGTGACCATACGTCCTCTTTTTTTGAGGACAATCATCTATTTTAATTCGCTGTCACCTATAAAATTTGTTTCCTCTTTCATCATTTTTATTATCAGTCAGCTTTTGTAATCTTTAATATTAAAAGTATGATCAATATTTCTTTTTACTGAGCTTTGGCTTTTGAAAACGTTAAGAAAAGGTCGTAAGCTTTAAAGATGATAAGACAAGGAAGCCTCACTTTCATTTGCATTCTCTAACTATCAACCATCCTTCATATATAATTTTTATTTATTTATATTTATAAGGCTTGGGTTTACCTGATTTGAATATACTTCGCAAAGATTAATGTGTACAAGGCTGTGATATTGCAAACATTTAAATTTTTTAATATTTTTGTTAATGTCAGCTTTTTTTCTCCGAAATCAGGTCACCTTAGCTAATGCCACTTAAAAACATTTTCAATAGCTAAAGAGTCCTATAATTTTGTTTGCTTATGCCCGTAGACGACATGTTTTTACATCTGAATTTTCAAATTGTAATACTAAATTATTATTATAATATTAAATAAAAAAAAATCATAAAATAATATAATTATTTCAACCACTAAACCCACTTTGTCTCAAACAATAGTCGAATTTCTGAATGCAGCTTCAAAGCTGATTACAGATTTTGATGGTAAGTCCGAGAACTTACGTTCTTTTATTGATTTTCTGTCCTTTTGATTCTCTATCCTCTGTCGATTCAATTAAGGATTCTAACGAATCCACGGTAGTTTCATTAATTAAAACAAATTTAAAAGGGAACGCTAAAAATTTAATAAGTAATGAATTAACCATTACTGAAATCATTAACAAACTTCTTTAAAGGCGAATCAGTTGAAGTATTGTCTGCAAAAATAATGAATATCAAAAAAACAACAAACAATACTGTGATGAGATAGAAAATCTGACAAAATGATTAGAAACTCCATACATATCAGAAGGATTGTCATGCGAATTAGCAAATAAACATTCCACACAAATTGCTCTAAAACCACTTACCGAAAACTGTACCAGTGACAAAGTTAAACTTATCGTGGAAGCAGGACAATTTAATAGCATGAATGATGCTATAAGTAAATTTGTTAATAATTGTACAGACGCCACAGATCAACAAAACTGCACTTCAGGCATAAGCCCATTTGCAGTAATTATCAAATAAATAATAGACAGTTTCGCAAAAGATACAAAATGCTAATTACAACAGTAAAAATACTAATAATAATAATTAAAACAGAAACCGACAAAGATTTAACAATAATAACCGTAGCAACCATAACTACGCAAGAGCAACAGAATCAACTGCACATGGTTTGGAAAACTCCGAACTTCCCCTAGCTTCAGTTTCTTTATAAATATCCAAATTATAATACTATCAACACACTCAAACTTTTAGTGGACACTGGTGCGGATATTTCACTAATAAAAACAAAATTTTTCAAATTACATCAAATAAATACTAACAAAACAACAACCTTAAGCGGAAGAGAACAAGATAAAATACAATCAATTGGAAGTATATTTTTCGATTTAAGGCACAAACATTTTTTAATACCATATAAATTTCAAGTAGTACAAAATGAGTTTGCAATGCCATGTGATGGAATCAACGGCATGGATTTAATAAGAAAAATATAGTTGTATACACAGACAAAAATCATTGTAAAATCAACTAAAACAAAGTTGATTCAAATAGTTTTGTTAAGAATTTTGCTTCATACGCGTTTCCTGTTAATTTAACATGATATTAAAGTAAAATAAAAGGTTTAATTATCCACTTTAAAACAACTAGAAATCGTGTTTAATTGACACTGTACGCCAATTGAATCAAAGAGGAGATTATCATGTCAAAATAACATTAACATCCTTATTGAAATCATATTAAGAAAATTTAGAACAACATGAATTTCATGTTGAATCAAAATAAATTTAATGTCGAATCAACTATTCAGCCATTTAGAATTAATTTTACAGCCATATTGAAAAAACATGAAAAGATGTTAAAATTAAAGGGAATTCCATGTTAATTTAACATGGTTCCTATATTGAAATAACATTAACGCAATGTTTTTTAACAATGGGACATGCATTAATAAAAAACAGTTAATTAATTTTCTTCATCTTTATTCATTTATAAACACATACTCGTACCTACATATAGAAAATACATTTAGGTTTACAAATATTTGTTTCTTAAATATAATTTACGATTATTAATTGGAAAAACATGTAGATGTGGGCTTGGGAACCTTGTGTCCTATTTTGAGCAACTGGATTGTTTACTATACGATTTCGTCACTAACAATTTCGCCTCCGGTTGCTGAATTTTCTCTTTAGTTTTCATGTGCATTTCATGTACTACATCGCTTTTTAGGTGCTGCTAGTTTTAAATGGAACGTTACTAACTTTAGCCTATTCAAAATTACTTTGGATTGAAGTTTGTGGTTTTCCTCTTGCGGGGGAGCCTTGATCATATTTAGTGAAGTCATTTGAAAGCGAGAAGTACTACACGAATATGACATTCTTGAATTAGATTTTATACTTCAAAAAAGTGTGAGCCCAACGATTTAAATGAAATGCACCGGGGCAAGTTGCTACCACCATCCATTTTCGAGCACTTGGGCAACTAAGGAACTCTATTAATTAATGTGTAATTAAAATTTTTAGTGATTGAAATTATTTTAATCATTCGATTAGAAAGTTAATATTCCTAACAGCTGACAATCACTTAAGAAGTGGATTAATCAAAACCACTGACACTGATGAAAACAGTAGATTGTTCAGTTCTGCTTTAGTCTTGTGATAATTAATGAAGGGAAGAAGTAGTGGCCTCCGAAAACATCATGTTATTCGATTCCGCTTCTGTGTATGAGAATTAATTAGCTTTTCCGGTCTTTTTTCTTAACAAAAATATTTCGAATTAACGAACTCAATAACTAAAAATTAAATAACTTTACAAATTGGAAACGCAAGCTCGTATTAAACATTTGTTTAGAATAAAGATCCAGGGGCGATCAAAACAAACACAAACATCAATTTGTGCTTTTAATTTGAGTCTTTTTCTTTCATTTCTATATCGTGTAAATATTTCCTCTGAAGAGTTTGCTAAATAATTGTGTCCATAAGGCGGACAAATTTGAAATCAAGTGCATTTAAGGTGGCCGGATCTCTTGGGGTAACCGATTGTGAAAAATTTTAATTTTTAAACTCAAAAAAAAAACTTTTAAATGAACTGAAATCCTTATTATTTAATAATTTTTTTTTCTCATTTCTTACTTGCTTTCTGCCATCGGGTAATAAAACACTATATTGACCAGTGGTAAAATCACCATCACGCAAACGACAAACCACTTGGAGCATCTTCCACTTGGTAGCTAAATTCATATTTACCAGGTTCCTATTAAAAAAAGTGTTCAAGAACCGAAATATAGTAGATGGTAGAAATGAGTGTATTAGAGACAAAATTAAATATTTTTTGAAAGCGATTTTTTTAAGAAGCTTAAGTTTGTTTAAGATCCCAAGTGGTGGTTGTGGTGAATTTTCAGTTTTTTATTTTTATTATTTTTGTGTGTGAGTGATTAGATTTCTTAAGAAATCCTATTTGAAAAAAGTACTGCGTGTGGTGCTGATCTTAACCCAAAACTGGAGTTTTCTTGTAAAGCAAGTAAGTTGATTTAACTTTTTTAACATTTTGATTTAATATAAGCCAGCGTTTGTTAATATTTAAAATTGACAAAAGTTTTTTCAAAGTATTCCAATTTCATTTTTAATGTTTATAACAATGTGGATTTTAAAGTAGTTAATCTTGTTTCAACTATATGCAATGTTAATTTTACATGAAAAACTGTAATTATTACTACAAAAACGGTATTTACAAAAAACATTGATTGATATTATGTTAACTCTGTAAAAGGTAAAATTTAAAATGTACAATGTTATTTCAATGTGATTAATTTTAAATCAACATATTTTAATGATAAATTAACAATTTCGAAAATTGATTTAACTAAAAACAATGTTAAAAGTAAATTCAATTAAATTTTCTCCACATATTAACAATGACTTGATATCAACATTTCTTCATGTTGATTTTACATTGTTCTTTTTCTGTGTGTATATTAGACTATAATAACACACTCAATGGAACTACCACTTAAAAATAATGGTGATGAAATTATTCTCCCTGCGAGATCCGAAGTCATGCGCCAAGTGAAATTATAATCTACAAATAAAGAACAACTAATCCCTAACCAAGAAATAGAACCAGGTATTTTTATTGGAAATAGTAACAACAAACAAAGCTACGAAAAAGGAAATGAAAAATTTGGACTAAAGAATGCCCGATCTAAAAATCGCCAAAAATATTCTCATTTCATGGTTTCTTAAAAAAATTATATCTTCAAAATACCAGAGCAAACTTTCATATACATTAGTGCTGGCAAATTCTACTACTTTTCATTACTCAATAATATTCAATACTTTTCATTTGGGTACTCAATACTACTCGATATTTTTAATGGATTTTTTGAATTTGTAACGCATAGTTTTCATCTTCAAATTGAAGTAGTTTCTTCAAAAATTAAATATAGATCTTCAACTATTATTGGTTTTGTATGTCTTTTATTATTAAATAAAAAATAAATGTAAAGCTAACTTTTACTTTAACGTTAACGTTAACAAAAACTTAAGAAATAATTTAATTGTTCTCAAAAAAGTTATTTATTTTTGATTTGATTAAAGAATCTTACACCTAGTTGTTTTTTTATAAAGTGATGTTTTTTTATCCACTACTTTAGCCACTCAACTTGCTTAAAAATACAACTCTGAAAGTATTGAGTAACTACTTTTGAGTATTGAGTAACCAAAAAAAAATAAATACTCGGTACCCACTACTCAATACTTTGCCAGCACTAATATACATCTTGAGCACTTGATCCAAATTCTTTGCTTTGCCTTTTTTTAATTCTCTGCGGTACGATGCTCGGAAGGTATTTCTTTTCTTGTTCGCCGTTTCAATTGTTGCTTCTGGATCTCCATCCTTTAATTTTGACAAAATCAGTTCATAGCCTTTATTTTTTAAATTTCTGTTATGGCAAGTACTGCTTTTTATTTGCCACAGCTTGGGCAAACTTCCATATAATTCAATAAAACTTTTTAAAAATTTCCGCTCGCCGGTTGCCATTTTTTCTCGACAACACGTAGTTTGCCTTATTACACGGGTGAATCGGTTGGCCCAACGTAAATACATATTCGACAACTTGTTCAATGTTTAATAGCCGATTATCACTAAAGAACGAAATATTTTTGTCTGGTACATATGGATTGTGATAAAAGTTGCTAAAATATATTTAAAAAAATTTAATTTTCTGTTTTTAATGTTTTGTGCCAACTACGCAAAAGTCAACACCAGGAATTCCCTTTTTTCTTGCAATATTGTATTCGAAAGTCCAAAAATTATGCAATAATCAAAGTTTACACATCACAATTTCATATTGTGGACTACGTCTAAGGCTGGCCAGACACGATCAAACATATTCATCAAGTATTGTGATGGACAATAAATGGAAAAAATTCATTGTACTTTTCTTTTGCGGTCGGTACCAGAAAACGGTACCAGCAAGCGGTACCGAATATGGGAATGATAAGTTCTGAAGCCAATACAAAAGCCTTTAATAAATAAATTTTACAATACAGGATTCCAGCATGCTATTACTATTAACAAATTACCAAACTCTGTTTAATAACGCAATAGGAACGTCTTATAACCACACAAAAAGCCCATCAACTGTCAATCGACTGACATCCTCAGCCAGCTGTACTGGCATGATTGTATCGTGTATGGGTCGCTTAACAACTTGCAAAGACGTACAACAAAAAGTTGCCTGAAAATTGTTCTAACTTAAACCCTCAAAATTGAAACGTAACAGTTGGCCCTCTTGTAAATCGTTTAGTATTCAAGTATGAGGAAAAATGCTTTTGTTTTTTTTATCATTTGCGTGATTTTGTCTCCATATGCCACCAAATATGCACTTATGACAGAAGTTATACAAAAAGCTAAATTGTGTGTTTCATTAAAAATAAACATATTTATCAAAAGTTAACAAATCGTTAGAATAATAACTTTGAATCACGATGTGTTATAACGAATTAATTTACTGCTACAATTAAAAAAATTAAATATTTGATGTTCGCAAAGTGATCCAAAAAAAACTATTTCATAAATCCAGTGTGTCCAATATACAATAATTTTGACTGAGCTGCATAATCAACTTTGCTCGATTTTTTGTGCAAATAAGATGAAAATGCTATTATCTTAAATGTATGTGTATATGTACATTAGTGTGGGTCACTGATGTATAAGAAAAAATAAAACTTCTGAAATCATATTCGAATAGCAATATTTTTTTGTCTTATTCAAAAAAGTTCAAAAAACTCATATCTTGAGCCCGCGCCGGAGCGCCTAAGAATTAGGTATTTTTGAAAAAACAAATTAATTTTAATATTTTATTTACTATCAATTATTATTAATTAAAACTAAAAACATTTTTAATTAAACTCAAACATAAAACATTGATTCTTATACAACATAAAACAATGAAATCACGAAATTGTGTGAGTTATTTTTTGATCAGAAAAACTTGTTAACTGTCAAATGTCTTTTGATTTTTTTATCGCATAAAATCATGAACGCTTCTGACACTATTTTTACAGTTCATTCCACCGGCTGAGTATGACATGGTAGATGGACGAAAATTAGATTGTCATTTTCTTCAAATGCGGTAGTTTTCTTTCTTCAGTAGTGATGTTCCGAAGAATTGGTGAATCAAAAAACTTTTGATTCTATTTTATAAATTCAAAGTAGTAGCTACTTGCGTCAAAATTGATAGTCGGTACCTCAAACACGCGAGATTACTTTCTATGGGGTGAGCTTCATGCTTCTTGAATTCGTCTGGCTGCCGGTTCCCTCACTGTTTGATTTTCATCCAACAATATCGACAGAAGCAAGTTTTCTGAGTGAGCGTTACGTTAAATTACGCGATCTATTAGTAGATTTGACTCTGCACGAAGGTACCGTGAGTTTGTTAGCAATTATCAAAAAATTTTAGATCGATGTTTGCAAGTTGGATTTGTTTTTATTTCAAACCATACTAGAGCATAAACTTTTACACAATACTCTGCTAATACTTTAAGCTGGTATGCCCGATTCGATGTAGAAATATATAAACGTAAAATTCTATTTGCTTTTATTAGCCATCAAGCATGGGATATTTTTGCTGGAGAACTGTTTCCTAAGCCATCGTGACAGTGTCCATACAAATATTCATTTCATACAAATATTTTTGATCTGTACTTAAGCCCTTAAATTGTATTCCCAGAAGCTGGCCATCAATTCGGTGTAGTTGGTAATTGGCTATGGGTACTTTCTCGAGAACTTAAAAGTCGTTAGGATACAGTAATATGCTTTTCTGCAATACAATACTATGTTGTTATGTAAAAAGGGATATGATCTTTATATGCAAAATTTAAGAAAATTCAATATCAAAAGGCGCGCTCGTAAGCTAAAAATAAATTAATAATATTTTACAGATACACAATGCAGACAAAAATACAACATATTTACGCTATTAGAAGTCGATACGAGAAAAAAATTTTTATCCACTCTAATGTACATACATGCAAACCAAATTGATGAATTTTAATGCTGGCAACTTGCGATTTGTGTGGCTTGTTCGCAATTTTTTTAATTAAGTTGGATTTTTATGTGAAAAAGTGGCCACCATATTTTTTTAATGTGTGCAGCTAATTTTGATTTTTTATATAAAAATATTTTAAAACTGAAAAAAAATATGATAAATATGCAGATATATAAAATGGACGTAAACAATGTTTAGGAAGAATAATTGCATAAAATATGTATTTTTGGGCAGTTAAGTCAAAACGCAGCTAACATTGATTTTTTGTATGAAAATAATTTTAATTTTAAAATTTTTGGGCATTTAAATGTGCAGGTACAAAAAGGGCACTTGAAAAAAAAGAATTTGTAAGCGATTTTAGAGATGGAAATGATTAATTTTATGCAGTTAAGTCAAAAGTGATCTTAACCAAAAGGCAGTTAAATCAAAACTACTGTATATACTATTATTTAGATTCAACAGGTTTGCCAAATGGCGATATTTCACACATATTTTACGAAAAGAGCGTAACCACGAGGCATTTTACACTCTTTCTTACTTCAAACAAAATGGAATATATCTGCCTTTTTACTACCTCTCATAGAATTATATTTTAAAAATGCCAAGTATAATTCGGCTTCTTTTATCATAGCGCTGGAAGGCTTCTTGTTGCTTTATGGCTGACTAGGACTGCTAAGTGAGGCAATTGTGTGATACCTGACGGGAACAAAACGGAATGGTCAGACCATGTACCGCAACACGTAAAGAGGTGTATCCCTGGCTTCACTCGACTCAGTGTTAGACAAGCTGAAAGGAAATTTTCTTAGCTCGAATGCCGTGTATCGTGGTGGACAACCATCACGAGTGGTTAGCTAACACGTAGCGGAAAGTTCTGCCCCGATGACTTTTAGTCAATGCAGATAATGCATAAACTTGAGAAACTGAAACGAAAGAGGAACCGGTAGAGAGATGGACAACTTTGCATAGTATGAGGGCGTTGAATAGAGTATTAAAAAACAACGATTGAGAAACCGGTTTACGAACTACGAGTAGTATTCGAAAAATAATTTTCTCTTAAAACACGGTTTAGAATATGGTCTTGAGAAAAAAACCCGTCGATCCGATTTTTATAAGAAGTTCACAGCAAAAGCTTGGTAATGACTTCCATTAAGAACGACATACTTTTTAACTCAAACTACATACCGGCTCACGGAGGAGTATTTGAGCTAAAAAGCTGTTCAAAATTATTAAACGTGTTTTTTTAATTGAAAGAAGGAGTTTTTTATAGTTCTAGATGTAAAAAACCTAGTGGCAGTTTTTTTTATGTTTTTAAAACAACCCCCTTCTCCTGCACCTGCACTTTATTCTTAGAGCCAACCTAAATTAAATTTAGAGTCACACTGTTGTAGTTGTGCAAATATAAGGAAATTAAAAATACCTGAATTTCAGCGCATTTCAAATAATATAAGAAGTCTATTTAAATTTCACAGTCGTAAGTAAAACAGTCGGAACATTTTCAAAAGATCACTCTCGTTGTAAGTAACAAACAAAAAAATTATTAAACAAATATAAAAACGCAGATTCATTATTGTATATGTAAACAAGATTATCTTATATTATTTAATACTTAATACACGAAAAAGTTATATTAATTAAAAATGTCGAAATTATTGTCATATGTCCCCATCTCTTTGAGATTTTGAAATTTCGTGCAACTTTCTATCTTAAAAACTGAAATTTCTGCTCAATGACTCAGATTCCTTTATTATTTGGAAGAACTGCAATCTTGTGTAAGCTTTTTCCATATTATCTCTCGAAGTTACAAAACGGTTCTGAAAAAATTGTATGCAATAATATGAATATGTATTTTTATAAGTGTGTTTTTATACGTAAGTTAGTGAGTAGTCTGGTACCTCAGTGACCCATTAATTTTTAATGTACCGATGTTTACTTTTTTGTAATCTAATTTTTCTGATTAATGCTTTTAAAAATTACTTTAGTTAGATATGTACATACATACATATATTTTTCTAGAGAGCAGATAAATAAAAAAATTATAAATATAAATATTGCCGATAATAAGAATTTTTCAAATTCATATTTATAGGCAGGTAATCACATTGTGAAGTGACTTGAATACCATTTAAAATTAAGAATTCAACAGACACAAAAGATTATCACATCAAAAAAGTATTTGAAGAAGTGCCTGATAAGTAAAAAAAATTTAATTTGAAAATTAAAAAAATTTTATAAAATAACGGCGCAAACTTGCGCAAACTTTTTTAAATTGGCGATTCTAAATTTTATTTTGGTATAAAACATAATTTATAAATTTGCCATCTTCACTTTTAAAAACCTTTTTCTTAAATCTTAAACCATATTTTTTTACTGATGCTTTGGCATTATCACCAATGAAATGCGTGTATATAGACTAGCTAAAAAACCCTTAACAAACAAAAGTTTTTGAAAATCTTTGAAAAAGTTTTGATATGTTTTCTTTCTGAAAAAATATAGTTCTTGGCCAATGAAAAACGACTCTGAACCATTGTGCATCGAACGAAAATGACATTGAACTCAAAATATGATCGAATTGTGTTTTTGAGACTTGGTTCACTTCAGCTCTGAGCTTGATAATATGGAAAATCCGTGTAATCAAATTGTTTTGAAGTCGGAAATTTTTGACACACTAAAATCAGATTTGGATGATTTTATAATTCAACAACGTATTTTAAATAAAAATTTTACCCATATTTGATTTTAAAAATAAAGACATAATACGTCCATTAACAGATAAAGAAATTAGATACACTTGCTGAAATTTTATTAAGCAATTAATATGTCAACTACGACAACGTTTGCCAAATAATTTTATAACTTTACAAAACACAACAAAGCAATACAAAAGGCAAATTGTATGGAAATTTTAAGGAAAATATGACAAATTTTCTTTTGGAATTACAATGGCAAAAATTTAATTCCTATAATTGGACAAACCAAAAGTCAGCTACAGAATTCTGGATTCATATTTTTGAGTACAAAAACGCAATGAATGAAAGGTCTTTTACGGAATTGTGTAAATTAGTGATTACATTTTTAGTTTTGCCTTTTAGTAACGCAGAAGTTGAGCACGTATTCAGTGGTATAACTATAATAAAACGTAAAATTAGAAACAGATTTACTTTAAACACCATGAATTTACTTCTGTTATTTTTTATAGTTTTAAGATCTTTTTCCCTCACTTAAGAATGTTTATCTTTAGTTGAAGAACTTTTTGTTTTCCCTTTAAGTTATATATACATTTTTATGAACGAAATTTTTGCTTAGCCTTGGGGCGACACGTTCAATTTTTGCCTTTCAATTCCTTTCAATTTGTAATAGACTCACACTTTTTTTTACTAAAATAGTCAAACTTTTTAAATTGGAAACTAGAATGCTATCAATTTCACCTATCCGTTTACCTGACAATTTTATATTCAATTTGAAATTAATTTTTGTGTAATTATAAAAGATTTCTCCAAGCTTTAGGTCATATAAAAAAATGTACTATTATAAAAAATGTGTACTATTTATTTTTTTAATTTTTTAAAATATCAATATTTCGCCAATATCGTTGATTAACTTCTTCAGGAAATTAAAAAATATTAAAATATTAATATTAAATATTTATATTTAAAAAAATTAAAAAAATAAATAGTACACATTTTTTATATAAATTGACCTAAAGCTTAGAGAAATCTTTTATAATTATTAAAAAAAAGGTCGAAAAAATAAGAGAATATTATTAATTTTTGTGTTTAAAAAAAATCTCATGTTTTTTTATAATTTTTTGGTTTGTTTTTTACAAATGTTCTGTCGCAATTTAAAACTTTTAATTAAAATAAAATAATAAAATATATTTCTGAATAACAGTAATAAGTGTAATGATGTTGTGCGATGAGCATTTGAAGGTGTTTTCTTGATGATGACACCTTGAAATTTTTCTTAAATTTTGTAATCTGTCTTGTCATAATAGCAGTCGGTTTTGTACAGCTGAAATTGTAAGCTCCACTTTTGCGATATTTATATTCGTTGCAGCTCAGAAAACAACTAAAAATTAGATCAAGTTTTATTCCTTAGCGGCGCCGCTAAGCCGTTTAGTCGCTCAAAAATGGCGCTCATTGCGTGGCCACTTCAATAGTATTTCATATGTTTTAATTTTTTTCCGCTCACCTCCTTGCCGCTCATTTGGTTGGCCTCGGCCTTAGACTAAATGTGGTGCTCATAGGCAACGGTGCACGCGGCCCTAAATAATCAACGTGTACTCTAGAATTGGGAAGAAAAGCCAGAAGAATCTATTTCATCTTGAAGTTCTTTACTGTTGTGCTTTAAATTCCATAAGTTTCCTTTCTACGAATCTTAAACAAAAGAAAAAAATACATTTTAAATCAAAGAAGCTATAAAGCATTCAAACCACACCATTAATGTTACACCTCCCTGTATAAATGCGTAAATTTATTAGAAAAAACTTATAGTTAAAAAATTTGTAATATAACAAAGGCTATGGTTTATACAAACAAATGAAAAAACAAATAGGGGACATCACTGTTCGTTGCATATCTGCATATGTATCATATAAAAAATCAATGTCAATGAGTGTTTTTTTTCAACATGTATAAAATATATTATAATGATTTTTGGATGTTTCATAAAACAATAATCACTTTTTTGTACATTTATTATTTTTCTTAGATTACTGTGGCTTTAGTTTCCCAGTATTTAATTATAAACCATTTATTGATAACATAATAACGAAGTTTATTCTTCTAAAATTCGTATTCAAGGCGTATTAAATAGGTGAAATTATTAGTACAACAATACAAGTACAACAGGCATTTTTCATATCGGTTCTATCAAAAACATCTATAGAAAATAAATACAGACATTAAACATATAAATTATACTGTTATACGAGTACTACTATGGTTCATGCACACGTATGAGTTATATTTCCACTGAGAAATCTATTTACAGCCCTAACACGTATACGCCACCCCCTGTAATTTCTTCTATATTATCAATAGGCAAAAACACGTTATTGAGATACCTTTTGCAGCCGTAATACTGAACCGATGTCGGAAAGATTTATATGTTTTTAATGGGGATTTTAGATAGATGTGCAAAACTAGAATTTTATTTAAATCAGTTCGTTATTTATTGTCAATATGCGTTTAAAATTGCTACTAACACATGCACACTTATTGCACATGCATGCATCAGCTTCAACTTGAACAATAAACAAAGTGTAAATGTCTGTTTTTCCACTTTGCTTTTGCTTAGAAATGAGACAGAGTTTTCATTTGTTTATTCAGAAGGTTTTTTGTTTTTGTATTTTATCGTATGGAATTATGTAAAAGTTTAATATTAATTTCTAAAATGCGGCTGATTGAGTCGACCGCTGTATGCACTAGTAGTATCTAAAATTAAAATAAATAGACGTGTGGCACTCGGGGACTGCCGCGGCAAAGCTATTGCATAGCATTTTTTATCAACTTATGCAATTATAATTATTTATTTATTTTTTATTTATGCAGTATTTTTTTCTTTGATATCAATTCAAGTTTTTTCTTTGATAATTATTCAAGTTACACTTTTTGAGCGTGGTGACCGATAAGAAAACAATTTTTTTCTTTTATTGAATAAATGAGAAGTTAATATCGTTTAAAATATATTTATTATCTTACAATATAAGTAGGTTATTCAGGAATTTTTATCATTGAAACTGTAGGTTAATTATAACTGAAATAAGAAACATAAGTTTTAGACTTGATATCCTCTAAATATCTGGAAAATACTGCTTAAAAACCTGCGAATTGCTTGTTTGTTTGTGTATATCATTTTTCGTCAACCACGATTGCTCGTAAGTACGCCATTTTGTGTTTTCCTACATGTAAAAACCCGTGTACTTAGATTTTAAGATTTATTTAAATTCATTTTTTCCTTTTTGGCCAGCTTTTTGCTACAAATACTCCTCTGTGCGTCTGCAATACTATACAATAGTTACTAAATTACTTACTGTTAAATAAACATATAAATTATTTCCTGAAGTCGAAATTGCACTTGTCATACATTAATTTTTATTTTTTTTATATATTCAATGATTTAAAAATATTGACATCGATATTTGTAAGCTAAAGTGGTAAATATTTACCTCCGATAACAACTCCGTCTTAAAAAAATGAAAATATGTACTTCATATTTTTATTTATATTTTAATTCATTACTTTTCATTCAAAGTTTTATCTGCTTATGAATGCATATCTATTTGATGGGCTAGAGGTTCGAGTACAATCAAACTTCATCAGAGAATGCACATTATTTTTATGCTTAGAAAAGACCAGAAAACTAAAATTTTACTAAATAATTTAAGAGCATTTACACATTTCCAGTGCCGCAACCTGTCGCAAGAGTACAAGTTTTATTCAAACATCATTAATATATAAAGAAGTATTCAATGAAGAGAGAATACACAACTTACAAAACCACACAAATCTTTTATTTCATTAACGATTTTTAGTTATAAATGAAGCTTCTTTTACTTATCATATCTATTCTGTTTTTCATATTTTCGTATTTTATATTCATAATTTCATTTTACAGGGTTAAGCGACTAAAGTGTTACCTATTCGAACTAGAGATGGGATCGTGAGTGACGATCGTAAGCCATATTTTTTCACTTCACTTCTATTTTAGTTAAAATATTTTGTATTAACTATTTTGGAAACATTGAAATTAGGTATTAAATTTCAGAATAGAAAATAGAATAGAAAAAATGTAACGTGAGTCACGTAGGGTGCGTTACAAAGCGTTCATGTCTTAGGACAAAAAACGACAAAATTTTTTGGCTGCAAATAAGTTATTTCTGAATTTTCTTATATTTATCTTTCTTTTACGAACTATATTTTGTGTACTTTATTATGCAAAATTCGCAAAACATTACGAAAACAAACTTTAACTTTCTAAGTTACTTCCGTTTTTTGTAGCGTGCGGAACAAAACTTTGTGATCAGTTATTTCGTAACAAATACATGCAAAAAAATTTGTTATGCCATTTGAAATTACACTTATATCCCACTAAACACCTCGCATAATTTTAAGGTACCGCGTTTGTATCATGTGATTTCAACTTTGTAGTTAAAATTAAATTTGACAATTGAAAATTCTTAAAGAAAATATAAATTTTCTTCTATTTTAAAGTTTTGAAGTGAAATTTAAAATTATGTACATATTTAAAATATTTTGATTAAAATCATTCATTTTCTTGCTCATAAGCAATCTTTGTAAAATATTATTAAGATTAAGTAGGATCTTGTACTTTAGCGTTAATAGATAATAGATACTCGTAAATAGATTTATGCAGAAATAAAATTTGGTCAACATTTTTTCCGAGAAGTCTGTTTCTCTGCAAGTACTCTTCCTGGCGTTGAAAAAACTCCTTCGCTTGTAGCTTTCATTCACATCAGTACATTAATACTGAAATAATTTTTATTCAATGAAATTCGTCATATTGACATGTGCTGCTGTTGTTTGCAAGATATCGTAAAGTCACGTTGATTTAACACGAAACGAATATGAAGCAAAATCATTAACGAAAAATGTAAAATCAACCTTGTTTTCGCTGGTTTTACATTGTATATTTTTCTGTTTGTGAGTTAACTGAAAAACTTACTTTCAAAAAAAGTACGCTACGCCAACGGAAAAATTTTTAAAATTCGTAAGATTAAGGAAACTGCTGTTTACAAATAAATATAGTGTTGAAATATATTTACACTTTTGACTACTCAACTCATTTTATTGTTGGTACTCGGAGCAATATTTATTATAACACGAAAATTCTTAGAAAATATAAACAAATTATTTTACGTACTCTTTTAAATATTCTTGATTTTATTTTATTTGATTTTCCTCATTTATATCTGATTAAATTAATTAAAAAGTATGTGATATTAATTACCTTAAAAATAAGTGCTTAAGTAGAAAAGGTGTATAAAATAGCACCTTAAATTCGTTAAAGTATAAAGCTCAAGTAACATATATAAAATTTAGCTTTTGTACTATAACGAAAGTATAACTATAATTTATTGAAGTTTAGGGGTGTCTGGCAGGGGGTAGCATCCGTCATAAGTGTCCGGCAATGGATGACGAGATTTCTAAAGTTATCCCGAAGAAAATATAAAAAATTTAGCTTTATACTTTAACACCTTTACTAGCTGTTACCTGCCCAAATAACCACAACCCAAACTCTATAGTCGCTGGGCGTTCTTACCTCTATAGGGGACATGCACAGAACAACTCTCAGCTTTTATAAAATAACGAAGGTCTGGCCGTCATGGGCTCTTAAGCTAAAAAATAATTGTTCACTTTTTATTTTTAATATATGATTATTTCAATTTTTCCTTTTTAAAATGATATTTTCTCAATTTGTACACTTTTTGTTTTCTTCCTTGTTAATCAAATGTTTTTTTTGTTTTTACAAAATTTTACTACAAGAAATTTCTGCAGTAAAAATTTTTAAACACTCAGCCATGAACTGTCGTTTTATGCTCTCAATTTGTGGGACAGAATTCTGTCAGATTTTCCAGTGAATGAATCATACGACTGTGCATTCAAATTTTCTAATACAATCTTTGTTAATGCCTAGCAAATTTAATTTTTATTATTTCATGGAGCGGGATCCCGGGAAATTTAAAAAAGTTTCCCGCTTTCCCAGGAAATTAAAAAGAGTGGGAAAAACTCTATTTGATTGATACGATTAGAGTTATTAATTTTCTCTCGTTCTCAATTGGGAAGCAGCTGAATATTGTAGAAATTACAAACGGATTGACAAACTTATTATCATAGCATTTCTACTTGTGATGAAGGGTGCAATCACAACACAGCGACAAACAAGTTTTCTATGCCGATAAGATTTCAAAGCATTCGCTTGAGCTGCTGTAGAAAAATCGAAATGATTTATTAAACAAAATGATGCTGATCTAAACAATGTTTTTGTAACATTTCGACACTTTTTTTTAAAAGAATCATACAAAAACGTACATACAATTTTGAAAATGTGTCTGTTTGTATGTTCAAATGTTTTTCTAAGCAGCACAAACATTTTTACGTGCAGCTCATACGTAACAAGAACATCAATAATAATATTGATAAGTTTATAATTTTGTTTAAATTAATTTGCCTTTTTATAAATCTGCTTCCTTACATTTGCAAAAGTTAATACACCAAGCACAAAACAGTTTACAAATATTACTTATTTATTAACAATAAGTTTCGAAACAAAGCGATTCATAGTTAACATTTTTATAAAAACGGAATTTCTTTTTCAGCAAAGTTATGCTAGTGTAGGTATGTCAAATATAATCTATGGCAGCCTTCGAATTAATTAGTTCACATTTTCGCAACTTCACTGCATGTACAACATTAGCCCACTTCACAATCTGTTGCATTTGATTTTGAAAATTTGTGCAATTGTAAACATTTTCTTGCAATTGCGAACCATCTTTTTGTTTTAGTTTGCAATTTTGGATGTGTGCCAATCGTTAGCAAAGTGCTCTGGTATGGAAATTTTTGACACTGCTAAATAAAATTTCACTGGCCGTGGGGTCATAGAGTTTTTGACAGAACTTGTAAATTTTTGACAAGCAGAACATTAGAAACGTGGTATCACAAAACAAAGTAAGCCACCGCCGTCGTTTTCTAAAATTCGAGCAGTCGCCCTGTACATTTTTTTCAAAGAACAAACACAAACCGCGAAGCCATATCGGCTTGTATGCAGAAACACCCATTGTCTAAGCATTAATCGAACCTACGATCTATGACGAATAGTCTTGTACGCTATTTACTAGTCTATGGGGCTCCCGCCGTAATGTAAATGTAGTTACACTAAAAAAAACATTGTTTATTATAATTTGCGATTTTAGTTGTACATCACACTTTACAATTTTTCGCTACAGCAGAGAATTTTATTTTATTGTTAATAGGCATGTATCAGCTTTAACTTGTAAAATAAACAAAGTGCGCATATGTGTTTGTCCAATTTGCTTTTGTGTAGATGTGAGACAGAGTTTTCCTATATGTTCTTTGTTTTAAGACAGAGCTAAGTAAGAGAGTTGTAAATTGTTTATTTAGAATGTTTTTTTTTGTTTTTGTACTTTATCGTACATATTTATGTAAATGCTTAATATTTCATTACTAGAATGCTGGCGATTCCGCGTCGACCGCTGGATACACTAGTTTTATTTAAAAAGTATTGTAAAAAATAGTTGTACTGTCAGATATTTTCTTTGCTACAAGTTGGAAAATAAGTTTTGCACACGACCAGTAAATATAAATTAGAGTAGCAAGTACATCTCTTAGTTCTTCCTTCTTCGTTAGTCTAGAGCATTGATGCGCAAAATTTAAACTGTGATTGTGTTGTTTTTTATAAGCATTAGTGGAGAAATCGAGTTTTCCCAGCAAACACAAAGTCAAGCGTTTGAAATATAATGCCGCATTATATTTCCTTAAGTAATACTTTAAGCCTTTAAACTAAAAAAAACGCTTCTTATAATAAAATTATAAGAAATAGAATATCTTTCTTCAAACCACATTTTTTTACAAAAACTAAAAGCCTAGTTGCTTAAAATAGAAATTAATAAAGATGAGTCTGAAAACCACAAACGAAAGCAGGAGATAGCAGGTTTTACAAGTTTATTTATTATTAAGAGTAGTATAACATTTTCTGATGGAGTGCTTATTAAAAATATACCCCCCAAGACTATGAAACCCCTTTCCCTTTTTGCCATTTTAAAATATTTTCCCAGGCATTTTTAAAAGTTTTATAACATACTAGACATTGCATATTTGCCAAAAGCATTTACAATAATAAAATATCTTTCTAAATGCCTCATTCTATTATTTTTGAAAATATGAAATGAAGGCTGAATAAGTATTCTTTAAAAATATATTTAAAAAATCTATAAGCATCTGCCGTATGTACACTCGTCGCGGAATCATTGACGACTAAATGAAGAGCATAAGAATCTGTGTAAAATAAATAAATTTTCTAATTATAACTATTTGATAACATAAAACGCCTTATACATATGTATGTTAACAAATGGATTGTTTATAATAAAATAATTTTCACATATCATAAATTTAAAATGAAACGAAAGTATTTGCTGGATAACTATTAGCAAAAAATGTATAAAAAAATGTATAAGCATCTGCCGCGTGTGCATTCGTCGCTGGATCGATTGGCGACTAAATGAAGAGCATAAGAATCTGTGTGAAGAGTGTGTGTGAGGTAATTTCCAAAATCGTAATATGGGCTGCGTATTAATGTTCTAGAGTAAAAATATATTCTACCACTTTGCATATGCTCTGGTGCAAGACCATTTGCAAATTGTGAATAGGCCTATTGTGTATATTAACGCAAGGTAAACATGTTATGAATATGAAAAATGTATTGTTCTCTTGTTTATACACAAATACGTATACATTTTACATTATTTCTTGTTTTATTTTATTCCAAAATGTATGTGTGTACACACACACTCATACGAACTCAAATACACAAAAGAATCCATATAAACATTGTTTTTTTTCAATAAAAGGCATTATTGATATCTATGGAGCTGAAGAGAATACAAATAAATAACTGAGTACACCATCAGCGTAGCCAGAACATCGTAGATAAAATGGTTAAATATAATAAAATTCATAGTGATACCAAGAATCTCACAAAAACTGTGCATGTGTTCGTTCTTACAAAAAGTAAAAAATAAATTAGCCAACTTACTTTTTTCACAATTAATATTTTACATATCCAGTGAAATGTTAATTGTTTTATTAAAAACACACTGGAATTGGCTGTTGAGGAGAATAGCTAGTTTTTATGTGCATTTCACAAATTTCTGTTGGTGATCAAACTTCTTAGGTAACCAATAAACAGTATAAGACAAATTCTTCGTTTTTAATCTTTTATTGTTAATAGTTTTAAGTATGTAATCTCCTTAGCGTCTTTATGAAAAAACGAACAGGCTTTTTTTAGAAAAACCAAGAGTTACCAAAGTTGAAATATTATTTAATGCGATACGGCATTGTTCGCGTAATGCGGCTGCCACAAAATCATTTGGCTTGCCTATGGTTACTCAGTCATTTCGAAGTGATTTGACATTTGTGCCCACTGTTTCATATACACAACTCATACACTGTTGCTTAGAATGAAAATGTTTTACAAAATGATAAAATCTTCGAGCCCTTATTTTAAAAGTATTTAAATTTTTTTTCTATTTTGACCATTTTAAACCACTACTGTTGCCGTAAAACTTTCATTTTAACAATAGAACAAATTGAAATGAAATTTTTATGGCTGGAGTTCAAATATGAATTTACCCATATCTTCTTAATTTAAGAAATTATTTTTGGATAAATTAATTATTTTATTAAGAGAATACTTTTTATTTGAAACAATTTATTCATCAGACTAGCACAACGGATCAGTACTGATTTCGAGGTCGCTACACCATCTCATCAGCGTTCTTTTTGTTCGATTTTACCACTTTTGACGGTTGATACTAGTGACTAGGAATATCAACTATTTAATCGTATTATTGAACGAATAAAATACGAAAAGTGCAACTCATTCATTTCTTACAAGTTAAATCAATTTCGGTTAGTACGAAATTCCATCTCTGATTTTTAATTTTTCCATAATTATTTAATTTCATTTCAATATATACCTTAAAATGGTTCAACAATTACGCATAATATTAATAATAGAACAAAATTAAAAAAAAATTGCATTTACGATTAGAGTATTAAAAAATCGAAAACGCTCTTAAAAAAATTATTTGGTTTCGAATAATTTATATTTTCAATAATTTCACGTGCTGGTCTTTCGGTGCCGGCTTAACGGATTTTGCACCGAATGTAATTTTTAAATTTTTTATAAAAAAGTTATTTTATGTAGCCTCCCATTTTTAGTAAAAGTAAAAGATAAAATAATGTAAAGCACAAACACTGTCACAAAAACAAAAAGGAATTAAATGAAATGAACGCAAAAGAATTAAATGAAATAAAATACGAGCATTGAACAATGAACTAATTTAAACAAGTAAATAAATAAATATAAGCACTGAACCGAATTTTAAGTAATAAGATAGTTTCTAAATATTTTAATAAAAATTGTATAAATAGTAAAAGTGATGGCAAATAAAATCAAAATCAATCTGACAATTAAAGACTGCTTTGGACTCTCACATTCAGGCTCCTGGTAAACTATCAGTAGAAACCTACCAAGTAGCTCAGAACACACTTGAGCTAAAGAAACAAAATAACACTAGCACTAAGCACCCTACACCAAACTCTTACAATAAATAAAACATTTCTAATTATATAAATTATTTTCTTTCTCTAATAAAGTTTGATTGTACTCGAATATCAATCCCACCAAAACTAAGTTCGTTTGTCTGCGTTCAAACGTGTCATGTCTTATTGCCATGATTGTTACTTTATATGCTAGAGAGACCAGGGGAAAGGGAACTAGTACTTAGATGCATGTACTATCATTACGCTTCGCTCTCATTCTTAGTAAATTTAAGGATGAATGTATTTGCAAGTAGATGTTGTCAACAAGACATGACATGTGTGAACATCAATGAAAGTTCAAAGAGAAAAAAGTAAGAGTCATGTCAATAAAACATGACTCGTCTGAACGCAGACTTAGCAAATAAATATGAGTGAATACGTATTATCCAACAAGCACTTTGATGGCAAAGTAATGAGTAAATACTTTTCACGAATTCTACGTTGGCGTTTCATTCACTCACTCACTCACTCACAAGTACTTAATGAAAAACAAATACTTTTAACAAATATTACTTTTCTTCGCGAGAGGTTGAACCGCGTTTATCTAATGTATGACAAGCGCAAGTTCGCCTTCCGCGCCACTCAGTGAACAAATTTTATGTTTATTTAATAGTAATTAATTGAGTGACTGCTCTAAAATACTGCAGACGGTGTGTAGTTTGTGTTGAAAATTACGTTGTTCTTAATGGAAGTCATTACCAAGCATTTGCTGTTTTAAAAAAAAAGTTATTTCTAAAATAATTCGAAAATCGGATTCTCTAAAAACTTTGTTTTTTTGATAATTCTACATACGATAATTTCATGCTATGGAGTCAATATAAATTGTACTTGCATATTAAGAAATGCAGAAATTCTTATTAGCGAACATCTCCAACTAACGAACAAAAATTGCGTTGCGTATGCCTGTGCACATATTCCAAGAAATGAAACCTTGTAGTATGAAATGATACATAAATCATTATAATCATTGAGCATTCACACATGAGAAGAATTGTGCTGGCATAACATGGCAGCTTGTGGTAAGCGAGGCGAAGAATATGGTTTTTTGTTGGCTTAAAGTTTCAACCGGCTACAACTCCCCTTTATCAGCACAAAACCAATAAATACACAATTAAAAAAAACACATGTCAAACGAATACAAAAAACACTAATACACACAAAGCTGTGTATACGTGTATACATTTCATGCCAGAGGGATAATCATACCGAGTGTTATGAACAAAACAAAACTTGTGCCGCTTAAAAATTGTTCTCGTGTGTGAATGCTCTTTGACACACATACATGGCGTATGTGTTGAATTTAATACTTTCGCACATATTGTTCAACGTACAGTATCCGTTTTTAAATTTCCTTGAACTAAAAAGAAAATTGTTGCTCTCGAGCTAGTTTTTAATTTTTTTTAACAAAATCAAAACACGCACAGATATAAAACATAAGGTAGTTTTTATTACATTTTCGCTAAATATCTGAAAATCAAAAATCTAAACTTACGAGGGCTGTTTGATAACTCCGTGACTATTTGAATAAAAAAATTTTATTTTTTCGCAAATAAGCGTTTTATTTTTCAACATTATATCCGTTTAGACCAAAAGTCCAGAGTTATTCAAATTTTTTTATTAACTCCAAATAATAGGTTTTCTCGAAACCCTCAAAATAGGCGTTTGTTTCAGTAATGACCTCTTCATTCGACCCAAACCTCTTACCTCACAGCCATTTCTTCATGATTAGAAAATGAAAATAAACGCAGGGGCTTAAATCAGGAGAATATGCTGGATGGGGCAGCAGTTCGTAGCCCAATTTATTTATTTTTGTCATACTAACCGCACACGTGCGAACTCGTGCATTATCTTGATCGCGGAACCTATCTAGAAGCTAAGTTTTTCATGTTTAAATATTCATGAAAGTACATCAAACTTGCTCGGTTGGGATGCCTACAGCCTCGGCCATCTAACGCACTTTCACTCTTCAATCTTTCAACACCATTTCATTGATTTTATCGGCTTTTTCTGGCTTGACGAACTTTTCTGTGCGTTGTGTATGCTTAACATCATTTGTGCTGTTACGACCAGTAAACCACTTCGTAATCATTTAAATTACTGGTGCAGAGTCCCAATAGTATTTATGAAGCCTTTCTTGGATTTCGGTGCTGATTCTTTTACTTAAAAAAAGAATGTTTAATCTGCCCACGAAATTCACTGTTTTTTATTTTCGTTAAACTAACGACGCACAGTTGTTTCAATTGAAAAGAGCACCTTGTTGAAACACCCGATGGGTTACAGGGTGTTAAAGTTGACATAGGAGAGCTAGTTGGCCTCATACCTTTACAAAATAATTCGTAAAAAATTCTCTATATTCGTCAACTGCGAGAGAAAGCATACATACTTTACTTGACTTAATATTGCCACAACAGTCTTTTTTAAAGTCAATTCTTTTGACATATCGAAAAATAAAATTTTTAGTTATAAAAAAATTTTGAAATTAAAATTAATTAGTGATGGTAATATTTGAATATTGATCATGATGAAGTTGTGTTTTCTTTAAAAACAACGAATAATACCTTCCACAATACAAATAACTCTCGTATCCTTTTTCGAGTCATAATTTGCATAAATAAAAATTTGAAATCACATTCAACCGAGCCACCTAAACACTGGCGGATACAGAGAAAACACACATAAACACTGATGGTGGGAGTGTAGCGCATCCCGAATAATAATCACTTTGCATTAAAAACCAGTAAAAACCAATTTTTCGATAAATAATAACATTAAATAAAAATGTGTTTTCTTTCCGACTCTCCCACGATGTCGAACGATATCGTTCTTTGGTGAAATTAGATTTAAAACAGAAACAATTTATAATATTAATTTACAAAAAATATTTATTGAAATCAAATAATATTTGTATATTTGACATAGTCAACTTTGACACCCTGTATCCCATCGTATGTTTCAGCAGGGTGCTCCAAATTTTAACAATCTTAAAGCTTAGTAGTTCCTCTCCTATGATTTTTATATACAAGATACAGATTTATTACCCTTATTTTTGCAATTGGAACTACTGTGCGTCGTTTCGTGTTAGAAATATTACAAATTACTAACACACCAATAGAACAAAGACATTTAATTAATAAGAATAGAAAAGGAAACTGAATAAGTTTTATGATATTCTAAGAGATTTAAGTAATTTTGTATTTTTGTCTAATTAATTTTAAATTTTGACAATTTTTTTATTTCATTAAATTTAGAATAAGTTTTTTATTGTTTTTTAAAACTAAACAATTGTTAGTATTAATTTTATATCGCTGAAGAAAGTGTCTAAGAAAAAGCGAAATATTGGAGCAATAAAGTTGCTATATTATTATCTTCTATATATTGATCTTCCATGATGAGAAATCTCTTCTTTCAAAATTTAGCCTTATTTACAGCTCTATTAATTTTTGTATGTGTGTGCTGTTGTGCTGCCGCATCATTTCCAACAAAACAACATGATTAGTAAATATAGAGTATTTTTTTTAAAGGCAGCCACATTGTTATTGAAATAGAAAATGGAAATGTGTTTTCAATATCAGTGCAACTGAGTTTATTAATTATGTGTTCAAGAGTTTTATTTACTGAAAGCTTAGGTTCTCCTCTTTGACTTTTTCTTGCGTGGTTTTTTACTCGAATAAATAAATAGTTTAGAAGACACAAATTTATTACTATTATTTTAGCAATCGCCCGAATGCGAGTAGTCGGCGTGTACATTTGAGGATCTTACCAAAATCATATTTTGCCGAAGCTTTAAAAAATTTATAGAGTCCCAGAATGGAGTGCATCGAGCTAAGTGGAGATAAATTTGAAAAATATAAATTAACAATCAAGTCAAAAAATATATACAATGTTTCTAACTTTTTGTAGAGACTGATTCATCCTCTGCACTCTTACTATGCTGACGATACTGCCCTAATAATGTCAAATAAACTTACCGAAGCATTTGTAAAGAAATAGAAAAGGTTTTCACTGCATGTAATAAATACATTTGTAAGAAATCATTGAGAGCTATTAAATCTTTATGGCTAATTACAAACAATGGTTCCCCTCTTAACTTTTCCAATAAAAATGTATTATTCCAGAGTGTGATAAGACCAGTATTAACATACGCATGGTTCATATGGTACAATGCGGCGAAAACTCATTTGATGAAACTACAAAATATTCACAACAAATGCCTAAAGATAATAAATACCAAAAGCTGGAGATATCTCAGTGAACTTCTTCATAATAAAACTGGCTATGAGCGAATTATCAACTTCATCAGAAAGCTTACCAACAAATACTGCAAATCAATACAACATTTCTCTTACAATGTGTGTAAGTTTTTAAGTCATGGCAAAATAACCATATGCGGACACCACTACGTGATAAAAGACCAAAAAAAAGAAGACCGTGTCTCCCAGTTTTGCCCTAAGTCATGTACTTTTTTATGGGCCCCCAAAGATTTGGGGCCTCGGTGTCATTTTTGCAAAATACTGATCATTTTGACAGGCTCATATCTTGCAAATCGTTCAGAATTTTGATTTACATTTTGAGGAAAAAATTTAGATCTTGTTATAAGAAACAAAAAATGAGAACATATAAAATCAAAAAACCTTCATCATCTTTAAGATGAAAATCGCAAAAAATTAAAAAAAAAATCGATTTTTTTAATTTTTTTCCACTGTTCCGGTCCATAGCTAGCAAACCGTCAAAAATTCAAGAAAATAATCGACTACAAAAATGTACCTAAGATTTTATCAAACAACTTTTTACAGCACATAAACTTCCTAGTAATGAATCTTCAGAAATAGTTATCTTTGTGGTTGTTTTTCGAAAATGCTTTCTAAAGTAGTAAACACTCCCGTTCTGGCTTGTTTTTCCGTTTGATGACTGAAATTCATCTTCACTCGCAAATTATTTATATTTTAGAGCAGTGGAGGGCGTTTTTTTTTAATGCTGTAGCAAAAAAATTCTGTTTGCGCAACGTTGACATACGTATACTATAAGCTTTTTTACACTCAAAGCAAAATGTTTCATAATGAATGGGAAAATATTTTTTTTTATAGAGAACATAGATGTCGCTGCACATTACTTGATTTCTCGCCGCGTTATAAGTCAAAAAAAAGTTTGTTTTGTTTAAGGAGACATTACTACTGTTCTCATAGAGATGCCGATAGCCTTAGCGGGGGTGATCGAACTCTAAAACAATTTCAGTTAAAGGCTGAATTTTTCTTAATATTTATAGTTGATGAAACTAATATTCACCATCATAACACTTTTAATGAAACCAATATTCATCATACTTATTCAGGGTTGTCACAGAAACCAATGTAGTCGGAATTGGATTTAAAAAGACCACAAAAAATGCTTTTCTGTGATGAATTTCTATGTTATTATGTGTTATGTTCAATCTAAAATTACAATATGTTTTGAACATAAAACCGATAACATTGAAATTCATCATACATAATTTAGTTTTGTCGTCTTTTCAAATCCAATTCCGTTGGTTTGAGTGTACCGTCGTTCGTTTTTTGCAGCTTTCCACACTAGCACATATGAGATAGTATGTGTGTTGCCCACCACTGTTACAGAGTTAAGCGACTGAATTTATTATATAATATTTCTTTTATTTTGGTGAGTGCAATATTTTGGAAAAGTAACTGACTTGCAAAAGAGGAATAAGCTGTAAAATCTGTCGGAATCATTTTCGTTCTCTTTAAAGTTATCTCTCTGGATTAATAGTTTTTTAGGTTTTTTTCATCAAATCTAAGGGAATTTCGTTTTTTAATTTAATTTCATTTCATTTATTGTGCTCAGCAATCTAGCCACACGGGCATAATCGATTCTAAAATTTCTACAATATTAAATAGTTACTAAGAGATATTTAATTATGTGTATAATTATAATAAAAGATTATATAAATCAACAATAATACAATTATGCAAATGATTAAAAAATATAATTTGACAAAATTAAAATATATGAAATATATAAAATAAACAATATATAAGGATACAATATTATGCAATAATACTGTTAACAAAGATTCAAAAAGTGACCACCAAATTACACTAGCTAGCAAAGATCAAAAATGTGGAAAGTACTATATATAGCTGTGCCCAAATAAGGCATAATAAGTGTATTAATTGAGAAGGATGCAATTGGAAACAGTTAAATGTAGTAAACCAAAGATAAATAAAGCCAAATACAATCAAGTACAATTCCGCTAAAGCATACACTGAAGTACAGAAAATACAAGCTGCTACAGTTAAAGTACCCAACAACTCTTAACGAAGCCTCACTTTAAAGATACCATATATGAGTTCAAACGACTTAAAAGCACTCGACAGACCATTGTAAGATCTAGCAATCCTCACAAAATACGATATTTCCAATATTGTAGATAATTTTTTTATTATTAATTGACTATTTCTACTAGATCTAGAAAACTGAAGCATATCTATCAAATACATGAGTGTCTGTAACTTGTATGACTTATAGAAATGCAGCAAATTCCTAAATTCAATAAATGCTGTAAATGGAAGTTTTAAAAATTCCGAAACAAATTCCGAAATATGCTGTGATACCCTAAGAGAATACAAATACAGTAGTTTTCCGATTTAACGAACATTCGATTTAATGCACAACGTATTTAACGAACACCGAAATATTTTCCACTGAGTTCCTTATATTACGAACAAATATTTTATTTTGTACTCGGTTCGAAGAAACAAATGTAAAATATATTTTGAAAATAAAAATTTACCCGATGATGAATGCAATGATAAAATTTTGAAAATGATGAACAGCTTGATGAAATAAAGTTCTAGAGCCAAAAATAAGACCCGAAGATGACATTAAGCACTTAGAAGTTTTTATTAAATATGCTTAGCAAACAATATTAGTAGCAAAAATTTAATGCTTTTGAGATCAATTTCATATAATAAGACATCATCCATTCCAAGAAAACACACTGTGCTTAAAAAATTTTTAGAATAAATTATATATGTATTGCAGTGTTTTTATGAATTTTTCATTATCTTTATACATATTTTTAATGAAATATTTCTTTTAAATTACTATAATTTTAATAAAATATAAAAAAATACTGTACATATTGAAAGTTTTGAATAAAATAGACGAACGATACTATTAATTTTTAATTCAGTTTTGGATATAACGAACAATTCACTTTAACGAACAATTCACTTTAACGAACAAGCCTAACAGCAATTAGGTTAGTTAATTCGAAAAACTACTGTGCCTTATTACTCTGTTAAATGCTAATCTTAATCTCCTAATGCAATACCCCAAGGTAACCGAATAAACATCTAAGCCATATAAAAATATGGGCATTAAAATACTATGCATCACAAGCTTTTTGATATATAAAGGAAGCATCAAGTTCAAGCTATACAACCTACGCAAAGTTAATGTAACCATAGATTACAATACTATTAATATGATTTTCGAATATTTTTAATATTATAACGGATAAAATTTTAATAAATAAGAAATAACGATGATAATACGAACAAAATTAGATAACGAAGACTGAATAAAGCAATACCCATGCGGCGAAAAGATGTGAAACAAAATATTCCATCGTTTCTCGAAAAGTGAGAAGTGAGTGTGTATGTAACTCATGTAGAAGGCTATCAAAAGAGCTTACGTCGTTACGTTAGAAATGTCATTATATACAACTCTAAGCTGAAGTGAAATTTTATACGTTGAGAAAGATAGTCACAAACAGTGATGCCATTTTGGTGGTTTTCAGGTATTTTTTGGTGCTTTTTGCCTCTTCATACGCGCGAAATTTTGTTAAATACCCGTTTTTAAAAATCGGGTATTTACAGTGCTTTTCACAATTTCTCACAGTGCCTTTTGTGCTTTCTTGTATAATTGAGAAATTTTTAAGTTACAAAAGATGGCGGCTACTCTTTTAAGCGCAAATAGTACTTTTTAAGCAACTATGAATTTTTTCTTGATGGATTTGTTTAACACAAAAATTAGAAACCGGTTAACTTTGAATTCAGTAGATGCGTTACTGCATATTAAATACGTTTTAAAATTTAAAAATGCATGTCGTAGCAATTTTCAACTGCCTTTAAATGCTTGTAGGGAAGTTCGATATACTTTTTTTTTAAGTTTTGTCTAAACAAGCTATTTTATTTTTATATATATACCAAATGTATATTTAGCATGTATATTCTCATACTTCTGCTTTTGTTTTGTTAAATTTTTTTTTTTACTTTTATCAAGTGGATTGTGATGTTATTTAATTGATATGTTAATAAATTCTGCTATTTCTTGGTATATCTAAAATTTTTTTAATATTTTAATGCTGCCTTTTTACCCTGTTTTTGGTAATTTTTTGCGCTTTTTACCCTTTTTGGAACAGCTTATGGTGCTTTTCTTCTTTCTATAGATACCATCACTGGTCACAAATAACATTGACGGCGACCAAAATCTACTAACATCAAAAAAACGGCGGCAAAATTACAACCGTCAGCTGTACAAAATAATGTAAGGTACGACTCTAATCTTTGTTGTTTACAAAATACGAGTATACTCAAAAATTCTCATATTTTTCTACAATTATAAAACAATTTAACAATGAATACATCATTTAAGAACAAGATGCTTAACTTTTCCGTATTATTATTCATTACATTTTTCATTTTGAATATGTTTTGTATTTTTTAAATTTTATCTCACAGCGTTTTTGTTTGCGAGTATATTTGACAGTTGAAAGCGGCAGCTTTTCTCGCAAAAACTTTACAGGCACACTTTTTCTGTAAATCGGCGAGTAATTTGCTTACGTGACAGCTATTACTCGCCAAAAAAATATCACAGACACTGTTTAGTGAGAAAAACAGCTGTTTGTATAATTTTATGTCATTTTTGTTTCATTTCACACATTTGAATCGTAAAGCTTATTGACGCGGGAGTTACAGAACACGGGTACAGGTTTGTTTAAGTGCTTACAGATGGGTTCTTCTCACGTGATTTCCGTGTTAATGCAAATACAAGCAACGTGAGTGTAATTTGCTTAGATTTTTGGTATCGTTAACGCACATCTACGTGAGTAAAATGTTGTTCATAACCCCATCTATACTGATTACTTATTTGAATATACGTGAAGATAATTCTGGAGATAAAACACTATTGTGGTTTTTATAAGTGTATTTTCAGGTAACTAGCATAAAGTAAAAAAATGTTTTAAAACAATTTTCATTTACATTAAAATGCTAAAAAATTGTTTAAGTATAAAATGGCTATAACTGAAAAAATTGTTTCTATGACTTTAGATATTTTTACATAAAACAATAAAGAACTTCAAACATAATATCTAACAAAAAATGTTGGACACTTTTTTCACGTAAATTTATTGGTATATAATGTTGAAACTAGATTCAATTTCCCAAATAAAAATTTTGTGGAGATACGCGAAGATAACTTCAGCACGACGATGTGTAAGTTGTTTATTTTTTTATAACTTCACAGTATACATGTTTATTTCCCAACTTAATTTATGCCGTTTTCTTTTCTGAAAAAAATGTAACATTTCTTTTACTTTTTATCAAAAAATTGCTATTCAAAGTTTTCTTAAGACAAAAATTTAGCCTCGTAAGTGATGATAGAATAATTTCTAATAAACTCCTATTTAAAAATTATATATATTGCAAATTATATTATATTGCAAATTTTCAATAAAAAGTTCAAAAAATTTTGCACTTTTTTAGAAAAGAAAATGCTATTAAACTTCTTTTTTGTTGTACATAAAAAGGTTTAACCTATTTTTTCCTTTAAACATTTTTTATATTATATGTAAAAATTTTATTTTATCAAGATCAGTGATTACTAATGAAATTCGTTGTAGTATCTTTAGATAAAATCTTGAAAATTTATTTTTATATGTAAAGATAAGTTGTAAATAAAGATAAATTTATAGAAGAAACAAAATGTATCCTTCACTCGTATATTTGAACAATATGCATCATATAATTCGCTAAAACAAATTAGGCCCGAAAAACACAAAAACTGTCAAATCCACGGGAATCAGACATCATTGATTCATTCAAAAGAAAACACCCTTTAAATCTTAACATCCTTTCCACCTGTGCTGAAGGCTGTAAAAATCCAAATGTAAATAGTCTTGTCCGTATGAGTTTGCACTCACAGCCTGTCAGTTACTTATTTAAAATTCACCACAAGTTCTACAGACTTAAGAGTTTTAGCTATTTTTCTTTTTTTTCTTTTAGCCCGCTGCACGTATTATTCGTAAGTGCTGGCAGATATCTGCATAAATACAGGGTTTATTTATATTCGAGTTTTAAGTGCTTTAAGTGTTTTAAGAGTTTTATTGTTCTAGAGTCGTCCATATTGACTCTTTAGTGCCAAATTAACGTAAGCTTCAAAAAACGCGCACTTTTCAAGATAAATTTTTTTATATTAATATATTTTAAGTTGTATGTTTTTACAGAAGAAAATTAAAACTAATTATTCAAATATTGCATTTTTAATCAAGAATCTGTTTATTGAGAAGTAAATTGTTAATCCCGGCTGTAAATGTTACTTAAGTAAGACTTTCGCAATGCATATGATGGACGAGTACAGAAAATTTGCATAGACATCAATCAAAAAGCTAAAGGACTTTTATCTAAATTTTTGAGATTAGTCGCTCGTCGGGATTGTGGTGCCAGCACTTTGTATAATCAGCAATTTTTATGCAGAAGCGGCCACCGCTTTTTTTCTTAATTCACTAGTCACTTAAAATAAAACTATTTTGTAGTATTTTATAGTATTTTTTGTAAAGAAAATAAAATAGATTCATATCCAATAATATAATTTTTTTGTTGGGGTTTTGGAATAAGTTTCAAATCCTACTATGCTTATACTATTGTAATTTTTGTAATTCTCATTGAGCTCTTAAAAGTTGTTGTATAAGATAAGAGGTTTGAAATCCATGTATATAGACTAGCTAAAAAACAAATGAAAAAATTTTGAGATTTGGACAATTTCCACGGCATTTTAATTTATGTTTGTACATAAATTAGTGGAGATATTCTCCCAATCATTTGTTATAGATGTAAGGGCCTCAATGGGCTAAGTCGATTTTATTCTCCATACCTTGAAAGCAACAAGCAACGAAGACGAAATAGGAGTATTCAATTGTCCGTTGATGAGAAAAGTTTTGTTAATAGCAAGTTGAATATTTTAAAGCCGCTTAGAAGTTGTAAATAATATAAAAGTTGTCTAAGTCATTTAAAAGTTGTCCAAAGTTTAGAGTCGAAAATCATTTGAAAGCTGACTAAAGTTTAATATTATTTACTATTTACCTAACTTTACAATTTCTTCTAACATTAACATTACTTTGGTTAAAAGAAAAAACACCTGGATTTTGAAACATTAAAACTTTATTTCTAAATACGGAAATAACTTTAAATAAATTGAATTAAAAAACCTACAGATTTGTGTTCTCATTTTGAAATCGGACACAAACTCTTTACATAGATTGCAACTTAGTCTGTAAATCCAGAGTAAAAAATGGCTTCATAAAAGTCTTTAAATCCTGAACTTTTGATTCGGCAATAGTGTAAATTCGGATCATGATGTCTAATGATTTTTTCATAGACTTGTCCTGGCAGAGAGTTCTCTTTCTTTATGCACATTCGAAGTCATGTTTGTATGTTATTTTTAGTCAATTTAAACTGATAAAAAAAAGTCATTTTAATTAGAATTGAAATCTCTTTTACAACTTTGTGTAAAAAAGGCACCATTAAATGATTTCTTTCGGATTTTGCTATTTTTATTATTATTATTATTATTGTAATTGGTGTGGTTGCGTTTGTTTTGTACACGTATTATATGAATAAAAATAAAATGTTAAATTGTGCATAAATTTAATTTAATAATGAATGTAAACAAAAGAAATAAATAAATTTTGACAACCAACCCTTATTCGCCTAGATAAAAACAAAAATTATCAGCTGCGCCAAGGCCTGTAACCGAAGCTGGTGTATTGCGAATGGGTGTAACTAAACATTGACTTGCAGGCGCAAAGCATTAGCCGTAACATTAGCATGGAGTAGATAAGTGGCTAGCGTTGCTGCATTAGTAACGCCAATCGAAGTATTTGAAACTGATATGGCTAGAACTGTAGGAGATGCAACTGCTGCTTCTGCCACCTGTGTGTTCAACAAACTGGCGTGATTTATTGGGAACACATTTTGCACTATTTGTGCCGGTTCGTGATGTTGCATCCGAAATACTTTCTATGTCCAGTTTTCCTTAATCATTTCCACATATTCCCGAGGCATAAATACATACATATTTTTTTTTCATTTATTGTTTTATTTTCACATAAATTTGTCAACCGTTTTTTGACACATTTGTTCTAACTTTCAAAGCGAATTCGGATAAGACTACCTGTTGTGGATCTGCCTTGGGCTGCGCTATCAAGTTCACCTGTATGAATTCGCTTTGATTTGTATTGAATTTTAAATACAGAGAAAAACAATAAATATGAAGACATACAATATCATATCTCACTGACTTACCGGCGGTTATTCACGCTTGTCAACGGCATGCTTGCGAGCCCGTTTCTGAAAGATCCGCTTGTTAAATACGATCATAGGTTAATTTTCGCCTACGAAAATTCACTTGTTTCTACTTTGCACTAATCCATCCATCCAGAATATACAAAAATTACAAACGGAATGATAAGCTTTTATTTTTCCCTGTATCAGCGTTAGTGGAGGTTTCACTAAAGTTTACTGACGAATTAGTTACATGTTGTCATATTATTTAGAACATTTTTTGTATAAATCGTAAAATTTAAGTGTCAAAATTGTTGTTTTGTTTTTTGTTTTATTTTTGCAATCCTCCGCCTGAAAGTCAATGTCAAAGTAAAAATAAGTTTTGATCTCATTGAAATTCAACACACACAATAACAAAACAATAACAAAAACAGCAACAAGGAAACAAACACAAATATCAAACAAATAGGAAAGTATTCTTGAAATCGTGCACATAAGCACAACGAAGGAAATATGTGTGTGTTTGGGTGCATGTGTGTTTGCATACATGTATGTATGAGTGCTGGTGCGGTGCATGTGTGTATCAAATAAGTGAAAAAATACTTGTAAGGGAAACGGAAAATATTTTAATTTAGAAAAGGAAATTCATACTCACTAACAGTGCATGCAGTATTAGTATGTAAGTGTGTGAGTGTGAGTCGGTGTGTTAATGTGTGATTATCTATACACATACCAAAACAACCATGTTATATATGATGTCTTACCGCGGGGAAAAATCAAGAGGCATTCACTAAGCAGACCTCCCTAGACATTCTATAAAATCTGCTGCTTATTTCAACCAGGCTTCTAATTTGGCATACATGCTGCAATTCTTGTATCTGACAGCAGCAAACACGCACAAGCTCCTGGGCGAGAAGTTGATGCTATCTAATCTTTCACTGCATCACTGAAAACTCCATTGCTTAACAACACTGTCAGCAGAAGATCCGTTGGAAGACCAAAGTCTGTCATTAGTCCAAACATCGTTAACAGAACATTCAGAAAATCCTAATAACTATATCAGGACAAGATCCAGACCCTGAATAGTTCCCGTGACAGTTAATAAAATTTTCGACAAATATAGGAGCTTCTCCCATTTCAGACAAGAAAAGAACCGTACTTACAAACTACCATTAATGTTCAGCCTTATAATTTCGTGAACTATATTATTTTTAGGAAAATAACATGATCACTGATATAAAAAATAAGCAAACAAGTATTTTTCTTCAGTTTATACTACATTTCTCATTAATTCTATATGATTGAAAAGAGTTTTCCAATAAGTAGTCTCATTTTTATATTTAAAACAAACGGGTATTTTTAAGTGAAATCATCGGATGTTTATTTAATTGTTAAGAGGAGTGTATGCGATTAATAATGGAACTCAATATCAGCCGATTACCAGGGCTACGCTTGCAGGACTATATTCTTTTTATCACCAATCAATTGTAGGGCAAGAAAAAAGATTGAGTTATCTTTTTCGCAAAAGAGTGACCGTATTGTTACTTGTGTGGCACGTAGTGCCGTTTCATTCAACATAAATGTCGACTACATCACGTTATTTAATTCCAGTGAAGAATAAAAACTGCCATGATGAGTTCTTAAATGATATTTTTTGATTAGGACTTTATCAAATAAATTTTGCCAGCAATGATTTTGGGAAAATGCTTGATTTAGTGTTTGTCAATGATGTTGATTAATGCACTATTATTCGTTCGGAACCTATTACACTGTCATTTCGCGATTAAAATTAGCTCTCCTATTCCATCCGAAATTAAGCTGAAGCCTTCTTTCAAACGAACGTACTTTATTTTATTAAATGACTTAATAAGAAATATCTGATGGAATGACGTTTTGAATATTCGTATAAACAACAATTCGGATATTGATGCGATTGCTATCACATTTTATGATAAAATCTACTCATTTCTTAAAAGCTGTGTTGCTAAACAATTTATTTACACTCCAGTTAGGCCGCCATGGAATTCGAGTCAACTTTCACGTCTGAAAAATATTATTCACTACGGAAAGTATTCAGTCAGTCGTTCAGAATATGACCTGCTCAACCATGCTTTATATAAGAATTATTTATTCAAAGTGAAAAACAACTTTGTTAGAAATTCAAAATCTTTCTATTCATTTGCTAACTCAATCAGTTATGAAACTTCATAATCAAGAATTCAGCAACGTTGATGTCATATGTGATATGTTTTCTGATTTTTTCGCAAGTACTTATTCCAATGCTGTTTACGATGATAGAAAAGAGTATCCCTACGGGCTTGCATTAAAACAAGTACACTCAATTGCAGCGATATTTTGTCCTTTAATCATGTTCCTCATGGAGTTCCAAATTGTATTTCAAAGCGAATCCCCAGAATCATTCGCCAAAACGTTAACTTTATTATTTAACTCTTCAACAATATATTGTTATTTTCCTTTATTTATACCTCTTTACAAATCTGGTAACAAGTCCGATATATCGAATTACAGAGGTATTGCTAAATTAAGTGCTATTCCGAAATTGTTTGAAAAACTATTTGCGAACTTTCTATGTCATCACTTTGCGTCATTTATATCACCTTACCAACATCGTTTCAGAAAATGCTCTTCATTTAACATCTTTAGTCAATTACGCATTTACAATAAAAAAACAAACTGACTTAAGCTTTTGATAAAGTTAACTATAAACTTCTTCTTACTAAAGTGGATATATTGGGTGTAACTCGTAGCTGTTTAAGCTGGTTAAGATCATATTTAACGGGCAGAAATCAAACCATTCGATTCAACAACAGTTCTTCTACTAAGTTCATATACATACGTCTCATCTGGTGTTCCCTAAGGCAGTCATCTTGGTCCTTTTCTGTTTTCCTATACGTTTAATCATTTTATTGATCACGTTTATCTTCAAAGTGACCTTAATAACTTTTTTGAATGGTGCAAACACAACATAATAGAGCTGAATTTAAAAAAAATGTAAATGCATGCGCTTTTCAAGAAGTAATCTTATTTCTGTTAACTACTCCTTGGGAGGTCATCAGTTGGACTTTATTGATTCTTGGAATTTTACTGGATCCTAAGTTAAATTTTGTTTCTCATATTACTTTGACTGTAAATAAAGCTAAAGAGTATTCTGACGTGTCTCTAGTTAGACCTATCTTAGAATACGGATCAATCATATGGGATCCATACTACAACATTCATAATATTCGTATTGAACCTGCTCAAAAACAATTCATGTCATTCTGTTTACGTGGCCTTAAATGGAGTTCCTCAACAAATTTGCCTTCATATAATAGCAGATTAGCATTAATAAACCTTCCTACTCTCAAAAGTCGTCGTACAATGTTAAATGTGTGATATGATATGATAAATCTCATCTCTTAAATTTAATATTCCTTGTCGTAGTGCTCGTCATTATAATCCTCTTGTTATTAAGTTTTGTAGGTGTAATTATGGTATATCTGATCCGATTCTTTCACGAGATTATGTCGTCAATATTTGTCGGAAGTTTTTGATTTTTCTTTGAATTTTAATATTATAAAGCATAAAATAAATGTTTTTCTTAATTCATAACTTATGAATTTTTTTTCTAATTCTAGGAAGGATTATATCCATTGACTAATTTTTAAATAAATAAATATATAAATAAATAAATAAATAAATAAATAAATAAATAAATAAATAAATAAATAAATAAATAAATAAATAAATAAATAAATAAATAAATAAATAAATAAATAAATAAATAAATAAATACATAGAAATATTATGATAGAAACAGTAAAGCTAAAAACTTATTTCAAGATATGGATTGAAACAAAACACGTGATCACATCAGCGGTGCCCATAAAATACACACTTACTTCTGCCATATTGTTTGAACGTTTATAAAATACGAATTTTAAATATATTTCTATATTTCACGTATTATGGAAATTTCTATCACTGGTTCTTGTATAATTGTTAAATAAAATTGTGTTTTAAGTAACTAGCCGATGTCACTAAAAAGGTAAACAAACAATCAATGTACGCTTAAGCTAAATGTGTGTTTGCTATAAAATCGATAAAAAAAAAGAAATCCCAAATTGATGTCGCTTAAGATTTTTTTCGCGGCGTAAGCTCGATATATATAAAAATTAATTTGATTACATAAAAATTATTTAATAAGCTTACATTTCCATTCCTCTGTGCTTTGTACACATTGTGAATAAACTTCGCAACGAAACTTTTCTGGGCTCAACGAATCTCTAACGAATTTTGGCCAGATATGATAATTGTGTTTTCAATACACTTTTAATAACTAAACAAAGAAACAATAGAGACACAATTAGATTGTCCCTTTAAAAATACAATGTTTGTATTATGAGAACTTTAAATATTGTTGAAATATTAACAATTTTAAAAATAGCGATCATACAAATTGTACTATCAAATATTCGAAGGAAAAATTGACTGTTGTGACCATTTTACCACCATATTTTCTCCTCGCGTGTGACATCTTTGCAACGGCATGCAATGATATCAAGTTATCGGAACTCACCACGATAACATGCTCCAGTGGTGTCCAGTTAAGAAATGGGATTTCTGTTAAGTAACAAATCGAAAGAATGAAGATCAGATAAGTTAGTACTTAGTAATGACTGCTCAAGTTGGCCTCTACAAGAAGTGATTATTGCCCGGCAATAACGCGGCTTACTGAAAATTATTTGAGAATGGAATATCACACATTTATTTTTCTTAAATAAGGCCTCATAAAAGGCCTCGCTATTAATTCTTTTAACCGCTGCGCATTAAGAACGGCCCAAGTGATGTTAAATCAAAACTAACACTAAACAAATTTTAATTCATTATAAACACATCTGTACAAACATGCATACGAAAAGAAGAATAGATTAAAATAAGTTTCTAACACTAAACTTTTTCTGCAAGTAATAAAAATTATTTCAGTAACAAAACTTAGTTAATTTTTGTTGTCAACATTTTTTATTTAAACAAAAATGTAAAAGTATTCCGTAATTAATAAAGGGGTTTCTGTTTAAGGCTAGTAGATTTTATGCAGCTAGTGCTGGCAAATTTCCAAGGCAAACTACACGTCGGAATGATAAATTTTGATCAATATGGGTGTTCTTTAGTGTACACGTTGAGCGTTGAGCATTTTACGGTACTCGCGGCTCTTCACCGTTTGGTGGTCAAAATCAAAGACGACGAATTCTGTGAAAACCCAGTCAATAATCACTCAACAGAACGGCTGTGAAACTGTGAAAGAGAACCTAAGACCATAGAATCCTCATCCAGCCCAAGGGAGCCCCCGTAGACTAGTAGTTAACGTACTAGACTATTAGTTTGGGGGTCGCAGGTTCGATTCCTGCCTAGACCCTGGGTATTTCTGCAGACAAGCCAAAATGGCTTTGGGGCTTGTGCTCGTTCTTAAAAAAAAACTCTCACTATGCCGTACTTCAACGAATTTTGCCTCTGATATTCAGACTGCAACTGTACAAAATTGTACTGAGCCAAAAGTGAACTGACTGGGCTTCAAGGCTTTATTTGATCTTGTAGCAATGTGTAGCATTTGTAGAACAGGCTCACAAAGTTACAATGCATCCACCAAAATTTACTGTTTGATACGGACTTTGTGCCGGCGTTATCGTTGGTCTGTAAATCTTCAAAAACTATGTGTGAGATCTCATCACCAACAAGGGTGAGCAATGTGTTTTGGCCTAAATTGAACGGTATGGACTTCAAGGCGATGTGGTTCCAGTTGGATGGTGCTATGTGTCCCACAACAAAAGCCACTGTAGACAATGTGAATCAACGACTTGAGGATGTATTTACCTTTCACAGAGATGATGCGAGTTGGTGCTTCCTAAAGTCACAGGTCTCTGCCAATAAATCGCGATCGACTGATGGCCCCGCAGTCAACTTTACCCTGGTCATGGCGCGCGAAGCCTCCGCAATGTCACTTTCCACACATAAATCATACGAGTATATCGTACTTTTAAATATTGACCTGTCCTTATTGGAAAACCTTTTAAGATGAAATATTATTATACCTTTTCAAGGAAAACCTAAAATTTTTATTAAAAATTATAAAAAACAAAGTTTGATTTTATTTGCATAAAAAAACGAAGAGGACTGTATTCGGCTGTGCCGGCTGTCTTCTACACCCAGCACATAAGATATTTTTGTTGTTCTGATCAAATGCTTCAGAAAGTTGTTCGCGTTTAGTTTACGCGTTCTTATTTTTTTAAGCTTTCATTTTTTTATTAAATTATCGACGGCATGTGTGATTATGTACGAAAAACAAACGAGTTTTACTTCTCTACTTCATTTTGCTAAAAGTTTTACCTTTCGTTTTTGAATGCAAACTGTATCTCGAAAATTGCTTTTGGCCGTGCTACTGATGAGATAATGTTAAAACTATGCGCAAAGAAAAGGGTTATTGTGTGTGGCTTTCGCAAATATTTCGAAGATATCTGCATCATTTCGTACAAATCCAACTACATGCAAAGCAAATTGGACGATTTATTCAAGTTAGCAAGGGCCGTTGGTTTAGAAATAAATATTGAAAAATCACATGTAATGCGAGTTAACAACGTCACACAGTAATGTGACTAAGAAAATTAAAAAAGAGTTAAAAAAATGTTCTTTTTTAGCCGAAGTTGCACTTTGTAATCAAGTTCAATATTTATTTTTTTAAATCAGAAAATTGGCTTGTGCTTTAAAGGCCTAAAAAGTAAATTAGATCCAAGGTGTATTTAACTAAGTGACAGCATTAGGAAAACAATTACAACAATACAAGAACAACAGGCATTTTTGTTTGTGTAGTTTCACGTCAAAAACCCATAAAACAAAGAAAACAGATACAGAAAAAAAGTAAAATTATTTTGTATGTATTTTGACATTCGCAACGAATAGTCAGATGCTGTAATGCTGTCACCTGGTTAAATACGACTTAATTACATCAATTTACGTAAAAAAATATTTACTAAATTATTTAGTCTAATATGATTCTAATATGAAAACGACGTTTTTAATTTGAAATATTAATGACAATAGGAATTCCGAATAATAATAAAGAGGTCGCGTTCATAAGACGTAGCTGTTGCGCTCAATTGTTGTGAAACTGTTGCCAATAGTTGAGCCCAACAGTTACGTCTTAGAAACGGCTTGATGAATAATTGGAAAATAAACAGCTGATTAATGTAAACAATTGAAGAGAAATAAAAATGCTGCAAAAGAAATAATTTACATTTGCTAAATTAATTAGTTTGGCTTATACTTAAAAGTATGGACAGAATTTGCAATGGAGGTTTTCTTGGCAGGAATTTTCCATTTTTATTTTAAAATCTGCACCACGAATTTAATATTCAAAACATAAAAATGCACATCAAATAAAATGATAAACCTGCACCGATAGTATTTATATTTCAAAGCTAAACCGAAACTGTGTTCAAAAGATCTTTAAACCTTATATTGAAATATATATACATATATAATTCGAATAAATAGACACCATAATAAATATACGTATATTTAATGAAATTGGCATTTTAATTGTATTTCTTTATTTTCGTTACTTTATCGCATTTGTACCGCAAAATTTAGCAAATTAATTTGCAGCTGCAACCTAATAAAACGGCGTTGTATTAGAATATGAAAGCGCAGAACTCTCTTGATCAGCTGCGGAGGCTAAAACAACTTGTTCACTAACCTAGCGTTTACACATGTAAGTGCAAGTTCGAAAAACTCAATACATTTTCACTTTTTCACTAACACAATCACAATTTTCGTATTTGCAGCTCAACTTGCAAGAGAATTTGCTTGTAAGTAAATTTTTGACACTTACCGCAAGTAAAATGACAAATGAAAAAACAGTGCTACCGAGTATGAGTTTTGTATCAATTTACTAGTAGTTTGTAAAAATAAGTAATGTTTATACCTGATTTGTTGTGTATTTATAAAAAATAAATATTAAAAAGAGCACAACTATATAACAACGCATCTTAATAGTAAATTGAAATATAAATTTTATGAATTTTAGAAAAAAAAATTTTAATCAAAATGTTCTTTTCAGTAATTTTATAATATCGACAACACGGTAATAATGGATTCACATATTTTCTTAAATAAACATAATTTTTTCATAAGATGTTTACGTTTCGAGAACATTTTGAATATGAACTTACAGCTGACTGTGTAAACACTCAATGAACTTGCAAGACTTTCGGCTATAATTTCGACATTTTCGTTGATAATACATATACAGTACTTGCAAGTAATTACTTACATGTGTAAATGCAAGGTAAATATAGCGAAAAAATTTGTGATTTAAAAAATGGCAGCAAATACTCAACTGTTGTGTGGCGCGGAGCTACTCAACTTTGCGTTTCTAAGACAAACACTCAACGGTTGCGCAACCGTTACGTCTTATAAACGCGACCAATAACAAAATAGAACTAATTTTTCTGCAAAATCACAATTTTTGACAGAAAATAGCCAGCCCTTGGAGCAAAACCCATCGATCCAAACAAACTTTTTAAAATAAAAATTACGATTGGCTTGAAACCGAATTCTTTTTTTTTTGTGAAACAGAAACTTCTATAGTAAATCTGCCATTATAATTTTAATGATCTGTATTATTTGTAACAAAATTATAGAAGAAATTTACAGGAATAAGTGACGGTGCTTTGGTTTCAACAAAACCTACATACATACGTATATAAATACCGGTCAATTACAATTTTTAGCACAAACAAAACTTCATCACGATCAATGTTCAAATGTTATCATCACTAATTAACGTTAAATTATAATGTTACACTTTGGTATCCGATAATGCCAAATATTTTGGGCTAATACTCGATAGCAAACTTAGCTGGAACATGAACACCACTTCCAGGACTACTAAGGCGGCAACAGCATTATATTGCTGTAAAAAGGTCTTTGGCCTAAAATCAACCCGACGAACGTATACTGGCTATACGAATGTGTGCAGCTGTTTGCTGGTCGGCGTTTAAGCGGAAGAGTCATCAAACTAAGTTTGAACGTATAATGAGAATGATGACAATAACAGTAACAGGTGACATTAGAACAACCCCCTCTAAGGCATTGTTTACGATCTTGAACTGGCTACCACCAGACATTTTAGCAAAAAAGTTGGTTGCAGTAAGACTAACGGAAAGTAGAGCATGAAGTGATTACAATATCGGTTATGTTAATATCCTGTACTATATAAATTGGCACATGGACGTTAATTATGTCATACCTGAGCCAATCTTTGATCCTTGCTTCTCTATAAGCATTTAGGATAACGCGGTTCACTCTGATGATCTACAAATTCCTGCGAATATGATTCAAATATTCTCTGACGGGTCTAAAGCACTGGATGGTGTCGGTTCCGGCACATACTCCGAGCAGCTAAACTTGCATTCCTTTAAGGCTGTCGAACCACTGCAGTGTCATTCAGGCTGAGATAACGGCCATCTACACAGCCGCAAGACACATTCGGTATAGCGAAATATCTGGCAGGGATATTCAGATTATTACCGACAGTAAGCCTGCCTTAAGATCTCTGGAGAATGTGGTCTTCACATCAAAAATCATCAAAGAATGCCGGAAGTCTCTAGAGGAGATAGCGAGACATTCAATGGTCACCCTCAAGTGGGACCCGGACACAGGGGCATCAATGGAAATTGTATTGCGGACTCGTTGGCACATGCAGGCTCCACTTTAAATCGAAACGATTCAACATTTGATATAGGTGTCTCTCTCCCAATGAATAAGCAATTATTGCATACAAGTTAGGTGAAACTATCTGTAGGGAAACCAGGAAAACTTGGCCTAACAATAGATGAAAAAAGGACTAGGCGGACTCTACAGCTGTGCAGACATCATCTCAGAAACCTAATAGCGGTCATAACTAGCCACTAGCCAAAGGTTAGGGCTCAATTACAATGTGCTATGTTGATGCGGCGATGATGAAGAGGAAGAGTAGACGGAAAATCTTCTCTGTCATTGTCCGGCATTCTGAGATCTAATACTTAAACTTTTGGAGACAAAACTTGTCTCTCTAATATTGATTTAAACAAGATCCACTACTTTATTGAATCAACCGAGTGGCTGCGTGAGATTATCAGCAGCCAGATAACATAGGATCTTTGGGAGACGGGGCAACATGGCAGCACAACGGGAACTAATTGATGGGCCCACGTGAGCTGTGCTTGATCACGGCTGCCAGTGGAACCTAACCTGTGTAGGTTAGGTTATTTGATTGATTTTATCTCATGTACCATTTTCATTTCGAATTATTTTGATTACAATTATTTTGTTTGTTACCCACAATTATACATGCGATGTGCATATAAAGAAAATTAAATAACCAAACTGAGATAGATATTCATTGTAATTTCAAGTTAATTTCGCCGAAAAAAGCAAATGAGTTAATTTGGTTTATTGCCAAAATTTACATATGTGAAATGATTTATTGTTGTTCCAACAATTTGAGGCAGATTATTTTTATACGCGTAATTTTAATATTTATTATATTATTTTGAATAATAATAATTAATTCTGCTCGAAAAACTTTATTCGAATAATTTTTATTCAAAAAATGTTTATTTGAAAATTTTGTTCATAAATATATTTTTGTGCTAATAGATTTTGTGTTATTCGAATAATACTTTTCGAATCAATTTAATTTTAATCCAATTACATTTAGAATAATTTTCTTCGAATACACAAAATATTTAATAAAATAACAATATCAATGCATGAATGCAAGGTCGTGTTGACGCAAATAAGCTGCTTTGACTTTGACAAAAAATGGAACACCCATTTATCATGTTTTTTTTAATGTAGTGTAGGAAAACATAAAACAAAAATGTTCGAAAGAAATAGTTGCGAGTTTCTCAAAAACTAAGAATTTAGTAAGAAGAAAAAAAATTATTCTAAAAAAATTTAAATTTAGCAAAAATCGAAAGTTGTCAACAGAAGAACATCTAAAACATTGAAAAAAAACTCTAAGATTCAACTACAAATTTGAATTCGAAAATGAAAAATTTTAAATATTTAAAAAATCGCTCAGATGTAAAACATTTCTGAAATTAAGAAAAAGATTCAGAACTGGAAAAAGTTTGATAAAAATTCCGAACTTGTTCAAACACTTTCTACAGTAAATAAGTAGAATTTTTTTTGCAAGAATATATATTTCCTTCATATTCAGCTTTTAATGACATAAAAAGTGGTCCTCGTATTACTAGTTTTGCACGCATACGTGTCTGATATTGTTTATAAAATTTATGTTCTTAGCATTTTCACGCTCAAACAAATTGATTTGATGAGTATAGACATGAAAATTGAATCCTTGTGCAAAGAAAAATAATCAATATTTTACCACAACATCCCTGGGTAAGCAAAATAAATGCGTTTTTATGTTACGGCTTCAAAATTTTAGGGGGGACGTGAAAGCAGATGGCTTATCCCAGAGGCATCACCCAAGTCTGACCAGTCTTATTTTCTCCTGTTTGTTTTTTTTTTTTATTGTACTTATATTTACACTTATTTAAGCATTCGAAGGTTACTTTATACTTTGAGGTATTTATGCGCCTAATTGATTTTCTTAACATAATAAATATGCTTAGGAATGTCATCAAACCTAAGCTGATATACGGGTATTATAATCTAATAAATTCAATAGCCATACTCCCCCATCCGTGTTGATAGTTGCGAGAGCACCAATATGAAAAAGAAGCTGGTGCTCGTTGTGTATAGAAGGACACCATGACACCAAGCATGAAATCGGTTTGGCAGCATATTTTTTTATTTTATCAAATGGTTGGGGGTACAAGTACATTTTTTTCTTGCCATCACCCGGCAAACAATTTTCTTCATATTTGTTATTTTCTATTATTTTACACACATACACACACACACACACAGAGATAAATTTAAGTGTTGAACTCAATCAAGTGTTAAAATATAATTTTCTATACCGGCCACTTGATGCTGCTCTGAAACGGTATTGGAGGTTTGATTAAAGCCAGTTATTCTCTACCCTTTCTTTTTTATTACTATTAAAACAAATTAGAAAAAAAAATTAAATTTTATTTTCTCAAATAAAGTTATAAATGTGATCAATATGGGTATAGACAAATTTTGGGCGTAGCACTACGCGAAAGCGTAGTTTACGAAAAAAATCGTTTGAAAATAAAAACCCCTTGAAATCCCTAAAGAAAAAAATTTTATAAAAAAATTTTTAATATTTTATTAATAAATGGAAAAAAGTTTAAAAGTTTCTTAATTATTAAAGGACATGAATTTTAAATTTAATGTGTGTATTGTTTTGCATAATGCACATATGTTGCCTCGCTGTTGCTTTGGAATTACTGAATCTTCTTTAACCCAGTGTCTTTTAAAACATTCATGCGCGCTCTTAAATCCTGCTAAAGATTGTTCCAAAGCTGTGAAGTATTCTTTGTTGAAACAGTGATCGGAAAACCATATCTCATACCATTCTCCACATATGAACTCCCAAATTGGTTTAAATTGGTTTCGATATTTCGGAATGAGGATAAATGTCAGGATAGCTAGAACTGCTCTCGAGTTCCATCGGTCGTTGCTTAAAATGGTGGTATTGCTTTAAATTTTATGTACGGAAAAATTTTTTTGTAGTATTTAAACGCAGCTCGTACAAGTACTTCATAACATCGCATTCGTTTTAGATCCTCGTAGTTATTAATTACTTCCTAAACAAAATTATAGGGGATATTAAGAGATGATGTTTTTCCATCCAATAACTCATGCATAACATGCCTTAGGACCAAGTCTAAAACATGATGTTGACAATCGATATATTGTGGTGGAGCAATATTAATTAGTTTATAATGGTCTTTTAGTAGCTTAACATCACCGTTTTTGTGACCAGTGTTTACATTCGTTGTATCGCAAATGATATTTTTTTTGGATTTCCATAAATTAAACTTGTTTAGCCTTTCTTTAATACCATCAAATATTGTAAGGGCTTTTCCATTTTCCAAAACAAGCACGTATAATTTTATTTCTTTGTGCTCGTTTTTTAGAACTATCACCTGGAGTTCTTTACTGCAAATTTTTTTGCCGTCGAAATGCAAGCAGCAGTTTTCATTTTTCAAGGATTCTTTAAACATTTCATCTTTGCGCTTTGATTACAGCTTTATAAATAACTGGCTGTGATGGAGTTGCAATTTGAACTCCAGATGCTGCTATTTAATTTTTGCTGCTAACGTTGGCTTTAGTAACTATTGCAACTGCTGGATTTATCAGTGATTTATTTAATTTTGATTTTTTATCGGTGGCTTGTAATTGGATTCATCGGAAGAGTACTGGCTCCCCACATTCTCTGATACCGAATTTTCGTTTGTCATAACTTCTTTCAAGTTACTTAATTCGGACTTTATACATATATTTTCACTAGTAATATTGAAGAAATCTTCAAAATTATAACTTCGTGTTGCTTTAAGGTATTTATCATACGTTCCAATCAGTTTATCAACTTTTCTATTTATTGATTTCATCTGAATTGTTTGTAGTTTCACCCTTTTTTGATCTTTCCGAAGCAGCTAAAGCATGAAATCTTCCAATTATAATTTTTTGGGTTGATATTTTGCTTAATTAATGTAGCGGAAAGACAATATCTGGAATATTTCTCCCCCATCGTTTTGCTATCTTTAAATTTGGTCAACGCCTTTACCCACTTTTTAACATTTTTCAAAACATTTAAACGCCTTCTTTTAAATCTCATTATTTTGAAGTATTAAACACAAAGAAGGAATATTAATAACACGTTATTATACAATATTCAACAAAAAACTATAAGATAATAACATTTCTTGAATGGGTCTTTTCCATTAAAAATCTTGATTAAAAATTAATAATAATTTCATTAAAAAACTGGGAGTTTTTGGTTAAGAGTATGTATAAGTACAAATAAAAATAAAAAAAAATAGTTTTCTAACTTCACCGTGTTTTGTGGGTGACCTTTTGTGAAAACCGCGAAAAATTAATATAATTTTTTTTAATAGTTTTCAATGGACTATTCGACTATGCTAGGGCCATTTTGATATTTGCGAAAAATGGGAATAAGTTATACCCCTAGTGATTAAAGTTTTTTTTTTTGAGTATCTGTTGTTATGGGTTTATTGGAAAGATTTAGACGTTTGCCATCGTGTTTACCCTTCAAGTCCTACCTACTACTTCGTGTCGTGTCCCCTAATCAGCAAATTCAGCATTTCAGAAACAATTTTGATAAGTAAAGGTGCCAGCTTCTGTAGCGATTCATAAATATTTTAAACCGAAAATGTTCAAGGAGATCATTTTCAGATAAACTATTATGTATTCTTAAAGAAAAAAAATCTTTCTCCATGTATATTTCTTTAGTCATTTTTCTTCCTAGAGCTTATTTCAAAAATAATATTCGAAAAATATATATGCGATATATGATCCTTTATTGCAACGTAGTCATATCTAAAACAAACGGTATTTTTAAGTTAATAATGCAGAATTATTCATCGTATCATTCTTCATCTTGTGTGAAAAACTCATTCAAATATCTTTTTTACTCCCTCTTGAGGAGGTAATATGTTTTTATTTTTCCATTGATGTGTGTGTGTGTAATTTAAAAACTATTTTGCAATAAAGGAGCGATATCCTCAAGTATTTATGGCCTCAAGATATATAAACAATTTAAATGTGTTTGCAATTATGTACACAGAAAGAAAAAACTTTTTCTAAATTTAAGTTTTTTTCTTCACGATGATTTTAATAAAAGTTCTACTTAAAAATGTATGTAAATACATATAACACTAAATTGCACTTGCATCAAAATGAAAATGGGATTACGCAATAAGATCACTTCTGCAAGTTCTTAAAAACAAAACAAAAACTCATTTGCCAAATAAAAAAATCTAAAATCAGTCTAAAATGCAATGAATCTAGCAACACAGGAAGGAAAAAAATTATATTAAAATGGAAACAAGTGAATGTAAAAAAAATGTTAAGTATGAAATAGAAATTTTGCAGGATTAAATAAATATGAACAGGTCTTCAGTTGATTGAAGATAAAACATCTTAGATCAAGAAATCCAGGCTTTTTAATAAAGCCAGGAATTTAAGCCAGAAATTCAATTTCACATTTGAGGAGGTTATTTTAAAAACTTGATTTCACACATTTTCAAAAATAAGTTTTTTTCAAAATGCAACTACGTATTTAACCCGCTTTAAAATGTAATAATCTGTTTTTGACGTGGCTGATTGTTATAATCAATAAAATAGGCAAAATCCATTGAAAAAATGAACATACAATTCTTGAAACGTCGGGACAATATGAAATAAAAACTTGTATTTTTATTTACATAAAACACGGTAGGCCAATAGCTGAATCAAAAAATCAAAATTAATCAAGTTTTGTTTTATGCTCTAGAGGAATAATCATGTTTTGATTCAAACCAATGAGTATTAATCTTGTTTTGCTGAAACTAATTAAGTATCAGAAATCTTATTTAGAATTAAAATAACCTGAGGTTCATCTTTAAATAAATAAAGCTAAAAGAAATGATTCACAGTATGTTTTATATATTTTAAAATTCTTTCAGCAATTTCATGTTCACGGCAATCACAATAAATCCCCTCCATGTTCATGATAATTTTCATCATCACTTTCAATGTCATCGCTATCATTCATTATACGTACTAGAGTATTCACTCGATTAATATTTGTTCGATTAATTGAGTCAAGTTTTTCCATTATTTGATCGAATGACGAAAATAGTTAATTTCTATTAACGAATAACTCGAATAATTGATGTCCATTAATCGAGTAAAATTAATTTCTTAATTAATTTGTCTTTTTTAATTGAAAAATATTTTTTGTTTTTAAATTTCTAACTGATTAAATCCTTGAAAACTAAATAACATGTTCTTTCTGTATTTATCACATCTATATATAAATAGGCAAAGACAAATTTTTAGATCCCTTTTTCTCCTTTGTTTGCCAACCGATTTCGTTCACTCTTTTATCAAATGGTAAACATTGTTGAACTTGAGTGAGCCGATAATATATTATTTAAATCGGTTCAGTATTAAAGGAATAAAAGGCACCACTACAAATACTAAAAATACACACCTACACGGATTCACTTATGCAAGTATTGGTTTAAAAGTACCTGCATATGTACCTATATATTAGTAATAAGTTTTTTTATAAATATGCGTGTTCGTATGCAAATTTATGTGGTTTATTGTTTTTTCCGTGGGGAAGGGAATAAATAATTGGTAGTTTTTTCTGTTTAAATTAATGCAACTCAAATAGGCATACGTTTAAGCTGGCGGTCAAATTTCTATCACTAGGCGTACTCTAGTACTTTTAAATATATTTTAGTCCCTCTTTAGATGTGCATGTGGGACAAATGATGTACTTGATGGTAAACAGCGAATTCGATAAGTAACAAATGCCAACTAAACTCGCAAATTTTTTATATTTAGTTTGACGTGTACAATACAAAACTTATGCCTAATTAATGCCCGTTAAAATTATATTTAAAACGAGACATTTTTAATTTTAATTTCTTTTTATTTTATTTTATGTCTAATTTTTTCTACAAAAAATCTAGCACAAACTGTGTTAGAATAATAGGTGATTTCATATATTTAAATAAGACAAATAATCCAATCCTATCGCTGTCACCAATATCTATTTCAACAGAAATTGTGTTTTCAACGTCAAGTTTTATTAAAACAAACAAAAAAAAACTGCTTAAGAAGCAAACATCCAATGCCGTTTTCTTTTCTAAAAAATTTAACATTTTTTTTACTTTTTACCAAAAAAAAATTACAATTCAGTTTTCTTAAGACAAAAATTTTTACTCGTAAGTGATGATACAATAATTTCTAATAAACTCACTGTTTCAAAAAGTCATTATATTACAAATATTCAATAAAAAAGACAAAAACTTTCGCACTTTTTTAGGAAAGAAAACGCCATAACTACATAACATACATTATTTTTAAAAGATAATTTTAAAAACTTTGATTCAAATCTCGTCAACAGCACAATTTTTCTTTAAACATAAATTTTTGCTGCCGTATTCATAAATAATAATTTGGGTTTGGAATGTATTTTACCCTGCAGTCACACCATCAAAATTTTTTTCAATTCTCATTCAAGATTTTTACACATACAGCTTGTAAAAATTCACAAAAATTGAAAGCTGTGACGTAGGCTGCATTCAAATTTTTTAGCAAGATGCCATCAAGAAAACAACTTAAAATAATTTTTTCCCTACAATTATTAAAGGAAATAAACAAAATCATAGAAACAGAAAAAAAACAAACAACAAATATATTTTTTAATATTTGACTGTAATTTGAAACACTTTATGGAATGAAAATTTGTAAGCAAATTCTCGTCAAATTTTAAAAGTGTGAGTGTATTGGTAAGAAAAGTGAGAGAGAATTAAAAATTTGAATGAAAATTTGATCGTGTGACTACCAAATTAAAGAAAATTTGTAAGAAAAATTTGTCTCAAAATACATTTCAAATACAAATTATTTTTTATGAATACGGGCCTTGACGTAATATTAATTTTTAAAAGTTTAAGAACCTTATGTGCAGTACATATGAATTATTATTTTATTGTTTGTTTTTAACTACTTCTTTATTTTTTTTATTTTTTTTTATTAATATAATAAAAGTATCAAATCAAATACACATGTATATTTCTTCCATTAGATACAATTATTTGATTTTTTTTTAATTATTTGAATTATTCGAGTTATTCGAATAGTTTAAAACCTTTACTCAATTAATCGAGCAATTTTAAAATCCTAAAATCCGAGTGCTCCGAACTGTTTATCAAGCAAGTTTCTCACAATATTTTTATTTTTGAAATTCAGATTCTTTTGCATATAAAATTTCAGTTAAAGTAAAATTAACCAAACTTTTTTTGTCGTTTCAGAAGGTTGAATTTGGCATTGTTTTCATTATCCGACTTCAGAATTAATCATATGTTGTTCCAAAAATATATATTTGAAATAATTAATAATCTTTCTTTGACGAAATCATGCCTTTTATTCTTTTTTCTGCTATAATTATAGAGTTTTGGCGCAATTTTACTTTCGCTGAGTTTTCATTTCAATGTTACTAAAAACAATCAGTTCTGTCGAAAGTGGAATAGTCAACTTTGAAAAAAATTCCTCATTTATGTTTTTATTTCTTAATGGTAGTTATATTTACAAGATAATAATGCATTTTGAAAAAAAAATTCACCAAAGATATTTGCTTTGAGGTCATATAATTCCTTTATCTTTAGATTAGCTTAAAAAAACATTTAAATTCTTAAAAACCGGTGAAATAGGAGGTTCTTCTTTATGGCGTTCGTAAGCCACATTTTGTGAACGGATCCCTAAACGGCTCCACTGTGCAACGTCTGCCTTTCTACAGTTGCTAGACTTTAAAGTTTTTATGGCAACCAGAAATTAATTTCTTTATAAATTAAAGAGATCTGGAAAATCAGGAACCCAATTTCCTTATTATTATCTATATAAAATTAATCACTGTGTGCACTGATGAGCTGCAAAATGAAATATCAATAACAAGATAAGAATCCTGGTAGTCATTTACATTTTCTTTATTGCAAATAAAAGTTTTTGTTTTTGTATGGCAACCATGGTGCTGTACAATTATTGCTTTTACTGCTGTCTAGAGTCTTTGTAGTGTGAAACATGATGTGAAGGAAAACTTATTGCAGCCAACAACTTAGCAGGCATCAACACTTTGTTCATGTTGCTATAAGAGTTTTCCTCGAAATCAAAAGAGAATAGCAAATAAAATTATTTCATTAAAAAATTGTACCAAGGCCAATAAAAATTAGTTAAATAGTAACGAAATACTGCTTCAATACAAACATTAGGGTTACAATGAAATATATAGAAGGAGTTATTATTTTCTTTGAATTTAAACAAAATCTGTATTAACTGGATTCTACCACTTAGTAAAAAATTTACATGATAAAAATTTCAGCCGAATCGGACAATTCTAATATTGTGTTCACATTTTGTCGTCCCAAAGTTATCTTCACGAATATCACAAAATCCTAAAAATAAAAAATAACCAGATAAGAGCGCTTTCTGTGGAAAATTTTGTAGATCTATCGATCTGCGCAATCCTCAGATCTTGATCTCTTATAACTTTGATTAATAATTTTGAAACTTTAGACTCAATTTCCCAAAGAAAAATCGGGACGACGATTTGAGGTTTTAACCTTCCGGTTCACACACTTCAAGTTTTGTTGATCAACTCGAAATTTAAGGCCCCGCTACCTGAGCGTTGCTGTAGCCGTACCGTAGCGTACCGTACTGTTAGCACTTTGGTCCGCTTAAAGATAATTTAAAAACGTACGTTTGTCTTATATTGTTTGTTTTATTGCCAGGAAAAAGGAACAGCTGCTAACAACACAGTGATGGGTATTAAAAATTTTCAATTGGTGACTTGTGCAGAAAAAGTACCTAAGATATTTAAATATCAGAACTTTATTTTGTGTATCTATGTATATAAAAATTATTTATTATTTCACATTTATATTTTAAAATTATAGTTACAACAAAAAAATATAAATAAACAACAAATTAAAAAAAATTATACCATTTGAATTATTTTATATGTATATACGTACATATCACATTTATATAATATATGTATTTGTTTATTATATACATCTAAACATGTATATCGTCTTATCCAATGCGAAAGGACCTATCTACTTTATAACAAAATTTTCACTAGAGATAAAAAACTTAATAAAAAGCAAACTATTGTGATAACAAATATTATCTTTTTCATCATAGCATTATTAATTCCGAATTTATTAATGATTAATTAATAACCTACAAAAAATAGTTTTTTTTATCACAATAGTTTGCTTTTTATTAAGCTTATTGTCTCTCCTGGAAAATTAAAAAAAAATAGGTAGGCCATTTTGCGCTCCACTAATTCTGCCTTTAGCTGTAAAAAAAAAGATATTTTTATTTCCTTCTCCGTCTTTCTTACAGCTGAATTACGAGTTGACTTTATTTTCGAAGCAGCATTTCTTGCTATTAGATTTAAACATGCTTACACTCTTATGCTAGGAACACAACTGAGACGAACGACGAAGTTTTAGTCTATACACTAGTGTATATGAAAATACACACAATCATGGCGACGACGAAATTCGTCACACGCGGCGAACTCTGTAATAGATTTATTTCTATTTCTTACGCCGGCGAACGACGAACAAATCAGTGCCATGTGACCATTTCCATTTATAGTTTTCATGTGTTTTGCTAAATAAAGTTTCTTATTGCTCTAATAATTGTTTTATTGTTATTTTGTAGTATTTACAATAAATATATAAGATAGTTAACTTCAAAAATTGGTTTTAGTTGTGTTTTTGTTAATGTTTCATTTTTAAGTATGAATTATTTTCTTTAGTACGGTCACACTAAAAGCTGTTATACAAACCAATCAAACGAAATAAAACTAAGAAAAAGTGTTGGTGAAAACAAAAAAGAATTACATATTTGCTTAGTTTCATTTCTTCAAAAAGCTTATCCATTTTATATAAATATGTATATTATGTACAGAACCTCCAAGCGACTCCGTATAAGAATTTCAAGAAAGTGTGCTCAATTTGGTATTGTCCAATACTTTTCGTCTTCTAACGCCACGGAGGATGGAGGTTTTGAAGGAGCTGGCGAAACACCTGTCATTTCGTGAATTTGTTTTATTAAAAAAGGTCTATACATAAAAAACATCCGATACAATTGAAACTATACTGTTTACTTTTATATGTTTACAGCATATAGTTAAAAATATGATATTTGTAATATCGCAAGATTTGAAATTATTTGATTCATGTTTTTATTCTACTTCCTTAAACAGTGCACAATACTATTAATTATAACAGCTGCTACTTTTTTCATCGTTATTGTGCTTCATACCACGAATTTACACAGCGAATTTTCACCGACGAATTCGTCGCGTTGGGCGAAATTCGTCGTTCGTCTTAGTTGTGTTCTTAGCATTAAATAAACAAGCAAGTTAACCCTTTAAAAAAAAAAGTTATACAATTTTTTGTTAATAATTTCCACAATAAAGTGTAAAATTAAAAATGTTTAATGCTAATAAAACCGCATACTACGCAAGCAAAAGCCACTTTTTATCACAATAAAGATTCATGCAACCATAATTTTACAATAATGTAGAATGAAGATTTTTTTATGGTTTAATTTAAACGTTCATTAATCCTGGTACAATGCAGCCAAGTTGACTCGTCCTCTCGTTGGCATGACTTGACTGGCTTAACTTTCTTTCAGATTTCTTCATTAATCTTTGTTGCTGGAGCTTCTGAAAATGTGGTTACAATGTTCAAGAATCCCTCAAGTTTAACTACATTAATTTTTTTCTCTACAGCTTCCAAAGGATCATTCCAAATTATTTGCTTTAAATTTTCTGTACTCGTATATTATCTTGGACGTGAATCATTTTGTAAAAAGCATAAACATAAAAATAGCCAATAAATAATGTAAAAATGTTGAGAAAATGAAAGGAAAACGGAAATATAAACATAATATCGGGCTTAAGACGGGCACATTAAATCTGAATGTTACAGTTTATGTAACAAAAAACTGAAATGCAATTGCGTGTTTGTTGCATGCAACTGCTAACCAACAAAGCAGCCAACCGCATCAGTAAAATAATGTATGTAGGTGTGTTTGTCGGTATGAAAATCTCTGAATGTGTTTATTTATTTCATTCAGAGTATTTGCATCCGTTAAATGAATCTTTATTTTGACTAGTGTGGTCTTATAAATTTACTTGAACTACAATGACTGTAAATTTACAAAAAGGATATAAAGAAATAGGTGAAAAAAACTGTATTTCAAAATGTAAAAGTATCAATTCTTTTAAGCCATTAGCAGATACTGTTTCTTATTCTTATGATGGCTACTGAAATCAGGCTCCCTTTGAAAAAGATGATATAAGTTGACATTGAATGTCTAAGTGGATAACTTGGTTGCCGATCAATAACACAGTACAACACATGATTCTCGGTCTCAATTCTGAGAATTGCATGTGAAATTACCCCCAAAAATAAGAACTTCTGCTTCATTCGTTTTGTCAAGTTGTCTGCATTGGCTGTGAGAGCACAGCAATTGAACAGGTAAAGAGAATTTTGTAAACAGGAAAATAAGCGAAAGTATCACCACTGGCAGCTAATAAATACCGTATATTTTCATCTGAAACAGAAGTGCAACATTATTTGCCCTTTTTATTGAAAATCTCCAATATAATGATTTTTTGAAATAGCGAGTTTATTAGAAATTATTGTATCATCACTTACGGGGTAAAATTTGTATCTTGAGAAAATTTTTAATCCCAAGAAGTAAAAAAGTGTTTCATTTTTTTTTAAGAAAAGAAAACGGCTTTACTAAGGCTGTTTTTTAAAACAAAATATTTATTTAAGTACTTCTATTAGAAAAACTTAAATCTTTTAAAGTTCTGCACCTTCAGTTAAGTGGTGAAACTAGTTGATATGTACAAGTGCATAAACAAATACAGAAAGCCAGTAAGAAAAACGGAAGAAAAAGTATACATGTATGTATCATCCACTCAGAATGCGAAAATTGCTTTAAATACATTTATTTCCCATATCTTTCTCAGTTGTATAAGCTTCAACGCAGACTGGGACAGAATAAAGCTATTTCAATTCTATTATTTTCAACATCCCAGCGAATGCTGATGGAAGCAATTTATATAAAATCTAAATTCTATACAATAAACAAAATTGAGATTAAATGGATGGATGCAAGAAAAGAAAGCCGCATATTTAAAATGTTTTTTTTTTTTTTTTTGAACCGAACCTTTTGCTTCTATATAAAAGTCTTCTATAACAAAAAGACTTATTCATGTGCATCAGTGAGGCAAGCAGTAATTTTTTCTTTGATTTTCATATTTATCTTTTTATACGATTGTAGTACTTAAACGAAATATGTAAATGTACACATTTTTATTATTTAAAATTCTATTTACAATTTAATTATTTTCAATATTTGATATTTTGAGAGAGTGCAAAATATTCACTCATTTATCACTCATATTCATGAATACGAATTTTTTTGCTTTATTCGTTTTTGTACAGCAAAAGAAACGTTTTTGTATATTATTCATAAATGAATGTAAACATCAAACTTTATTTTGCAGCAACATTCGAAAATTTTAATGTTCATGTAAATGAGTGTATTTGTTTTTTTTTTAAGCTGCTAATATTCATTATGAATATTCAGTGAGTATAAAGTGAATATTCATGTTGAATATACGCAGCTTAAATAACATGTATGTACATATGTATGTACATATGTACATAAAATTAAAATTGCCATTACTTTGTACCAATAACAAAAGAAAACAGGAAAAAAAATCAAAATCTAATTCAAAACCAATTTCCAATTTCAAAACGTCAACGCTGCAATATTTTGGTTTTCTTTATACATTTTGTATAATCATGAGAATTTTTGACAGATAGAAAACGCATGGCGCACTCCAAGTACATAAACAAAAAAAAAAACAATTAAAAGTCTAAATATTTTTAAATTCAAATAAATCAATATACATACATATAATCGTAAATAAAAATAACGTATTTCCTTTGACTGCCATTCAGTATTGGATCAGAAATATAACAGAATATTTGTATTTAAGCATGATTCGTTATTCAAATATTTTCAAGTAGTATATCTATATATTCTTTAAAAAAATATGTATACATATGGGCAAGTCCCAGAAACAGTTCACCAATCAAAATTTTTTTAATTTTTCCAACTTATGTTTATCTTTTTTTTAAGGAATATTAAACTAGATACCTATATAGTTTAATAAATAAAATAAGTGAAATTTAATGATCATTAATACTCATATTATTATCAAATCCTACCCTGCCTCAGATCTTCTAATTTCAAGGTATTCATATCATTACTTTAGGGGTAGTGAAGATGGTCCGATCGAAAGCCATATTTTTATACATTGAATTCTGTTAAATTTTACTCAAAAAGTTTTGTGTTTACTTTTTTGGAAACAATAAAATTAGGTATGAAATTTTAGAATAGAAAATAGAATAGGAAAAATTTAACGACTAAACTATTTGGCGGCAAATAAGTTATTTTAGGATTCTCTTATATTCATCTTTCTTTTACGGGCTATATTTTTTTATTTTTTAAGAGAAGTAACACTCAGTCAATTAGTATTCCTACCAATCAGTAGGTGTGTTACCTTTTTTGGGAAATGAATTGTGAGAGAGGACTGATGGTGAAAGTGAGAAAGCTTAATGTTTACAACTCTGTTATTGCGCGTTGTGTTAGTTTTTAGATCAGTGTTGCAGCGCCTCTGATGTCAAGTAGGCGCATTAAATGTGTTAAGCTGCGCAGCCATTTTATTAGTTATTTTATAAATTATTTTAATTTATTTTGCTACAATACCGACGAAGGAGGGCGCTGTGATGTGCATTACCATACACCAGTATCAATTCCTGTCGGTACTCTTTAGTGACCAGTGTCATGCCTTCCGTCACTTAAGCAGTCCTACAACAACAAATACAATAGCATACTAATGCACATCTGAAAAAATGCTAGATCTTATGACTTGCCTGAAACTGGGCTCGAACTTCTGGGCAGTACTTCTGTTTTTTATAGCTTTGTGATCAATTATTTCGCAACAAATACCTGCTAAAAAATATTTTTTATGCCATTCGAAAGAGCACTTATATCCCGCTGAACACCATGCATAAGTTGAAGGTACCTCTTTTGAAAGATAAAAAAATTTTTATATATTAATGTGAAAACGCGTACGAATGTAGCGTTCGTTATGCAGGATTTGCCCATATACAGTACGAGCTCGATTTACGTAACCGAAAGGAAATCAGGGTTGTTGCTTTCAACCAATGGTTGCAATTACCGACCATTAAAAACTTAATATAAAAATACACTACTATTTAATTTAAATCAATTTATTTTTATTATTTTAAAATAAAAAAATTCATGTATTAAATAAGGCTAAAAAATTAATCGTCTATAAAGATTAAGAAGAATGTTGTCTTGTTTTGAATTTTAAACTTTTATAGTTTTTGGGAAATTGCTAATTTTTCATAAGAAATTTTTATTTGCTGCCACTCTATAGAAATGTTTATTTATGACTTTATTGGCATCATCAACTTTAAGTTTTTGTACTTTTTCAATTTGTAAATTCTCTGAAATTTTGAGATTTTAACATTAATAATTAATAACCAATATTTCGGACAGGCACATTCTCCGTCTGATAAAGATAAAATTTTTTTAAATTACTTTACAAACGAGTTATGCGCTTAAAAACATTAAAAAAATGCAGACGAATTGATAACCTCCACTTTTTTCAAGTCGGTTAGTGTTGATAACGTGTGGAAAAACTTTTGAAGATGGCTTCTTTGGCGCAAACTTAAAGCAATTGTTAAAGAATACATATATGCAGAGAGAAAATTGCCTATAATTCAAATAAACAGAAAATTTTTTTTGAGACCGTTTTCTGAAAAAATTTGCATTTATAAAGACTGCAATGTAAAAAAATTTCCTGTTGCACTAATGGGGTGCTGCAATAATCGGTGGTTTTAAATATTATATACATACTGTTATGAACATATGTTGTTTATTCATATACCAGGTATCCTAATTGTAATAATTTCATCAAATCATCGGTATTTGCAAAATCAAGGCACCGTAATATTGTTTATTTGATGTTAAAGAACATCAAATGAAGAATCAAGCATTTTAATTCTAGTACGATGTCTTTCTTTGGTTTTAATTATGTTAATGGTATTAAATGGTTTGTCAACATCAGCGTTACTAATACTAGATATTTATATACTAGATGAACGCATTTTTAAATTGTCGCACCTCCACCCAAAAAAAAAACACCACTGTGGACTCAACATTTTTCCACTTATAACTTAAAAGCCTTCGCCATTGGATTTAATCAATGTATTTTTGCTGCCTTTTGTTAAGAGCACTTTTGACATAGCCGCATAGAATTAATAATTTAACACCAATGAAATGCATGTATATAGACTAGCTAAAAACCCCTCAAAAAACAAAAGTTTTTGAAACTAAGAAAAAAAAATGCTAATAAGAGACATGAATTTAAAACGTAAATTTCGATGCTAGGAGTCCAAAAAAAAGGCGAAATCTAGTGTCGAAAAGGCTAAACTGGCATCAATGATTATAATCATTATAAGCAGATTTGGATTCAGCGTCCCAAATAACATTCAGTTCTTAATGAACACACACCTTGTTCCCTTGTGTTATTAGTGTTAACATAACATTTTCAGAAAGAATACTCGTTACAATGCATTAAAGTGTAACGAAAAAGAATAAAGGACGGATAGTAAACATTTTATATAAAGAAAAACATTTATGTAGACCAGATACATAGCTCCTTTATTGCAACGTAGTCATATCACAAAAAACGTGATTTTTGAGTTAAGAATGCAGAATTATCTGTCGTATCGTTCTACATCATGTGTGTAAAAATCATAAAAATATCCTCTTGTGGGCAGAGTATTTTTTTATTTTTTCCATTGAGATGTGTGTAATTTAAAAACTTTAAGCTCGTTTTCTAAAGAACGAACGAGTTCTTTTGAGATGTGACTACGTTGCACACTGGGGATTTTTGTATGGAGGTGAGGAAAAAAATATATTTGTCAAAAAATGTAGTGATTTCATCTCAATAAAGGATCGATATGTGTTATGATTTTTACCGACACTGTATGTATAATCTAAATTACTGAAGTATGAACTTATACATCTACTTACATACATATCGCACTTGTTTAACAACTAGTGTAATAATTTGGGTATCTATATTATTAATAGGCAACTTGTTTTTTTAGATCACTATAATACTGAACAGATTTTGGGAAAAATTATATTTTCTTTAACGGGTTTTTACATAGATGTGCACAATCTTAATTTTATTTAAATCGGTTCCATATTTATGGAGCTATAAGCGTTTAAAGTTGCTACTAACACATGCACACTTATTATTACACATGCATGTATCAGCTTCAACTTGAAAAATAAACAAATAAATGTGTGTTTTGCATAGAAATGAGTCAGAGTTTTAAGTTGTTTATTTAGATCTTTTTTGCTTTTGTATTTTATCGTAAATTTTTAATATTAATTTCTAGAATGCGGTCGATACACTAGTTACTATTAATAGGGATATCTTTTTAAGTTGGAGAACAAATTAGGGTGATGAATGCGGGCCAACCTTAAAGGTAAATCCCAATTATAGCTACTCGTGGAAGATTTATAATTTAGGGGTTATAGGAATAAAAGGAAAGGGAGAATTAGTCCTTTTGTTCCTTTATTTCTAAATAAAGTGGCAGGTATTTCTAGGTTTCTTCAAGTATGATAATGCAAGTCCTTTATTGTTTAATTGGTGGATTGCAACTTATTGCAGCTAAGTGTTCAAACGTAGGGTACTTATGTGTAATAAGTTAGTATAATTTAGAACTAAGTATTTAGATTGAACTTTAGTTTTAAAATTTGATGTTGTTTGAAGTAGATGTAAGTATAAGCACAACTTCTAGATTTGATCCTACTTGGTTGAAAGTAAAAATGTAAAGTTACGGTCACATTCGCGAAACATTTGACGAAAAACGAGAAATATTTCTTTGCTGTAGTGTGACCATAAAATATTTTTGAGGCGCAAACAGAAAAATAGCTGATTTTTACAAACTAAATTATTTGTTTATTTAATGTGATTATTTTTTCAAACAATTTTGTTGTTAGTGGTTTTTTTAATCCAAAGTGATTATTATTTTATCTATTAACGCTAATGTACAAGATCCTACTTAATCTTAATAATATTTTACACAGATTGCTTATGAGCTAGAAAATGAATGATTTTAATCAAAATATGTACATAATTTTAAATTTCACTTCAAAACTTTAAAATAAAAGAAAATTCATGAATTATTTAAGAATTCTCAATTGTATTCAATTTTCAAGTTTCATTTTAACTACAAAGTTCGAAATCGCATGATACATATGTACATACATACAAATGTGTAAATCCTGCGTGAGAACCCTACATTCGTACGCGTTTTCACATTAATATACAAAAATTTTTTGGTCTTTCAAAAGAGCTACCTTCAACTTATGCACGGTGTTTAGTGGGATATAACTGTATTTTCGAATGACTTAAGTTAAAATTTTTTAGCAGGTATTTGTTGCGAAATAATTGATCACAAAGTTTTGTGGCGCATGCTACAAAAAATGGAAGTAAAATTGAAAGTTAAAGTGTGTTTTCGTAAGTTTTTAGAATTTTGCATAATAAAATACACAAAATATAGTTCCTAAAAGAAAGATGAATATAAAAGAGTTCTAAAACTGCAGCCAAAAAATGTTGTCGTTTTTTGTCAGAAGACATGAGTACTTTGTGACGCACCCTACGTGACTCACGTTACATTTTTTTATTATATTTTCTAATTTCAATGTTTCCAAAATAGTAAACACATTTTTTTTGCTAAAATTGAAGTAAATTCAATGTATAAAATATGGCTTTCGATTGGGCTATCCTCAATAACACTAAAGTAATGATATGAATACCTAAAATGTGATCATTTCTGGTATGAAATTAGAAGATCTGAGGTAGGGTAGTATTTGATAATAATTTATGCATTTATGATCGTCGAAATACATTTATTTTGTTTATAAAATTATATATCTAGTCTAATATTGCATAAAAAAAATAAAAAAAAAATTTCTAAAAATTTTGTTTGGTTGACTATTTCTGGGGCTTATCCATATATCAAAATTGAAAAATTGTATTGCAAAACTATCAAATTGTTTCAAAAAAGTATATTTCTCAGTTAAACATAATTTTCCTCTTTTATTGCAGAATTTTCTAATTGTATATTAGATTTTTCTATTTGCATTCAGAAATTTTAATGTATAAATACTTAAAGGTTGTGATTTTTCGTGATTATTTCGTGAGCGTGAATTTTCGTGAATGTGACTAACTTTTTTTTAATTCACGTGAGCGTGCATGAGCGTGAGTGAAAAGTCGCTCAGGATTAGACTCTAATCGCTTGAAATAATGTAAAACAAATATTTTGGTTTTGAAAAAATTTTTTTAAAAACGTGGAACAATCAAGTTCTATTTTTATCAAAATTTAGCCATTTATTACTCTCATTTCAAAAACTTGATTTTGATTTTTTTCACGACTACATGAACTAAGATCAATTAATTAATTTTTTCTAATTGGAGTCACTGTGCGGTGCTATAAATAATAAAACTTTCTGAAATATTTTTTTGTTTTGTCATATCCCAAGAGTACAAATTTGAGTAAAGTGTGAGAGAATTTACATAATGTTTGTTCTTCCTCGTCCAATGTTATGTCAAATATTTGATCAAATGTTTTGTATCGGAAATAATTAATTTGAGTGTGGCGAAAAGACGTGTATTGTTCCATCCAAATGATACAAGTTTTTAAAATAATTGCTTCTATTACTTTTTACGTGCCTCTTTGTACCTGCACATTTGAGATAACTGCCCAAAATTTTTGACAATTTAAAATTATTTTCATACAAAAAATCAACGTTAGCTGAATTTTTACTTAAATGCCCAAAAATACATATTTTCTGTAATTATTCTTCCTAAGCCTTGTTTAAGTGCATTTTGTGTACCTGCATATTTACCATATTTTTTGGCGGCTTTAAAATATTTTCATATAAAAAATCAAAGTTAGCTGAACACATTAAAAAAATATGGTGGCCACAAATTTCATATATTTATTTTGTTTATATGTATGTATGTACATACAAAAATACATTTAAGATAACAGCATTTTTAACTTATCTGCACAAAAAATTGTGCAAAGTTGATTGTGCAGCTAAAGCAAAATTACTGTATTAATAACAAAAAATATAAAAATAAATTATTTCATACATATGTACATATGTATGTATGTTATTGTTGGTATTTATTAGATTAACTAAAGTCAAGTTGTAATAATGGCCATTACAAATTGCATTTAGTTAAAGGTTTTTATTAATAATAAAAACTTTTAATGGATGAAAATAATATAGGTTTTATAATACAAAGCCATTTATCGGTTCGGCAAATGGCTTTAAAATTTATGCACTTTCCCACATCAATTTTATAACTTTACTTATTGTAACATAAGTTTCTCACTTATACTTATTGTACAAATAGTATTATCTCAAATGCAAACAGTGGAATGTTGTCTTGGACGCAAGAAAATAAGTAAAATTTTTTGGTTTGTTCACTAGAGTGAGTTAGTGAGAGTAGCATTCATTTTCTCATATATGTATACTTACAGTATGTTGCATGTAACATGTTAGAACTGTTTTCGCAATACTTGTTGGTACACAAATCCACGTCTTTAGTGTGACCACAGGGAAAAAATATTTTCACATGTTTGCACTTAACGCTGTTAAAAGCTGTTTTACAAATAAACAGTGACAGAAAAAGTGTGTAGTGTGACCAGAAAACAAATTGTGTACTGAAATAAAAACATTTTGGTTAAACATAATCTCAAACATATTTGAATGAAATGTTTCCCCAATGTGACCATATCTGAAGTAAGTATAAATTCTATGACTTCCGTTTTCATAAAGGAGAAACGCTTAAAAAGGAAAATGGCTTTTTACCGCGCATACTTCAGTTTTATCAACTTTCTTTTAATTTTACGATATAAATCCATATATGGATATTTTAATTCAATTTATATCAAAATGAAAAAGTTAAAATCTGACGACTTTGTGTGTGCCCAAATGTATTTCGACAACTAGAGATTTCAAAATTTACAGAAGTGCAAAAAAAACTTTTTAATTTTACATTGAAATTATATGAAAAATTGTTTTTAAATTATACGATTTATTACTAAAAAGTAAACAAAACTATGCGAAATTTTTACCACAGATAGAGAAAATGTAAAAATAAAAGGTTCGAGTTAATACAGTATTGCTAAACATGTGTGATATGTAGATACATATCGGACATTTTATTTGACAACGTCATAACTCTTACAGATCGTTCTTTAAAAATCGACAGACAACTCAATGGAAGAATAAAAAAATATTCTCCTCTCAAGAAGTGAGAAAACAAAATATTTAAATGAATTTTTTACACAATATGAAGAACAATGCGAATAATATTTCTGCATTAACTCAAAAAAATCACGTGTTTTCAGTTATGATGTTGTTAAAGTAAATGAACGATATAACAAATTTTTTAATGCTTACATTTGAACAATATCGAGATAAATAGATATATAAATATTATTCTTATATATTATTCGACCTTCCTTTTTTATTAATGCAATTTATTTAAGCTTCAGGTAAATTTTGTTAGTTTTTCAAAAATGTACCTAAAATTTAAATAAATTAGATTGATATTTAAATATATTAGAGATCTAATTGGATGAACATTGATTTACCATACATTTCGTTATGGGATTCATTTCATCATCAGACTTGCATTTAAACGCCTCCTGGAACTCTGGCACATTCATGTAACTGCGATTGATTACAGTACTATAGAGTGGATCATATCGGTTACAAAATTGTTGAGCTATAGCATAAAACATCACTCGCATCGAGTCCAATTCGAAATATTCTAAAATAAAATCTTCAGCAATGGCGAAATTTTCACTCTCCAACCAGAATTTATAGTCTGATAGGGCCTCGACAAAGGCAGTATAAAAGTTGAAAATATTATTGACCTGGTCCATGCTAAGACTCTCGTATATATCAGCATCTTCAGCATTTAGATCCGTTTGATGATTTAAGCAATCTAAGGCGGCATAAAATCCATCTGAATTTTGTAGCATCTTTGAATTTTCCCACATTTCGCGATCGTAAGAAGCAAAATAGTGTAAACGTGGGCGGTATATTAATAAAATTGAGAAGCTTAAGAACTCTTTGAAAAAGTGTAAATCTTCTGTATCCTCGTAGGGATTCAAGAATGTATGGCGTATTTTAAGTCTTCTTAATTCCAAAAGATGAGCATAAAATGTTGGCTTTTCATTTGAAAAGAGTCCGGGCTCAAATGTGGTTGAATACTTTTCCAGATCTAGGAACCTTTTAGCATAGTTTTTTATAGATCTTTCAATATTTAAATCTTTACGTTCGGAACGCTGTTGAAACAAACGTTCCCACGATGTGCTGGTTACAAATTGACGATAATGCTTTTGAAACCGTGTTGTGTGAAAGAGGTACGAGGCCATTGCTACATCTCGCCTAAAGTGCGACTCAAAAGCATACCAATTCCAATATTCGACCTGTAAAAGGTTTTCAAATTCTTGTACTACTTGGAAACAGTCATCGATAGTTGCAATTTGTCCATATGCCTGCCAGAGTATAAAATTGAAAACAATGCGAGGATTAGAAGCACGTAGTATTGCCATTATCTCGCTTAATTTATCTATGTAAATTATTATTTTGCGCGACTTTGCAACTTCAGAGTCGCTAAAATTCAAACGTGGAAACAGTCGAAGAAAAAATTCACTAACTTTTTCATCTGTCAGAAGATTTGTTATTTTCTCGATTTCTCCCGATACGGCTATTTCGCCTTTAAGTTGGCGGCATAGCAGCCAAATCTCAGTTGCACAGATATCTGCTATTTGAGCATTGCGCGTTCGTAGCAAAGGCAATAAACTGGCTTTTAGATCATTTAAATCCGGGCACTGCAGTTCATCGTTGGGCGCCACATAAATAGTGTTTTCGGCAAAGAAAACATTTAAAAATGTATTCAAGCCATGAGCACTAAACTCGGCTGCTAAAGCTGGCCATGTCAAGTCCAATTGTGACTCATACTTTTCCCACTGGTATTGCAAAAATGGCCACTTTCTCAACAGATCACGATCATGTTCCAAAAATGGTATATCCTGAATCATATGCAGCCATTTTTTACGTTTGCTAATTTTTTGTTGAACCGAATTCAGGCACAGATCGTAAACATTACGCACCAAAATACCCGGTATTGTATTGAAATCCTTTTTGTGTGTTTCAAAAAATCTGTAATAGTCTTGTTTGTTGTACAAAAACGGTACAACATCTCTTTCGCTGTCCGCAAACTCATCATCTTGCTGTTCACTTTCATTTGTCTTTGGTTCACCTCTTTGATATTCCCCAATATAGCCACAAGCATGTTGAAAGAAATTCATGCATGGTTGCACCTCATGATCCATTATATCGACCATATTTTGCAAATAATCACGATAAATAAATGTAAAATTAGGCGCATTTGCATTTACACCGAAAACTAGCGGCTTCGAGTTCAAGATCACAAATACAATCAGCATAATTACACTGCTCACTTTGAATTTCGAATATGAATTCATGCTTTCAGCTTTAAGCGTTTTCGATGTTTACGTTTTGAATTTTTGCAAAATACTATTCCCGCGTTGTCATTGATTTTTACCAAAACAAATTCTAAAATGTTTAAAGCTGATAAGCATTTTGTTTATTATTATAATTTTTTTTGTAATTGATAAGCGGAAAAATGTCTCTTTAGAATTAAAAAAATGACCTTAAAAAAATTCATATATGTAATAATATTCATCAAATGTAAACATTTGTTAATGAGTATAATTTTTCAAAGTCGACAAATATCAATTTCAGTTTTTGTTTTACAAGCGTACAGCATGTGAATCATAGACAGATCAGTTTTGGTAAGTAGACTGCAGGTCTTTTATTAAATTTTAATATAATTATTCAAAATTGTTATTTTTATTTAAATCAATTTCTAGTTCAACAAGATTAGAGTGATAAGCAGATTATATTTATACATTTTTTCTTAAGTACTCAGACGCGAAAAAGCGGCGCCTCGTCACAGTCATGCAAAGTTCTAACAGCTGCTCGGTCAAGTAAAAACTTCTGGTCATTCGTTTAGAGAGCAAATGATAATAATAGTTTCTTAACTCTGGTTTATTTATAGAAGAATCAAATACTCGTATTAATGAAACCGTTTGCTAAAGTCAACCTTCCGGCGGAATTATTTGCAAGCAATTGCCTCTTGTGGGAAAACAATCAGCCTGCAAGAGTATCATTATCTACTAATAATGTAATGAATACTCGTATTCGTATTTGCGAATATTTACCTATTTTTGATATTCGTATGCATGCGAATATTTCGCAAATATTAATGCTTGAAAACTACATAAAGACTCCAAAGCGTTTGATAATGTTGGTCATGTCATTTTAAACCGTAAACTTTGCATCTATTTTGATTATTCTTTATCTGCATGCAGATTGTTTTTTTATTATTTGTCTAGTCGCACTCAATCTGTTGACAATGGTAATCTAAATTCGGGCTGTCTACCGGTAACCAGTGGCGTACCCCAAGGCTATGTTATAGGTCCCTTACTATTTATGCTCTATATTAATGACTTCTAAGCTTTACTGAACGGGCTTGAATGTGAGTCCTTTGTTTTTGCGGACGGTATAAAACGAATATTTAAGGTTCATCTTCAGCTCACGGATGTATTCGAATATGATATTAATACATTATTGTTTGTATATAGTGTCACGTTGGATGAGAAATTTTAGATTTCCTATAGACTCTTCAAAGCCTAAGGCATTCATTTTTAAACAGCCAAAGACTATGATTAATCTATCTATAATGGTAGATGGTCAAGTTATTAATTTTGTAGATCGTAATGAAATATCTAAGTGTTTTATTAGACATTAATCTTGGATTTGGGCACCATATTGATGGATGAATTTCACTTTGAGAAGGTTGTATGTATTGTATTTAGATTTTTGCCACTTCATATTAGCAAGATTGTAGCATATTCTTTATTGATCTCTAAAATGTTTATTATATAGAGTTTTATTCTGCTTGTAGAGCTGAAGATTTTAATTGGTGTATCCTAATTTTGAACACAATAATATGCTTTGTATACCAAATTCATGATCATGTTTCTATGAAAATATCTATCTATCTATATTATTAATAGGCAAACACGTTTTTTTTAATTTAGAATGTTTTTTGATTTTGTATTTTATCTTATATTTATATTTATGTAAACTAGTGCATCCAGCGGCCGACGGCGAATCGCCCGCATTCTAGTAATTAAATATTAAGCATTTACATAAATATATACGATAAAATACAAAAACAAAAAACATTTTAAATAAATAGCTTAAAACTCTCTTACTAATCTCTCTCTTATTACAAAATACATATAGAAAAAACTCTGTCGCATTTCTACACAAAGCTAATTGGACAAACACACATACACTTTGTATGTGTAATAATTGTGTATGTATTGTTAGCAACTTTTAACGTTTGTAGCTTCCAAAATACTTAACCGATTTAAATAAAATTAAGATTGTGCACATCTATCTAAAATCCCTATTAAAAACATATAATTTTTTCCGAAATCGGTTGAGTATTACGGCAGTAAAAGGGATCTCAAAAACGTGTTTACCTATTAATAATATAGATGCTTACTGCCGTATTCATAAAAAAATAATTTGGGTTTGAAATCTATTTTAAAGAAATTTTCTCTGAATATTTTGTCTTAAAGTACATTTCAAATACAAATTATTTTTTATGAATACGTGCCTTAATATTTAATTACTAGAATGCGGTCGGTTCACCGTCGACTGCTGGATATATATATATATATAAATAAATAATAATTTAATGCAAATATTTTTCATATCAATTACTTATTCTTATTCAAATAATATTTTCCTGCAAACAATTTTAATTTTTATATGTATTTTATATTTCTTTTATTCGAATTAAATAAAAAGTTGGAAAAAAATTAAATTTGCTGGAATAATTTTTCGAGGGAGTAATTTAAACGAAAGTTTTTATTCGAATGATTTTGTTTGAACAATTTGTATACGTATGATTTCTTTCGATTCATTTTTACTTTTATTTGAATAATATTCCAATAATAATTGCAATAATTTCTAAATAATTGAATTGAATAATTTTGATTAAAACAAGTTTTTATTAGATATTCTAACAATTTTATTCTAAAAAATTTGAGTTTTCTGTGGACCCAACAACAAACAACAACTCTCACTTAAAAATTCTCTTGAGCGAGACAGTAGTTTTTGCTGGAGTTTCATTGTATAATTTTAAGATAAGCAATTAATTTTTCCATGTGCGATTGGAATATTATATATTATATTATATATCTTAAGTAAAACATAAAAATTAGAAAGGAAAAATGGTACATAAGATAAGAACCAACGTTAATAAAGTGATGGTAAAATTTAAATATTGAACGGGGTGGAGTTGTGTTTACTTTAAAAACAATTAATAATACCTACCGCAATACAAATAAGTCTCGTATTCTTTTTCAGGTCATAATTTGTATGAATACAAATTAGAAATCACATTCAACCGAGTCACCTAAACAGTGGCGGATACGTGGAAACACGCCTGAACACTGATAATGATAGGAGTGTAGCGACTCCCAAAAAACAATTTGTTTTTTTTAATTTTATATTTTTATATATTTCTGATCTGTTGTTTGATTAATTGAGTTTCTATTTTTCTGGAAATATTAACTATGTAATTTGATAAAATATTAAGCTTGGAAAAATTAATTATACACATGATTAATCGTTGTATATAAATCGGAATTGTTTTTTATTCGATTAATTTTTATATTCGATTAATGTTCAGCGAATAATCCAACTATTTTCTAAACTTCGTTTTAATCAAAAACTATAATTTGAATCATATTATATAAATATTACTTGTGAAACCAAAAAAAATATATTTTTCTATTCTATTGAAATAATTCTCGAATAATTGACAGATCTACTGAATACTAACGATTTTTTTTTCAACTCAATTTTTAATTTATTCAAAAAAGTTAAATTTTATCAACTTATTTCAAAGACTTGTGGTTATTTTATTGTTAATAATGGATTTTAAAACTTCAATACTTTCTAAATACCATACGATATTGAAATTAATACACTTATATCTAAACATGAATAGCCACGGCTGAAAAAGTAGATGTGCGCTATAAGAGGAAGGTTACTTACTCACCATCATTTTATTGAACAACAAGTTTTCTATTTTGCAATATTGTAGAACATCCTTTCCTCTTCCGCTTAAGAATAAAATTAAGTCTCTAAGCTTATTTGCATATAAATAGCATTGCAAGCACATTAACTACATCAACACTTTCTTCAATTCCAAACAACAGAATTATTGTTCAATGTACACGCACATAAAAATATATAATAATAAAATACTTAAATTTTAAATTTCTAATATTTTAATGGAAAAGCAGCTGAAACACATTTGCAAGGACATTTATTTTAATGGCAGTTAAAAAATTTTTAGCATTAAGAATCCTTAAAGAATCAGACAAAAGCCATAAAATGCAAAAAAAAAATGAGATGCTGGAAAAGTTTTCAGCCAGTAGTTTTCACATTTTCCAATATAACATAAATTTAATTTAAATTCAATATTGGTTATTTAATTGACATGAAATTATTGGTTTGTTTTCACGAGAGCGGTTGGTATTTAATTATCGTAAAGTTCTTTAAATTAGTAAGTTTTTTTAAATTCTATAAAATTAAAACTCTCAATCTTACCCAGTAAAAAGAGAGTTTCAAAAGAAGTCAGGAAAATAAAGAATTTTGGTTGCGGAAGTAGTGCAAATTTATATCGTTTCTAATGATTTTTTAGAGTCCGACCGAATGTTCGGGTTCGAAGATGGGAAAAACCTACGTTCGTTTGATGTTCGGTGCTACAAAAAATTTTCGCCGAACAGCAAACTTTAGATAAACTTTTTATAAATGTTTGTATATCATCAAGGATACGTGAAAATAAATATGTACCTGTAAAATATTTATTGTGTGTTTTTATTAGAGTTGGGTCCAACTCGTTCAGTCGCTCGTTGATCAAACCCATTTAAATTATATGGGTTCGAGAAAGGTTTTTGTATAAAACGAGCGACTGAACGAGTTGGACCCAACTCTAATTTTTATTAAATAAAAATATCAACAAAATTTAAATTGTTTCTATTCAATGAAGAAAAGTTCGTTTTCGAGTTCGATGATCGGGTTCAGTCTGAAAAAGTGCGTTCGGTAGGGCACTATGATTTTTACATTACAAAAGGTTATCCTTTTGGATTCCTGTTCACCGAAGTTGAAGCAATATTTTAGGAAATAATTATTTTTTGGCATTGAATTATTCTAAAGGGTGTTTTTTTAGGGCCGATAGAACTTAAGGTTGAAATAAAACACAGATAAATTGAGTTATTTTCTATGAATTTGTCTGCATTCTTGTAATTTTTACTATTTTTGACAATCATTCTTAACCATCCCTCGTATATAAATTTTTACTTGGATTTTTTTATTTGCTTTTACTTCATTTACTTACTAAAAATTAAACTCATTCGATATCAATTTAAATATGTATGTACCTATATTGCTATTTGTAAAAAATTACTTTGTGTTAATAAATCACTCTTCAACGCTGCCTTTACACATGAAAGTGCTTTCTTGAAATTTTTGTATACGTTTTATAAATAAGAATTTTTGCGAAATAAATGACTATCTTGAAAATTTCTTGTTCATTTTTATAGGAAAGTGAAAGTGAAACAAATTTATAAGGCAATAGTTGGGAATAATTATTATTGTCAATATTTTAATGAAATTTGAAGAAAAAATATAATAATTCCTTAAATATATTTAGAAAATAAGTTAAATTTGCTATTATAATTTTACCACGATCCTGTTGATTGGTACGAGTATGATAAGTCTTATAGAAGGGCAACAGTGTTTGACTGTTTGTCATTACTATCTTGAAATATCGTTGATAGTGAAGAAGCGTGAGTGCATTGCGACTTTCAGGCATTAACTTTCATGTGTAAATGCTAGGTAGCCCAGCTAACATTTTCGATCGTAGAATAATCTTCCGCTATCGGAGCGGACAATCAAATTAATCGTCCGCGATATCGTATTCCGATCGTACAAGTTCAATACAAGGGGGAAACTGTGTCAAGACGGCGCAAAACCCGTGGCAAAAATACAAAACTTGATGACAAAATTTTGTAAAATAATTGAACACATCGTATAAAGAACTTCTTACTGATCCCAATTAAAAAACGTTTCTCTTAATTGCATAAAAGTTGTACCTGGTGGAGCTCCTTAAAGACATTTTTTTAGAAACCCAAAAAAGGTGATATTAAAAAAAAACTTCAGAATTGAAGTGTCAGAAAAATTGCCGTTTGATCATTACTTTTTTAGTATTGTTTTAAAGGTATGTTTATTTTTTATTAAAAAAAGTAACAAAATGTTCGTCAGATGCCGTATTTCAGACACCCTATATTTAGGTAATTTTTACAAGTAAAATAGACCATATCTAAAAATGGCCAAAAATGGTCCCGCCCATATTTTCTGAGCATATTTGCTACATAATACTTTAAATAATTTAACTAATTTTATCCACAAAAAATAGCAGGTTTTCTGGAAATATGAAGAAAGCTGTTACAATCTCAAGCATTTTTCTTTTTGCTTTAGCTGAAATCATAATTTTTTAAAGGTTGCATTGGAGGTACCCATATCCTTTCGCGAAATTTATCTAAAATGCGAGTATTTTTATAGGATGGTGATACAAACTTTCACGCCATTTTTTATTTCGCTAAGTCTTCCCCTTCTATTTTTGCCAAATTGTGTTCAACATCAAAGCACTGTGAAGCGACTCCTCCATATGAGTCGTCTACAATACGCCTAATAGAATCGTTTAAGACTCTTATTGTTACATCAAATGAGCCTTGAATTGAGTCCGTAATGAGTCTTCTACGATGCGCGGAAACGGATCGTGTAAGACTATTTTAAATAAAAAGGATTTTTTGTGTTTTTTATAGTATTATAAATTATATTTTATTTAATTGTATTTTAATTTACAAATCACTTTAATTTAAAAAATACATCAATTTAAAAGAAAACACTTTAATCAAACGAACACTTTTTCTTAATCTTCCAAATGCTAGCTGGGAAGCAAATTAACGGAGAAATATTTGTTTGTTCTTAGACAGCCATTTGTCCGCCACGGTTCGCGCATAGATGGCGCAATATTCATCAGTGATGCAAGTTTAGCGTTTTCGAAGATAGATTTAGCCTCATTTAGTCTTTTAGCTTCGTTATTTACGTTTCAGCTTCGTGGCATTTTTTAACCTTCTTTTTATTTTAAATTTAGCCTCAAAGTCTAAATTTTTATTTTCTACTGAACCCATAACAAAATTACATTAATTGACAACCAATGCCGAAAGCTTTTAAGTTAGAAATGGACAGATGTTGACCACACATTTGAGTTCTAGGAGGACGTGCGATAATTTAAGAATGCGCTGCAAGAAAATTTATTTATTGATTTTGTTAATCTATTATTTAGCTATCTATAAAAAAGAAGAACACTTAATTGTAAAGAGGAGGATATCCCATTCATAATGGAAAACAATATCAGACAAATGACCGCCAAGGCTACGCTTACAGGACCACATTCTCTTCACTGCCAATTTGCACATTTGCCGTTGAATGTCATCGATAACTTTACGAATCTATCTTTGAGGTCTTGAATCCATTGTAACCCCAAGTAAAAAAAGTCTAAAGGTTTAAATCACAAGATCTCGGTGGCCTCTTCGAGAAATCTCACGGGCAGAAAATTTTTCAAAAACCGATGGTATCATTACTAGTGTGGCATGTAGCGCCGGCTTCTTGAAAATAAACGACGTCCACACCAATATCTTTGTTCTAAACGCGTTTTAGTGAGTTTGTGAAATGGCCAATTCCAAAGATCAACGAAAAATGTACAAACCTGAAATTTCCCTAACAATATGGGCTACAACAGCAATATTCTCAGCTGAGCGACGTAAACTAGTTTAATTGTTCACATCACTTTCCTAATTGCGCAAATTTTTCCACCAGAGTCATGATAACTGTTAAAATGGCGGGCTATTGAAAATGTAGTACATATTAACTTTTAGTGCCATGAAAATAATTTAAAAGTTAAAAAAAATCGTATTAGGACCAGCTTATACGATGAATTAAATTCATAATATATTTTTTTGTCGGCGAGCAGGCTTAAAAAGAAAACGGGGGGAAAACGACACCTTCTCTGTTTTCAATGATTTATTTTTATTTCCTTTTGCATTTATTTTCTTACTTGATGTTATATTTTATTCCTTTATTTTGTTGTATACAAATCGCTGATGCTAAAATACGAATGAGCCAATAAAGAAGATTAAACTATATCCCTGTAGTAAATAAAATAATCGGTTGATAAAAAACACTAACCATAAACTGACTATTTTGCAAATGACTACAAATTAGTTTAAGTCTCATGCAGATTTCAACCAAACATATTGCATAAAAACACACGTAAGAAATAAATAAATAAATGATGTGGAAAATAATTATTTTAGTTTGCATCCAAAAAAGCAATCCTTACGTAAACAATTAGGAAAGTGGTATCATAGAAATAAGCCGTCGCGTTTTGATGAAATCTTAGCAATTTTAAAATTAGATGTGTCATTAAGTGCTAATGGATTTTCCCAGGAAAGTGTTTGTTTAATTGTATCAAAAATCCCAATTGTTGATGAAGGTCGTCAATATTACAAGCTTATCTGTTTTTCCTGTAGGAGTTTTTTAGGCCGAAGCAACCCCAACAATATTGAAGAATTCCTCGATGAGTTTATTCGTGAACTAGACATTTTGATGCGAAATGGACTAAATTTTTTAGGAAGCAAAAAGTCCATTTGAGAAGATGCCTTATTTTTATATTATAATTATTTTTATATAAAGATATATTAAAATTAAATTGTTTAAAAATGAATTAAAAAAATTCTTTTTATATAATTTAGTATAAATCAACTAAAAATTTTTTGAAAAATAATTAATTAGTAGTCAACTAAAAAGTCATGCAGAGAAGGCCAATTGACTACTGCCCATGACATGCCTATGTTAAACTAATGTGTCGGCGACAAGGAAAAAAGTCACTTAATCCACTAGATGTGGTTATTAAAAAACCAGTTTGAAGTTATTTAAAAATGTGTTTGACTTCCTAGAGGGATATAATAAATGCAAATAAAAGTACACATACATATGATATTTATGTACATATATAAATATTTTTTTTTCAAGACAGATAAACATACTACTTGAATATGTTTAAATAATGATAAAATAATTACACTGATCGATCAACAAGGTTTTTGCCACACGGATTCTGTATGCTAATTATTACTTTACACTAAACTCTCATTGCAAAACACAAACTAATTTGTTTCTGTCACGCACAGATTTGTTGTGACATTCACATATGATTTTACCTTATTTTCCGTTAATACTACTGTACGTATGTAGATAAGAATAAGATTGTATACATACATTGGTAAAGCAAAAAACTTGAAGTCGAGGTTATCCGAATACCTTCAATTCGAAAACCTTTCTGAACGAATTAGAGTTATACTCCCACAGGTTGTTAAGGTTGAAATATTCATCACTGAGAATGAAATCGAAGCACTTGTTAATAAAATCGTTGAATAAATAAATCCATTTATCTATATCTTCCTTAAAGCTCTTACCGGCAGACTCTGTTACTGATTTATCTATGTACGTTTGTTTAAAATCTTTATCGTTTATTAGGTCATAAAAACTCCACCCATCTCTATAAGCATTCTGTATAACAGTGAAGTCTCTTTCTTCTTTCAAAAGCTCAAGATAATACCTCATGAGGTGGTAGTTAGAAACGTTGCAGCTGGCAGCTTTTGCAAACGTTTTCATATCAAAGAGAAAAGTGGTTTTGGTCTTGGTCATAGTGACTCTGTTTCAACAGTTGTTCAACTTTCATGAAGTGGCGATTGCTGCTTATAGTAACGTTTTTGAAGGTTTGGTAATTGCATCAAGCTTTCATTTAAAAAAGTGTAATATTTTGAGTTTACAATTATAGTTTTTTTCCCGCAATTTTTCATTTTCCTGGAAAGCGGGAAATTTTTTTTAATTTCCCCGGATCCCGCTCCACGAAATAATAAATATTAAATTTGCTAGGCATTAAGAAAAATTGTATTAGAAAGTTTGAAACACTTAAGCCTGTGATACACTATCATACACAGTCGTACGATTCATTCACTAGAAAATCTGACAGAATTCTGTCCCACTTTTAAAAATTGCATTGAATTTGCCACACTATCACACAAAACAGATGCAAACACATACATGTGTATTTTTCACTCAAGTACTTTTAGATTTTATTGATTTTTTTCGCCTAAATAGCTGCAGATTTATAAAATAGTTTTAGTTTAATTCGTTGCAATTTAATTTCTTAAAAAGATGCATCTCTGATCGCAAGAAATCTATCATTTTATGGAAATTTTAATAATTATATGCAATTTGAACGGACTTGTCAAAAAATCTGCCTCACAAGTGCATTTTATGGCCACAATTTTTGAACGCACTCGACTTTTTTGGCAGATCGCACGACCAAGTAGGATAGTGTATCACGGCCTTTAGTAAAACATACCTCATGTTTTAATAATAAATTAATATGTTAATTTAAATTGGGTATTACCACAGGAACTTTATTTTTTTAACTTTTAGTTTTTAAATTCCTTAAAGGTTATTTCCAACATTATTATATTGTTATATGAGATAAAAGAAAACTTACAAATATAGGTGAACATAAACAAAAATATAACAATTCAGTCAATAAAAACAAACATAAATTAATATAGAAAAATAATACAAAGGTACTCGAGGTTTGAAAACAAAAATATTAAATTTTTCAAATAAGAAAATACTTTAATAATATAATTCATATTTTTTGGTTTAGGAAATAATCCTTTAAAACGCTTAAAGCGTTTATGGACTCGTCAGAAATCCTATTTCTAATTTTATTAACAAATTGCCCTGCTACCGAAAACGACCTCTCCCTTTTTACAGTTAAGTTGCCAATTATTTTTTTTTATTATTTCCTGGGATCCCGCATGAAAAATCCCAGGAAAGCGGGAAATTTTTAGATTGAAAAAAAGCATAACGTTGTTATTTTCTCAACATGGAAAGGAAGTGTATCATCATAATTCTTTTTGCTACGTATGTATGTGGTGAACTAACTTTCAAAAGTCAGCGACGAAATTTAACTGAACTGATAAAGCCATGTTATCGTAATAATTTTGGATTCTCTGTGGCTCATCAAGATAAGAATTGAGTACCTCATATATGCTGTACGATAAGTGTAAAGAATCTTACAGGTTGGCTTTTGGAAAACCCATGATTTGGACAGAGCCTGTAGACCACGTATCTGATTGTTACTTGCAAGTAACTACAAAGATCTGATAGAACTACTTTCGATGTCACTCAAAATACACTTTCTACACTCCCACCTCGATTCCATCAGGATATTTCCAGCGTGGAAAAACGATACCAGGGCAAATTTAGTCCTCGAATGTTGGCAGTTTATTGTTGGACACTTGCAAGAGACCAGCATCAGGTCAAATACTCCAGAAAATCATAGCTTTTAGTTTTAAAAAACATATTCACTTTTATTCCAGTTGGCGACATCGACATCACGTCGAAAACAACTGACTACTATTGACAGGCTCACGTTATTTTCTAGACCTTATAGAATAGAAGTACACATTCATTAGCACAAAATTGTTCTCGAGATGGAGTAGACAAGTTCCAATTTTTTGGTATTGTGTTGACGTGACGTCGATGTCGCCAAATGGAATAAGGGATTATAAAGTATAATTGTATGTGAAGTATCAGTATTTTTTATGATATATAAAATTAGTGTCCAAAAAAAAATATGGGTGTCAACTTTTTTCTAACTTTAATTTCCACTTTAGGAAGTCAAAATAAAATAAAAAAGACAAAAAAAGTTCATGTGACAAATTAAAAGTTCATTTTTGTCAATCAGTGTTATTGTATCATCCAATACTGAATTGTAGTGAAAAGAAATACTTACGTGATATTTATGTTATATATTGACTTATATGAATTTAAAAATATGTAAATATATTTTTATTCTATTTTTTTTTTTTTTTTGCTTTTGTTCTGCACAGTACTGTATATATTTTAGGACAGGTGTCGTTATTAAATTTTGTATAGTTGCGTTTGGGAGCGCTTAACTTTTTTGTGTTGCTTGCTAACTGACGTTTTGGTACACACTATTTATCTCAAACAAACGAATAAAAACATATATAATAGAATTATTACTTTAATGGAAACTTTATTCAGAGAATAAAATATTACATTTAATAATTTAAATTAATCACAATTAATTTTCATTAATTCCGAATTTATTGGCAGACTATCTAAACATACATAAACATAAGTTATATTATAAATTTGCAGTAATAAAAAATACAATCGTTTACTATATGATAAAAATCTTAAGATAATTTTTTATGCAATTTATATTAAAGAATTAATTATATGAACAATTTGGCAAACAGTTTATAGAAGAAAAATCAACTGAGCTCACCAAAGTACTCTCTTATAAAATTAAGAAAATCAATTTATGTATGTAGTTGTCGTTGACTTTCGATAATCTTTAGTAAGAAGCAAGATTATCTCGCACACTAAACAAAACTGGATGTAGCAATTTAATGAAATGAAATGGATAGCGTAACAAAAAATAAAATTTTGTTTTAAGGACATTTTTAACAGACTTGGTTTTAGAAACTTAATACTAAAATTAATGCGGACAGAAAAAAATATGAAATTAATATTAGTAACTTATAAAATAATTAAAATGAAATAATCAGAGGAGTGACTGTGTATTTCGATGCGAAAGAAAACATTTTCGAGGCGAATTAAGCAACATAGAAACAACTAAAATATGATTTCAATTTCTAATACATATTCTATTAATTGTATATTCAATTACTGAAATTATAATTTTAAAATGTGGTTTTTAATCACATGAGTATTTGATTCAATTACGAAATTCATTAAAATCCTGAAGTTTTCGAGGCATATTTTTTTGTGAATTTTTTCAATTCAATTGAAATTTCGTTTAATTTGCCTTGATATAATTCACACTACTTCGAATTACTTTCTTTTCGAATCGAAGTTCACAGTATGCCCGCCCCCTCGCAGTAAAGTTAAAATTGTCAGTGCGAATAAATTTAATTAACTAAACTTCAACAATCGTTTAGCAGTTTTAAAAGTGAAAACAAAATGCTAGTTTGTTAGTGTTAACAAATATAGAATTAAAAGCATTTTAAATGAGATAATACAATCGCTAATAATTAATGTTACAGTTTATAATTTAAGAATAAGTAAAAATAAAAGAAATTTATTAAGTTTTTTAACGCATTAGATTGACGTTTTTCATAGCACATTTGTTTTGAAGTTAAGTTTCGAAAGACTGCAGTACAAGAGAAGGAAAAGTAAATATCAATAGATAAGATGAATGAAAATTATGTCGCTCTGTAAACCAAATCGTTTTTGAAACAAGTGCAAATAAAAAAATTGATAAACGATACAAAAATGTCTTCAAAAGCATTTTTAATGAACAAATAACTTGGATACTGTTTATGAAAAAAGCCGATTTTAAACTTCGAAAGTAAAATGGCAGTTATTTTCTTAAGTGAGATAATTTAAGAAAAGGTAATTTTTGATTTAAAAGCTTAAGCTTAGAATGGTTGTTCGGGTGGTGACATTGATTGAAATCAATTAAACAAGAGCAAGCGTTTTGAGTATTTAAATAATTCAGTTTAATAGTTTATATTCTTAACAGGGCGCCACCTAAAAAGTGAGTGTGCGAGGCCTTCGAAAACAGTTATTCGAAACGTTCTGTTTTTGTAAAGCTTTTCCTGTATGGCTTCCTCAACTAAAACGATTGAATAAATATATTTCGTTTTGCTTGCATTCGCCGATGTAAGTATATACCCTAATAATATGCCTTTATGTATTATCTATTCGAAATTCAATCTGGCTTTCTGTTTTCATAACTAATTTTGATACAATTTAAAAAAAAATAATAATAAAAATAGTAAAAAAAAATCCTATAAAAAAAATTTTATAAAAATTCACATGTAAAAAATTATATTTCCAAGGCAAATTACGGCATCCTATATCGATGGAAATTTCAAAAAGAGTTTAAATGGAAATTTCAATCAACATCGAATACAGTAACATTTAAAAAATTAAACTTATGTGTTGTGGAATTTATTGAAAATATTTCCAATCTATATCGATGAAAATTTAAGAAGAATTTAAAAAATGATCTTAAAAAAATGATACTTCTGTATTGTATCTATTGTCGGAGTTATGTTTCAGAGAATGTTTTCGAATAACAATGTAAATAACATAAAAATTCTTACAAACGTTTCCTTTTCGAATCGAATCCTACAGTATGCTCGCAAATCTACAGCCTTGCAGCTACGAGTTAAGAATTCTGATTTGGGTTACCTGTTGGACAACTTGAAATCTATTTTGAATGTTTGTGGCAATAACTCTTTAAATGCGAATTGTATATAGAAATGTAAATGTTTGAAAGGATATACATAGATACTTCCTTTCCTACCAACTAATATTTACTTGTTTTCTAACTCCTTATACCAGCTCAATCTTAGCAGTTACATGACATGCCTATATTTATGTCTATATATGCAATAGTGTTTGTGTTTTAATATCTTATTATAATTAATTATAAATAAAATTAATGATTTTGTTTAAACAAATGACTTTTTTGCTATTCACAGCTACTAAATGTACGCGAGCGACTTAAACGTCGCGCAGCAGCTACTAATGCTGCTGCTTCGCTATCACCTGATAAATCAGGCAGTTTTAGAATTTCGTTGAGCTGAACTTTCAGTTCAGTAGTATTTGGGCGTTCTTCAGGCTTCGAGGAAAGCATTTTCTTGAGCAGCTTATATTCTTCAGGATGTTGAGAGGGGAAATCCTGTGGATACTTTCCATCACGCAAGCCCCTCAAGGTCATAATGCGTTCCATTTCGGTGCCGAAGAAAACTAACAACTCGAAGAATATCAAGCCTAATGAATAAATATCGACTTTGTAGTCATATGCGAGGCCACGCAATTGTTCGGGTGACATGTACAGATGTGTACCCACTTGTTGGGTATGGCGTGCACATGAGGGCATACCCGTCTTATCACCACATTGGGTAATCATATTTGGTATATCAGCCATATCGGTGACTAAGCCGAAGTCACCAATTTTGATTTGTCCTTCTTGTGAGAAAAAAATATTACTGGGTTTGAGATCACGATGTATAAGACCCTTATAATGGACATAATCGACAGCGTCTACAATCTGATGGAAAATACTGGCTATATAGTCTAAGCGGTCTTCACGCTTATTATCCCTCAACCAATCTCTTAAGCACTCTTTGCGACACAACTGCATTTGTATATACAAATAGACTTTATTTTGTCTTGCTGACATATTATTGCGCACATTGTTGTTATTCTCTCCATTACTTATGTCTAAAGCTAAGTCTTGAGGTCTACGCTTTTTATTGTCGATTTCTTTAGTTTTATTTGTAGTTGAGATTTCTCCATTTTCAATGTTCTTATCACCATTTACAGATCGTACAAATTCAATTTGAAATGAATCGGATAGTTGACTGTAATCAATGTTACGACGAGCAACACTCTTATGTAAAATCAATTCAGTGCTGTTTGTTTGTATATCAATCGATATAGATTCGTTGGTAGTTCTTGTATTTTTTCTATTATAAGAAAATTCAGATTTATTTGTAGCACTATCTTCGGTAGAAATATCATCATCATCATCATTTCGTTCTTGCAAAGCTCTTGATTGGGATTCAGATCGGAATACAACACAAGAATCGCTATCCTCGTCGTCGTAGTTATTGTTATCGCGCATAGCCAATGATGTTGATTCGGAACGGAATATTACACAGGAATCCTCGTCTTCATCATCGAAGTCACAATGACCATTGCTCTTACAGTTATGGTCTGAACTGCAAGCTGTAGAAGTGATACTATCCATCCACGATTTGAATTGTTTCTTTTTATCAATTTTCTCATGTTCTAAATCGTGCAATGTTGGAAATGTAGCATTAGTTTCCGAAGGTGTATCAATTTGTATAGATGTTGACATTTCCGAAGCCAGCAATTTGTTATCTTCAATCTCTTGCCAACCTGGTGGAGGTTTTTCTACCCAAGACTGCAATTAAAAAAAGCATATAACATTAATTGATTTATTTATTGTCTCCTATGCAGCAGCATCAGTCTAACCAATCATTCGAGACACTTTCAGTTAGCCCATTCACGACCAAGGCGATCATATCATTTATTTTAGAATGTATATCAAATGCGCGCGAAATTCTCCAGAAACACATAACTTCACTAAGAAAATCGAAAATTCGTAAAAAAAAGTCGAAGTTGCTATGAAATAAATACAAATTCTCCGAAAATTCGATATTTGAGACACGTTTGAAAATGCACTTAATTACACCAAAATCCCACAATTACTCTGAAGAAATGAATTCGAAGTTACACCGAAAAATCTAAAACTTTCCGAATTCGAAATTAAACACATTTTCGAATATGCAACGAAAAGGCCATAACATCACTACAAACATACAATTTCACTTAATATGTAAATCAAAAAAAATTAAAGTTAAGCTTAATTTTTTAGAAACTTCGAAATTGAGCACATTTTCGAATATGCACCAAAAATGCCGCAAGTCTGCCAGAAACGTATAGTTTCACAAAATATGTAAGTTAATCCAAAAAAGTCTAAAAGTGCCTTAAAATCATGAAAAACGAATAAATTCACTCCCGAAAATAGAGAACTAGAAAAAATATTAATTCACAAAAAGTGATTTTAATTTTCCAGAAACTTACTAAGGCAATAAAGAATTGGCAAAGAAATCGAAGTGACTCCGAAAAACCCGTATAATCTCCGAAAATTTTAAATTTCGCATATACATACATATGTGTATTGAAAATGCACCAAAAGCGCACTAAGTCCACCAAAATTTTATAATTTCATTACAGAAATTAAAAACTCACAAAAAAAGTCGAAGATACTTCGATAACATTTAAAATTTTTCTAAAGTCCGATATTTAAAATGAAAATTTGTAACACTTATATGAGTCCTTGGTTTCGGAGAAAAGCTGCCCGGCCCATCTATGCGTCCTTTAGTCGTGAATGGATTAATATATGTTATTATTTACTATTTCATGAACTTACTTGGAAATATCTAACGATATTTTGATGTTCACAGTTTGCCAAGGTCTTGACTTCACGCATAACACGCATTCGAGATTCCTCCTTATTGGGCAGAGTTATACGTTTGATAGCATAACTGCAATCGTCCAACTTATTTTTAGCTTCGAAAACGACACCGAATCCGCCACGACCTAAACAACGTTGCAAATCAAAATCACTTTGAAAACGGGATGTAAAATGTTCTCCAGAATTCGAAGTCGATTCCGATAAGGAGCGGTGACCATTTCCAGAACTTTTTGTATTTGTATGAGTGCTGTTAGTGGTGGGACCCAAAATAGCAACAGTTGAAGATTCGGTAGCCTCAATACCCGATGGCACTGGTATATGACGCTCAATGACGACAATTTGACGTTCGCCACGATTACGTTGACTTATCAAAATGTTGAGTAGTAGAGCGGAAGTAAAAGCCACAATAGCCAGCTCCTTCCACCAAAACCATATGGATAAAATAACAACTTTAATGGGGGCATCAATATCGTCGAGATTAAAACCCAAATCTTCATTGATGGTATGATTGTTTGTGCTTGTGTTGTCAATTTTCTTGTCATCAATGGCAGGCAGTGCTTGATTGGTAGTCGTGTCGCAAATAGCGTCCTCATTGACAATCTCTAGTTCGTTGCTAGTGTACAAATAAAAACCATTACCATTGACATATTCCGAAGCATTGAGAACTGACTGAGCCGACAGAGCAAAATTATCATCATCATAGGGGACCAATTCATTGCCATGTATTTCATTTGAGCTATACGAACCGCCACCAATGCGTTCGTCATCGCTGTGCTGATAAATAATTAAGGAATTGCTACTAGCCGCTATCGGACGCCAAGGTATCTTTGGCAATCTGGATTCCGTGGTAAGTTGTGAGTAAAAATTTGACTGATCTAGGATTTCTTTGCGCAAACTAACCGACTCCTTAAATGATAAATAATAGAGAATGTAGTAAAAGAAGCATTTCGAAGCAAAAGCAGAGTTATACCTGGATATACAACTGCTTTTCATACATTCCCACATAGATAGATGGATTTATAGTAGGCGTTGGCATTTCAAAAACCTTATCATTATGATCCCAAAGCCATTGGGCTGAGCCAAACATATCAATTGTTTCCATTTCATTGGCTTGACCAATTTTCCAAGCACTCACAATAGGATGATCAAACTATAGTAACAATTAATTAAATTAATTTTTAAATTTACTTTAGTGCTTCACTTGGTATACCTTATATTTCCAGAGCATAACTTTAGGCTCTAATTTACTAAAAGCACATATTATACCCTCAGGAACAACTACTTTAATATCCAAATCTATTAAGGTCGTATCCATATTGCTAAACTTACGATCTTGACATTCGGCTGGTGGTATCAGGTCCAATTCATGTTGGCCAACACTAAAGTTCCACCGTTCTAGTCCGGTGCGTGTCTCGACAGCCCGAACAGTCTGAGTTTGGCGACGCACAATAATTACATCATCGGTTAAGGGATCGTGTTCTCTAATATACAAACTGCTATTTATTTCATCATATTCATTGTCTAGATCTTCCACAATACTTTCTTGGTCTTCATCTACAGTTTTTGTGACATTGCTATTCAATTCGGCGTCAGTAGAATTAACACAACCATTCATTGAACATTCATACAACATTTGGCCTGTGCGTGCTGATACACCATACGTTCGAGTCTCCTTTCCCCCCGATATTACCAATTCATCCGAAAATTTTGCCGAAGAGCTAAGTAAATTGTCAGCAGTTATAGGAATAGGATCTATTGATTCGCCATCAAATTTGTAAATGCCTCCACTCAATGAAGGTATCATGCGCACAAAGTGTCCATTATTTGTCAATTCTAAACGATGAATGCTCGAAGAAATTAAAGGTCCCGGACCAGTGGGTATACTCCAGCGCAATTTGCCGCCCTTGGTAATGTCCAATGCAGTAAGACGTCCATCCAAAGTGGTTACATATAAAAGCCTAAAAATATTATAGAATTAAAATATTTTATAATATTGCAACTTGAAACATACATTTTTTTTATTAAAATCTTTCATTCGCGAATCTTATAAACTAAATAAGGTACAATGTTATGAGACTACAATTAAATCTAATAATTGAATAATGAAACTCTTAATAATACTGTCTTGAGGAAAATTTAAAAAAAAAACCTCTTATAAACTTTGAAAATGTTATAATGAAATTTGGTAAAACAATCGCTAGTAAGATTCTTTTTAACAAAAGAATATCAGCGACTGTTTAGTAAATTTCTTATTGCTTCAAAATTAGACAGTCTGCATTTTTCATTAAATGACAGCGTCAGATCATTGGCAAACGCGTTTAACTTTTTATGTTTAAATCTAATGTGCAGTAAGTTAGTGGGGAATATCAACTATCACTTCCACTTTTGGAATTTAAAACGTAGAATGTTTAAAGAATTAGTTGCCTAGAGAAATTGCGCCTTCCATAATTCCGATGTTCGAATGGTCTAGAAAGTTTGCATGGAAATCACTAAAAAACTGAATGGCTGTAATATAAATTGTCTAGACGGGGTGATCGTTTGTAAATTGTACAAGCCGCTGCGAAATACCTGATTAATCTCTTTGAAATTTGTATGAGCTTTGAGAATATGAATGTTGAGCACATTACAGAGTTGTGGAAAATCGGAATGGCGAATTCGTAGGAATTCACCTTGGAAAATTGGTATTTAAATTAATTTTATAATTTTTCAATATCAAATACCAAGGCGAGGTGATCCGGTGGTCGATTTTAGTTCTGTGAAATTGTAAGGGATGATAAATAAATTCAAATTCACATGAAAAGAACAAGTAGAATGAAACAAATTGTTTTCACAATTTGACAGTAATATGATTCTTGTTCCATGTAAAGAAAGTGCAAAGAAGTGCCAAAAACTTTTCATTTCTCACATATTTTTACACCTTCAATTTAACGGTGAAAAGTCGAGAAAGCATCGAAAGGCAAGCGCGCAAAAGGGATTGAAAATGAATTTTTAATCAATTATTTATACGAAAATCTGAACATTGCCAACGATAAGTAATAATTTAAAAAATTACGAAAAACAATAATCTTTTAAAAAGAAGTAATTTACACAAAATGGAAATTTGTCAAATAAGCTATTAATAAACCCAAATTAGTTTTATGAATAAAGCCCCGTATACATATGTATAACAAACTCAAATTAGAAATGAAAAACCTTTAATTTCAAATCCTTATGTTAAACTTTATTTTAATCAATTTTTTTTTTATTATATTTACCTTGCAATCAATCTATTTACATTTAAATAATAAGCAAATCTTATAAGTAATTAAATGTTACAGAAACGTGAAATTCCAGCGAACATAACCAAGGATATACTACTTTGTATCTACTAGCTTGTAAAATTATTGTTGTAAGTCAATCAGAATACAAGTACATTAACCAATTTTGTTTATTATTATTATATACATAATTTCTTAGTTACTTTAGATTATAGTATAAATGGAAGATCTAGCACATGCAGTCTTTTTAGCCGTCTGTACTTCGTCACTGTCATCTAAAAGAGCTATAGCTAGAGTATTTTCATGGTTGCTAAGTCTGTTCAAGTATCTTATGCTAATGTTGTTGTTTCTAACAAACCAAGGCGCTCCCGTTATAAGTCTTAAAATTTTAAACTGATATTTCTAAATAATAACAATGTTCGAGTGCGATGCTGTTCCCCAACTGAATTCCATAAGTCCAGATAGGCTTTAAAATTGTCTTATAGAGTATTAATTTGTTGTTTAGACTCAATTCTGAACTTGGGCTCAGTACCCAGTTCATTTTTCTTGTTTTTTTATATCAAGTTGTTTTTTCTTTAGTTATAAATGATTATTCTATGTTAAATGTCTATCCATATTCAAACCAAGATATTAATAACAATTGGATTTGGGAATCAAAGTCCCATTAAGATAAACGGGTGGACAGTCACCTTCTTTAAGAGTATCAAGTAACATGAGTTGACTTATCTGTATTCACATTTATAGGTATTCCACTTTTTTGCTGATGCTTCAGATGCTGATTCTCTGCTAATACTGCTAATATAGCAGTATCGTCTGCATATGTGGCAATAATAACATCCATATTCGAGGCTATGTCTGCAGTAAATACTGTATACAGGATAGGACCTAACACGCTTCCCTGCGATACACCGGACTTTATTACGCCGATTCCTGAATTATCATCGTTGATGTTGACATAGAAACTACGTTCATTTAAGTAAGACTTCAACAATACGTAAAAAGGTGCAGGCAGTAGTTGTTTTAACTTGTATAGCAGGTCATTATGCCAGATTCTATCAAAAGCTTGCTTAACGTCAAGAAATACAGAAGAGCAGTATTGCTTATTTTCTAATGCATCTCTTATTATTTTAACAATTCTGTGGCATTGTTCAGGAGTACCGTGATTATGCCGAAAGCCAAACTGATGATCGCGAATAATTTTTAAAGATTTTAAAATCGGAGACATTCGATTTTAAAAAGTTTTTCAAGTATTTTTGAAAGAATTGGCAGCAGACTAATGGGTCTATATGAGTCAATAGAATGTTCAGATTTCTTCGGCTTTAGTATCATTATTACCTTCGCACGCATCCACTGGGAAGGAAAATGGGAAAGCCTTAGCACAACATTAAACAAAGTTGTGAGAAAGACCAAGTTTTCTGTGGCAAGTTTTTAAGTGCATTAGAGTCTATGTTGTCATATCCAGAGGCTTTATTCAAATTTAATTTCTTAATTTCTTAAACTATATCCTTAAATTTAAAAGTTTTTATAGGACGACTCATTTCACATGAAATATTAATGAATTCACTTATTTTTGCTGCTTCTTCTGTCGTGCAGAATGAAATAGGGGTAAACGTGTCTTCGAGAATTTTTTTGAATGCCTCAGCTTTGCCACACCAAAAATTATTAATATATTTAATTGGAATATTACGTGCTTTGAGAATGTTCAATGAAATATAATATATTTTTATAATACTAGTTATTATGTATGTAGTTGGAATTGAAGAGGTATGGCTTGTATTAATTGCATATGGCCGGACAAGCTGCCATGCAAGTAGTGCTGGTGATATATAACTGTGGTGGCAGATGATAAACTGTTGCGACTTACATATGTACCATGAGTAAAGTTTAACATAGTATTTGGGATCTGCCTTGGATTACCCATTAAAAAATATATATAAAATAATTTTCCAGTTGTTTTATTTATCTATTATTTATTATTATTTATTAAAAATTCTAATTGACTAACCGAGCCTATTAAGGCCATATATGGTCAGCAGGCCAACAATATAGTATATAAAAATAAATCAAATTCCCTTTAATATAGAAGTAGTCAATACTTAGAACATATAAATATAAATAATTAATATCTACATTAAGTAATAATTACATTGGGGAAGAATCACTGTGTATATGTAAACATAAGATTTATGCTATAAAAATATATCCACTCAAGATAAAAAGTAAATGCCGTGAAGGTTATCAACACCACAGGGTAGACCAGAGATGAAACTTTGAGGTTATGTTTTGGAGCAAATCAGCTTTTTTGTTCAACGAGTTACTGTTAAAAAGAGATAGCAATATAATGTAAGGATGAGGGAAAATAAAAAAAACAAAATTAAGCATTTTGGAAGTAAGAAATGATGAATTGTATTGCAATTTACTTCTTCTATATATCACGAATAATTCTTATTTTATATTATTTTTAATGTTATATAACTTTTTGCATTTATATTGCTTAAATTAATATTTTTCTGCAACTCTTTTTAGTGAGTCAGAAATTAATAAGAATACAAAACCACAACAAAACATGAAAAATTCTTTGTTTACGAGTTACTGTGCGACAGATACAGCAATAGCATGCTGTTCGTGTCACCTCTGGTCTACCCTGTGATCAACACTGAAATGAAATTAAACAACAATAATGACTAATATTTTGAAATCATAAAAATATGTGTTATTATTCAAAATATCAAAACTAAACATTATTATGACTAGCATATTCCAAAAGTTTGTTGCTAAAAACACGGGCAGAAAATAAAATTTTAAAATTTTACATGCAATTAAAATTAAATATCTCAATTAAAAGAATTCATGAATTTACAAATTCAAATTTATCAAAAAAAAATCTTAATAAAGAAATCATGATTTGAGTTCGAGCCAAACAACTCCTTTCAAATTAAACCTAAACACTTCAAAGAAATAACGTATAAATATTAAATAAATATTTCCACATTTCATTGTCAAACAAATTGCAAAAAATATAATTTTTGTATTCCTTTATCAGATTAAATAATTTTTGTATTTCTTTATCAGATTAAATAACAATAAAATAAGTTAGATTTTTATTTTGTATACAACGCAATTAAAATATGACTCAACGTGGGCGAAATATAAACAAACTTATTGTCTACATTTTATTAAAATTACGTTTATTTATTTTTCTTTTCACTACTATATTTCTTCTACTCTTATCAACTTTTCCAACAAATACAAAAAGGCCAGATCAAACAAGATATCTAACTCGCAAATTAAAATTGTCATACGTATTTTTAATTGGGAAACACTTAAATAGAATTTCATCATACAATACAAATGTATCCTTAATTTTTATTTCTTTCTCTTCAAACATCCTCAACAAAAACAAGCATCTTCCCGCCAAAATAACGACTCAAACTGTATGCTTGAATTTATTCTACCTAAAGTATTGCAGAGAGAATGTTTTCCAGTATACATATGTACATATGTACTCGTATGTGCTTGGATGGCATGACTATTTTTTACAAACTTATTGTATTTTGTATACATCTGAATGTATGAACATGTTTGTTCTCCACATCAAATGGCAAAAGAACACATCAGCTTTTTCCACAAAATCAGTATTTGAGGAAAGACAAAATACAGGAGGAGACATGTAAAGGGTTTTGTTAAGTATTTAATGTATACATAAGAGCACAAGCACAACTGGCTGGCATTAAACAACAAATACCGGCCTTTTTTTGCGCATGACGTCGAATTTGTGTGCCATCATCAGCTGTTTACATTTAAATATTAAATGTGAGAAGTAAAATATAAATAAAGCAAAGTGAAATAATAATAAAATGAAAAACAATAATTGTCAGTAAACTAAATAGTTGATTCAACTTCTGCGTTGTGGTTGGGAAACTTCAAATTATGCACCCATAATCTAAAAAATATGCATTTAAAAATGTAATTCAGGCATTTCGTTTATAATTTATGTATATAATCGGGACAAAATTATTCAAATATGCTTTTGCTTTATAAACTTCATACTATTTGTCTAAAACAAATAATTTGTTATTTATAAAGACTATGTCTAGTAGTCGAAATTCGACCGCCAGTTTAAACGTATACCTATTTGAATTGCATTAATTTAAAGAGGTAAAACTACCTAATTGCTCATTCCCTTCCCCATTGAAAAAAAAAAACAATAAACAAAATAAAATTGCATACAAACACGCACATTTACTTTGACGGCTTTTCCACAATCAAAGTTTACTTTGACGGCTTTCCCACAGTCAAACTTTACTGTGGAAAGTTTAATTCAGCTGTGAGAAAGACCGAAAAAGAAAATATTCATCTCTGTCTTTTGGAGCTGATGATTTGTAATTTACACTGCATTTTCTATTGTGAAACGGAATGGTCCATAAAAGTTAATAAGGCAATGAGGGGAAAAGTCATAATGTAAATGAGTGTGATTACTTGTTGGAACTCTTATAGTAACATCATTTAAAAAAATCTAACAAAGATGACTGTGTAAATAAGGGGTCTTCCAATAAGGACTTCCGAACTATGATAGTCGAGAACGGCGATATTGTTGAAGCTACTTCTGTCGAGTTCTCTATGATTTTTAGTTTGTTTTGCCAAATCACCATGGACGGAATATAGCGTTCAACAACACGTGAAAATGTCAAAACTAAATTTGAAAACTGACCTGTAAAAAAATAATCAACGGCGTCAACCGCGCTTTAAGTCGAAGATTATGTACTGCTTTTGGTCTGAATTGGATAATATGGACACCAACGACATGTGGTCTCAAGAGGACACTATACGCCACACAGCTCTTGCCACACAGGTTATACACAACCGATTTGAGGGAATAGACATCTCACGTAGGAGCAATGTGAACTGCCCACCGAGATCTTACGTGGCAATGATATATTCCATACATACTGGCATCGAAAGCCCTCTCAAACTTTCTCTCAATTTTTGATGATATCTCACACACAATTTTTTTTATTTAAATTTAAAGATAGGAAGCTCTTAATGCTTAAAAAGGCGATTGGCGATTTTTTATGTATTTTTATTTTAAGTTAACTGTTTTTAGTATTTTTTATATATTTTTAAGAAATTATGTATTAAGTATTTTTTAAAATTTATTAATCGAGACTGCCTCGATATCTTCTTTCAAAGATTTTCAAAAAGATTTGGCATTACCACCAATGAAATGCATGTAATAGACTAGCTAAAAAATCCGCAACAAACAAAAGTTTTTGAAAATCTATTATTATTATTTTATTATTAAAATCTTTTATTCACGAATCTTATAAACTAAATAAGGTACAATGTTATGAGATTTTACTTACGTACTACAACAATTAAATCTTATAATTTAATAAGGAAACTATTAATAATACTGTCTTGAGGAAAATTTGTCACAAAAACATCTTATAAACTTTGAAAATATTATAATGAAATTTGATAAAACAATCGCTAGTAAGATTCTTTTTAACAAAAGAATATCAGCGACTGTTTAGTAAATTTCCTATTGCTTCAAAATTAGACAGTCTGCATTTTTCATTAAATGACAGCGTCAGATCATTGGCAAACGCGTTTAACTTTTTATGTTTAAATCTATTGTGCAGCAAGTCAGTGGGGAATCTAGGGGGAAGATTATGAATTATTTTTAAATTTTTGTTCTGGATAATCTGAAGCTTTTTTGTATGGGGCTTAGCAGTTTTGTGAAACCATGCTGGACTGCCGTAAGTCAGTATCGGCCTAATACACATATTGTACAACAATATCTTATTTTTGAGGTTGAGCTTAGACCTCCTATTAAGTATGGGGTATAGAGCACGTCCACACTTTAAAGCTTTATCACAAATGTAATTCACATGTTGTTTAAATTTGAGTTTTTTATCTAAAGTGATACCTAGATATTTAATATCATCTTTGATGGGAATCACGTTTCCCCGACAGTACAAAATTTTAGTAGGAATACGTTTTGGTGATTTATTATATGGGAATATAATAGCCTGCGTTTTATTATCATTTACTTTTATTTTCCACTTATTAAAATATTTTTGGCTTGTGGTAAGGCTCTCTTGCATTCTCTTGATTATTGCATTTGAAAGTTTTCCACTGCATATAAAAGCACTGTCATCAGCATAAAATGCTGCTTCCTGATTTCTGTGCACCTCAACATCAGATGTATACAATGAGTACAGTGTAGGTGATAGTACTGACCCTTGTGGCAATCCCGCTGGGATTGTTCTTTCTGTTGAAAAGTCCCCGTCAACACACACAATAAATGTACGGTTCTTTAGGAAACTTTGTATAATTTTTTGTAAATATAAAGGGAAACCTAATGCATTGAGTTTGTATAACATCCCATTGTGCCAGATGGTATCAAAAGCTTTTTCTATATCGAGAAAAACGATGCCAGTACTCTTGCGATTTCTTATGTTATCTTCAATATAATTTACAACTCGCTTTAATTGGTGTACGGTAGAGTACTCCCTACGGAATCCAAACTGTTGGGGGTTAATAATATTATTTTGATCTGCAAAATCAACTAATCTTTTATGAATTATTTTTTCAAAGACCTTATCCAGTAAACTTAAAATGCTTATCGGCCTATAGCTGGTGGGTAGTTTGGGATCTTTTCCCTTTTTATGAATCGGTATTACTTTTGATTTTTTGAAAGTACGGGGAAATAGGCCATTAATTAAACAACAATTGAATATTTTACTTAAAATTTCATAAAAGTAGTCTGGCATATTTTTTAGCATAATACTATTTATGCCATCTAACCCCGGGGCTTTATTATTTTTTAATAGCATAGTAAATGTTTTAACCTCAGTGGCATTTGTACGTTCAATATTATTACTACCAATAGATGAATCATTATCGAGACAATTAACAAAATCACATACATATGTATCCAAAGACGATTGGTTATTGATAGTAATAGTGTGTGATCTACCAAAAGCATCTGCAATTGCATTAGCTTTTTCTGCACCAGTTTTTAAAACTTCATCATTGCAGTTAAGATCTGAACAATACGAGTTCTTTCCCTTTAAGGCTTTTGTTAATTTCCAGAATTTTTTTGATCCCGGGGGTAGTTTCGAAATAAATCTCGACCACGACTCGTTTCTATCCTTGTTAAGATGGAATTCAATTAGATTACTTAACTGCCTTAAGATCCCGTTTAAGTGGGCTCTGTAAATCGGATCCCTACATCTCTGAAATTTACGTTTGAATTTATTTCTTTGGGCAATAAGCATCATAGATGTACTTGAGATTTCTCTCTGCCACGAGTTTTTTCTCCCTACGAGAATCTTGCTAACTGCAGTGTTAACAATTGAAATTAATTTATTTAGCAATAAATCTACGTTGCTAGGAATACACTCTGTTTGGTCAATGTTTTGTCGTCTAATTTCACTTTCTACCCAAACACTAATTGCTGTCCAGTCTGCACGATTATACAAGGCTACTGTATTTAATTTATTTTGAAACTGTCCATAAATGGAACAGGAGATCGGAACATGATCTGACTGTAAAATATTTGGGTGTGACTCTAAGTTTGAAAAAGGGATATTGGAATTAGATAGTAAAATGTCTACCGTAGAGGACTGGACCTGGGTTAAGTTTTGACCGAATCGGGTAAACGAAAATGGAAAATAAATGTAATAGTTTGCAAGCAAACAATGTCTGTAAAGCTCATTACCGGCTGTGTTATGGGATACAAAAAGGAAAAAGTCACAAGATAAGTTTGTGAGTAAGTCTAAGTCCGCCTTGAAATCCACAGTATAATTTGGATTATAAGCAGCAGTAAAAACTACAGGACGACTATTAATAGTAACCTGTATAGAAATATTTTCAATGGTTTTTGTGTTAATTTTGGGTAATAACTTATGAACTATGTTAGTTTTTACCGCAATGAGTACTCCTCCGCCGTGTGATAGCCGGCCTTCACTATAAATTTTGTAGCTTCCTAGTTGGAGCTTGTGATGCGGTTTTAAAAACGTCTCGTTGAGCAACAGTATATCAACTTGTTTGTCGTGAAGGACTTGCTCGAGCTGTGCAGCTGCTGACTCGGTTGTTATGCCTTGACCGTTCCAGTGCATAACATGAACATTGTGTACAACAAATGTTTTATATGGCATGTTTAAGCATCATACCTAAGACTCTCAATTTGTCAAACTTTGTTTGACATTTTTCCAATGCATCTACAGCATTAAAAAATATTTCCAATAGTTTATCATTGGATAACTCGTTGTTGTTGTACCGTGTTTTGCTTTTAGTCACTTCAGAAAACATATTTTTCCCTTGGAACCGGGAGTCTTGTGCAATACCATGATGTTCTTGGCTCGATAGTTGTGGGAAATCACTCTCGTCTATTACATAACTACTGTTATGTCTTATACTAGTAATTCTAGTTTTTGCAGTGAGTCTTTGTCGTATCTCTAAGTATTCTTTACGACACGGGCATTTAGGGTCATCTGCCCTGTGGTTTGCATTTCTGTAATTTTTATTTGTACAGTTATGACATTTGTACACTATACTGCCATCAGGTGAGCTTTTGTTTAGTGAACAATCAGCGTAATCGTGGTTACCCGCACAAGCTGTACATACCTTGACTCTGTTAGTTTTTGGCTCCATGACCGTACATCGAACACTTAGTACATTGTGTTGGACCTTTATTACTCTTAAAAGGTTTTCTCCAGTAAACAGCAATATTACAGAAAAATCTGATTTTTAAAATTTCACGTTTTGAAACGTGTTGCCTATCGAATTCGATCAGATACAGTGTGTCATCTTCGTTTGATCTTTTTGTAATAATTTCTTTAACGCTTACAGGAGTAATGTTGTGCGTACTTTTAAATTCCTCCATTATAGCTGTTGTCGTCTGTCGGGGAAGACCAAACAGCACCATCTTGAAAATTTTACTATCTCTTACCTCGTGTGTGTAGAAATGCATGTTGTTGGTTTTCAGCGTTTTCAGAGCCTCTTCATACAGCGCCATGGTGGTTGAAATTATTTTAGTTCCAATCGACATCCTTTTGAACATAAATTTCTCACCGATTAATCCTAGCACTTTGGAAAAACTCACGTTGGAATCCACAATTATCGGTGGAATTTTCTCCTTTTTTAATAAATCGTCTTCTTCATCTTCGGACAGCAGATGAAACCTGTTGCTGGTACTCGGCCCGTCGTTTATCTTGGGCATCTTGTATTTGGGGCAATTGCCCCAAAACTTCCTCCTTTTTTGACCATTCATAGTCAGTCAAAAACATTTTAAATATTTAAAATGAAAATTTAAAAATTTTTTATTAATCCGCGAGCAAAAGTACACGTTGTTTTCAACTGAAGGCAGTGTTGCCGGATGGTTTTTGAAAATCTTTTAAGAAATTATCTTATAAAATTCTAAAAACTAGCAAAAAAAGAAATTGCTGATTTTTTAAGCCCCTATATCTCTCTACCATAGTAACGTATATTGTACTTTGGTTTAATACTCATGGTTTTTGCATTCGATATTGTTTAGCTAATTCTTTTTTCACTTTATTTTTGTATAGCTTCAGTCATTTTCATAAAATTTTCTTCAGTATCTATTTAGCCATTTTTGCTTATGGATTTCTGTCTTATGGATGATTCATATGAAAGCTTTTTAAAGCTGCATCCAATGGTGCACAAAACTTGATCAAGCCTGCCATCGGTAATGTGATATTCATACATTTCAAGTTGTTATAAAATAGATAAGTATATGAATGTATGTATGTATATGTATTTATATATACAATACATACATACACAATTACATTATTATCATTGTTTTATCAGTAAACAAATTAATATTAATAACAGAAATACGATTAGCATTTGCAAATAAACAAATTACATATGTATGTACATACAAATATAGAAAAATGGATATAAAGACAGCAAAAATATGTTAAATGCTATTAAATGAATATATAAAACAAAACAAAACTACAAAAACAAACACAAAGCAGACAACCTTTCAAAGATAACAAACACAAACGCACAGAACAAAACAATAAAAAAAACCTACTAGAATATTCTATTTAAACTATTTAAAGAAATTGTTTATTCCTATGTGACCTTAAAATCTTAAATAAACTATGTATGTACCATGAACTTACCTTCTTCCAATAGTTCGTTCATTAGAGTCATTACAATATGGTATAGCAGGCCGATTCTTAGGCACAATTTGACTGTTGCTATAATTTTCCGACTCGATTGTTGAAGGTGGCAAAGTGTTCGCCATTGGTACGCCTTCCCCAAGTAATGGTGTTGCTGATGATGTTGTGTTTGTTGATGTGGGTTCGATGGTAGCTGTCGCTGCCGCTGCAGTAAATATTGATGTCAACATGGCGAGATGCAAAAGTGACTTTCGATAGTTGCGTACGACATTCAAATCATGTTGAATGCCCATAGTTCTTCTTTCGTTATTGGATAATTATTTTGTGGACCGCAAGACATTCAAGAATGTTTTTCGTTTCAAGTACTAGTTTGTTAGAATATGCAAGTAGACAAGAATAACAACACACCGCGACACATGCGATCAAATAAATCAAACAATATGCGATAACACTACCACGACAGTGCAAAAGAGAAACCAAAAATAGCCAAAAATATTTTTAAGAAACTCAAGATTTCTTATTTTTTTATACCGTTTCTTCTGCCTTGGCGTACTATTGTTTTGTTTTAAGTGGAGATAAAACTACGTGTATGTGGGAAAAAGTAAAAAAGCACGAAGACGGAATGTTAAAGTGGAAATCGAGTAGTATTTGTACTTTGAAGCACCCATCAAAAACCACGACAGCATATAAAACGTCGATTGTGTTAGTGCTCTTGTATGCATTACTTATTAAACAATAAAACACTTTTGTTTTAATAAATAAATGTTTGATAATTATAAGCACGGCCGGATTATAAGAAATATAAACGTTTTAGATAATTTTTATTAAGCACTTTGTAAACGGAAAAAGTTACGAGTTTCACAACTTTTGGAAACTGTCAAGTTGACAGTTCTGCATTCGTTTAGGAAGTGTTTGGAAAAATAGAATTATGCAACCATGTAGAGGTGCAATTAGTTGAGTTTAAGAAATAGTATTGCAGTTTAACAAAAATAACGTTAACTGGATTTCATAAAAAATAATATGTATTTTAAATAATATGTTTCATACAAATTTTCTACTACATCATACCATTTAACCACTAAGAAAATTTAAATTTATCCTTTTTACCTATCGAATGTTTTTCTAACGATTTAACTAAATCTACTTAGATAAGCAAAAATATACTCTTGTGCAAGGCGTATTAAACAATTGAAATTATTAATACAACACAAGATCAACAGGCATTTTTATATTGGTTCTGTCAAAAAAAAATACAGAAAACAGACACATACAGAAAAACATAAAGGCAAAAATTGACATTCAAAGTAGAAAGCATAAAGGCCTCATTAGTTTTTACTTTTCGTTGCCGTTCTGTGCCGTTCTTTTCTGTAGAAAATATTTCTTCCTTACTTGTTCTGTGTCTGAACTTGTAGAAGTGGACGATGTAATTATAGGAATGCGTCTTTTAAATCTTTGCAAAATGTCTTATATCTAAGAAAAATATATACATTTTTAAAAATTTGAATTAAAATAATATTTTCTGACTTTTAAAACAAAATCTTTAATATTTCACACCACAAAATTCGAATACATATTCACTCTTGGTTGTCACTTAACGTTGTATTCTATTTTCTACAGTATAGTCCGCAACAGAACAGAATGAAAAAGTAACAACAAACCAGACATACAGTTTTTCAATTGAACAGAATCAAAACAGCTGATTCGTAACAGAACAGAACGTACAAACTAATTCTGCCTTAAGCAAGAGAAAGAAATCAGCTGCCGTAGTGCTGCCACCTGGTCAATAGGCCTTGCTTTTGTGAATAGAAAACAAAGTTCCCAATATTCGGATAAAATTTTTAATTCAAAAATTTTATTCGCCGTTTAAGTTAAATAGTCCGCAAAGTAAGATACTCATCCCTATCGTGAATAACAAGTGGAATATGTGTTCCCATGAAATTTTTATTCCCCTCGAAGGGAAAATTGCTATCGTGAATCCCCCGTGAACTTTTTTCCCGCTATCAGCTCTCAGTGAATGTATAAAACGGGAGAAGATTTATAAAGCTTACAAATTAAACCAATTCAAGTTTAATAATAAAACTAATAATTACTATTGGTATAAGAATTATTCACTGCATCTAAAATATTTTAAACACATCTTTATTTACATTTAAAAACATTTAATTTATAACCAAAAATGTGTATTTCTTTATTATTAAACTTGAATTTGTTTGATTTGTAAGCTTTACAAATCTTCTACCCTTTTATAAATTCACTGACAACTGATAGCGGGAAAAAAGTTCACGAGAGATTCACGTTAGCAATTTTCCCTTCGAGGGGAATAAAAATTTCATGGGAACAAATATTCCTCTTGTTATTCACGTAATCTTACTAATTTTTAAAATTGTTTCGTTAGCGTACATTTTTGGACGAAAGCTTTTTTGGAGAGTATATTTTTGAGTTTACTCAGTAATTAATCATTTATTGCATTTTACTGCAAAAGTCCTCGAACGCACCTAATGATGAACATACGAACAAAGTTCATGTGGTAGAATTCATATTGAATCTACTTGCTTCGCTCTCAAAATTATGAATGGCGAAGCAAGTTGCTTCGCTCATGATTAGGGATTGAAGCATGAATAGAGTGCGAAGAATGTACTGTGGAAACATGGCATCATTATATGTAATTATGCACCATTATGCGATAAATTGTTATCGAAATTGGAGATGATAGTGAATTGTTCGTGCAGCAAGATTCAAATTGAACCAAGAAGGTTCGTTATCAAAATGTTATATGTCGAAATATGTTGGTTCAACCATGAATGAGAGAGCGAAACTGGAATCGCTGTCCGTGTGATCATGGTATAACTTTAGTTTAACTATTAGAGTTGTCATATTTTTTGAAACAAGACAAACGAAATATCGGAACATAGTCTTAGGTTGTAGTAACAAAAATAAGTTAACCCTTTAATGTATACGGTATCTTTAAAGATACAACCACAAAAAAAATTTATTTCTTAAATTATTTGCAAAACTAAGAAAAATTTTAAACTATCGCTTTGAACCTTTTTTGATATCCTAAGGTTCCAACTTTTATTCAACAGCTTTTAATTTAAACTCAAAATGTCAAAATTCTTAAATTTTTAGAAATAGACAAAATCATAGTCCCATTTTATTACTAATGGGTTTTTAATTTAACAAAAAAATATTAATTGTGGATTCCAGTGCATTTGAATTAATTATAAAGTTTTAAGCGAATATGATCGTAACCTTGTTTCTAAAATCACTTTTAATGGTTGTACCTTAATGTATATTGTACAATCCGCACTAACTAAAATGCCGTGTTATACACGCCAAACTAAGATGTTTTGCAGTAATTGTGAACGAAATTTATGTCTTACCACTAAGAAAACTGTTTTTTAAATTATCACAACCAATAAAATTTTTTATATTTTTTACTTATATCTTATATAACATTTATGAAAAATTATATTTTGTCATTAAAATCGGGGACCGGGGAGTGCATAGTGTATATTAAAAATACAACTAATTAAAAATAAAAATTAATTTTTTTTCGAAAAATTTAAACGCAGTTATTTTTTGTGTGTACTTTTCGCAGATCTGAGATCCCATGCATTTAAGGGTTAAACGAAACTTTATCGCTCACGGCCCTAAGAGACCAAACTCCAAACTTTAATCGAAGGTCCAGAATAAATTCTAATGCGCTATATTAACAAAGAAATTTTAAGTGGAAAAGGTCATTTCGAATATATCAACTTGCTTTAAAATTTTCATATAATAAACATAAAATTTTACTTAACAATAGTTCTTAAAGCAGAGGTAAGTTTATTTTGCAGATGGCTGTTAATCTTTAGTTAACTAATGTCTTTTCACATCGCTCCTTTATTGCAACGTAGTCATATCTCAAAAAATCTTTAAAAAGCGGTTTTAAAGTTTCTAATTTACTCACACCTCAACCAAAAAATAAAAAAATATGTTCCCCTAATTTTTTTTTGTTTCTAGGGAAAACCATTTACGATAGGGTTGGATATTTTAAGCTCAGAATAGAAAACAATGCCCCCCAAGATGCGTCACGGTTATACATGTGTGAACGACCCCTTGTTTTTTTTAAAGAAAATTTCTCTATTTATTTGGTTATATTTTGAAACAACAAATTAGTACTGGTTCATCTGCAAAAAATTGCGATGGTGTTTAATATATCCCAAAGATGATGCATCCTTTGTATTTTGACTAGAAACACAGTCACAGTCACGCTCACTGATTTCAAATCAATTTTTGTCATGCATGTTATGCAGGTGCCAAAAATTTTAAAATAATATTACACTATTCTTTGGTGTCGGATTAAGAAAAGATTTTTGAATGACATAGTTCTCTTCTTTTATTTCAATAACATTAATAATTACGAAGTTACAATAAAATTAAAATTTTAACAGATTTTTGCTTTTTGTTAAAATAAAGAAAATGTAGTACATACATACATGTTTTCAAAACATGGTTTATATTAAAGAAAAAAAAAAGAAAGACAACTTAAATAAAAAGATTATAATAAATTGATACATTTATTGGAGAAATAAAATTATCATGACCAACAGCAGTCTATAAAATAGAGGCGGCCAAAGCAAATTGTATATGATTTATTAATTAATACATACTAACTTAAAGTTATAATTACGAAATATATATATAGTAAATACAAATTAAAGAAAAAGAAACAAAATTATACCGAAAAGGTGGTTAAAGTCCAATAAGAAATATGTAAGATTTTCTAAATCTAGACTTTTTTTACCGATAACAATCAATGTTGTTTAAAATTTTTTTTGGCGTTTTGTTGCTTCTCTTCTTAAGAAAATCTTATAGTTGATTTTCAATTGGTATCACGTTTTTGGCATGCCAGAATGCACTCATTTAGCTGTTTACCAAAAGCTTCTGCTAATTCCATCTTTTTAAAACGTACTGCTAGTTTTTCCAGGTCACCTTCATTCGATTCGGCATAATTCAACGAAGCCCAAACAAAACTTTTAGGATTGTTGTTCATATTGGTGAAATGGAAGTCTCCGTTGACTCCATGATTGAGAACCAATTTATGTATTTGTTCACGGCGCATAACCAAGCGATAACTTTGCTTAGTCGGGTGTAGTAAAATTTTCAATTCACCAACACCTGAAAATATGTTGGGAGAATATTTGAAATTGAAAAAAAGAGAAAAATGCGTACGTACCTCTTTCTTTCCATTCTTTATTAGTTGCATCCCAGCGATAGAGCGTAGCACGTTCGCCAAATAGCTTCGTCTCTTCTTCTTCTCCTGTGCTGAGGACAACTTCTTGGGGCAATTCAATGATGGGTTCATAATAGGGATCGTAGTTATCATCATTCTGATCACCGCCGCCAAAACTTTTTTGCGATTCGTTGTTGTTAGAGCCGGATGCATTTTTATTAGACGTATCCAAGGGTTTCTCAAAATTCGAAAAGGCATTTTGATGTGTCAAACCAATAAAACCACCAGGACTAGGTTGGCTTTCATTTGAAGTTGTATTTATACTAGCTTTGGCTAAACTGGCAAAGTCAATTGAGGCCGTTGAGGTTTTCAACAAATCAAATGCTGCCGTAGGTTTGTCGCCTGTTTGTGCAGGATTTGAATTGGCCTTGGCAGCCACACTTGATGTTTTGGATAAATCAGAAAACGTAGGCGTAACTTGAGCACTATTGGAACCAAATCCGAATATAGAATTGCCTGTACCATTGCTTCCAATTTTGGTTGAATTTTCTGAACTTTCAAATATCGATTTGCTGGTATCATTAGCGGATGAAGCACGAAAAGGAGGAACGCCGCTGCCAAAGACGGGTTTTCCACCAAATATTGAACCAGTAGTTGTTGTACTGCTGCCACTAAGGAATGACTTTGTTGCTGTTTTGTCAGTTGATTCAGTTGTGTCATCTAGTTTCAAGGTGTTGTCGGCTGTAGCAGCTCCTCCAAATATAAGTGGTTTTTGACCAAAAATAGATTTATTGTCCATAGTTCCTCCAAAAATAGATCCGCCCGTATTAGTTGAACCGATTGTTGCTGAAGAACCAAATAAGAAACCTCCTGACCCTGCTGTACTGAATGTTTTTGTTTCTTCAGTAGATTTATTGCTGCTATTAAGAGCTGCCGTAAACGAAAATGTTGCATTTGTGGGCTTATCTGTTGTTGATGCTGTAGATGGAAAAGCCGTTGAATTTGCTCCCCCAAACCCAGAAAATATGCTGTCATTCATTTTAGTTGTTTCTCCCTTATGATTGGCTGCTGACAATGTACTTTGTTTCAGCAATAAACGATTGGCAATAGACTTGTTTACAAATAAAGCGGGCAATTCCATAATGACCAATTGATTTTGAATATCCTCTACATTTATAAAGGGTTCAATGCTCTTAATATCAGCGAATTCAAATTTGTCAGGATCGCAGCCGCGACAACCTGAGCATGTTGTTTTAGCCGTAAAGAATTCATAGGGTAATTTTAATTTATTGGCTTTAAGTTTATCTTCTTTACTGATGTCTAAATCATTTACTGGTGGATGAGTATTAGTGGGTTTCATTATTGAAGATTTAGTTTCATCCCTGATGACCTCGGCAGTTCCAGCAAGTGCTTTTTTGACATTTTCAATAAACTCTTCGGCTACTGCACTAGTCTTAAAACGTAACGAGAATTTTTCTAATTCAACCGCACCTTCACTAAAATCGTTAACCACAAACAGCCAGGTCTTGTCATCTTTACGCTTATATTCAACATCTTCGTTAAGCACATGGTTTAAGCATATTTTTAAAATTTGTTCACGCCTCATTACAATGCGTAGCTTTTTGTCTTCTCTATGACGTAAAATCTTGACATTTCCTAAACCTCTTTCCTTCCACTCGCCATCAATAAAACGATATAATTTTGCCCGATGAATATACAGAAGGTCTTCCTCTTCTTCGCCCGTTTTGACTTCAATCTGAATAAATTTTATCATGAAATCAAATAATTAAAATTTATAAAAAAAATTCAAGCAACTTTTTTGTATTTTTGACAATAATAATAATATATTAATAATAATATATGAAGTGAATAGGTGACAAATTTTCGAAAATTTCTGAAAAGGGGCACCCCAGACGAATTCATAAGAGGTGGACTCGACAGCTCAGCTGATTATTTTTTGTTAATTGCATCTCCTTGCATTTTGATCTGTTTTGTTTGTTTAATTTATATACTCGTATACTCGTAGATAGTGTTTGATGTTGATTTTGACAAAGAAAGCAGGAATTTTTTAAAGCGAATTGAGACGAGTCTACCTGTTTTGAATTTGCCTTGGGGGCACCGATAAGTGTTCGAAATATCGATTACACAGCGGAACACAACACACGTTTTGGTGCCCTTAAATTACCCTCGCATTTTTGTGTTGATGAAACCCATATTCGAATACTTTTTTGTATTTTTTCGCTTAATTTGTTTTATCAAAAAGGTGTAAGTAATTTTGCTGTAAGTTTAGAAAATATGTATGTTATTTAATGGAATGTAATGGAACAATATTGCATTACTATTGTTATGCAATTATTACCAGGTAAGTGTAGTTAAAAAAAAACTGGTATATTGTTTGCTAGCAGTTTACTCAGAGTCTGCCAAAACAACACAATGTTAGAGCTTTTTTGGACAACTAAACTACCAGAAAGCACTTAGGGTTGTCACAGAACCAATATAGTCGGATTTGGATTTGAAGAGACTACAAAAAATACTTTTATATGATGAATTTCAATGTTTTTGGTTTTATGTTCAATCTTCGTAAAATTTTAAGTGTGAGTTGAGTGTATTGGTAAAAAAGTGAGATAAATTAAAATTTGATCTAAAAAAGGATAAAAAACAAAAGGAATAAATTTCAAAAAATTTTGGTTTGTGACTTGCCCATATGCAACTCTGCAACAACACATCCGTGATACATCTTCTGTTTGTCAAACTCTATATAAAAAAAATTAACGTCAAAACAGAAAAAATTATAGAAAATCTATTTTCAGTAACTTATCACAATGCATAAAATAAAAAAAGAAAGATACATACTGTATTAGACTCTTTGATAACAGTACATCATTTTGAGTTTGCTTTTGGGTACATGATCGCAAAAATTTAAGTTTAATATTCTTTTAGTGCAGTGACTACTTGTTTTGGTTGGAAAAAATATAGAAACGCTGCGGAAGCTGTTAATATTTCCGCTTTAAATTAATAAAATATTATTATTTAAAAAGGTTTGATACTTTGTGGGAAAGGTACGTAAAAAAAGCGAAACTGCCGTAAATATTTTCATATTTTATTAATATCTAATTGAAAATGGGTCCTGGTACAAATTGTACTGTTCAGGAAAGGGAAAGTATAAAAAAATTAAAAAATGACGGCCTTTCCATGTCTCAGATTGCCGACTTCATGAAATACTCGGTTCATTTTAAACCTAAGGAGGATAAATGAGGACGAAAGCGGGCAATATCAAAAAAGTTTGACCAAGAGAGTCAAAAAATCCATTTTTATCCTCAGAAGACCTGAAAAATTCCTTAAAAGCACCAGTAAGCAGTCGAACAATCTGAAATAGATTGATATCTGCGGATTTGAAGGCACATAGTCCAAGGAAAGTACCATACCTTAGCCAAAACAACATAAACTGCAGGTTATCGTTTGCAAGGAAACACGTATTGCGTATAAATTGGAAAAACGTATTATGGTCTGACGAGACAAAGATTAATTTGTTTGGGTCTTATGGCAAGGTGCATGTAAGACGCCCTAAAAACACTCCCTATGATCCAAAACACACGTTAAAGACTGTTAAGCATGGGGGTGGGAATATAATGCTTTGGGGATGCTTTTCATCGTCAGGCGTTGGTCCATTGAGCACCTTTGGGGCATTCTGAAAAAGAAAATAGCTGGCTATAAGCCAAAAAATAAATCAGATTTGTGGGAGAAAGTCCAGGCCGAATGGTAAAATATAAACCCATCAATTTATGCCAGGTTGGTAGACTCAATGGGCCGGCGTTGTACCGAAGTCCTTAAAAAGTAGGGTGGAACAACCAAATATTAGTTTCAATTTAATTTCAACATTGTATTTATTGTTTTAAAGAAAAAAGTAAATTAGTTAATTAGTTTAAGTTTGTTGTTTCTATTATTTTTTCCAAGGACAATGAAATGAATGCCGTCCGTCATATGTTCTGTTACATAAATGCAGCTGAGCTGAGTTTTTCTATTTTTTATATTAATAACTTCTGATATATAAAAAATATAAACTCCCAAAATTAATTTTTTTACAAGAAATATTCTGAAAAGAAAGAAAACTACACATCGTTTCTATTATATTTTCCAGCACTATTTATTGTGCCTATACACGATCAGATTGCCGTGACTACAATTTTACGGGACATTTTTTTCCCTTAAATTTAAAAAATAATATATATACAGAAAATAGGTTTTTGCCATAAACTGTTAATAAAATCGTGCAACGGATTCTTATTTACATTATGGCCAAGTATAGATAAACGGTATCACAAAGTCTGAATTAGCTGTTGGACAAAAATTGTTGCATTGTGTGTAATCGGTATTAAAGACATTTTTTCCATTTTTTCAGAATGGCTGTATATTTATATTATTGTATCATGGTGTAAACTAACGCAATTTAATAAAAGTTTAGTAAATTTCAATAACATTTTTTTAAAAACAATATTAGAACGCAGCTAATAAAAGGTATTTTTTAATACCGATACGACTTTGAATTGGCAACACTGCTTTGTTTGGCAGCTGACAGTTAGTTTGTATTTAGTTGGGTACATTTTATAATGAATAGAGTGCACGCTAGATCAACACTTACAATTTGTTGTAATATAAAAAATATTGAAGAAATCCCACAAAAACAAAAAAATTTCAGGTAATTATTAAGTTGGCCGCGATAATTTTTTTCGTAGCTTATCCCTAAGCCAGTCAAGATTCCAGCAGTGGATGACAATATTAAAGCTGCCACTGGTTACATACCGGTAGAAATACTTAAAAAAGTATGCAAAAATTGTAACGCACGGAGGGACGGACCACTTTCTTAAATTTTCGAAACCCAAAGGGTTACAAAATAACCCTATCTATATATGTACGCGAATCAATCGCAAAATCGGGCATGCCTAAAACCAATTATATTAAGAAACATTACAAACAAAAAATATTTCTATTAAGAAAGATAATTTCTAAATAATTATTGATAAGAAAAAGCAAAACATTAAATTTTGTTTTTAAGAAATAGTATTAATAAATAAATAAACTAACTTTTTTTAACTCAAACGGAAAATCGGACATATGTAGCTGTAAATTTTTAATAACATAAATAAAAAAGAACAATAATAAATAAATAAAATAAAGAATAATTTGTTCAGTACTTTGCAGCATTGCCTTTAGTCAATAACTTTTTGTAGTAATTTTTGCATAGAATTAACTAAATTTGCACACACTTCTGGAGGAATTTTGTTCCACTCTTTAAAATATCTTTTTAAAGATATTTTTAATTGATTGTTATTAAACAAGTTTTTGTAAACCCTACTAATTCATCCCACAAATGTTCAATAACATTTAGGTCTGGCGATTGTGCGGGAGATTTCAAAAGTTTGGGCCAGTGATGAATGAGCCATAACTTGCAAACTGCGGCAGTATGCTTTGGAACATTATCTTGTATGGCCAGTTTTTCCGCCCTTTGACGTTGTTCTTTAAAATGTTTACGTAGACATGTCTGTCCATTTTTTTTTATCAATAAATACTAAATTACCTACTACAGCCCCAAACCATCACATAACCTCCCACATGTTTAACTGTGGCTCTAGTATTTTTTAATTCAAATTCAGTGTTTGCTTTTCGCCAAACAAACCTCCTCCCATCTAACCCCAGCTGATATTCCTTCTTACTAGTATCCACCGTGATATAAGCGGCAAAAATGGAACAAATAACGCTGATGCGATGGTGTATAGCTACTTCGAAATAATTTTATATTATCAAAAATTCTTTAAAATAAATAAATCTACATATCGTCATATAAAATGCAAAATAACGTAACATCACTTTTCATAAGTTTACAGGAGAAACAAAAAACTGAATAATATGGAAACTGTTTGAGATATTGAAATCATATTTTCACGGTCTATAGCGTTTTCTAGCTCATTTTGATCAAAAGGACAACATATTTTTTTATATAAATAGTTGACAACACTGATGATGATGCGTTTTTTTTCGTTTAATAAAATTATTCACTTGATACGTTATTTTGAAATTAACTTTTTTGTTTTAGTTAACAGAAGCTTGAAATTTTGCACACATATGTAAGATGATGTAGTAAATCGTAATCAATAAAAATATCAAATTTTAATTTTTTGATGTTACGTTGTGTTGCATTTTAGGTGACAATATATTATTAATAAAACTTTTGTTTGTTTAGGATTTTTTAGCTAGTCTATATACATACACTTCATTGTAGACCTTAAACAGTATTTTTGAAGTTTCAAACCTCTCATCTTATACAATGAAATGCATGTACATACATATATTTGTATGAGATGAGATGTTTGAAACTTTTCAAAAATATGGTTTGTCTACTGATGATTTGGCATTAGCACCAATGAAATGCATGTATGTATATAAACTAGCCAAAAAAAACTTCAACAAACAAAGGTTTTCGAATATCTTTGAAAATAGATATCGTGGCAATCTCGATTAATAAATTTAAAAAAAAATATATTATTAATAGACAAAACATATTTTAAGATCCCTTTTACGGCCGTAATACTGAACCGATTTTGCAAAAATGTATATGTTTTTATAGTTATTTTTACAAAGATGTGCACAATCTTAATTTTATTTAAATCGGCTCTATATTTAGGGAGCTATAAGCGTTTAAAGTTGCTACTAACACATGCATGGATCAGCTTCAACTTGAAAATCAAAAAGTGTACATGTGTGCTTATCCAATTTCCTTTTGCATAGGAATGAGGCAGAGTTTTAAGTAGTTTATTTATAATATTTTTTGTTTTTGGATTTTTTCGTATTTATTTATGTAAATGTTTAATATTAATTTCTAGAATGCGGTCGATTGAGTCGGCCGCTATATACACTAGTATTTTTAAATTTATGATTATTAACTCATGAATTCACTTTATGAGTTGTGCCGCTTTTGTTGGGCATGCACGATATGTGTATAAGCTAATAATAAACAATTCGACTTACCTTATCTGGTAATGGTATTACTGGTGTAAAATACGCATTGTTCTCTTCTTCCTCTTCATGGTAGTCCACATCGGTATCATCTTCTGCAGCCGTATCAGCATCGCCACCACCGAATCTCATAGGACTTTTTGAAGTTTTAACAGGACTCTTGGGTTTCAGTGAGAAACTGAATTCTTTTTTATCTAATGAGAAAGAGTTTGGAGTGTATTCTCCACCCGCTCCGCTTGTTGCTGGTGAATCCATGGCTTTTGAGGATAAACTAAATGTAAATGTAGATTTACCTATAGCAGTTGTTGTGGAGATTGTGGTGGTGGTAGACAAATTAGAGTTCAATGTTGTTGATGTAGCAGAAGGTTTAGTAAAATTAAAGGAACTTGTATTGTCCGTAGCAACGGCTGGAGCTGCACTGAAACTGAAATTAGTGCCGACTGGTTTGTTAGCATTTTCGGTTGTTGCAGGTTTTACAACAGTCGCAGCTGGAGTGCCAAAACCAAAACTGAACTTTTCCGACGGATTGGAAAGCGTAAGTACATTAGAATTGGCTTCTTTCTTGGGAACAGTATTATCTTTTGGAGCATCACAGGCCGTACAATACATCGAATCAGTTGCATTAGATAAATAACATGATTGACAAGACCAAGATCCAGCTTTGGGTTTAAAAGCATCACCAAATCCGCCTGTAGCTGTTGGTTTGATGGGGGCACTGACCTCGTTTGAATTAGGTGATTCATTATTGGCCGCAGAACCAAAGCCGAAATTAAATTTCTGCACAGGATTTGAAGGTGCTAATATATTTGTGTTGGCGTCTTTTTTGGGAACGGTATCATCTTTCGGAGCATCACAAGCCTTGCAATAAAGTGCTTCGCCGTTATTTGATAAATAACAAGATTCACATGTCCAAGAACCTCCTTTGGGTTTGAAAGCATCACCAAATCCTTGGGCAGCCGCAGGCTCAGTAGGTTTCGTTGCAGTATCTGCAATAGTCGATGTAACTGTAGTTACGCCGAATCCAAATGTAGACTTACTTGTGGCTGCTGAAGATTGTTCTGGTGTTACTGTTGCGGCTACAGAAGTGCCAAAACCAAAGTTAAACTTAGTTGTACTTTTAGTGGCTAAAATGTTAGAATTCGCTTCTTTTTTTGGCACTGTGCTGTCTTTAGGTGTATCACAGGCTGCACAATATAATTGTTCAGCATCATTTGATATGTAGCAGGCTTCACATGACCAAGAACCACTCTTAGGCTTAAAGACCTCTCCGAAACCTTTAGTAGGTTTATTTGCAACTGATTCTGCCTTCTTTTCAATTGCCTTTGATTTCGCCTCTTCACCATCACTATTCATTTTTGCCTGAGCTTGATGTATGGTCTCCAAAAACTCCTTACATGTTTCAGGAAGTTTGAAGCGAACTGTCAACATTTCAGTTACCAACTCATTTTCTGAAAAGTCCTGACCGGCCCAAGACAAAGCAGTTTTCGAATTCTTAGCGTATTTAAAAGTGGTATCCTTGTAAACGCGTTGGTTGCAACATAGTTTATGTATCTGTTCTCTTCTCATTACTAATCTCAATTTATTCGCATCGTCTTTGTCTTGCAACAGTTTAATGTTACCCAAGCCTCGTTCTTTCCATTCACCAGCTTCTTTGTCGAATCGTAGCAGCTTGGCACGATGTTCGAAAAGTACCAACTCATTTTCTTCACCTGTGTTCACTTCTACTAATTCGGGAAGAGGTATAACCGGATTAAATTGTGCCGTGGGTACATAATCGTCCTCATTATCAGAAGTTGTTGATTTGTTTAATGCGCTTGCACTGACTGCTTCATTTATTGTTGTGGGTATAAAAGCAGCTGTGGTAGTAGCATTTGTTGTGTTGGTGAAGGGCGTGGTGGACAAGTTGCTGAAGATACTGGCAAATGGTGACGCGTTATTGGTACTGGATTTAGCGGCACTTGCAGATGGATTAACTGATGTAGAATTACTGGAAGGAGCTAGGGTTTTGCCAAAAGTAAAGTTAGCAAATGGCGAGAGCGTGGGCGCTGCTGTAGTAGTAGTTGGTTTGTTTGTTGCCTCGTTAGTTTCTGAAGTTTTTGTTGACAAGTTCAAGCCACTGAATAATGATTTAGAAGCTGGTGTTGTGGTCGTGGTAGCTATAGTAGAGTTCGCCGATAAAATTGTGGGTTTTCCAAAAACAGTTTTTAAATCAGTACCAACTGTTGCTGTATCGCTCTTTTGTGCTGGAGTACTGGTAAAAAAATTGGTTGCATTCGACTTAGCCAAAGAAAAAGGAGCTGTACTGTTGGATGATGCTGCAGTGGGAACGACTTTAGATTTACTTTGTTCAGATTTTTTAACAGTGCTAGAAGCTTTTGATTTCTCTTCAGCTTCTTTTTGGGCCTTTTTAAAAGCTTCTTGGAATTGTTTAGCCGTCTCAGGCAATTTAAAACGTACAAAGAGTTTCTCCAAATGCAAGGACTCATCAGCAAAATCATTAGCAGCCCAAATGAATCCCTTTGTTTCATTCTTCGGCACCGTCAAGATTAATTCAGTTGTAATGACGTGATTAGCACATATTTTATGGGTCTGGTCTCGCCGCATTAAAATACGAGAGCATCCTTCTTTATTTTTAAGTATTTTAATGTCGCCAATACCACGTTCCTTCCACTCCTTATCGATATGGCGGAACAGTTTAGCTCTATGACAGAACATGACTTCTTCATCCTCTTCGCCTGTGCGAACTTCGATTTCATCAGGCAGCGGTATAATTGCCTTAAAGTCCGGGCGCGGATCATACTCAAAATCTTCAGTGGCAGATCTATTAAAATCACTGCTTAAGCTGTCTGAATTTTTATTAGAATTTTCGTTGGCCACCGAAGGAGTTCCGCCTTCAGAAGCATTAGTGGCTTGGGCGGCAGCTGCTGCTATCTGAGGTTTAAAACTGAAGGATGTTGTAGCAATCGACGAGCCAAATGTATTGGGAAATGATGTGTTCGGTGTCGATACCACAGCTTTGTTGGTCACAGCTGCCGTTTCAACTGATGCTGGAGGTTGGCTCACTTGACTGGATTTAATGTGATGAGATGGTATGGTAACGCTTAAGGGAGGTTGTTGCTGAGCTTGAACGGAAATAGTATTGGGATTGGGCAAAGGATCTGAATTGGTTATAACAACATTTGCAGGGGGCATCTTTTCTACTGGTTGGTTATGTAATGGTTTATAAACTTGAATACTACTTGTTGGTGTTATATTAATCTGAGAGGTGTTTACACCTGGGACCGGCACTGGCATGGTCATGGTCATGGAAGTGTGAGATAAGGGAGTGGTTGAGTAGGTGGCCATTGTAGGTGGTGGTATTGGGTTGCTAATATTCGGATTAATTTGTTGCAATAAATTATATAAGTTGCTAGGTTTGTTAGGATCTACTGGTAGAACTGGAGGAGGCTGAGGCTGGGTTGGTGGTGGTGGTAATAATGGTGTGGAAGTAGCTGCCATATTGAAATTGAGTCCAGTCGGCGGTAATGGTAAAGTGGGGTCCAAATATGGTAAAGAAGGTACGGGACCAGCACGTTGGTTAATCGGTGGTGCTCCTGCTTGTGGTGCCATTATGTAAGGATTGGGTTGATTCGGATGACCGTAAAAGTTCATAGGGAAATTGTGTGTAGGTGGAAACATGGAAGTGTTAAATGCTGCCGCCTGAAAACGTTGCTGTTGGGCCAAAAAGGGTGGATTTGGCAGCATGTTTGGAACATTTGCTACACTGCCGCCATTGCTGCCATATTGCTGGGAATTTATATGAGTAGTTGTAGAGGACTGCTGCTGCTGCTGATACATCTGGTGCTGTAATGTGTCTTCAAGGAGATATAAATCGTCTAATACATTAGAGGCGTCGTCTCTAGAAGGTGGATTTGAAGAAATTCTAATTTTCTTCACAGCATCTTCAAGGTTTGCGATTTTCTCTTTCAGAGTAGAAATTTCTGTTGTAACATTTCCCAATTCCAGCTTGAAAGTCTCTGTCAATTGTTTAACCAAATTTCCCATTTCTTGATTGTGATTAGATATCAGAGTATTTGCATTAGACAAAGTTTCGCGTCTAGCACGAGACGAATTCAATAATGAAGCGGGAGGTATAGTCGGATTCTCGGTAAAAAAATCAGCTTCGGCATCCTCATAAGAACTTGAGTTATTGAGACCAGCTAGGGGACCAAAATTAGTATTCGAATCGTTTAAATAACGAGCAGAAGTCTGCTGTAGTCTTTTGATTTCACTGTGTATGACCGAGTTAAGTGGATGGTTGGGATCGGTATGAGAACTGCTTTTAAGTAGAGCCAAAGTTTGATTGAGACATTCACTAGCACGATCCAAATACATACGCTTGGTTTTCTTAGGTGTCTTACTGGCCTCGTCCAATTTGCGATAAGCCTCAGCCTGCAAGTATGTAGCAAAAGGAAGTTGTACTCCAGACAATTCCTCAATTAAATCTTCGTATTCTGACTTCTTAAAATAACGGCTGGCTAGGTATGAAACAGCATCTTCAGCGGCAGAAGCCAATTCACGTTCGGCTGCAGAAGTTTGGGATTTATAATATTTAAAATATTTTCGGAACGGCTCCAATACACCCTTGTTATGCATTTTCAACATATTTAAACCATATTTATAAATTGATTCAGCTCTGGCTTCTAGGAATGTTTTTTCGATAGGCTTAACAATGTCTTGGGCACGGGCTACAAACAATTGGCCCAATTTAAAGACAATGGCCATGTCTATTTTGGGACCATTAATTCCTCTAACAGCCTCAATGCCGTATTGCAAATTGGCACGTAATTCTGCTAGATTATTGCCGTTGCTAAGGTTTTTATATACCATGTATGCGGAATTCCACCATTGCAGTTGCTCTTCCGAACATAAGATATTTTGTAAGTTAACAAACGGTAAAATCTTCGGCTTGCCAGCAGCTGTCCCATTGCCTGACTGATAGCTGTCAAATGCTTCTCGGTCCACTTCCAAAGCTCTTTTGGCTTGAATAGTGGCAGCGTAAAGAAAACTATCAATATCCAATTGATTCAACGACTCGGCTCCACAGAAAGAGAGATTATGTGTGGAAAAATTTAAACCACTGAAATATTTAGCCTTTACATAAGCCAAATTGTCATTGCCCAGACACAAGTAGACCATGTGTTGTAAAGATTGAGGTCTTAAATACTGGGCTTCATCTTCATAGTGTTCTACATCAGCATGCGAAGGCAACTCATACAGAGGTTCGCTCAGTTTAGAACTCTTAGCAAAGAGAGAAGATTGTTCTTTTACTTTCTGGTCACTGTTGCAAAAAAGTAATGCAAAAATGTTATGCCGCCATTGGCGGTCGCTGCAGGTTTGACGAACTTGTGACAAAAGTTCATCATTGGTTTTCCAAAAGGTGTTGTACGGGGAACCCATAAGATAGTTTATATTATGAGTGTTTTCCTTGTCTACACTGGGATCATCATTAATGCATGAAAGTAAAGTTCGGCCCACCTTTATGAGTATATTAAATCAAAATAAAAATAAATAATTAATTGAACATTATGCCTGAATTAAAAGTTCTTTAGAATAAAATTCAAATCTACAGCATTTGTAAACCAAAGCAATTCCTTACCTGAGCACAACGGAATGATGCCTCTCTATGCCATAAACCGATCAATTGTTTACTTTGTTCATCGCAATGTTTCATCCAGGGTTCCTTGTTTTCTGGTGCTTCAATTTGATATGCCAACAGCAATAAGGGCACAACTGCAAGCGTAGTTTCTTTCCATTTGTTTTTGTTTTGCAACAATTCACGTTTAAATATGAGAGCAGAAGCGTGCAATAACAACTGACCACGGTAATGATCAAGGAATAATTGCACGAGTTCTTTTTGTGCACAGAATTTATCTGACATTTGGGAAATCTTAAATAGATATTGATCCAAGTTGAATAGCAAATTTGCTGTTTCTGTAACTCCTCCGCCCACAATAGTTGAGCTGGCTGTAGAAGAAAACGATATTTGAACTTGACGTTCTAAACATATGGCCACCAGTAGCCAAAAGTCCCAGTCTTTTTTTGTATTTGGTATTTTTTCGTATTTATTCAATACCAACCAAACAATGTTGTACCATTCCCCACTTGTCACAAACTCATCTTTTTGGCTCATTACCAATTGATGTACATACTTAAAGGCGTCTAATATTTGATTTTTTTCTACGTAATTACGCACCAGTCTAACTCTCAATTGTACATCATTTGGTCGGGCTGAGATTTCTTTTTGTATTAATTCTTCCACTTGGTTGGTGCCTAGATGATCTTTGTTCATCAGTTTAAGCCGCAACGAAAAGACAGCATCATGTTGAACCTTTTCCGATTCAGCCAATTCACACCAATACTTTGCATTATTGCTATCCAAATTTTTATCATCCAACAGCATTTGACAAACTTCAGCCAAAATATCAGGCTGTTTAGGATTCAATTGCAATGAAAACTGAAAAGCTTGCAGAGCTTTGTCAGGTTTTTTGAGACATTGATAACATTGTCCTAATAACTTGTGAGCCTGATCATTGTCCTGTTTAACGCTCAAATATGAAGTCAAGTATTGTTCAGCTGAAGTGTATTCATTGATTTTAAAATAGAGCTTTGCAATGGTCAAACCACGTAGATGGCGCTAAAAAGGAGAACATATTTTCACTTCAAAGATCTTGATCAATTGGATTTTAAAACCAATTATTTTAGGTTAGTGTATTAATAATAATGTATTAAGTTAGTCCCTTTTGCATTTTATATGACGAATGGTCATTAAAATATGCACTTTTGTTACTGCATGAGACTTTCATCACAACTTTTTAAAAATTATCAATTTTGTTGAAATTTTACCTTCAACTGTCAAAACTAGTATGTACATACATACATATTTACAACAAAAAATCCGTTGTTTTACACTTGGTCTTCACGTAGCAATATCCTTGCGGTAGGTAATCGTCAAATTTGATTGCTTTTATGAAATTTGCTACGTGTGGACTGCGATTTCCATAAGTGGCAATACATTGCGCAATGATAGCTTGAGCAATTATTGCTTATCAATTTGCTGTCATTTCTTTTATCTGTAGTCAGTGAATTTGCGAATTTAATTTTAGAAAACTAAAACATGCATATTTATTTAAAAAAAGCCCCAATGGAGTCGAAAACCGAAGAAATATTTAATATTATAAACTTTTATCAACAATTCCCATCTTTATGTACATACATAAAATTATAGCATATTTATACCTCTCACTATCAAAATTTTGAATTTGTGGCGAATCAATTTTACGTTTTCTACACCTAAAATATATATGTAAATTATTAAAAATTTTAATTTAAATACAATTTTCTGACTTTTAAAACAAAATTTTTAATATTTCATACCACAAAAAACTAATACATACCAAATCTTGGCTGTCCCTTAATATTGTATTCTATTTTCTACAGAATAGTTCGCAACAGAACAGAACGGAAAAGTAACAGCAAAACACACATACAGTTTTTCAATTGAACTGAAACAAAACAACAGCTGATCCACAACAGAACAGAACGTACAAACTAATTCTGCCTTTATATTGTGCTTATAAACTTACTTCATAAACGCTGTTCGCAAACACTGGAATGCATAGAGTTCATAAACGCCGTAGTTCATAACTGCAGTGCAACACTTTTCCATGCGTTACAATTGCGAAATTTGTGCTTGGTTTTCATTTGCGATGTTTTGTGTTTTCTAAACTCAACAAATGAAACACACGACAATACAATTATCTGTTCATAAACAATTCATTGTGTTATTTCATTTAGCAGTATTATCGTGAAGTATTGCTTTGCCCTTTAAACGCATATTTTTGCAATGTTGCTTTGCGTTTATGAAGTCAGCCAGAGTTACGAAAAAGAACAGAAAACCGTTATTTTATAATCAAAATTTAAATTTATTGTATATATCATTTAATTTGCTTTCGTTGTTATTATATAGAAGCTCAATACTATTATAAAGAGAAAGTTTCGCTAGTGCTATTTTTCACCGCAGCTAATGTGTATGCACGTTTATTTTGCTACTTACATATTTTCATAAATGCTTGAGAAACTATACAAATATTTTGCTTTACACATTCATGAGTGATAAAAAGCATTTATGAATTTGATAAAGAAATACAAAATTTTACAATCTGATTTTATGAAAAATATAAGAAATTTTCATATTTAGCGCATATGAATGAAAATTATTGAACTCTGCTTTATTGTGTTGCCTTTCTAGTAATGGTGAATGGTTTTACCTTCAAAATTCACTGTGAGTTGGAGTGCACCAAGTGGGAATAAAAGAAATTGGGACGTACTCTGTTATTGGGTAAATTCGTGAATGCAGTTAGTGTGCAAGTAAATGTGTAGTCAATTGTTTGCATGAATTTTTTTTACTTAAAAATGTGATCCTAGAAGACTAAACTTCCCCTATTGGGTAGTTGTTGACTTTACGAATGTATCGGAATATATCTTAATTTCAATCATTAACTTTCAAACTTCAGTAGTTTTTTCGACAGACTTTTAATACGAATTCGACATATTGTTCTTTATGACCGAATTTGGTAAAAAAAATCTGGTTGTATTACTACCCGATTATCTTTTCGATTTATCTTCTATTAACGATTAAATGGAGTAATTTGTCTCGATTAACCAATTTAACACAATTCTATATTTTGTTAAAATTTTAATTTAATCTAACGCAATTAACCGATATCAAAAGTATTAAGAACTTGAAAAAATCAAGCAGCCATTAAGTAGCATCATGGAAGATTTCACAGAAAAGGGAAATTTACTTGGGTTTGAAATATACATATATATTTTAAATCAAATTTGTATGAAAAATATGCTTTAAAAATACATTTCAAATACGAAATATTTTTTATGAATTCGTTCCTAAACAATTGAGCGAAATTATTTTCTAAAAAAACTAAACTGTGAAACTGTCTTCGAAAATAACAAATCGTGTAAACAAATTAAATAATAAGATATGAAATAAATAAATTTATAAATGAATCCAGTAAAGAGCAAACAGAAATATCAGATGTCGAGTCAGTAAAAATTAAAGAGCTACGAGATGTTAAAACTCAGTACCCTTAATTTTAAAAACTAAGATCAAACATTTAAAAACTAAATAATTTAAAAATAATACATGTTCAAAATAGAAGAAAGTAATCCAAAGTTAGATCAGTAAGGAAAGCGGAGAAAAAACTTGAAGATTAACTAAATAAATATAATAAAAAACTTTTGTTTGTTGAGGGTTTTTAGCTAGTCTATATACATGCATTTCATTTGATATGCTATGCAAACAATATGTGAACAGCCCCTTTTTGGGAAAAGGGAGAAACCTCCCGGGGAATTTTTATTCATAATTGGGCTGAATATGAAAAATGAAAGTGAAAGAAAAGATAATTGGGGTATTCAAATGATACTCAAAAATTATATATTATAAAATAATAAAACGAAAAAATATTACGAGTAAGAAAGAACAAGCACTAATTACCAGCGTTGTCAACTTTTTATAACCAAAACGCGCCATACACCTTCTCAAAACGCGCTAAATCATGGCTTTAACAGATATTCATAACCAAAACGAGATATTCCCAAACGCGCTAAGTTAAATTTTGATGAAATTCGATGCATATATTAGAAAAAATCCAATATATATTGAAACAAAATAATATTATATATGTACATACATATTTGTTTTTAACTTCATTCAGGTGCAAAAAATACATACTTACAACTATTAACAACATGTATGAAGCTTCAAACGACAGCAAAACTTAAAATATTCTTTTGGTATATCAATAAAAAATTTAATGTTGTAAGCATTACATTAAATTATACGTGGTAACGTTACAAATATTAAAGCAATAGCTCTGTCTTGTTTTATTTAATATCAAACTTTTAGGTCCTTATTCATTATAAATTATCAAATGTTTATTAGAAGTTTATGAAACAGTTTTACATACATTCGTTTCATAAACCTATTATACACTTTTGGTAAGTATTATAAATAAGGGAGTTAATATTTTCATTGATTAAAAGCATCAATAAGGACCTTTTTAATATTATAAAAATAATAAAAAAATACTTTCATTTACTTCGAATTATTATAGGATTCATTTGAATTTATTAACTACTAAAAACGCGCCAATTCAGCGCGTGTTCTGTTAAACGTTCTGCTGAATTGGTAACGCTGGTAATTACTCTGATAATACTCTCAAATTGCTACAGCTTGAATACGACAAAATAATAAACAAATTTCAAAAAGCCTTATTATTTTATGACTTTTTTGTTTAAAGCAAAACAATTTTTTAAACTATTGCAAAATATTAAGATATTATGACAATATGACTTAATAGGACACCGTTTGATTGAATCCTCCAAATGTGCTTAGACTTTGTTTAGACACGTCATATCTTATTGACATGATTGCTACTTTATAAGCGAGAGCGACGAGGGTTCGCAATTTTAAGCCTGAAGGCATTTGCAAGTAAGTCTCGTCAACATGACATGATTTGTGTAAACAACAATATAAGTTCAAAGCAGAAAAAGTAAGAATCATGTCAATAAGACATGATGCGTCTACTCTTAGAAAGAAATGTGTAAATTTTGTTTTATTCAATGTAAATTTTTATAATTTGTGATAATTGATGTCAAATAACTTGTTATATGATAAAGTATTATTAATACTTTTTAATAAATAAACAAAATCTTGTTGTTTTTTTTTCATACATATTGACCCATATTACGGTTGTCGAATTTTTGCCTTCGACCGCGACACGTACTAGATTAAAGAATCACACATAATTTTTATTTTAATAAAGCAGATTATTTATTACAAGAATTTTTTATTTACAAAACAGCAAATAATTTGTGTATTTTTATTTATTGAAGTTAATTCATTTGTGTGAAAATGATTTCAATCATTTAACAGACTAATAAAAAAATAACCGATTAATAAATAAAATAAACCCTTCACATATATATCTACAGCTCATAATTGGTTTGGCGTATATCCCAATAAGTGTAATGGAGACAAAGGACAGAAGGTTTATATCAAGATTTCTCATCTTAATATGAGAAATATTAATATATCTGATATCATATAGTGTGTGTCAGCTTGAAGATGCAGACATGACATTTAAATTTACCGATGAAGAAATTATTGAGAAAATTAAAAAACAAAATGAGTTTTTAAAGAATAGTGAACTAAAACCTGTTAGATCCTACGAATTTAAAAGAAATAATAAAATAATTCATAATGTAAAACTTATTATTGATAATGATTCATACACAAAAGCGTTATCTGCCCAAAAAATTAATATTGGTTGGGAAAAATGTAGAGTTTTCGACGGGACCGATGTGTTAATGTGCTATAAATGCAGAGGTTTCAATCATAGAGCCAGTGACTGCAAAAATCAGGAAGTATGCTATAAATGTCATGGAAATCATAGAGCAAAGGAATGTAAAGAAGAAATTATCGAAAAATGTGTAAACTGCATAAGATCAAACGAAAAACTTAATCTGGGACTTGATGAAAATCATCGTACCTTAAGCAAAGAATGTCCAGTGTATCAAAACAAATTGAATATGAAGATGAGAAGAATGGGTTTTAATGTTTAACAATCAAAGAATATAATCAAGGGAATATACACAAATGCCGAGGGTTTACTTAACAACTTTAATCAAGTGGAAATAATTGCAGCAGTTAAAAATCCCGAATATTTAATACTTTCTGAAACACATTTAACTAAAAAAATTAAGGAACAAGAATATCAATTACAAGGATATGATTCTTATGTAACATTGTCTAATTCTGCGCATACCGGTGGAGTTATTATCTATTTTAAAAGTACGTGGAAGGTGATCAAATTATGTGAAAAAGTCGATGATTCAAAATATTGGATGTGTGCATATTTGGCAAAAAATAGAAGTAGGATGATGATAGTAATGGCTGTTTACAGATCTCCAAACACTAGCGAAGTTGAATTTTGTAACGCATTTGATAAAATAATTGAAGAAATATGTGAAACGAATTATGAAATAATTATAGTAGGTGATTTCAACATAGACTGGAGAAAAGACGATAAATACAAAAATCGAATACAACTAACTTTAAACGATAACGGTCTCAAACAAATTGTTAATGATTATACAAGAGTAACAGCAAATACAAAAACTTTAATAGACTATGTAATAACAAATAGTGATAACGTATACGCTAGAATTAATAACAAAAATAAAATAGCGAATCATGAAGCTATAGATATAATAACTCAAAAAGAAAATAGTGAACAAATAATAACAAAAGAAATAGACATATTTGAATATAATAAAAACTTATTTAATAGCGAACTAAATAATATATTAAAATATATTGAAAATAATAATGTAAATAGTAATGCTTTTAACATCGATATGTGCATTGAAAATACAATAAAGAAATTTACAAAAAAAAAGAAAAACTAGCGAAAAAAATAATGTTAACAAATGGTTTAGTAGAGAACTAAAGTTACTAAAGAAGGAAAAAATTACCAAATACTGTATAGCAATAACAGAAAACACAAGTGAAGCATGGAACAATTATAAAGTAATAAGAAATAAATATAAAACTAAAATTGAATATGAGAAAAATAAATTTATTAATAACAAAATAAGCAATGCCAAAGATCAGAAACAAATGTGGAAGGAAATAAAAGAATTAGTACTTAGTAAAAATAAAAATGTGATACAAACTGTGATATTTAATCAAATAGAATATAAAGAAAATTACCAAATTACCAATTTAATAACTACTTTGTGGATAGTATTAAATCAATTAGAAATTCGATCGAACATGTGCAATATATAAACCAATTACCTGTGATAAACTCTAAATTTAAATTTCGTGCAATAAATTTACAAGAACTTAAAAATATATGCAAAGATATAAGAAATAAACCTGACTTTAATAACGTATCAATGAAAATAATAATGGACAACTCGAACATTATGGGTAAGATCATGATGAATCTAATAAACGCATCACTAAAAACGGGAGATTTCCCGGAAAGCTGGAAAGTTTCATCAGTAACTCCAATCGAAAAAGTTGCGAAAACAAAAAAATGTGAAGAGTTTCGACCAATAAACACCCTAAAAACGTGTGAAAAAATAATTGAAAAAGTGGTAAAACAACAATTAGAAAAATACATTGAAGAAAATAATATATTTTCTAAATATCAATCTGGCTTTAGAAAAAAATATTCATGTGAAACAACGGTAAACTACGTCATTAATAGATGGAAAAATGTAAAAAAAAAAAACAAAAAACTAATGGCAATTTTTTTAGATTTTAAAAGAGCTTTCGAGACAATTAATAGGGATATTTTAATACAAAAACTACATATGTATGGAATACAAGGAAACGAGTTAAAGTGGTTTAAATCACCTATAATTAATTTTAATTTTTGTAAATTTAATTTTGTAGCCTAAGTGACTATTAAAGTATTCTATAGATACATGTATAATTGGCCTTATAGGCTTCCTATGTATCGGATTGAAATAAATAAATAAATAAATAAATAAATCGTATCTTACAAACCGAAAACAAATGGTAAAAGTAAATAATATTAAATCTGATTATATAGACAACGAATATGGAGTGCCACAGGGCTCAATTTTGGGAGCACTATTGTTTATTATATATATTAACGATATGCCGGATGTTTTACAAAAATGCGAAATAGTTTTATATGCTGATGACACGCTGATCTTCACTGAAGGACACACAGATAAACAATGTCAAGACAACATGATACACGATATTGATAACATAAACAAATGGTTAAAAATGAATAAACTAAAATTAAATGAAAACAAAACAAAAATTATGGAAATAAACATGAACAATGAATGAATCGGTATTTAAAATAAATAATGAAGTTATAGAAAAAGTATCTGAAATTAAATATCTTGGTTTTATAATAGATAAACAATTAAAATTTAAAGAACATATAGAATATATATGTAAAAAAATTGGTAAAAAAATCGGATTTTTTAAACGAATACGTAATAAAATATCGGTACTAACGGCTATGAACATTTTTAATACAATGGTAAAACCACATTTCGAATTTTGTTCAACAATTTTATATACATGCTGCACTTCAAAAACTGCAAAACAAAGCTATGCGATCAATCTTAAGATGTAATATTCTAACACCAATCGAAAATATGCTTGGCGCACTGAAATGGCTCAATATAAAACAAAGACTTGAAATGAATACACTATACTTTATACAAAAAATGAAAACGGGAAATGCACCAGAATATTTGATAGAACAACTTAATTATGTTGGAGACATACAACCGTATCAACTAAGGAATGCTGATAATTTCCGACTACCAAAAGCAACAACAACTGCAAAGCAACGTTCACTTTTCTACAAAGGACTACACCTATATAACATGCTTCCAAGCAATACAAAATCAGAAACAAATACTAATGTTTTTAAAAGAAAAATTGTATATTTTATAAGAAATAATGATATTCCACAGAGCTTTTGATAAAAACCTAAGTAAAAAAATAATATTTTTTTAAGAATTTACTGTAAAGTATTTTAATACTACTAAATTACCCAATAAAAAAAAAAAAAAAAAAAAATTTGGAATTGTGCATGTCTGTCAAAATTGTACATTTACAGACGGTTTATAATTTTTGCTTTCACACTTAAGGTTTTGGTTTCATCTGACATAACCTATAATCATTTACAACAGCATGAACAATTAATTGTATTTAAATAATTAAAAAAGTTTTTTTTTTTTAAATACTTATATTTAGGTATAACCTCAGACGCTTTGTCGGTTAAAAATATAACACGCTCTAATTGAAAATTTTACTGTAAAAGGCCGAATAATTTTTGGCGGCGGCGGATAAGTCAAATTTGACGGCTAAGTTAATCTGCCTCATTACGATTGTCGAATTTTCGTCTTCGACAGTGTGTACTAGATTATAGAAAGAATAATGTTATGTTTACTTAAATACAAATTTATACAGAATTTTAAAAAAGTTTTTGCATATAAGCTAGGGATGCGACCACCATATATCGACCGCAAAATTAACTTGCAACAGAGAAATAACCATGCATCTCTGGTCTCATTTCTGACTCAATTTCTTTTAATTGGTCGGTCGGTTCACGAAACCAATAATAAGCTGACAATATGTATTTACAAATTACTAAAAAAATGCCAAAGGCATTTTATTTAGTGAGTACGTGAGAATTGTATTTGTATTACTTTTAAACTACGAACACGCACTCACGCGTGTTTACTTTTGAATTTAATTATGCGTGGCACGAAAAAATCTCATTTGCACATCTCTACATTTGACAAAACTTACCCAATAACAGAATACCTTACACAACATAAACAACATTGGTATACAGAATTTATCAACAATGTGGTGAAGAAAAACATACCGGCACAAGCGTCTCAGGAAACAATGGCGTTTTGTGAATAGATATATGTAGGCAAACGCCAACCATAACCTCAAACTATTCTTAATAATTTTTTGTCTTCTATTTAAACAAAAACATATTGCTTAATAATTCACAAGCAAAAAAAAAACAAATGCTACAAATAAATCAAAAAGCAAAATATGTATCACGACATAGTTTTCTGTACGAATGTGCCCAAAAAGAAAACCAATTTCTCAAATAATGAAATGAAAAAACTTTGTTGCCACAAGGAACTTTCTTTTACAACTTATAATGGATAGATATTGCTTTCATTCGACAAATTAAACACTTGGATATGCAATCAATACTTACTTCTGTCTCCGAACGTATTTTAGACAATGCGTTGCGAATATGAGCATCCACTTCTTTCTTTGTTTTAAACATGTTCAGAATTATGCTTTTTGAAGAACGTTTTATTTATGCAATATGCAGACGTTGTGAAATACGATAGATAGTAGTATATTAAATCAGGACAAGCATTTGTCATATATTTTTAAATATTTAGAACTATTTGTTCCCTGATTTAGTTGTCTAGTGATTTGATTAATAATGCTTAACACAATGTAATATTTCTCAAATTATTTTTTTAGCAAATCACTAATTGTCGGTTTTGCACAATATCTCGTATGGAATGTGTTCGTTCGCGCCGCTTCGTTGTTTGGTTTAGGGTTGCTGTGGTACAAAAACGTAAAATTGCTATATTACAGTGTTGCATTTGCATTTTATGTAAAATCGACTCAACCAGTGTTGGCTTACGTTTTCTTAACTGATTGCAGTTTACGTTAATTTAAAATATAAGTTAACTTTGTATTCAATTTGTTAGAGTAGCAGTATAAAAGAATTCAATTTGTCAGAGTTACAGTGGCAAAAATAACTTTTTTTTAATTTTACACTATTTTTCCAATTAATCTTTTGTATAAAAAAGGATTTCAAATTTATGGTACTACATATTTAGAAATACATTTTGCATTTGCATACATTTTTTCTTTCAATTTTGTTTTCTGTAGATGTTTTTGACAGACACAATATAAAAAATGCCTGTTGTTCTTGTATTGTTGCAGTTGTTGTACTAATAATTTCGCCTGGTTAATACACCTTGAACAGTAGCAGCATTTTTTTGTAAATATAAGTGTTGAAAATATAAATATGAAACTTGTAAACGGTTTTATTTCTGTTTTCAACAATGCTACCACCCTGTTCTCACACACGCTGCTTATCAAAATTCAATTAAATGGATAGCTGTAACGTAGGCTGACCGCAATTTTAAAGTAATTTCATTTTTCTAAATTTCTAAAAGTATGATTGTATTAGTAGAAAAGTGAGAGTGGATTGAAAATTGATATATAAAACTTGATCGTGGAATCCCTGAAAACGCAAAAGGAAATGAAGCTAGAAATACGTTTTGAGAGGCAGAAGAGACCACGGAGTCTGATAGGGATAACGTTAACAACACTGCAGGTCCTTCCAAGAAACTTAATACTTAGCAATACGGTTCGTGAGACTGGAGTACAAGCGCCCTTTTTGCATTGTTTGTAAACAGCTTTTAGTGGACCAAAACAATAATCTTTTCTCCTTGGCAGCATGCGACAGCCAAGTTTATTAAACTTAACTAAACTTGTTCAGTATACATGAAAACATGTATAGAATAATATATAATGCAAATGCATGTGTTATGAAATATGATAAAAATGGATTCTGCAATAAGCTTTTTGTGTTGTTTCAATTGTTTTTTTATTTGGTTATGCTTTTTATTGATAAGAAAAACTTAAAAAAAAAGATGTGCGACTTTTATTTTCTCAAACGACTTTTTTGTGCGAATTTTTAAAAATTTCCAGCGGTAACCCTGATTGCAATTTCTTTTGTACTAAATTTAGTTTACACGCAATTTTTTTACGGTTCGGATAGTTAGTAGAAGTCGCCAGGAATATTTCAACATATTTACCAAAAAATTTATGGAAATTCATTTGTTTTCCCTTGAAAACAATATTAAATTGTTGATTAAAGTGCGTGTATAAGAAAATCAAAAGAAAATAAATATGCAAAGTTGTTAAAATTAACAAAACTGCAGCCGGTCGCAGTATTCCTCTAATGTGAGTGTTAAAATTAAACGATATTTGATTGTGAAATAGAGCTAAGTTATTTAAATATGTACGAACACACCAGTGACGTGCCATAACGTTTTTGGCAAAGTGCTCATTCACTACTTATGTTAAGTTTCAAAATAACGTATATACCCAGGTTTCTCTAAGCCCACGACGGGAACGTGGAAAACCAAGGTAATATTTTTTATTTCTATTTTTTAATCGTTTTACTGTTATTTGTTGTATATATTTTAAAATATTTATTTTTTAATTGTTAATTAAAAATTAATTCAAAACGACGAGTTTTTTCAATAAAAACTTTAATGAGCTCATAGGTACTTGTTATCGATAGACATATGTACATAGTTTTCTTCCAACTTAAATATCAGAAGCTTATCTACATACATTAGAACAAGTTTGACAATGCGCAAAAATAGTGGCCACATTTTTGTATCATTCATCAAAAAATTTGGGATGGGGTTTTTATTCCATATGTAATTTCTACATTTAAGGCCCCATAAAATAAATATCTATTTGTAGATACCTAAATTTTAGAACATTCTGTCGGATTTGTCCTAGAATTTTTCGGTTAAAAAATTAGAACCCTTAATCGTCCGCGATGTCGTATTCCGACTCTTCCATATAAGTCATGTATTCTTACTGCAAACCATGGTGGAATAATACAGGTGGTGTCGAAGCTGCAACAACACTGCTTTTAGTACAAAAGAATGACAAAATGGTTGCATTTTCTGTTCTATAAAGAATTTTGTTTCTTTTCCTTTTCTTATTTGATTTGAAACAAGTAATAGTGTGCTTTTTTAGCATTGTGGGCGTGTGTTAGTAATACATAATAAAATTTTTACAGACTCGAACCCAAAAAAAGTCCGTTAACGCTTTGACACTACCTGTATTATTCTACCATGCTTCAAACCACTTCACTTTTAGTATGTTTCTTTATGTTTTCTGCAAATAAATTATATACAAATGGATTCTTATTTTATATAATGTACATTTATGTATTGCGTTTAAAATTTTATTTTAACTGTAGTCCGGGCGGTCCACTAATCCGTACAGTAGCTGAAACTACTGTCGAGATTATGGAGGTTGTACTGTATATAGTACATATAGTATATGTGTATATGTATAAGATATGAACATATACGTAAGTACTTTGGATTAGTATCAACAGCCGGTGGGAATTACTATGTATTTCAATTCGAAAGACAACTCTTTTGAGATATAAAAGTTTCAATGATCTTCTTTTCATCGAAATACATAGAAATTCTCCTGATTTTGGTGCTAAAAATTACTGTATATTCATATAGAATGACGTTTTGCTTGTGCTCCTGAAAAAAAATTGGTTTAAAACACATAAAATCGAAATATAATGAGACCAGTTATTAACTTGACAGCACCCGGTCACAAAACTCGTGTATGGCATCACTCTATACAAAATGTATAGCTGTTTTTGTTTTTGCATTTTCTACAAACCTCTTGCAACTACAATTAGAGTTGAAAAAAGTCAACCTGGTAAAGTAAGAAAACAAAAACAATTGGTTGATTATTGAGTTCTTGTTACAACTTTGATATTGTTTAAACTTTTCATTTGTTTAATGACAGTTTAATATAATATCTTCAGTTGTTCCAAGAAATATTTGGGTAAAGTTCCCTGATGATCTGCATTAGCAACAGTGAAATGAGCATAATCAATTTCAATTTGTTTTTAATTAAACTATTAATATTTGACCAAATGTGTAAAATATTGATTTTAGTTTAGATTGATTTTAATATTGCGATTAAAAATTTAAAATATGATGAGATTAGTTAGTTTATAGTATTGTTAAATAACAATTAAAATCTAATTATATTGCTTAAAATAGACTTTTACGAATAAAATAAGCTTAAATGCTTTGGATAGTATCTATTTTTTTCCTTTTGTTTTTATGAAATTACAAACTGAGAATGCTTTTTCACTTAATTACACTTTATAGGCATACATATATGCAGTTAGCAAAGCATTATATAATCTGTCTAGTTTTTCAGTTCTTTTTTGGTATTTGTCTAAATATATGAAAACATTAAAAAAACGTTTTTATGACATTTTATGTTGCTTTTTGGATTTTCATATTTTTAATTGTATTTGTTAATTCATCCTCAAAATTTTTGTTCGGGTCTAGCTCTTGATTGGCATTTGAAGGTAAATCACCCTCGTTATCGAGTAGGCGATCATATAACCATTCTTTCATTTATGGAAGAGTTCGACTAAATATTTACAAACATTAATTATTAATAAGGATGGCACGCGTCAAAAACTCAAGGTTGGTTGAATACTAAAGACATTCAACTATAAAAGACAAAGACCAAGTAAAAATTAATCGAAAAACAGCTGGTGCTGAATGGTGCGAGAGAGTACGGAATATTTGGAATAATTAATCATCAGAGATGGGATTTTGTACTAACCGAAATTGATTTAACTTATAAGAAATGAATAAGTTGCACTTTTCGTATTCTAATTCGTTAAGTAATACGCTTAAATAGTTGATATTCTTAATCACTAGTATCCACCGTCAAAAGTAGTAAAATCGAACAAAGAACGCTGATGAGATGGTGTAGCGACCACGAAATCAGTACTGATCCCTTCTGCTAGTCTGATGACCAATAAATTGTTCTAAATAATAGTACTCTTTAAATAAAAAATAATGAATTTATCCAAAAAAAAAATTCTAAAATATATAAAATGAAATGGGTAAGCTCGGATTTGAACTTGACCCCAACAATTCGTTTCCATATATACAAATACAAGTTCGATTAATTACTCACAAACATTTAGGCTATAAACACATTCCCGACAGCAGGCTACCGACTACAACTTTGTTAAAACAAAAAACTAATATATTTGATTAATAGAAAAATACACGATCATTAATTTATTCAACTGAGGGCTTTAATATTCTTAATCGGAATGAATGCTTAAAATATTTGTTACATACGACTATAAAGTAAATGTTTGCAAGTAAAAAGGAACAGTTGCGAATTATAAGAGAAATAAATATTGATAAGTGCGAATTCCTGCGTAAAGGAATGAATTAGTTGACAAAATATAGTCAAACAATTGAATTTATTAATAGAGTTTAAATTGCGACTTAACAAACCTGTCAAAAATACAATACAAGTGTGTACACATATGAAATTGATTATTTACACGACCATACGGATGCACGGCTGCATGCACGCTCATGATAAAAAAATTTCACTCATGCACGCTCACGCATGCCCTCATATTTGAGTTGAAAAAAAATTAATCACAATCATGAAAACTCACGATCACGAAAAAATCACAACCTATAAGTATTTATACATTAAAATTTCTGAATGCGAATGGAAAAATCGAATAAACAATTAGAAAATTCTGCAGAAAAGAGGAAAATTATGTTTAACTGAGAAATATATTTTTTTGAAACAATTTGTTAGTTTTGAAATACAATTTTTCAATTTCGATATATATAATAAGGCCCAGAAACGACAGTCTACCAAACAAAATTTTTTGAAAGTGGTCCAACTTATTTTTTATTTTTTTATTGAATATTAGACTAGATATATAATTTTATAAATAAAATAAATGTATTTCGACGATCATTAATGCACAAATTATCATCAAATCCTACCCTAATTCAGATCTTCTAATTTACTACCATTAACCATTTTTAGGTATTCATATCATTACTTTAGTGTTAGTGAAGATGGCCCGATCGAAAGTCATATTTTTATACTTTGAATTCACTTAAATTTTAGCAAAAAAAAATTTGTGTTTAGTATTTTGGAAACATTGAAATTAGGTATGAAATATCAGAATAGAAATATAATAAAAAAAATGTAACGAGCCATGTAGGGTGTGTCACAAAGGGTTCATGTCTTCTGACAAAAAATTACAAAATTTTTTGGCTGCAAATAAGTTATTTTAGAATATTCATCTTTCTTTTAGGAACTATATCTTGTGTACTTATTATGCGAAATTCGCAAAATATTACGAAAAAACACTTCTACTTTCAAAGTTATTTCCGTTTTTTGTAGCGTGCTTCACAAAACTTTCGCAACAAATACCTGCAAAAAAATTATGTTTTATGCCATTCGAAAGTACACTTATGTATATCCCACTAAACACAATGCACAAGTTGAAGGTACCTCTTTTGAAAGACCAAAAAATTTTTATATATTAATGTGAAAACGCGTACGAATGTAGGGGTCGTCACGCAGGATTTACACATACGTATGTATGTATGTCTCATGCAATTTTAAACTTTGTAAATAAAATTAATTTTTACAATTGAATACAATTGAAAATTCTTAAAGAAAATATAAATTTCTTTTATTTTAAAGTTTTTAAGTGAAATTTAAAATTATGTATGTATGTATGTACATTAGGGAATAAGTTATTCCCATTTTTTGCAAACATCAAAATGGCCCTAGCATACGATTAAAAAAAATGATATTAATTTTTCGCGGTTTTCAAATAAGGTCACCCACAACACGCGGTAAAGTTTGAAAATTATTTTTTTTTATTTTTATTTGTACTTATATTATACATTTAGCCAAAAACTCACAGCTTTTTTATAAAATTATTCATATCCTTTAATAATTAAGAAACTTTTTAATTATTTTCATTTATTAATACAATATTAAACATTTTCTTAATAAATTTTCTTCTTTAGGGATTTTAGAAAATCGTTTTGTGGGTGCGGTTTTTATTTTCAAACGACCCAAAAAAACTGTTTTCGTAAATAACACAATATTCGCTATCGCGCAGTGCTAGGGCCAAAATTTGGTTATACCCCTAATGTACATATTTAAAATACTTTTATTAAAACCATTAATTTTCTAGCTCATAAGCAATCTGTGTAAAATATTAAGATTAAGTAGGATCTTGTACTTTTGCGTTAATAGATAAGATCTTTAGCTTTGTTCCAAAAACTTAAAATTTCTAGGTCTTGTTCGTCTGTGTGAACTCGAATGAAAAAATGACTTATACTGCTACTTACTATAATGATACATACCGGCATGACAAAATTGAAAACCACGTACCTATTAAAAATATGAAAAAAATTCCAAAATCTAAAAAAATCACAATACAATCACGCAAAAAATCTACTCATGCACGTTCATTCACGTTAAGTTTTCTTATACTCACGATCATGCACGCTCACGTGATTGAAACAAAAAACTGTTGCTACTTATATTTATATATTTAGAGATCTTCATCCATTTTTAAGGTTTTCCTATTTTGAAAAATGTTTGCAAAAATTAGCTTCAAAGTAAAATTTTACAGTTTTGAATTGCACATTTTGAAAAAATATAACTTTAAAAAAGATAAAAAAAATCGAAGTGGAAATATAAATGAATCATGTAGCCGTCGTTTTCAAAATAATTATGTTGCTGGCTACATGACGACATTTATAGCCAGCGGCTTTTGTAGTCATGTAACCGTGTAGCCTGCTGTTGTGAATGTGTTTATTGCTTTATATTGTTTTTAAGGACATTGGATAGAAGATTATAACTTATATAATTGCATTTTTATATTATTTTCCGATTTTTTTGAGACTTTCGAGCGGTTTCGTATGAAAATTTAAGAACTTTTACACTAAAAAAAATACAGAACAGATTCGTCTAAGTTTTAATATAGTAAAAACTAGTTTTATTCAAAAAATACACCAATACAAATGTATTCGACATTCGAAAAATTACCATTTTGAAAAAACCGATAACCGTATTGTAAAAAAACCGGCTCAAAACCGGTTGAAAGCCGAGTCGGTCACCCTATGCACTCGCACTTGGTTGTTTTTTTATGTTTCCTAACGTTAATATTAAGCGTTAAAAATTTAAATTAAAAAAAGCTTCTTGCAAATGAACTTTTGCGTGTTAAAAAAATGTGTGGGCATTTTCTTCTCATGTCGACTTCTTAAGGTACAGTACTAAAGTTGAGAAATCAACATCTGTGAAAAGTAGTTCAGTGATTAATTCAAAGAAATTTCCCACTCCAAAGATAAATAAATACAAGAACATAAAAAAGGAAAACAGAAAGAAAAACATATTGACCTATTTCCATTGAAAACTTCATCTTAAAGCGTCAGGAAAATATCCTTACGAGATGTTTATTCTCTGCACAAACTTTTATGCTGGGGGCAACAAATTTTACATGACACCAACAAAGAACGGCAAAAAAAGCAAAATTCTCTCTTTCTATTTTAAAGATGTTCTTGCTATTTGTTTATTTTTATTTATTTTTTTTTTGCACAAAAACTTCTTGTGCTTCAAGTACACAAAAAAAGGAAGAAAAATCAAGGGTGGCATGTGGATTTCAATCTATTTTTTTAAATAAAGTTTTGCAAGCAAAATAAGTTCAAACTCGAAGCAGGGAGGTTGCGCTGCAAAACACCTTTTGATGTTTTGAAATGACTGGAAAAGGGGCTGGCTGCTACTACAAATGAGGAAGTTAAAACGCAGTTAAATTAAAAGCAAAACGTCATAATGAACTACATGTAATAAAAATAACAACAACAACAACAACGAAAATAGTAATGACGAAGAGGGATGCAATTTAACCTAAAGAAAAATGCTAAGGAGTAGATATCTTAAAAAGGAAAATTGATAAAAGCAAACGACGTATGAATTTACTGAAAGATTTTCATTTTACATACATACATATATACATATGTACATAAATCCCTTATTATTACGAACGATTAAATTTGTTTTCTTTTCCTTATCATCCCTTTGCTAGCAAATTTTATATGCCAGTAAGTAAAATCCTGGTATTGTTGCTTCTGGTTTCTATCGAGGACATTCAGACTTGTTTGAAATGTAGAAATGCGTTTTAGTTTTATTCTTCCCTATTTACTTACTTTTGTATTTTTCCCCCAATTTACTTTGATGATTACAAGATAAAAGTAAAGTTTTAATAAACTTCGTCGTGCTTACTGTCAAACGGCATTGCAGTTAGTAACATGCCCAGCGTTAATTTGATAACTTACTTTATGTACAGTGCTTGGGAAAAATATTAGGCACGTTATACAAATGTATGCTTGTGAAGGCGCTGATCCTGGTTAGGGGCAAAAAGGTATTTTCCCTTCCAAAACGAATAAAATATAACTCATATCTATTGCATTGCTAAGAAGAAAACAATAGTGTGTGTTTTTTTTTTAATTTTCTCTCCTAAAAGGATGAGTTGCATCCGCCCCTGCATACATATATGTACTTATGTACATACATACATGTTTGTATACGTATGTTAGGTTAGGTTGCACAGGCCGCCAGCTGCAAGCAACCCGCCCAAATAGGTCCATTTGTGATGTCTGAATTAGACAGAGAAAAGACTATCCTACTGTCCTAAGTTTTGGTCGGTGTTGAAGCAACCCGTTTTTTTAATAAACTGGTTTATTCTTTTTGGATTGCATTCCGTAAGGTCTGTGAGTTCGGTTAAAAACGAGTTACCTAAGATAAGACAGAGCTGGGTATTGACAGAGGATATGCTTGACGGTTTCTTCCTCTTCAGTTTTAGCTCGGTCATACTGGGGCCAGGTTGATCTGGAAACTGCACAATTGGATTCGTGGAACCATCTAGATTGTTTTGTCCCTATGAGTTTTTGCTGTATGAGGATTTTACAGCTTTTTAGCGGTCGGTGTCCCGTTCTTGCAAATAGGAGCCTTCCTTGGCAAGCTTGTCCGCTATTATGTTGCCAGGCACGTCTGCGTGTCCTGGTATCCAGATTAGCTCCAGGTTGGAATGTGACGCCATCTCTTTTAATGATGTCCGGCATTCCTTTACCAGTTCAGATATTGTATAAACACCCGATAGAGCGTTCTGTGCGATAGTAAGGTACATATACGAACGAATGTCCTGTCCTATTTACGAATATAATGCCTTAACCAGTAACTTCCCTTCTAATGGCCGATATTTCGGCTTGAGTTATACTACAATGATCTAATAGTTTGAAACGTATCCTCTGTTGAATTTGAGGAATATACATGCCTCCTCCCACCCCTGAGCATGATTTCCATCCGTCAGTGTATACCTCAAGTACTCCCCCTGTATGTCGAGGATCATTAATTGAAAAGAGAGTGTCTGAGATTGATACTCCGAATATTTTATTCGGCATAAGGTAGGGAGAACGGTAATCTATAAGTTCGGGAAGATTCTCAAACTGTCTAATAAAAGTCGCACTGAGTCTAACTGCCGAGTTCATAGCCAGTTGTTTGACCATTAAATCGGCAGGAAGCCAATGTAACATTGTGAACAAGGCTTTTGATGCGGTAGTGCGAGGTGCACCTGTAATCATCAAGGCTAATGTTCGTAAAATTCTATCTATAGCTTTGGAGTAGGTGGATTTTCCTAAGGACGGTCACCGGACGACTGCTCCACACATAAGGATGGGTTTGACGACCATTTCAAAGATCCAATTGGCTGTTTTGGGGCTGATGCCTCATCTGTTGCCTATGGCTCTTTTGCAGGTATAGAGAACAATAGCGGCCTTCACTGATCTTGCTTGTATGTTTAGGTGCCATAATAGCTTAGAGTCCAGCACTATAATAAGACACTTCGTATTGTCGGATAACCTTAGTGTGACTCCGTTAAGAGTGGGTGTACGTAAATTTATAATAAAGAAGATTCTTATTAAAAGAGAATTCCTTATATCAGCCACACCAGAACTTTCAGTGTTTCTTTCTAAAGAGTTACAAGAAAGACTACTTCCTTCGCGCTACTCTTAGCATCTTCTTAACGCTTTTGCGTTAAATATTCATGCATCATTCAAGACAGAAAACTATCTCAATATATTAATTTCCATGGGAGAGCTACTATCCCCTTAACGGTGATCTATGTTTGCAGGAAGGAATTAAGCTCAGACTGCAACATTAACCCGATAATCGGAACTGGCTATGGGAGGGGGAGTTTAAACCGTCATTCTGCTGGGATAAGGTATTTCATATTCGGAGTTCAATGCCAAGAAATACACAACACGCCACTACAATTGAGGAAACGATAGAGTCAAAATGTGCCTCCGAATGGTTTCAGAAAACTTCAAGCAAAAATATCTGCCGATAAAAATGCAACATATCGGATTGGCAAACAAGCTGCTTTCTTAAGAATTAACACTCAGGTAATTAATGTCAACCAGTAGATGTGATACCTTCTTTAGGGAGGTATGGTGGGAGTAGAGTAGATGGTGAAATGAGAAGGAGAAAGCTTAATTATTTTTTTACAACTACGCTATTACGTGTCTTTGTTAACTTTTTATGCTAGCTAGTAGCTACACACATTGCAACGTGTTTATGCAACACGTTTCTCGTTCATGCTTCATATTTTGATACACACACTGCAACCAAGAATGAAACAATGAATCAAGAAAACAAGATTGCGCACTCAGCCGTACAAAATAAATTTCTACTGCGCATCTACGTCATGATAGAATACAAAAGAGTGTTTGTTGTAAAAAGTGTAAGAGATTTCTGGCGAAAATCTGGAAATAACTAAATAACTTCTAAACGGGTGCACCGATTTGAACAAAGTTTTAAACGGAAAGAAAAGAGATGCAGTCGAGTAAAACTTTTGGCCTGCTTTCCATACAGAAATATACTTTTGCTTACAACACAAAATAACGGACCTGCGCAATGCACAATCTTGTTTTCTTGATTCATGGAATGAAACCATGAACGCAGCATCATTTCGGTATTTTGTGTTCGCATTGAACATCGCGCAATAAAGAATCATAGTTGAAAAGAGGAGGAAAATGAGGTACAACTAAAGAAAAGAAGGACATGGTCAAAAACTTTATATTTAAAAAAAGAAAAGTTTTCAAATGAAACACTGTTAAAAGAGTTAAAAGAAAATGAGCCAAAAGATTACAGAAATTATGTTCGAATAGACAAAAAATCTTTTCTTAAATTATTAGACATTATAAAACTCAAAATTAAAAAAATTCATTTATTTTTTTCGTGGTTGACAAAATAACAAACCTATGCACTACTTGATGGTTTTTTTAATAATGTTTGTAACATTAATAATTTAAGCCTCAGCACCAGAATTGGCATTAAAGAGGCAATTAAGAGAGCATTAATATGATTAGAAAATAAAAATTTAAGAATATTATTATATAGGTACACGAAAGGGGGAAAATTAATATGTAAGTAACTATGTATATAGTATACAATAAAAATCTATCCAATAAAATACATTACTTATACATATACATATGTACGAGTATATATATATATATATATATATATAAAAATATACATATTTACATTCTTACATATTTACATATGTATGCTTTTATATATGTACATTCCTTCATACAACCATATGTATGTACGTACATGCATAATTATTTTAAATATTGTTAGTTATAAATTCCATTCATGAAAGAAGCGTTTCCAAATTATTTACCAAATACAACTAAAGGTCTCTCTTAAATGTTGAAAGGGTCACACAATTTTTTAGATAGTTAAGTAAAGAATTGAATTCATTCGGACCAGCAAAACGGATTTTTTGTTTTGTCAATTCAAGGCGACATCTCTTTATAGATAGATTCTGACTCTGTCTTGTATGTCGACTTGTGATGAGTATGTTTGGGTAAAATTGAACAGAACGATTGCCAAGAGCTCTAACAGATTTAAAAACAAATTTTAATAATTGCAATTTATGCATATAATCCCTTTAATGGTAAAACATTCACCGCATAATTTTTGAAAATATCTACAGTATGAAATCTTACGGGAAGATTGAAAACTAATTTCAAAGCCTTATTTTGTACAGATTGCATACTTCTTAATGTAGTAGTGTTAAAGCTTCCATAAATTATGGGAAGGTAAGCCAGATAGCTGTGAACCAAACTTTCATAGATTATCATTTTAGTTCTTTCATTGAATTTTCTTTTGAATTTAAATAAAATGCCAATACCGCTGGAAATTTTGCTTTTAATATCTGCAATATCTATATCCCAAATTAGATTTTGCGAGAAATGTATTCCTAAGTACTTAACAGTTTTCGATTCCTCTACAGGTATACCATTAATATTCACAGTCATTGGCTGATCTCTACTTAAAAGGTATGGTCTAAATCTTATGAATTTGGTTTTATTAGTGTTTAATACGAGTTTATTCAACCTAACATATTCTACTAAGATTGAGGAATCATACTCAATATGAGCTTGTAAGGCAGGACCATATTTGTAACGATAAAGAAGGCAAATGTCATCTGCAAATATAAATAGTTGACCATTAAATTTAATATTTTTTAGATCATCAATAAAAATTTTGAATAGAAGGGGACCAAGAACACTACCTTGTGGTACACCACATTTCACTGGTAACAACGTGCTACTCGCATTCCCCACCTGATAAGAAATTTTAAAAAAAATCCAAAGAACTTTCTGAAATACCAATAATATCGAGCTTCTTCTGTAATATTTCATGATCCACTAAATCAAAAGTCTTGGAAAGATCAAAAAACACAGCAGCAACTCCATCGAAACCACTATCAATACTATCGCATATATAATCCACGACTTTAACAATCGCTTCCTCCGTCCCTGAACCCTTGCAAAATCCAAACTGTCTGCCAAATCGTGCCTTGTTCTTTATTAAATATTCAGATACCTGATTAAAAGCTATTTTTTCAATTGTTTTATCAATGACAGATAACACAGATGCAGGACGAAACAAATCGACACTATCAGATCCTCTACATTTAGGTATAGGAATTATCTTATGAACAATGATGCAGGATAGTCGTTATTTTTTGATTCAAATTTCATTCAATTCATTTTTTCGCTTGAAAATAATTAATTCAAAATTTGCTAATTCACTGCATGAACGATTTGCGAATTGATTAAAAAATGAATGATTCATTTACAGCTCTGATATTTTTTTATTTTTCCATTGAGTAAATTAAAAAATTTGAACTCGTTTTCTTAAGAACGCGTTTTTTTATAAATGTGACTACGTTGCAATAAAGGAGCGATAGGTATTACCAGCCAACAGCATTTCTAGTCTTGTAATTGTGTAGTTGCAGTCTTCGATGTGTTTAAAGCATAATGGAAATACTGAATGACACTGATTAAAAGTTTTTAAAATGTTGTGCAGCCTCATAACAAACCGTACCCGCAACAAATGTTCCTTTTAAACAAACTATTTTTTAAGAGTTATTTTCGAGTTCAGAATTTTTGGCGCATATCGAAGTGTTTTCATCCATTCTGGCGAATTTGTCAGATTTTAACTCTTTTCCAAATTTTGCAAGAGGTTTTTGAATTGTTTATTCTATTCGACTTCTTAGCGCCAAATTATCTTTTTTGTAAAAAGCTTAATTTATTAAAATTTCATGGATCTTCCGGTGGGTTAAAAGTGTCAACAAGTGTGTTCGAGTACCCAAAAGTTTTTACGATTTTTTACTGAACTTTACTGCATTTACAGTAAATGAGAACACAAATTGAGAGCGTAAAGTGACAGTTTGGCTGAGAATTTACAAATTTTTACTGCAGAAATTTCTTGAAGTAAAATTTAGTAAAACCAAAAAACATATGATTCAAAAGGTAAACAAACAAAAGTAGGAAACTAAAAAGTATATAATTTATGAAAAAATTATTAAAAAAAAAGAAAAACTGAGACAAAGTAATAAAAATTAAATTAAATAAATTATTTTTAAACTATTCGTTCGTTAAACATGTATGTATGTATATTCCTTTTAAAAAGGAAATACATGTTGTAGAAACCATTTAAATCCATTTTCGTTGTTATTTTGTTATTTCTTTAGAGTTGTGAATATGCTTTTAAGGTCGTCAATAGCAAAAACTGATAATCATATATTTTTGAATAAATTTAAGCAGACACAAATTAGGAAAATCAAATAAAATGAAAATAAACACATGTACACGATTATAGGAAATAATTTGTTCATATTTTCTTCAATAATTTGTGTTATAATAAATATTTCATCGAGTATCAACAAGAAAAAGAGTTGAGTAGTCCAAAGTGTAAATATGTATGTATATTTCAATACAAGCAAGAAGCTGTTTCCTTAATCTTACTAAGTTTTAAAATTTTTCCGTTCGCGTACTTTTTTGTGCTACAGCTTTTTTTGACAGTAAATTTTTCAGTTTACTCAGTAAGTACTCATTTACTGCATTTTACTGCAAAAGTACTCGAACACAGCTAATATGTCGAAATCGTTGATAGCTTGTAAGCGGCCACAGTGCTGACTTTGGCTGGATTTGTAAATACAGCAAATTTGTGAAATTTGTTTGCCAAACTATTGATATACGAATTAAAATGATGCTGTAGTTGCACAAATGTGCTGCAGCGCTGTCTATTGCTTGAATAAAGAAGCTTTTGACGAAAAAAATATGCTTTTCTCGTTATTGCGCAGTTACTAAATTCTCGAATGTAGTCCTTTTCATTTTGCTGTTTTTGTTGCTGAAAATTTTTTAATACTAATTTGATTATTTTTCGAACAAATTGGTTGTTACTGGTTTTTAATCCAAAGTAATTATTATTTTGGCTAAAGTTCGTAACATTTTTAGTCCGAAAGAATTGGACATGAGACAATATTTTTTTTAAGTTTTGATTTTGTTTTACAGCTTAAGTTTACGTCATTTTGGAGCATTTTTCGACTTGTAGTAATTTTCCCCGAGTGTATATATACTCCATTTTAAAAGCGTGAATTTCGATAACATTTTCCTTTCTTAAAAGCTTTACGCTGTTTTCAATAAATTTTGGTTAACTTTTGGAGATTTTTGCAGTGTTGGAGTTCAATTTGAATATGAATATCTTCCAGATATTAGAAGTTTTTTCTGAGTTTTTGGATATAAATGGCAGTTTTTATTGCTTAGGAGATTTTAAACAAATTATGGATCTTATTTCGGTATTAGCGTTAATGATGAAAAAGGGGGCAAATCACGGCATTCCATATCGAGCGAAATTTCCATACAAATTCAAAAAATTTTTTACTCGATATCGACTGCCGTGATTTGTTCCCAGATCAAAGTCTGCAACTTCAGGAAAAATCGAATGCAGTAGCTTCAGATGCTCTCTTGTTGATGTGTTCTTATTTTTATTTTTCGTATGAAAAATATCTGAACTTTTATGTAAGCGCAATGTAATCGCGTTAAGATTCAAATAGATTATATGTATCTCAAGAACTTTTAATAGTAAACTAGTGTATTCAGCGATCGACTCAATTGGCCGCATTCTAGAAACATATTAAATATTTACATAAATACATACGATAAAATACATAAACTAAAAACATTCTAAGTAAACAACTTGAAACTCTGTCTCATTTCTATGCAAAAGCAAATTGGACAAACACACATACCTACAAACTTTGTTTATTTTTCAAGTTGAAGTTGAAACATGCACGTGTAATAGGTCTGCATGTGTTAGTAGCCACTTTAAACGCTTATAGCTCTCTAAATATCGAACCTATTTAAATATAACTAAGATTGTAAAATCCCGCTTAAAAACATATAAATCTTTCTAAAATCGGTTCAGTATTACGGCCGTAAAAGGGATCTCAAAAAAACGTGGTTGCCTCTTAATAGTATAGATGTATTGAAAAACTTGACCTGGCCTAGTTCTATTTCTTCATTTATATGTATGTATGTACAATTCGAAGATATTTTGAGATTCAGTAAATGAATTCCCATAAATAACATATAAAATGAGAGCCATTGAGTTGGGTTTTTTACCGTTACCTTAGGAACGAAAAACTTTTGTGCTTAGTCCGTTACAGAACTAAATTTTTTGAAATTTTTCATATTTTAAAATGGTGAGACTTTTTCCGTTTTTCGAATATCTCGCCTGTGTATTGGTGTTCCGAGTTTTTGCCAGTTTTAAGCGATTTGTAAGGAACATTAAATCTATTCTCAGACCTCAGACATTTTAGCGCATAATTTCCCACAAACTACTATCCAATGATGTTTTTCTTTTTGCGCATTTTTTTCAATTCAAAATTGTTATGACCGAATTCCAATCATTTTGCGTCATTTGTAATTGATTAATGCAGAATATGGGGTTGCAAATGTCTGCTGTACTGAATGACATACTTGTACATTTATGTGAGTGTATTGTGTACATACATACATACATATCTATGTATGCCCTGTGGCGGGGGGTATCCAAATGTTTCATACATTTTTAGAATATCTATGTATCTAATATTACAGAGTCTAACTAACTGTTGCTTGTAAAACAAAGTGCGTAGTAGATTTTGTAATTGGGGGTAAAAATGTAAACTGAATGTTGTTCTATTTTGTGTCACAAGTAGTTAAATTTCACTTTTAAGGGTTTCTTTTTTAAAAGCAGAGAAGTTATAATCAAATGAAATGAATTAATTTACTTTTCTCATATTTCGTTTTAATGGGATTTCTGACGAATGACCTCAATCTGTTGGGTGGATGAAGAAGTATTTATGTAAGTATATCGAGCTAAAGCAACTTGCTTATGTTTAACAAAAAAAATTAACTCCAAAAAATTCGTTGAAAAGAAATCAATTTGTTGCTGCACTTGATGGTACGCACAAGGAAAACTGGTGTTTAGGGGTATTCTGAAGGTCAACAGTAGTGCCACGATTAACGAATTAACTCGAAAGTGCATTTTAAGCTTTCTCCTTCTTATATTATTTTTAACTTGCAGCAGCACTCAGGGGATGACCCCACATCTGCAATGAATTGTCCCGGAACTAGGAAAATTGGTTAAGGGAGGAGTGCTTGTGGACGTTCGACTTAAACCATCCCAAATTGAAAGTAACAGGAAAGACCTCTGCAAGAAGTTTATTTCACATACGAATTATTCGGCTAAAGAACGAATTTCAACTACAAATGGATGCGCTCTTAACGAATAATGTGTTGTTCGCTAAAACGAGCAGGTTTCGGGAACAAGTTCCCTGATTTCATTAGAGCACATTCCATTGTAGTAACGATAAAACAGTGAAACACATCCCACATTACACCGATGCTCCAGCAAGTCAATAGACGTGGTATAAATATTAAAGAGATCGGATGGAGTGAAGTAAACGTCTTAGAAAACCAAGGCACTTGAATGCTTCTTTTGAGACTTAAAAAATGTGATCAGTTCGTCGAACATCAAATTTAATTTTCATGCCAAGAACATCAAGAGTCTTCTTCTTACTTGGTTTCAAAAGAATTTTTGCTATTCTGCAAACGTAGATCGTTACATTTATGTACATTTTTGGCTTAGACAGAAATCTATTAGTTACGAGATTTCGAGCAAAATCTTGTTGATTTTCACTAGATTTCCCATATAAAACAAAATTTACTTTGACGAAAACTACCCAAAATCTATTACCAGATGATGATGATATCAGTGATGCAACTGCTCATCAATAATTCCTCGCTGCTCAATAATAATTCTTTGAAAGGTGTGCTCGTTAGCTGTCTTGTATCTGAAATCTAATTTGGGCAGAAACGTAGGATGGGTAAAAATTTGGGTACATTCGTAAATTTAATAAATGCACAATAATGAAAGTTTAGAGCAACTACGGTCACATTTTATTTACTGTTACAAAAGTTTGCAGGCAAATTACAGAACTTTACTGCATTTTCGAATCCACCCTTTCTTGTCGTTTTGTATGTAAATATTATTGCCACACTCCATACTTGTTTTTGCTTAAGAAAACAAACCTCTTTTAATAAAGTGACGGTTACTGTACTTGCATCGTGCCGCATTATTGCTTTGCAGCAGTAAATTCTAGTTTTTATACTTAGGTACACACTTTTATACGAACAAATGATAACGAAAAAAAGGGGCTTGTACTTTAAAAGCTTTTATTAAAAATTGCATTTTCAATTATAACTACAGAGTGCAAAAAAATGTAAAATTCTTACACATGCACACGAACGATTTTTTTTTTGGAAAGGTGATATTATAACTTACGTCACAAAAAGAATCAATAAGATATAAAAGATTTATGTATGATAAGGTCGCAGTTTTTGCTCCCTGCTTTGCAGAAAATATAATACATGCACACCAGTGTTGGCACTAATCAATTAATTGTTTAATCGATTAGTTGATTTGGCATACATCATATTAACCTTAATCATGACTAAAATATTCGTGATTAATAAAATTTATCATCAATCGTTGATTTGATTTAAGCAAATTCATTTCAAAGTGAAAACAAAAATATTGAGTAACAATTTCGAAAATTTTTTTTAATGTTTGCAACCACGGAGACCGTAAAAACTGGCAGAAAATCCTAAAACTACTCGAAATTTACAAAACTGTAAAGAATACTAAAAACTCGGAGACGCGCGAAAATTCACGAATAATTGAAAAATTTACAACAAGCCCTTTAAATTGTAAGAAATGTCAAAAACTCCGAAAAAATGGCAACATTTGCAAAAATATGCTGATTTCAGAAAACTACCAAAGTCAAACATTGATTCAAAATCGCTAAAACTATAAAAGGACTAAAATTTTTAAATAAATGTATTCTAATGCGAAATGATGAAAATTTTTAATATAAGAATGTCGAAATTTTAGACTACATAATCACAAAAACTTCCTAACGTCGGAAAAATACCAGAGTGATTAAAAATTTATACAAAAAACTTGCAAGAAATCATTTCCGTAGCGAAAAAGGCGAAAGCTCGCTAAAACTTTCTAAAATCGGTAATAAGTCCTAAAATTAATTTAAATTCGGAAAAATTTAAAAGAATTCCAATATCTCGGACAAGACACATCTAAATTGCAAAGATGATTTCTAAAATCGTAAGCAAACTCTTAAATAAATTTTCAATTTGTTCCTTTTTGTATAATTTTTTTGAATGATGATTAACGATTAATGTTTAAAATGAATAATCGCCATAGTAGTTAATCATTAATCATAATTAACTCTCTTAGTCGGTCGTTTTTAATCATTAATCAGATTAACATGTTGCCAAGACAAGAGGGCATCTCAATGATTTAAGTTAGATTACTTTGTTATTGCAAAGGTCCTTTCAATATGTATCGATGCGCCTTTTTTCCAATGCGATACCGCTACTTAAAAAAATAATATCAACGATACCGATACGCGCATTAAATTTCAATTCAAGTTGAAATTATCAAAACACGAATAGAGTAACTTTTTTTGTTAATATAAAAAATTATTCAAAATACAGTCGAACTTCTCTATAGTGAAGCTCTGCCTACTATAAATTCATTTCAAAAACAGTTTTCTCGTTTCAATGTTTGTGTATTTTCAACTCCCTGCAGTGAATTTCCATATAGTGAATTTTTCTTTACAATGAAGTAATTTTTCAGATGTAATTTTGAGTTTCTTGCGCGTTTGTCTCCATATAATGAATTATATCAAAAAAGTTTCCGTGACGCATACTAACAACACTGTGTGACGAGAATAAAGTAATATATAAATAGGGGATTCCCGAAAGATGAAAAAACCTAAAAACGAAAAGAAACAAGGTCCCATCACTAACAATTTAGACAGTAGGTGTCCGTGTTGAGTAACAAATTAATAAAGTTGAAGATGGAGAAAACAAAGCTATAGCTGAGCATTTTGGAGTTCTTTCCAGAACTTTATCAAATATTAAAACAAGCATTAAAATAAAAGAGCAAAAAATATGATTTCTGTATAATGAAGTTTCTATATAATGAAGCGATTTTCTGGTCCCATAAAGATTCATTATAGGGAAGTTCGACTGTATAAAATTGATATTAACAAGTATCCACAAATTTTGCGGAGACAGATGATTTCGCAAGTCTGTGTCGATTTACATTACGAAACTGTTGGCAATACCAAAAAGTATTAACGGCGTTACTGAAGACTTTCTGGACTGGGGAATTCTAAGAGAATGAACAGTAAAATGATGAGTATAAGATATAAAGTACATAATTTTCAATTTCAAAAAGTCAATTTAAATAAAGAAAGATAACAGAAACTTTTATCGTGCAATTCTTTTACTATTGTCGGCAAAACAGGAAAGATGGGATTTACAAGGCGTACGTACACATTTGCAAGCATCCATAAATAATGCCTGCAATAAAAATTTCACATCGTTAACGCAAATGCAGCTTTAAAAAAGAAAACAAAAAAAATTGCAGCAACAGCTGCGGAAAATAACCTCTGAGATGCGACAGAACTCATTTGAAAACTTAAGTTGCTCCAATAAGCAAACGTACCTGCGTCTCTAGACACATATATTAGGAGATCTTAATTATCTCTCGACTTCCTCTCTATCATAACCACAGATTCCACATTTTTTTCTCTAAACTTTTTTCCGATACTTGAGAGGTAAATTTGTTAAAAATCATAATTCTTTTTTGGATTAGAAAATAAAAAATTATTGCCAAATTAGAAGTTTGCTTAGAAATGAAATGGTATTTTATTTATCAAGAACTTGGTCCTCTTTTTGTTCTCAATACTTTTAATGGTCGCAGTTTTTGGAGAGGGAACTTGTTCTTGTTTTTCACATTTATGTTTTTGTGCGTATCTGACGCCTTTTTGCTAAGATTTCTTTATAAAAGTTTTGTTGACTCTAAATTTACAGATGGTTGTGTTACATAATATGATGACGCCTATATCAGGAGGAAAGTCATTAATTCGCTCATCTCTTATGTTTGATATTTCGCGATATCGTTACTCTTTTTTTTTTGGTTTGTATACCAAATTTCAGCTCTCTAGCTATAGTGAAAGTGCCTCATGTTTTAGAGGGCGTTAAATATAAAAAAGGTTCCCCGATGTAAATGTTCCGTTTTAAGATTTTTCTCATTACTTATGCATCAAGGACTTATTGTACACCAAATTTCAGTTCTCTAAGAACAGTGTAAGTATTCCATGTTTTTGACGGAGTGAAATACAAATAAGGGGAAACCTGGCACTTCCAGCATTGAGTCAGTGAGTATATAAAAAATATGCACTTTATATACCTTCATATCTCGCAAACCTTTAATGGTAGAGCTTTGAAATTTTACACACAAGATTAAATATTGTATAAGCTTAGCTTAAGTTCAACGGGACCCAAAGATATGAGGAGGCTAAAAACAGCGTAAACGGGGTCGTGTAATATACATACTTGGACTGCCGCACTACCACGCACCTAGATAACTTATAAACGATTTGTTCAGCCCTTTTATATGCACTTAAAAACATCGAGATCTGATAAAAACCCGATTTTCGAAAATTGGGTTGAAATCGGTAACTTCCTATTTTTGATAACGGGAAGTTAAAAAATCAAAATGGACTTATAAGAGGCGTAAGAAACATTACATTTTATTTCGGTTAAAAATTTAGAAATCGTTACGACAATCATTCGAAATGTGAAATATGGAGAACTTAAGGAATTATTAAGAAAATAAAACAAATTAGAAATTTGATTGCCATTTTTGGTCGATGTTTTCCACTAGGAAATTCCACGGATTGATTGGTGGCATTTCTTCGACTACAATCATAGCAAAGTTTAGGCATAAATCTAGAGGTAGCGGAAAGCAGAATATTTCCCCACATAGAATAGAGAGAAAGATCTGGACCAAAGACCGGCACTACGACACCTGACGGATCTCTTGTGCCATAGATCTGTAAATTTAATATAAATCAATCTCCTCTCCTTCAGTCAGCACAGATATTGGAGAAGCCCGCCTAATATTTTTAACACGCCTTCTATTGTTACATAAAACTAAACACTTGCAAAAAATGTGTGCCGTTGTCTCATCATCCTCTAAGCATAAAAGACACAAGGGTGAACGAACTTGGTTACTTTTCCACAGAGGATGGTTCAGTCCAAAGTGGACAGAAAGAAAATAAGTAACAAGCCGTAAATTATTCCTGTTGAGGTTCAGGATGCCATTTTACGAAAATGGCTGCATCAATGCTTTGGCCTACCTTAAACCAGCAGAAGTCAGCCACAATTCCTTAGCGGTGGAAGTGTCATCCCCTTTGATCAAGGATGCCACAATCGCCCGAATTACGCCACAAAATTGCTCTGGACCCATAAAAAAACAGCAGAAATGCGTCTGGCCAGTTCATCCGCTTCCTCGTTCCCCGAATGGACACCTTATTCCGTATGGATAGCTTTTGTAATGAGTCAAAGCACTCTAAAACCATCCTGGAACGGAATTGACATGAAAGGAGGCACGTAAGAGCGGCCTGACCAACGGAAAAGATAGCTAGCTATATGCGCACCTCTAATGCCCCTATTTAAATTAATATCAACACATTCGGTGATTGCCCAACAGCTCCAGCACCAACTCCATCTTCCGTTTTGGACCCATCCGTATACCAACATAAACTTCTGAAATCCACAGCGGGACAATGCCCTTGGTGGAATTGTGGCACTGAATCTCCTGTCGAACCTCCGTTTACAGTTTATGCTGTCAGCAGGCATTCCTAGCAACCCTAAGATGGGCATCGTGCTCAGGACCGACGAGTGCCCATTACCAACAGAGCGATCGGATCTCTCGAGACCCATCCTATAAGCGGCCATTGCCGCAAAAGATCTTATAAAGATTTGTATGGGTGGTAGTCCAATAAAAGGCTCAATGGGTAAGGTTGGAAGAAACACCAATCTCTGAAATTTGCAGAGTTTAGTTATCGCCATAACCTGTCGAGTCTTTTATCACCAAACAATCGCGCCATACGTAAATTGTATACTAGATCCACACAATCATTTTTGGGCTCATGCCCCGGGTGCACCCAGCCCAAGTCTTCACCGCCCAAATCGCACCACATAATTATTAAAATATTTTCTATTGCGTTGGCTTAAAAAAGTTTGCTTTCATATACAATATCGCCCTGTAACCGCTCCTGGCAAAGTTATAACTTTGTTTTCGTCATACCGATTATACCAAGAATTCAAAGATTTTGCTAAAAAAAACGATGTAAAAATTTTGGAGCTCTCCGGTTTCCCCGATATCGGCTATAAAAAATATTATGTCTTTGTAGTAAGCCATTGTCGTTAATTAATTTCCTTTAAAATACGCGTAGAGTATTCAAAATTATTACGTAGATATGTACATATATAAGTACATATGTAAGTATGTATGCATTTGTTATTTGAATGTTTCAGAGAATGATGATAGCAAGAGTTGAGCAGCAGTAATTCCATGACCTGGATTATATTGAGGCGATATTGTTTTTGCTGTGGTTTGACATGTATTTGAAATAAAGTTTGCTCCTTCCCCGGCTTCTTCTAAAAACAACAAAGCGACTAGTGAATAAAGCTCTATACTGTTTTTTCCATGTGACGGCTTTAACTCGTAAACAAACAACAATTGCGCCAAGAACAACAACAACGGCAACGTCAACATCGGCAGCAGCAGTAACAAAAAGTGAACGTTATTTACAGTTATTTCGACATTGTTGCTTGGTGTTCTGCATGATGAAAATAATTTCAACCATTAAAAAGCTTTTAAAGTTTATGTAGTATTATGTACTGGTTCATGTTATTTTGTTGTTCTTCTTGCTGCCGTTTGTATGCGCTCGCATTTATGTATATATGTGCATATGTATGTATGTACTTATGTAAAACTGTGGCGGTTATATGTATATGAAACTGCTAGATGTTGCAACAACACGTTGCAAATGTGAATTGAACTAAACAAAACTGAGAGCACTGTAGTTTAAGCACGTTTTTGGGTTGAGGACACTAAAAGATTAAAAACAAGCAAATAATAAAAATAAAAAAACGAAACCAAAGTGGAAAAAAAGTCATCCAAAGCATTGGATTTTAAAAATGCATGAAATAAAAATGGCAATGAAAATGGAAAAATACAAATTTCGTTTCGAAAGGTCTATTTATTCTATTGTATGTAAAGAACAAACAATAATGGAATGAATTGTATTTGTATAGTAGTTTTGATTTACATAGCTGCCATTTGTTTAAGAGCACTTTTGACTTAACTACACAAAATTAATAATTTCAGTCACTATTCTTCAAAATTCCACATAAAATTCCTTTTTTATGAGCCTTTTTGTACCTGCACAATTAAGTATGTAAATGCCCAAAATTTTTGGCATTTTACGGTTCACCAGATTGAGAGTGTCACTCTGGTTTCTAGTAACACCTGTTGAGAAGCAGACCCTACTGATGCCACCGTGGGAATAAGGTCCCCGAGGATTACGAAGCTCCTAACAGAGTACGTGGACGTGTGGCAAGGCTTGTTGTTGTGCATTTTTTGGGGCAATTTATGTGTACCTACTGCCAGGTATGTAAGTAGAATGCTCCCGCCCACTGTGAAACAAGCACAGACCACTATAAAACAGACGCTGGTGGATTCGGACCGAAAAACGGTTCTAGAACGTACGGAAAATTTATTTTGTTTACAATAAATATTCGTTGTGATTTTTATAAATAATCAAAAAAAAAACATCACAAACATTTTTTATTTAATGCATTACAATAATACGAGGGTGGATCAATAAGTCCGTGACTTTTCGAACGTTTGTCGTAGTTATATGAAATGCAACACTGTTCGCATCTAGTACTACATGTTAATAGACTACTTTCAAATTTTGAGCAAGTGTCGTCATTTACTTTGCGTTTAACAGCCGTTCAAAATATTTTCTAAAATTTAATTTTCTAAAAATTTTATTTTTCTAAAAATTTAAAAAAGTGAATTTCGGGTGCTCATTAAACATTATTTTTTGCGAAAAAAGACCGTCAGTAAAACCAAGGAGAAGCTCGATAAATACTATGGGGACTCTGCACCATCAATTTCAACCCAAAAATGTCGAAAAAATCCACGATATGGTGTTGGCCGATCGAAAAGTAAAAGTGTGTGAGATTGTTGATGCCATAGGCATTTCATATGGCAGCACAAAGCATACAGAGGTGACAGAAGGGGAAAACTATATAAGTTTATTTTCCGACTCCCTCTATACGCACAAGCATCGAAAAAGAAATTGAAAAAATATTTTGCATTCTTTGTGGTTTTATTTTCTGTATTAACGTATTTTACACAAACTGCTTTGTGGTATTTTATTCTTCCCAACACGAAATGATTGATTTTGGTTTTTCCCACAAACTAATAATCATATTGGAGCTAAAAACTTTCTATTCACAAAACACAAAGCACACACAAACCACAATTTTTCCAAAATTTTATTACAATTTTATTTTTTTGTTTTGTTTATTTTCCCTTCTTCGCAGCATTAAGTCTTTATAGTTGTCTCTTTCTTCAACCACCGGCACTTGAGCTGATTTGGACCATTTGCAAATGTCATTTTTTACATGTCTGTTAGTAGTTTGTGTATGGCAGTGTAGTTTCAATTTTAAGTGATCAGCTGGGTTTAAGTAAGTTGTCTGCAAGATGGGTGCCGCGTTCGCTCTCAATTGACCATAATCGTAAACGTGTCACGTGTGCAGTCTCAATGGCGAAACTCTGAGTTGAGCTACGAAATAGTACCTCATCCGCCATATTCTCCGGGTTTAGCCCCTACTGACTGCTTCCTATTTCCAAACCTAAAGAAATGGCTCGGTGGAAAGATATTTAGCTCCAACGATGAAATTATTGACCAAACAAAGGACCTCGAAAAATCCCATTTTTTGGAAGGGTTACAAAAACTGGAGAAAAGTTGTACTAAGTGTATTGAGTTAAACGGAGATTATGTTGAAAAATAAATATTTGTTTTGCAAAAAAACTGTGTTTCACTCAAAAAGTCACGGACTTATTGATCCGCCCATGTATAATTATGCGTGGAAAATGAATGGCTTTTTTACGCCCATGTTTATATGTTACTTAGTGTAAATAATTGCCGGCTTTTTGGCATGCTGCAGCTTTCAACAGTTCCTTCACATTTCTATATAGGAAGTCACATACACAAAGCAAGTTTCACCATTAAAAGCTTTTTGACCTACATTTCTATGGCTTTGGTGCAGAAGCATATTTATTTAATTACATATTAATTTTAATGTTTGCTGCTTTTCAAAAATGTGAATGTGGCACCAAAACTTTGCTTTAATACATACATATGTATGTATGTACTTATTTTCATAAACGATTAATAATAGTATAGTAGGTTTATTGCAGGATTCTGTTTTTATTGCACACATTATCTTTATTAATCGTTTATGAATGAAGTCGCGAGAATTTAGGTCAATTCTATAGTTTCGAGTAAATTACATCTTTCTTTATCTCTGCTGTAAATTAGCAAAACTCGCTTCGATAGCAATAGCAATCGTTCGCTGTATTGTGCAATCTATTCGTTGGATAAATTTTATCATTCTTATGTGTCACACACACTCCCACACACATAAGAGAGAATAGTTTTGCCCCTTTGGTATTGTATTGAAGTGAAGGCCTTTACAAAACCAACAAATGAAAAACAGTGCTTGACAATGGGGAAAGGATTGACATTGGATTAAGTGGCAGTCGTTGTGGAAGTGGTGGGCAGCACAAATGCAGTAGCAAGCAGAATTTTTACTTTTACCTCTTGATTTTTTTTTTTTAATTTATAGAATATTTGTTTGTATGTTGGGAAATCATTTTACCCTTTTCTATTTCATTATTTTTTTACACGTATGACTTTTTTGCTCTTTCATTAAGTCAGGATGTTTCTGATTTTTTCCTTCTAGATTTTTATATGCTTTTTACAAAGAGAAAAATGCTAATAATTTTGGTACGATAGTGGAAAAATGTTGCAAAAAAATAATAAAAAGTTATACATAGATGAGTATATAGTCTTCCAATAAAAGGTTTAATTTTGATATGTGATAAAACTTCAAAATACTCGTTCATCGGATGTTTAATAAATTGTAAAACGTAAGATATGCCATTAATAATGGAAAACTATATTAGACAAAAGGCCACCACGCCAACTCTTGCAGAACCATATTATTTTCATGAAATTTTCCATTATCGATAACTTCTTTGAGGCCCTAAAAAAAATGTTAAACCACTAGATCTCGGTGGCCAATTGTGATCGCCTCTTCAAGAGACCACACGGTCAGAAAACTTTTCACGGAAAAGAACGATGTTAGGTTTTGTGCAAACTGAACTTTAAAAGCCTTAAGAATGTGGTTTGTGGAATGTCAAATTCCAACGATCGATGAGAAGTGGACAAACCTGGAGTTTCCTGAGCACTGTGGGCTGCAACAGTTGTTTTTGAGTGACGTGCACGAGTTCGATTCTTTACATTACTAACAACGATGCCTAAATCAGAGCGTTGCGTTAGCAACAGGGTACGTATTTACAACACATTCTAAGAAAAAAAATTTACTCTGAATATACTGCAAATAAAGGGTGGTTAAATTGTAAGGGCCGATGTTGAATGTGAACCACACCTAAACGCCAAGTTTTTTTCCGAATTTTATTTGACATTTCTCTATTTCAGACTTACTCAATTTGAACCATGGAGAGATACACAATCCAATAACGTGTTAAAGTTATCCAGACTTATTATGAAAATGGGCGTTCAAATCAAAATGCATATCGTGCACTTCGTAATTTTTTTGTCAATTTAATCGTCCAAATGTGCGTACAATCGCAAAAATCGTGGAAAAATTCGAGCAAACCGGGTCTGTAGAAGATGTGAGAACACCAGTGCATGCTCGTACAGCTCGTACTGCAGAAAATATTGCTGCTGTTCGCGATAGTGTGGCTGAAGAACCGTCCACCTCAACTCGTCGTCGTTCCCAACAATTGCACCTCTCACGCTCGTCGTTGATGAACATTATGCATAAAGACTTGCATTTACACGCTTGCAAGGTGCAATTGGCTCAAGAACTAAAGCCTCTTGACCATTCCAAACGTCGTGAATGGGCAGAATGGTGGCAAGAAATGGCAACAGTGGATGATCAATTTTCGAAGAAAATCATCTTTAGTGATGAGGCACATTTTCACCTCAGTGGATTCGTCAATAAACAGAATTGCCGCATTTGGGCGAATGAGAATCCAAGAGTGATTGTCGAAAAACCAATGCACCCACAAAGAGTGACTGTTTGGTGCGGTTTATGGGCTGGCGGCATCATCGGGCCGTATTTTTTCCAAAATGAGGCCGGTCAGGCAGTTACTGTGAATGGTGTTCGCTATCGTGAGATGATAACGAACTTTTTATGGCCCGAATTGGAAGATATGGATGTGGACGATATGTGGTTTCATCAAGACGGTGCCACTTGCCACACAGCTAACGAAACAATGGCTCTTTTGCGCAACAAATTCAATGGCCGTGTTATCTCACGTAATGGCGATGTCAATTGGCCGCCAAGATCATGTGATTTGACACCGTTGGACTTTTTTCTTTGGGGTTATTTGAAAGAAAAGGTGTACGTCGATAAGCCAGCAACAATTCAAGACCTAAAGGATCAGATAATTCGGCACATTAACGGCATAGAACCTCAATTATGCCTCAGCGTCATCGAAAATTTGGACCATCGGATGGAGATGTGCCGCCGAGGTCGCGGCGCCCATTTGGCCGATATTTTGTTCCATACATAATTGAGTAATACCAATACATCATAATAAAATAAAATTACAATAATTTCCTAAATAGTTTGTGTTTTATTCAAAATTAACATCGGCCCTTGAAATTTAACCACCCTTTACGTACCCTGTTGCTAACGTGACGCTCAACGCTCTGATTTAGGTATGGCTGTAATTAGCGACGATACAAAAATCCTTTTTTTAAGAATTTTCATAATTTTAATGCGTTGTTCAATGGTTTAAACACATAGACCACAGCGGGCTACACGCAAGTGTTGTAAATATATTGAGTACCGAGTACTCAATACCGTATATATTTCCCCAAAACTAGCTACTCAATACTTTCAGAGATGTATTTCCATATGTAAACACGAAAATTTTAGTTGAAAATATATTATATTAATACAACTCGGTTTTGAGGAGAGTTAAGCGCATTTAAATCACTTCCAACAATTAATAAACCTGGCGCTTTAGTTAGATATTTTTAATCGATTATTAAATTTGCTAATCCATGAATTATTATGGAGTACGTGTAATAATAAAATCGAATTTTAACCCATTAAATATTTATATTTTTAAAAGTATTGAGAAGTATCGAGTACTCAATTGAAAAAGTATTGAGTAGTAAAAAGTAGCCGCTTTTTACAACACTACTACACGCAATGGAAATCAACCAGGTAATAACGATTCTACAAAAATAAAATATACAAAACCGGGTGCCACTGTCAGCACAAATGAAGTATAAGGTTCTTGGCAGTTTAAAATCACTCATAATGATTATTAATATAAATTTAATTTTACACAATTAACATGTAGTCATATTAATCAGTTGTGTAACACTACTTTGTTGGTTGGTTTTCTTGGCTGCCGTCAACACGTAGGCATTCAAGTAGAATCTAGATTCCCTTTTGAAAAGACCACACTACTCGTCGGTGTCAACCTATGTAGAACCGTATCTAACTACTCGGATACGGTGATTGGTACTAGATCCAACCCGCCGCATTGAGATATCTGATAAGGTCACACAGCCGAATCTCTGATAAATCTGAAAGGTTTTCTAGTACATGACTCCCTAAAAACTTGTGTCTCGAGAGATGAAAAGCTGGACATACGCAAAGAAAGTGGAATATTATCTCTTCTTTGCTTTCTTCACGACAACTTCTGCAGAACTCATTATAGGACAGGCCTATCCTACTAGCATGTCTGCCAACCGTCCAGCGCCTCACCACGACTGCAACTTATAATTGTAGCAAGGCCACATTTTCTTTGAAACCTTGCACGTGTCTATATTGCGCCATCTGCATTCAGCCTTATAAAGATAATGCTTGAATATGCAGTGTCTAATAGCGCCAAACGGCGTGGCTACGGTTTCGGCGTTGGAGGCATTCACAACAGAGCCAGCCCTAGCCGGTTCGTCCGCCCGTAAAGTTGCTATGTGCTGGAACCCAGATGAAGGTGAGATCAGCCTGACCACCCAGTCTAGATAGCACGGTCTTACACTGCCAAACTAAAATAGAGGCAGTGGTATGTAATCTTAAGGATAGGAGCGCTGCTTGGATGTCGACAAAGATGCCGACTTTGCCCTGTACCTTTTTGTCGGCCAGCATTCTGGCCGCTTCCCCTACAGCCAGGATTTCGGCCTGAAAAAAGTGGCTTCGTTAGGGAAACAGAAGGAGCGTTCTATACTCAGATCGTCTGAAAAGACTCCGACACCGCATATCATCCTTGATCCATCAGTATATACTCTGACGACGTATTAGGTACCATGTGATCAGTAGATTTCCTCAGCGTAGGGCGTAGTTGATCCAGGATTCTGGCGTGACCATACGACCTCGATCTCCATCACCCAGGTGAGGCAAATCTTGCCGCGCTACTTGAGGATGCCGCCAATACGTGAAGTTCAATCGAAATAAGCATCCAGAGCCTCCGAAGGGCTAGTACGTAAACATCCTGTTATTTCCAATTTCTTATTGTAGTGGGAGGCAGAAATAGATTTGTTCATTGTTGCTTACGAAAAGAGAAATTTGCTTAAAAAAAGATCTCTACCCCGATGCATCAACCTCTTCGAAGTATAGACCCAAAATAGGTCAATTAGGAGAAAAAAGAACTTAATGCCCGACTTTTTCAAATTAATCTGAAAAACATGTAAATAACTACATACTCGTACCTGTTTTAGATATTCTAAAAGCGAAGAGAATAAGCTTTCACTTGATATATAATATGCGTGTCAAAACGAAATAAGTAAACATGTAGAAATATTAGGCAAACAGTTTTCAACTGGTATTGAATTTTAATTCAAGGTAAAATTAACAAAATACTCCGACTGCGGCACTAGATGTAATCCTGTATCTACAACCGATTCATTTGGTAGCAGAAGGTACTGCAAGGAAATCTGCGATCCGCTTAAAAGCGCCGAGACAATTCATATATAGACCCTATATGCACGGCCGTATTATATCGCTATCGAGAAAAGACTGTAGGCTTCTGGAAGGTTTTATAACGGGTCACTGTTAGACGACAGTGTACGCCAAAAGAGTGGGACAACTGCATATTCTGTTGGGCACCAGGGGAAAAAGAGACAATGGAGCACATACTCTGCTACTGCCCAGCACTCATACACTCTCGGGGAAATCTCTGGAATAAGACTAATGAGACTCCTAGCATTCGCCAAGAGAGTGTGTAGTACTCTTGGTATCATCACATCGAACTAACCTTTTCATTTACGGGTTATCGTATATCATGATAATGCTAAAGACCAACACGGTCTATGCGTAGTCTTTATGACCGGCCATCTTTAACCTAACCTAACAAAACACGAGCAGGATATTTTTTATTATTACTAAAATTATAGCGTAAGAGATTATTACTATTTTAAATTGATATTATCAAAAAAATTAATTTTTGGCTTGGGTTCAAATCCATTTCGTCTTAAACAATTCAACGATTACGTATAAACATTAGTTATTAAAAACGAAGCCATCCGTAATAAACTCGATGTTTACATTGTCACAGGTAGTTGAATACTAAGAAAGTCGACTACAAGACAAAACAAAGTAAACAAAAATGGAAAATTGCTTGATCTCAGAGCCAATGATTATGAAAAAAGCGGGAGAGTATGGAATACTTGGAATAATTAATCATCAGAGATGCAATTTCGTACTAACCGAAATTTATTTAACTTGTAATAAATGAATAAGTTGCACTTTTCTAATTCGTTAAATAATACGATTAAATAGTTGATATTCTTAGTCACTAGTATCCACTGTCAAAAGTGATAAAATCAAACAAAGAACGCTGATGAGATAGTTAGGGACCTCAAAATCGGTACTGATCCATTCTGCTAGTCTGATAAATAAATTGTTTCAAATAAAAGAACTCTCTTAATAAAATAATGAATTTACCAGAAAACAATTCCTTAAAAATTAAGATGAAATGGGTAAACTCAGATTTTAATTCAAGCCAAATATTCATTTCAATATATTATTAAGATTTTTGTTAAAAAAAACAAATTGTTCCCAAATTTTGCGAAGCAAGACGATTTCGAAAGTCTGCAACCGTTTACATTACGCAAGTTTTGTCGCTGCAATTGTTCGTACAAATACAAATGTAAGCATCCATAAAAAATATCTGCAATAAAAATTTCGCATTGTAAACGGAAATGCAATTTCATAGAAAAGAACAAAATTGCAGCGACAAAAGTTGCATAATATAAACTGGCACTTTGTTTGAAAGAGACCAGCGTTGAAAAATAGTCTCTCAGATGCAACAGAACTCATATTATAATTTAAGTGCTTCTGTGCCATTTTCTTCAAGCTTGATTATGAGGTATCATTGCGACAGTCAAGAAGCGAATCTGCGTCTCGAGATGTATTAGGAGATCTCTCGACTTCTTCTTTAGCATAACCGCAGCTTAGAATTAGCAGAGGCTCGTCACTAATAATACTCACAAAGTTAACCCTTTGACTGTCCAATGCATCACATATGATGCACAGACGTTAAAAATACAAAAGAAAAAATAATATGAATAAAAATAATTTAATTATAAAAAAGAAATTGGGAAGGATAATTTTTATGAATTTCATTAAAGCGATGTAAACAATATGGTTTTTGACACTCAATCCCCTGCGTATAAGCTTATTGAGACTTTGAGATGGAAGTTTTTCTATTGTGGCTTTCGTCTAATTTTTTATAAAAGCCAAGACATCTTTTACGCACAAGTTTTCCATCATCTTTTTTAGGTATTTCGCTAAGCTCATAAGGTGGGTTTTTGTTTTTTTTTATAGTTGTACGCTCTTCGGTAATGCCAAGTAGAGAATTCGCAATTGACTTTGTAAACTGCTCTAATTTGATTTACCATTTTTTGTTTTTCGTCCGTAATATGATAATGGGTCCTTACTTCACTAATAAGAAATTTATACTGACAGCTGAAAGCTTCTATGTTGTACAACAACACAACGACAATTGCAGAAAATGGGGCACCCCTAATTTTACTCGACACACGTATTTAATTCAGTGTTTCTAACACTATAAGGCAAAATAGATAAATAATAACGAATAAAAATTACATGAATCATAAGTGATGCACAGAACGCACAGCTAATTGTATCACATATGATGTGACCAAATTATTACTGTGGGACGTACGCTATAAGAAAAATGTTGTATGAGGACAGTCAAAGAGTTAAGTTGAAGCAAAAGAGTGGGTCCTTCTTTAATCTGTTGAAACGGTTACAAAATTAAAGGGAACTATTTCATTATTATGCTCTGCTTTTCATTTGTATTTTCTCTTAAAAAGTTGTTATTACACAACGAAATAAGCATTGAAAATAGTTGAACTACATAATTTGTTTATTTAAAAAAAATTAAACACATTTAAAAAGTATCGTTGCATGGACAATAAAAATATCTTCAGGCTTCAGGAATCGTTATCAAGTGCTTGTCCCTACTAAAAATTACTACAATTTAGTTATTTTCCGTTTATAATCCATTTTAATACAAATCCGCAAAAGTAAACAGTTCTTTTGCATAAAAGGTTAATTAGTAGCACGTGTTTGACACTTTAATTTCTCATGGTGATTTGTCTTCATTGTCTGTAAATAAATAGTCACTTCTTAGCGTAATATGCCTTAAAGAAGTGTCACTCAAAATTGCTTACATGTTTCTATAGCACTAATAAATTGTTCAATGAAATTTTCAAGGTTAAATTAATAAATTGCTCAAGCATTTGAAGTCCATTCAAATTTTCATCAAAGAAATAAAGTCATAAAATAAACGTAAATCTCTTTAACAAAATCCAGTAACTTTAACGCTTAAATCTTGTTGATTTTGTGTGCCTAGAAAAATGAAAGTGTGTGTGTGTGTGTGTGTGTGAGTGGCTGTAAACCAATAATGTAGCAAAAGCTGCTGTCACAGAAGCTATTTTTCTTGCAATATCAACAGATGCGACGTTAACAAATAATGATTTAAAACAACAGCAGCAGAAAACTAAACATAATATAGCAAAGCACAGTGCGGACGATGACAAAATAAGTGCTAATAAATACATATTGCAACGTCGTCGTAACTCAAAAAAAAATTGCTTTGCAGAAAAGGAGTTTAAAGTTTTCAATATTCACAGAACTTAATCGATATTTTTCTCTCAAGAGTTGGTTATAGAAGATATTTACAGTCGAACTTCTATAACTCGAATCACCATTATCCCAAAAGAAACTTCGACTTATAGAGACTTCGAGTTACAGAATTTTTTGTCAAAATAGAATAATGCTTTTTGTATTATGTATTTTTATTTGAAATAGCCTCTAATGGAAAACTACACACTTAAGTATATAAACGTACAAGGATATGTACTTATATAATTAAAAAAATACAATTAAGTCATCAAATATTCTGAAATAAGTGACTGAAAATTTACGTTTTTTTGTTATTTTCAGTAAAAAAATAACTCCAATGTGCTTAAAGCCTTGTTGTGCTCATCAGTTAGTGTGTCATTGTCTGTAAATAATATTGTTCGGAAGAAACTTTCTATATCATTTCTTGTTGACTTTTAAGAAATTTCTTCTGTCGAACTTTCGACTTCAGTTTCCGTTCCGCTTAAGATTGGACCCTCTGATTCAAGGCAAGCAATTATGCTCAATAATATCATCATCTGTAGGAAAGCTAGTTGTACAGAGCTCATTATATACCTCAATATAATCCTTAAGAGTAACATTGGAAGAAATTTTGTTTGCGTCGTAATCAGCTTCAATTTCAACATTTGTGAACATTTTTGAATTTTGGGTTTACTACATAAACGAAATCCAGATTCAAACGAGTTGATAATATTTTTGAAAATTGTTGAGACAGTGCTTGCTGGATACCATGTTTAATCCATCTTTGATTTTTTTATAAGTTTATATTTTTTTTTTCAATAGTTAAGCATTTTAAAACACGTTTAGTTGCCATAATAAAGAAATCGATTTCAGCATTTATCATCTAGCGCGAATTATGCATAGAACTGATACTTACGCAAACAAAAAAAAACAAATTTGTGTTCCCCGAAAAAAATAAACAAAAATAGCAAATAGAATACACAAACCAGCTCAAGCAACAATAAAAGTAAAACAAACAAACCATAACTAAGAAACGAAATCCACAAACCATTTACACAAGCAAAATTCTTCGAGTTATAGAGTTCAAGTGTGTGTTTTTTGTTCGAGTTATGGAAGTTCGACTGTATATGATGCATTTTGCATAACATAAACTATGACATGATTATTGTTTCTGCATCATTAAATCAAAAATCGGAATTTTGAGTTGTGAAGATATTGCGATTTGTACATATGTGAATTAAAGGTCTGCATCGAATAAGTTTTTGCTGTACACGTGAAGTTTGTTTCTTTTTCGAATTTAGTATATACTTTCTATCCCGCTGTTCCTGAAAAACTGACATATAAAAATGTGAACATGAAAAAAGGAGTACGGCAAAAATTATGTTAATTTTTGAATTTGATTCTTTAATTATTTACAAACACAAATTCTTTGTTAAATATCTTATTCCTACAAATTATTTTGATTTATAAAAAATGTTCTAAACGAACTTTTATACAAAATATGTTTTTTTTTACATAAATCCCTTGTAAAACAAAATTATTTTTTTACGAAGCAATTGGTAATAAATCATTTTTTAACGGCCTTATTCATAAGCGATTAATAAAGTCATATTAGGTTTGTCGTAGGAATTTAACTTAATTAACAATAATTAACTTAATTAACAATAATTAATTAATAATAATTTATAAATAACGCCGTAAATGTTAAGCCAGCATACTTTTTGATTATCCATTTCGCATGTTACTTTGAAAGCTGACAAAAATAAATTAAATTCATAAAATCTATTGTTCCTTCTTTTTGTCGAACTGAACATGTTCAACATGTTCCTCATTTGTTCGTGGTATGTTCTCCTCAAAACGATAGTTTCCGGTACATAAAAAAGAAGAACATTTACTTAATGGCACCGAAAGACGAGGAGTAAATCGAGGAGTTATTCGACAACTTTGTTGTTCTCAAAAATATGTACATTTTCTTGTTGTGATACTTCGAATAAGTGTTCATGCTTTGCCAATACATGTGTACTTCACGTGTATAAAATGCCAATCCCGATCCCGAAAATATCGGGATTCAGCGAATACCAAATCCCGGGATTTGAATTTTTTAATCCCGGGATTTTCGGGTTTCACTCAATCCAGAAATTGTTTACTAGACTTGTTTTGCCTTTTTTTATAAGCAAATTCGTCATGATTTTCTTCCATATTCACCGTGGGAATACAATTGATCTTTTATATTTCTTTGTTTCACTGTCAATGAAATCGAAAGATAAAATGAAACTTTGTTATTCTTTATAAACAGGTCTAACAATTATAAAGAAATTTTAATGTGAGAAGTATTGAAAATAATTAAAGGAATTAAATTGTAGAAAAAATGTATTTAGAAATGCACAAAACAAAAGGCAAAATCAAAAGTTCGGTGTGGTTGTATTTTCTAATTGATTTTCTTTCGATTTTTGTATAAGACAAATGAAAACTGATTAGGCTGATCATAAAATCAGAAAAATGACAAAAATTATTTTGAAAGTCACCAACTAAAAACGAAGTTTTGCAAAAATATGTTAATATTTTAAGGAACAACCAATAACGGATGATGAATATGAATTAATCAAACAATTAACAGATATTTTGAATCCTATAAAGGCAACAGCTGAGGCTTTATGTCAAAGCGAAATGAATCTTTGGAAAGCAGATCCTGCCCTTTCTTTTATGATAAAAGAAGTATCAAAACTGGAATGCAAATTAAGCTAAGAACTGGAAAAGTCCCTACCAAACGAATTAAAGAAAGAAGAACGATTTATTCAACATTGTTGAGTTTTTGAAACTTTATTTTGCATATTGTTTTTTAAGAATACTAAATATTCTAGTGTTAAATTTTTATTCGCACTTTTTCCCAAAATTAATATTTTACTTATTCAAACTTTACCCAAATATTTCTTAGAACAACTGGAGATATTATATTAAACCTTCCTAGGTAGTAATGGTAAAGTAAGAAAACAAAAACAATTGGTTGATTACACTGGCCAACAAATTAGGCAAAAAATTTTGACTGGGGAAACGAAGTATGTTTTTTAGCTAATCTGGCTGCGCTGAATTCGAATCTGGCAACAAAGTTGGGCTATCACGTCCAGTTCGTTTTTTATCGCATGCTGGCAATACTGTAAAATAGTTAATACTGACACTACAATTTCACAGTTATTAATTTGACAAAAGCCTACATTCATTATAAATTTGTATAAAGGTAGAGTATAAGCATGTCAGTGAGATCGTGTGTTACTAATCCGAGCTATTTTTGCTTTGTGTGTGGTGAATATCTGATTGGAAAAAAAGGATATGCAATATCAGAATCACTAAAATATGCATATCTACATTATTTTGGTTTTGCTGTCGGAAACTTGGACAATGTTGCTGAATTATTGAAAAGTTATCATGAATTGGGTGCACGAATGTCACTCAAAATACATTTTCTCCATTCGCATTTAGATTTTTTCCCACAAAACCTAGGTGCTGTTAGCGACGAACAAGGGGAACGCGCCCATCAAGATTTAATGAAAATTGAAAGAAACTATCAAGGATTTTGGGATAAAAGTATGCTGGGAGACTATTGTTGGACTCTAATACGTGAAACCGAACCAACGAAATACAAACGACAATCATATAACGCCATTCACTTTTGAAAACTCATTGATTTTTAAATAAACTAATAACTTTTTATGGAAAAATCTAATAAAAGCTTTTTTTTATATCTCGAAAACCTGACGTGATAGAGAAAAACCATTTACAGATTCGAATTCAGCGCACCAAATTACACTGGGAAATGTATTTGGTTGCTCCAGTCAAAAACCTTGTTGGCTAGTGTTATTGAGTTCTTGTTACAACTTTGATATTGTTTAAACTTTTCATTTGTTTTAATGAATGTTTAATATAATATCTCCAGTTGTTCTAAGAAATATTTGGGTAAAGTTCCCTGATGATCTGCATTAGCAACAGTGGAATGCGCATAGGAACAAGCTATACCCCTCAATAATCAATTGCAATTTGTTTTTAACAAAATGGTTAATGTTTTACTAAATAAGTAAAATATTAATTTTGGGAAAAAGTGCGAATAAAAATTTAACACTAAAATTTGAAAGATTCCCATAAAAAGCACCAATTACTAAATATTCTTGTTATATACAAATATATAAAATAAATATATTTCACTATGTAATTATAAAACTTTTGCTTTTGAACCTTTTTCAAATGCGTTTTTTAAATAAACATTTATAATGTTGAATGTTACAAAGGTGTATTTTTATTAAGATTTCGCGTTAATATACCTTTATTTGAATTTTTTGTTTCAATATCTATAAAAATCATATATCTCTTAATGTTAAAAAAACGGAATCCCAAAAAAATTTCGAGATCCCGAAAAATTCCGAAAGTCCGGGATTTGATTTTTTAAAATCCCGAATACCGGGATTCGCGAAAACCATATAATATAAATAATATAAATGTAATTATGCAGATCTGTAATGTGAATGTTACTTCTAAGCAATTATCTGTCAGCATTAATTCAATCTTGTAACAGGAACAAAATATTGACAGTAGAGGTAACGCACAAGCAATGGCAGAAAACTCGATAGAGAAAACCCTCTTAATATTCTGAAAGCTTAAGTTCTCCTCTTTTGTAGTGTCAAGCTGAAAATAATTAAATACATTTACCATCATTTGTATGCCGTCACAGTTATCAAACAAGATTTGTATTATTTATTTAAAACAAATATTTGCCGAAAAAAACGTGACCAACAGACAAGCTAAATTTGCCTTTTTTTAATTCTAATATGGGTTCGCCTTTACTAAAAATAATATAAAAATAGCATTTTGCGGCACAATTGACTTCATTTTGTGATATAAAATCACACTAACCCTAAGCAAAAGTAGTGGTTTCGTTTTTTTTTTGGGCAAAAGTTTGCCAAGTGTGCTACGGGCAAAGAATAAAATCCTTACAGACTAATAAAAAGATACTTGAAATTATATTAAATTACTACTTGGATTTTAATAAAAGTTTATATGTTATGAATTAATAAATACAATGATTTTATGCTTTAGAATTTAAAGAAAAATCAACAAGTTCAGACAAATCATAATATTGACGGCATAATCTCATGAAGAATCAGCCATAGCGTAATTAGACCTACAAAACTTAATAACAAGATTCTTATACTGACGAGTACTACAACAAGGAATATTAAATTTAACAGAAGTTAAAAGAATTTCAGAGCAAATAATACCATTGATAAGATTTATCATATCATATCACACATTTAACATTGTACGACGACTATTGAGAGAAGGAAGGTTTATTAATGCTAATCTAGTATTATATGAAGGTAAATTTGTTGAGGAACTCCATCCAAGGCCACGTAAACAGAATAACAAGTAAAATTCCAAGATCAAGAAATGAATCAACCAAATCCAACTGATGACCTTCCAAGGACAAAAAAGTTTTGTGTTTAAATAAAACAAAAATAACAAAAAAATTAAAAAAATCATTTATGATCGGTCTCACTGTGCTACGAAAAATATGCCATACATAATGTTTGCAAAAATTTGCATCAAAATCGTAAACTAAAAACCGCTGATGTTGTCAAAATACATTTGCATGCTTCTCCCACGATAGAACTATTTACGTTGCACACACAAAGCCATACTTACGTACGAGTTTTTACTTACTGACGCAGTTTTTACACATGTGTGTGAGTATGTTTTCTACCTTTGTGTATTGGCTCGAACCAAGACTTCATCAGCTCCAATAACATAGGGTCTTCCAAATAGAGTTGATATGCAAAAAAATTAGTATTTTTAAGCGAAATCGGCGGATGTTTATTTAGTTGTAGAGAGGAGATGGAGCCATCAATAATGTTAAGCAATATCAGCCAAATGGACGGCTACGCATGCAGGACCATATTCTTTTCACCAATTCGCATATTTGCATGTCCTCGATAATTTCACGAATTCCATCTTTGAGGTCTTGGACCCTGGCGAAGACCTTAACTTTCACGCAGCTCCAGAGAAAAGGTCTAAATTGTAATCGCCTCTTCAAGAAATCACACGGTCAGGAAACGCAAAACAGCGATGGTAATCTTAAATTTTTGTGTAAAGTACAGTGTAATGTCGTTTGTTTAATGCCCAATTCCAAAGATCGGAGAGAAATGGACAAACCTGGGTTTTCCTGAACACTATGGGCTGCAACTGTTGTTCTTGAGCGACGTGCATGAGTTCGGTGCAACACATCGCTAACTGTTCCCAATACTTCAAACTTTCCCACCAGTTTCACAATTGCTGGCCGAAAAGGTGCTTCACGGCGACACAAAAATGCTTTAGTGTCGTGAACTGAGATCGCGAAATTTTTACCAATACCTGAAAGTTTCAATACGTTGTTGAAGCATAGATCGTTCCATTTTTATTAATGACGTAGTTTTTAATTCCTCTTGATAATGAAACATCTTATTGGAACTCCCTGTATAAAATATTTACTTTCAATGATGTAACAGGCATTTTCCAAAAATATACTCAAACGAATTTGGAATAGAAATCATTGAGTTGGCAGCAGAAGAAGACAAAATCGACACTTTTGCAAGTAAGGCCGCTACTTGTGGGCGTCTAAATTACTCTGCCAATTCGTATTGAACGCTGTTGTTGCATTTAGGTTTGATGTACATAAAGTCGTAATGAAATAGTTGCACGCAAAAGTTGCAATCAAGGTCTTCAAATGTGAAAGAGAAACATACACATGTGCAAAGAAACAAATGTTTGTGAACTTATTCAATGACTATTGGTTAAGGGAAAAAGTAAAACCTGGTCAGTGATTATTAAACGTAAGCTTTTTTATTTTAAAAAGAAGTAACACTCAGGCAATTAAAATGCCTTCCAACCCGTAGGTGTGTTACCTACCTTCTTTGGGAAAGGGAGAGTGAGAGAGAACAGATGGTGAAAGTGAAAAAGCTTAATTTTTACAACTCTGATATTGAGCGTTGTGTTAGATTTTTTTAGATCAGTGTTGCAGCGCCTATGATGTCAAGTAGGCGCATCAAATGTGTTTTAAGCTGTTGTAGCCATGTTTTTAATTATTATATTACTTCGCCGGCGATTTTGCTTGCATTCGTTAATTTAACTTGATGTCTCCTTTTAGCGGAACCGAACTAGTGTTTGTGGATCATCAGCAGACACCGTGCGGAATTTTCTTTATGTAATTTCTTATCATTTCTTTTGAACCGTTTTGTAATCCACGGAACTATAGTCGTAAATTCTGAGAATATAGTACAGGCTGCTGGCACCACAATGCGTTAGGAAACCCCATTATAATGACAACTAAAGAATAAATTGCATTTTCTGTACTTTGTTAGAATTCTTTATGGTATTTAACAAAACAAAAAAATTGAAGCAATAAATATTTTTGAAAAAACTATTCTCATAGAAAATTTTTCTGTAGATTAATTTTTTATTGAATTTTTTTTTTAATTTTAGAAACTTTGTTTGCTTTTTGGCTGATTTTCCCTTAATTCTAATGGTAGAATTAGTAAATTTTATTAGAATAGCAGCGATAAATCCATCAAACCGAGTTAGATATTTTGATGACACTTGATATCATGATTTTGTACGCTCGAAAGAAAAATTAAGCCGTCCGTACTTTAATCAAATCAAAGCCATGCGCGATCATGCTTGTTTTTGAACAAAAAAATAAAAAAATTCATACGAATCTAATCAATACCTTGGAAGTTGTATATTTATTAGCATTTACTTTGTGAAAGGTTCCACAGCACTCTGCTCTGTGATTAAGGGTATGAAATGTGCATAAGAGTTTTTACCTCATCCAATACAAAATATATAGTCGTATGTATGTACATACTCGTACATACAATGCAATGCCAATGGGAAATATGAATATTGCTATTTAAAGAAGAAAAAAACTCTATACGTAAGAAAACCAATATTTATTCAGATATAAATTTTTCTGAAAACTTATTGCAATAAAAATGCACTAAAATTAAATATCATAAAATTTTAAAGCAGCAACAAGTGTTTGTTGAAAATTCATGCCACTTGGTAGATTGTGGCACATAAATAAATATTAATAAGCAAATGCCAGCAAACATTTGATAAGACACTTCAAAGCGACTGTTCAATACAATAGCTCGTCTTTGAAGAAAAAGCTAGAAATAAAAACAAATAAAAATTTTTGGTGATTATAAAAATTATGCAATCCATACTCATGTACATACGGACATGGTCGTCACTGCATGCCTGCCACAAACAGCACATACATAGATGTGTTTTAGACCACAACGATTAGGTAACAACAATAAAAAGCTGAAAAATATTTGTAGAAATAAAAAAAAAAATTAGTCAAATGATCAACTAAAGGATTAAATGCCCAAGAATTACACACACACACAACAAGTACTAAATAGTTTATTGCCCAGTAGTAAAAATAATCGCTGATATGAGCAATATTTAGTGATGCTTTCGTTTATTTTCCCATAAAGATAAAAGTCTCATATCGTCGGTCACAGGTTGACAACTGTTAACATGTTTTTTTGTACTTTTCAGGAGACAATAAAACGTTATTACTCTGTTACTAAACCGTGTTGGAAGTAAATAAAAAAAACCAAAATTAGTAGAAATAGGGAAGGAAATTTGTTGAAAATATAAATAAAACGTACTAACATACAGTAGGACAAATACAGTCTTTTGGCATGAAAAACTCGACTCGATTTTTTTGCGAGTTAAGAGTTGCTAACCTGTAACCGACGATATGCTATATAATCGGTGTGCTTTCATTTTGAAAACAAGCCACGATGTCCGTAGGTGTCATTAACATTGCGAATATGCGAATTATATTTAATGCCTGTAGATTACAGTCTTTACACTAATCCGCCTGATTTTAAGTATATTTACGTACTTTTTTAATTAAATTATAACTTGCGGCTTGACAGGTTTCGGCGGCATGAATTCTTACTATAAATACATACATATATTTATTTATTTATTGGTACATATTCTACAAAGTAAATTTGCAGAATATGGTTGCACAAAAATGGCGCCGATAACTAGACCATATGTACATGTACTTTAAAAATGTTTTTGTGACTGACTACACCCGACCTATGCACATTGGAAGTAGCAACATGGTTGTGGACGAAATTCCACAAAAGAACCGCAAGACTATACGGTTATCCGTGGCAACATACGCAAGCCTGACCACAATTAAGAAATAATTACGGTGACGCGAGAGCTGTTCTTCAGCCCAGAGCTGCTTCACAGGGTAGACCAGAGATGAAACTTTGAGGTTATGTTTTGGTGCAAATCAGCTTTTTTCCCCTCTACTTTCTATTAAAAAAAATAGCAATATAATGTAGGAATAAGGGAAAATAAACAAAACAAAAGTAAAGCATTTTGCAAGTAAGAAATCATGAATGGTAATGGAATTTACTTCTTCTATAGATAAATAATTCTTATTTTTATTTTTAATGTTATATTACCATTAGCATTTTTATTGCTTAAATTAATATTTATCTAAATACAAGTTTTTTATTGAGCCAGAAATTAATAAGAATACAAAACCAAAAAAATTCTTTGTTTACTACTTTTTATGTGACAGAGTCAGCAAAACAACTACAATGGCATGCCGTTTCGTGTCACCTCTGGTCTTCTTTGTGGCTGCTTAACACCTGACAATACATACATACATATATATACATATATATTGCTAAAAGGTGTTGAGAAAAAAGCAGCAGAAATTCGTCGGTTGGTGGCGGCGCGCCGTAGGCTCAAAACCGATTCTTTACGAAGTGTTACATGCATTCAAAAAATAAATCTTAATATTTTAGTCACGTGCGAGCCCGAATCGCACACGGAGTGTTCCTTACTTTCTGGAGCGGGAACATCCTTTAACTTTCAACTGTACTTGAGTTTGCCTATTCGTCGAAATTCGACCCCGGCGGTAAACGTATTACTATTTTAGTAGTATTAATTTAAAGAGGTAAAACTAGCTAATTACACATTCCCTCCCCATGGAAAAAACAATAAACAAAATAAAATTGCATACAAACAACACTCACATTTATTTTGTTAAGTTTTTGCTTGAATCTAACCCATCCACACGAAATAAAGATATACGTCCATATTTAATTCTCATCTCTTTCAATTCCGATCACGTTTTCTTTTTCAACTTCACTCATTTGAAGAGAAAAAATCTTATTACTCAGATGCATATGTAGGTACTCTTAAAAACTCTCATTGCTTTGCTTATGTTTTTACTTGAACCAAAACTTACATATGTAAGTGAATGCACGTGTGTATTTTCAGCATTTTTAGTGGTGTCAACTTTAGGAGCGTTTTATTCCTTTAATACTGAACCGATTTAAATAATATATAGTCGGGTAACTAAAGCTAAACAATGTTTAACATTTGGTAAAAGAATGAAGCAAATCGGTTGGAAATCAAAGAACAAAAATGGATCTAAAAATTTGTCTTTGCCTATTTTTATAACAGATTCTATTTTTAGTATTTGTTGTAACGTTACACTGTTTTTGTGAAAGCGGCAGTCGTAAAGATGTCTTTACATGGCGTGATTTTTACAGCTGACATTTTTGATTTTCAACTGCAAAATTTATACATGCCGTGTGAACGTTTTGAAACAAATACGGAAAGGAAAAAATAGTGAAAGTTAAAAAGTGTTTTACATATTTATGAAGATAAATAAAAAAATAATAATTTAATTATATCAACTACAATAATGCTCGTAATCATAAAATTGAATTAAAATAAATTTTACTATAAATTAGTATTTTATTTAACATTGGAACTATTTTTAAACATCAGAACAAGATGGAGAAAGAACATGGAAATGTTAGAATTTCGATTTAATATTAATATTTTTAATTATTTTAGTTGAATTGACGCTAAGAGGCAATTCTTAGCATTTCAGTAACTCACAGAAGAACGCATACGATATCCATGACCAATTTTGGAATGCCTTCGAATCTTCCAGGCGCAGCTCGTTTATTCGCCATTGAATGGAGGACTAATCCAGATGCAACACATCACTAATTGGTCCCAACAGTTCAAACTTTTCCAAGAGTTTCACAATTGCTGGCCGAGAAGGTGCACTCACTTAGCATTGAAGTAATACTGCACGCTACAATTAAAATGTCTTGTTGAATAAATTTCGTAGGTATACCACGAATAGGTGCTTCCTTTAGGAACCGCCAAGCGACCTATATCTTCGTATAGAAAGTGGAATTCCTAAGATCCACTACTACAGTTTTTACGGTCTCCACCAGTATTGTTAAAAACGGTTGCACGCGGTAATGGAATATTCCACAAAAAACCGTAGCTCGATACTGTTAGTCGAGGTAGACCGTTAACACGTGCAAGAGTGCGACGCAAAACTCTCGAAGGCCAATAAGCTAACAGTGGGCTGGTTGCACTTAACAAATAATTGCCAACGAAGCGTGTTGTTTACTCGCCCAGAGCTGCTTTACGACTGAAAATAAAAGTTGCACAAAAAATCAGCTGAAGTGAAAACTTGGACAGACATGCGATGTTACTTATGGGTCACAAAACCGACAGGAACATGCCATATGTATGCCAGTGTCTAATACGTCTTATAAAATAAATTTTTAATTTTTAAATTTTATTTTTCATATACAGTACATATCGGATATAAGAAACTTTAAAAATGTCAGTAAATTGTTTCTTATATGCGGTTTTTTCTTATAAGCAATTATTGTTTATAAGAAAGTTATTCTAAAGGGTCCGCCAGATAACTTTTTTTTTGAAAATGCTATAAAAAAAACTACTGAATATTTTCTCAAATTTCTTTTTTTATTTAAAAGTACAATCCTTCCGGTTAATAATGGAAAATAATTTCATTCAGATGGCTGCTTCGGCTAGCTAAGCAGTAGCCTACACGATCGGTATAATTTTTAAGCACATTATCGATTGTGTGCAGCTGTATTTCACCAATGGCTTCACGAATATTGTCCTTTAAAGCGTCAATTATCTCTGGCTTGTCGGCTTAACACTTATCTTTGACAGCACCCCACAAATAATAGTCCAACGGTGTCAAATCGCAGCTCCGAGGTGGCCAAACGACATCAGTTCTGCGGCTGATAATGCGATCTTCAAAAACAGGGCGCAAAACATCGAGTGTAGCTTCGGCTGTGTGGCACGTAGCGCCGTCCTGTTGAAACCAAATGTTGCCAATATCCTCCTCTTCAATTTTTGTGAACAAAAATTCGTTCAACATGTTGTATGTTGTTAATATTAATTTTTTTAACCTGTGGCATTATATATTCATTGATATCCTTCATTTTAGAGATTTTTAATACATTTTTAAATTTCTATCGGTTTTCCTTTTTTTGAGCTTTTTTAATCAAACTTTACAGTTTTAGCGATTTTTCTTCGTTTTGGCATATTTTTTTTTAATGTTTTTGTCTGATCGTTTTTTTCCATTTTGTTGATTTTTTGTCGTTTTAGCGATTTTTCTTTCTTTCTTTTGGCTTTGGCAATTTTTTCAGCCTTGTAGTTTTTTCTATTTTGGCAGTTTCTTCAGTTCTTACCGAATCTTTTCCTCTTTTGCGAATATTTCTAATTGGCGGTTTTAACGCGTTTTGTGATTTATTTTCGTTTCGTCGATTTTACCCTTTTTTGGGCGCTTCTTTCTCTTTCTTGGCGGTTTTATTACATTTCAGCGATACCCTATTTGAAAAAAAATTTTTCTTATCTAATCTCCTTTTAATTTATAACTGTGTTCTATTTTTATTGCCTTATTCAAAAACGCTTAATAAAATTAATGTGTACATTAAAACCGGGTTTCTAATATAAAAATCCAACATTAAACCTACAATAACTTTATTAATCGTTTGTGAATAAGGCCATTAGTATTTATTGTCAAAATAGCAAGCATATCGGTTCAAATTATCCAACAACTCTGTCAAAAACGATATAGAAACATACTAGAGCCCTGCACAAGCATATTTAAACATGTGTATAAATCATTTGTCTCGTTTGAAACACTTCCGCAACATTAATGTTGCGATGCACATGTACAGAAAATCTCTACTGAGAGATACGGACGAAGCGAAGTCCACAAATAAAAAAAAATACTTTCCAATTTGCTTTTCAGTAAGTCTGCGTTTACATACGTCATGTCTTATTGACATGGTTGCTACTTTATAGGCGAGAATGACGAGAGGAAATGAAATGAGTACTCAGATGCATGTACTGTCATTACGTTTTGTTTTCTCTTTGGTAATTTTAAGCCTGAAGGCATTTGCGAGCTAATTTCGTCAACATGACATGGCTTGTGTGAATAACAATGAAATTTCAAAGAAGAAAAAGTAAGAATCATGTCAATAAGACATGAGCCATCTATACGCAGACTAAATGTGTATCGCAACATTAATGTTGCGGAAGTGTTTCAAACGGAACAAATATTTTTTAGACATGTTTAAGTATGATAGTGCAGGACTCTAATACATGCATGCACACCCCTTCATTTTAATTAGTTTTAGTATTTGTTGTTGAAGTATCATGAAAATTTGGAGTGACTACCTATTACAGTTCACGAGATAGAAAGCCTGTGACAAACAGGCAGACGGGCAGATATCTTGGCAAAAACAATAGGGTTCCGTTGTTACACTTTGTGTTCGTAACCCTAAAAACAACAACCGCTTCACATTTAAACCGTGACTGACTTCTCGTTTACATCGTAATCGGAGTTGTAAATAGTGTATGATGTTTCACATTACATATGCATTCCAATCTATGTACATTGATTCCTCGCTTACATTGTCATACTGGCGTCAGTATAAAAATATTTTGTTTCATTTACCGCTGGGCAAGTAGCAACTGAACGCTTAACTCTTAAATAACTGCGAGTATTTTACCAACAACGAGTTACAAGGAATATATTAGATGGCATAAGTGTATGCTGCTGCCCATAATCATTTAAAGGTGTTACACTCATGTCCCCCACATGTTAGCGTCTAATTTTTTTATTTGACTTTTTGAATTTTGGGAAAATACTTCCACAATGAACATTTATTTCGTTTTTAGACATTTAAAACACAATGGGCCAATAACTTTAAGCAGTAAACTATTCCTTGTTCGTATGAATTGCGATAAAATATCTAATTTATTAGCATACAGACGTGTGTAATAGTTATGATATCCAAACGGAATTCATATCCCAACTAAAAAAACATGTTATATATGATCCATACACATAGTTGGGCAAAATACATGGTTTGCGGTATTTAAAATACAAAATACTTGCACGTCATGTATTTGAAAAATACAAAATACGTATTTGTATTTTAAATACGTATTTCAAATACTTCCCAGCCCTGTCCATACATATATTGCAAATACAGTCGTTAAGCAGCTCTGGGCTGAAGAAGACCTCTCGCGTTATCGTATATATTTCTTAAGTGCGGCCAGGCTTGCGTGTGTTGTTTGGCCTTCGAGAGTTTTTCGTCTCGCTCGCACTGGTTGACTGATAAGGGTAACCGTATGGACTTGCCAGATACTGAATCTAGATTGAACATAAAACCGATGACATTGAAATTCATCAAACAAAAGTATTTGTTTTGTCGTCTTTTCAAATCTAATTCCGACTACGTTGGCTTCTATGACAACCCCGTGCCATCGTGTCATACCATTCAGCAACGCTGAGGTTGAAAGACTTTTTAGTACCATGAAAATATCAAAAACTAAAAAAAAGATATATAGAAAAGTTATAGAATTAAAATTCTTAATTCTTTATTGTACATTCGATGCTCTTTAAAAATGTTACCGGAAAGTTGCCATGATTTAGTAATTTCCTGTGATTTAATAAAATTATTAGACTCTCGTGATATTTATTATGCAAATAATAATTCTTTTTAGTACAATGACGAAAACGTATTTGATTGTATTGTCCAGCAACTCTAATAATATATGCTTTTATTATATTTGCTTTTGTATTATATTTTCTAAGAGTTATTTATTGGTTGAATACTTGAATATGTTTAAATAATGATTGTTATTAAACAATAATTATTGTATCATTTTTGATACAATGCTGAATTGAACTCAAACGAAATACCTGATTTTTATGTAATATAGTGTTTGTGTACTTGTGTAACTGCATTTTTGTTTAATAACTTTGAATATATTTTATGCATTTTTATTAATAATAAATAAAACGTTGAATTATATGTAAACACATTTTAGCATTTTTTAATTAATTTTTTTGGGCAATTTAGCTTCTCCCGGTTTTTCTAAAAAGTCGGTTTAGCTTCATTTTTCCCCAGCTCCTGGAAACACGGATTACGATGCTTTTTTTCTTCAATGTTTGTGAAACTAAAAAACATTTTGCTTTACACATTCATGGGTGAGAAATTGCAGAAAGTTCTTTGCTGTTCATTTATGAATGTAAACAAGGAATAAAAAAATTTTGTAATCTGATTTATAAAAAAAACATCAGAACGTTCCTATTTGAGCGCTCATAAAAGGAAATTTCTAAGTCCCGGAAAGTCCCTCAGATGAAACCCAACAAAAAAAGTTTTAGAATTAGTTTAGAGTGGCTCTCGAATAGAAAATAAAGGTGAGGGAAATGTGCCACCAAATTTTTTTTTGTTCTCGATCTCTTCTAAAAGTTTTGTATTTATAATTTTTTACTATTTTTAATTTGGGTCATTGTAATAAAAAAAAATACCTGCCAATTACCAAAAATGTTTTCGGATGCTGAAAAATAACTCTTCCTGAATAGGAAACAGTCGCTCAGAAAGATTTTTCGTCATTTAGTGCACGTTTGTAAATACATACATATTTCTGTTTTCTGTTGGTAATCGTGACCACAACTCCCTGACTGTTATACCGGCAGACTATCGCGGCACCCATCAGCATATGAGTTTCATTGCAAAGAAATTTTTTCTTCCGCTATTTTCAACCAAATTAGTGCATTAACAGCCCATGGTGTATTTGAGCCACAGCTGCACTTGTAGCAGTCTCACGCACACACACACACACACACACACACTAGCTCAAATGTGATCATATATTGAGCCCGGGAGCGGTTCGCGAATTTATTGCCGCACTTTAATTTTAAGATTTCTATGTCTATTTTAGACTTTTTGTTGTTTCTGTTTCGTTTTTAGTTTATTCAATTTCAAATACATTTTTTGGATACGATAAAAATTTAAACGATTTTCTCCTTGCGCCGCTTATATAACTTGTTTATACACATATTTTTTGTTTTATCAGCTTTTGCCGGTAGTTGTCATGTCGGCTTCGCTGGCTGGCGGAGGCACCTGTACCCACCACTCAATGAAAATAACCATGCTGTACTTTTTATTATTTGTTGCATGAGACTCGTACTTGCAACCAACCGGTGACTGATTATAAACGAATCACAGTAAACGTGATTGAGCTCAAAAACTCTGATAGATGCAGACGATATTTTCAAATACCAACATGTTTTTTCCCTCAATGTTTTTCTTTTTTTTTTTTGCTCTCTAAATTACAATTTTTCTATTCGATAAAGTAATAAAAAGAAACATAAAATAAATATATTTATATATTTTTCGTGTCTAAAATTTTTTTGCGAAATTTCAAATATTTTAAAGTTTGGTGGAATGAAGAAAAAAGCACTAAATAATTAAATTGTGATAAGCCGTTTTAATTGCAAATTGTTGGGTTAAAAGAGGTCAGTTACATTCGTTGGAATTATTGAGACAACAAATTTTTTTTGCCCAATTTTTGCAACCGTATCTTTTAATCTGTGTGGCAAAAGAGAAATACATATTTACAAGAGAAGCCAAGTCAAGTGAACAAAAACAAAACATAATTGGAGGGATACACAGACCTGTATTAACTCACGTAAGCCAAATGTACACGTGTGCGTCGACGCAGTTGGATGTTTGAAATGAATTTTTGGGTTCGTGGCCTTCTATAAAAATAAGATAATCTTACAAGCACCAGTTTATATTGGTGCACAGAGTTCAAAAGCAAATGCCAAATAAAGTAATATCGCTGTCTAAGAATATACATATGTGAATAGTTTCCTTAATTTTTATTTGTTTTTTTTTTGTTAGATAAAATGCAAAGTTTGTAATATAAAGTAATGTCAAGCGAACGGACAGGCATCAAATTTAATAATAAAAAAATATTTGAAACGGTCGACCATCCCTTTTACTCGAATAATAATAAATTCAATTCAAAGCGCCCGAATAAATATCTGTTATTTTTCAAAAATGAAAACTTTCGAACGGACCAATCAAGTTTATTCACTGTTGTCGACATTAGTTTTTGAGCTTAACCCTCTGATATATATTGGGGTCAATCAAGCCAAAAAAGAAAAAATATACATTTACGGTCTAATTCATAAAATTTTCTTATGTCAGTGTTAAACTATGTTATAGTTATTAAACAAATTTTGAGTTATAAGCGTGTAAAAAAATGTATATTGTATATAAACCTTTAATAACGATAGATTAGTATGAAATGAAACACATTTACCAATTTTTTCTTTTCTATTGGCATCCTTGTTGTAAATAACCTGCCATATTTTTTTAGTGATGTACACAATTTGATTCTATTAAATAAGTAATGGGTCTAAATGAAAAAAAATAACCATAAAAAAATTGCATCAAATTGCTAAGTAGAGAAGTACAACAAGCTTTTGTACTAATTATTAAAAATAAATTAATAATGAGCGAAAAAGTGTACTTAAGACCTACATTTGTTGTTCCTGAAGTTCGACAAGTATTTGAATCAGCGTTACCACCAGAGAAAGTTAAAATTGTACAACACCAAATAAAATAGTACGAAATATGAAGACAGTCTTCATTCCCATTCCCATTTATTTCCTTACATATACATATACATACTACCTAAGTACAAATATCTGTTATATATATGTATATATATATATATATGTATATACATACATACATATTTTAGTGGTCACAGTTTTTGTACCGTCAAAATATCAATAGATTTTTATTCTAAAGTAAAAAGTAAGAAATATCTTTTCCAGTAGGTTCAAAATTTGCACCCCTATTTATGTAATACCCTCTTTCGTAAAAATGATAGATGCAATTGTGTTAGTTGACAATTTATTTCTCGAATCGGTTTTAATTTTGTTTAGCTTAGTAAAAACCCTTTCTATGAAAGAATTAGAATATGTTAATACCAGAAGAAATTTTATAAAATTTTCTAAATTTAACAAGAGAGTTTCACCATTACAATTCTTTATTTTAAAAACGTTTATCCAATAAATTTCAACATCTAAAAAAGATTTAGCTCTTTGTGGTCCAAAAGTGCATGTTCGTGTCATTCATTGTCTTATTTTTGGTAATCTATTTCAACTGAAGGAAATCTGGTTTTTAAATTTGATAACGATTTTATTTTATTTTATTAATGATTGTGCGAATTTTGGATCTACTATATCTATGAAGCTATAAAGATCGTCATCAAAATGTAAAAATTTCTGAAATCGGTATACAATTTTTGTTGCTCTGATTCCGTATGAAATGAAATAGTCTCTTGTGCAGCGACCGACACCAATATACATTTTATTTTGTTCATTTGTGTGATTAATCATACATAAATCTTTTTGTTTTATAATATCTGTTTTCATATAATAAAAAAAATTTTAAGCAATTTGTTGTTTGTATAACATTGGAGATTCTGATTGGAAAATTGAATTGAAATTAGTTAACCCTCTAATGCCTAAGAGTTCCTTAAGCCACTCTTCACAAAAGTTGTACTGACGCCAAATATATATTTTTTTATATTAAATAACCGTTTTTTTACAGTTGCTAAAAGATGTAGCAAAATATTTGTAAAAGATTCGAAAGCTCTTAAAATCGTTTTTATCTCTTTTCTGTCTATTTTTGTCAAGCACGTGCATTTGCAAAACAAAAAATTGTGCAGTTGCATGTTGTGTTATCAATTATATAAATTTTAGTGTTTTTGAGTGCCTCCATTGTAACGATAATTTCTTTTCTGACTGATATGCTTGACTTTTTCAACATTTGGAAGTTTGGTGTCTCAAGCCCTTCATTAATGTTTTCTCACCGGGAATTGTAAACGACTTACAGACTTAAAAATTAATTTTTTTAAATAGGAGGCCCAAAAATACCCTAAAAAATTATTCGCATATTTTCTAATTCTTTCCTAAGCTGGGCATTAGAGGGTTAATATTAAAATGAAGCCTCCAAAAATTATAGGAATAATATATTTACATTTTAATTATTTTATTATACTTCTTTATTAAATAATACTCGTATATGTGAAAAAATATGCACTAATTTAACAGAAGTTTTTCATAAAAAGTTTGGCACTTATTTGTTCACAAAATTTACAGAAAAAATCGATCGACTGAACCGAATAAAAAGTTAAACATGATATACAAAAGCTTTTTACTTCTCTACGGGAAATGTTGCACCAATTGTCCTGAACGTATCTCTTCTATGACTGGTGAAAATAGGAATGGTACAAAAAATTCCTGAGTTGTGACTGGTGAAAATAAGAATGCATTTGTTGATTTGGACGAAACAAATTTTTAGAAAATTTATTAATCTAAACCGAAGTTATACCTGTCACCGAGTATCTTAATTATGTCAATTGACCCCCTTCAATTACAACGCCATGCAAAAGTTACCGGTACCTCTCATATAAAGTTCCGGAACTCAAACCGGTTGCTAGTCCCTGCGAACCAGTCACGTGACGTATCCTGTGACAGGTTCTTTTCCCTCTAGGGTTATTTATATTCAAGTAGAAAGCATAACTAAAGTAAATGTGCACAAGATATTTTTATAATACTTCCTAGCTAGAATTTTCGATGGTAGAAGAATTTTCCGCGAACGGAGCAGGCGATTAAAATAATCGACCGCAATGCCGTATTCCGATCGCGCAAGTTCAGTACAACGGGAAAAACTGTGTCAAGACGGCGACTCTTCCATATGAGTCGTCTACGATGCGCCAAATAGACTCTTTTGCTCTTACTTCAAACGAGCTTTGAATAAATCGCCGCAATAAGTCTTCTACGACGCGCGGAAAAGACTATTTTAAATAAAAAGATTTTTGTTGTGTTTTATTTCATAATAAAAAAATAATTATATGTATTTCATTTTCACTTTAATTTAAAAAACACTTCAATTCAAACGAAAACACTTTAACCAAACGAACACTTTTTATTTTGACTCTCCACGGCAAACTATCGCCAGAATGCGTAAACGGCGATTATGAAGTCACATAAACAACAAAAAACTCGTAAAAACATCATTTACAAAAGTAATATACGATTACCAAGAAATAACAAGCGTTTAATTGTCGTCAGAATACTTAAATGACGATTGAGGAATAACAAAAAAAAAAAACATTTGTCCAAAAATCATCAAAATAACTCGTGAAAACATCATCTGGAAGAGTCAAATACGGTCATTGCTCGCTAAAATGCGTAAACGACGATTAACTCGTCCATAAAACGTCAGAATGACTCGTAAAAGCATCATTTGGGAGAGAAAAAGTAATTTTACTCCTACAATCGTCTAAACGATTAAAAGAAGAGCCGCGAAATGATCGCGATCGTCAAATAATCTTCTAATTGTTAGCTGGGTTCGTTCTGCTAAAATTTACCGTTAGAAATGTGCTCTCAAAAAGAAACAAGTGGATAAGAGGGTTAAGAACTGATTGGATTTTGAGCCTGATTGGTGTTGTAGTTTAAAATTTATTTGAAAAACACGCTTTTCCGAAAATATTATTTTCGAAAGTAATTAAAAATCTTCTAGGATCCCACGAAATCTAAATGAAATTAACCCTGATATGATATAAAAGAAACCGTAGGAATTTCAAAAAATATAAGTAAAAGAAAATTATCAAATGGAGTTATTGAAGGGTGTTCCCTTTCTGGGTCATGTAGTGAATTGAGTGAGGAAGCTATTCAGATTACAAGAAGTACAGGTATCATAGACCCTTAACAAATTCTGTTGCTTTTGCTTTGCACGGTCTGCTTGCGTCTTCTGAATCCTTTCATAAGTAGTAAAGCTGAAAGTCGCGTGGTATGCGTTCTAAACATCTGTAAAAAAATTAGAATCAGTGCAGTTGTATGTGACAAGTTACACAGCCCAAAGCGTCGAACGCTTAAACTTTTACAACGCATGAAGTAGGTTTGCTTTCTTCTTTTGTATGCGTCGCAAGTATATATGCAATATGTTCTATTTTCAATGTTATCGATAAATATGTTCGTATCGTTGAGATCTAAAAAGGCAATCCCTAAATTCGGCAAAAAAAAACAATAATTTATTTTTTTTAAATAGTTCTGCTGGAATTATCGAAATACTTCCTGAGCAAGAGCTTGATGATTTTTTGCGAGCTTTAATTTACTGATATTAGGGTGTACAGTAGGATGGTAGAAACTGAGATCTGGTGGATAAATAATAGAACGGGATATTTGAGGTCAACGACTATTAAAGCAAAACATTGGTCTCCTCGTAGCAAATACATCGATATATTATACTTTAAGATCCGACTGTAAATGCCGAAGATATAAAGACAAATGTATTTTGCCGACCCCTACGTTCGACAAAAAAAATTTGAAACCGCCTTACAACAATACTTTATATTCGGTGGTGTAGGGTGAAATTTTTTTTGCGATACACACTAATGTACATACATATATGCTCAAAATGAAAAGCTCATGATATAATTCTTTTCATACTCATGACAAAAATAAATTTAGCAAAAAGTTTTAGAAAATGTTGTTAGTTAACAAATTAGAAATAAGGCTAAGATTTCTAAGCGCGAACTTTCTTTGTTAACTCATAATTTTCAGCCTCATCAACAGTAACGCCTGCCGATGAATGGATAAAAATATGAAGGCTGTAAAAAATATTATATTAAAAACCATATAAGAACATGTTTTTCTTCCGTGGTGAACAAAAATATGTCACAAAAAGTGAATCGTGTTAGATGAACGAGGTTGAGTTAAAAAAGTCATTTAAATTACTAAATTATTGTGTTTTTCTTAGCTTGCGGAAGTCAGTTGACAATACTCTTTTTGCTTGCAAAATCTTAACAAACTACAAAATTTATTTAAATTTTTATATACTTTCACTTTTACTTAGTTATTTATGTATGTAAAAAGGTTTTAAAATTAAAAGCTAAAAATCGAAATTTTATTACCGATTTTCGGTTTCGATTTTTAGGCATTCAGTTTTGGCTAAAAACGAACTGCCAAATTGTGCTCTTATTTTTACCGGCATTGTACATGGGCAGGACATGAATTCTTTCGCTGATATTTACTAAATTTTCACTCTGTCAGCATAAACAAGAATTCTTAGTATTTCGTGAAAAAAAGGAAAAAAAAAACAAACAATATTAACTTTTGTGCGGTTTTTATTTTATTTTTTAAAGAAAATTTTTAATTTAAAATGGCGACTAAGTGACTGCATAAGGTTCCTGATCATCATCATCATGGGTATCGTATAAAAAGGCATACAAATGTAATTCTAACGACCACAGACGAAATTTAAAATGGCGGCCAAAGTCAAGGACCAAAAATTATAAATCATTAAAACACATCGTCTTGGATGTCGTATTAAAAAGCATGAAAATAATTTTCCAACGGTATGCAAAAAATTCAAAATGGCAGCCATAGAATAGCATAAGGTCTGGTCAGGTCAGATCAGGGGCCAAGACTTAGAAATTATCAAGATCTATGTATCATGATGGGCATTATAATAAAAACTATTCTAATTAGTTTTAAATTTTAATTTGATTTAGGGAGTCCTAGTAAATAGTTTTGTTTTGTTGCACCACGCACTTTTAAAATATTTGGCGCTGACATTAAAATTCTTCGCATAAAATCTTTACCATTTCGTACAATTAATCTCTTTCAGCAACAACTAAAATAGATTTACTTTTAATTTTACTAGATAACAAGCGAACAGAGCAGCCTTATCGGACATACATAATTATCGTACATGTTTCTTATTTTGTTGTTTTGTTTTTAATAATAATTGAATTTAAAAATATCTTAATTATACCATTTAAATAAACAAGTTACAATAACTAAAACTTAATGAAACGGTTAAAAATAATACAAATTCCAACTTAAATACGCAGAGATACAAACGTTAATAATATACGAGTACAAATACATGGCTCATAAAACAAGTCTTATCTAACAGTTTTAGCTTGTACAGACAACTACAATAAAAAATTGTTTTTGTAAGTTCACTGATACAAGTATTTATTACCAACTTAAACTTTTTGAATAGATTAATACATGTACATTGAAAAAAGTTTCAGTCAAAAATAAATTAAGCCAAAGTGGTGACAAAAGTACGTTAAGTAGGGACTTTCTTGAGCCAACTACAAAACCATCGATTGAAGGACGGGCCTTCGAGTGCTAAATTCATTAATCAACCAGACCGGACTGCTTTAAACAAGCAATTCTGACTTCTAGAAGTGCACGCTTCATTTAAGGCACAAATTTGAAGGCTTTGAATTGTATGCGCGATGAAGGTGAATATGATGGAGGACCATTTAGTCTAGTCCACCATTATCCATCGAATTCACATCCAATCCACAATAAATAAGCACGTAGTGCACTAGCTTGCGTCTATAGATGCATTGGTTTACTATAAGATATAAATACTGGCGTATAAAAAATAACGTATCTGCAAAGATCAATCTAAACAGGATAATTTAAACTTGAGCATGGAGATACAAATTGCTATTTAAATCTTGTAATAAAATAGAATTAACGTTTACTTAATCGTGTATTTAAGTACACATATGAATTATTGAATCCAAGCTTTCGTACTCATTAGTTGCAGTATCATGATTATTGTTTGTATCCATACTGGAATACATTTTATTTCGAATTAAATCTTCAGTTGGAATATATGTTATTTACATTCATATATGATACTATTATAAGTAAAGAATTTAGAAGCTCATATTGAATTTTATTTCTTAATTTATTATCGTGCGTTTACATTGCCTCGAAATCTAGTAGACTTGATTTGAAATCTTTCCCAAAATCTAGTTTGTTTACATTGCATTTTTTGACATTAGCTGCGTTCGAGTACTTTTGCAGTAAAATGCAGAAACAGGTGATTGCAAATCAATGTAGTGTTCAAATATATTTACACTTTGGACTACCCATATCTTTTTCTTATTGGTATTCGATGCAATATTTATTATAAGACGAATATTTTAAGAAAATATAAAAAAAATATTTTCTATAACCGTTTCCATGTCTTTATTTTGTTTTTATCGATGATTAAATCTTTAGCTAATAAGGCCTAACGTAGTTGATTTTTTATTACATGTTTACCCAACTTTTCGTCAATTGTTTGTTGACTTTATCAAGGGTTTCGTCTATTTTCACACTAAACTCATGATATACTTACATAGTAATAGTTAACACAAAATGTATATAATTATATATAGAGCATTTTTACAGAAAATTAGTAACAAAACTAGAAAAAATTAATTATAATATTCAATAGTTTAAGCGGCTGTATAAATTCAGTATTACAGTTAAAATTTACTTATTGCTACTACCTTTACCATTTGCACTTAATTTATATTTTAATTTTTATTTATTTTTTCCATTTTGTCAATTAAAACGTGCGTTCGATTACTTTTACAGTAAAACATAGTAAATGAGTAATTACTGAGTAAACACGAAAATTAAAGAAAATATAAACAAATAATTTTATGTAATATTTTCAATGCCTTTATTTTTATTTTATTTGATTTTGCTAATTTGTGTCCGATTAAATTTATTCAAAAGTATGCGATTACTTGTTTATGCTAACGATTACCTTAAAAACAAGTGCAGTACTAAGTAACCATATTTTTAGCACTTTCACAACTCCAAAGAATTGAAATAACACAAAGAAAAGAAAGTTCAAAAGTTCTTATGAACATTTATTTTCTTTTAACAAGCGAATAGTTTAAAAATAATTATTCATTTTGTATTAATATTATTATTATTTAAATTTTTCCTTTTTTATATAATTTTTTTCACATATTGTATACTTTTTGTTTGTTTAACTTTGGAATCATGTTATTTTGTTTTACTAAATTTTACTAGCAAAAATTTCTGCATTAAAAATTTGTAAATACTCAGCCACAAACTATCACTTACGCTCTCAATTTGTGTTCTCATTTATTGTATTTTGTGTAAACGAACGCAATTTAATAAAATGCAGTAAAGTTCAGTAAAAATTTGTAAAACCTTTTGGGTACTCGAACGCACTTAATATTTTTTAGTTTGATTTCTTTTTATTTATCTAATGTCAGTTATTATTCTTGCACAGCGTAGTATTTTTTAAGACAATTTGAGAAAAAACATAGCTGCATCACTAATTACTACCAGATTTCGAATAGATTTTGTCAAAATCTAGTAAAGTATGTAGATTTGGTTTTGTATGGGAAATCTAGTCTAGCTCGAAATCTAGTTAGTACTAGATTTCGGTGAAGTGTAACTGGACTATTAGTTTTAATAAAATCCATAATAGAAAATATTCTTTCAATACAATCGTTAATTGTTGGAACAGCCAGCATATACAAACGACCAAAGCGAGCTCCTTGAAGTGGTCAGTACCAGCAGCATCGTGCTACTTATAGACCTTAGGCCAGAACTCGTACAGGCTTTTTGGTACTTCATTATTAAAATGTTGGTTTCAGTTTATAAAAGGAGGTTTTCCCCACTGTGTTTCATAAACACCAAATGAGATATTAGGATACATAAGTATTTTTTAAATTATATTTTTATAAACATCATTCGATACTAAAATAGCTATTGTAATAAACAAAACAAAAGAATTTTTCCAATTCGTGTGGTGAAAAAAAGCAACTCAACATGTAAGTTTTATTTATCTTTTAATTAAAACCCACTAATTAATAAAAAATATATAGGAGAGCCTAAAAAGTATAAATTTAAAACGAAAAGAAGAACAACTTTGCTTATAGTGCTTTGACACATCCCAATCGAGGAATCATTATCAACTACATGTTGGAAGCTGCCGGTGGCAAACTAGGAAAGTGTCGCTGCTAAATGAAGCGGCTAAATGGTGACGTATGTCCAACGAAGTCCAGATGCGAAAGAATATAACAAAATTCCTCTTTCGACAACCTAAACCGTTGCATAAACCTTATAAAGTTAGTATGTAATTGGATAATATTTATATGTATATAAAAAATTACATATATATGTATATACATATGTACATGTGTGGTACTCACGATTTTGCTGGCAATGACAATACGGCACTTTTATCCCGCAACCGTCTTTTTACGCGTCTAACCGCATATTCGTCTTCCGAATCCGATCCATAGTCTTTGTCATATTTATTTAAATTTAAAGCAAAATAAATTGTAATTTTAATTTTTGTTTACAGTTTGTGCAAACATGTTTTGAATCTATTACGGATTTAATAAAATCTTTTACTACTTATGTGAAAATTCGATTCAATTGCTATCGAATGCCATAATTAGACAACTCGATAGGTATCAAATTTAATTTGCGTACGACAGTTTATTCGATATCGTATGCGACAATTAGACCCCAGGTGAAATTTACAATTATTTATGGTGCTTCGTTACTTATTATCAGGACAAGTTTATGCACAAAAATTATTAAAATATGCATGCAAATATTCATAAAAAAATTTTAAAATATGTTAAAAAATATGCTTCCGAAAAAACACAGACTAATAATTTTTAATCAGATTTATTAAAAAAATGTTTATTACAAAGCATAATCATATGTTTTTCCAGTTTTCGAATTGAAAGGATTTTCAATTAAAAACTTTATTAAGTTTTTCAATAAATGTTTTATTCTTTTTATTTTGAAGTTTTTCTTTCACGTCTTCTTTGGGGGATAAACTTTCATGTAAAGGAAGTCTTTTGGTTTCTAAATTGATTATACTGTGGGAAATACTTTCAAAATTATCTCTAATGTATGCTAAATCTATTTTTACCGATGAGTTCTTAACGGCCTCAGACACTTTCAAAATACTTGCTGTCAAGTTCGTGTACGTGTGCTTGCTGGCTTGATGTTACCACGCTTGATGACCCACCAAGCATTCATTTTTACTTTGCTCTTGTGCTGTTCGTTTAGCTAAAAAAGATATAACAATGTCGATAAATAAGGATATATTAACAACAACAATGCTATTTAATAAGTTCTATAATTTCTCTTTTCTTTATCAGTCATTTCTTTGTTTTTTTAATTGTAACACTTTTTCACTTTTTTTGTACGATTAATTTTTGTAATTTTCTTTTAATTCCGATTTTTTGGCAACTGTTCACAATGAAAATATAATTCTACTAAAAATTTTTTCGTGCTTCATGGATTAACACCATACATGTACAAACAACTGACAGCAAGCATGGCAAAAATCTGAATTTTTAGATTTTCCATCAAGCGTCGTTGGTGTCACACATACTATCAAAATTTCACTTATACTATAACCGGGCTTAGCAACCGTTTTGAACGTGTCTGGAGGCCTTTAAATTAAGCCTGTGCATTGCATATCGACTCTACCTCATCATCACAGTGCTCATATAAAACGCTGCTTATTTCTATAAAAATATCGCAGCCTTTAACCAAGATCTTCCTCTAGTGGTGCAGGGCTTTGGGGGATTGATCATACTTGGGTACCTAGAATGCATTAAATTGATAAGAGATGGCTGGAAATTAATTACGACAATAAGTTTATTTTGGAAAATACATATTACATATGTACATACATAAGTATGTACATATGTATGTACGTTGTTCTACCTCAAGCAAAACGGCTTTGAAGTTTGCAACATGTGAGTTAACATTGCAAAATGTAAGCGAACAAAATCTGCAATTCCATGCCACCCACGAGCCAGACATGTAACATGCAACATTTTCGGGGTAAAGAATTTTTAATTATCGCATTACGGAGACCATTGGGGAGCCCCGTAGACTAGTAGATAGAGTACTAGACTATTAGTCGAAGGGTCGCAGGTTCGATTCCTGCCTAGACCTTGGGTGTTTCTGCAGACAAACAAAAATGGCTTCGCGGTTTGTGTTTGTTTTTAAAATAAAAAACAAAAAATATATATATATATGGAGTTGCGTCAATTAGCACAAGCAATTAAAGAAAAAAAGCTGCCATTTTTGCGTTTTGACCCTGCAACTTGATGAAAAGCGAAAAGAAAAACTGAAACTGCATATAATTTTTCAAGTTGTTCACAACTCGTAAACACTGCTTTAGTTCTGCCAAACAGAAAAAGCATTTGTTATTTGCGACTGTACACCTTTAGTAAATTTTAAGCAGTTTTTTACGTCCATTGACACTTTTTAATTAAACAATTTCTGACGTTGTCAAAGTCGCCATACATATTTTGAAGTGCTACTTTGCTGCTACGCGTATTGTATAGTTTTCATCATGGTGAGTGGCCACTCTCTGTACCCCATTAGCATTTTCGGTCAGACGTATTGTAACATTAACCCATCACAGAATCACTAGTCATACGCAAATGTCCTCAATAATTTCTCTAAGTGTAATTTAAAATTTCAAACATTCATACAGAGAGTCTCTTTGCGATTAAAATCCAGAAACTCAGTGAAAATAAAAGTGAAATGTTAAATGATTTTTACAATATCTATTTGAAAAGAAATAAAAAAACGAACAAGTGCCATAATAGACAAGCTGACTGTTGAGTTGTTTGCTCTTTGACTGCTTTACTCTATTGTTTATTGTCGTCAGTCATTCACTTAGTATGTCTGTCGTTCTGTCTATAATTGGTTCGTTAGTTAGTTCGCTTGCCACAGCAGAGGGGCTTCAATTTGACTTTTACATAAACAATAGATCAATATGCAAAATAGATAGTTTGCCTTAGTGAACATTAGGAAAATGGAAAGAAAAAGAAGAAAACTAGTTTGCCACTAGAGCTTTCGATCTTGTTTAGATGATCTCTGCCAGATGAAAATGATAGTTACCAATAGTTGTTGTTACTTCCCGGCTGTATGAACGCTTCTATATTTAACAATTATGGTAGTTTATATTTAAAAACACGTTTCAGGTGATGCTATCGCTCTAGCAGAGGAAGTAAACAAAAGGTATTAAGGGGAGTGGTAACAATAAACATGTCTGCAGTCGTTTTCAGTTGTCAATTCGGCTAACGAACGTACAAACAAAGCAAACGGTTCTTGGCATGTGTGTCAAGTGTCGAAGCCGGGACGAGCGGCAATTATTAATATAAAATGAAATTCAAAATTAAAACCAACTTTACAAATAATCTAACTGACTGACACATAATACGAGACACGAAAGAAATACTTTAAATCACTTTCTGGTTGTAATAAGTAATGATGGCCTTAAGAGCACATGTCAGTGGGAATAATTATGAGTTTGCAATTGAGGCAACTGGTTTTTCCTTAACAAAAAGAACAAACTTGTAATGAGCGTAAAACGAGTATATATTTCGCTATTAAACCATAACAGCACATCAGAGTATTCATGGGATCGTTCATTGTAAACACTTTAATTTAAACAAAATAATGTTCTGTTCATAGAACCCAAGCAATCGAATTGAGTGAAAAATTTGTATGAAAACAACTCAGTTATTCGAATCGTTTCCATACATATTTTCTACTCAAATTGTTTATTGCTTGGATTCTATGTACAGCACATAAATAAAAATTCAAACGAAAGTTTTTTACTGAAAGTGTGCAGTTTGACTTTTACTAGGAAAGAATCCGATATCGATACTTAGGAATTTTAACGAAACCCTTGTTTTTTTTCTCTAGCTCCACTAGCTTTAAATTATCGAAAATTAATTCGACTTAATCGACATAATTTTAGTATTTAAGAAGGAAACGATTCTTTGTTATATTCAAATATAGTTTATAAATTTATATATGTTGTTGCTTGTAAGAAAATCGTACAGTTTATACTTTAAAAGTTATCCACAACATGGATATTTTGACAATTTTAAATTAATATTTCAATAATGAAACAAAAAAGTTTAAAAAAATCTAATGAAAACCGCAAATATGCAATTCCATGTTGTTTTTTTCTTATGCAACCTCGGTAGGTGGAGATAAAATATTTATCAGTTTCAGATTTTTCTTTTTAATTTTCATATGAGTATATTTTAAGTTTTTCTGTAACTTTTTCTTATTTTATCAGTCTTAAGGCTGATTCGGAGTTCTTAAGGAAATTCAGGTTAATAAATTTCTTAAAGAATCTTACGTTTGCTAGAAAGGAGTTCCAAAAGAAAAGTACACCGAATTTTTCACATTTATTGACTATTATTGGGATGGTAAAATAATATCGACCACAGGCGCGATATTATCGTGTTATAAATACTAAATTTTACAGGAGAACGTTTTTATTTCTATTTTTATTACTATTATCCATTATATAAATAGGCAAAGACAAATTTTTAGATCCCTTTTTCTCTTTTTTAGCCAACCGATTCCTTCATTCCTGTACCAAATGGTAAACATTGTTGTGTTTTAGTGACCCGATTATATATTTTTAAATCGGTTCAGTATTAAAGGAATAAAACGATCATAAAGTTGACACCACTACAAATGCTAAAAATACACACGCACACGCATTCACTTATATAAGTATTGGATCAAGCAAAGCGATGAGAGTGTTTAAGAGTATCTACATACATATATATATGAGTAATAAGATTTTTTTTTATAAATATGCGTGTTTGTTGGCAAATTTATTTGGTTTATTGTTTTTTCCGTGGGGAAGGAAATAAGTAATTAGGTCTTTTTTCTGTTTAAATGAATGCAAAATAGGTATACGATTAAACTGGCGGTAGAATTCCGAACACTAGGCGTGCTCTAGTATACTATAAAACTGTTACATACCTACTTTAAAATGTACATTGTGTTATCTCCATAACTATTATATTTATCGCTATAATATTTTGTCAACAGATGAATTAATTGATTTAGAATCAATTTACATAAACAATTTGATTTCGGAAAGAGTGTAACATACGATAATTTCGCGCACAGTGGTCGACATGTGTAGTTTTTTTTTCGTAAGCTGAAGCGAAAGGTCGATATTTGTAGTTTTCTTTTTTCGTTGGTTAAAGCAAAAATTAAAATGTTCAGACCAAGGCGTATTTAACAGGTGGCAGCATTACAGCAGCTGACTATTCATTGCGAATGTCAAAATACATACAAAATACTTTTACTTCTTTTTGTATCTGTTTTCTTTGTGTTATGGGTTAGGTTTTTGACATTCGCAATGAAACTACACAAACAAAAATGCCTGTTGTTCTTGTATTGTTGTAATTGTTTTCCTAATTCTGTCACCTAGTTAAATACACCTTGGTTCAGACAATTGTTTGGTCATGGAATTTTTGAAATTTGTATACAAAGAAAATTCTCTACAGAAGGATGCACAATTATTTTTCCGTAAATTTCTTAAACTTGAATGTCCGTAGGAATTCCGTACCAGACTTCAAGGACATATTTACAGCATTCTTTGAATTTATAGATTATATTTCGAAACTACATGACATTTTTTTTATATGCAAAGAAGCCTAAAATCTGTTTTAAATTTTGATCAATAGATGGCTTTTCTATTTTGTATATCTACACAGAACAACAATTTTTAAATTTTCTGTGGAGGCGATGCACAGTGCTGTGTCCCATAGACAAAAATAAAAAAAGTTGTTTTATATTGTACATAAAGATGTATAGATCGATATATAACATATAGTTCATATAGTTCAAATGAATTTCAAAGAATTTTTTAGATTCAACTTTTCTTGGTGACGTTAGAGGACACCGAGGCCAGAGAATTTGAAGTAAAAATCAACGTTGTCAACTCGGTGCGTTTCGCACCATTTTCGGTGCATTTTAAATTTATGTTTGCGATAAATTCCTTACTTGGTGCTCGGTGAGCTTTTTTTAATATCGGTGCCTTTATTAATTTTTAGTAATAATTATTATAAGCTCTTTTTAAAAAGTTTTATTAAATTAATGTGCAAAAATGTATCCTCTTGTACAAATGAACGCAAACATGCATACTATGTATGTACAAATTTGATTAGTTTTTTTAATACATATCGCTTCCCGGCAAGAAAAGTGTCACAACACATATTAGTTACAAAATGACATAATCACAGCATTAAATAGCGCGTATTTCATTTGTCCGGCTGAAATATATAAATAAGCTATTTTCACACCATATTTCAGCAATCTGACTATTATAGTTTTTAAATTATTGACGTCTTGAAGAACAAAAAACTATTAAATATACATTTTCTCGAAACAGCTATTTTTATTTTCTAACATTCTTTTTGCCGGGAAGCGATATAGTGTAAAAGGCTTTGTATTAGGGTGGGTCGATTTAGCAATCTATATTGTGTCATCGATTTTTCGATAGCTTTTGGCTTGCGAAAAAAAATAATTGTTAAGGTTTTTTTAGTAGGTAATAAAAAAAAATCGGCTGATTTATTTTTTTTACCTTTCCAAGGTGAAGTTATTTTTTGAAATTCTTGTCCTTTCAAATCGGTCGACCCTACTGAGTATATTATAAAATTTCAATATAAAAATATCAAAATTCTAAAGAAAAATAATTTTTTTTTAATATTTTAATAGAAGGATAAATAGTGAACTATTATTATTAATTTTGAATCCTTAATGCAGAATTAGTTTGTACGTACTTTTCTGTTACGGATCTCCTGTTTTGTTTCTGTTCAATTGAAAAACTGTTTGTTGTTACTTTTACGTTTTTTCTGTTGCGGACTATTCTGTAGAAAATAGAATTCAACGTTAAGTGACAGTCAAGAGTTTGTATGTATTAGTTTTTTGCGGAATGAAATATTACAAATTTTGTTTTAAAAGTCAGAATATTTTATTTTAATTCAATTATTTAAAGATTTATGTATGTATATATTTTTGTCAAATAAAAAACATTTACAAAATTCATTCCTATAATTACATCGTCCACATCAGAAAGTTCAGTCACAGAATAAGCAAGAAATTTTTTATACAGAAAAGAACGGCACAGAACGGCAACGAAAAATAAAAATTATTGAGGCCTTTACTATTAATCGTTGATCTCTTTTTAAAAAGTTTAGTATAGAATCTGAGAAATAAAAAATTATTATCAATTTTTTGTTGTTTTATTTTTTAACTCTTAACTGTAGAAGGCTGGTGTGTGTATTGTTATATTATTAATACCTACAAAAATATTATAATTTTTATGCAAAATTAATTCAATAAATATTTTAAATAAAAGAGAAATTCTAAACTTGGCCCTTTTTTTTAAATGGCGGGTTTTTTGTTTCATTTAGGTGCGTTTTGAAATTTTAAAGTTGAGAGCGCTGGTAAAAATGGCTAAACAACTACTTGAGTTTTGCATGCTTCAGGAAAACAGTTGTAAAAAAAATAATTTTTTGTGTACGAGATTAAAATTTTTTTCTGAAGTAGTTAACTATTGTTGTGAATGTATGTGTCATGAAATTTAAAAGAATGCTGAATATTTAGGTCAGTTGAATGACATATAAATATTGAGGGCACTTGAGAAGGGTGCTTGTACGTTTAACAAAGTAAATTACTCATAGTGTGAGGCAATGCACTTAAGATGATATTGGATATTTGGAAAATGTATAATAATGCACTTAAAGTGTTATTGGATCAGAAATGTAAAGCAGAAAATACCAATTGTTGTGACACATGTTTAACACATACATTCACGACACTTTTCAATAGTAGTAAAATGTTGTCATGTTTTTTTACACTATGTTTTTTTTAATTGGTGCTTTTTATGGAAATTGCTAAAATTTTAGTATTTTAAATTTTTAATCGCACTATTTCCCATAATTAATATTTTACCTACATATGTAGTAAAATATTAACACTTTTATTAAAAACAAATTGAAATTGATTATTGAGGGGCATAGCTAGTTCCTATGCGCATTTCACTGTTGCTAATGCAGATCATCAAAATACCAAAATATTTCTTAGAACAACTGGAGATACTATATTAAACTTCCATTAAATCAAATGAAGAGTTTAAACAATATCAAAGTTGTAACAAGAACTCAATAATCAACCAATTGTTTTTTAAATAAAAGTGTTAATATTTTACTACATATGTAACTCGTAGGTAAAATATTAATTATGGGAAATAGTTCAATTACAAATTTAAAATCCTCATATTTTTTTTTGGTTTGAAAAATGGTTATTATTCACTTTGATGGAAAATTACAAAGGAAAGAAAAATATTGTCTATGGGGTTTTCTGTTTTCAAAAATTTATACTATTTACTAATAATTACAAAATTTTTACCACTACATTAAAAAAATAAAAAAAAATTTAAATCGCTATTTTCGTGATTTTTACTCAAATTTCCTAGTTTTCAGGAGTTTAAAACAAAATAAGCTACAAATACTGTGAAATACAAATTCAAATTAATACAGTTCAATAAAAAACAGCAAAAATAGAAATACAGTACAACCTCCCTAATCCGGGCACTCCCTAATTCGGACTATCCAGTAATCCGGACATTTAAATTTTTCGGACAGTTTAGACATTTTTCCTCTATAGTCTGGACAAGTATTTTTTTTCAGTAAAATTATCGTGGCGTACTGTTTTCAAAAGCTATTTTGTGGGCTGAAAAAACCAAAGCGACAGATAAGGATATTTTATTTTTAAAAGAATTTAAAAATAGAGCTGACTAATTAGATAAAAATTCTTATTTTTCAAAATGAATATTTTTGGTCACTTTTAGTATGTTTCTTTATGTTTGTAAATAAATTCTATAAAAATTAATTCTTATTTTTCTTTTCGGTAATAAAAATAAATTATATAATGTACATTTATGTATTGCGTTTCAAATTTTATTTTAACTGCAGTCCGGACGATCCACTAATCCGGACAGTGGCTGATTATGGAGGTTGTACTGTATGTATAAAAACCTTTGGCGTTTGTCTGTATTTTACGACATAAGAGGAAGCTAAAATCACTATTGACCTTGGATTTTTATTGTTTTAAGAAAATATGTAATTGTAAAAAAATAATTTTTTAGATTTGGGGATAACAAATTTGTTTCTGTAAAAGCTAAAAATAATTAAAACCAACTGTGAAAAAATTATGTGAATTATTTACCTATACGTATTTTTTTGGTTTGGAAAAAGCTTATTATTTACTTAAGCCCGAAAAAATTATTAACTTTATTGGAATATAAAACAAAAAGAAAAATACGGTCTTTGAGTTTTCTTCTGTTTTCGATAACTGCACCAATGAAATGCATGTACATACACATGTAGACTAGCTCAACCCACAACAAATAAAAACTTGTATGAATATCTATTTGTAACCATTCATCCTGTAAAAAAGGTCATTTAGTCAAATAATGCAACTATAAACAACAGCGCCAAACGCCATCACTAGTGCCATCGTAAATAGTTATTTGTAAATTTAACTAGCAAAAGGAATAAAATGAACATTAAATAAGCCTTCAGAGAGACAGACAGACAGACAGACAGACAGGCATACTAATCAGACAAACGAACAAATAAATGAATGAACGGACGGACGGACAAATAATACAAACAAATATCATGCACAGTTAGACAATAGACTTTTAAATCCAGATATTAAATACGGACACACATGCGGAATTAAACAGACACTGGTCATTGTTCACTTTTCTATTTGTTTTTCAAAACGTTGCTTGATGTTGTTGTTGTTGCTGTTGTTGCTGCTGTTGTTGTTGCTGTTGTTGTTGTTGTTTTAGCTTTGTCTTTTCTGTAACGTGTAATCGATAGTAAAATGTAAATACAAGTCGTATAATGACAGAGGAACGTTTAAATTTTCAGCAAACATTATCAAATTGCTTGCAACAACAATAACAACAACAACAATGGTGCTAACAGCAGCACAAAAACAACACTAATAAAGTACCAACAACACCAAAATGCCCCATTAAAGCAAAAACTGAAATGAAATTGGGTTTGTGTATTTTTAAATATTTGCGCAAAGAGGATAATGACGATCGGGAAAAATTTCGCCTTAATGCGACGCACATTGGGGCAGAGTACCACAAAATGCCGATTAATAAATATTTCTAAAATAAAATTTAATTAATAAAGCAAATGCTTTTTTTATTTCAACTGGTACTCTGAATGGATACGATACGAAGTTTTTACGATTTGTAACTTCGGTATATTGCCACATTATGCTACAAACAAAAATTGCATTAGAATTATATTTTCTCTGTATATTTAATTAAATTAAAAAAATCGCTTCGAATAATTTTGCCCGCGAGTGTTTATTTTACTTTAAATGAGTGGAATTTTTATGTACCGTTATTTATTTTTTTGCTCACTTCTTCTATGACATTTGTCAAATGCTTGAAATCATGCTCGAGTACGTGTACTTAACGTTAAGATATACATTTGCTTGAACAGATGTCAAGCATTCATCATGCAGTTTACTCTGCAGTGTCAACAGCGGGAGCAACAAAATACAAAAACGATAAAAAGTGTTATAAGTGTGACATATTTAGCGCCTGTTTTGTTTGAAATATAGTTTAAATTTTGTACGTGCATGAAGAGTAAAACCAATACATTCATCAAAATCACTCATCAAGCATGCCAAAAATCTAAATTTTTTTGTTTTTCATCAATCATTGTCGGTGTGACACATACAAAAAATTTTCACTAATACCACCATATTGATTGATGTGATTTTGACCAATGTATAGTGTGTCATGATCTCAATCGAACAGAAAATTTGTGGGCGCTTTTAAAAAGGAAGATTGACAGTACATGAAAGATCCCCAAAGAATATGGATGAACTTTGGCTCTGAGTACAGGAAGAATGGAGCAATATTCCGGACGAAACTATTCATAATTTGGTTGAGAGTATGCGAAACCGTATAAAGAGTGTAAAAAATAACAAAGGATTGTGAACAAAATATTAAAGATAATTCCTTTATAAATATTTTTAGTGCGTTCAAAAGCGTTTGAATGGACTTGTTTTGAATTTTTGCGAAATACATGTAGTAAATATTATTTTGTTGTTGTTTTCTTTACACAAACATTTTTAAAAATAAATAAAAAATAAACCATGAAAGTTTCACATAATTTTTAATTTGTTATAAAGCTTTAAAAAATGAATCGATTAACATTAAAACACTTTTGCTTGCCAGTGTATTTGCATTGAAACAAGTCACTGAAAGCGTTTTAAGAAAGAATCGTGTACAGCGAGATGACATACAGACGCGAGTGGACAAGTTGCTGTATTATTTTGAAAAAAATCAAGCGTTAAAATTATATTTCATTCATTTCCACCTTGATACCTTTTTGGCACAATTATGTACCTCAATAATCGGACGAACAATTGGAGAGGTCCCACCAGGTGACCATGCCAATGGAAAAGCGGTTCAAAGGCAAAAAATTAGATGCTTTGCTTGCAGAGGTTTGTTGGTGCAGTTTTAAAATTATGCAGTTTGAAGATGAAAACACCGAAGATGAAGATGACACTGAAATTGCTGGACACGCTGAAGAAAACATGTCCTTGAATATTATGTCTAACTCGGATGATGATGCAGACTTAGAACACGAATATGAACAACCTACGAAGAGAACAAGCGTCAACTTCAACGAGGATGGTGTAAGAACAGCTGCAATATGAATCGGAATATATCTTTTCATGCAAATAAAGTTTATTTGTGGATTTGTAATCCACGTATTGAGAAAAAAAGATGAAAAATGGATAAAAAAAATTAGCATTTTTGCGATTTTTAAGGCACTGCATGCACTTTTTTCGGGTAGGTTTGTTCCGCTTTTCCTATTCAATATCTACAACTTTGCTTCAGATACAAAAGAGATATTCTATACGGTATACCGAGTGATAAAATAACAAAAATTCACCTTGAAAAAAAAATTCGTATGGCCATTAAATTATTAATGTAGTTAACTTGACAAAACGAATGATGCCGAAATTCTCATTTTTTTGGACTACTTTCACGTGCAATTATCAGAATTGAGTCCCAAAATCATGTGTTGTACTGTATTCCAACTAATATTTTAAAAGTGAAAGTTTTGATGGATGGATAGATATTTGTTGCTCAATCATGACGGAACGGCTGAAGGGCTCTGAATGAAATTTGGCACAGAGATAGATTTCGGTCTGGAATAGCACATGTAAAATGTATAGATTTGTTTTGATTTTTCATAGAGCAAAGGATGGATATGATTTTTCGCATATGTAGTGGTAGCTTAGGGGTCAGAAAATGACATATAGGAAACATAACGGTGGATAACACCGCTGGGCGCAGGTACTATTTGAATAACATTCGGCTAATTCAGATTTCTCGTTTATTTTATATCAAGATTTTCGACTAAATTTTGATTTGTAGTCAGAGTTGTTTTTTTTTGGTTTTATTTCTTTGTCGGCAAAAAATACCTGGGATGTGATATTATTTTTCTTGTAGGTGCTGTCAAGTAGATCAAGAATCTGTATTTGAAAATTCTGGGACACCCCCAAAATCTGGAGTTACGGATAAGAAACCGGTTTTTCGTACCTCTATGCACTTATAGGTCTGTTGAATATCACCCGATTTAAAATTTTAGAATTGATTTAAAAAGAAGAGACTAAGGCCTTTAAAATAATGTTAATGATGTTCATGTTTCTTTCAAAAACATGTTAGTAATTTAAACGCAAAGACATTTTCCTTTCAATTTTTTCGCTATTTTTCATATTCGGACATGTTTTGTTGCAGTATTTTGTAAGAGAATCCTATTTTTTATAGACATAATATGAAAGTATATTTGCAAGGAAAAACATGCTTTTTTGGTTTTTAAAATCGGTAAAAAAACTAATTGATTTATTAAACTTTTTATAAAAACAAAATATTTGCAAAAATCAATAAATTCAGTTTTTTGTGTTCTTTTAATACGATATTTGTTTTGTTGTTTTATTTTAAACAAAAACGATGTAATAATCATAAACCCTAAATATAATCATTTGTACATTAGTGTCCGCCAAACTTTTTATATTCCAGAGCCCCGTTTGTTATTTATACTAAACTTTATATTCCTTTAAATTAAATTAGTATTCAAATGGATTTTCTAAAGATATCATAGTTAATATTTAACATTGTAACGGAAAAAGCGAGAATTTTTATATAGTTAATATAATCACTTCAATTGTTACAGCGTGAGGCTGAAAGTTGAAAATCACTGTTATACTTTACTCAAAAAATGTCAACAAGAGCTTAACTCATGCAAATACTTTGTTTTTCTTTTTAATTTAACGTTTCGATCATTACTTTGAAACTGTAAAAATAAAAACGAGGTATAAATAAAAGGAGGTATTTATGCATTTTGATGAACTTAAGGTATCTTCATCGGACCTCAAATTCGTAAAATTATGAGAGACGAAAAATTTATAAACATGCTAAGTTCGGTTGAAAAACGCGCCTGGAATGGTTTTGTTGCACTATGTGATAACCTTCTTAGAAATCACAGAAGCGACGACTATGTCTCTGTGCTTGATGAATTTCTGAGTGCATATGCTGAAATGGGATGCAACATGTCCATTAAAACATATTTTTTGCATTCTCATTTGGACTTTTTTCCAGACAACATGGGTCAGTTTAGCGACGAAGATGGCGAACATTTTCACCAAGAGATGGTTTCAATGGAAAAACGTTTTGAAGGGAAAAATAAAATTAAAATGATTTTAGAGTACTGCTGGACACGCCAACGGGATGCTAAAAATGATAAATTAAAAAAAAAGATCAAGCAAACATTTATAAGGGGAATGACCGGAATTGTATTTTGCTTTTATGAAAAGTTGAATATTTTAATTTCAAGATATTTAAAAAGATTGGCGAACACTGATGTACCAATGATTATATTTTTAGTTTATGATTATTACATCGTTTTTGTTTAAAATAAAAAAAACAATTATCGTATTAAAAGAACACAAAAAACTGAATTTATTGATTTTTGCAAATATTTTGTTTTTATAAAAAGTTTAATAAATCAATTAGTTTTTTTACCGATTTTAAAAACCAAAAAAGCATGTTTTTCCTTGCAAATATACTTTCATATTATGTCTATAAAAAATAGGATTCTCTTACAAAATACTGCAACAAAACATGTCCGAATATGAAAAATAGCGAAAAAATTGAAAGGAAAATGTCTTTGCGTTTAAATTACTAACATGTTTTTGAAAGAAACATGAACATCATTAACATTATTTTAAAGGCCTTAGTCTCTTCTTTTTAAATCAATTCTAAAATTTTAAATCGGGTGATATTCAACAGACCTATAAGTGCCTAGAGGTACGAAAAACAGGTTTCTTATCCGTGACTCCAGATTTTGGGGGTGTCCCAGAAATTTCAAATACAGATTCTTGATCTACTCGACAGCACCTACAAGAAAAATACTGTCACATCCCAGGTATTTCATAATCGTTCCTTTTTGTAACACAGTGTAATTCTTTTAACTGCTGTAATATTTTATAGATTTTAGATTTTTTCAGATTAGTTTCAGTTTTAACAACGTTTTTCCGACTTTAGTCCTTTGTGCGATATAAAGGGAGTTTTTCGCTATTTTAATTTGAAAGATTTCTTAATACATTTGAAGCTACTAAATCATTATTTAGTTTGTTAATTCAAATTACAAGAGCAGCTTTTTAAAATGTTTTTTTCTTAAAAATTATTCAATTTCGATTGCGTTTTAATTTGCAGCTTGTTTTTTAACAAATAAATATTGTACTTATGCTGTAAAATAATTTATTTTTAATACAATAATATCGATTGTTGAGGTGCATTTAGCTAGTTTCCATCAGGGAATTCAATTCATCAGGGAATCTTTGACCAAATATTTTTATAAACAACTAGAAATATCAGACTAAACTTTTATTCGAATAGATAAAGAAAAAAATGCTTTTATTATATCAACATTTAAATAAAAACTAAAAAGTTAATCACGTTTTTATATTTTTGTAATATACAAAAAAAAACACCAGAAATGCGGGAAAATTTTCTTTATTTGTCAATCTCTTCAATAATCTCTTGTTAGTATTTTAAGTCATAAATATATAGATGAATTATCATTGAAATATTTTAAACATAAGAGGATTATTATGTTTTTCAATAAATAATGAAGAAATAAAGATTAAAAATTTAAATTTAGTACAATTTTCATGTAGGTAAATAAAATGCTTCTGAAAATTTTACTATTTTTAGTAAATCGGCTCTCCTGGCCACATTTTTGAGCGGGTGAGTAACAATATTGAATATTCCTAATATAATTTATAAAAAAATTTTAAGATCGGTGGGAGTTATTTTTTCTTAAGCGATTAACTTTTAATTTCGTTCAAAAATTGTCAGTATACGCCCAATGATGGATATACGAGCGTGCATGCTTTAATCGAGTTAAAATTAATACTGCAGTCTTTTTTGAAGTCTAATAATTTGAAATAGTGAAAAAGAAAAATTTTGATTTTGAAAAAATGCTGAGAAAAACGGCAAACACTCAAGCTCTATTTTTGTCAAAATTTAGTTATTTTTCACTCTCATTTGTCGTTGAATTTTTTTCACGACTACATGAATTAAGATCAATTAAAAAATTTTTGAGTACAACTACCTTTCCTATGCCCGAGGTAGTCAACTTTGACAACCTGTATGTTTCAACAGGGTGCTTCAAATTTAAAGCTTAGGTGCTTTTCTATGATTCTTACATACATCGTTTTGTAATCGGATCGCAAGTTTCAAAGATAAAAATTTATTACCCTTTTTCGAATTGGAACCACTGTGCGTCAGTGCGGTTTGTACGTGAGGTAGCGCGTCGCACATTTGCTTGGCTTTGACGACCTAAGGTAGGTCGTCTTCTCTTTTACAAACTGATGATAGATTTATTTCTTTTTCCGACAATAAATTGACGACATTTTTACACTTTTTTCATTTCTAAAACAGAACTGTTTTGTATTGCAAAAAAAAGACCAACTTGATCGGACCTCGTACTGCAGCTATGAAACAGACAAATTTCTGAACGCTCCTTTAAATAGTAGACAGGAAACTGATAATTTTTAATTTCTAATAAGACATCAAATCTTTCACCGCTACGAACATTTTGTAGTGGAAAATTAATATGTCGTTTTTGTTATTTTCCGTTTCTCATCGCTTAAACCTTTCCTGAACTTCCAAAAATATTTCATGATTAAAATTAGCAAAATCGGTCGGTCCAGCCATTCTCGAGTTTTAGCGGGACAAACCAACAGCAATTGATTTTTATATGAGTATATATGCAGATTTATTTAGCCTCGCAATTTCGGAAAAAATATGATCAGCAATGTATATCGATTTCATTAATCGCGTTCATAAGATGCAAGTGTTGCCCAACCGTTGAGTGTTTGTCTTAGAAAGGCAGCATTGAGTAGTTCCGCTCCACAGAGCTCGAATTTTTTCCATAATAAATCTGTTCCGCTACCTATTGTCAACTTGTTGTGCTTAGCCTCTATAGCTAATCGAAGAGGTTTATGCGCTTTTGTACTTTAATGCAACGCTGTTTTGTTAGGTGGCATCTACAAATTAATTAGTTAAATGATGCATTACAAATGCGATAAAGTAACGAAAATAAAGAAATAAAATTAAAATAAAAATTTCAATAAATATACGTCGGTTTATTATGGTGTCTATTTATTTGAATTATATACATATTTAGTTCAATATAAGGTTTAAAGATCTTTTGAACACAGTTTCGGTTTAGCGTTCAAATATAAATACTATTGACGGATGTTTATCATTTTATTACCGTGTTTTATTGTGCATTTTTATGTTGAGAATATTTAATTTGTGTTACAGATTTTAAAATAAAAATGGAAAATTCCTGGGCTGCTGACTATAGCATTAGAGATCGCATTTATAGTACCTATATAATATTCCTTTTGCCGCACTTTTATTTCTTTTCATTTGTTTACATTAATTAGGTGTTCATTTTCCAATTATTCATCTAGCCGTTTCCACAAAGTAATACCAGAGGTGACACGAACAGCATGCTATTGCTGTATCTGTCGCACAGTAACTCGTAAACAAAGAATTTTTCATGTTTTGTTGTGGTTTTGTATTCTTATTAATTTCTGACTCACTAAAAAGAGTTGCAGAAAAATATTAATTTAAGCAATATAAATGCAAAAAGTAATATAACGTTAAAAATAATATAAAATAAGAATTATTCGTGATATATAGAAGAAGTAAATTGCAATACAATTCATCATTTCTTACTTCCAAAATGCTTAATTTTGTTTTATTTATTTTCCCTCATCCTTACATTATATTGCTATCTCTTTTTAACAGTAACTAGTTGAACAAAAAAGCTGATTTGCTCCAAAACATAACCTCAAAGTTACATCTCTGATTACCCTGTGCCGCTTCTAAGACGTAACTGTTGTGCTCAACAGTTGGCAACTGTTTCACAACAGTTGAGCTCAACAGGTACGTCTTATGAATGCGCCCATTGTTAATTTGTTTTTTTAATAAGTATCTAAGCCTACCATGTTTATACTTTCGAATTTTTAAAATTCTCATTTGTTTTTTGAAAGTTGTTGTATAAGTTAAGCGGTTTGAAACTTTTCAAGAATATGGTTTAAGGTCTGCTAATGATTTGTATATAGACTATCTCAACCCATAACAAATTGAATTGTTTTTGAACTTAAAATATAAGAAAAATCATCATATATGGGAATACTATGCGTGTGCATTATTTTCAGCGTTGTCATCTTTTGATTATAAAATCAAGGGGAAAAAACGAGTATTTTCTAAAATAAAACAACAAATTAAAAAAAAAAAGTTTCTTGTATTTATTTTTATTTTTTTGGGAAATGTTAAAATAAGATATGCAGACAAAAGCATCCAGTAACAATTACCTCAAGACATTTACGGAATCTTAAGGGATTTAAGAGATCGTAAATTGAAAACATACAAAGTTTGGGTTAACTGAAAGCTTGAGATAGGAAAGAGTCTTTTACGTCAAAGCACTTTCTTGCTAACAATAAAACTAAGCTGCATTAGAACATAATATTGGAATCCATCGGTAAAGCGTTTGAATTTGCGAAAAATGTTAAGCCAAATTGATTATTTACATTTTTCCAATTTATAACTTTTTTTCAAAATTAAAAATTTATATACTCAGTAAAATATTGATTGTTTTATTAAAAACACATTTAAATTTATTATGGAGCGGTGTAGCTAGTTCCTATGCGCAGTGTTGCTAATGCAGATTAGAAGGACAGATTTACCTAATATTTCTTAGAAAAACTAGTGATTGATATTAAACTTTCATTAAATTATTTCACTAGGAAACCTTTATCGTTACAAATGATGCCAATATTGCTATTTGGGAGAAAATCTCGATTTTATTGCTTATAAGGATGCAAAACTGTTTGATGTTCGTAAACGAAAACATGCTTGATTTCATTTTATTTGCAGCACTCTTAAAACTAATTAATTAACCCATAATCTGTAATTCCAATCCATTTCCAAAAATTTGTATCAAATAAAACTATGAACTGGTGCTTTTTATGGAAATTTCTAAAAACTATGAAACTTGTAAACAGTCAGTTGTAAGTTCATGTTGTTATGCTCCCCCACGTCACACATTTTAAAACAGAGTTCGATGAGCGATACAATACATTTCGATTAGAAATCAATTAAACTAACTTGAGTGTTAATTTTTAAAAGTTTTTTTTAACTATTTAAATAAAAAAAATTGTCTCTTTGCAATTCGACATACGACATTTGAAAAATATAGTAAATAAAGTTGTATGTGTTGTAGAAATATTTTTCATAGAAATTACCAATAACATTTCAAAACTCTTGTAAAATCATTTCTATTATAAAAAATTCTACAACAAGCTGTGAATTGAACAATAGTTTCTTCTTTTGTTAATAAAATAAATAAAATTGTTATTTGTTTATTATTGATTTAATGATTTTATTAATTTTATTAAAAAAAATTTTGCACAATAAATTAAAAATCAAAAGAATTATAAAAAAATAAATCAGATAGATGTTGCTTGAAATTTCGCGCAAAACCAGCGCAAGTCATATTAATTAATTAATTAATATTGCCAAAAACCTTTCATAAATTTTTCACAAATTAAACAGAGTATAATTTCAGCAACATTATTTCATAATTAATTTAATACAATTTTTTATATGCGACAGGATCCGTTCCTGAAAACGAAAAAACCTCATCAGCAGCACGTAGTGAAAAACACGTAAAACTCATTTCGACTAAATAATGACATTGTCATTCAAACTGATACGAACTTACACAATATTTGGAGAAATTTTTAATGTCCGTTTACAATTATTATGCATCGCTAAGATTTGTTTTTTTTTTCAGAAAATTGTTTAATATTTTTATTTACCATGTTAAGGTGCTAATTTTAATACTATAAAAAGTTAGTATCATCAAAATATTAAAATTAGCACCGAGTGCTGTCGAATATTTTTAAAAGCACTAAAAACCGTGCTAAAAGTACTGCGTTGACAACGCTGATTATTTTGTTTTTTCGTTCGCACAAGTGAGTATAACAGCTTATTAAGTGTAACTACTGATCTACGCATGTGCACAGCTGCATTTTTTTCATTGTCTTGTCTTGTTTCTATTTCTTTGTTTCTTTCAATATGGGCCAGTGTGGGTCGTTCAGGTTATCCGATAACATAATGAACTATGATCTTTTCTATCTTACTATTGCTAATAATAATAACAATAACATACGATCATATTTACATACGTGAACATGTTCATACATGTAATAAAAAAAACGGAGGCCACATAGTTGCAATCTATACATTGTTTTTGCAAAAAGAAAAAGAAATAATGAAACACTAACATTTGTTAGCACATTGACACGTACATGCTCGTATGTACGAGGGCGGTCTCAGTTTCAAAAAAAATGTTTTGGTGAAAAGTGGAAACCTTATAAAAAAAAATTTTGTATGTTTCAAAACGCCACGTTGCTTAGTACTTTGCTGGAGCCATGGAAAACATCTGCCATTCATTTGGAAAATCTCAGTCCTATCAATATTAAAGCCGAAATGAAGAAATACGAGCTGTCAAGATGAACATCGTTGTACTGGATTTAAATGAGCTTAAGTTTTTAAAATAAGAAACAATATTTATTTTATTATTTAATGTTTTAACAATGAAAACTATACGAATCCAATTGTGGTGGCCTCGCCAGAAACGATTCGGAAAATTTCCAAAATGGTATCGGCTGATTATCGGCTGAAGGTGCGCGAGGTATCCGAAGTGATATTCCTGCCAAAAAGTGCTATACATAGCATTTTTGTTTTGTTTTAGATAAGGAACAAATCAGGCAATTAATGCCTACCAACCATTTCGACGTGTTACTTTCTTTCGGAAAGGGATAGTCTACAAAGAACAAATGGCGAAAATGAGAAAGCTTAATTAATTATTTTTACAACTCTGCTATTGCGCGTTTTTGTTTATTGTTTCAGCGCCTTTGGTGTCAAGTAGCCGTATTAGCCATTTTATTAATATTTTTCTTCGCCGACAATTTTGCTACAATTGCGACAAAGGAGGGCGCTGTGATGTGCATTTCCATACACCAATATAAATTGCTGCAGGTACGGTTCAGTGATCAGTGCTATGCCTTCGTCACTTAAGCTGAAAAATGCTGGATGTTATGGCTTGCCTGAAGCTGGACTCGCACCCACGTTCTCAGCTTTGTAGTCAACGATCTAACTACTTCAGCCAACAGCATCGAAAATCAGAAGATGAGTATTTGACGATGTTTGCGACAACAGTTTTTGCTTCGATTCGTAACTATTGATAAGACATGAGTCCATCACTTCAAACCTGAGGCATAGGAAAAGTCAAAAAAGTTGTATAAGCGTGTCAAAGAAGGCGAACACAGGTCAGGTCATGTCTATTTATTGAGATGCGTGAGGGATAGTTTTTATTGATTATCTTCAAAAAGAAAGCACAGCAATCAACGGCGATCATTATGCCGTCTAATTGCAGCGTTTAAGTGATTCAATTAAGGGAAAAAGTCCGCATTTGGCGAAACAGAAAGTTTTGTTTCATCAACACAATTCACTAGCTCATCTCGCACCTTATTTACCATATCTAGCTCCCTCTGGTTATTTTCTAGTTCCTAATATTATTCTAGTTCCCAACATTGAAGAGGGGGAGGCTGCGGTTGATGGTTGTTTTGAGAAGCTAGACAGCTCTTCATAGTAAGAGCAGGGTATCGAAGCTATTGAACATCACTGGGGAAAGTGTATCGAGTTAAAAGTAGATTATGTTGAAAAATAAGGACAATTTTTCTCAAATATGTTGTGGCTTTTTTGTTAAGTCGGCTAATTTTGGGACCGCTCTCGTATGCAGATACAAGTAATCATTTTATAAATCAATAACAAAATTACAAAATTTCATTTCTATTCTTTGGTAAAATACGCAACGTTTGCACTAACGAACATTCATTTTGATAATAAAGATTTTTTCAATTGAACAGGCTGCTCAATCGTGGTTAAGTATTTGAGAGACGTCCGTCACGGACCTGCCCCAACTGGAAGCCTCTTTCGATAGTCTACACATGCTTGTATATTTTTTCAGGAATAGTCTCGATTAAGTAATATTAACATAAGGTCTTATTTATAAACTTTTGTCGAGGTTAGCTGAGAATACACATAAGTGTGATCGTTTGTCTGATATTGAATCTCCTTTTAAGTTTGTGCAAACGATTGACAGGAGGTCTGATATATTATATGCACATCTCTGATACACAGTAAAAACATACTTTATTACAGTAGAAAACGACTTCCGAACGAAATATACAATAGGTTAAATATTACTAAAACCGATTTGAATAATTTAACTGAGAGAGTCACACAGAGTAGTATTTGAGCCAAAAAGCAGGCCACAATTATTAAACGTGTTTTTTTGAATTGAAAGATTGAGTTTTTTGATAGTTTTAGTTGTAATTTGATATAAAAAATCTAGTGGCAGATATTTGGTTGTTTTTATAACAAATCAAACCTAAGAAAAAAAAATTTTAAATTTTCTCATATTTATTTATTAACTCTCCACACCCGGTGTGCTTCTCTACCCTATTGTTGTGCAAATGTAGAGATTTTCATAATTCCTATGTAAGGGTAATATTCGTCTCTCACATCGAATTCCACTAATAATTAGTTTCAAAATTCACTTTATTCTAAAAGCCAACCAAAATTAAATTTAAAGTCACACTTTTGTTGTTGTGCAGATATAAGAAAAGAACAAATAGTTTTAAATTTCATCGCATTATCAAATAAAATAAATAAGCCTATTTAAATTTCGCAGTCGTGAATAAAACAACCCGAATATTTTCATAACATCACTCGTAGTAAGTAACAAACAAATAATCAAACAAGCATACGAACACAGATTAATTTTTATGTATGTATATAGATTTACAAAATTTTTTTTTTTATATTTCATTAGGAAAAAGTTAGTATGTATATTAAGTAAAAACGTCGAAATCATTATCATATGTATGTCCCCATCTCTTTGAGATTTTGAAATTTCGCAGAATTTTCCAACTAAAAACTGCAATTTCTCGTCAATGGTTTCAGATTCAGGAATAACTCTAATCTTGTGTAAAATTTTTCCCTGTTATCTCTAGAAGTTACAAAACGGTTCTAATAAAATTTTTATGCAAAAACCCATATGGATATGGGTTAGTTAATGACTAGTCTGGTACCTGAGTGACCCATGTACTTTTTATGTGCCGTTATTTTCTTTTTTTAATCTAATTGTTATGGTTAATTACTTTAGTTAGGAATGCACATTAGGAGTATAACCAAATGTTGGCTCTAGCAGTACGCGATAGCGAATATTGTGTTATTTACGAAAACAATTTTTTTGGGTCGTTTGAAAATAAAAACGGCACCCACAAAAGCGATTTTCTAAAATCCCTAAAAAATTTAATAAAAAAATTTTAATATTTTACTAATAAATGGGAAAAAAGTTAAAAATAAATGAAAAGGGTAATCCCCTAAGAATTTCATAAAAAATCTGTGAGTTTTTGGCTAAACGTATAAGTACAAATAAATAAAAAAAAATTAATTCAAAGTGATTATTTTTCGAACAAATTGGTTGTTTTAGTAGTTTTTAATCCAGTGATTATTATTTTTTGGCTAATGTTCGTAACGCTTTTAGTCAGAAAGAATTGGACATGAGACAATATTCCAAAGGAACAAGGAAAAATTTTAACACTAATTAATTTCAACTTACACGGCAGAACAGAAACAACGCTGTTTTTCGAGAGCCGCCACACTCCCATCATCAGTGTTCATGCGTGTTTCCATGTATCCGCCACAGTTTAGGTGGCTCGGTTGAATGTGATTTCAAACTTGTATTTATACAAATAATGTCTAGAAAAAGCATACGAGAGTTATTTGTATTATTAGTTGTTATTACAGCAAACACTGCTTTACCACTATCAATATTCAAATTTTACCATCACTAATTAACGTTAAATTAACCCATTGTTACACGTTGGTTTTTAAATTAATTCTTTTAATCGAGTTTACCTCGATATCTTTTTTCAAAGATTTAAAAATAATAATTTTCCAACTTTACCGAGTTTTGTGGGTGACTTTTTTTGAAAACCGCGAAAAATTAATATCATTTTTTTAATAGTTTTCAATGCACTATTCGACTATGCTAGGGCCATTTTGATATTTGCAAAAAATGGGAATAAGTTATACCCCTAATGCACATATACTTTTCTAACAAATAATGTTGTATAGAGCGCAGATAAATAAAAACTGCTTTATGGGGCTGTGGTACACTCACTCCCTTATAACTTTTACCGATAATAAGCATTTTGCACATTCATTTTTATAAGCAGGTAAGCATATTCTGAAGATTATGACGTCAAAAAAGTATGTGAAAAAGTGACTGGTGAGCAAAAAAATCAATTTCAAAATTAAAAAAAAAAACTTAAAAAATAATGGCGCAAACTTGCGCAAACTTCTTTTTGGGTCTAAAATTAGAGATTCTAAATTTCATTGCGGTATAAAACATAATTTATGAATTTGGTACCTTCACTTTTACAAGCCTTGTTCTTTTTTTGCAAAAAAAGTGTATAAACTTAATTATTTTTTTAATTTTTAAACGAATTGTTTCAACATTAATATTCAACATAATTTCTTTTTTAAATATCAAAAATAGCTTTTGATAAAATCTTTCAATGAAAAAAAAATCAATGTAATACCTTTATTCGTTTAGCCACAAGAAAAATATTATATAAACATCTTGAAACCGAATTTGAATTTGAATTTTCTTCACTTTCCTGACTTTAGCAGTGTCTCAGAGCTACAAATCGCAAAATAAAGTCTTAAAAATTTACAATATGATGTAAAATGTTGTTGTGTATCGAGCTGAGTACTTCGTTCTTAAGATTTCTTTATCCTGTGAGTCGTCTTCTTTGAAACCAACGTTAAGGAAAGTCATTGCGCTCACAAATGAAGCTGAAGATCTGAAGCGGGAAATACTCCATTGGAAGGATTTTATCAGAAAACATCACAACTCATTCGTCGCTAATGAGATACGTATAGTTGGTATAGCAGAACAGCGAACAACAAAACGAAATCCTCTTCGAAAATATTTAAATTACATTATTGGACATTTATTTAACGCAATAATCACAACATCAGAATTTCCTTCAATCTGTACAAAGCACACACAGACTGTACCTTTTCATAATCCTAAATTATATTATTTTCCTGGTAATCATCATTATGCTTTGCAAGATTTAAACTTTGAACTCAACTTACTTTCGTGCTTTCTTGTTTATTGTTGTAACAATTTTATTTTTCTTGTACTACAAGTTTGTCTATCTGCCTGTCATGTAAAACACTCCATTCTTTTTTTACTAGTACAGTTTATCTTTGTTTAGAGTTGCCATTTCCATTTCGAGAACAAGAAGGGAGGATATTTGGCCCTAAAAAGAGGAATATGTTTTTCTTAATTTAGTAAAAAAAACAGCAATGACATAAAATATACAAATAATTTATTTTTTGAAAGAACAAATTTTTATTCACAATAACAAAATTTAAATACATGAACAATTATTCTGCTCTTAAAATTAGTGGTACATAAATAAGCACACGATAACCTCAATTAGCAAATTCATTGCACACATTCAGAAGTTTACGTTTCTATAAATTCTTAATACGAATTGTCAAGAGTTTTAATAATAATATCCTATTTGGATTAACATATTTTTTTTTTTTTTTTTTTTTTTAACTTGGACCAGCACTCAGGGGATGACCCCTACATATGCAATGCATTGTGCCGGAACTAGGAAAATTGGTTATAGGAAGGAGGATAAAGGGAGTAGTGTTTGTGGACGTTCGATTTGAACTTTCCCACACTGAAAGTAACAGGAAAGACCTCTGCAGGAAGTTTATTCCACATGCGAACTGTTCGGCTAAAGAACGAATTTTCTCTGTAATGCGTAGTGCGATCCACTGGCATATCAACCACAAATGGATGCGCTCTTAACGAAGAACGTGTTGTTCGTACAAATGAGCGGGTTTCGGGAATAAGTTCCCTGATTTCATTAGAGCACATTCCATTGTAGTAGCGATAAAACAGTGAAATACATCCCACATTGCGTCGATGCTCCAGTGAGTCAATAGAGTTGGCTACCCTACTGTCACCGATGAGCTTCTTCGCCCTCTCCTGTACCCGGTCGAGTAACTTCAAAATAGACTTTGAAGCACCGGCCCATACATGAGAGTTGTATTCCATTTTCGGTCGGATATAGGTGGTGTAAACATTAAGGAGATCAGATGGAGTGAAGTATCTCTTACACCGTCTTAGAAAGCCGAGGCACTTGAATGCTTCTTTTGAAACCTGAAAAATATGATCAGTCCATCGAACATCACATTTAATTTTCATGCCAAGAACATCAAGAGTTTCTGATTCCTCAATATCTACACCACCCATTATTACAGATGAAGCAGCATGATTGTACGTACATTTGTGTGTAAGCATACAACACTGGGTCTTGCGAGCATTAAATTCGACCCTATTCGCACGTCCCCATTCATGGATTGCTAAAAGATCGTTATTTATCGAATCATTCATATTTTGCCTCATTGCCGCGATCTCCGGCAGGCTTGGTCTGTTATTGAATGAATATGAATGGCACATGCTGCTGTCATCTGCAAAAGAGTAGATAGGATTGGAAGTTTGAAGTAGAAGGTCGTTTAAGAAAATAAGAAAAAGTGTGGGAGAAAGAACGGATCCTTGCGGTACCCCTGAATTAATCTTGAACTCGTTTGATGAGATCCCTTCTATAACAACTCGTATAGTGCGATCTCTGAGAAAGCTTGATATAAATCGAGAGAAGACATCACCGACACCAAAAGCAATAAGTTTTGACAGAAGTGCACCATGCCAAACTCTATCAAACGCCTTGGAAATATCTAGAGCCACCACCTTACTCTCGCCAAAATGGTGAATAGAATGACACCATCTTTCCGATAGAAAAGCCAGTAGGTCTCCCGTAGAGCGACCCCTACGAAATCCATACTGGCGGTCGCTAAGTAAGCTGTTGGACTCTAAATATCTCACAAGATGGAAGTTTACCATACTTTCCATAACTTTGGAAAGTGCTGAGCAAATTGCAATTGGGCGGTAATTTTCAGGGTTGTTAGCCTCTCCTTTTTTGGGGATTGGCGTTACATTAGCAACCTTCCAACACATTGGAAATTCACCAGCATGGTACAATGTACTGAAAAGGTTAGCTAACGGACGCGCTAGCGTCGAAGAGCACTGCTTCAAGACCAGTGCTGGAATACCATCCGGCCCAGGAGATTTATTTATGTTGAGATCTGCTAGAACCTTTTTAACTGCACGGGCTCGAAAGAATATTCTTGGCATAGTTACAGATACTCTTTCAAGCACGGGTAGTGGTTGAGTGCTTTCCGGCAAGTGGGAGTTACTTGCAAATAATTCAGCCAGAAGGTTAGCTTTATCAACCGGGTTAGTGAATACTTGATCATCCTTTAAAAGAGCTGGAATTGAGGAACTAGCATTATCCTTTACTCTTTTAACGAATGACCAAAAGCTCTTACTACCCCGAGGGGCATTAAGAACTTTAGCACGAAGGCACTGCTCGTACAGAGCTTTTTCGCGCCTTAATACTTTGGCACATGAAGATCTCGCCCTTTTGCGTAGCGAATCAGTATCGGCATTTTTGTTATTACGCCATATACTGAATGCTTCCTCTCTGGATTTGACTGCATTTTTGCACGTCAGATTAAACCACGATTTCGCTCTAGGTTTAATGGATATTTGCTTAGATGGAATGAAAGCTTTCATTCCCTGCAAAATTACGCCTTCAACAATTTCCGCCATGGCATTGACATTATTGTCTAAGAAACAAAGCTTCCAGTTAAAATGCCTAAAGAATGCGTTGAGCTCAGCCCAACGAGCCTTTTCGTATATGTATTTTGTACGTTTCGTAGCTGTTTGAGAAACGTTGTGAAGTTCTGAAGTCAAAAAGGAGGCGGAAATGGTGCAATGGTCCGAGTTACCGAGAGGTGCATTTACGCTCACTTCATACTTTTGAGGGTGTGAAGTTAGAAACAGGTCAAGAGTATTGTGTTGGTGCCCTTCAACGCACGAAATATGTGTTGGCTCATTCACTAGTTGCGCTAGGTGGTTGTGCGCTGCAAATAACTCAACATATTGGCCTTCTGGGGTTGTGTGGCTCGAATGGTGGAGCCAAGATAAGTTGTGAACATTGAAATCACCAGCAACAACAATTTCACTGTCCGGACAACTTTCCAGGATCTTCGATATCACACTGTGTGTGATACACCAAAATGATTCAAGCTTTCTCATGTACCAATTCCGTTTTGTTGGAGTCCATAGAGAACGAAAATACCTTTGGGTTCTTTTTTTGTCGCTTCGTAAAGTGATTTTATAACGGTAACTATAGTGAAAAACGGGTTTGTTGGAGTGCCAAATTGAAAGAGTCACACCTTCTTTATTTTGGAACGGATTTCTATTGATTTTTCTTCTGTTTGAAGGATCTGATAATATCTTTCAAACAAGATATACTTTCTGTAAATCGGTTAATAAATGACTAAAACATATTTAAAAAGAATTCCTCAAACTGTTAGTTGCTTATGAGATACCAAACAATATACATATATATTTATTATTGTGAATAATATAATTATCGTGGGAATTCTACAAATATTCATAAAACTTTTGACAATTCTGGATTTAAATATTTTAAGTATACATATGAGCGGGTAAGCAAAAATAAAATTCAACAATATGTATTTACATTTCATAGCAAACGTCATTTTCATTAAAAAACTCGGAGCCAGATCTTTTTCTTTTCTAAAAAATTTATAATTTCTTTTACTTTTTATCAAAAAAAAAATTGCAATTCAAAGTTTTCTTAAGACAAAAATTTTGCCTTGTAAGTGATGATAATAATAATTTCTAATAAACTCACTATTGAAATTTTTCAATAAAAAGTGCAAACAATGTTGCGCTTTTTTCCAGAAAAGAAAACGCCAAAAATTTTTACATACATAATTGTTCAGAACAAGATATTCCATTTTCCATCATTAAAAGCAGTGCTGAATTTTTTCAGATTTGAAAGATATTTTCTTTCGTGAATGTAATATGGTATTTCGAATTAAAAAAATGTTGGTCGCAAATTACGGGATTCGATATCGATCGAAATTTCTATACAAATTCAAAAAATTTTGTATGGGATTTCGTTCGATATCGAATGCCGTAATTTTTCTCCTGAATATAATACTGCATCTTCCTGATAAAACGATAAGTAATCCAAGTAAGTGATGCCCAACAGCAATAAAACAGCGACAATTATAATGTGTAAAAGTAGGACAAATGCAGTCACTGGCTGAAAAAGAAGGAGGACTACCCCAGACGTTCTAAAGAAGAGGACGGTGTCGGGGGAAAACAAGACGATTGGCAACCCTATCTTGGTTGAGTAAATCTTGTTTACACGAGTAATTTCAATTATGTGTTTTACATGATTTTTTTTGTTCTTGAAACTCTGATTTATTTTCTTTATGCCACAAGTCAAAGCGAATGTGTTAAAAGTGCTAACATTCTACAGCTGTGATTTGTGTATCTGTCTTCAGTGGGTCGACTGGCATGTGCTTATCAATCATGTCGTGAACATGTTTCTTATGACGTTTTATGAGTGAAGTTGGTCCCATTACAGCCAAGCGGTAACGAATTCATGTACATTTTATATGTTACAGTGAGGCCGATCGTAAAATAAATGGTAATAGATATTTAAGTGCTGTTTGCACAATCTATACAGTCGACTCGTCTAGAAAATTTGTATGAAAACCTCATAAAAACCTAAATGCTTTTCACACAAATTGTTTACTCAGAGCGGCCGCCTGGGTTGTGTAAACAGCACTTTAAGTTATTCTTCTGGTCGGGCTTATTTAAAATAACAAGATACTATCTGCGAAGATATGCATAAATACATACTCACATACAGCTTAATTACAGACAGAACTTTAATTATTTATAACCCTGACATGACCAACCTTTGCACCTTGTAATTTTCGTAAATATTGATCGACTTTAATGATTTTCAATAATTTAATGTTGGCCATCAAAACAACAAGAATGCTGAGCGCACCTCCACTTCTATCCTTATTCAACCAGCCCAACAATTTTGTTGTGTTAATTGGCCAAAGTCATTGCACTTGATCGGTTTGGAGATTTTAAAATTAGCTATTTATAAAGCAAAAGCAAATCATTTGGTAGATTTTAGCAATTTCAACACAACCATTTTATAAAAATAGGTTTGGGACAAAAACGAATTATTTTAGTCAATAATTTTTGATAGAACTAAAATTTCTATACAATATATTTTTTTTGTTACAGAAACTATACAGCACACTCCGTTAACACCGTACAGTCCTGACTTGGCAGCCAATGACTTCTTCTTGTATCCGATTATCAAACTGCGTGGTCAACGATTTACAAGCAGTACCGAAGAAGCAGTTGATGCGTTCAAAAACCATGTTTTGCGGGTGCCTCAAGAGGAATGGAAAAACTGCTAAGACAAATGGTTTGAACGAATGCAAAAGTGTATTGATTATCAAGGGGAATATTTCGAAAAACAATAAAACCATTTTCATTTAAAAATGTTTGTTATTATTTGCTATTCCTGAAATATAATAAATATTTATTATGCTATTGGCTCCACAGTGACCAAATTTATTTAAATCCTGTTATGGATTTAAATAAAGTCAAAAGTATAAAAAAGTCTTGCATATGACGTTTATAAACCTGGCATGTATTAATAAATTAGTGTTTTCCAACATGAAAACTCCCGCAAACTTTATCGTTCTTAAATGTACATCACGATCACTTACGAGTACATATAAATTCGGTCTTTTAATAAATTATTTTGTGTATAAATTAAACTTTTCATTTTTCAAGGCATCAACCTTTTTAAAATCTTTAATAATTACTTGGGCTGTAAATATGTATTAGTTTTTACTTGAGGTTTTTCTTTCGTTTACATTTATTTATTAAATTGTTTGCCAAAAATTTGTATATTTAAGTTTTGCTTACCGGGGTGTTGCTGGCATTATTTTTCTTTTGAGTAATTTTTCTTTTTTTCCGTTTTCAAACTGACACTTTTTGATTGATACTGTTGTCAGCTTTTATTAAGTACTGAAGGAGGTCATGGGATTATATTTAAAATGCCCACTATAGACATTTTTATTATTACTTTGCTGGAACTAAAATAACAAAATAGAGTGAGTGTTTGATTACTGAAGGCAGCATAAAATATGATCAAATAGAGAAAATCGTTTACCAACTTACATACATATGTACATACATAATTCGCTAATAGAACTAATACAAATTAATGTATGATTGTATATGTGCGTCTCAGGATTTAATGCATTTAAAAAAAAACATTTACATACTGTGAATTATTATTATGTAAACTGAAAAATTCACAGTTAAAAAGTTGTGGCCAGAGCTCCCAGTTTTATTCTATACCTTATCCAAAATTTGCAATTTTTCAATCCCCAAATTTCCCAAAACATCTAATTGGTTATTCCCAAAATCCCAACAGATCTGTAATAAGAATTTTCAATCTTATAAATTAAAAAATAACAGAAATCTTTGTAAAATTCAATATTTCTCAGTGACAACAGATAGATTCTTCTGGAATATTTAACATTTAATATTCTTTAAACAATATATACTTTTTTCTTAACAAAATTTGCTAAATATTGAATATAATCAAGTTTTTTGCTAATTTATAAATTGGAACTCAATAAAAAGGTCGAAATAATTATAATAATCTCATCCCACATGTCCTTAAAAATTAAATAATGTTATGTCAAAGGAAACACATGAATATATTTACATATTTACTTAATTAAATCCATTTGTGTAATATTGTTACAAAATTGAAATGTAGATTCCAATTTAACGGACATAAAAATACAGCGGTGATTAAACACAGTATAATCAACCGTGTGTATGCAAATTTGAGCACTTAAATTCAAAGTAACGGAAACAGAACATTCAAGAAAGTTCTACAAACAGCAACGAGAATCTACTAGATTGTTTAAGAAATCTGTATGAAAAATCTTCATAGCAATTGTAAACAAAGACGAACGCCCTCGATTGGATTACGGTCGAAATTGGCGTATCCACATTATAAATTTGCTACTGCCATCTACATGCCGCAACAATAACATAGCTGATTAACAACAAATGCTTACACAATCAAACTTATTGTCATGGTGACGATTTTTCTACTACGTTCGAGAACCGTAGCAAGTCAAATGTTATATAAGCCGACACTTCTAGGCACAAAGAAGTCAGTCTTGTCCAAGATTTTGCAGCGTGAACTAAACAAATTACTTTGTGTATTTTATAAAACAGTGGTATTAAAGGAAATAAAACATCATTAAGTTCAAAATCAATTTCCGTTGTGTTTTTATTTTATTTTTGACTGATTAAAAGAACTCAAACAAGCAAACGTTATCGAAAAGATCGAAACGTAACATTATTTTTAGAATAAATTTATACTTTGAGCTCTAAATATTAAAACATTAAAATGTATATATCGTTAGCTTAAATGCAAAAAGGCGTAACTAACAGAAGTATAATTTTGCAGGAGAAGCAAAAAACTATCTAAAATGAAAACTTTAAACCCAGTGACAAATTTATTTTTAAACCTAAAAATAAAAGTTTTTTTAATTATTTAAAGAGTTATGTTAGATACGCTTCTTTGACTTCGGTTTTTCTGAAATAAAAAAAGGCGTATAGAGCACAATGTAAGAAGTTTTATTTATAAGAAGCGTTATTTAAAATAAAAAATATTTTTAATTTTAATATACAGGAATAATTTGTTCTTTTAACTTCGTGTAAACAACCAAAATAATGTGAAAAATATTGACAGCCGAAATACAAGGGAATTAAAAAATCGTTGTTTTCGACAACGACATTCATTATTATGCTTATTATTTTCCTTATTAAAATTTGAAAAAGCTTGCACTTTTTGATAGTCACTTGGCCTCAAGAGAATATTACGAAGAAATTGAATTAGTCAATTTGATATTGAAGTCGTCTAACGCAACGTTTTTTTAAATGGAAATGATATAAATTTTTTTGAATTTTATTGTAAATGCACTATAGAAGGGGTTGTGAAGAACTTTTTACTCACGTAGATGCGCGTTAACGATACCAAAAAACTAAGAATATTACACTCGCGTTACTTGCATTTGCATTAACACGGAAATCACGCGAAAGGAGCCCACCTGTGAGCACTTAAATAAATCTCTGATCAAATCACAGCATTCGATATCGAGTAAAATCCCATACAACATTTTTTTAATTTCGTTATGAAATTTTGTTCGTATTATTCTTATTTCTTGTATATTTTCTTTTGAATTTTGCGCATAGCTAATACTAATGATGTGTTTTTGCGAGATCAATTTTCGCTCCCAGCTGCTCCCCTCCCTTCAACACTAAGTTTTTAATATTTTTATCTGATATATTAAAAACGAAATTCCCTCAGGTCTGATAAAAAACCTAAAGAACTATTAATCCAGAAGGACTTTAAGGATTATAGAAATGCTTCCGACAGATTTCAAAGCAAGTCAGTTACAATTCCAAAATATTCCGCTCACCAAAATAAAAGAAATATACTACAAATTCAGTCTCGCAGACGATGAATTTTAGTCAACAAGCTTAAAAAACAAGCCAGAAAGGGAGTGTTTACTACTTCACAAAGCATTTTCGTAAAACAATCACACAAATAACTATTTCTGAAGATAAAAGAGCGATTTTTTTCGATTTATACCATTTAAGTTTGCAAAAATTATGCTCGAGTGATATATTATATTGTATTTTGTAATTTTTTTTTACATTAATTTTATGGTTTTTTATGTACTGAAACCTAAATATTTTGTTTATTTTAGTTGTCGAATTGTACTTTAATTTAATTAAAATAAAGTAAATTTCTGCTAAAAGGACTTACTCGTATATCCTGTAAGAATCTACTATTCATCTATATAAACACAAAATAACAAATATCGTAACATTTTATCGTATGTAACAGTTTTGTAGTATATAACAGCAATACAAATAGTAATAAAAACGGTGTCCTGTAAATTTTAGTTTTTGTAACATACGATAATATCGCACGCAGGGGTCGATATGTACATAGGTGACCTTCTCCGAGAAAAGGGACCTAGTGTGTCAAAAAACGGTTTTGGACTTAAAAGTGAATTCTGGTACCTAAAAGGGTGTAGAATAAGATGAAATGAGTTAGATTTCTTATAAAAATTTATTTACCACATAAAAACACGCAAAAGGAACTTAGAAAAATCGATAAAAATGAGAAAAACATTAAAATTTTATTTATTTTTTACCCTTTGGCCATACTTCTTCTGACTTTCAGTATTATAAACGTTTTCGAGCGATAAATGTTGTCGATGAAATTCCAAATGGCTCAAATGTACTAAATCTTGTTCTGGTTTACTTAATTCTTGGAAAAATTGCCGGCTTTGGATTTTATGGAATTATCTTATTACATTCTTTCGAACAACATGCTTCAGATTTTTCTCCGTACATCAAATCGATGTTCATCGACTCTTGCATATCTTCAACGGATTCCTCCAATTCGGATATAATATTGGATTCGGAAACATCATGCGAAAAACTTTGATTTTCAGTTAGTCCCGAAGTATTAGCACCGACACTTTCATATAACGTCATATCGATCTCATCATCGCCATAAACTGAGTCTAGTTTTTTTAAATTATCATCAAAACTGTCAGAAATATGTATTTTTATAAAAATTACTTCAAATTAACATCAGCTTAGTAAAAAAATTACAAAAGAACCAAAATTGCTAAACAAATTCTGAGATATTGATAACACTCGTTATACAAGACGGAAGCATCACTTTATTCTTTTCCTTTCTTATAGTTATTTTTACAATGTGTACTAGCAAAGGTAATAGCAAGGTATTGTCACACTAAATGATGAAACAGAACTGGGGCTGACGTTTGTTTTCCATACAATTTGACATAAAGTTATGCCAGAGAATGAGGTCGTTAAAAAAATCTATTTTATTTTTACAGCGTTCTTTCTTATACTCTCAAATTTAGACACTCATTCTCTCAACAATGTTACCGTGTTTTCATGAAATCACATACATGTTTCATACGAAAAATGCAAACAAAAGAAAATCAAACAATAATAAGAGAGTATTTGAAGTTACTGCCGTCGATTTTGTTATGGGCCACCAAGCGATTGTTCCTGAAGTTGCAGACTTGTTCTGTTTCATCATTAAAAGCGAAAAAATACGTCAGCACATAGGCATACCAAATCGCATCTCCCAACTGAAGGTGTGTTATGAATACTAAAAAAACGGTTACAACTAAATACAAAAATTATATGTATTTTGAAATACAATTGGCGTAAAGTTTTTTAAGTTATTCTGTCGTTTCTATATGGAATTATTGGCATTTCGTTATAATTTAATTTTTGTACAATTTTAATGATAAATGGCTGTTAATGGGTAGTTAATGAAAAAAATTTTATATATTATTTCCTTGATAAAAACACAAGGCGAATTGATAACAGGTGGTCTCGAAATGCTCAGCTGATTATTTTTTGCTCCTTGCATCTCCTTGCATTTTGATCTGTTTAGTTTGTCAAAATTTGTTTATGTTTGATTTATATATACTCGTATATCGTGTTTGACGTTGATTTTGACAAAGAAAGCAGGTATTTTTCAAAGCGAATTGGGTGTACCTCAGGGATGCAAAAGTTGGTACGATTGTACTTTTTTTGGCACTATTTGAAAGTAAAAAGTACAATAGCACCCCCATGCCTAATTTAGCACTATTTCATAATTTTCCTAATTTTATTTCATTACACGTAAGTATTTTAAATCATTATCCTATTTTTTATTTGGCAACTCCGTGTTAACCATTCGTTGTGAATTTTTATACCCAAGGCAGAATAAGTCCAGTTTCACATATGCGACATTTTTTGCCGCACATTTTGTCAATTCTCTCTTGTTCTTGCCTGAAACTTTTACATATTGGAAATTAATAGACAGACAGAAATTTTTTCATATTCGTTTTTCATCTATTTTCGCAGTTTGTTTACTTATTATTACATATTTATTTTATTCTGTGGTTTAATTAAATTACCAAAAACATATAAAACAATTTTTATAAAAATGAAATTTGATTAAAAAAGGAAAACATTGTTTATTGCATAAAATTGGCATTACAAGACTCTCCCGAAGAAGACGTCTTGGGCTTGAGAAATATGATATAAAGCAACAAGGTGAAATTTGCGAAAACAACAAAAAAGAAACCAAAAAATGTCCGGTACAAAGGGTCGTGTACTACACAATCTGCATCTTCGCCCTTTTCTTCTACAAACTACGTCTGTCTGTCTTTTAATTGCCGATATGTGAAAGGGGACTTATACAGATGGCGGCGATTTTACAACTGGTACAAAATTACAATGACAACTGACATCTCAACCCCTATGTTGACATACAAAAATTTTGACATACGAGCCTCTAATTTGTGGAAAAACGTAGTACACCTGTTTAAATATGCCTTGTTTTGGACGAAAGTATCAGATATGAAAAACGAACTAAACGAACCAATGGTTACTGTTATTCCAAGAATTGCTAGAGGAATATTATCCATCCTATATTCTTCTGCAAATGTGGAAAGATTTATTTTCGTTTCAAAATATCATAAAAACAAAAGAGAGGAACAGGTTGTTTTTTTTTACTGTCTCAAATCTAATCCAAACAAAGGATTTGCTGAAATCATCTAATTCGTGCTGCTACAATTAAGATTTGGCTAAGAGTTTGTTAGCAAGAAGTCTATCATAAAGTATAAATTCATATTTCGCTCTCAACAACTGATAGTCTTTTGTGTACCTTTTGGAATTAAGTATTAAATTTAATTGTTGACTTTGTCTACATAATATATAAGTACTTAGTAAAAATGAATTTCAATGATATATGTACAAATGAATTTTTATGTCCGTTTTTAGTTAATTGTTAATAAAAAATAAAAAGTACAATCAGACTTAAAACTTAGTACAATTTTTAAATTTCATTTTGCATCGCTGGTCTACCTGTTATGAATTTGCCTTGATAAAAACAGTTTCTGAGCAAAATATTCACACTTTCAAATTAGAACTTTTCTCTATTACTATTATGAAACTCTTGAACTATAACAAACTCTTTTTATACGACTTCAAAAAAAGGGGCAAGTTAACAATTCGCCTTGTCTTTTTTTTAAGGGTGTTCTCTCAAAACTCTGCCATTTGTAAACTGATTTTTTGCTTTCATTGGATTAGATTACATCCTAATTGGTCCCGTTTTTTCATGTTTGGACTTCATGTCCGTATAGGTGTCCGTCCGGTTATTTTTTGCAAGTTTTCATATGGATTAACGCACAGCAATATTTCGGGGAACAACCAACAAAAAAAAAACGAAAGTTTAAAATAACTGCTCAGCGTATACACAAAATGGAGCACTCATATAGTACATCTGACAGTATGACAGTGTCTAAAGTTTAGACTCTAAGCAATACTAGAAAATTACCTTCTACAAACTTTCGCGAAACTGTATCTAAATACATTTCCATGGTAGAATAATACAGGTGGTGTCGAAGCTTCAACAACACTGCTTTTAGGTTCGAAGCTGTCAAAAAGCACAAAAGAAAAATGGCAAAATAGTTGCATTTTCTGTTCTATAAAGAATTTTGTTTCTTTTCCTTTTCTTATTTGCATTTGAAACAAATGTTAAAGTGCGCTTTTTTAGTAGTGTGGATGAGTTTTAGTAATACATAATCAAATTTTGACAGACTCGAACCCAAAAAAAAAGTCCGTTAACACTTCGACATAACCTGTATTATTCTACCATGTACATTTCAATAAAAATTAGCCACATATACATATGTGGCATGAGTTTCTGTTGTAACTCCTATTTCACATGTGGATATGTATGTGCAGTACAACCTCCCTAATCCGGACACTCGCTAATTCGGACTATCCAGTAATACGGACACTTAAATTTTTCGGACAGTTTAGAAATTTTTCCTCTATAGTCCGGATAAGTGATCTTTTTTCTGAGTAAAATTTGCATGGCGAAGCTATTTTATGGGCTGAACAAACCTAAGCGACAAATAAGGATATTTTATTTTTAAAAAATTAAATAAATTTTTAAAAATAGAGCTGACAAATTACATAAAAATTCTTATTTTTCAAAATGAATATTTCTGGTCACTTCTAGTATGTTTCTTTACGTTTGTAAACAAATTATATACAAATTAATTCTTATTTTTCTTTTCGGTAAAAAAAATAAATTAATTAAAAATGAAGTTAACTTATTCTAAGTCATTTGACGTTTTTTTCTTAGAAAATATTAATTCGCTGAAGATGACCAACAAACTTGGTCGAAATATTAGAAAAATAAATTAATAAAAAATAAAAATCTTAAAGAAGTGTTCTTATTTTTAATTTATTTATTAAATAAAAGAGACAGACCTCAAGCAGAACAATCAATTCCTTAACTCATAAATTATAAAAGGTCTACAACAACACACATTAAATTAATTATATTTAAAATTTTATTTTAACTGTAGTCCGGACGATCCACTAATCCGGACAGTAGCTGAAACTATATCTGTCCCGATTATGGAGGTTGTACTGTATGTGACTGAGGGACGAACGTATTAAAAATTGAAAAGTAAGAAGGTTGAAACTGTTTATGAGCGTTGAGCACCGCCTTCTGTTCCACGTAGGTTATTGAAATTTACACACTATACTACTATCAACTACAGTAAAAAAACTAGTGGGTGCCCCGGCGTATAAAGTGAAGTTGAAAATTTTTGGCCCCCCTAATGTACATAAAAACGTAACCACAACTTTTGCTTAGGGTTAGTGTGATTTAACTGGGTTTTTATATCACAAAATGAAGTCAATTATGCCGCAAAATGCTATTTTTATATTATTTTTAATAAATGCGAACCCATATTTAAAAAAATACTGGAATTAATGAAAATGCAAATATAGCTTGTCGGTTGGTCACGTTTTTTTTCGTCAAATATTTGGCAAGTGTGACCGTACCTTAAGTACGGGAATTAGAACAACATTTCATAAGCTTGGAGCTTAAAATTAATTAAAGCATTTTAATACAATCTTATTCTGTTTATACGTCTTACAAGCCGTAAGACGAAGAATTAACACACATTAAAGTTATAAAATGTTGGAAATATTAAAAAAAGAGGGTATCAAAAAATTCGAAATACCATAATTTTTAAACACCGGCTTTCGATTTTTTTATCAAAAGCCGTTTCGAATGACCCGTTTGTAGTCTTCGATGTTAATTTAAAAATTCAGTTATAAATAAATTGTTTATGTATTTCTTATTAAAACCAATAATAAATTTAAAAAAGGTACACACTTCAGTCTTTTAAAAATGAATTATGTTTGAATTACTATTCAACATTTTATATTATATAAAAATTAAACAGAATTTCAAATCAGAAGATATTCAGCCTTATTACGGTTCTCGTATTCGACCTGTCGATTTTTCATTAAGGTACTACATTTGTAGTAATCTTTAAAAATACAACCCTCTTGATATATTTTTTACAAACTGTTGTACCGCCAGTCTCGATTTCAACTGTCAAAACTTAAAAAAAATTTGATTACTTTATGCTAGGAACACAACTGAGACGAACGACGAATTTTTGGTCGCGAATATTCGTCGACAAAATTAAAATACACTAGTGTATATGAAAATACACACAATCATGGCGACGCACAGTGGCTGAAAATCGTTTTTCATTGGCCAAAATTCTGTAACTTTTGAACCGATCAAAATATTGAAGTAATTTTTATTTTATTGGATAGATATTTAGTTCAGCTTGACTCAGTTTAAATTTCATTAAAATTGATTGAGGACTTTTTAAGGAATTCTAGGTCAAAGTTGAACTTTTGAATTTTTTTAACTTTTAGAGTGAAATATGGGTTTATTATTTTTTTATTTATTAAAAAATTTAATATTTGGAAATTAATAATAATTATAAATAATTTTTGTAATAATGGAATTTTTTTAATGTTACACTTAAAAAAAAATTTTACACTGAAAAAAATAGTAAAATAAACTGGAGATTTTGCTATTACAGAAAAATTAAAAATTTTTTGCTGACTGATTTGCAAATTTGTTTACACTCAAAGAATAGTTACACTTAAAAAAACGTTAATAATATTATCTAAAAATATTGCTATTACTACAGAAAAATTTATTATTTTTTGCTGTCAAATTTGATAATTTTAAAAACATTTTAAAAATAAAAACTGCAATAAATTTTAATAGCATTTGCAACAATGGTAGGTTCTGTTTATTATTATTTTTTACTAATACTATGTTTTTCGTACTTAACAATGAAAGGCAATTATAATTATTATTCTTTTGACTCAAATATTGATTGCAAATATTCCATATTTTGTTCTGTGCTATCTCTGTTCTTTAGTAGTTTTTTGGCTTCATCTAAATCCCGATGTTCCACTTTCCATTGATTTCGAATACTGGAGATAAACCGATCTGACGTTGCCAATAATATATTAAATAGATGTTCATTTGTTGAATTTCGTGAAATTTTTCTAGTATTGTGCTCTCTATAAAATCTGTAATCCTTGTTCCTTTTTTCCTGAGCCTCCTCTGATAGATCTCCCAGTGGCACCAAATGATATTTAATGACATCTTCTCCATGATAAAGGTACAATGGTACAAATGATACCATGAACATATCCGAGTCCGAAATATTTTCACATACAACTTGTTTGTATTGTTTTTGTCCCGAAGAACCATCACATCCCCTTTTAAGAATCCGTTTTTTTCTCACTGGACTAACTTTAACAACTTTTTCAATGATATCCACTTTTGTTAATTGGTTCTGTGATCGTAATTGATGTAGGAAAGATTCTTTTATATTTGTACAACCAATTGCATCGTTAATATCTTTAAGTTTCCGCCTCTTAGATCTATCGCTGCAGTTGCCCATTAATGATTTGCGTGGTCTTCCAGCCTTATCTTGCTTTGCTGTTTCTGCAGCGACAGTAAGTTGGCCCTCTAACCAGTTTGCACTTTTTATATAAAAGTTTTGTTTACTGTAGCGAACTTCTTTGTAGCGTTTTTTTAGCGCTTTGACGAAATTAGATAATTGCTCTTGCATTTCGGTGCTATACGAATTTAAGCTTAATTTTATTTTAACGTAACTAAGAACATCTTCCTGGTTTTTGTTTCTAAAATACTCTTCGGCCAGTTCTTTATAACTGAAGCTCTCCATATTTTTCTTAATATTTTCATTTGCGTCTTATTACTGAGTAATCCCTTATCGAATCCGTAGTTTTATACATTTTTAGATACATGTTATTCACACATTGATCTTTAATTTCATAGCAGGTAGTGCTTAAATTGCACAAAACTGCACATGTTGTCCAGACCTTAATATCAGGTAAAACTGATTAGTATCTCGCCAATATTTGTTGTTGTTGTTGGGTTGTTTTTTTTATCTTTAGTGGTTTAATGTCCCGATTATTGTTATAAAATTGTTTATGACTTTGGTTGACCCTAACATTTGATAACAGGTAAATTTAGAAACAGATCATATGTTTACTGTAGAATTTTGTGATAATTTGTGATAATTTTATTACCAATTTTTGGCTGATCAAAACAAAGCCATTAAATCCTTTCGCAGGTATTATATTTAATTTTTTAGTTTTACGTAGTCTAAAGTAAAAAACATAAACTTTTAGGCAAAAAAGTGAAAATTATATACAGCATTGTATACGAGTACTTTGGAGTAATTTCATTAAAATGAAAAAAGTGTTCTACACACGGCTCGTCACGGGTGCAAAAGTATATATAGCGGTAAAGAGGACACTTTCACCTTTCTCCGGGTGGTATACATTTCTTGTTCCCTTTTGTTCCCTAGAAGTTCTATTCTACTAAAGTTTAAATTTGAGAAAAATATAGTAGTTTCATAAATATTCCGTAACGCCCTTAATATTAAACGCTAGAGCTCTGACCACTTACAAAAACTAAAGACTATAATCCTACCAACATTATAAAAAAGACCGCAGGCCATTATCGATGACAGCTTGCGAGTAGTAACCATTTATTTTTTATAAAAACAAAAGAAAAACACCTTTTTCTGAAATTAAAAAAAAACCGTTGAGTTTGACAGCATGCCACGCTCACAATTATCAATAGTTTAACCTAATTTTTTGGCTACCTTAATCTGGATATATTAGCTGCAAAAGGGCGTAAAAATTTTAAAAATCGGTGACAAAAAAAAATAGACTTTTAGCCAATGAAAAACGATTTTCAGCCACTGTGCGACGACGAAATTCGTCACACGCGGCGAACTCTGTAATAGATTTATTTCTATTCCTTACGCCGGCGAACGACGAACAAATCAGTACCATGTGACCATTTTCGTTTTTAGTTCTTAAGTTTCTTAGTAAATAAAGTTTTTAATTACTTTAATAACTGTTTCATCGTTATTTTGTAGCATTTACAATATATATATACAAAATATTTAACTACAAAAATTGGTTATAGTTGTCTTTTTGTTAATGTTTTATTTTTAAGTATGAATAGTTTTCTTTAGTACGGTCACACTATCAGCTGTTATACAAAACAAGCCAACGAAATAAAACTTTAATAAAAATTATTGGTGAAAACAAGGAAGAATTATTTGCTTAGTTTCATTTCTTCAAAAAACTACCCCATTTTATATTAATATATTATGTATAGAACCTCCAAGCGACTACGTGTAAGAATTTTAAGAAATTATGCTCAATTCGGTATTCCGCAATATTTTTCGTGTACTAACGCCAAGTAAAATTTACGATTCATGGATAAAGAAATATAATATGCGTGAATTAATCTATAAATATTATCTAATATCGGTTCCAAGGATGTTTGATCCTTTGGAAGCTGTGCGGAATGCTAATTATGATAATACTGCAATATTACATATAATATTTAAAACATCCTAATTATAAAAAGAATCTAATTACTGCATTCGACTTCTTTCTTGCGGCATTTCGTTCCATTCACACACAAACGTAGAATAAAGGTTTCGAAGGAGCAGGCGGTGGTTTGCTTCATGATAATTGTGACACACCTGTAATTAAAATGAATTTGTTTTATTTTTTTTAAAGAAAATCCGATGCAATCGAAACTATACTGTTTGCTTTTCTAAAAGTTGTGATTTGTTTCATTGTGTTATATTCAAAAACATGTATTTATTGTTTCACAAAATTTTAAACTATTTGATACATGTTTTTGTTTTATTTCCATAAACAGTACACAATAACTATCGATTATAACAGCTGTAGTTTTTTCGTAGTTATTGTGCTTCATACGACGAATTTACATAGCGAATTTTCGCAGACGAATTCGTCGCATTGGGCGAAATTCGCCGTTCGTCTCAGTTGTGTTCCTAGCATTAAATTGTACAACAGCACAAAAAAATGTAATTAAGAATGAAAGCAACAATAAACTTTATTAATATTTTCGGATATAGTATTTGAAGCGTTCCCGAACACATGGTCCCAAAATGTTTATATGGGTCCCATTAATGCAGTCTATGACACCAGGGAGCGGAGATTTGGTATTAAAATTTTCCTTTACTTCCGATTTTTCATTTTCAGTCATATGAAATGAAATCTTTTTATAACAAAACTCGCTATGCTTTGCGTTAACGCACTCTGTGAAAACATGAATCGTCGAAGACAATGTCGTGTTTGACGATTTGGTCAATAGGGTTATAATACACGAGACTTCGTGTATGTGTTAAGCCATTTGTCCGTCCGTCAGTCCGTCTCCCTTATTTAAAATTTTTCACTTTAGGTTTTACTTGTTTCTTTTGATTTCTACTCTCTTTTGTTGCTTTTGAATCATTTTTATAGCTTTTTTATGAAAATCAAAACCTGATTTTTTTTGTAATTTCCAAAATTACTTTAACAAATAAAAAATAAAAACTTTTTTCATAGTACTTGCCATCTGTTGCTTTTGAACACTCTTTCGAAATTATGAAATGTTCCATAGACACCAAACTTTCATTGTTTTGGTTATTTGACCTTTTCCAATTAAAGTTTTTGAAAATCATTGATTATTTTTTTTTATAATTGGATTAATTTTATGTTGATATATTAAAGGCAGCTTAGTTTTATGATCACTTTAAAACACTGGCCAGCACCAAGAAGGGGAGAACATGCATAAATTGAGAGAGTCAACATTTTGATATTTTTATGAATATATTTTTTATATCATTTACTAAAACAACGTCATTCTTCAGAAAACAAGTTTAAAGTTTTAAATTTACCCACAACTAATTGGAAAAATAAAAACTATTCTCTTCTCAAGAGCAGAGTAAACAAAATATTTGAATGAATTTTTACATAAGATGCAGAACGATATGGAGAATAATTCTGAATTCTTACCTCAAATATCACGTTTTTGGAGTTATGACATTGTTTGAATAAATGAGCGATATGTTGCATCTGCACATAAATGTTATGAAACAATAATAATATTTAAGTTCACATAAAAAGAAGACTGAAAGACTGCTGAACCCAAATGGAGTACTGACTTTAGATAAGAAAGTCAAGCACCCGTAAAAATTAACCGGGATTTGCAGATTTTTTTAGAATTTCCTTCACTTATTTCCCCAGCGCCAAGTGCTTTGTTGAGACTAAAATAGAAAGGACAACTCGTATGTAGGAGTTATTAGGTGAATCATGTGATTGACCTTTTCCGACCGACTTCATTGCAGTTTTCCTATATCGGTTTGCAGATGGAGTAACCTTTACGATAGCCGAGGCAGCTATAATGCTAATTCAAACGTCGCTACTTATATAAATACATATGTACGTATGATGTACATATCGCTCATTGCTCAAACAACATCATAACTCCAAGAAAACGAGATTTTTGAGTTAATAATGTAGAATCATTCTTCGTATCGTTATTCATATTGTGTAAAAAATTAATAAAAATTCATATAGACATCTTGTTTACTCACTCACCTCTTGAGTGCAGAAGATTTTTATATTATTTTTCCATTGACTCGTGTGTAAATTAAAAACTTTAAACTCGTTTTCTAAGAAAATTTAAACCGTGCTAAAATTAAAAATTATTAAAATATTTATAAAAAATACATACAAGTGGCAAAAGTTATTGAGAAGTGACTGACTTAAATATAATTTGATACATTTTGAGTTGAATTTATTTCCGATATCGTGAACAAAATGGGTCGTGGAGTTTAGACTACCGCTGCTGAAAAAATTGCACTAAAAAATTATTAATTGCTGCAGGAACAAAGTGTTTAATGCGATTCACTCAAACAAAACCAACGAAATCAAAGACAGAAAGAGTAAAATATCGTCACGTTTCTACAAACTTTTGATTCGTTACTCAAAAAAGAACTCCTTTGATTCAGCAAATGGCCTTAAAAATAAATTTTGTGCTACAATAGCAAGCCGTACGATAAGTAATAGACTATGGACTTTTAGGTCCAGTAAGTGAAATATACAAAAAAAAATTAAATTTACAAAACAACAATTTGGCCGTTTAAGTTGGCATAATGTTCTACGGTCCGATGAAACGAAGAGTAATTTTTTTTAATCAGATGGAAGGTCGTTTGTACGTCGCCCTGTCAACATCGAATTTAAGCCAAAGTACTTAAAAAATACAGTCAATCACGTGGTGGGTCCTTAATAGTTTGGAGGTATTTTTATGCGTCTGAAGAGCAAAAATGCAATCTGTAGATTCTTTGGACTGGACATACTGCGGAAAGAAATGCTTCCATTTGCTGAAGAAGTAATCCCGTTAAGGTGGGAATTTATGCAGGCCGATCCCAAGCTCTTAAAAAAAACTTTTTGTACACAGAACACGTTTTTGCTTTTTCTTTTCTCGATCAGCTGATAACAATAGAATGTTTACACTATGCTTGCTGATTGAAAGTGCTAGTTTACACATTAAATCAAATCTGATACATAACTTGCAAACACATTACAATATTTTTAATTTCACAAAATGGGTACAAAACTTAAAAAGGGTATAACCTTGGAACTGTAAGAGCAAATTCAATATATTTTTTAAATGACTCAGAATTTCTCCACCTTTCAAACTGTATCATTAAATTTTTTTAACTTCAATAGAAATTTTAAAAGCTACAAAGCATTACTTTTAAAATGTATGCTAAATTTACAAAAAAAAATGTCGTAAAGGGTAGCCAAATGAGCGAAAAAAAATAACCGAAACTTATAATATCTGCACAGAGAAGTAAAGTTTGGACAATTTTTTTTTAAAAAATTGTAAATCAAAGAAAAAACCCGAGAAAACCCGATTTTTGGGTTAAATTCGATTTTAGCGACTTCTACCCCTCTTCTGAAAAATCTGAACAAAATCACAAAATACTCTAACCTATAAGCTTTCAAAAAATGCTGGGGTACCTATAAAAATCGAGTGGTACACACTAATGTACATACATACATATGTATGTAAATCCGTTACTGTTGTTTTGTTTTTCATTTCTTTATTCAAAGAAAAATAATTTTAGTACACGTGTGAGATTTACATACGGAGGTTTGCCGCTTGAGTGAAATTAAGTTGGTAATAACTAGGGTTTCCCGAGGCGGGGATTTTGCATGCGGGATCCCGGGAAATAAAAAAAAATAGTTGGCAACTTAACAGTAAAAAGGGAGCGGTCGTTTTCGGTACCAGGGCAATTTGTTAATAAAATTATAAATAGGCTTTCTGACGAGTCCATTAACGCTTTAAGTGTTTTAAAGAATTATTTCGTAAACCAAAAAATATGAATTATATTTAAAGTATTTTCTTATTTTAAAAATTTAATATATTTGTTTTGGAATTCAAACTTGGAGTACCTTTGCATATATTATTTTATGTTTGTTTTTATTAACTGAGTTGTTATGTTTTTGTTTATGTTCACCCATATTTGTAAGTTTACTTTGATCTCATATAACAAAAATAAACGTTTTCCGTGTTGGAAACAACGTTTAAGGAATCTAAAAACTAAAAGTTAAAAAAATAAAGTTCATGTGGTAATACCCAGTTAAAATCAACATATTCATGTGTTATTAAAAAGTCGTGTGTGGCTATAAAATGCACTTGTGAGGCAGATTTTTTGACATGTCGGTCCGACTTGCGTATAATTATGAAAATTTCCATAAAATCATAGATTTCTTGCGATCAGAGATGCATCTTTTTAAGAAATTAGGTTACAGCGAAAATAAAATTAAACTAAAACTATTTATTTTATAAATCTGCAACTATTTAGGCGCAAAAAATCAATAAAATCTAAAATTACTTGAGTAATGTGTTTGCATCTTTTTTGTGTAATAGTGTGGCAAATTCAATGCAATTTTTAAAAGTGGAACAGAATTCTGTCAGATTTTCCAGTGAATGAATCGTACGACTGTGTCTGATAGTGTATTTCAAACTTTCTAATACAATTTTTGTTAATGCCTAGCAAATTCAATATTTATTATTTCGTGGAGCGGAATCCCGGGAAATTTAAAAAAAAATTTCCTGATTTCCCGGGAAATGAAAAATTGCGGGAAAAAAACTCTAGTAATAACGTATGCTTTTGATAGTTCACTATGAAAGTTAAAAAAACGAAATGCAAAATTATACAGAAGCTCGATAAAGGCTTGTCAGTAAAATCCTTGGCGGATCAATACGGTGTGACAAAATGGTAAAAAAAAAAACTTTAGAAATTAGCTCTAGAAAAACAGGCATATTGCTGTGCAAAAATCGCTGGAAGCTAAAAAGCAACGTACCGTGTTGGACTTCTTAAAATATAATTTCTATTATGGGCATTTCCACAGATTTTTTTCTAACAACGTAAATGTTGAAATTTTTAGAATATACATAATTATTTTCAGCTTGTCTCGTTTGTTAATATAAGAAAATTAATATTTTCTGTTGCTTTTAGCTACTTTTAACGATATTTTTCGTTGGTAGTAATTGTTTACATATTTATGTATATTATGACTGTGCGCATCTTATGAAATCTTTCTATCAACAACATAATACCAAAGACTGGAAAGAGACCAAACAAATCTCTATTAACAGTGAATTTTTCATTTTATTTTGTCTGTGTTCTACTGTCGCGTTCCAGTACATAAAACAACTCTTGTTATCAGTGCTCCGCGGTCGTTCGAATCAAGTACCTGAAAATTCTATTTTACAAGTGCAACTTTTTCCAAATACCAGTCTTAATAAGCGCAACTTTTTGTCTTTTATAAAATTGAAATGAATTTTATCTCTGAATTTATTTCTTCAGAAACGTAGTTTTAACAAGTACTTAAAGTTTCAGCAAACTCAAAAGCGATGATGGAAACTTTGTCATAATGTGCCTGCCTCCAAAATGCATAGCTTCACTTCAACCGCTATATCAGAATGCAATAAATTTAACAAAAATCTATTATAAAAAAACCTTTTAACACATTTAATTGGTATAAAAGGCACTGACTTGGAGAAAAATCTTAAAGCTTTTAATATTCGTATGGCAGTTATTCTTTCAGCTGATGCATGGGACAAAGTTTCTACCGTCGCCATTAAGAAATATTGGAACTTTTTATTGTCAAACAAGTAAGAGAGATATATTCGGCTGTGCCGAATCTTATATACCCTTCACCATAGTATGGAGTGACAAAAGAAGTCACAATCACGAAAATTCGCGCCCACGAAATACGAAAAAAAAATTTAAAAAAATAATTTAAATGATATAATATAATAATAACACCAAAAATAAAAATAACTTGACGGTGTAAGAAAAAATTTTAAATTATAAAATATAACAACATATTTTAATTCATAATTAGAATACATTTTAAGCCTACATTAAATTATTAAATTTGTGGAAAATAGGTATTTGCAATACTTTTACTCAAAATACACATGCATTTTAAATTTTTATTCCAAATACAAAATAGTTTTTATTAAAAGTGTAATTTTCACAATGGAAATGATATTTTTTTAAGTTTTTTTTTAATAATTTCCAATATTGCAGTTGCAATTTTTAGAATATGCGCTATTTTCGCGGGGTTTTCAATTTTTTAGTTTCTTTAATTAATTAATTACATTTTGGAGCTTGATATCAAATTAAATTCTTACATCAAACTTTGTTTTTACTTTATAGAAAAATGGCAATTAATTGAAGTGCTTTTGAAGATTAACTCACTCATGTTACAGAATGAAAGAAACATTTCTTATCAAATTCTACAGCTTTGTTATGTGTTACTAAGTATCCAAACAACATTTTAATTGTCAAAAGATTTGTACAAAATACACATTGTACAAATGCAATAATAATACCGGGTTCTGATATACTGCAGGTACGCTCTGCACCTGAATATAGAAAATAATTAAAATTACACAAGTATAAAATATTAATACATTTTCAAAACAAAACTAAAATTCAATCTCATGGATTTTGTATATCCATCCGTCTTGACGATCCATTACATTTCTTTAATATAAATAATATAAAAAATAATTATGGTTATTTATATACGAAAAGAAAATGTAAGCGAAAAAAATACTGTAATATGCATGCATAATATTATACTAATAAACGTACAAAAAGAAGTTTAAACACAAACAAAAACAAAACAACAAATCATTGCTTTTCGATTGTTTAAATATACACATGTATATATGTACACAATGTGTACATGTGCCCATGAACGCATTTCAGTATGTATGTATGTGATATCTGTGTGACAAAAAGCGAAGATTTACAACAACCACACCAATTTCCATCAAGAATTTGAAATTTTAGTATTTTATAATAAATAAGATATATTATGTTCTTAAACGCTTAAACTACTGTGAAAAATACAACTGCTCTGTGGTGTACAAGAAGCGGTCGTGACTACCAACCAAGAGGTTGTTGGATTGAATCCCCACGCAATTTTTCAAAACATTTTTAAAAGTAAAATTATTTCGAATACCATTTTTTAAATTATTTTCAGTCTAAACCTTCGTAGAACTCCATACAAGAGATCTGCTTCATAAAATTGACCGTAGGACAGTTGGGGCCATTAAAAACAACAGAATAGGAAATATAACAAAAAAAGTCTTTTGGGAATATCTCATTAATTATTGGCCCGAGTTTCGTTATTTTCAAACCGAACAAATTTATGAAAAATTCCAAGAAAATGGTATAAAATTTATTTCTCTATGTTGTGTTTTGGCCTTAATTCTAACTACACCAAAATGTAGCAGACGGACAGACGGACATCGCTCATTCGACTTCTCTATCTATAAGGATCCACAATATATATACTTTATGGGGTCTTAAATGAATAATGAAGAAATTACATACGGAATGACAAACCTATATATCCCCTTTCCAAATTTTTTGGTGAAGGGTATAAAAATGAACAATAGACTGACGAAGACAATTGATTTTGTTACGGGATCAGATAGCAAGACAACAGGCACATTTTAAATTTGTTGCAGGGTGTTTTACCAGATATAAACTTAACAGATGGTGAAATTGCAGAATGGATCAGAGAAGACTATTCAGATGAAAATGTATCTATAGACGTGATGCTAAGGAAAAAGAGAAGTTTGAGCGTTACACCTGCAAGAAAAAATTGGCAAAAGCAGCAAAGACGGCAGAAAATGGATTACTCTTATGTTAACAGAAATATGTAAGGATATGTTATATACATATGTACATACACTCACAATATTATTACATTAACGGACTGTACGTTATTCAAAAAGTAAACCGTTCAGTCATTTTTAAAAGTATAAACATTTAAAATTGTAAGCAATTTTATTTTTAACTGATTCTAACATTCATTCAAAAAACTATTTACATACTAATATGGATTTTCGGCTGCATTCAGTATTGTCCGTTGTTTTCAAGTGCTGTTTTTTTCCTTTGCTTGCTTTATTTGATTTGTTTGAGATTTCCTCTTTAACACAAACAAAGGAAAAGTCTTTTATTTTTACGGGCTTGAGTCAATTAATTTTTTAGCATTAAAAATTAAATGAACTTTTGGTTCAATTTAAATGAAAAATGAGTAGACCGGTTTTTAAGTGAACTTTCATTTATTTTAAATTACAATTTCAGTTTATTTTACGTACAGAATATTTATGTACATATGTACATATATCAAGCATTCGAAATAATGCTAGATAATTTTGTTTACTTCCCATTTCTGTAATTATTACAAAAAACTAAAATACATATATCTGTACATATCTGTATATACTTACGAGGGCGGTTCGGAAACTTCTTAGCCTAGTACAAAAAGCGCGGTATAAATAGAAAAAAGTTAAGTGTTTGGAAACTTCCATCTCTGCTATGAACACATGTTAAATTTTGTTTCGATCTAGCAACTCTTTCATATAGAAACAGGTGTTCACAAAAGACGCATCCTCGATTTTTTACAATGGAAAAATTAGAAATGCGTGGTGTCATTAAATATTTACAAAAAAAAGGTTTATCGGGACAAGAAATTCATAATGATATGGTGAATGTGTTAGGTGAAAGTGCTCCTTCATATGCAACAGTAAAAAATTGGGTTGCTGAATTTAAACGTGGTCGTACAAGCATTGAAGATGAACCACGTAGTGGACGTCCAAAAACAGCAACAACAACAAAAATTGTAGCCAAAGTGCATGATATGGTATTAAATGATCGACGAATAAAAGTGCGTGAAATAGCTAATATCATGGGCATCTCAAATGATCGAGTCCATTTAATTTTGCATGAAGAACTAAAGATGAAAAAGCTATCGGCAAGATGGGTGCCGCGTTTGCTCAGTGTCGGACAAAAAAGAGTTCGACAGACCACTTCACAGCGGTGTTTGGACATGATAAAGCGTCATTCTGTTGAAACCAAAAATCAATCGAAACAATGGGTGGAAGCTGGTGGAAGTGCTCCGAAGAAGGCGAAGACAGGGAAATCGGCTGGCAAGGTTATGGTCACTGTATTTTGAGATGCATACAGAACATTGCTCATCGATTATCTTAAAAAAGGATCCACAATCACAGTAAAGTATTATCGTGCATTATTAGATCAATTGATTGATGCAATCAAGAAAAAACGACCACATTTAAAGAAGAAAAAAGTGCTCTTTCTTCAAGACAGTGCACCGCTTCACACAGCATCAGATACGATGCTAAAATTACATGAAATACACTTCGAATTGGTTGATAATCTACCTTATTCTCCTGATTTAGCTCCCAGTGACTTTTACCTGTTCCCAAATCTAAAAAAATTCCTGGCTGGGAAGCGTTTTACCTCAAATGAAGATGCAATTACAGTTGTAAACCACTATTTTGAAGACCTTGAGGAAAACCATTTTAATCAAGGGATAGAATTGCTAGAAAAGCGTTGGACTAAGTGTATTGAAGTTTCAGGAGATTATATTGAAAAATAAAAATATTTTTGAAAAACTAACTATTCTCTTTCAATGATAGGCTAAGAAGTTTCCGAACCGCCCTCGTATGTATATCTATTAACACGTATAAAATAATAAACATGAAATTTTTCGTAGTTTAATTTAAGCCACATTATTTCACTTAACAAAAATCGCTTTCAATAATGATGTTACAATTCGCAGATTTTTTAATTTTTCTAGGACAATTTCGTAATTTTGTCTTGTTCGCGATATTATCTTTATTGCTTACATATATAAGAGTATCAGAAACAACAAATCGCCAAAAGTTATATTTTGCACTAAACAAAGTGTTGTTAACGTGCTATCAAAAAATGGAAACAAGAAAAAAAATATTTAAGAGATCTCTATTTTATCTCACTTCAAAAGCGAGCGAGTGTCACGTTCTAGACTGTGGAAATGCCCATATGTGATACATAAATACACGAACTGTAGTAAACACTTATTTTGCATTCTAAATATTTTTTTCAAGCAGATTGTGGGGAAGAGTCTCGTTTGAGGGAATAGGTCTTGCAATAATTAGTTCTCTCGAACCCGAGTCTACTGTATACATAAATTTGTTATAAACATAGGTATATAAAAAAACATGAAACATTGATTTCTTTTTTCTCATTAAGTTTCTTTTTGAAAAATTTGGATAACAATTTTTTTGGCTGTGGCAACGCTGATTGTAACATTACTTAACTCTGCTACGAAATCCAATTTAACAGAAAGTTTTAATCAAAAATAAGTAACAGTTTAGCGAAAACAATTCTTACAGCTGTAGATACATTTTTACAGCTGATCAGCTGCGATTGTAAAGGTTGAGAGAAAACATGGCCAAATTGTTTGTTTGTTTACATTCTGTTTCTTTAAGAGCAAAACATAATGAGTATTTCACATAGAGTTATACACACACATCCATACATGCATATGTATATATTCTGTTGCACTGGTAGTGGTAGCAAAAGCTTTTTTTCTAATATTCATGAACGGATACATATGTATGTATATATGTATAAACATTTGTATGCATTTATTTATTCATTAAAAAAAATAGCATCTTTTCTTTTATTTAGATACAACATACATACATACGAGGGCAGATTAATATTGAAGCAATCACTTGACAACAATAAACCATTGACACTCCAACATCATATTTATACTCGTAAGAGCATCAATTTCAAAGTTAAATAAGTTAAACAGCCGACTGGACCATTCACCCTAAAAGAGTAGAAATAACTTTGAGTGAGAAGTTCTTAATGCACTCACTCATTTTAAGTAGTCTAGAATAGTGCTGGCAAAGTATTGAGTAGTGGGTACCGAGTATCGAGTATTTCCTTTTTTTTGGCTACTCAATACTCAAAAGTAGTTACTCGATACTTTCAGAGTTGTATTTTTAAGCAAATTGAGTGGCTAAAATAGTGCATAAAAATACATCACTGTATAAAAAGACAACTAGGTGTAAGATTCTTTAATTACATCAAAACTAAATAATTTTTTTTTGAGAACGATTAAATTATTTCTTAAGTTGTTGTTAACGTTAAATTAAAAGTTAGCTTTACATTTATTTTTTACTTAATAATAAAAGACATACAAAACCAATAATATTTGAAGATCTATATTTAATTTTTGTACAAACTACCTACTTCAATTTGCAGATAAAAACTATACGTTACAAATTCAAAAAATCCGTTAAAAGTATAGAGTAGTATTGAGAACCACAATGAAAAGTATTGAATATTATTGAGTAATGAAAAGTAGTAGAATTTGCCAGCACTAGTCTAGAACTTCTCACAAGTAGTATATACATTCAGACGTACTATGTAAGTAGAATAAGAATTTGTATTATCAAGAATTATTAACTTATACTTAGGAGCTTAAAGTTATTAAATAATATATAATAAAAAGATCTTTTAATTACAAATACCAGCCTACAACACATTACCCGCACTTAGTCTACACATGCACCCAATTACACATGGGCTACACATGAAAATAAAATTTACAGATGACATGTGTAATTAAACATAAAGCGGCAACACTGCTTTTATCACTCCTGTAAAGTGCTTACAATGTAAACTTTACACACATGCATAAAAAGTTTTTAATGTTGGAATTATACAGAGAAAGAGTGTTGGAGGTGAACTCTCTTTCGTATTCTTTATGTTTGAATTTTCGAAAACATAAAAATAATAAAAACACGAATAGTGCAATAGAAAATCCAACAATAAAAATGTAAACAAATCATTGTTGTTGCTTCAGCAAAATTTCTAACTGGGTCACCCTTTAAAACTGTGTGTGTTAGACCAAGACGCATAGAGGGGAGCCTTTTGTTATTATTTCCTCTATAGCCATCTCTTCACGTTGACCTATTTTTGTGTTTTCTTTTTTTTCAAATGCCTATGATTTCTTTTTATTCGAATGCAAAAGTTTTTGTGAGTCTTCTTCATGTTTTTATGTGAATACATACATACATACATATGTATGTATGCCAACATATTTATGCTGTTGTATGTGTTTTGAGAGTTTTATGCTTTATGTTTTTCTTTTGTGAATTTATTTTGTTTAATGCTTAATGTCCCAACAACTACAAACCATGGGTTCGTTTCTCTTGCTCTAGCTCTTTAAAGTATGTATGTATAGAGGTAGTATGTATGCATGTTCATGTTTCCGTGTTTTATGCGATTATGCCTGAATATTTTTATATCTAATGCGTAGTAAAATTATGACATCAAAAGCCAAAACTTTATCACAGTAATACATACAAAAATATGTACTTATGTATGTATGCATAGATGGATATGTTCATATCGATGTACATACATATATGTATGTACATAGGTATTTTATAGCTACTACTGGTAGTTTAGTTTCTATTTTGCGATTTCTTTATTGAATTCCTTCTACTTTTATGTACGTACAGTATTGGCCATAAATAAAGCTTCCCCAAAATACGGTACAAAAGAATCTGAATATTTTTTCATTAAAAAACTTTTTTAATTTTCTTATATTAAAGATTTAAAAAACTTTTGTTTGTTGAGGGTTTTTAGCTAGTCTATATACATGCATTTCATTGGTGCTAAAGCCAAATCATCAGTAGACCTTAAACCTAATTTTTAAATGTTTCAAACCTCTTTACTTATACAAAAACTTTTAAAAACTCAATGAGAGTTATAAAAATTACAATAGTATAAGCACAGTAGGCTTTGAAACTTATTCAAAAATCCCAACAAACAAATTATTATATTCGATATGAATCTACTTTATTTTCTTATATTAAGTTACAATTTTAATTTTTGGTGTTTTTATTACTCATATGTATATGTATCTAAGTATGTATGTATGTACATATGTATGTACATACATACATACATACATACATACATACATATGTATGTATGTAAATAATCATTTTTAACTTAAATTTTTAGGAAAACAAAAAAGTTTTAAATCATTTCAAATAGAAAATATAAAGGACAAATCTGAAGCACCGCCTTGTTCAAGCGAGAAAAACAAACTTATAAAACTAATAGTTTGTTGCAAAAACTTTTTTTTAATAACACACGCACATCTTCTAGGCTGTGATACTGCTTATCAGGTTGTTTTGGCAGCTTGAAACAGATCAGTTTTATTTCTGCAACTATCCCGATTTATTTTAATAGCAACAATTTCTCAAGGGTTCTCAATAGGATTGTGGTTGGGGGATTGGGCGGGCCAGTTAAGAACTTCACTCCTATTACTCTGCAGTCATTCTCTTTTCACACTTTTCTCCATTGAAGCGGCATTTCTTCTTCTGCATAGAAGTTGCCCCACGTTCTGTGGTATACCAAGATACAGAAAACGATCCATAACTTAGATGATCGATGTATTGGTCCCCTTCCTTGACCAGAGAAACATCCTCAGACCATGATACCACTACCACCATGTTTGACGGTTGCTTTGCAGTACTTATGATTTAGTCTTTCTCCTTTCGTTCGGAGCACACACTTTATTCCAATTGTATTTAAATTCATCAGAGAGCAGTACTGTTTTCCATTTTTGGACGGTGTCTAGCTTTTCTGTTTTTGGGTGATATGAAAGGCTGTTTTGCTTCAACAGCTCTTCCACGGAGCTTTCTCTCGCTAAATGCACAACGTAAAAAAGTTTCGCAATTGACTAGAGGACGTTGCAGGATATTTTTGTATTGCTCTCATGATCAATGAATCTTCATGGCGTGATGTTTTACGAGGACGTCCTCAGCAATGTACTGGTGATAAGCTACCTGTCCGCAAAAAATTTTAAATAGGCAGGGAAATCACTAATCGATTTATTGAATATTTTTTGCTTATCTCATGCCTTGATAGGCCACACCTCCAATCCTCAATAATTTTATTTTTAAATTAATTTGAGTACTTCTTTCTTGCCATCGAAACTCTTTAAAAATTATTTGTAACAATGTTATTCTTATGCACCACTTTTTCTGATACATAAAATGTGATGGTTATCGCTAAATTGCATTCCAAATATGTATATGTACAGCAGCGTAGCAACATTTTTTAAATTTCTTGTCCGACTTGGTTTGTGGTTCTCTACTTTTTTTAAATTTTAAAAACATTTTTAAAGAACAATTATTTATTTATTTAATGTTATTTTTTAAATATCGATATTAATCACAAAATTTATTTATAATACCTTCAAAAAGAGATTATTTTAATAAAAAAAGCTTTTTCCAAAATGTGTACTTTATGTTCCTTTAGTTATGGCCAATACTGTAAGTATGTAAAGTGAAGTATGTACATATGTACATGCATATATACATACTTATGTACATATGTATATATGTACCTACTTATGCACATAAAATTGTTCTGGTTGTTGTTAATGTTAATATTTTTAATGGGCAATTTTATTGTGTAACAGGGATTAATTGATTTCTAACCTTAAGGCAGCTGGAGACAATCAAATAAGCCGGTCAACGTTTTAAGATTGATGAAAATCCAAAATTTTTGTAATTTCTTATTTGACAAACCATTATTTGATCGTCTCTAACAGCGATTGTCAAAAACAATCTCATTTGTTTTGTGATTTCAGTCATGGATATTTACACGGACGAACAAAATTTGCACTCAACCTCCATTTATGTAAAAAATTTGGTGTAAAACTGTTACTTATCTTGTACCAACTTCTCATGCAGCTTTTTTCGTAGTTTCTTCTTTTTTAACAAAATTGCGCAAGACGCCATTAAGAATAAATCATCATCATGTGCCAACGTGTCCGCTTAACCGACAAGCACATGAACAATATTTGACGAGTTTATTTGATCGTCTCCAGGGTGTTTTAGAATCATAATGTGATCCTATACTACGACACAATATTCATGTACATACTTACATACATACATACATATGTAAGTGCTTATCCACTGAGCAATTTCTGCTGACATAACTGATGTCCAAAAAAAATCTTAAACTTTAGCAGACAATGAACCGAGTTGCCTGAAATTCTTTTAAATATTTAACAGACTAGTCGGCAATCTTCCGGTACACCGTTTCTTCACATTCTCGAGAAAATCATCCGATTAATACCAGAGTAGTCTGCACGTTGTCGGAGAGAAATTTAAATTTCTGCAGATATTAATCAGAAAATCGTTGCCGTTTACTATACTATTTCATCAGACTAGAACAGCATTTTGAAAAAGTCTTTTTCTCAAGTGACATTTTCAGCACGATAATGCTCCAATTCACACAGCCCAATCCGCGAAATCGTGGATACAGAGCCAAAAATTTCACGTTCTTGAATGTTCGTCATACTCGTCCGGCCTAAATTTCATAGAGAACGTATGGAGATGGTTGGCTAGAAAAGTGTAGGAGTCCGGAAACAATGCGGCACGAGAACCGAATGAATCGAAGGCATCAAATACGCTTGGTCCACTATTTCGTTGAATTATATTGAAAAACTTTGCTGGTTTATCTGAAAAAATCATTTTTTCAGACGAAGCCCATTTTCACTTGTCAGGGTACGCAACAAGCATAATTGCCACATTTGGGCTTCTGAAAATCCTACAACGATTATTGGGAAACCTTCACATGCTCAAGGTGTCACTGTATGGTCCGCTGTGTGGTCTGGAGGCGTGATTTGACCGTTTTTTCGAAGATGAGGCTGGAAATGCGGTAACGGTTAATGGATCACGCTATCGCGAGATGTTAACAATTCAATTTTGGCCTATTATCATTCATGTGGATATCACGGACATGTGGTTTCAACAAGACGGTGCCACATGTCACACAGCCAATGAAACGATCAATTTATTGCAAACCAAATTTCCCGATCGCATAATTTCACAAGAATCTGCTGTTAACTGACCCCTAGTGTATTTTTTGTGGGGCTATGTTAAGGACAGAGGCTATAAGGAGCCAATCGAATCGATTGCAGCCTTAAAACTCAAAATCCGTGATGTGATTAACGAAATAGAGCCGCCATTTTGCCAAAAAGTTATTAAAAACTCTGATGAAAGAATCGACATCTGTCAGCGTGGTCGTGGTGGACATTTGCCAGATATCATTTTTCGTTCATAATTGCCTAACTTTTCTCTTCGTAATAAAATAAAAATTTTAATCATCTTCATCTAAATTTTTTGTTTTATATTGTTTTAGAAAACAAAGTTCTTATTGAAAAACCCGTTGCATGATTTTTCTGGATATTTCAGTTAAAATTTAAAAAAAAATCGGGAATAAAATTCTTTTCCACCGTAATCGAACTATTTTGGGTCCATACTTCGAAGAGGTTGAAGCATCTTTGGAGAGATCTTTTTACAAGCAAATTTTTATTTTCGTAAGAAACAATGAACAGATCTAGTGCAGCCTCCAAATACAATAATAAGAAATGGGAAATATGTATGTATGTAAATGCCAGATTAAAAATATTTTATTTAACAGAAAAACATACTTATACTAAATAATATACATACATACATATATGTGACAGCGCATAGAGAAAGGGACCTAAGAGTAAAAAAAAAATCAATTTTTACTTTTTTTTTGATGTGGACAACATCTGAGCATCGAATGAGACCGATCCCATGCCCCAAAAGTGTTCCATCCCTGAGATATGCGCGTTTTATGAAATTGATGGTACACCAAAGATACACGTACAGTCAAATCCCGTTAATTCGTACCCCGATAAATCGTAATTCCCGATAATTCGTAATAAACTGTCGGTCCCTTGAAAAAATCTCGTTAATTCGCAAAATTTCCATACATTTTGGTCCCCTCGCTAATTCGTAATTTTTTTTTTTAAATAAAATCTTCTTTACCTCTTATAAATCGTAATTGTTTGCTAACTACCACTTATAATTCGTAATAAAAACAACAGAAACATGAAAAGAATGATTTTTTGTTTACCGCTATTTTTTTGCGTAGGTTTTTACTTTTGCTTGCGTGTGTGTTTATTTTCTTAAGATCAGTTTGTTACATCAGTGTAAAGAAAAATGTCAAAGCGCACTCATAAAACTCTGTCGGTGTTACAAAAACAACAAATTTTTGCAGCCATTGAGAATGGAGAGAAAAAAATAGACGTTGCTAGGCGATTTGAAATTGCTCCATCAACTCTTACTTCAATCCTTCAAAAAAGAGATTTTATTATGCAAAAATCTTCAGCCAGTAAGCTAAAGCGCGAAAAACTACCTGAACATCCAGAGCTTGAAAAGTCTTTAGATTTATGGTTTACACAGTGCCGGCAGTCTAACATTCCTATTAGTGGCCCATTACTCTCGGAAAAAGCAGTATGTTTTGCAAAAAAGTTAAATTTAAATGATTTTAAAGCAAGCTTTGGCTGACTCGATCGCTTTAAAAGACGGAATAACATAACATTTAAAAAAATCTGCGTTGAAAGTTCGGCCGTTAATGAAAAAACATGTTCAGAATGGAAAGAAAAACTTAATCATTTGACAAAAGATTATGATGCAAGTGACATTTTCAACGCAGATGAAACTGGCTTATTTTTTAAATGCTTACCAGATCGTACACTTTGTTATAAAAATGAAAAATGTCATGGGGGTAAGCGCAGTAAAGAAAGAGTGACATTATTATTTGCTGTAAACATGGATGGTACAGAAAAGATTAAACCCCTTCTTATAGCAAAGTCAGCAAAACCGAGGTGTTTTAAGAACATACATAGTTTTCCAATGGATTACCGGCACAACAAGAAAGCTTGGATGACAACTAACTTATTTAATGAGTGGCTTCAAATATTGAACAATAGCATGATGAGTCAAAATCGAAAGATTTTATTGTTTATTGACAATTGTACTGCCCACAATGGAGAGCGTAACTTTAGCAACATCAAAATAGAATTTTTACCTCCCAACACTACATCTGTGCTGCAGCCTCTAGATCAAGGAATAATACAAAATTTTAAAACATTATACCGCAAAGAAGTTGTTGTAAACATGTTAAATTGCATAGACGATAAAATAGAATACAAAGTTACGTTGCTTACAGCAATGCATACTGCTCATAAAGCGTGGGAAAATGTCAGCAAATCTGGCATTCAAAATTGCTTTCGTGCTTGTGCTTTTAACAAGGATTTAAAGTGCGATTTATCTGCAGACACACAATTAAATATTGAGTCCGACTGGAATCGCATACCTTTCAACTCTGAAAATGCTGTTTCATTTGAAGAGTACATAAATGTTGATAACGACTTAGCTGTTGCAGGTACGTTGGAAGATGACGAAATCCTAGAAGAAGTTACAGCTAACAATATCGAAAGTGATGACGAAGACGCTGATGGCAATAACGAAGTCCCCTTAATGACGAATAAAGAGGCAAAATTGGCAATTAATAATCTAAGATTTTATGTCTCCAATCATTCTGTGAACGAAGAAATTTTTAGTTCCTTAATAAAAATAGAAAATACCTTGGACAACCTCCGTGAGAAAAGTCTGAAACAAATGCAAATCACTCATTTTTTTTTAAATTAATTTTAGATTACATTATCTTATGTATTTTAAGTTAAGAAAATGAATTTGTCAGTTTTATTTTTTGTTTGCTATTGAATTTACATACATATATGTACTTATTTTAAGCTAAGTAAATGAATTTGCTATTTTATTTTATATATTTATTTTATATTTTATTTTTAACAATTGTTTTTTATGTTTTTTTATCGTTTTATTAAATAAATTGAAAATCCCCGTTAATTCGTATTTATTTTATTTTAATCCCGTTAAATCGAAATCCCGCTAAATCGAAAACCCCTATAATTCGTAAGAAATGGCCGGTCCCTTGCGATTACGAATTATCGGGATTTGACTGTATTTAAATCTTTAAAATGGCTCTCCTGAACAAAACCGGTTTTTACAATTAGGTGCCTTTCTATTTTGCGCGTCACATACATACATATGTATGTACTTACATATGTAGGAAAACAATAAGGAATTTCAAACAAATGAAATACAGTGAACTCGCGAATACGTGAACTAATTTTTACCAAGTCTGTTCATATTTTCGAATTTGTTCATGTTTGCGATTGTGAAAATTTTAAACCAAAAAGAACGGTTTAACACTAGATATTTGCTTCTAGCAAATAAATCTAAACCAAATATTCAAAATTGGATTAAAAATTTTATTCACTTTATAAGAAAACTTACGAAAGAATTCAGGCAAATCGTAACAAAAATGAATTAAAATTATGTATGAATGTACATACATATGTACATACTTATGTACATATGTATGTATTTTTAGATATACAAATACTTATGCACGTATCTGTTGAAAGTACTCTAAGTAAACACAAAATATGTACATACATACATATGGTCTATGTATGTACATACATATGTATTCCAATATGCTGGCATTCCCAAAATTAAAAAAAATGCAATAAACAAAACGAAAAAACTCAGAAAATTTTGTTCACATTTTAGAGCTATTAGAACTTGTTCACGTTTTCTAGTAAATGTGAAAATAAAAGTGTTCACGTTTCCGAGTTGCTCATGTTAACGGGTATTCGCGTTTTCGCGAGTTAACTTAAGTAGGTACATATATTTTGAATAAATTATTTAATTTTATAAAAATTTAATATTTCAATGTCGCACCACTGAAATATGTATGTACATACATATGTATGTAAGTATGTTTTTGTAGAACAAACATCTGTTGCAACGATGTACATACATAGCTGTCGTTTTCCAAATAATTAATTAGCTTGCTACGAGGCGACGATTGAAGTTAACTGCACCTCTATGACTATCTTAACTAAGCAAGATTTCTTTCACAAGTTACAGCAGGGCGCTAGTAACACCGGTTGGTTCTCAGGAACTGTAATTTCCAGCACCTTATGAGCACATGTTGATGAGTGTAATTGGTTGTCAGGACATCTGGGTGCAATCACTTCGGTCCATTTCAGCCCCGACAAACTAACTTCATTTCAAATTAATTTCTACATACATACATATATGTATGTATGTTCAACGTTATGGAAGGAAGTCTTATTATTTTTAATGCACTGTTACTAATTCATTTAGTTCTAATAGCTTAGTGTGTGGTCAGCGGTTTTGCAATTGTTCGAAATTATTTTTTTTTTAACTTTCGTGAACGAAAAGAAATAAAATAAATATGTATGTAAATATGTATGTATAACTAAAGATAGTACATATATATACATATGAGTATGTATGTATGTATATTTGCCTGTTTTATGCGGTTTTTAATTAAAAATTCGGAATTAATATTTATGCCTAAACATTTTTATCGGCTTGATTTAACCACTTTCACATGAAATTAACTTTTTCGTAATTATTCCTACAAATGCAAAGTGCTGCCAGTTTATTTCTCGTTTTTTGTTATCAAATAACAGTTTACCACTTTTCAATTGTAAATTGTCTCTAGAGCTTGTGGAAATGCTCTGCTACATGCTTCTTCAGCATATTTAGCGCTTGATATTTATGCACAAAATTAAACAATGTTGATTTCATGTCAAGTAATTTTTTACAAAAATATTGACTTTGTTTGAAACTTTAAATTTGAACTAACAAATAGTAGATTGAACATTTTTCGTAGTTAAAATAACATTGTGCAATGTTGAATTCACACACCTCAGCTTCGTAGTAAAATAATAAATTATTACGTTAAATTAACTTTGGATTTGATAAAATCAACATTGAGTAGTGTAATGACAACATTTTTGTACGTTTTAAATTAATATTGCTAATAAGTATTCCATGAATTTCAATGAGAATTTCAAAAATTACAAAAGTTATAAGAAATTCTCATTGGTATTTAAAAGTTTTCGTATTAGATAAGAGGTTTGAAACTTTTCAAAAATATGGTTTAAGGTCTACTGAAGCACCAAATGTATGTAAATAAAATAAATATTAAAAAAGTAAATACATTATAGGTAGTAAGCGTTTTTATTAATATTTTTATGGGTTATTTAATTAAGGGCAACCTTTTTGAACCAACATACATACATTTAGTGTTATTTAATTTTAAAAGAATTTCGTGTTAGATCAATCATTGAATCGTATTAACTCAACATTATAATTACTTACATATTAAATAAATTTCATTATGAAAACAATATGTACATAATTTATGTTGTTTTAAACTGAAATAATTTTGATTCAAAAAAATTCGTAATATTTTTTTAATGTGGGTACATTTTTATTCAATAAGACTCGCATTTTATATTGACATGTGCTGCTGTTGTTTTTTGCAAGTTATCGTTAAGTCATGTTGATTTCTGTGTTTGGTCTGATTGGAAATCCAACATTGCACTGGTCTTGCACTTGCGGAAAGGGTCCAAAAATGGAAGATAACGACTTTCTTCGAGGTCTGTAAGGGTCCTTATAACGGTGCCAAGTCAACAAGGGGCACAATGTGTGCTTTATTAATTATGATTTAGTAACAATTCAATGAAAAAATATGTATGTACATACATATGTAGTATATTATATTGAAGTCCTGCAATTGGGAGTAAATTCGGACTCGAAAATTTCTTCGAGTGTTAACAATACTAAAATCTGATGATCTTTATTTCTATTTTGTAAATTTTAAACATAAATATTACTCTAAATATTAATGTCCATTATAAATTGAGCCGCATTCATAAATCAGTTATGATTTCAAAGCTATGTACTTACATACATACATACGTATACATGTACATACTATTTTCAATGACATTTCAATGATCTAGTTATTTTAGAAAAATCCTTGGCCTACATAAAAAAATAAAAGTGACATACATATGTATGTATGTACTTACATACATATATACATACATACATAGATATCAAAAGGACTCTCAATTAAAACAACAACTAGGTCAAGATGTGCAAAAGCATAAATACATACATACATATGTACATATATATTTACCCTGAAAATGATGCAAAACATACATACATATATATGTGCATGCATACATACATTCATATACATGTGTACATATACACTCAAATTAAAAATGCAAAAACACGGAAATATGTACACAAAAGTTTAAAACAAAAAAAACAGACACGAAAAAATTTATACACATGATATATTGAATTACATACCACCTATTCACGTTTTTTTATTTCTTTTTTACTTTCACTTAATGCTGGGAACACAACTGAGATGAACGGCGAATTCGTCGGTGGAAATTCGCTGTGCAAATTCGTCATAACGACAATAAACGTTAAAAATAAAATAAATAACGACGAAAAAAATAACAGATGTTATTAAAAAAGTTGTTTATTGTTTGTGCTGCATAGTTTGACCATATTTAAAAAAATAATACTTACCAAAATTAAACATTGACAAAAGCACAACTAAAAGCCATTTTTGAAGTTCCCCATTTTCTATATTTATTATATACATAGGTATATAATATATGTATATAAACAGTAACTTTATTTACCAAAACACTTGAAGACCAGAGCTGCCAGATGATTTTAATGAAAAATCAGCACTTTTTTGAAAAAAAATCGGCCTTTTCGGCACTTTAATTTTGAAAAATCGGCAAAAAATCGGCACTATTAAAATAATCCGTTTAAACGATATTTAATATACTTTTATTTAATAATAAAACATAACAATAACAATTCATTGTAAAATAATAGCTTTTTAAACATAAAAAATTAACATATGCATTAAAATAAATGGTTTTAAGATGATTTAATGTTAAAAACAAAAAAAAATTGTATATATAATGCATAAAAATTATAAATTTATATATTTTTAATCGTACATCTCTGAATTCATCAGTTTTATTAATTCCTGCTTAATTTCCGCGTCAGGGCAATTTTTATTATTTAATTTCAAATAATCTTTGGAATAAAGAATTCCTTCTAAAGTTTCGTTTTCTAAACAATTTCGAAATTTGGTTTTATTCAAATTGACGTGACTGAAAATGCGTTCTACATTTGCAGACGAATGAGGCAAAATCATAATTTGTTTAACAAAATTAATTAAAACTGGAAAAGCATTCGTGGAATCATCTCGTTTAATTTCAGAAATTTTATGCCAAAAATTACATAAATTGATTTCACAATTTTCAAATATTTTATCAAATTTCAGATATTGTAATTCCCTGAACTCAGAATCCAATTCCTGCTTTTCAGATCTATTTATAAAATTAGGAAATTCTTTTAGAATTTCAAAGATAGAATTATTTTTTTTTATTATTATTTTTGGTTTTAACAAAAAATCGGCAATTTTTGACCAAAAATCGGCAAATCGGCATTTTGCCATTTTTTAACAAAATAATCGGCAAAATGCCGAAAAATCGGCAATTCTGGCAGCCCTGTTGAAGACTAAAAATGAACATGGTCATGTTCGCCGTTCAATGGTGTCACAAAAATAAATAAATTGCAACAGAGTTTGCCGCGTATGGCAAATTTCGCTGACGCCATCATTATGTGTATTTTCATGTACACAAATGCTAGGTAAATTCATAACAGGTAGACTCGCCTCAATTCGCTTTGAAAAATACCTGCTTTCTTTGTCAAAATCAACGTCAAACACTATATATATGTAAATCAAATATAAACAAATTTTGACAAACAAAACAGATCAAAATGCAAGGAGATGCAAGGAGCAAAAAATAATCAGCTGAGCTGTCAAGACCAGCTGTTTTGAATTCGCCGTGACATAAATGTATTTTATTTTTGGCGACGAATATTCGCGCCCAAAAATTTGTCACAGTTAAAGCCCCGCTTCACACACTTCAAATTTTGCTGCTCAACTTGTAATTCAGCTGTATGAAAAAAAGAGATGTTTGTATTTCCTTCACCGTCCTTCTTACAGCTGAATTACGAGTTGAGAAACAAAAGTTGAAGTGTGTGAACAGGGGCAAAGTTTACTTTGCAAAGTTTAATTCAGGTGGGAGAAGGACAGAAAAAGAAAATATTCGTCTCTCTGTCTCTCTCCCAGCTGAATTAAAACTTTCCAAAGTAAACTTTGACCGTGTAACAGAAGTCTGTGTCCTTTATAGGCCTTCGGGGATAAGCCTTTACCATCAGTAAGGTATACCTGGTGCTATTCGCATAGACGGCTTTTCCACAGTCATAGTTTACGTTGGAAAGTCTTAATTCAGCTGAGAGAGAGACGAATATTTTCTTATTCTGTCTTTCTCCCAGCTGAATTAAACTTCGCAAAGTAAACTTTGAGTGTGGAAAAGTCGTCATACTTTCTCATCGAATAAACCACTGAAAGTTACCTCATCCTTTCTCCTCCGGGCTTGGGACCGGCAATGTTAGAGTTATATATGTATAAAAAGAATTTTGAAAAATTTATTTGGAGAAATTTATTATCGAATAAACATTGTTAATTAAAATTTATTTTTTTGGATATTTTCAAACTTTACCAGAACGGTATTAAAAAGTCGGCCAATTTTTACATAAATTTTCTTTTTTAAGTACATATGTCAGAAGGTGTTCCGCTTGGCTTTAATTTGTCGCATTTGGATAACAATATAAATGCACGATCACATTTTTTACAAATCTCTTCTTCATTGTGGAGTTGTAATTTATTATGCCTCAACATTGCTGATATAGTCTATTGCAACTATTCTGCCTTTCATTTGGAAAAAAATCTCAAGCCGGTTTCAACTGATATGCAGCAAGTTCTCAATGCCCCAATCCGAATTTTCATGCGTTGCAAATATTACTTTTTTAACAATTCATGTCGAGTGTCGAATTAAATGCACTTGGGCGGATTTTTATTTTAAAAGGCGTTTCTTTGTTGTTAATCAGGCTATCCAATCAACTGCCACTACAACAGATATGATAAGTTTTGGTACTAATATTCAAATTATACCCTACTTTGAGTATTTTCATAACCTTAACTGATGCATTTATTGCACCATTAATAACTAATGATTTGGCTTCGGAACCATGGTGAAATACACAGGTGGCATTACAGCGCCATATGACAATTTTCCGCTCTAGCATTGTTTTTCCAATCTTATTTCAGTTTTGGTTATATTAGAAAAGGGCACCGCTCACGCGATTAGCGTGAATCATGCGTAATTAATTTGTTGTTTCAATCACGTGAGCATGCGTGAACGCGAGTACAAAGAAATTGAGCGTGAGTGAGCGTGCATAAGTAGATTTTCTCTGCTCACGTGAGCCAAAAATATAAGGTCGTGCATAAGTAAAGTTTTTTATAGTGAGCGTGAATGGGCAAACACGAACGAGACAGCGAGCATTTTAAACGTGTCTGAGGTCCTTTAGTGATAAATTCAGTGATGGCATTTTGGTGCTTTTCGCCTCTTCGTACGCGTGAAATTTTGTTAAATACCCGTTTTTTTAAATAAAAAGCGGGTATTTAGAGTGCTTTTTACAATTTCTCACAGTGCCTTTTATGCTTTTTTCTACAACTGAGAAATATTTTTTACAAAAGTTGGATACTTCCAAGGCGTATTTAACTAGGTGACAGCGAATGTCACCTGCGAATGTCAAAATACATACAAAATACTTTTACTTTTTTTCTGTATCTGTTTTCTTTGTTTTATGGGTTAGGTTTTTGACATTCGCAATGAAACTACACAAACAAAAATGCCTGTTGTTCTTGTATTGTTGTAATTGTTTTCCTAATGCTGTCACCTAGTTAAATACACCTTGGATACTTCTTCTAAGCTCAAGTAGTACTTTTTATGCAACCATGAATTTTTTCCGAATGAACATTTGACGTATTTGTTTAAAATAAAAATTAGAAACCGGTTATCTATAAATTCACTAAATGCGCTACTGCTTATTAAATATGGTTTAAAATTTTAAGATGCATGTTGGTTGTAGCAATTTTCAACTGCCTTTAAATGTTTGTAGGCAAAATAAATTCGAACGAATCATACCAAAAACCTCAATGTTTTATTACAACTGCTATGTGGCGTGATTGCGAAGATGAAATCGATTGAAATGCTATAATGATTTTCATTTGACTTTGAATTCCCTTTTTTTGATAAATTTCTCATTATTTAGAATTTACATTAATTTGTATGCTACACATCGCTCCTTTAATGCAAGATGATCATATCTCAAAAAACCCAAAACTTTTAAGTTGCTTAGAAAAAAAAATTATGTTGAAGGTATTTCGATATACATATGTACATATGTACATACATATGTATGTAAAAAATTTTTCAGTAGCATATGTAGGTATGCTTAATCCAAAGCAAATGTACATATACCCACCAAAACCAATAAAGGAGCGATAAATACATAGTATATTTTTATGTTTTGCCTAAACAAACTATTTTATTTTTTATTTTTATATACATATGTATGTATGTATGTACAAATGTATGTATGTACATATGTATATGTATATATGTATGTACATATGTATGTATGTACATATATGTATGTATGTATGTATGTACCTAATATATGTACATACATACGCAGTAAAAAATAGGATCATCCAAAGAGTAATCTTGGAGCGCTCCTTTGTGAGTAATGGATTACTCCATAAAACTCCGGACCTCATTGGATTTTTACACAGGATGTCCGCAGACACGAGTACTCCTTTTAAGCTCCTTATGGAGTACTCCCTTTGATCTTGAAAATGACGACAGAGGGAGTAATCGTTTTTGTCTCCTAAAAAAGCATAAAGGGAGTAATCGTTTTTGTCTCCTAAACAGTGTTGCCACAGACTAACATTTTTTGGGACCAAAAAGTTACAAAAATGTTACCAAAAAGGTACCAAAATTTGCCTTGCTATATTTTTGTAAAAAAATTACAACTGTAAAAGTTTTTAAATAATTTTTATTGTAAACAAACAATTCGTACATATTAATTATGTATTTTAATTTTCAAAGTACTTTTTTTTTTAAATAAATTACATTTTGATAACACTTTTTGAAAATTTATGTAAAATGACTACACAGTAAAAAGTTTTGGTTTACTTTTAGAACTTTTATAACTTAGCAGTTTTCATTCTAAACTACTTTGGAATTAAATTTACAATTAATTCCGAAAAAGTTTATTGTTTTAACTCCATTTAAGATTACAAATATACTATTTTGGAATAAATTTAATTCTTTTTTGGATTTGTTATATATACACACCGGCTCGGCATTAAAATCAAACCAAAACTTTTTACTGTGTACGTAAATTTATTTTTTTAAACATAACGTATTATAATTTATAAATAATTTTATTTATATTTATTGTTTATCGCAACATGTTATGTTGGCATAAGGTACTTCATTTTGAAAATACTGAGTAATGGTTTTTTGTTCATAACAAATTAAATGACTTATTTATTTTTAAGAAATATATATATTTATAAGTAGTATGAATAAGGGGTTTCTAGATAGAAATGTGCAAAGGAAAAATGTGCATACCTTAACCCTTTAAGGGTCGATGGGGTTAAATTCGACCCCATGATATTTTGTGTTATGAGGCGGCAGCGTGTTCGGTTTTGCTTAAAGTGAAGTCGTGGTGGGGGGTTCGGTTTTGCTTAAAGTGAATTCGTGGTGGGGTGGTTCGGTTTTGCTTAAAGTGAAGTCGTGGTGGGGGGGTTCGGTTTTGCTTAAAGTGAAGTCGTGGTGGGGGGTTCGGTTTTGCTTAAAGTGAAGTCGTGGTGGGGGGTTCGGTTTTGCTTAAAGTGAAGTCGTGGTGGGGGGTTCGGTTTTGCTTAAAGTGAAGTCGTGGTGGATGTTATTTTTGTTGAAGTGAAGTCGTAACATTTAATGTGTTTTAGAGGGTTAATACAATATGAATTAAACTACATTAGGGCGGTTTACGAAAGTCTGTGATTTTTTTGCTAGTATTTAATAAATAAAATTCATTTACTGCGGTATATATTAATATCCCTAATACTATTTGTTATCAGTATAAAATGTTAACCACATTATTTAAAAACAAAACATTTATTTATTTTTAGTGTTAATCATATACCTACATACTTATAAAACATATGTATATAACCACATTATTTAATTAAGTGTAGTGGTAATAAAATGAAATCAAATTAATAAAATATATTCATTGTTGTACTAAACTCTAAGGTGTGATTATACTTTTAGTTATTTATTCACAAAAAAAAAATTAATAAAATAAATCAAATTAAAATGGGTGGTAACTTTATTTGTGATATCTGTGGAAAAGTGTACAGCCGCAACTTTTCATTAAATAGACATATCAGGATGCATCATCATCAAGGTTATTCATTAAGGTGTACGACTTGCAACATTAATTTTTCAAGTAAGCAAGATTATCTTAAACATATCCACTTAATAGAGCATCAAAATAATCAAAAGAAAGAAATTATACACTGTAAGGAGTGTAAAGAAGATGTAGTAAGGAAACTGTGGATATATCATCAACGCACAAACAAACATAAAGATAATTGTTTAAAAATTGTTGATGAAATCAATAATATAAAGTGTTTAGATGCTTGTTTCAAAAACCGTATTACTACATTTCGGTTTAAAAACAACAATATGGATAATCTAAATCCCGAATTGTTTTTCAATAACATAAAGGATAATGTAGCATGTGTTTTGAAAGATCATCTACAAAAACATACAAGTTTAAAATTTAATTTCGAATTACTCTGTGAATATATGAAGATGAAAGACGATGAAGAACCCATAATTACCATAATACTACATCAAACAAAAATGTATATTTTGTCTTTAACTAACCATATGAATGATATTGAAAGATTTTATGCAAATAAATGTGAAATAATTATGCAAAAAATGGATGAGTTCCAAGAACGTGATAGTGGTTTTGCATTAACAAAAATTAATCACCTTGATGTTAATATTAATAAATATGCATGTATAAAAGGTTCACAGTATATTTCTTTACCAACATACATATCAAAAAAAAAAAGCTTGTGTTAATATACAAAACAATGACGTATACTGTTTTAAGTGGGCTATAATATCAGCGCTATATCCAATAGAAAATAATAGTGTAATTTGTTCTTCGTATAACATAACCAACATTCAAGATGATATTATAGTCCTGGAAAATAATATATTATTAAATTTTAAAAATTTAAATTTCCCGCTATCTGTCAACAAAATACAGCAGTTTGAAGACAACAACCCGGGAATAAGCATAAATGTCTTTGGTCTGGAAAGATCTTTTGAAAAGAAGAAGAAAACATCTATACTTGAAAAAGATACGAATTTAGAAGTTTATAATGTTGTGGGACCATATTATTTCTCTCAAGAAGAAAAAAGTAAACATATAAATTTATTATTGATGGAAGATGAAGAACGATTCCATTATGTCTGGATAAAAAATATATCAAGGTATGTTTATCGTTATTTAAATTTATACTCAAAGTGAAATTAAACTAATTAAAAAAATTTTTCCTTTTATATTTCTTTAATTATAGATTATTAAGAAGTCAATTTACAAAACATAAAAATAAGGTGTATATTTGTAATACATGCCTCATACACTTTTACAAAGAATCATCTTTAAAGAAACATAAGGAGGAATGCAACAAAATTGTAACTATAATGCCAACCTATAAAAATTCTATACTTAGATTTAAGAATCATAAAAACCAACTAGATGTTCCGTTTGTAGTTTATGCAGATTTCGAATGTATTCTGGAATCAGTTGATATTCAAAACTCAGCTAAAATTAATTCAGTACAAAAGCATATTCCATTTGCATTTAGTTATTATATTAAATGTTCCTATAATTCTAGTTTAGATATACATAGAATTTATAGTGGTGAAAATGCATCAACACATTTTTTTAAAAGTTTAGTCGAGGACGCATTATATATTTATAGTAACTATTTGAGTGTAGTAATACCAATGAAACCTTTAACGTTTATACAACAAAAAAGACAAGATGAAGATATGAATTGTCATATATGCGGTGAAATCATATCTATTGGAGATAAAGTAACTGACCATTGTCATCTAACAGGTGATTATAGAGGTCCTGCACATAATATATGTAACTTAGAGTATCAAATTGGAAATTTTATCCCTATATTTTTTCACAACCTTTCGGCATATGATTGTCATTTATTTATAAGAGAACTTTCATCAGTAGCAGGTGATATAAAAATCATTCCTTTAAATAAGGAATTATATGTATCCGTATCGAAGAGAATTAGGATGAGTGAAAAAGATACTATTGAGCTACGTTTTCTCGATTCATATCGTTTTATGGCATCAAGTTTAGATCAACTTGCAGGTTTCTTGTCTGATGATGATTTGAAAACTATAAAATCGGTTTGTTTAAATGATAATGAATTTGATTTAATGAAACGTAAAGGTGTCTTTCCCTATGATTATTTGGATTCAAAGAATCGTCTCATGGAAACACAATTACCACCTCGTTCTCTCTTCTTTAATAAACTAACTGATGAAGCGTGTAGTGAAGATAATTATAAACATGCTGAAAAGGTATGGAATACATTTAGATGTACGACTCTCTTGGACTATTTACTATTATACTTGAAAGTAGATGTTTTATTACTATGTGATGTTTTTGAAAATTTCCGTAAAGTTTGCAAAAACATTTATAATTTAGATCCATGCCAATATTATACTGTTCCTGGATTATCTTGGGATGCAATGTTGAAAAAAACAAGAATAGAGTTAGAACTATTAACTGACATTAACATGTATAATTTTGTTACACGTGGTATTAGGGGAGGAATTGTTCAATGTTGTAAACGACATTCTGTAGCTAACAATAAATATGTAAGTGATTATGATTCTACTAAAGAATCGAATTATCTTATTTATTTAGATGTAAACAATTTATACGGTTATGTCATGTCGCAGTACCTTCCTTATAAAAATTTTGAATGGGTTGAAAACATTGAAAATTTTAATTTTAATGCTGTGGAAGATGATTCACCATTAGGGTATATATTGGAAGTGGATTTAGAATATCCATCCACCATACACGATCATCACAATGATTTCCCATTTTGTGCAGAAAATAAAAAAAATGAACATATGAAACAGTCTAAATTAATAACGGATTTAAATGATAAAACAAAATATGTAATACACTATAGAAATCTTAAACAATGTATTAAACATGGTCTTATTCTAAAGAAAATTCATAGAATTCTTAAATTCAATCAGTCGGATTGGTTGAAAACGTATATTGATTTAAATAATGATCATAGAACCAATGCCGAAAATGAATTTGAAAAAAATTTTTTTAAACTTTTAAATAATGCGGTATACGGTAAAACAATGGAAAATGTAGCTAAGAGAAAAGATGTTAAAATAGTTTGTTCATGGGAGAGTAGAGGTAAGAGGTTGGGAGCTAGAGCTCTTATAGCTAAGCCAAATTTCCATAGTTTACTTAAGATTCAAGAAGAAATGATTGTCATTGAAATGAGTCGAGTGCGAACGGAATATAATAAACCAATTTATATTGGGTTTTCTGTTCTAGAATTATCTAAGTTGAAAATGTATAATTTCCATTATGAATACATGAAACCTAAATATAAGGAAAATATTTATCTGAATTATATGGATACTGATTCCTTTGTTTACGATATTAAGACATATGATCTATATAAGGATATTCTAGATGATATCATCTTACAGTTTGATACGTCTGCTTATCCGAAAGATAATGTTTTTAATATACCCTTGTTAAACAAAAAGGTTTTAGGAATGATGAAGGATGAATGTAATGGTAAAATAATTAAAGAGTTCATTGGTTTACGCGCTAAAATGTATTCAATTAAAATTGATGAAGAGGAAAAAGAAATTAAAAAAATTAAAGGAGTTAAAAAATGCGTAACCAATAGACTAACGATTAATGACTTTAGAAAATGTTTATTTGAAAAAAAAATGTACTATGATTCTATGTATGTATTTAGATCAAAGATTCATGAAATATATACTCAACACATTAGTAAATTAGCATTAAGTTATTTAGATGATAAGCGATTTATTAGAGATAATAGTATTAATACATATGCATGGGGACATTATGCAATAAATAGTCAACAACCATCATCATCATCATCATCATATCCCAATGAAAATGTATTAACATCATCTTCAAGTGATAATATTGTACAATAGTATTAAGTGATTTTAGATTATAAGTGAATATATACAACGTGAAAAAACAATAAATAAATAAATAAAGAATATCATTAAAATATTTTAGTTTGTTTTTATTTTAAACTATAGTTATCTATTGAATAGGAATTTTAAACACAAGTAACCACAATTTGTTTTTGTGTGAATAAAATTTAATCGTGCTTGTTCTTAACCTTACTCAACTAAGTTGATATAAAATTTAATCGTTTAGAAATAAAAAAAAATCAAAACAAAACTTTTTTATATATTATTTTATTTTTTTGAGAATTTTATAATATAATAAAAATAAATCTCATATTGAAGTATATATAATATTATTGAAGTTCATCTTTATTGATCCAAGAATTATGTTGATTGGAAAATCCCAACCATTTTACGTACGCCTGGTGCCCCTTAGTTTTAATAACATTTTCAATCAAGTATGTATTTGGAAAATGTGTCTTTAATAGTTCATGTTCATAGAATCCACCAACAATCGGATTCCTTTGATAGTCTTCCAATAAATAAGTAATGGGGTTTGTGTTCTGTAAAGTACGAATTTTAAAAATTTCAGTTGTCCAGTTTGGAGTATATCCTTTTGAAAAAATATGTTTATATTTGCTAATTCGAACGTGATCTCCAACTTTTAGTTTACCAAATTTATATATTTTGGGATGATTATAGGCTTGTTTTAATATAGAACTTTCATTTTCTATGTTAACAGCATTTGGCTTCATTCCAATTGTTCTATGTTTTTTATTATTATATTCATTAATTAAATCCTTGCATATATGTATCCATTGATAATTTCCTTGTAGACTAAACTTTTTCCACATCATTCCTTTTAGAGTTCTATTAAATCGTTCTACAATAGACGCTTTCATGATACTATATGTAGAATAGTGATTGATATTATGTTTTTTCATCAGGTTTTGAAATATTTTATTATAGAACTCTTTACCATTATCTGTTTGCAAGTTTTTTGGAATTCTCTTTAGCGAAAAAATAGATTTCATAGCATTGGTAATATCTTCACTACCTTTCGATTTTACGGGTACAGCCCAAGCAAACTTTGAAAATGTATCTATAACTGTTAAAATAAATCTATAGCCTTTGTTATATTTTGAGTAAACACCCATTTCAACAAGATCTGCTTGCCAAAGATCATCAATTCCCTTGATCACCACTCGACGTCGAATGAAATTTCTACGTGCTTGCTTATGAAGTTCCTGAACCACTTCTTGTCGCTCCATTTCTAACATCTATCTTAGATTACATCAATTTAAATGCTGCTGATATTGAATTTAAATCAAAAACGATTTATATATATATCTATGTTTAAACGGTTTGTAATGAGCTTCGTTTTTCATTTAGACGTTCTTCAACTGAATCAATTTTGTAATTAAATAATGATCTCATTTCTTTTAGTGATTGATTGAGATTATTTAGTATTATACTTTGATCATGTATTAATTTACTTAAACGTGTTTCTACATTATCAAATTTTTCTGTAGTCAACACGTTTTGTTGTCGTATTATTTCGTTAAAACGATCCTCCATTTCCTTAATTCTCTCCATATACATTGTATCCAGTTGTTTCTTTATTTCACTTAAATAACTTTTCATATAAATTTTGTTCACAGCATCGTTTTCCAATACAGGACTAGCAATATTTTTTATTCTCCGTAAGTTAAAGTTGAAATTACGATCACTATCTAAATGAATCTTGAAATGCGGATTTTGATATCTTGCAGATTGTTCAATATAATGTCCAAACTTATCGATAGGCATTTTAAGAATATTAATTGTTAAATATTTTTAAGTCTATTTATATAATAATTTTTGCTTCTCTCAATTCCTCAATAATTGATACAATTTCATTATTATGATTTGAGTGACCAGCTGTTGTGGATGAAATCAAAAGACGCAATCTATCAACCAATTCGTTAGGATCATCCCAATAAACATAATTGGTCTTTTTTCTATTCAACTTCATTAAACCTTTTCCCTTATGAATTTTCTGTTGTTGTTTAAATAGGTTTTTAATAATCGTTGTATATTTAATTGAACGATTTCCTTTAATTTGACCATTAATACTGTTATTTCGTTTATGGACATTAGTCATCTCCAATATTTGTTTATAATTATTTAAATCTGTTTTATTATAACTGATTGGTTTCTTATAAACTAACAATTCATATAAGCCTGATGTGAAGGGCCATTTTAAATTACCTACAGTAATATTGGTTGAATTGAAAGTGATGGGTTCATTACCTAGTCTCCATATTTGATTTTTATCCTTATGAGGACCATAGGTTTTATCATATATATTTAAGTTAACTTTTGATAAATTATATTGAATACTTTGATTGGGATGTATTGTAATGGTGTTATCATCATCATTGTTATCATCCTCATTATCAACATTAACATTATTATTATCATCATCATCATCATCATAGTCATCATGATCATTTTCATCATCAAATGATTGAAACGTGTTTGAACTTTCCTCGATTTTCTTGTTATTAAAGTTTGGAGAAAACGTGTTATAATCAAGCTTACTCTTTTTATATGGTGTACTGAAGGCAACTTTATTATTCTCAAGATCATGTTTAAAAGAGTCATCCGGATATTTTTCATGTTTTATAATGGTGTTATTATTATTATTATTATTACTAGTTGATTGAACTAATTCTTTTAATGGTTTTGATATTGGTTTCAATGTCTTTTCCAACAATTCATCATTTGCAATTTCTCCAAGCAAAATATTCTTATATTTCTTTTTTAAAATATTTCGAGTTTTAATAAGATTATTAACCAGATTTGTATTCATATTTATAGATTGAATTAGAAACAGATTCAAAACAGATCAGTTTAGCAGTTAGCGGTTTAATAGTTGAGAAGCTATTAGTTTAATAATTAATCTTGTACTGATTTTAAAATATCTGTAATGTTTCTTTTATAGATTTATAAATATATCGAAACCTTTTCTATATCGACCATTATTCATAGGATCATCTTTGTTAATAACTAGAAAACCATATTTTTCTTTCCAACACTCGGCACATAACTTATGAAATGTTTTTAAAGTCATATCAGAACCAACATGATCATTGTAAATATGCTTAATATTCATTACATCCTGTTTAAAAATTATAATCATATTTGCATTATCGCGAATCAAGTGTTTTGGTATACGTGTATAAGTTTGACATAAATAAAAACTATCAATGTCTTTATGGCGACCCATACAGAAGTAAGAACGTACATGATTTTGTTTCTCACAAGCTATATCATCGAATATAAATATTGAATTCGGTTTAACTTCGTCTGGGGATAGAACATCATCATTATTAGAAAATGATGAAAAATTTATCTCCTTAATGGGTTTAATTAGACTTTCTAAGTACTTATATTTCGGTTGTTGTGTTGACTTTGAATATAAGTAAATATTTTTAAATTTCAATCCATGAGGACTTTCAATAAGACTGATCATAACATTTGTTTTTCCGCAATTTGATGGACCCACAATAAGAGCTCGAATAGAATTCGGTAGTAATGAACTATGACGAATTTTATTTGATGAATCGAACTTTGATTCGATATTCTTTACATCAATCCTTTTATGTTGTTTAAAAAAACGCATTCTGAAATCTAATGATAACATAATATATAAACCAGTCTCTTTTATTTGTTTTCAATCAATTTAATTTCAATCTTTAATCGATAAAGTATCAATAGATATGACTATCATTTATAAAAAGTTATTCAGTCGCCATCCATCCTTCATTGGTAAAGGTTTTCTAAATAAAATAATTAATAAACTTCCCATTGAACTTCATCTACCCGGTTATCAATTTTGCGGACCTGGTACAAAATTAAAGAAACGTTTAGCTAGAGGTGATCAAGGAATCAATCCATTGGATACTGCTTGCAGAGAGCACGATATAGCATACTCAAACAATAAAGATTTAGAGAAAAGACATATTGCTGATAGAATTTTAACTGAAAAGGCTTGGCAAAGGGTCAAAGCAAGCGATAGTAGTTTGGGTGAAAAATCAAACGCTTGGTTTGTTGCTACTACAATGAAAGCAAAAACAAAATTCGGTATGGGTAACGTTATTAGTAAAACTAAAAAGTCGTCTCCAGTAAATACCCACAAACTATTTACACATGCATTGAAAAGTGCAAGAAAGAATATAAAGAAAAGTGAAAACTTGAAAGATGCTATAAAGATTTCACGAAAAGTTGTAAACAATATTTTCAAGGGGAAGAAAAAATTGTTAATAAAAACACCTCGAATAATACCGCTACCAAAATCTGGAGGTTTTCTTCCACTTGCCCCTATATTTGCTGCACTGGGTGCACTTGGTGGTTTAGCTGGTGGTGTATCTGGTATTACAAAAGCAATCAATGCAGTTAAAAATGGAAAGGAACAGCTGACTGAAGCAAAACGACACAATAATACAATGGAAGCCATTGCGATGGGAAAAGGCATGTTCTTAAAACCATATAAAAAAGGTTTTGGATTATATTTAAAGCCTTATCAACAAAATTTTTAATGAAGCTACCTAAAAGAGCCCTTTCTGATGTAGACTTGAGAAAATATGCAAAACATATTCCAAATTTTAGAGGTGTGTTTATGTGCAACACTCTTCCAAGCAAACCATTTAAAAAAGAATGTGGAATAATCAATCTGGATACTTCAAAGGGACCTGGCACACATTGGGTAGCATACTGGAAAAACAACAATCAAATCGAATATTTTGATAGCTTTGGCAATTTGCAACCACCAAAACAATTAATAAAATATTTAGGAAAAAACATTAGTTATAATTATGATAGATATCAAAATTTTAATACAATAAATTGTGGTCATTTATGTTTAAAATTTTTGTTTTCGAAGCTAAACTAAAAAGAAACTATAAATGTTTTAATAAAATACATCGATTAAGAATTAAAAAGATCTTGTTTTATTTATATATATATATATAAACATTTTTTTTTTTCATTTATTAAAAATTTTAAAAGAAATATTATAATTAAATAATTTTTCTAATTTCGCTTGTTAGAGGTGAGTATTCGATTAAGCGATCATGAATAACTAAACAGTATGCTGATGTTTTTTCTGGAATTGGTTTGTTTGCTTCAGTATCAAATTCAATTCGTACATCAATAGGTCCAATTTTAACAGTCTCATTTTGATGTGAAACATCAACAACAATAAGCGGTGCGTAAGACTTGTAATCATTAACATCCAGCAATGGTTCAGGTTCTCGCATGTAAAAGCTTTGTTGAAATTTTGCATACATATTATATAGAACAGAATACTGACCCATTTCGAAACGATTATTTAAATCATCATATGGATATGACTCTGAGTTTAGATATACTTTTAAATTAGAGATATTACAATGGTCAAATATATTTCCTTGTTCTTTACTTTTCTCTTTTTGTAAACCAATTATAAGAAATCGTGGTCTTTCGTTTTGTGGAGAAAGCTTCACATTCCATAAAACCTTTGTATTCGTTGGTAGTGCAGGATTTACATGACAATCCCAACTACGAAATGCAATTGGTATAGAATGTTTGCTGTTGATTATCTTAAACATTTCCAATTTTGCAAAGTCCGATAGTTGAATGTGTGGCATTTTCCATGTTATATCCAGAATTGTTAATTTCAACTGATCAGTTGCATTTGTAGAATAATATGATCTCTCATCGGATGTAGAACGTTGAAGGATAAGCTCATGTTTCGAATTTAATAGTATTTTGTTATAATCTTCAGCAAAACCCAGCAACATTTTCAGAGGTATACAACAGCTAAAATGACTTTTTTCTAAAACAAAAGTTTCGTTAAGACACCAACCAGCGTTTTTTAGTGTAGCACTTTCAGCCTTATTCAATGATACAAAATTTTTCATGGTGGATGAAATTCCAAGTTTGCGTGTACGATCAACTTCAAAACCATTAATTTCATAACGAATTTCATCAAACAAATATGAAACAAAGTTGTTTTTAAATTTCACATCTATAGCTGGAACCTCTTTGTTTGCTTCCTTCTTTACTATAAAACCATGAATGTAAATCATACTCTCACTTGGTAAGACAAAGAGATCCTGATTTTGAATTGGTATACGAATTTCATCATTGTTGTTGAATGATTTTAGATATGGAGAGTAACTATGATATTCTCTTTTTACAATACTCTCATCATATATAGGTTTTTGAAGGACATTTAGTATTTCATTCATGGTTGAAGATTAAATCCTAATGATTTTAAGTATTCTGTATTAGATGAGGACAACAGTTTTTTATTTTTTATACTTTCTCGAATGTGAGTTGATGAGGGATTGAATGGAAATCCTCTTTGCACTATGTTTTTATTGTAAATGATCATTATTCTGGTTTGAAGTGGAGTCTAAGAGTGATTTTTTCTCCTCTAAAATTTATAAGTTCACCGTCTTGATTTAAGATTCTAATCGTTATGTTGTTTATTTGCTGACAGTTGACGGGTAAATAAATAACATTTCGAGGTTTTTCGTTTATTTTATATCCTGGAGGAACATCAAGAGGAAATTCATGAATAGTATGATTCGAAGTATTATTAATAAATGAACCGGTTGTTAAGTTGCTTTCAATGCGTATTGTATTAACATTCGTAATATGTGTAGGTAAATCAGATTCAAATAACTTTGTAGTATTCAATTGATTAATATCTACAATCACAACTTCCAAAGATTTATCATTTTGAAGATTTTGATCAGTGTTATAATATTCAGTTGAATTTACTTCTAATTTTCTTTTGCTAAATCCGAGCAACTTTCCTATACTGTTTGGTTGTGAAAAATCTATATCCATTGATGAGCTTATTTCAGTTTTAAGTGTGTTATTGTTAGCTTCAATTTTTAGATAAATTGGTTCATCAATATCGTTTAAGCTTGAGTTTAGGAAAAAATCAATATCCTCAAGTTCATATGAACCAACCGGAATAGTAATAATATGATTTCCTATATGAAACAAATTGTTGTAAACATCTACATTGGGTATGGAATTGAATGCTACAAAATCAATAAGTCCACAAACATAATTTGTAGACAGTTCAATTGGAGGAAAATATTCTCCAACCAAAGTTGAAGTGTTTCCGGTTAAAGAGATCGTTATTGACATTACAAGTATTCAGAATGAACTGATGTTTGATGATTATTTTATCTGATTTAAGTGTTAAATAATAAATAAAAAAATGTCTTTTATAATTTTATGTTTTCTTTATTAATATTTGATTTAATAAACTTTCTTAAGAGTATTACATTTTTTTGAGCACATATACAATATTTTCTATGATAACAACAAACATTTACAGATTTATCATTTTGATATAATGTTTTTAAATTTGGACAATTTAGATCATCTAGGTTATAAAAATTAATTTTATCCTTAAAAATATTTTGAATCCACTTAATTTTTTCTAATCCTTTAGCATAATAAATAAAATTTTTATCTTTAACATGCGCAATATAATATTCCATAATATTTGTTAAGGTTGAATCGCCATCTTTCCATTTTAATCCATGATGATGATTATAAAGCCAATTAATTGAATCTTTTTCTTTTGTTGTCAACAATGAATATGGAAAAGGTGGTTTAATAATAAATGTTTGTACTTGTATATCGTTAATCGAAATACTCAGTTCTTTTTCAATGAATTTATTGTTGAGATAAAAACCTTGTACGTCTACAACTAAAATTCTCTCCTCCGACATTGTTTAGTACTAATCAAGTCACAACGACGACGACGACTGTAGAACTGTTTATAAAGTCTATGTTTTTAAATTATTATAAAAATTCATTATACATAATGCTTGTTCCCAACTTTTATCGATAAGGGAACATTTACAGGTATCAGGTCCACAAGTTGTTTCATCGTTGGACCACACACAATTGGTGTAATGATATCCAAATTTTGATTTACTTTTCTTATAAAATGCATATTCATCGAATTGAGTTTTTAATTTCTTCAAAATAATCTCATGTTCATACCACAAAAACCTTTCTTCATTCAAGAAGTCATGTAAAATTTTCGAATAAAACTGATTATTCATTATTTTTCTTATTTTAATTTTTTTATTTATGTTAAATAAAACTCCTTAACACATCAACAACAAAGTTTATATTAAGTAGTAGTAGTAGTAGTAAATGTATTTCATCATATTAGTTAATTTATAATATTTCCATATCCAAATCATTGGTATAATCTTGAATGTTGATTAATGTAACATCGGATCGGTACGTTGTATCATCCTCAGAAGCCACCTCAATTTCACCATTACTTAAAATTCTCTCGTATTCAACTTGACGGTATTCGAAGCATGAAATGTTTAATCGACGTTTCAAGTAATTGCTGTCATATGTACAACGGATTCTCAATTTTATATTATCTTTGTATTGAAGTTGAAAATGTCTATAAAATGGAGCCGAACTTTCAATTATTCCTGCAATATTTTTTTCTTTTTTTATTAAATCTTGCCTAAATGTTTCAATAGCTTGTTCAACAGTAAAAGACTGATTTGTAGGTGGTGGTGAGGGGTCTTCTTGTTCTTCATTTGATTTATTTTCTGCTTTTGTTGTTAACTCGATGTTTTTATTTAAATCATTACTATACTTTAAAAGTTTGAAATTTAGTTGTATGCTCACAGTATCATTATTCGGTAATTTTATAGCAAATTCTGTATTTTTAAGTTCATTTTCACTCAAATCAATAGGTAATGAAGCTGAAAACACTTGTATGATATAGATATATGAAAAAAATATGATAAAAATATTTTTCATTTTAGTTTTTCTTTTTAATAGACGTGTTCTTAAGTTAGCGATATATTTTTAAATGACATGATAAGAATTGTTTCTCATATTTATATACTAATTTAATAATCGTCGTATTCAAATGATTTATCAACTGAGTCACCACCAACGTTACTACCACCTTTCTTAACTTTACTATCATTAACTATTTTTTGAATGAGAAGAGGTTTTTGTTGATTTTTATTTAATGAGTGGATACCAGTCTTACTATTATATAGTTTATTTGTATCTCTGAAAGCAATAGCCTCTATTTCACTATAAACGCACGATGGTTTGTATGAGTGTACATTTATATCTTTAAAACCACCCTCATAGACTGTTCCAACTAGTGATATCATACCACCGATAACCTCAATTTTTATATGTTGATTGTGACTAAAATGAAATATTGGAATATTTGTCGACATTTGCTGTCCTCTATTAAGAGAAAAAATTTGAGTTCTTGTCCCTCCTTCTGCGGTTAGGAACACCTGCATTATAATATCCAAAACTACTGCATTTATTATTTGAAAAGTTTTCCACTGTGCATGACAAGTACAATATTTATCACCAGTTTGTAAAAATTGACCCCAATACATATTTAACAAAGTTTTTAATTCAACTAAATCTTTCATTATAAATAACGTATATATATATATATAACACAAACTTGGATACAATAAGATTAAAACACCAGCTGTTTATATATATATATATATATATATATATATATATATATATATATATATATATATATATATATATTACATACGTACGTATATTTTTTTAATATTTATGCTTAACCGCAATTGATAAGAAGTTATTAAAATATCTAAAAACACCTTATAGTATCAATTATTGAATATAAAGAATCAGTTTGAAAATTCGTTTTACAGTGAAAAGTTAAAAGCAAAATAATGAGAGCAAGTTTAAGAAAATTGTTTCAAAATCCTAATATTATATACTTACCTTTAAAGGATATGGAAGAAAATACTGCATATGAAATCAACAAGATAGAACGAGTAGATACAAAATATGGTGAAAGTATAAGATGCCTTGTAAATAAAGAATATCATATTTATTTACCTAAACGATTTCTGATTATTACTAAAAATCAGATGGATTATCTAAACACAACTCCACACATTTTAAAGAAAGTTAAAGAAGCGAAGGGATCATATACTCTAATCGTTAAAAAGAAGAAGCAATTTGCATTCTACAACGACTTGTATGACAGTACTGAAGAAGAAGATGTTGATGATGATCATGATGATGATGAAATAGCAAACACATTTTAAATAAACCTCGAAACAGAAACTTTTTTAAAATTATAAAACATACATATCAATAAAAAAACCTCACAAACTCTAAAATTTCTCACGTATTTGTTAAATTAGGAACTTTATAAAACATGAAAACCGCATATGTATATCAATAAAAAAACCTCAAACTAAAATTTCTCACATATTTAATAAATTAGGAACTTTATCAAAATGAAAAACCGCAACGAATGCTTTTTTAAAATTAAAAACCTCTCAACATTTTTCCTGTTTAGAAACAAAATTGTATTTCTGAATTTTGTATAAAAACCCCACTAATTTTACTTTAAGTGTCATTCAAGTTAAGTAAATCATCAAAAATGGAATCACATTTAAAAAAAATTTTTCAAAAATCACAAAATAAAACCATTCTCCCTATAAAGGAGATGGTTTTTAATCGTAATTATAAAATAATAAAGATGGAGCGTGTACAGACACGCTTTGGAATGAAAATTCGGTGTCTGGTAGAGGGAACTCATTATATATACCTACCGAGTATATTTATTGAGACGATAGACGATGATGCTATTGCAGAAGTTAATGTTAATACATACTACATTTCCAAAATAAAGAAAGGAAGCAGTGGGTTATACTATGAATTAACCATTATTGCGGAAACATCAGGTAATTTCTGGTAAAATAATTTTTATTTTTATTTTTTGATTATTAAATATAATAATAATTGATTATTTTCGTTTAAGCTCAAGATACACCAGAGAAATAAATTGAGTATTGAAGACAAAAACAACAACAGCAACAACAACAACAACAAACATTACTTTGAATGATGATGAAGCTGCGATTTTTATAATTTTTTTATTTTCTTTTTTAATAATAATAATATAGTATAACATATTTACTTAAATAAAAATGTTAATGCAATTTTAATTTAACCATTTGTTTGTTTGTTTGTTCATTTTTTATTATTTATACACTTGACCACAACTTTTTATCAAAGTTTTATTTTTTAGCAAAAATAAAAAGTATATAAGAACATTTGTTAATGAGTTTTAATGAAACAATTGATTTTCATCATTCAAAGAAAACGTTTTGCACACAAAAAGTGAAAAAAGAAAAAAAATATTTGTTATTATTTTATTTTTTGTTAGATAGTAAAAACATTATAATTACTCCTACACTTGATTGTAATGTATTAGTTTAATGATGTTCATTTTGAAAATTGTTTTAAATTGAAACAAATTACTACGAGTTGTATTAGAGATATTAATATATACCGCAGTAAATGAATTTTATTTATTAAATACTAGTGTTTTGTTTTTAAATAATGTGGTTAACATTTTATACTGATAACAAATAGTATTAGGGATATTAATATATACCGCAGTAAATGAATTTTATTTATTAAATACTAGCAAAAAAATCACAGACTTTCGTAAACCGCCCTAATGTAGTTTAATTCATATTGTATTAACCCTCTAAAACACATTAAATGTTACGACTTCACTTCAACAAAAATAACATCCACCACGACTTCACTTTAAACAAAACCGAACCCCCCACCACGACTTCACTTTAAGCAAAACCGAACCCCCCACCACGACTTCACTTTAAGCAAAACCGAACCCCCCCACCACGACTTCACTTTAAGCAAAACCGAACCACCCCACCACGAATTCACTTTAAGCAAAACCGAACCCCCCACCACGACTTCACTTTAAGCAAAACCGAACACGCTGCCGCCTCATAACACAAAATATCATGGGGTCGAATTTAACCCCATCGACCCTTAAAGGGTTAAGGTATGCACATTTTTCCTTTGCACATTTCTATCTAGAAACCCCTTATTCATACTACTTTTATAGAAGTCTGAATTTCAGACACAGTCTTAAGTCAAGCACATTGCACTAATTAAAGTTCATTTTTGGCAGACCAAACATATTCATAATGAGAAATCTTAGGAATAAAACTGTATACGAAGTTGTGAATAAAATCACAATAAAATATGCTCAAAACAATGAAACATTAAGGAATTTTTTAAATATTTGGAAAAAGTAGCCAAAAGTTACCAAAATTCTAAATGTCTAAAAAAAAGGACCAATTTTGGTCCAAAAGTACCAAAACGGCAACACTGCTCCTAAAAGAGCATAAAGGGAGTAATCGTTTTTGTCTCCTAAAAGAGCATAAACGGAGTAAACATTCATATAAAATACAAATTTGGTTATTTTCTACAAAAACAAGAAAATATTCATTTATTTTTTAAACGACGAGGTCATAGTTTTCGACGAGTAGGTCTGCCGATAAACAGTTGCCTTATACATATTTACGAAATGCCAGCTTGAAAGATTTTTTATAATCCGGGTATGTTGAGTACGTGCCTTTCACTTTTTAAAACTAAACTGACAAAATAGAAAATCAAAACGAAAACATCAACAATTATTTCAAAGAAAAAAAATCAAAAACGAACTGATATGTACATCCCTCATTGATCCATTTGGAGTATTAAGCGAGGCATAAACAACAAAACAAAAAAAGTTTCGATAGCTCGCTTATTACTCCAAATGGATGAAAAAGTCATTACTCCTATATTGCTCGATTATGGATTAATCCATATATTTTTTACCGGGTATACATAGATATGTATGTATGTATGTACAATCTGCATATGTATGTATGTACATACATATGTAGTTACATATGTATGTAGGTATATTCTTTTACTCCTGTTTTAATTACATTTATTTATTTATTACATTTATTATGAATTGTGATTTTATTTTAATTAATATGTTAGATTTAAAAAACTTTTGTTTGTTGAGGGTTTTTAGCTAGTCTATATACATACATACATACATACATGCATTTCATTGGTGTTTTTTAATCTTTGAAGTTTTTTAAATCTTTGAAAAAAGATATCGAGGCAATCTCGATTAATATAAATTTAATAATTAATATGTTAATAAATTCTGCTTTATACATACTTACATTTGTACATAAGAATGTATGTATGTACATATGTACATATCTATGCACATAAGTTTAAGATATTTTATTCGCTTTCGGAGGTGAATATCCTATTTTTTTACTTGAAAAAAATTAGGGAAAGCACACCTACAACCAAGGCAATGGAGTTGATTCCAATGACATCGACAATATTCATATCATAGCGCATTTACTTTATGTTGGCAGAATTAAAAAAATTATTTTGGATTGAACACATAAAATCACTTCAAAAATATAATACCAAAAATCAGCTGTTACAATGTTACAATGCAAAATAAGGGGTGAGTGCGTATGTGTGCTTTTCCACATCATAAAATTACAGATTCTGTTATCAAAAACTAAAAACAGAGAGCTTGAAAAATTATTATGAATTCTTTTTTGTTTTTACTGTTAACTAGAGGTGTGTGAGTATTTTTCTTTTATACCGGCCGGCGTTTATGGATTGTTTTCGTTGCTGACACATGTATGTATGTATGTTTGGGTGTGAATATATATGTATGGACTGTATGAAAAACCATCTGTTAAGTCAACATTGTAGCAGTGTGACCGTTGAAATTTTTCAAAATGAATAAAACGGAAATAATCGTTATAGAATTTCTTTTTTTTCTAGTGTAATTGCACGAAAGAAAGAATTTGTTCGGCATAGTGGGCCTGGTAGTTACTTTAAAAAGGGAATTTTATAGAAGAAAATGAACACCTCTTGTGAGAATGGAATACATAATTTAAAGTATTTCCTAATTTATTTCGTCGGTCTAAATGTTTTTTAAATACATAAGTAAGATTGAGAAATTTTTATTTGATTTTCTCTAAAAGAGAAAGGGCTTTCAACACTAATGATAGACGACACAAAGCTTTTGTTGTTCGTGAAATATTTTAAGCACATTAGCTCGTATATGTATGTACATACATATGTATGTATATGTACATACATATGTATGTTGCTTGTACCCATATTTAAGTACATATATCAACATTTGATTGGTATACAATTTATGTCATATTTTCTCCTTTATTAATATACATATGTACATTTGTACATACGCACACATGTTATTGTTTTTATCTGTGCTCATATATACATATATCTTTAGTATCAGTATGATATATGTATTTCGAAATTTTTACTAGAAATCCATCATTCCGACTATATGTTATCTGTTAAATTGTCTGAAAAATATATAAAAATTTTTGAAATCGCTTTATTTTCATAGGTGACAGCTTTAAAGAACAAACAAGCTGAAAGCTTGATACCTAGGTTTTCTAAGTACATCCCTTTATTCGTAGCATTTTGTACTTTATAGTTGTCTCTTTCTTCGCCGATTTGGACCATTTGCAAATGTAATTTTTTACATGTCTATTAGTAGTTTGTGCCTAGGTTTTCTTTAAAATTATTGACACGCTTAAGTACTGTTATAATGATCGGTTTTTGACTTATTGGCGGTGTTTTTACGTCAAAGAGATAGGTACATACATATATAAGAGCCCTTTAAAATGATACCTGTATTGTTCGTGTCCGTCCTATATTTTAGGAGTTATGACCAATTAAAAGTAAAAGTTTTGAGCCTGTAGACTGCTAATAGTTTTTAAATTTGAAAAAAATGGCAAAGCTCTTGACTTAAGCTTAAATGAACAATAAATTAAAATTTTTTAAACAAACAATATAAAACTAATTTTTGAGAAAGGCCATTATCAAGACTGAATGTGATTTGTATCGTTTAGTGTAGCGAAGTATGAAATAAGATTTAAATTCATAAGGTTATGTACATATGTATGTATGTAAATATACCATGGTAGAATAATACAGGTAGTGTCGAAGCTACAACAACATAGCTTTTGTGGGTGTGGGTTAGTAAAATATAAACAAATTTTGACAGATGGGAACCCAAAAAGCCCGTTAACGTTTCGACACTACCTGTGTTATTCACCATGATATTAGGAAAATTGCACAATTTTGTAGGCAATTATTTTTTGCTAAGAAAGACAGAACGGTACACTTCTACACTCGTGGCATTGAAAACACAAAACTTTCAAAATTGGATCTACGGAGTTTATCATACATATGTATGTACATATGCATATGTATGTTTGTAAGCATCTCCATTGGTGAAACATCTGTACTTGGGTATATCGGTATAAATTTTGTATGCAAATCCGAAATCAACAATTTTAGATTTTCCATCCAACTTCGTCGATGTCAAATACTAAAAAAATCTACTAATGCCGCCATAATGCTTGACTGTATGTTGGCAATGTATGTATGTAGTATGTATGTATGGACAAATGTATATATATATACATCTGTACATATGTACATTTCCCTATAAGAATAGTAGTGTACTCATGTAGTCATATTCCTATGAATTTGCTTTAAAGCCGCTTTTGTTTTGTTTACGTTTTCTTCTTTGTTGTGTTTCTTCTTGTTCGTAAGTATTTCATTGTGTGTCACTCTTACGTTTTTGTTTTGGTTTCTATTTCCTCACCTCTTTCACATTTTCAGCGAAGTATGTGTGCAAAAACATTTTGTAGTACAGTGATGCCGAGTCAGCTCGTTTCACGCATAATTCAGCGTTTTTTATTCGTGTTGACTCATTCCTCTCTCCAAAATTTATTTGTTTAATATCTGGGACTATTACAAAATTGTTGCTTAAAAGTTTAAAATGCACGTACTTATATGTACTATACTATTTCGTGTAAAAAGAAAAGCATTTCGGAAATGTATTTAATGGCCCAGTGATTTCAATCTGCGCTTTGGACTTCATATACAGTTTTTAAATGAAGTTTCTTTTGGAATACTCGCTACCTGATATTCCGTGACACCACACGCTCTAACGGAATTAAAAAAAACCATTTCAAACATTTTACCACTTTGAACTAAACCTGAAGGGCGTGATTCTCGAATTAACAATATGGAATTGTGTTTCATTTTATTCCTCTATTTAAGTATGAGTAAACTGAAACTTTCAACTTATTTTCTGCAAAAAGCCATTTTAAATCCACTTTGCAATGAAACCTCTTTTTTTAAACCACTCTTATGAAAAAAAATTCCAAGCCTTGATAACTACGCAAGGAGACCGTAGTTAAATGGCAGATATTTGTTTATATAAAATTATCTAGTCAAAAATATTAAACATCATAAAAATTACGTTTTCGAAACAGTGCTATATATTGTCAGTACACTATATTGTTAAACATTTTACAAACTGTATTCAAAACTTCTACAAAAAAAATGTTCTTCAATTATTCGTGCCATCTTAAACTTCGCTATTACTGCCTTGAAGTAACTAAGCAACTTATGTATGTGTATATTTTATGAATTACCAGAAAATTTGATTTTATTACACCCTGAAGTTATATGTACATACATATGTATATCAATTTGTTTAATCGTGATGATTAAACATTTTTGAGGTCTAGCATTTAACATTCGTGGGTTGGAAGACCGCGATATAAATTGTCTTATTTTTAAAGATACTTCGAAGCAGTGTCTGCACACATTTAAAAATGTTCACGAATGCACACATACCTTTGCGAAGTTGACAGCTAGCACATGCAGAATAATTGATCAGCCGTGCTAGGGGTATACCTGTTCCATCTCTACCCTGAACAAGAACATTGTTAGAAGCGATGTAGCAAACGAGCCGTCATCAGAATATTTATTCTTTGTATGAAGAAAGTGGGTCTTATTACTGGATACATTTTTTATCGATCGCGATTCGCATGGTAGAACAAGTTCTATGCGGATTCAAAAGATCGTTTAAATGATATGCAATTTTTTAATTTTGTTAATTCGAAATAGAAAAAATTTAAATTCACCATAAAAAGACTCAATCAAGATACACCCAAAAGAATTTTTTAAATACTTATGCAATACTACAATCTTTACATTCAGAGATGTAATAAACTCGCCTTTTTTATCCCTGTACAATTTGCGGCCGGTATAATGGATATTCTTCATAGTATATGCTACTGCATTTCCTTTTAGATAACGCTCAAACATTTCAGAGAAGCGATATTTATAAATATTTTTTGCCTGTATGTCCCATCTTCAATTGTAAACTAACTAAGATAAATAAATGCTGTTCTCAGAAGTGGTTCTGTTGAATTGAAAAAAGACATGACATTATTTTCAAAAAATCTACTGTTTTCGCAATTACCGGCTAATACGCCTTTAACCCGGCTGTATGTTGAGTCGTAGGTCTACCAATCGCTTGATTATTCCATTGATGCCATTCACACGAAAATGAATAATCACCGAATTAGCAACAGTGAAACTATAATCTATTTCTCGTTGAATAAAACAATCCAAGTTTTTACTACAAATAATACACAACAAATATATACATACATATCTACTACATATTATTCAATGGATCCAACGACCCGACCCCTCTTACGAAGTAGCAAACTGACAGCAAAAAGCAAACAGTCAGCCACATAAAAGCAAAACAAAAACATACAAACCCAAGCAAACCCACAAAAACAAATGCCGTACAAACACAAAACAACAAAGTGAATTTACGTAAATCAGTCGTTGATAGCCACCTCTCGTGTAAAGACGATAAGCGCTTTTTGTTGGAGCAGAAAGACACAAACACACACAAACAAAAATCTTCAACATAATCACCCCCACAAACTCATGAATTACCAATAAACACGGGCATTTTTACGTGAGTTAACAAAAACAATCAATACGTAAAGTCGTATCGCATGCGTTTTACAACAACAAAGTTACGGAATAAAAAACGAACTGCGTGTTCCGTCTTTCACCACGTCAAACCAATAAGAAAATCGTGTTATATTTGTTTTGTTCAACTTTATAATTGTGAAAAATTTCAAAACAATTGTGATTTTATTAAAAGAAAAAAAAATTAATTTGTGAGAAATATGAAAAAAATTTGCTAAGCGTTGAAAGAAAATTGTTTAAAGAAGAATCCGCCAAAACACCGGCAAACAACAACCCGCTAATTTACCACAAAGTTGCTGTTGTAAGAAAAAAAACTGCAAAAGGGGCTAAATTTAGTTTGACATTATAATAATTAATAATTAGATTATGCTTAGTTTCCATTTAAAACGTCGTAACAGATTATTAAACACTGCTATACGTTATGTAGCTGAAATATACCAGCAAACAAGAAACTATCACCTGCAAAAAAGACAACAACAACAACAGCGGCAGCACATAGATTATGTTGATGTTCCGAAGAAACCATTGTGGGATCCAAATCAAACATTCAGTCAGCGTATTGTCTTCAACTTGGAACAGTATCACAAAAATGTTTTGAAGAAAATCCACAAAACATTTTATAGAAAAACTAAACGACAATATCAATTCATAAGAATTTCATAGACAGATTATTTCACGGAATATTAAAGTGAAATAAAAAGGTAAAGTAATCTAAAAGAACATATAAATTTTGCATAAATCTTAAACATAAAATTAGTAACGAAAGTTTAAAAAAATAAATTTTTTGAAAAGAAACGTACCAAGCCGTGTGTGTTTACTTTATAATGTGATTGTAAATCGATAGCTTACTTTTCATATATGAACTCTGTCATTTGTATTAAAATGTTAAAAATTTTGTACAAATAAATTGCAAATGTCAAATACAGCTGTTGCACTTACTATAAAGTAAATAAGTCTTGTAATGTATTCAATTGATAGGTTGCGCAGTTTCACAATTGATACCATATTGTAAGACAGTCATGCGTTACATGTGCATTAGTATGCCATTGTATTTGTTGTTGTTGGAAAGTTTAAATGATGAAGGCTTAGCACTGGTCACTGAAAACTACCGACAGCAATTGTGCGATACTGGTGTATGCTAGGGGACATCACAGCGACCTCCTTCGTCGGTATTGTATCAAAATCGCAGGAGAAGTAAAATAATTAATAAAAACATGGCTACAATAGATTAAAACACATTTACTTGACATCAGAGGCGCTGCAACACTGATCTAAAAATTAACACAACGCCACCATCTGTCCTTTCCCACGGGTTGGTAGGCATACTAATTTCTTGTAGGTTTGTTAAAAGGTTGGTGGTGAAGATAAAAACTAGTTCCAATCCATGTGGGTTCAAAAGTATGATCCCTGTGTAAGACCCTTATTTACTTGGTGCTGGTAAAAAATTAATTTAAATAATTGTAAAAGATAGTTTGACATCTAGAACGTTTAATTTCAAAGTACATACATACATATATGTATGTAGATACATATGTACATACCTAAGTACATATATGTACGTACATATGTATGTACATTGTACATGTACCTATGTATGTAGTGAAATTATTATATTCAAAGTTAATAAACAGTTTTAATAAGAGCAAAGTGAAATAAAATCAACGGGTAGATATTCTGGACAAAGTTCACTTTAACAACCTCGGTGAAAACAAAAGATTTACAAAAGCACTCAATGTACAATACAATAAAGCCTATTTTCACGTCATGCTAAACCGAATATTTTAACGAAAACAGAAATAGGCAAATTATTTTTATAAACTGGAAGCTTGCGAAACATATTTTTATTCCCAAATTTATCTCTAAAACTCAAACATTCTGAAGTTTTTTGTTAGATTTAAGTTTTTTTAGTCAAAGAATTTCTGAATTGCTAATCAAATATTTTATTTCTCTTTTTCAGTCCTAAAAACGCTCAGAAACTTTTTGTAAAAATTAAGAACAGACAAAATTCAAAATAAATCAGTTAAACAACGTTTACTACTCGAACGATAAACTATTGAATAAACTACCAACAATAAAAAGGTAAATTCATACCTAAAAAATTATTAAGTAAAATAAATACATAAGTACATATGTATGTATGTACATACTATTTACAAACATACATACATAGATACACCGAAAATAACCCATGCAACATTATACATACATATGTACATATGTATGTAGGTACCTGCGAAGAAAAAAACTTTGGTAGCTAAATTTTTTTGTAGAACAACTTTCAGTTGTGGGTACAAATAATGTAATTTCGTGCTCAGTGTAGCCCCACAAACCATACACCTACCCATAATTTTATAACAGTATATTATTATATGTATGTACATACTTACATATGTATGCAAATAACATATGTTTGCATATATGTACATACATATGTATCTACATAATTACGTATTTACGTAAAATCTGGTTAGTGCATACATACATACATACATATGTACATAAGTACATATGTATGTATGTACACCAACTTACAATAATATAAAAAGAGAAAATATGTATGTATGTATGTACATAGGTACTTATAAATTTATCTAAAATAACTAAGAAATTTAAAGCAATAAAATATTATGAAGTAATTTTAATAAAAAAATATTTAAATCAAATAAAATTCCTACTTCAAAACAGCTGTTACTATAACAGTTATCAAACAACAATAACAACAGATTCGTCGTCAAAACAAAAACAAAGCAACTGTTAAAAGGGAAACCGAAAATAACTTTATTACATGTAACATAGAAAGCAAAAACAAAATCAAAACAAACCTGTTCTCTAGTTCTCTATGTTCGCTAAATAACAGAAGCCAGTACTGTTAAGTGCAATAAGGAATGAGCAACAGAAGTTGAAGCTAACAGAGTGACAACATAAAAGCAATTAAACGTACAAATTTATGGATGTGTGTGTACATATATATGTATGTATGTATTTCTAAAAACATAATGAAAAAACAATAAAATAAAAAAATTTTTAGTTGTGTGCAAATATAAATTCTTAAAAACCACAAATAAGAAATAAATCAAGTTTATCATGCATGGTGCGAGAAAAACCTTATAAATACGCTCAATAAAGGTACATAATCTATAATTTTGAGCTAACAAATAAAATACATAATAATTAAAAAATTAATTTAATTAAACAATTTTAATAAAAAGCAAAGAAAACTCCACAACAAAATAGCTGTGGCAGCAATGCAACAACAACCACAAGAGACTTGCAGAACAAACGAAAGCTAAACAATTTTTAAGAAATCACTGTAAACAAAGTCAAAACTTTAAATAAATAGACAAAAGAAAACAAAAATTACATGTGAAATGAAAAGCAAAAACCAGCTCAATATGCTCTCTCACAATAGCAGAGACAATCAGCATTTCTAATAGTGTTAAGTTAACAGTTACATATAAGTCATAAACAACAGTTTAGATCAAAAGTGTTACAATTTAATGAAAAAAGTCAGGTTTTTTGTGAAAATAATTAAACTTTTAATAAATATTGAAAATTATTGAAAAATTTGTGTTCATTTTATCGAAAAAAATAAGTAAATAACGAGACTAATTATAATTACTTAAAATTTTGTGTTCATTTGTGTTCTTAAAAATAAAACGTAAATATACAAAGAAAAATAAAATAAATACCTATGTATGTATGTAAGTGTTTAAAATAAAAAGTGCAATATGAATTTTTATTAAAAAATTTAAATAAAAAAAATATATTTGATAATTCTATTCAAAAAAATAGAATTGAAGAGAGAAGTGATAAATTTAATTCTAAAAATGCCTAAACGACAAGTTTTTTATAACAATAATATAAAATTAGAAAATAGAATCTAAAACAAATCAAGTGCGAATATCAATTTAAAAAAAACAAATGTTTTAAATCTTGAAAAGAAAAATTCAACATCGTTATCCCTTCTAATGTAAAAAAGTTCGAGTTCTTTTATTTTTACGTTAAATAAGCAAAGTAAATCCGAATATTTTCCACTTTGTGGCTTATTTAAAATACTAATTACCTAAGCTCTTACACTAAAAATGTCTACTGGTCGCCGTTTAGCTAAACGTTCTATAATCGGCACTAAAGTATGTGCTCCCGGTCCCGATGGACTTTGGTATTCGGGTGTTATACAAGACGTTAAAACCCCACCATCGGCTACCGTAACTACAGCTGGTACTATAGATAATATAACTACAGAAACTAAATATTTGGTACGGTTCGATTTTAAAACGCAAGATAGTGCAATGGAGCCACGTCGTGCGGTTAGTGTCCACATAAGTCCAGCTCAGTCGTTACGTCGCAATGCCATGATTAAAGAATTTTTTGAAACGGATTTAATTGGTCCCGGCTTTCGTTCCATTATGGGTGTTCACTTGCAGCCGGATCAACGGGTCTTCTTGACCCATAATGGTCGTGAGATATCGGGCGATGTTTTGATGCATGACCGCGAAAATGATGAAGTTCTGGTGAAAATAATTGCCATTGGAAGTGAGGTAAGTGAACATTTTTTTTATATGAATTCAGATTAACGAGGAGCACTGTGCAGCAGAGAGTCAGATATTAATAAAAAACGGGTCTACTTTTAGACTAAATTTCAATTAGAAAATAATTCCAATTTGCGCGTCTTTATTGGTTTATCATCATGGTCGCTCACAATCCCGCCTTCGGTGTGAGTTCTACCGGCATTGTTGCTTACTTTTTTAACTGCAGTACACAGATTAAACAACATTAATTACGCCAAACAGAAAATACCTCTAATTAGCATTTTTATTCAACTGAGATTTAAAGTGGGGATGTAAACAATACCGATGCCGATATATAGGCGATACTTCAGTTATGTCGATATATCGATATCGGCGACATTTTACTGTCGATACCACGATACTTCTTCAATTTTGTTTTAGAATTTTTTTGAACAAACAATTCAATTTTCGACCCCAACTAAGAGAAATAACATATTAAAAGCAGAACATAAAATCAAAACAGAATAATAAAATTGTTACTTTTAATTCTTAGCCGTTTTGCTTTGCAATATAGTGAGCATAAAAATCATTTTGCTTTTATTCATTTAGGCATGCAATGATATAGCTCAGGAATGTAAAAGTTGTACTTTTGAGTACATTTTGTGATGAAACTTTCATATTAATTGTTTAGTTTATATACATATCGTCACAGAAAATGCAAAAAGCACTGTGGAACATTTTTAAATTTTTATAGGAATGAAAAATATATTGACTATTAGTGCAAAATGAGTTCTGCCCCACCTGAGTGGCTATTTTCCAATGCGGGTCTGGTTCAAACGGCTGTGCGAAATCGCATAGCTCCGTACAAGTTGAGAATATTTTCTTATTAATTTCAATTTTAAATATTAATCTCACAATTTTTTGTTATAAAAAATTAGAAATTTTTTGTTAACTTTAACCATGATCCATTATTAATAGTCCAGATGATTTTTTGTAGCGTTATGTTTTTTAATGGCCGAAAATTGTGAAATTGTCAAAAGTTTTGTGTTAAAATTAGTGATGGAAAATTAAATTTTCTTCGATACCAAAAACATTTTGAATAATTCTTTTTTGAACCGTTTTACTCCTCCAGTTCATTTCGTACTTTCAAACTAATTTGACTTCTACATACGTGTTGAACTATCGCTTTCCAGTGCATCTCAAGATATCTAACATAGTGAAAGTATTTTAAAAGAATACAACGTCATAAGCTTGTATTTAAAAATGCTTTTACAGGTCTCGCTACATCTTCAAGTAATAAAAAATTTCGATCTCAAATTAAGAACGATTTGCAATAACAGCTCGCAAATTAAATACTTTCCAGTCAAAATGAAAAAAGGGCCAAGGGTAAAAAATTAAATAACTAAAGTGCAAAATGAAATAATTTGTAAATTTAATGATTCCTAATACAATAATTCCAAAAGAAATTAAATATCTCCCAATGAAAGAAGTACTCACAAGAGTGAAAGAATTCCTCAACAGAAAGAAATTCGCAACAGAAATAAAAACAAAAGAATTGCATGAACCGCAATTTTACGACAAAAAAAAATCACGAAGAAATTAAATAAGTCTCAATAAAATTAAATGAGTCCCAAGCAAAAATTAATTAACTGCCTATTCCAATATTTTCCCAATACAAAAAGCCTCACAAAAAGTAAATAACTCCCTATAAAAGACATGAAAATGTGATAACTCTCAACTATATTTCTTTGGGTGTTAGGTTAGGTTGACAGGTCGCCGGTGAAAAAAAACTAGGAAAGAGTACCAGCCCACTTGGGTCCAAATTAATTATGATCCCTTTGTGTTTACCTGAAGGAAAGAGGGGAAAAAAAGAAATGATAAAAGAAATTAAGTAAAAGTATTGAAAAATGGTGTAGAGGAGAGCATAGTATGGAAATCAGTGAAAATGTAGAAATGTAGAGTAAAAGGGAAGAGGAGAGATGTAGATTCCGTGAAGGAAGAATCGTGTAGTCTACGACCAAAAGGGGAGTCAGCGAGAGAACCAACCACTGCTCCCAATGAAGGATCTGATGTTTTTAAGACTTGAGCCCGACAGCTCCGAAAGGCTATTAAAGCGTCTCTTGCCTAGGAAACGAAGGCGTTTATTCTCCAGTGCAGGGCAGAGGCAGAGTAGGTGAGTAATACTCTCTTCCTCCTCCTCATCCTGACAGCTGAAGCAATAGTCATTGTGGGGGATACCCATCCTTTTAGCATGGGTTCCGAAGGTGCAGTGCCCTGTGAGTGTGGCCACAAGGAACCGCAGTTGTTTTCTTGAAAACCCGAAGAGTTTCTTTGTTCTAGCAGTGTCAATATAAGGCCAGAGTGTTCTCGCTATAAGGCAGGTCGACTCAGTGTGCCATCTATTCTGAGCCACCTGCATAAGGGCTATGTCAATGTTTTTCCAGCAGGAAGAGAGTGGAATACCGCAGAAGTTGTCAATGTCAACATCCGCAAGCGTGGTACCACCCTTTGCCAGAATGTCCGCAATGATATTGCCCGGAGTGGTCCCATGACCCTTCACCCAGTTAAGGGTGATCATTGAGAAACGCGCTACCTCATTAAGGATCGTGCGACATTCTCGAACTAGATTGGATGTTGAATACACACCTATAAGGGACCTGATTGCAGGTCGACTATCTGTTATGATATGGATACGTCTGTTCGTTATACCATAGAACTTTAACCAGTTTGCTGCTCTTTTAATTGCAGATATTTCTGCCTGTAGAACGCTACATTCGTTTGGGATTCTGAAGGACATTCTGACTCCAGATTCTTCAATGTATACACCTCCTCCAACTCTCGTTCCCCTTTTGGAGCCATCTGTGTAGATAAGAAGGTCTCCGGGTTGCAGGGGGAGGCCCTCCGACAAGTTGAATTGAAATTTTCTCTCGAAGAAGGGCCTCGGAGTGCAGTAGTCAATGAGACCAGGAATATTTACGTGGGTCCCTAAAATGCTAGCATGGCTTCGTGGCCTATGGGACCATGCGCCAATTACGTTTAGTCTAATAGCTGTGCGAAGTGCCAACTTTTTTGCCAGCAGGTCTACTGGAAGCCAGCCTAGCATAGCGAAGAGGGCCTTTGTCGGCGTAGATCTGAGGGCACCAGTTATCATAATTGCTATGGTGCGGAGAATCCTCTCTATCAGAGCGATATTGGTCGCATCGTCCAGTGCTTTCCACCAGACCGATACGCCATAGAAAAGTATCGGTTCTATGACCGCCTTCTGTAGCCAGCTAACTCCCTTAGGACTGATGCCCCAGGTAGAGCCTATGGCTTTTTTGCATGTATAGGGCCGTTAGGGCTTTCGCTGCCCTCGCCTGAAGATTGTCTTTCCAGGACAGTTTTCTGTCCAGGATAACTCCTAAATACTTGGCGCTATCCGAGAAGGTTAGGTTCACACCATTTAGTTTTGGTGGAGTGAAGGAGGGAATCTTGTATCTTCTGGAAAAGAGTACAAGTTCCGTTTTGGCTGGGTTTACGCTCAGGCCGCTCAGTGAGCACCAACTACTGACCTTCCAGCTGATGAGATAACGTGTTTAAATGAAAACCAGATGTTGCTACTGCCACATCATCTGCGTATGCGACAGTTTTAACACACATGGAGTCCAATTCTAGAAGCAGAGCATTGATGACCAAATTCCATAGGAGGGGTGGTAGCACTCCACCTTGGGGCGTGCCTCTACGGGCTTGCCTGGTGACGCTAACCGCCCCCATAGTGGATGTGATTGTTCTGCAGAAGAGCATGTTTTTGATCAGCTGATATATCGATTTGTCAACCCCTGATTCCATTAGCGCTTGCACTATGGCAGCGGGATCGATATTATTAAAAGCGCCTTCTATGTCCATGAAGGCGATCAGTGTATAGTTCTTATGCTCGAGTGATTTCTCTATGTATCCAACGAGCGAGTGTAGAGCCGTCTCAGTCGATTTGCCTTTGGTGTAGGCATGCTGAGAGGTCGAAAGAAGAGTACTGTCAATGCTAGTTCTAATATGAGCGTCTATCAGTCTCTCCAATGTCTTTAGAAGAAAGGAAGTTAGACAGATTGGTCTGAAGTCCTTTGCTTTAGTGTGCGATGTTTTACCCCCTTTCGGGATAAAGGTTACATTGCATTTGGTCCATTGATACGGTATATATGACCAGGATAAGCAGGCTCGATATATATTTATGAGCCAGGGGGTTGCTAGGTCCAAGTTGTGTTGGAGATCTGCGGGAATTATCCCATCCGGTCCGGGAGATTTGAACGGATGGAAGCTTTTAATCGCCCAGTGCAGCCTGTCCGTGGTAATATTCAGTGAGACAGGGCACTGGCTAGTAGGGGGAGTCACAATACGTGTCCCCGTAAGGGGTTGGCACCCTGGAAAATGGGTGTCCATGAGGATCTTTAAAGATTCAGAACCGGTCATGGTCCAGCTGCCATCAGTTTTTTGAATATAACTAGGCACCGACGTCTGTTTGGCTAGGATCTTTCGCAGCCTACAAGTCTCAGAAGTGCTTTCTACACCACTGCAGAAATCCTTCCACGACTTACGCTTTGCCTTCCTGACTTGGTTTTTGAAACGGTTTAATGATGTCTTGTAGAGTGTCCAGTTACCTGTTCTCTTTGCTTCATTGAAAAGTCTACGACAACTCTTGCGAGTTTCGGATATGGAGGCAGACCACCAGGGTGGTTTGCGATTAGGGCGTTGTGCAGATAGTCTGCAAGATGCACTTGTTGCTTGCGCAAACGCATCAGTCAGTTCATCTATGGCCTTGTCAATGTCCTCCGCTTTCTCTATGGCTGGAGGTTGCGGAATAAGGTTGGCGAGGATCCGACTATGTTCCTCCCAGTTCGTTCTCCTTCTATTTGGGTGTTAGATCATTTGAAAATTATTTGAACGTAACTTCTTAAAAATAGGATTCGCCATAAAAGTTTTTTTGTGTCAACTTGAGAAATGTGTTAATTCTTATATGTATGTAATCGAAATTAAATTATTCCATAGTATTTTCTTTTAAATTATAAATCTTTGGATTAATTAATTACGATACTCTAAGGATGACCTAATATAACGGGTAGTTCAAGTACTAGCCTCTTTTGATTGATATGTTACTTTCACTTACGAGGTTTTTTTTGTCCGAAACATTGAAAATACTTTTTTTTAATATTCACAGTCTTGAAGAAGGTCGGCATTTACTCTGAAATGTTCGAGTCGGCTCCAAACATTTACTCTCAACTGAACGTCAATTTAATTTCAAACTTTAAACTCAAACCTTTATCTTGGTGTGAAAAGCGATTAATAATAACGTTTGCTATCAGATAAAACCATTTTTGCTGCGAAAATGTAACATAAACGCAAGAACAAATACAATTCATTATATGTTTTTAGTTAATAAAGAAAAAATTACAAAGATTTCAATTTAGTGCTGCGGTGGTCAAAAAAGTATTATTTAAAATATTTGTTTGTAACGAAGAAAAATTTAATTTTCCATCACTAACATAAAATACAAATTTTCTTTAAATGTTTTTGACTTCCCTGCCTGTTCAATTTTTAATGTTTTAATATTTGTAGTACTAAACAGACCTGTATTATAGATCATGATTTTACCGTGATCTAAAATTCCATTCATTGCTTTTTAAATCTTATTAATATTAATTTTAAATATTGAGCCAATTCAAACTGAATGTCGTTTTGTTTATTTTGTATAATCATAAAAATTTTGCACACATTTGGTTGGTTTGAAAATTTGAGATTTAGAAATTGAAACGTATTGAAAATTTTTATAATTTTAGAAAATCAAAATCAGCTTGAGTTGGCCCATTAATAATTTCTCACACTGTATTTTGTATGATAAAAGTATTTACTCTACTTGAGTTTTGTTAATTTTAACTTGATTTCGCCGATAATTATTTTTTGAGCATCGGTATCAGTATCGTATCGGTAAAAAAGTGTATCGTTTACCTCCCTATTTTAAACTCTACCACATACATTGCACACAGGGCTTTGATCACTTATAAAAATGGGGAAAAATAGAAGGGAATTTAACATCTCTTTAAAATTATCTATATGAAGATAAATCTCTTTGATTAAGAAAAATTATATTTACGGAAAAAATAGCAAGAAGGACACGCCCACCTCCCACCTAATTAAATAGTTTTGAATGTTATATCAGCTACATGCATAATAGAAAAGATTTGAAAATCTGTATAATAAGTAGCAGCAATGTCTGCAGCAATTTTAATTGAAATTGCAGAAAGAATTCTAGGTCCTTTCATATATATCCTTCAAATTAAAATAGCAAGAGTTATGCACAAATTATGTGATTGTTATAAAACTTGTCATGTTAGCAGATCAATTTTAAACGAACTCAAATTACCAATAAAATAAAATAAAATCATTAATCGGTAAGAAAAAAATATTTATTTTTAAAAATATTTTCAAAATAAATAAATTTAGAAATTTTCAAGAATACAAGGAAAGGGAATGAAACAAGTTTAAATATGCTTTAAAGTATTATATAAGATAATAAATTTACAAAATTATTAATAGATAATTTTACGACTTCATTTCTTTTATTGCAATATTTACTCCATTAAAATTTTCAAGCTTAATTTTGAATATGTGTTTTCTTTAGAGCCATAAATCAAAAATTCAAAACTATTTCCTGAACCGTAAAAAGTATAAACCTCATCTCAGAAAAAAATATGCTTTCACTATTATTTTATTAAATCAACTTAATAAAAAAGTTTTTGGATCTTTAATGTTTATTTTTGGCGCCCTCTTGTTGCCTTAAACTTTAAAAAATCAATATTATTCTTTGCGTTTTATTTAAAAATGTAAAAATAAATTGTTCCTTTTTGTTGTACGAGTATCTTACTTGCTTTAATCTTAGTAAAACTTCAGGAAAAATCGAAAGTGGAAACACATATTTTTAAAAATACAATCATACCCCGGTTTGCGCCGTTTCAAAGTTGCGTCTTTTTAAAATTATTAAAATTGTTGCGTCGTTTTTGCTTCAATTTGCGTCGAGTGGCTTCGAAGTTGCGTCGTTAGTGCTTCGATTTGCTTTGTCCATAAATGTTTGTATGTACAAAGCAAAAATAGAAAAAGGGGATTTCCCGTCGAAGTCTAATGCAAGTTTGTATGTGACAATTGTCTACAAGTTTGTCTTCGTTGGTAGTTTCAAATTACATTTGGTAAAGTGGTCTTTTATTTTAATAAAAACTATTATCACACAAATAATAATAAAATTATGAGTCTCGGAACGAATTCAATGAAAATTAATACAAATGTATGGAAAACTGTGGTTCGGTTTGCGTCGTTTCAGTTTACGTCTCGTTTTTTCGATCCCAATGTCCGACGCTAACCGAGGTATGAGTGTACATAAAGATGTCTCCAAGGAATTTCATTCTATATGCCGCATAGTATCAGAATTACCAATGACAAACTAGTGTCGTCTGAGACCGCAGTATCCGGTAAACCATCCCGTTAGTAATCTAAGGTCATTTCTGTAATTTTTGGAATAACGTAATCAAGCGTTTTGCTTGACTAAGACCTTGCAGGGCTTCCCAGTGGCCATTAAATTCCATCTGACCCCAATAATTATTCTATTCCTTGACGTATTTTTTAGAAATGCCAAAGAAGGATTCTGGTCCTATAAACCTACGTTGGGCTCCTCTGTTAGCTAGACAGTCGGCGCGTTCGTTTCCAGCATGGCCAGGCACTAGGGTGATCGACACGGTTTTTCAACCGGTTCTTAAAACCGGATTTTCTACAATATGGTTGTCGGTCGAATACTTTTTAATTTGAATATTTTTCAAATAAAATTACTTTTTACTATATTAAAACTAAGACGAACGTTTTCTGTTGATTATCCAAGTATTTTTTTTTCAATGTAAACGTTCGAAGTGTTTTTTGACTATGGCGAAATAATCTTATGAGCTGGTAGAAGGGGCAAATTAAATTGGCCATGTTACGTGCAACGGATATCAATCTGCATATTTGAAAATCGTTATTTAGTTTTATGTACATTTTTCTTAATATTTTTTATAGAGTTAGACATCCATTGCAGACCAAAAACGAATAAATGAACGTCGCCTAAAAAGTTTGAATACTTTAATACTGCATCTCAGTATTGGAAGCTTCCCCAAAAGCGAGAATTTTATTAATTTTAGGGTGCTGTTGGCTAAAGTAGTTAGCGTGTTGACTACACAGTAAATAATGTCTAAGAACGTGGGTTCGAGCCCAGCTTCAGACAAGTCATAACCTCCAGCATTTTTCAGATTGCATTAGTATGCCATTGTATTTGTTGTTGTCGGACTGTTTAAGTGATGAAGGCATAGCACTGGTCACTGAACAGTACTGGCAGCAATTGATACTGGTGTATGCTAGCGGACATCACAGCGCCCTCCTTCGTCGGTATTGTAGCAAAATCGCCGGCGAAGTAAAATAATTAATAAAAATGGCTACAACAGCTTAAAACCATTTAATGCGCCTACTTGACATCAGAGGCGCTGCAACTCTGATCTAAAAACTAACACAGCGCGCAATATCAGAGTTGTAATAATTAAGCTTTCTCACTTTCATCATCTGTCCTCTCTCACTATCCCTTTCCCAAAAAATACATGCACTTGTGTTTACTCCCGTTTGAATTTCTGTAACAAAGGGTCTTTTTTTATCGTCGGAGTATAAAATTTTCCGTGAACATGACGAACCATAATTAATTGAAAACCCTATTTCGAATAATATACATTCATGTTTGTAGTTACTTCCGTTTGCATTTAAGGTGACGGAATGAAGCTCACCCTACCAGGCACCAAGCATAACGTCAGTTTATTTTGAGCGCCAAGTTCATTTAGAGATGTAACACAGTCCATGACACTGATCGCCCGACCTGATCTCATAAGAGGTTATGGCCTTGAGCGCTGCCTGACTATCCGACATCAAGTAGATACGGATACCCTTACATTTTCTCCTCAAGCATTCTCTAGCACAAATGAAGATGGCATACACTTCCGCCTGGAAGATCGAAAGGTATTTTCCCATATGAATGACCCTTTAGAAGTTGGGGCCATATATGCCCGCTCCCGCATCTCCATTTTCGTATATGGAGCCGTCAGTGCACCAGATCTCGTCGGCAACTTCGTGCCATGGATGTGCTTCAGCCATTGGCTCGTTTCAGTAATTAAAACTTCAAAGTTTTTTGTTCAGCACTGATATCAGTTTTATATGATCACTTATACACACATATAAGTCATCTTTATTTATATATTTTTTGTTATAGTTTTTGTCTATGGAACACAGCACTGTGTATCGTGACTAGGAGTGGGTGTTGGTCCTTGTATTCGCTTCCAATTCGTTACGTTTTGTTATGTACCTCTAGTGCTATTGTTGTATCAGTCAGTCGCTACGACTGTCTTTCTTTCTTGTCAGTCTATTACGTGAAGTGTTTTCTTTTAGCTATTTGTTGCTCTTGCAATTTTCATTCGATGCACTCGTTTTTATTTCTTACTCGTTCTCTTATTCGCATTTTATATGTGTCGTGTTGTTGCTCTTGTTGTTGTTGTTGTTGCTCTTGTTGTTGTTGTTGCTCTTGTTGTTGTTGGTTTTAAACGCTTTTTCAACTAAAACTGTGGCATTTGGAAAAAAAAGAAACAGAAACCTTGGCAAATAATATTGGTATCTATGTCAAGGTTAAATTGGTTCGCAAGAGATTGCAAAAAAAAAACAAACAAACAAACAGAAAATAAAAGTTGAAATAGTAAATACGTATGTATATAATAATGTAGAGAGTGTAAAGTGGAAATGCAGTTGTCACTGTGGTGCCGCAACAACATAGAAAGCTCCACAGACTATTCTTTTACTCTGCCATTTCCATTGTTTTTATTTATGTAACTTCTTCGACTTTTCTATGTTGAACTTGCAGTGTAATCATTTATTTTGTCTTTGATGGCAGTATCGTCTTTACCGCAAGGGCATACGGGGCCTGTGCCCAGGGCCCCCGATGTCATGAGGCCCTCTAATAAGAAATAAATCGTTCTGAAATTGAAATGTTAATTTTTAATTTTTTTTACATATACGAGTATGTAGCTTTTTCCGGCAATTTTTTTAAATTTATTTCTTTAATATAAAGGATTTTCCCATCGAAATCGGCCCTTTCCAAACTATTTTTAAGGCTTTAAAAAACAAACTCAGAATTTTACAAATCAAATTCAGCATTTTTAAAATCTCGACTTCGACCAAAAGATGGAAAATTATGACAGTATATTAGGGCGCAAATGAAGTTCTGAAATCTCTCGCGGATACAAGTTGGTCTACACTTGCTAATGCTATTAATGCTCTGAAAAATGGCTATAATCATATTTCTGAATCTCTGACATCAATTGCAAGTGACAACCAGGACAAACAAGAAATGAGGTTCAAAGTCTAGCAAAACAAAAAATTAACAAATTATAGAACATTATTCTAACAAAGATATGGAATGATCTTTTGGGTACCATGAATAAAACATGCATAAGTTTATAGAATAATACTGTCACCATGGACGTTGTAACAAAAATTTACCCCTCTCTCATCGATTATGTTTGTAACATGCGCAATAATTTCGATCAGTATGAAACGTCTGCGAAAGAAAAAAAATCCAAATCCTGAATATAAAGAAAAGTCCGAAAGAACAAGATTTCGCAGCACACGCAACACTTTTTGTGAAGGATCATCAGAAAATGTACAGTTGATTGGCAAAGAAAAATTTTATTCCTATAAATAATCAATACATTATATGCTCATTTAAAAAACCGTGCAGATGCATACCAGAAAATTGTTAAAAATGTCAGTTATTTTTCTCAGTTAACAACAATTAATTCCGACCAGTTGACAAAAAAATGCGACAAATTCGTAGATAATAAAAAATAAATTACGAACAACAATGTTACAAGAAAAATATAAATATTTTATATATTTAGTAGGCCCAGAATTCCAGAGTGCCCTGGGGGCCCTGGTATACCCAAAGACGGCCCTGTTTGATGGGGGCTAAAAAATCCAAAAAACAAAAGCTCGAATGAAAAAAACTTAATTGAATTCTATGATGCGTATCATGTTTTCAATTCAAGTGGCCCCAACTTTTACCACATTTATAATTACGAGTCCAACCAAAAATATGCTCTAAAATAGTTTTTTATCACCATAAGAACTGCTGTAAAAATTTAAAATATTCTCTTAATATAAAGGGTGTTTCAGTAAGAGTGCACTTTTTAAATTTAGTGTTAATTTTTTTTTGTGTGCATGTGGGTACTCTGAAATTTTGCAGCTGAGACAGATGTTTATTCCGATGAAAATGAAGCGTTTTAGGAAAGAACTACGCGTCGTAATTGTGAAGTGCCAATTAAAATTTTTCAAAAAAAAAGTCATCATATTCGACGAAGCGCATTTCCATCTGGAATAGCTTTGTAAATTCACAAAAATTATCGAATTTAAGGCACAAAAAATTCTCACGCATTCCATGAGAAAGAAATGCAACCACAACGGTCAACTGTTTGGTACGGATTTTAGTCTGGCGGCGTGGCCCAATCCCTTTTTTTGAAAATGAGGCAGAAATTGCAGTGCCTGTAAACGACATTCGCTACAGGAAAACGATAACGGAGTTCTTGTGACCTCAACTGGACGACCGACCACCTACAACACGGCGGATGCAACAATCGATTTATTGCAGCAACGATTTCCAAAATAATTATTATCTCAAGAAATTCTGATGTCGACTGGCCACCAAGATCATGCGATTTAACACGGTGCGATTTTTTTCTTGAGCTCAAATCCAAGATCAAACGCATGTAAGATTTTAGCAGAATCGAAATTTTTATTATTTTATAGGAAAAAGCAACGAAAAATGTCCGCTCTGAGGCGTTTCTCCAGTCGTGCAAAAGTCCATCGTACTTTAACTTGCACTCAGTCTGTCAGTGCTGCACGTGGCATCAAAACTTCGCCAAAAGAGGATGAAACTGCTGCCTCTTTTGCACCCGTAACAAAAGAGGATTTTGCAAACCCTAATCCCAAAAACTGGATTACCTATAGTTTTGATATACGAGACGAAACCAACGACAGAAATTCAACAAATTCATCATTTTTCTTTTCCGTAACTTTGTGTTTAGTTTGGGCTACATTCTATTGGGCCTACTTGTCGGAGATACGCAAATGCGTGATTGGACACAGCGTGCAGCTTACATAGAATTGGGTCGCCGTGAACAAGCTGGCGTAGATTTTGTTAGCAAACATTGTGCTGCCTTCCGATGAAGAACTTGATGATACGGAAATCATTATTCAAACGATTTTTTCAATGCGAAAACAAAAGTGATTTCCTTTTTCTAAACATTTAAGTGTAATTGATGTTATGTAAGAACTAAAAAATAAAAGCCAACGGCGAAAAAATTAAAATTGAATTGAATTATCGCTGAGCTACAGCCACACCTCTGTAAAAAAAGTCATGGAAAATTTCATGAAAAGAGCCGTGGGGGCAATTTGACGAATGAATATTTTATTCCATACTTAATCGGAAGGAACTTGTCTTCTTTATAATCCAATAAAAAAAATCACAACTATTTCAAAAAGTATGTGTTTTATTTTAAAATTGAAAAGTGCATTCTTGCTGAGACACCCTTTACTCGTATACGAACATACACACACATTCGGACGCGACATTCGCACACCTTTAGTTGAACCAAATACCAGAAAGAAATGAAAGATCAGATATATACATATTAACAGAGCTTTAAAACAAGGAAGAGCACTATATTTAAGAAAAAATTTGATGCGGAATCAATAATAAAATAAAAAGATATAAGCAAATATCAGCGACAAACGGACGCGACCAAAATAGAAGTTCTTTTTGCGCACTTATGGAAATTAGTGAATGGGAAAAAAACAGAAAATCCACCTTCGAATTTTCGATCACCCATTTTCTGTTCCGATTAATTAACCGATTATCTTCGGCAAAAATCGATTATTTTATAGTCGATTTGTATTTTTTCTTTCCTTTAAATAAAATTTTTTGTTTGTTGTTTATTTCAAATTCTAAGTAAAACTTAAAATTGTATTTATTAACTGCCTGTCCCAGTAAATTTTAAAGAAAGTTTATTTCGTAATTAATATTGAAAACATTAAAAACATTTTTTTTAGTTTTCGATATAAGGAGCTATATAACTTAACATAAAATTAAAGTGGACCTTTCGTCCACTTTTAAAACGGAATCAATTGTTTTGTTTTGTTCTCACTCCTCATTCGATATTTCCTCAATATCAATGTTTGTTGTTTCTCCTTTTTTAGCCAAAGAAATTTTATGACATTTTTGTAGATGATTCGCCAAAGTGGATGTGGTTCCACAAAAACAGAACTCTTTAGTACAAATCGAACACCTGCACTTTTTTCCATTTTCAGTTATTTCAAAATAGTGCCAAACATGGCTCGGTGGCATTTTTAACAAAATGTTATATACTCGTATGTAAATGTTATCTTTTTCACGAGACTTCACTTTTTTATTTATGATACACCGAATTACAATTTTATTATTTTACTTAATTTGTTTTCACAAGAATTTGAACAATTCAAGTTCAGTTTATGTTCGACGATTATTAATTAAGATTTATTTCAGTGGTTTTATTTTGTTGGTGTCAGCCACAGCGAATTAATACCAAGTGGCGTTATTAGTGCAACTACGACTGGCATTCACCAAACAGTCATGTTAAATGAATGCATAAAAAGTTTTTGTTTAGTCTTTTCATATAGAGTTTGACACTTTGGTGTAGTCAGTTGATAATCATCTGGACTAATAATGTCACCTGCTATCAATTCGCCTTGGTGTTAACAATTGCAAAAACAACAAATTTGTGTGGGGGTATTAGTTCAATACGAAAACAAAACTATGTTTATGAAAATTGACTCCTCATATAATCACATTGCATTGTAATTGAAAGAAATTTAAGAAAGCATGCATGTTCTTATTACGCATTTTCGTAAGTAGGTGAAGTAATAAATTCGGGAAAAAATTTCTATTAAAAGTCGTTTTGTATAGTAAAATAAAACTCTTTTTTAAGTTTCGCCCGACCTTTTATTTTTACGTTGAAAATAACTATTTTAGATTTTTTTAATTCATAATATAATTGTTTTAAAATAATTTTTTTATATCGATAACTGTTATTTATGTTCCCTGGAAAATAAACTTGAGTTTTATTTTAAAGCTAAAAAATAAAACTCCTTAAATTTGTACAATTTCACTTGTACTTGCGACTCCAAATAATAACGAATAATGTTTAACAAATCTGTTGAACATAGTTATTTTCCTCAATCTTGGAAAGAATCGTACATAATTCCACTTCTGTAGTTTGTAGCAAAGCCGGCTTTATTGTTACAAATTACAGATATCTTGCTAAACTGAGTGCAATTCAAAGCTCAACTACACAAATATTGGAAATAGAGTTTTTGATTGATTATGATTTGTTTTGTCAATCTACATGTTCACGGAGAATTTTGGACTCTTAAGGCCTCATTAGTTTTTACTTTTCGTTGCCGTTCTGTGCCATTCTTTTCTGTATAAAATATATCTTACTTACTTGTTCTGTGTCTGAACTTTCGGATGTGAATGATATAATTATAGGAATGAATTTTGTAAATGTTTGCAAAATGTTTTTACTTGACAAAAATATATAAATCCTTAATAATTTGAATTAAAATAAAATATTCTGACTTTTAAAACAAAATTTGTAATATTTCATTCCGCAAAAAACTAATACATACAAACTCTTGACTGTCACTTAACGTTGTATTCTATTTTCTATAGTATAGTCCGCAACAGAACAGAATGAAAAAGTAACAACAAAACACACATACAGTTTTTCAATTGAATAGAAACAAAACAGCTGATTCGTAACAGAACAGAACGTACAAACTAATTCTACCTTAACAACTTGTGTTGAACTGCTTAAGTGATGAAGGCATAGACGAACTGGCCATTGAACCGTACCCGCAGCAATTGACAACGCCCTCTTTCGTCAGTATTGTGGCGAAATCATCGGCGAAGTAAAATAATTAATAAAATGGCTCTGCAACACTGAACCGTACCCGCAGCAATTGATACTGGTTTATGCTAGCATACGTCACAGCGCCGCCCTCCTTCGCCAGTATTGAGCAAGTGCATGAATTTTTTTTAATGCAAACAAGTGTAACTAAATACACTCCTGTAAAAAAATAAGCGTTGCCTTGTTCTGTTCAAAAATAAATAAATCTCTATATTATAAAAAAAAAATTAAAAGGATTGCAAAGAATAGTTTATTATTATTATTGACTTTATAAAATTTTTAGCTTCTTTAAAGTAAAAAAAGTGTAGTTACGTCCGTTTGCATTTGAGATGACGATATGTATGTTGTTACCGTTGTCTTACTTCTTAAAACATTCTTGCATACCAAGTAATCATGAAACAATAAATAAATAGATGACGCAGCAAAGTTGTCACAAATTTTTTTCTTCTACTGCGCATGACGTCACAAGGGACCGCAACTATTTGTTTATATCAAAAAAATGTTAGCGATTTGTTGTGAAAGACTTGAATAGTTTAAAAAAGAATTAAAAAATTAGTTTTATTTTGTTTTATAAAGTGTTTAATATTTATTGTGGCACAGATTCATGAAAATTTGCCAGGTGGACAGTATCAACGCAAGAGCAGCACAACTGTTGGCCATTTAGTACAATATAAAAGTGATAGAGTGGATTAACACCGTGGATTAGGATAATATATATAATTTATTGACTTGGATCAAGCATATATGTATAACATTTTAGTGATATTGACTATGCATTACAAGACGGCGACGGTTTAATTAAGCCTCTGTCATATTATGTTCAATGAGCAACAGGATGGATGCCTATTAAGGGACAAGGCCGTATTAAAACATAATAGATTTACCGTATAGGCATATAGTATTAATAATGAAATATACATATATAAAAAGTTTTTTTAATCAATTTACAATTTTATTGAATTTTGTTTTGCGTGCTTTCTATTAAATTTTTATTTAATTTTCTTATGTTAAAATACATAACAGATCTAAAAAAAGTGTTTTTCTTGTTTTATTACAGTCTACTTCGTAGGCCTGCTCGATGAGGAACTTTAAATAATCCTTTCGTATAAATATATGTTCTCTATTGTGCTTTTCGAATATATATACTTTTTTACTTTTTCATGGTATTAAAAGTTTCTTCTGTTGGCTTTGACAGTCTTTGACTGGTCAATCCATGAATATGTCGGTGCATTTTCATGTTTTTTTAAACGGAAATGTCTCAGAAGATCGTCCTTTAATCTGTGGCAAAGTTTTGTCGCAAAACCAAATTATGAAATAAAATAACTCATAACTTACCAATTTGAATTTGAATTTATTTTCAAAATCATCTTCCTTTAAATGTTCCATACAAACGCGACCATTTTTTTGTATTTATATTTTTATTGCAACAAAACTTCACCCACTTTCTACGTCACAGAAACAGCTGATTGATGTAAACAACATAACGGTCAAGCGCAATGCGTAATCTATTATTTTTGATTCATGCCAAATAATAATATACACATATTTTTTTCAGTGCATGCTTTTGTTCTCTCGTTCAAATAATAATTTTCAGCAACTTGTGGATGCTTCTCATTTGTATTTTCATGTAAAAGTATCTACATATTTATTATGTATGTATGTGTGTGTATGTATGTGAGTATATGCTACTTAAATATAATTTCTTTGTTCTTGTTGGTGGCGCGCTCGTATGATTTCCATTTCGAATAAAAAACAAACACATTTCTATCGTTGCCGCATTTGTAAATATTCTATTTGTCATTTCGCATGCTGTACAAAGTGTCAACAACAAGTTACGTCAGAATAGAAGACGAACAAAAAAAAAAAAAAAAAAAAAACGATTGAAAAAATTTAAAATTAAACTGTGTACACGAATGAATAAAAAAAATAAACAAGTGTTGTTTCATAGACAAACAAGGTGGCGCAAAATAAATCATCCAATTTTGTTTTCAAATATCTGTCTACTAAATATAAAAAAACTATTTTGAGCGATGGAAATAAATAATTATTGGACCTTTAAAATTTCTTCTGTAAAGCTTCTTCCGGCAAGTGGCTGCCGTCAGTGTTTTGTACACACTTGTGCCCGTTTTATATCATTTTCCTTGAAGGCTGCGATTATCTGGGGTTTGTTGGCATAAACCCGTCACCTCAAGTAGCCCCAAAGAAAGATGTCTGGGATGGTGATATCGGGCGATCTTGCTGGCCATGTCAAATCATCAAGACGGGAAGATTAAGCGACCAGGAAACGCTTTCTTCACAATATTCATTGCGGCTCCTGCTGTGTGAACGGCGGCAGTTTCTTCTTAAAACCACATGATCACCAACAACTCATATTTCCGATGTCCTCCCCAAAAAAATATTATAGCTCAATCACTCCCCTTCGCCGCTTATGATGATTTGCGACTCAAAATTGTCCTCCTCATTGTTGAGATTGAGAGTAGCTCTACAGTGGTGCCCTGTTTGCATTATGTACGGGAACATATCTGTAAGTCTTTCACTAAAATTCGTTGTAGGGTCCACTTGATATTTCTTCGTACTCACCGACATCGGCAAGCCATGCCTTGCAAGGTCTTTTGTGGTTCCAGTCATGATATATTAAATACAGGTATACTCGATAGTACAACAACAACAACTTTACCGTCAAGGGATGTCAAAAACGGGAAACACAATTCACTTAAGTAAACGCAAAACGAAAATTATTTTAACAATTTTGTATTAAAAGAAAATAAATTTGACAGCTCTGGGAGATAAACAATTATAATCACTTGATCACTTACGACTGCCTGTTTTTAATATATATTGGTTCCCGTCTGTTCGAGTCGACGACTAAATTCATTCCACCGACTGATTATTGGTTAAAAAGACAGACGCAGCTCCATTGTCTGTTTGTAAACTGCAGCTGTCACACTCAAATGTCAAATATGTTTGACGTACGAATCCATTTGAAAAAATTATAACATCTTCCGATATGGTGGTTAATTTTTCGCATCCCTATGCATACAGCTGTGGTTAAAAAATAGCAGTATAGAGAAATTTTGTCTACACAACAGTATTGAGGTTCCATTTAATAAACAAACATTTACGTTAAACAAATGTAGTTTCTGTTTTATATACTGACTGATTTATAATAACTAGTGCATCCAGCGCTCGACTCAATCGACCGCAATCTAAAAATTAATATTAAACATTAACATAACAAAAATCATTCTAATTATACAACTTAAAACTCTGTCTCATTTCTATGCAAAAGCAAATTGGGCAAACACGCATGCACACTTTGTTTATTTTTCCTGTTGAAGCTGATACATGCATGTGTAATAAGTAATAATAGGTGTGCATGTGTTAGTACCAACTTTAAACCCTTATAGCTCCTTAAATATCGAACCGATATAAATAATATAGAAAGATATTTAAACAATTTTTACTTATAATGTTGCTTAAATATAGAGATTTTAGAAATAAAGAAAATTTAACATTTTCGATCTCGAGGAAAATTAAAAAAGCTCTTTAAATCAAAAAAGAAATTTTAATAAAACCTTAAAATTGAGGGGGAAAAAAACTATTCTGCAGATGATACCGCCATGATAGCTGACATCTTTGATAAAAATTAAAGTAGTTTCTGCTACAAGTTCTGATTTTGAATGCAATTATTTGCAAAATTCTGTTAAAACTTGAAAGTTGGTCGGTGAAAAAGTAGCACTTTCATTTTTAAATAATACAAAATTGAAACAACATAACACGATAAATGATTACATAACTACGTACAAACATTAACTAAAAAATTGTACGAAAAAAATAACAATATAGTAACACAATCACGACAAAAATCTACTTATGCACTTTCAATTTCCTTGTACTTACGTTCCTCCACCCTCGCGTGATTAAAACAAAATATCAATCACGCATGATTCACGCTAATCACGTGAGTGGTGCTCATTTGCTAGAGCAAAAAATTATCACGTGGCGTAGTAGTGCCACCTGTTTATTTCACCATGATTATTATTGTTGTTGGTATTATTACGGCCGCATCCATAAAAAAATTATTTGAAATGTATCTAAAGAAAATTTGTATGAAAAATATATCTTAAAATATATTTCAAATACAAATTATTTTCTATGAATACGGAACATATTATCTGCAAATAATTTTTCCATCCTTGTTTGGTATTATTCACCCTTATTCCAGTTGGCGACATCGACGTTACATTAACACAATACCAACAAATAGAAGCTTGTCTATCGCTCTCGAAAACATTTTTGGGCTACTGGCAGTCTATTTCAGTTCTGTAAAGTCCAGAAAGTAATATGAGCCGTTCAATAGTAGTCATTTGTTTTCGAAAAAGGGTAGACAAGCCCCAATTTTTTGGTATTGTGTTGACGTGACGTCTATGTCGCCAACTGGAATAAGGGTAATTATTATCTAAAAATATTTTGTTTACCCTTTTTGTACGTATGTATGTATATACGTACATACTCGTACATATATACTTACATATGTTCAATATTGACACTTAAATTCCACAAAAAAATAAGCACATACGATTGGTAGTCTCTTGCTAAATTTTATAAAGAAAAAATAAATTGATTAATAAAATGAATTTTATTCAATATACACCATGAATGTTTACAAATTTAACAACTTAAATGGTTCACATATCAAAAGAAAAAAAATTACCATAAACGGACTACTGTGCCGCATTCATATTCAACATATGTATGTACAATGTACATGCATCCCATCACTGTCTACATTTTTCACGTAAAATCGTAAAGAACTAATATATTCTACAGGTTGGTACGTTACGGCCAAGTAAAATTTCGATCAGGTAAGCATTTTCATTGCTTTTTCATGTAACAAATACGATCAGCTGACACGACTACATTTACGGTTCTACATTTACGGTCGGCTAAAGATGCCTTTAAAGCTGAATGTCAGAAAACAAAAAAAAAATGTGCCAAGTTTGACTGCTTGGCTTTAAGTCATGAGTTGCCAACTGTTTCTAATTTTTTGTTTTTGGGTATTTGAAAATGTTAAGTAGAAAATGCCATTATCGTTTTTTTTTAAATAGTACACTTTAAAAATTAAGTTTTTGCCTCTAAAACCTGTCATTTAACCCATCGTGCGTTGGCATGAATTTGACATACGAGGGTGGATTGATATTGAAGCTACCTAAGTAGGAAAAAAAATTTTTGTTCAAAAACCATTTATTTCTCAACATAGTCTCCTTTTAGCTCAATACACTTAGTAAGACGATATTCCAAATTTTTTATACCATCTGAATAATACGATTTTGAGAACCCCTCAAAATACGCGTTAGTTTCGGTAATCACTTCTTCGTTTGAGATGAATCTTTTTCCTGCGAGCTATTTTTTTTTAAGTTTGGAAACAGGAATAAATCAATAGGAGCTAAATCTGGACTATAAGGTGGATGATCAACCAATTCGAAGTGTGCTGTGTGAACCGGTGCGTTGTCTTGAAGAAAGAGCACTTTTTTCTTCTTTAAATGTGGTCGTTTTTTCTTGATTGCATCAATCAATTGATCCAATAATGCACGATAATACTTTCCTGTGATTCTGGATCCTTTTTTCAAGATAATCGTTGAGCAATATTCCGTGTGCATCCCAAAATACGGTGGCCATAACCTTGCCAGCCGATTTCACTGTCTTCGCCTTCTTCGGAGCACTTCCACCAGCTTCCACCCATTGTTTCGATTGATTTTTGTTTCAGGTGTGTAGTGGTGGACCCACGTTTCATCAATATTTATTAATCGATGCCAAAAATCAACAGGATTACGCTTTATCATGTCTAAACACCGCTGTGAAGTCGTCTGTCGAACTTGTTTTTTTCGACACTGAGCAAACGCGGCACCCATCTTGCCGATAGCTTTTTCATATGCAAATGTTCATGCAAAATGTTGAACACACGTTCATATGATATGTTTACCATTTCAACAATCTCACGTAACTTTACTCGGCGGATCATTCATAACGATATCGAGTATTTTCTTGATATTTTCTTCAGTAACCACCACTTTTGGCCTTCCTGTTGATGGTAGTATTGTTGCAGTGCTTGTTCGGCCGCGTTTAAATTCAGCAATACAATATTTTACCATGTAATCTGACGGAGCAGACTCCCTGTAATATTTATCGAGCTTTTCTTTTGTCTCTTTCGCCGTTTTCCCTTCACATAATAGTGTTTAATCACTGCACGAAATTCACTTTTTTCCATTTTTCAAGAAACACAAAAGTTGCTTCCTTCAAACGACTACAACAAATAAACTAATCGATGAATTTGGGTGAAATTTTAACAGCTGACGTTTGACAGATCGCAATTTCTAGGTAGCTTCAATATCAATACGCCCTCGTATCTGGCATTATCGGTTTGACGGTATTGGCAGCATGAAATTGATAACATTTCAGTCGCTTAACCCTGTATATGTACAGTGTGCTTTGTCTTTGTTTAGGTTTCTAAAATGATTTATAATTATGTAATATTTCCAAAACGCTTTAACTTTAACTTGGCATAATTCACTTCTCAATGTTCATACCATTACATCAAACAACAAAACGCACTTTATTTATATTCATTGCAAGATATTCAAAATCAATCAATTTTGAAATTTCACAAATACAGCGGAGTTTCATAAATTAAATTTAAAAATCCTTTACAATTATTAAAACTCATGCTCATGCTTTTATGCATAAAAGATGTTGTGTGTTTTGAAACAACAAATTATACAAAAATGTTCGTATATGTCACTTAAAAAGAAACCATCTGTCAAAAATAATCAAAAAAACAGCCAATTGTATTTTGTGGAAAGTGTTTGTAGCACACACAAGCCAATGATTTAGCCCCTGGGTATTCAAAACTAAAATAGTATTATGATTAGTTTTATTTGTGATAAAACACATTTGGTAATAGATTTATAAACGAAAAGAAAAAATAGTTATTTTAAGCAAATATAATGAATGCATAAGTGCTTGAGTGAATGAATGACAGACTGATAAAAATGCATTTGTTAATTGCAACCTCAGCGCATTTTCATTGTAAACAGACAGACAGACAGACAGACAGACACTCCAATTTAAGCATTTTCATGTTTTTTTTCATTTCTGACTTCAAACATGTCATTTTTTTATTTATTTATTTATGTGTATAATATCACGCCTGTTGTGCATGGTCAAGGTTTTTAATTTTAAATTTATTTAGCCAAAAATGGTTTTAACCAAAAATATTCTCAAATTCAATTAAACAAACGTTTATTTATCACTTCATGAAAACAAAAAACTTTAAAACTTTTTGAAAATTCAACAAAATCTACGCGCACGAATTTGCTAAAAAATATTTCTAGAACAACAAGTTAATATGTCGTTTTCAATATTAAACATTTTTGAGATAAAGTTTTGGATAAATTCTAATGAACAAAAAGTTGGAGAAAAATATAAAATACAGCTGAAACTACAAATGTGTAACCTTGAAGAAATTTAATTTAAATAAATAATGTAATAATTAAAACCATATTAACTGCCATTTAATGTCAAAGTCAAATTTGAGTTTTTTTTCAACAAATACTTGTGGGTATCTTTGTTTTCGGGTTGTGGCGCGTTTTCCGAAATGACAGCCAAAACTCTCAACCAGAAAGAAACTTGAAATAATAAAAAAAGACATGCGAAATAATTAGGCTTTGAGAAACCCGAATTCCCGGCCGGGAATACAAATATGGGCAACTACAGGGTGGCGCTAAATTATTCATTCAATTTTGTTTTTGAATAAATTTTTTTTCTAAATTAAAAAAGAAATGATTTTAAGTAGTGGAAATTTTTATTTGGACCTTGCCAATTTCTTCTTGACATCTCTTTGGACTAATTAATTATTCCATATACTCGTAGTATTTACCAGAGCTGTAAATGAATCATTAATTTTTTAATAAAAATTTTCAATTAATTCTTTTCACACAAAAAAAATAAATTGAATGAAATTTGATTCAATTCAAATGAATTGGTAAAAATAGATTGCAGTTCATTTCCAATTCAAATGAATTTCAATTCGTTTTGAATTCAAATGAATTTGTAGAAGGAATTGCAATTCGTTTCCAATTCAAATGAATTTGTCAAAGTGAATTCGTTTGAGTTGGATTGATTTTGAATTAATTCAAATAAATTAGAAAAAATTTTTGCTATTCATTACCAACTCATTTAAATTGAATTGGTTGAAATTTAAATTGATTTTGCATATAAATTTTGTGTAAAAGACAGCAAGCATTACTTTGTATACCAAAGTAATGCAAAAAGTAGTCCAAAGACAAAAAATTCTTAGACTGGAAATTCTCATGATACACCGTATTGCAATTCATTTTTGATACATTTGAATTTCAATTCATTATTCTACTTCATTTGAATCAATTCAAACGAATTGGAAATGAATTGCAATTCACTTTGACAAATTTATTGAATTGGAAACGAATTGAAATTCATTTCACATATTAATTTCACAGATTCATTTCAATTGAAAACGAATTGAAATTCATTTCTCTCTAATTCGTTTTAATTGATTAAAATTTCATTAAATTATGTTTTTTTTTGTGAAAAGAATTAATTCAAAATTTAGCTAATTCGTAACGAATTAAAATAAAAAAAATATTCATTTACAGCTCTGGTATTTACTCTTCTGCTTTTGCCAGCTCAATTGGCTGCTGAGATCAAGCTGTTTTCCATTTATGTTCATTTGAGTTGAGTTTGACTTTTTATTATTCAACCAACTATGACAACGCAAACATCGAGTTGATAAAGAACGCTGATTAAATAGTCCGTTATTATTTTCTTAACAAAATTGAAAAGAAATTGATAAAGTCAGAAGTTGAACTTGAGCCAAACAATTCCCTTCAACTTAAATTTGAAACATTTGAACTAATTACGTATAAATATTAATTAATAATTTTGATGATGTTTGATTTTAACGCGGCTAAAAGAAATTTGTCCCTATTCTTTTTTTATATAAATTTACTTCTTTTTAAAGTAGAACACAAGCACACATTTAATAACACATAAAAATATCTATAAAATGAAAAGAAAAGAAAATAAACATTTCCATAAATATTTACTTTTTATGAATAAAATAAAAATACAATTTTTATGATTTTCTCAACGGTGTAACTAAAATATATGACAATGATAAAAAAATTATATAAAACATAAATTGTCATATTGACAAAAGTATCAAAAATTCAGCGAAAACTTAAAACTTCAATTTTGAAAAAAATAAAAAAAAAATTATTCTAGCATTTAGATCAAACTTAAATGTCTGATGGATGCTTAATAGAGTTTTTCTTTTCCCGGACTTTTTCATTTCCCGGGAAATCGGGAAACAAATTTAATTCTCCTTTAAGCAACATAGAGGGTGGCGTTGGCTCAGGTAGTAAGCACGTTGACTACAAACCGAAGGACCTGGGTTCAAACCCAGTGTCAGACAGTCATGAAATAAAAACACCACGCATTTCTCTGATGTGCATTGGTGTGCCTTTGTGTCAGTTGTTGGTGGAAGGTTTCAGTGGCTAAGGCATGGTCACTGGTCACTGAACAGTACCAACTTCAGCTGATACTAATTCCAATGTAACATCAGAGCGCCCTCCTTCGTTGGTACTGAGTAGCACAATCAACGGCGAAGTAAAATAAATTAATAAAAGAAGTGGCTACTAAAACTAAACACAGCTTCAAAACTCGTAATGTCCTCCTCGCCACCAGAGGCGCTGCAACACTGCTCTACGAATAAACGTGCAAAAAAAAGGCAGAGTTGTAAAGAACGAATGAAGCTTCAACCTCCTTTCATATCTATCACTATCCCTTTCCACTAGTTCCAGCACAATGCATTGCATGTGTAGGGGTCATCCCCTGAGTGCTGGTCCAAGATAAAAAAAAAAAAAAAAAAAAAAAAAACATAGATTCTCTAATAAATGAACTTTTTGTTATGGATCTAATAGAAAAGCCATCACTAGCTGCCAACTTAGAAACCAATATGCTGATGTTTTTCTTTTTATTACTCGAATACTGTAAAATTGTAGTTTGGGTTCGTTGTACAATTTCAGAAGGCTCAGCTTCGGATGCCTTTTCTCCAAATAGTTTACGAGGTATACAACCTTTTAAATGTCGCATAAGACCGCTTGTGCTCTTTCCTTTGGATGAAATTATATTGGAATACAGTGAGTGAACTGCTGTGTCTTATGACTTTTTTTTAAATATTCCCAAGCAATGGCACTTGCTTTCTTTTATCTAGAAAATTCGCTCCAAAGTTGTGGAGAATTGTAAAATTTTATATATTTAGATATCTACTTATTTTTATAAAATATATCTCTTGAAAAAAAAAGACTTTAAATTTAATAAAAAGCTATCGGCTGTCTTATAAACAAAGAAGAATTGCTAACAATGATGGTAATTTAGCGATTTTAACTCGTTTTATCTCTAAAATTTCACTTTATATTTTGCAAAGCAATAAATAATTTTTGTTTTAAAAAATTTATACATATTTAACGATTTTAAGATTACATTTCTGTTGATTTTAAGTTTAACTTTAAGTTTAATATTTATTGAGCCTTTTTTATAATTATTTTATGAAAATAAACTTACAATCAAATTATTACAATATCTTAAAAAGTATTCAGCACCAAGTTTGACAGAAAATAGTTAATTAAATGATAAAAGTTGTAAAAAGTATGCACGCTCTTGCTCCCGAAGCTTTCAGGAAAAGTTCTAAATATCACTCCAAAGTGTTCTTGAAAATAACTTAAAACTAAACTTAAATCTAGTATTGTAAAAGATAAAACAAAAATCTCAAATTCCTTTAATATAGTAGGAGAAATTCTAAACCAAATTGGAAAAGCATATAAAAAGACTGGTCTAATACTTGTTTTATACAAAAGAAGTTTTGTTTTCAATTTTTTTTAATTTAAGATATTTAATTCGGTTTCTTATTGGAATCTCTACTCCATCATCAAGATAAAGACGAAGCAATTTGCTTAACGGAACTACAAAACCTCTGCATTTCCCAGAAACATTTCGTAAAAAACTTTGACAACTAGCAAATGATTAGAAACTTTATGCAAAGCGATGTTTCCCCAACACATCGTGTGCATATATTAAAGATTCATCGGCATATAAGTTCTGTGGATTTTATAAAATAATTAGTTATTTTTCGATCAAAAATTTTCCAGGAATTCTGGCACTGATTTCCCGGGAAATCGGGATTGAAAAGTTTGTGGAATTCCCATGAAAAACTCTACTGTTTACCCAATTACAACCACTTAAGTGTGAGAAATTTATATATACTCGTATATTTTTATCTTCTCAAGTTTATTTTATAATTAATTTATTTGTGTGACATAATTTTATATTCAATCTTCATTTTTATATTTTTCAACTTTTTATTTTCAAAATCTTATTGAAATCAGTTTCCACTTAAACGCATTAAATTTTCATTTATTTATTTATTTTTTTGCTACTTAATTTACAAAGTTTGTTTGCTTGTAAACCAAGAACTACTCGTATGTACGAGGGCAGTCCCAAAATTTACCGATCTAACGTATAGTGGCAACCTTATAAAATATATGATTTAAGTTTCAAGGCGTAATGTTGTTTAGTATTTTTTTCTGAGTCATCAAAAATAAACGGTCTCAGTAGATTTGTAAACATGAAAGGTCTCTTAGATTTTTTTTTGTTTTTGTATTTTATCGTATTTATTTATGTAAATGTTAAATATTAGTTTCTTTAAAGCGGTCGATTGAGTCGACCGCCGAACATACATATATGTAACTCTATCGGTATAGTGCTCTTAGATTATGGTTGCCTCAACTAGTTTTCTTCTTTGGGCGTAATGAATGTGTGACTGGCAGACTTTGAAAAGGCTTCTCTTAGGACAGAAAAATTCACAAGGATACGCATTACAGATTGCGTAAATCTGATGGGTTCTTGCAAGCCGAACTTTAAAACAATATGTTGGATGTAGAATGTACCCGCTAAATAGCTATGTGCGTGTTTCCCAACGTATATAAGAGGTTTCCACGGCTACTCTTGCAGGAAAAAATTCTTTTAATTAAATAACTTTGTATAAAAACTGGAACATTTGCGGTTGTATGCCCTCGATAACTTCACGAGCTTGCATACGCCTTTCAACAAATAACATATATGTCAGCATACGCACGAAATTTGTTAAGCACAAATAATATGCTGTTTACACGATATGCTGAAATTGCCAACATATGTTTGTTGGTATTGTTAACAAAGTGTTAGCAAATGCTGTTAAACATACGTGTGCTGAAAAAATTTTGCGTTTACACGATATGCAAGCACTTGTAACAAAATTTTCAGCATAAATATGCTGATTCAACGTATCGTCTAGACTTAACTTAACACTGTTATTTTGTATAATAAAAGTATTACTCTACTTGAGTTCCAATTCAATATGCATATCGGTATCGGTATCGCCGATAATTATTTTTGAGTATCGGTATCAGTATCGTATCGGCAAAAAGGCGTATCTTTACATCCCTAATAATAACCAACAGATTTAATAGACGACGCCAAAAAGAAACAAACAAATCGACATCGATCCCATCGAATTGGAAAACTCTTTACAGTACATATCGGATATAAGAAACTTGAAAAATGACAAAAAATTGTTACTTATATGCGCTTTTTTCTTATAAGCAATTATTGTTTATAAGAAAGTTATTTCTTATGGACACAAGAAACTTTTTTCTTATAATTGTGTATTCTATAAAACATATTTACATACTCGTATGTAAATATTTCTTTTCTTATTTGTGTCCATCTTTTACACGTAAACTAAAAGCTAAGGTTCAACAAACGCATAGTTGTATATTTTCTGTATATTCAGTATTTCCCGAAAGAAAAAAATTTCTTATATGAAATCTTTTTTCTTTGGTGTTTCGGAAAAATTTTAAATTTTGAAATATTCAGTGTTGCCCGAAAAAAGATTTAATAAATCTTTTTCGTATCATTATCATCTTTGGTGTTTGAAAAAAGTTTCTTATATCAGGATTTTTCTGATATACGACTTTCTTTTGTAGAAAATTATTTGTATGGAAAGTATAGAAAAAGACATGAGCCCAATTGACAATGTTGTGCAAATGGTCTTGCATCGTAGCATTTGAAAAGTTTTGTAGCATATTTTTACTCTACACTAACAAAATACAAAAATATGTACTTGCTACTCTTAAATAAATAAACAACACAAAAAACTGTAGTTTATATTTACACTTTATTTTGCAACAACCAATCGAGAGAATTCAAAGATTGAGCGAACTAAAAAATGAAGTGAGGAATTTCATGTTTTGCAACATGTTTTTAGAAAGCAGCGTTTATAATTGATGTAAATATTTACAATTGCATAAATTTGCAATCTCAAATGCACAACATTGTGAATTGGACTATGTTGTTTTTGGTCCACTTTCTTATAAGCGGGTTTTATTATATGCGATGTGCTTATATCCCGTATCTACTGTACATACATTTTGATTCTATAAAAAAATATTTATTCTGTGATTGTGGGTGCCTTCTTAATGTTGATATTGTTTATATTTTGCTTTCGTCTGCCTGGGGCAGTGTGAACAGATGTTTCTTTTTTTTCCTAAACAAAGTTTTTCTGTAGTTGTTGCTAATGTTTGTTTTTTGTTTTCCAAAAAAAAAAGTAGATCAAAAGCAGACTAATATCTTTGAAAATTTCGTAATATTTATACATAACTGTGCCAGACAATGAAAGACATAGAACAATAGTTGTTGCTGTTAATGTAATAAATAAATTTCACTTGAAGTTATTTTATGGATGTGTGTAGTTAATGTGGGATGAATGAAAAATTTTTTTTTATTTTTTTTTCGTTAAACCTTTTTTTCCCTAAAATGGAACTGTTCAATTGCCATTTTCATTAAGACGCATTTAGTTATAGTTGCTGTATTTTGCAATACAGCAGATGGGTATTCATGGCTTAACAACAGACATACATAAGTTAATTAAATTTACAATTTTTTTTTGTTACTTTCCCACTTTCTTTACGCTTTTGAGATGGTTGTTTTACCTGTTAATTTTCACATGCTTTTTTTCTACAAGTATTTACAAATTTTTAAACAAAGAAATTTCATAATTTTAAAGTGGTTTATGATGCTAATTTTTATTATGATGAAAAAAAAAAAGAAATTTCCTTAACATTTCTTTTGAAATGTCTGCAGTTTGTTGGGTCATAAAAATATGGGTCAAGTTAAAAGACTATAATTTTCTTTATTTCTATTTTGCGGTTTGTCCGACCTGCTTTAGCAAATGTGTATGAACTTACATATTTTATAACAAGTTGTTTAGATTGCCGTATTTTTTATGATAGTAAAAAAGAAACTGCCAACAATATCTTAAGCAAGTTGTGTTATAAAATTTAGCGTGCATAAATTTATATTTTGAAACGAATCAGTAAAATAGTATGACAAATCTTGTAAATGTCACAAATTTTAACAAGTTGTCGAACTTCGTTCTATTTTACCAATACAGTTGCATATTCTTTTTTGCTTTGGTTTTCTTTTCGGTGTTTTTTTCGTTATGAAAAGTCGCGTACACATTATCTATCGAGTTTTTAAAAAATTAGACGCCCTTTGGGTGACAATAAAATATTCAATAAGGCAAAACGGAAAATAAAATGTTAACTAGGTAATTATGAAATTTATATTAATCGAGATTGCCTCGATAATTGTAAAAAAGGTTGTAAAGAAAATAAAATAGATTCATATCGAATATAATAATTTGTTTGTTGGGATTTTTGAATAAGTTTCAAGGCATACTGTGCTTATACTATTGTAATTTTTATAACTCTCATTGAGTTTTTAAAGGTTTTTGTATAAGTAAAGAGGTTTGAAACATTTAAAAATTAGGTTTAAGGTCTACTGATGATTTGGCTTAAGCACCAATGAAATGCATGTATATAGACTAGCTAAAAACCCTCAACAAACAAAAGTTTTTAAATCTTTGAAAAAAGATATCGAGGCAATCTCGATTAATATAAATTTCATAGTTGCTGTTTATAAATAAATTATATATATTTTTTAAGTAATTATTAAAAAAGCTACTTGTTTTGGGCATGTGGGACTATGAAAGTCACACTTAATTTGACACTAGTTAAGATGCAGCTTAAATTTAGCTGTCAACTTCTAATTTACTTCTATTCATAGTCGATTTTTGACAGTTATTAAATAGATTCTACTTGGTTTTACGATAAAAGAAAAACAGTTCTGCCAGATATGGGTAAAAAGAATATTGTGCGTAGAAGTATCGATACAGTTTTCTATAATGGAATCAAATTTGATTTTTAGTTAATATTGTGCTAGTTTTTTAAATGTATTCAGCGAAATAAATTTGTCTTCTTTTGATTCTTTTAAATATTTTGAATGTAATTCAGGTTGAAATACTTTCTCAACTGCGATCAATTTGTGTCTTCTCTAATTTTTCTCGCAAATTTATCGCAGTTTGCTTTCAAATCGAAAAACTCAATTTCTAATTATTAAATTATGTAAAAAAAATTCGTAAAACCTGAAATATTCAATAGTAAGCAACAACAACAACAACAACAACAACAAAAATAAAAGTATAAGCTAGAGATGAGCACCGCTCACGTGATAAGCGTAAAGGCAGAATTAATTCATACGTTCTATTCTGTTACGGATCAGCTGTTTTGTTTCTGTTCAATTGAAAAACTGTATGTGTGGCTTGTTGTTACTTTTTCGTTCTGTTCTATTGCGGACTATTCTGTAGAAAATAGAATACAACGTTAAGTGACAGCCAAGAGTTTGTATATATTAATTTAAATATTACAAATTTGGTTTTAAAAGTAAGAATATAATATTTTAATTCAAATTATTAAAGATTTATATGTTTTTGTCAAGTAATTAAAAAATGTTTTCTACAGAAACGAACGGCACAGAACGGCAACGAAAAGTTAAAACTAATGAGGGGTTAAATCATGCATGATCACGAATGATCGTGATTACTTTTTTGTTTCAATCACGTGAGAGTGCATAAGGTTAGGTAAGCGTGACAGCCAAAAATTAAATAGTGAGTAAAGGTGAATTTACCCATTTGTTTCGGACAAAATGATTTTCCGAACAAAACTTTGTTGACTGAGAATTTTCTGTAAGACTATTTAATAAAAAATAAAAAAATCAAAGCTACTCGTTTCATATGAAAGATGTAAATAAAAAATAAAAATCGGCTACAAATTGTGTAGAATAAAAGACAAGTGCTTCTGTTAACGAGTATCAAAATTTCTCACTGTACGTACATATGTCGTGTGGACTTTTAAAACATTCCTTCTGTAAAACTCATGTGTAAAGTCATCTGACAAAATTTCAATTTTTGTTGTGATAAAACGTATTACCAGTTTTAACTGTATACGGATTGTTCAAAATGCAGTTACTTCTTTACGTTTTTAAATCACTCCATAATATTGGTTACCATACAATATCATTTCAAAGAAATCAAACTACGCTTAATACAAGAAATAATATGAATCTTAAAACAGCGAGATGTCCGTTTAGAAACTACTAAACAACGAGTAGAATAAATGGGTGGTTTTGAATTTAATAAACTTCCTATGGATATCAAAACCATTGCATGAATTTCAGTTTTTATAAAAACAAAATAAAATAATATTTGCTACAAAATTTGGAAATGCTTCTGTTGTAATTTTTTCTAATTGATTTTTTTTATACTAACATTTCTGTATATTTTATAAAAATAACAAATAGTTCCTTTGTTTATTATAACTCCATTTATAATAATTGTATTTCTATTTTTTTCTCTCTCTCTTCTTTATTTCATATCTTAAATTATTATATGAATTAATGTATAAAATACTTTTGCCAACTTATTTCAAAAATGTTCAAATGACGCTGAGACCTTCAATTTCTTCTAAGTATAGTTTTTTTCTGCAATAAATAAAAGTAAAAAAATCTATGCCCTGCGAAATAATACTTCACGCTGCAATTTTGTTGCATTTGAAAAAACAAAACAGAAAAATACTTAACAAAAAATTATAATCCGATCAGTTGTTGCAATAAAACATGGTCAGTGTCAGACGTAATTGTACATGAACGTTTGTGACCTAATGTAATAAATGTTCTGTAAAATAAAAATTTTGACAGATATGCACAATTACATATGAGTCACAAAGGTGACAAGTCAGACATAAAAAACATGTCGTGTGCGGGTGGCATTATTAGTTCGTTTTTTGTTTATATGAAAATCTTATCAAATCTGTATCATGCATAAAATTCATCGTCAACCATTATAAATTGGAAACTTTGCACTTCAAAATCGTTGAACTTTTTATTACCGCAAAATTATCATAATGTTTTTATTTTTATTATATTTGATTTTGAATGATGCTGCAACTTAAACAAAATTTCAGCTGAAACTACTTTTTTTAGTTGCAACTAAGCAAATAAGACGAAACCAAACAGACTATGAATAACTTAAGCAACAACTATAAATAGATCAGACTTAAGTTGCAACTAAAAGCGAATATGAAAATGTTTTTTATGGTTAAATAAGACAGCAAAAGTAAATTAACCCACTAGCTGCGCACATCCAGCAATTCAAAATTACATATTCATATTTAAATAGCAACAAAAATTAATGACTTGAAATATGGAGAATTCTAAACTATTTCTATTATATGACAAATTGCTCTTTTCAATTAAACGTTCTTTCTTTATTTGTTATTATTTTACTTATTTTTTATTCTCTTCGTTATAATTTTATGCTGCTTGTTTAAAACTAAAAAACATTAACGATCAAATACATGACACACATGAGTACCCCGCCTTAAACCACACAAATGTTGAAATTACAGGGAGTCCATTTATTAACAATTTGCGTTAAGAAAAATAAAAAATAAATTAAATGAAATAAATTTTTGGAAGAAAAAAAAAACTCTCGCTTGACGTGCAACGGCTTCAATGTCATTAAAATTAATTGCGCTGTTTACTTACACTTGCTCTACAAATAGAAAACTAAAACGGCAAAAAACCCATTTGGAATTCAAATGAAATGAAGGCAAACATTTTCTAACAAGATTTGTTTTTTTTGCTTAATTTTTGTGTAACATTTTATTAACTCTCTTTTTGCAATATCTTTTTGCAGATTTGTGCAAAAAAGTTGCCAGAAATATTTCTATTTGCCATTTGGTTTTTGAAAATCGCCTATTTTATTTACTTGGTTACCGATCTGTATAAAAATTGATATTTTTTAATTGATTCCTGACACACATACATAATGTATTATATAAATAGGCAAAAGTAAATTTTTGGATCACTTTTTCTCTCTTGTTTACCAACCGATTTTCTTTATTTTTTTTACTAAATGGTAGACATTGTTGAGCTTCAGTGACACGACTATATACTATTTAAATCGGTTCAGTATTAAAGGAATAAAAGGCTCTTAAAGTTGGCACTATTGCAGAATTAAATATGTATGTGCGTGTTCGTTACAGTTTTGTTTTATTCGGGAAGAAATTTGTTTATGTTATTGCTTAATATTTAGATTATTCAAAAACCGACTTTCTGAAAGACCGGTTGTCGAATTATTAAAAAAAATTTACTTGTGTAAAACCTCGGTTTCGAATACGGTTAATCCGGTATTTATAAAAAGTATCCAGTGAAAGATTGGTAATGACGAAATACTTTTCAACACAAACTACATCTGCATTATTTTACAACAGTTTATAATTTATTCTCTGAGTGCGCGGAAGTCGAGCTTGCGCTTAATCTCTCGCGAAGCAAAGTAATTTTATTTAAATTGATAAAGCCAAAATTTTAGCAGGTAATAAAATAGTTGTACCAGCGAAAGAATCACTTGATATCAAACATAATCACCCCCATCGTAAATAACAACTGGAGTTGTTATTCCCATGAAATTTGTATTCCCCTTGAAGGGAGAAAAAAACTGTCGTGAACCCCACTTGATTGATCTTTTCTTCCCGCTATTAGTTCTCAGTGAATGTATAAAAATTAAAAAAATTATGTTCAATAATCAAAAAATAAATGTGTTTAAGTGTCAATAAAGATGTATTTTAAATATTTCAGGTGCAATGAATGATTATATATCCATGATGCATATTTTGTCCAAAAAGGTTTGGCGCAAAGTTACGAAGGCAGTTTGACAATTTCGTGACTTGTTGAATAAAATGAAATTTTTTCTCCAAAAAAGGAGTTTATTTCTCAACATAAAGTTCTTTAAGGTCAATACATTTACTGCAAGTCCCACGATGTCACACGTATTCGTTCTTTAGTACAATTATATATAACATAAAAACAAAACTTTAGAATTTGTTTTAGTTTTAAATGTAATTGTACGAAAGAACGAACACGTGTGACATCGTGGGACTTGCAATTAGTGAAGCGTGTTTCTAGTTTTCTAATTCGCTCCAAATAACAAGATTTCTAAAGACCCGCAAAATAGGCATTTGTTACAATGATGTTTTCATTCGATGCATATCTCTTACCAGCCAGACATTTCTTAAAATTTGTAAACAAGAAAAAGTCTCACGGGGCTGAATCCCAAGAGTATGCTGGATGGAGTAGCAGTTTGTAGCCCAATTCATGGATTTTTGCCATAGTCAGGTGGTTAAGTCTATGCGGGATCTTTTTAATATCCAAATATTCATTCAAAATGTGATGTACGCGCCCGTTTGGGATGCCTACAGCCTCAGGCATTTCATTCTCCGCTCGGCCAATACCAATTCAATGAATTTCATTGGCTTTTTCTGGCATGACGTCTTTTTGGGGGCGACCTGTACGTTTGACATCATTTGTACTGGTACGACCACAACGAAACTCAGCACCACTATTTAATCATTTTAATTTGTGGTGCAGAGTCCCTATAGTATTTATTAAATCTTTCGTTTCGGTGATGTTTTTTCTTTACTTGAAAAATAATCTTTAAACTGCCCACAAAATTCATTATTTTCATTTTCGTTAAAACTAACGAAGTTATGAACTTCCTTCCTCAAATTCGCTAGTAGCTTAGTGTTAGATAACAGTTAAAAGGGCTAGTGTTGAATTATAAAAAGTCACGGAATTATCAAACTGCCCTCGTACTATTCAGAATACTAAACAATATTTACTGACCTTGTCCCGAAACCAAATATTGATAAACGTTAATATTGAATTAGAAGGAAAATGTTGAAGTTTTTATTCAGTTCGCCTGCAAAAATTAATTGAACAAACCCAAGGGAAAAGTGTAAAAATCCCCCTGAAAATATATGTATATATATATTTTTTAACACAAACCGCGAAGTCATTTTGGCTTTCCTGCAGAAATACCCAGGGTCTAGGCATGAATCGAACCTGCGACCCCCTGACTAAGAGTCTAGTACGCTAATAGACTAGTAGATAAGTCTACGGGGGCTCCCTTCGTGAAATGGGAAGTTTATTTTTTCGTGCGAACCTTTTTCGAGGGAATTATTCATGTTTGTAACATCAGGGAAAATGGAAATACTTCGAGGGGAAAATATTCACAATAACTTAAAAAGACGGACTTCATACTCCAAGCAGAGATTTAATTTTTATTGTTTTATGTTTTCAATTTAATTCAAAACCAGTATTTCTTATGGCCGATGGAATCGAACACATTCTATCATAATTTCTTTCAGAAGCATTGTTTTTGGTTGAAGCATAGTAAACACAAGCGTTTCACATTATGTGTGCTGTGTAGCTCTCTCACTACTACATCTTCATTTTTATTTTTGAACATCACTGATACGGATAGAGAATACACAACTCACAGCAACCACATATATCTCTTATTTCATTTCAGTGAGTTTTAGTTATAAACGAAGCTTATTTTATCTCTTCCGTTTTTTATAATTATTATCACACTAAAATCGGTTAATTATACGAAACTGGTTAATATTTTGAAGAACAGAACCGATAAGCCCGTTTGCAGAAACTAGAAGAAATCATAAAATTAGACTGGAAAAATATGTCCCCTTAACATTTAATCATCCAGATTGAAAACGATGATAAACAATTACTATGGCACGAAATTAAAAAATGTAATTTTGGAACAATCAGAATGTTCAGAAGTGATTTCGTGGTCGCGAAGTGATTTCGTGACGGTGGATACGAGTGACTAGGAATATCAACTGTTTAACCGTACTCGAGTTCGCATAGTGGTCGAAATTCGACCGCCAGTTTAAATATATACTTATTTTAGTTGCATTTATTTAAAGAGAAAAAAAAAAACTAACAATGGAGAAAAAAGGATCTAAAAATTGGTCATTGTCTATTTATATAATAGATTATTTTACAAATTAGAATACGATAATCTCATCGCAAAAAGTAGCAAAATTTACAAAGTTTCGGAAGTAACAAATGAAAATCTTCTTCAGATTTTTATGTATAGAACGACGTACATAAATTAATGATCTCAAAGACACAGCTGGATTTTAGCAGAAAACACAAGGAGTTTGGTTCATGGTGTTGTACATTTTGGTGTCAGCCAAAACAATCAGAAGCTGCGGTAACAGTGTTAAATTGCTAATCAACAACATTTAAACGACAGCAGCGGTAGATTTGTAACACAAAACAAACAAAAAATAAAAAATTGTCAGGTTTACTCTGCCTGTAAAATGGCTTTAAGGTGCATTCAGTTTTTCTCTTGATTGCTCCTGTTTTTTTGCTTTACTTTTAAATACGGATTATTAATGTTGCATGTTTAAAGGAATTATTGTTTATGGTTGTTATTGGTGTTGTTGTTACTGCAACACCAATTGCTGTTTTGCTTGATTAATACTTTCTTAAAGAAACTGCAACATGAAAAAGGCATGTCCACTGCAAGTCTCTAGTATAATTTTGTATTTGAATCTTCTAAGGACATTGAAACTTTTAAAAAGTAATTTAAATGTTAACTCCACAGCAGTTGTGGAACAAATAGTTTCTTTAAATTAAACCTTCGAAATACTTTTGTAGGGAAAAATGGTAGAAATTAAATATGAACGGTTATTAAGAACATCAATTATAACTAAACTCAGGACATACGAGGGTGGTCCGAAAATTTACCGATCTCACGTATAGTTGGCGGCAGTAGTTTCTACAGTATTATATATTTGGTGACCCGCGGCAACCTTATAAAATGTATGATTTAAGTTTCAAGGCGTCAAGTTGTTTAGATTTTTTTTAATCATCAGTTTTAAACGATCTACGATCTCAGTGAATTTTTACACATGAAAGTTCTCAATCCAACCAGTATTAAAGCCGGTATTGCTTCTACTCTGGGCTAGTCTGCTCCTTCGTTTACGACCGTAAAATAGTGGATTGCTAGACTTGAACGTGGCCGTAGAAGCTGCCAAGACGAACATCGTAGCGGTCGACCAATTGAGGTGCCGACGCCAGAAATGGTATTGGATGATCTGCGGCTGGAATGATAGACATTTTAAAATGTGCTATACATGGCATCTTTTCAGAAAACTTGAGGATGAGGAAACAAATTCGTAACCATGGCTGAGACATAGAACCACCAGTTTACACCTGAGATAAAGGAAGAGTCATAGGAGAATCGTGTCCAATGAAGGCGAATAAGTTCCATCTGCAAACATCGAGGAGTCAGTTTTTTTTGGGGATGAGCGTAGTTATAGTATTTATTGATTATTTTCAAAAAGGAAGAACAGCAATCATTGGCGAATATTATATCAATTTATTTGCAGCACTTAAATGATGGAATTAAGGAAAAAGAACCATTTGGCGAAAGAGAGAGAGTTGTTTCATCAACACAATGCACAATTTCACACATTCACTATTGCGGTGGTCAAACTCAATGAATTAAAGTAAGAATTTCCTCATCTCGCACCTTATTCGCCCGGTCTAGCTCCCTCGGATTATTTTTTTATTCCGAACTTAAGAAAATGACTTGGTGGTAGAAGATTTGCCAACAATGAAGATGTGGAGTCTGCGGTGGATGGCTATCTTTTGGAACTAGACAGTTCTTACCGTAAACAGGGCATCGAAGCTATTGAATATCGCTGTGAGAAGTGTATTGAGCTAAAGGAAGATTAAGTTGAGATTTCATGTTGTGTTATCTATTTTATGTCGGCTAATTTTCGGACCGTCCTCGTATATTTACTATAAATCCAGCCAGGAGATAGTTCAGGATTCAAACTAAGAGACTTTTAAAATTTTACGTTTAAAGCAAGCTTTTGTAAGAGGAAATTTAAAATAAAACACAATGCCGGTATTCAGTGTTTGGTGCAAATGCTCTTGCGAAAGTGCAAATGCATAATATCGTAGCTTTTTTGTAAAATCGAACAACAAAATACACAGAGTTAAATTTCACAAAAAAGCTACGATATTTTATATTTCCTTTTCCGCAAGACCATTTGCTCCAAAAACTGAATACCACAAATGTTTATTAATTTATTTAACAACTCAATAGAAACCAAGGCTATTTTATCCATTTTAGGAGGGCTAATACCACTTCTTCCCATTCCCCGAGTCCGCGCCTGGAGCAGATTGAGAAATACTGTTATGGGTAAACTATTCTGGCCTTTGAAGTTTATCCAATATTGTTCAAATTCTTAGGATCAAAGTTTGAATAACAGAAAACGATAATAAGACAATAGAAAAGTGGTGCATTGTAAAATTTTCCCCAAAACAAAGTCGTGCTCATATTTTTTACCGAAAATTTTACGATATTAAAGTTTTCCTATATGAAACTGTTGCTTTTGCAACAAAATTCCTAACGATTTTCAAGATATGAGCCTGAGAAAAGGATCAGTATTTTCAAAAATGACACCGAGGCCCCAAGTTTTTGGGGGCCCACAAAAAAAAGTGCATGACTTTGGGCAAAACTGGAAGACGGGTCTTCTTTTTTGGTCTTTTATCTCGTATGGTTATTTTTTTCGTGTTGCACTGTGATTTTTACTGAAAAGTTTACGATATTAAAGTTTTCCTATAAAATAATAATTCTTTTCTATAGAAAATTTTATCATATTAATATTTTACAATAACAAATTGTGTATCGAATATTTAAAAATATTTATAGTATTTAAAAAAAAGTTTTATCATGTAAAATTTTCACCGACAGTGTTAGAATTTTTATATAATATATTTTCCAATAGAAAACTGTATGATGTACGGGAAATTTTCAGTACAGAATTTTACGATATTTTCAATAGAAAACTGCGGTATATAAAGTTTTTATAGATAATGTTGAAATTTTTCTTTGTGAAAATTTACCATACTAATTTTTTATATAAAATTCTACAATATTTAAAATTTGTTTTAATAAAATATTACGATATTAAACATTTTATATTGAAAATTTTACAATACAATAATTTTCCATAAACAATTTTTTCAATTTATAAAAATTTTTAGCAGCAAATTTTACAATATCGAAGATTTACAAAGAATAATTTTTCTAGATTTTATAAAAAATGTTTCGTATCAAATTTTTTTTTTGCAGAAGGTATTTTAATTTTAAAAATATTAAATATAGAATAAATATTAAAAATAGAATATTTTGCGATATTAAAAATTAAAAAAAAAAAATCTTTTTCATTTTTAATTGAAAATTTCAAAATATCAGATCTGCAATATACAATTTTACGAAATTAAATTTATTCTATCACAAATTTTCCTATGTACTCGTATATATTTTTTCCGCCGATGTTTAAATTTTGCTATAGAAAAATTTTACAATATTACAAATTTTGAATAGAAAATTTTATTACATGTAATATAATTATATTATATAATTTTATTATCAGCCCAGCCCAATTATAAACAGAAATTCCTCATGAAATTTTTCCCTTTTCTCCTATTATGAATAAAAATTCCCTCAATTTACTTTTTAGTCCGTTTTTATAAATCGTGCAAAAGGGTTTTGCCTAAAAAAATCCCATAAAAAACAGAAGGGAGTTTGAATTAATTGGAGAAATTTTTTCTCGAAAAAACCTTTCCTCATGAAACAAATTCCTTGCGAATATTTATAATTGGGCTGTATGTAATTTTATAATGCAAAGCACTTAAAATTTTGCGAACCATATTACAATTATTCTGCACAAAAAATACTTTATAAAATATTTCTGGTAATAATTTGATAAAAAGACTCTCATTTCTAAAAAAAAAATTCTAAATCATACTGAAATTCTAAATAAAATTTTACGATATGAAAATTTTTCTTTAAAATTTTACGATCTTTAAATTTCTCTAATTAAAACTTAATGATCCCAAGTTGTTTCTAAAGGTTTTTCAAAAAGTTTTCTTTAAAAAAACTTACGATATTAGAATTTTCGATGTTAGCTTTTGTGCTGTACTGTACTGTGGTTTGCGTGATCAGAATTAGAAAATGAAAGTCTACTGATTAAGTTGTGCGTTGCAAAAAGCAAATGGCTAGAAGAATCCCTTTCTAATAGACTAAGAACTTGTTCATCAAAATGCGAAATTATTTTTTCCCTAAGCCAATACATTGTTAAATAACAAGCAAAATTATAGCAGTTAACATTAAAGTTCTAAATTATTTCTAAGAAAATGTCTCAATCAAACTCTGACAGCTACATACGTGTTATTTGTTAAAAATATTTTTAAAATTATACCTGTAACCTTTCAGCCACAAAAATAACACTTAAAATTATTTTCCAACTCAATGGCAAAGTTCGAAGTGACAAGCAAACAAATAATAAAATTCTCAAAGATATGATTGAAATCTAAACTCAATTTTTAAATATTTTTTAATTAATTAAAAAAAGTACCCAAGTGTCATGCTGACCTTACAAACCTGCAAATGTCTTTTATATTTTTGAAGGCCAAAGTCTCCATCACGTGTCGTTTTATATTATTTATTTTTTCTTCTCATTAATTCATTTTCTTAGCGCAACAATGTATTTAAACAAAATTCCTGAATCATTATTTTTTCTTGTTAAAATACAGAAAAAGTTGACATTTTCTATGATCTTTGAACTGACGTCGTCGTCTGTTATCCTCCTCCATTATTGTACTGGCACATGTTTGTAAGCAGACAATTTGTTGCAATGATCAGTGGACACACACAGCAGCAACACGGGATGTTTTCATGCCACCCAACAAACACACACCAGGTCACACATTTTAAATGTGATTCTTAAAATTTTTTTAACTTCGGCTGAAGATTAAAATTAAATTTTTAATTTAATTGGAAACCAATAAAAAATGCGAGTAACTATAAGGAATGACGTATTGATTACTTTTATACTAAAAATTAGGGGACACCTTTTGTTTTTGCAAGCCTAACCTCCCTGTAAACCGAATCGATTATAAATCGAGTGTTTTATCGAGTCCGAATAATTTTTAAATTGTTGTTTTGTAACTCGAACGATTTACTGCAACAGAAATTGAGTACAAATACGAGTTTCAAAACTTGCGAAAGCAAAGAATTTGTAGATGCTGAAGAAAAATTATGAAAAAATAATAATTAAAAACATAAATTGCTTCATTTCATGCAGTCTATTTTTAATCATGGTTGCAGTAAATATGAATTATTTCGAGAGCATTTTTGAAAGATATATATTTTTTACAACGAATTTAAATAAAAAATATACATATATTTTTTAAAAATTAAAATAAATGAAAAGAAATTATTTAATATAATTATTTTTGGAACTAAATTGATTGTTAGTAGTTGTAATCCAAAGTGATAATTATTTTGGCTAACATTCGTAATATTTTTGTAGAAAGATATGAGACAATATTCCAAAGGTACAATTGATAAATTAACATCAATTAATTTCAACTTACACGGCAGAACAGAAACAGCGTTGTTTTTCGGGAGCCGCTACACTCCCATCAGCAGTATACATGTGTGTTTTCATGTATCCGCCACTGTTTGCCAGTGGCTCGGTTGAATGTGATTTCAAATTTGTATTTATACAAATGATGACCTGAAAAAGAATACGAGACTTATTTGTATTGTGGAAGGTATTATTAATTCTTTTTAAAGCAAACACAACTTCACCACTATTAATATTCAAATTTAGCCATTACTAATTAACGTTAAATTAACCCATTGTTACACGTTGGTTTATCTCATGTACCATTTTAGATTTTTTATCCATTGTCTCAATTCTTTCTACAAAAATGTTAGGAACTTTAGCCGAAATGATAATCACTTTGGATTACAACTACTAAAAAGATATTTAATTTTAAATGCATGATGCTATTTTTATTATTTAGAAAGTATTTCTCGGAAAAACGGTATTTAATTTTATTTTGATCATATTTGCTTACTCGATTTTACAATGAGTAAAATGCGAATACGAATTCGGCTTACAGAACAGGGAAAATCATAATTAATTAAAAAGCCATTAAAAATGTATACATTTTATTTTTTAATGCGAAGTACCTTATGCCGGTTCTTATAATCAGCCTATTGTACTTCTGCACGAAAGCTGATTTAAACAAATAGAATAAATTAAAAAGATCAATCCAAAATATATTTCTATATTTGTATGTTTGAAAGTGACTTTTTGTCTGGAAATCAAAATATTAATTTGCTGAATTGAAGCAAAACCGTTTTGTGTTAAATATTTCGTTAATAAATAGTTTTAAGACATTGTAATTCAAATTCGTGAAAGAGGTGGCGTAAAAATCTAATGCTGTTGAGAAAATCTGCTCCAAGAGAAGAAACTTAATACCAAGAGAGTTTAAAAGTTTCCTGAACACCACAGCCCGAGAGGTTCTAAGTAATCTTAATTTATAAATTTTGTTCTCGAACAGTTAGCCACAGCGCAAATGAGGCTGGCGTTGATTGCTAACGCTCCGCGAAATAAACCTCTTATCAGAAACATCCATATGCCTTTGTTTGAATCCTATTCACGACAGTCCATACAAATATCAACAAAAAAGTATTATGTAAGTATAATATAAAAATGAAATCGGAATGTTATTTTGCGCAATCTGGGGCAAATAGAAATAATTTCTCTTAAACATTGTGATCATGACTTCAAATCCAAGCAATGGGCATCAAGAAAGATAACTTCCGTACTTTATTGACTTCTTTGAAAACTCTGTTTTCACTGGGAATGTTTGGCAAATGACATTTTCTCAATTTTCACAATATTTCCCATTTCTGCTGAGACTTCTAGTAGCAGACATTTTCACATCATTCATATTCTATGATCAAACCCGTGTGCTTGCTGGGTTAGAGCCACCGGTGGTGGCAAAATTCTCTTGTGTATCTGCTTCTTAATTTTGTATGTTTACGACAGGTACGAAATTCAGTTTCATGCAGTTATTATTAATTTAGAAAGTGATGTATTTAAGCAGCAAAGAGAAAAATTTAATAAAAACTAAAATTATAAACTGCTTTAATAACTCCAGAAAGTCGAATGTGCTATTAACTACTTTCGGCAGCAGGAAATCTAAAAACAAAAGTAGATTTTATCCTGAAGCGTTGGAAGGTCTGCAACAATATTTGATTATTGCTGGCGTACAGTAAACCAATTCTCGAGAATGCGGTCAATTTAATATAACCTTTGACATACAAGATGGCGAAATGTCGACTGTCTAACCGCCATACGAAAAGGAAAATATCTCTCCGATTTGGAGATGTCAAAAACGAATACGATGAACGTATTTTGAAGTGGCCCGCCCAGGCGGTGAATCTCAATCTTACAGGAAATCAATCGGAAATGTAGGTCGCAAAATAGGAAGTCGAAAATACAGTGAACTCGCGATAACGTGAACTAATTTCTATCAAGGCAGCTCACATTTACGAGTTTGATCACGTTATCGAGTACCCAAATTTGAAACAAAAATTACCCTATTTAATATAAAAGATGATATTTCAATAAGTAGAAATGCTAAAAAGTATTTTAAATTAATTATTTTATTAAATTTTAATAAGAAAAAATAAAATGCAATATATTTAGTTCACTTTGCAAGCAATAAATAAAAAAAAATATATATATAAAATAAAGGATACAAGAAACTCATATTTAATTAACAAAAACAACAAAAAATAAACTAAAACTAATAGGAACATTTTTTTTTGGTTGAGTTTTTTCATTTTTGCTCTTAATTTTTCCTTAAAAGGGTCAACAAGTTGTGGCTGCGCAGAAAGCTTTTCTCCGGAAATTTTATCAAGGCGAACACTGAACCTTTTGTTTAAGTTTTTGGAGCCATCATCCGTCACTGGCGGTAAAACCGCGATCATTTTCTTTAATTTGATCGTGAATTTCTAAAGCTTTACCTTCCAACATCAGTCGTCTTACCGGCATTTTTTATTTCGCATGTGAAGGAACCGTTTGTAAACGTTTTTTTTCTATTCTCGGAAGTTCAGAAGCACGTAATGTTTTACGCTTTCCAGTGCCATGAAGTGTATTATTTACACGATTAGTAATTTTCCGTTTTTCTTTTTTATGGAAGAAATTGTTGCTTTTGCAACAAAATTTGCAAGATATGAGTCTTTTTGGGGGCCCACAAAAAAAGTGTATGAGTTTGGGAATAACTGGGAGACACGGGTCTTCTTTTTTTTGGTCTTTTATCACGTAGTGGTATCCGTATATGGTTACTTTTTCCGTGTTGCACTGTGTTGTTGACGTAGTGGAAGAATATTCCAAAGTCAAGCGGCATGGACATAAAATTGCCATTCAGAGACTTGGTATTGATGTCGTGGTATTATAATGTTGCTGTTTCGCGGGGATTGAGAAAAACGTATATTTTCAAATATGTATTTGGGAGTTTGAGTATGCACATATTATTTTGTGTAAAAATCCAGAGTGCGGATTTTTAATAGGCTATCGAGACAGAGGAAACATGATCCGTACAGATACCGTATAATATTGTTATATAAAACATTTAGTTTTCTTCGACTAACAAAGTCGCAGATTGCAAATAATTCACAACCTTACTGGCAAGTCAGATTCTAATTCTGAAGCGCGTTCGTAACTTAAAACACGACTGACCAATGAGTTTACATGATCTGTCCATGTCAAGTGGTTATTTCAAATTATACCTAGATTTAACGAATTAAATTTTCTCGCCATTTAAAACGATATCTCCAGAATTAAAGGGAGTTATACCTTTTTTGCAAATTACGATACATTTAGATTTCTTACGGTTCAAACTGAGTCCATTGGCACTAGCCCAGAGATGAATTCGATTTTATTCGTAATTTAACTGTGAGATACCTGTGGAAATGTTTTCGGCTGCGATACTTAAGATGGATATTACACTTTGAAAGTATATATATTGAATATATTGAAAATAAAAGCGGACCTAAGATGGAGCCCTGGTGTACTCTCCTTTTAAGTGTCAGTTTATCAGACCCAATTGTTGCTTACAAAAATCTATTGTTTTCGATTTGAAAGAAATGATGTAATAAGTTTATTTGAAGTAACTGAAAATCTGATAAAGTGTTTTAATTTGTTAATTAATGTGGCATGGTCTGCTGTGTCAAATGCCTTGGAGTGGTCAAGAAGTACCAATAAATTTACTCGTATGTTCTCATTCTCCAATCCCTGCCTTATGTATCCACTTACCTCAACAAGAGCCGTAACGCAGCTATGACTCTCGCGGAATCCAGATTGTTTATTATTTACTATTTATGTATGAAATCATTTGCTTATAGATTTTTTTTCCAGAATTTTTTATTTTATTTTTTTTTTCCTTACAAACGTTTAGAAACGTTTCATTTTGAAAATGAGCTCTTTCGGAATTTCGTTCATTATGTTGTAGTTTTCTATTAATATCGTAAACATTTTGCAAATAGCTTAAGAATTATTTGGTATTATCGACCTGAAAGAATTAGAATATATGAAATGAATAAATGAATGTTTCGATTGTATTGTGAATGTTAAATAACACAACTACAACACGAGAACAAATTACGGGGTTCTGAGAATTGATTCTGGTAGAGGAGAAACAAAAAAAAATTTACATGTGTCAGCGTGCTCAAAGATGACATCGGAATTTTATTTTAGAAGCAATTAAAGTTTCCCAGCTTTGGCCTGTTCTTGCAGTATATCGGTATATAAAAGTATGTTTTCTTTACCTCTGAGGTGTAGTGTATGTTCATCAACTTTGTAGAAAATGTTATAGCAAATATTTTTGTAAAATATATTCACCCTCTAACTCCCCCTCATAATGGCATTTGTTTGCCATTATTCTAACAAATCGTAAAATAAACCCTGGAAGAACAGTAGGGCGATAAAATTTGTTCATAAATGTATGAACCAAAACTTAACACAAATAAATAAAGTTTTATATTGTTATCGGTTGACCTTAAGCTTGAAGAAGTTTTCTCGTCTTCAAAATTCTTTCTTTTGCTTCTTTTAATTAATACTACTTGGCTGCATTCTCAATTAGAGAATGGAAATTACCACATTAAACACAATCATTTGTATTTCTCTAAAAGAGAATTGTAAAAGCGAACTTGAACCTGACCATAATTATTTATTATTGTCTTGTTTATAAGTGGTTTCTTTCATTAATAATGATTAATTATACAATTAATATTTATTTTTTTTTTATATTTCATTATATATTTCTCTTGAGGTCTTTCAATGTTTTATTGCGAAATTCACTGTTTGCAAATATGACACCATTTTTACCAAAATTCCTTTCAAATTTATTGCTTTAAAAGATTTTATAATTTCAAATTATTTTTGCTAAATTTGTAAACAACATACTTTCACTCTTATTGCCTATTAAAAATTTAATTTAGTTCAAACACAATGGGCAGTAAAAGAGTAAAAGTAACAAATTAACATAAATAAGTTTAGTTAAAAGTATGCCACTGTGTTACAAATTGGTACAAGTAAATAATTTGCATACTTTTTATGTTGAAATGTTGAAATTTAGGGAATGTTGTGAGTTAATATAATTTTTTCGGCGCTTACTGCGATAGTGTTAACTGAAATTCGGTTTCAACCATAAATTAATACGTTTATTTGGACTAGAGATGGGTACCGCTCACGTGAATTAGTGATTAGTTTTTTCTTTCAGTCAGTTGTGCGTGTATGAACCTGAGTATAAAAATAAATTATCGTGAGTGAGCCAGCCTACATGAGTAGATTTTTATCTTGATTATTTTGAAATTATTTTAGTTTTTTTCATTTAATTTTAAATTTCTTTTAATTAACGTATAGATTTTTATGCGTAAGTATTTTGTGGGCGTTAGTTTTTGATATTATGAGTGACTTTTTTTCTACTCACGTGAGCGTGCGTATGAGCGTGAGTGCAAAGTAACTTGCGATTCCATCTCTAAGTTGGAGACAGTAACCAAGTAAGATAAGAGGCTTGAAACTTTTCAAAAAATTCGTTTAAAATCTACTGAAGCACCAAATGTATGTAAATAAAATAAATATTAAAAAAGTAAATACATAATTGAAATCGTTTTTATTAAATTTTTATGGGTTATTTAATTAAGGACATCATTTTGAATCAAAAAACACTTAGTGCTATTTTAATATGAGTATCGGTTTAATTTTAAAAGAATTTCTTGTTAGATTAATCATTGAACCGTATTAACTCAACATTATAATTACTTACATATTAAATGAATTTCATTATGAAAACAATATGTACATAATTTATGTTGTTTCAAACTGAAATAAATTTGATTCAATAAGATTCGTCATATTATTTTAATGTAAGTTACATTTTTATTCAATTAGAGTCGCATGTTATATTGACATGTGCTGCTGTTGTTTGCACAAGTTATCGTAAAGTCATGTTGATTTAACACGAAACGACTATGAAGCAAAATCATTAACGAAAAATGTAAAATCAACCTTGTTTTCGCTGGTTTTACATGTGTATTGACGGAAGTTCAGAGCAGAAGCTCAGCAAGCAATTTCGACATCAAGAGAAAATATAGGCATTCCAAATATTGCCCGGGAAAAGGTGCAGAAGTAACTAACACCTTCTGTGAACTTTAATTCATTTGAATGCTTTTTCATTTCTGATTTCTGCCGGGAAAGACATAGAAAAATATGCTTACTCATCTTATCAAATGGTTAATATAGTTTAACTTAAGCATTCATTGATAGTGTTTACGATAGTCACAAGTAGGGTTTGGGAAATGGGAATTGCCGGATAAAGACACTTATATTTTTGGCAATTTTTTCGGGGAAACGGAAAATAAAAATATACGTTATTGCATACATATAACTTATTTTAAATTTTTCTTTTAAAGCTATAAACACATTCTCGAATAGAATACATGTGTGTATATGAAAATGATTATTTTCACGACTCCACTTCCACAACGCTGCAGGTTGTTGTCCATGCTACTTTTGCCGTGTAGTCAAATTAAACTACTTTCTATTTTTATTGGCTACAAAACAAAAACAGTGTTGACAATGCGAAACAATATGTAAAGCGAATTAATGCTAAGAAATATTTTTTTAATGTAAAATAAAATTAAATGCAAAAATTGCAGGTCTCTTTTTGGTATTAACTTTTTATGTAAAAATAAATTTGGCATAAAAATAAGTACCATGAAATTCCTGCTAATTATATCAATATTCAGTGTTCATCTTGTTATAAAATCTTAAAAATTCAATGAAGCAATAAAAAGGCCACTGACTCGAATCATATTGCGATAATCGCGAAAATGCGCAAAATTATCCAAAATTTAGAAAATGCCGTAAAATCGACTAAAACAAATCTCAGGAATGAGAAAAACTGCAAAAATTACGAAAATTCGCAATAATTTCCAATAATTGGAAAATAAAAATGTTTAGTATCATTTAAAAGTCGATGAAACAATAAAATATAGAAAGTCATCTACATTGCGAAAGATGCGAAATTCATGGACTTCTGGTTCACTGCGTCTGGCAAATCGGCAGACAAACAAAAAACGGCAATTACACTAGCGGCATTGGATCCCAATGTGATCTCGCAATTATCCGATGTAATTGCAACGCTGCCACAGTTAGAAAGGAACGGGTATATAAAGGCGAAGATCGTAGAACATTTCGCTGATAGTGAGCAGCGCCGCCTCAATCGCCTCCAGTCGGAACTTCCTCTAGGTGACAAAAGAAACACAATTGGAGACGCGGCCTTAAAAAGCCTTTGGACAAAACGTTTGCCCGAACCGGTGCAACCAGTGGTAGCTTCCTCGACAGGTTCTCCTGCCGAATTTACAAAAATCGCCAATTCGGTCCTCGACGCCATGACACCGACTCAAATTCATAGAGTCCAGTCACAGCCTTCACAAGAGATACAAGTTGCAGTTTTGAAGAAACCGTAAAATCTTTGAAAAAACCTAAAAATGTAAGAAATGTGAATGTAAGTTTTTAACTCCATTTAGAAAGTTTTTCGCCTTGTTCAAAAATTTTCAACTTCTCGCGATATGAGGGAATATTTTGACATTTTATTGTTGCATTGAATTGCAAATTTTGAAAAAACAACTTTAAAAAAACAAAAAAATTTAAAGTGGCACCTCTGAAATGTAAATGAATCAGCTGCGGCGATTGTATTCATGTAGCCGTGAAGGTGTTTATAGCTTAAATGTTGTAAACTTAAATATAATTTTAAAAGACATTGCACAAAGTAAAAGTAATATGAAATTATTTACAATTCATTGAATTTTTAATATTTATTTAAAACAGTAAAAAATGTAAATATGTTTAAGTTGATTCGTCTTAAACTGTTTAGTTTCGGAAAATGTTTGGAATTTGATAGAAATCGTTGATCATATATCAGATTAATATGCAATGCTATAAATACTATATGATTAAATTGCCTTAATCGTTTCTTAAAGTGCAGAACACAAGAAATTTTTTAAAAATTTTGTGGAAGATTTAAACACTTTTGCCCCTTATTATGATTCACAACTAAACTAAGTTGAGTTGTCAATGTTGCAACTCCACTCAACTATATTTTTGTATTATGATTCACAACGAATTCTAGTTGTCTTCGTTGTAAATCATAATTCGGATCACAACTTAACAAATACAACGAAGTCAACAGCTGATTGAAAGTTGAATTGACTTGTAATCCAAAAAAAAAAATTGACAACTTCAACTCAACTATCAATTTAGTTGTGAATCATAATAATGCTGTAGAAATTTTGAGTCAGGAGGACTCTAATATGTTAATAGCCAAGGCTCGTTAATTTAATATAATTATTTTTCGAACAAATTGGTTGTTATTAGAAAATGTTTAAAGAAGTTTAACTGCCAGGCCAACGTTTTAAATGTAATTGTACGAAAGAACGAATACTTGTGACATCGTGGGCCTGGCATTTAAATAAAAATTAAAACAAAGTATGGCCAAATTTACAGCGCATTATAAGGACCAGGGCGTGCTTCAGCAGCAGGTGGCTACAGAAATAGAAGGCGTAATAAAAACTGATTTATTAAAAATTTTTGGCGGCTCAAAAGTTAAATTTGTAACTAAATATTTAATGAATTAGTTCTCAAGTATTCTTTCAATACTTCGTTTGGCCGAAAAAAAAACTTAAAAGAAAAATTATGAAAATTATATATTTCAAGTAGGTGCCCCGGCAAACGTTGCTTTGCCATATCACTTATTTCTAGTGAACTTTTTGATTAGAAGTGGACATGGTTAATCAAAAAGTATTCTACGGCCTTGCGCAGGTTACGTGCATTATATGTTTAAAATTTCAACTAAATCCGTTGAGAAATGGAGTTTTGTATACCGAACATACAGACAAACCATAGATTTGCGACTTGTACAAATTTCAAATATTTTGATAAAATATTTTTTTGGGCGTAAAAGTAGCCATAGAAGTACGAGTAGTCAATCAAACTTGTACTTGGTCAATTCTCGAGGTTAAGAGATCAGGTTCAAAGGGAATCTTTATATAAGAATAACATTTTTATATAGACCGAATTAGGGTAAATAGGAATTTTAGATATATGATTGTACGAAATGTTTGTAGAAGCGGATGTGGCCCACTGAAAAGTATTTTACTACGTTGCTCAGGTTACGTGCATTATAAGTTTCAAATTTCAAGGAAAGCCGTTGAGAACTGTAGTTTTGTGTAGCGAACATTCGTGGTAAAATAAGAAAATTTGAGTTTGCAACGCTCCTTAGCCCATAGACCAAAAATCGTTTCGTCGGAGGTATTCAAACAGGAACATCGTGACACAAGAATATCATATATAAGAAGATGTACTTAGTATATTAATTTTTATTGGAAACGTCTACTTTGCCAAACAACTAGAGTAACCCCGCAATTAAAAAAAAACAATTTTAGTGAACCTTTTCTATATGCAACAAGAATTTTGAAAATTGGTCCACAAATGACAAAATTATTTGATAATAAATTTTTGGGGCGGATACTTTGCTTCCCCTTCCCACAGTTGCAAAAAAAATTTAGTGAACCTTTTCCATGTAAAAAGAATTTTGAAAATTGGTCCACAAACGACAAATAATTTGATAATCCATTTTTTTACGGGCACATTTCGCACAAATAAACAAATACACATTCCGTATTATATATACATGAATATTTCGCTAATTTTGAGTTCCTAAATTAAATTAATTTAAAAGATTTACATTTTAATTGATTTTTTTTAGTTCCCTTTTTCCGGGAAATAGTTTGTGAAATCCCAAACCCTAGTCCAACACCAATCACAATTTTTTTTTCTTGAAAAGCTGAAAGTTTTTTAGTTTAAATTGCTAATTTTCAAAATGTGAGTGTTTTCTCCCAAATTAAAATTCCTTCACAATTAAAAATTAGTGCTTTGAACGGCTTTTCAAATACACCAATAAATTCAAATAAAAAAATTTCAAATCACCGAAAAAAAGTAAAAGTAAAACATTTTCAAATTGACCCAAATACCATCATGATTATTAAAATTTGTGATGGCTGTAAAATAACAATCTTAAACATTGAAATAAACTCTTCACATTCGTTAGGCAAAAACAAAACAAAAAAGTGAAATAAATGTCATACGAGCGTTACTACTCGTATTGTTTATTAATTATTTATGTAAATACGAAACAAAAAATTAAGTTAAAAGAGATTTTGTTTGCATAATTTAAGAGAAAAAAAGAAAACCAAACAAAGAAGAAGAAATTTATGAAATTTAGATTTTACAACCTTTTGATGAATTTCGCGTTCTGTGCAATGTGGGTACTACGTTAAACTCTATTCATGGCATATCTGAAAGTCACAACAGTTTATCATCTGCCACCACATTTACATCACCAGCAGAAAGCAGGCATGCCGGCTGGTCCTGCCAAGTGCAATTAATATATCCCATACCACTTCAATTCCGACAACTACATACGTAATAGTCTCTCAGGGTATTAGTGGCTCCCCAGTTTCCGCTTGTGGTTCAGTTGATACTATTAGTGTTACGATGGCTGCTGGTACGGCCTCAGCTCTATAGTCGGCTGATATTGATAAATAAGCAATAGCAAATAAATAATTCATAAAATAGAGCACAATGTCAAAAGGTTTTTATATGAAAAATGTTATTTCAAATAAAAAATCTTTTTAGTATTAATATAAATGAATAATTTTTTTCTTTCTTATGTACCAAACAAAATAATTTAAAAAATGTTGGCAGCAGTCTTGTCATATTTTTTTTATCAAAAATCTTGGAGTCGATCAATAAAAATCCTTTTTTTGCATTAAAAATTTTTTTAAGCTGATTTTGTTGAAATCAAATTCAGTTCAAATTTAGTTTAATTAAACTAAGACAATAATGCGTTTTTGTGAACATAAAATTAAATAGCATAAAATATTTATTGCATATACATACATACATCCATATAAGGCGGCATATATAGGTTTTTAACTTCAAGTTCACAAATTTCAAATAAAATTTAGGTATTTTAAAACAAATTCAGAATTGTCCAAATTAAAACACATTCAGTATTTTTGGAATCAAATTCGATGCATTTGGTTTGTAAAATACGGAATTCGTTTTGAAAAATTCCAAACTTCTTTTTTAAAAACCTTAATTTGTTTAGTAAAAGTTCAAATTTGAAGTTAAAAGCCTCAAATTCATACAATTTTTATGGTTACATTATACATTTCTTTATTAATCTTGCTATTCGTTTCTTTTGTTTTTTCAAAATTTGTACAATTACGATCAGATTTTTTTCAAAAAGTCTTTGGTCCTTAAAATACCACACAATATTGGTCTTTCTAATTTATTTCTTAGTTTGTTCTTATTGATATTGATTTGAGAAGAAACTTTCGACGTAAGCTGTTGGTACTCGTATTGACAAAACTGTGTAAAATAATTTTTTCAAACAAGGAAAAGTTTCAGAGCCATCGCAACGATTTGCATTCAAAATGATTTCCCAAAATGTTTTTAATATTCTTTTCATCCAATAAATTATATTGTTTAAAGTTGAAGTGGAGCGATTCTCGCCATTCGTCATCAATTTGTTGAATATTATTCGAATCAATAACATCTGGAAAGAATTTCGTTAATTGGGAAATACTTTTATTATTGCTTTTCATAATAAATCACACTTTTTTAATAAACTGTTACATCTTCATCTGATAATTTTTGAGTAGAACGAATTACTATTGTTATTTGGGCTCCCAAGTATATATCTTAAGATATCTACACTTATTAACATAAACTTAGTTAAAAAACAGATATATTCATCTTTTACGAATTATTCAAATACTTTTAAATACAGACGACGAATTTCATTATTAAGTAAATAAATTTGTATATAAAAATAAAACATCGTTGCAATTTAATGGATGCAAGTAAACAGTGTTGCAGCGGTTAACTTTTTTCACACTTTTAGTGAAGTAAATTAGAAAATATGTAGTTAAGTTAACAGGAATTTCAAGTAATAGACGAAAAGTTCAAAATATCATATATTAAAAAATCTTTTGGTTTTTTTAATCCAAAGTGATTATTATTATTGTGGCTAAAGTTCCAAAGGAATATTGTCTCATGTCCAATTCTTTCTGACTAAAAATGTTACGAACTTTGAATTTGGTTGAAAAATAATCACTTTAAAAAATCTTTTTTTTTTCTAAAAATCTTTTAATCTTTTTGGCACCTCAAAAAACTTCAAAAATAAGATAAATTTTCACATATGGCGGCCAAAATTCAAGCGAATTTAGTCACCTGATCTCCCGAGACCACTTGTGAATAATTCACCTTGAAATAGTTCATACTTCAACCAAACATTTAATTTTTATTGTGTTTTCTGTTTTCAGTATGACTTCAAAATATTTACAAGCTAAAATGGCAAATACTTGCCTCCAATGACAACACCCTGTTAAAGTAGCACGTCAAAATACTAAAATAGAAGTAGTGAAAAGTATGTATTTGATATGTTTATTTAAATTTTAACTAATTACTTTGCTTTTTTGCTGAGTACATATCGTTCCTTTATCGCAACGTAGTCATATATAAAAAAAACTATTTATTTTAGCAAACGAGCTTAAAGTTTTTAGATGGAAAAATAAAAAATTCTCCCCTCAGGAGGTGAGCAAACAATATATCTGTCTGAATTTTTTTACATAAGATGAAAAATGATATGACAAATAATTCTGCATTCTTGATTTAAAAAGCACGATTTTTGAGATCTGACTACGTTGCAATAATGGAGCGATATGTATTTTATTCTTAATGAACATATTTTTGGTGGGCTTGAAGTTCGATTACAATCTGACTTCATCAGACAATCAAAAGGTTTTTTTTTGTGATTTGAAAAGATAAGAAATCCAAATTTGACTATTTGCTGCTTTTGTTGTTTTCATAACATAAATGTTTCCCTCGTAGCAGAAAAATTTATTTAAAAAAACAAAAATATTACCAATACGAGTTAAAAAAGCTGTTTACTTTTTTCAATACATTTTTGAAACCTTGTTTTAAATTCAAACCACAAAAATGTAATCAATATGAAATTTAATTTAAGCTGCCAACAATGTACAATTTCATTTAAATTGATAAAAAATGGAACTGGATTGAATTGTTGATGAATTCAAATTTCCAATTTATTATAATTAAAAATAGATATCTGTTCAACACAAGCCGCAGCAGTCCGGCGTTTTTAAATTGGGTTTGACAATGTTAATATTTTTAGCGCGCAACAAAATAGTTTTGCAGTAGATCAGTGAATGGTCGCGTTCATAAGACGTAGCTGTTGAGCTCAACTGTTGTGAAACTGTTGAGCAGCCCAACAGTTACGTCTTAGAAACGGCTTGATGAATATTTGGATAATGAACAGCTGATTAATGTAAACAATTGAAAAGCAATAAAAATGCTGCAAATGAATTAATTTAAATTTGCTAAATTAATTAGTTTGGCTTATACTTAAAAATATGGACAACACAGAATTTGCAATGAAGTTTTTCTTGGCAGGAATTTTCCAATTTAATTAAAAATCTGCACCACAAATTTAATATTCACAACATAAAAATGCACAGGAAATTACTCCAAAAAATTTTAAACCTGCGCCGATAGTATTTATATTTCAACGATAAGCCAGCCACTCTTTGAATCTTGTATTGAACAAAACAAATTCAAAAATAAATAAATAAAAAAAAATTTCAATCTTTTCTGGAATAATTTTAAATCATAAAATCCTTTAAAAAGAAACATAAAAACCAAAAATTTTTACAAATATTGTATTTTAATTCCCATAAAATTGATTTTACCACAAATTTCAACTTTGCTAACCCGTAGAACCCGTTTCAAATACTCTTATAATTTTTTAATTATCTCATTTGGTTTAAAAGTTATGATTTTGGCAACAAAAAATCCCAAATGGCGCCACTGTGCACCGTTTGCTTATTACTATTTTAACTCATTACTTGGTCATATAAAAGCTGTTCCTGGAATGTAGTTAAGTTTTGGTAAACGAGGAGTTATTTTTCTCCTAAGTTCTTGACTACGATTTTTCGCAAACTCTTAGCCACTTTAAAAATGACAAAATTAGATAATAAATTTACTCAAAAAATATAAATATTTCCATAAAAATATCAAGCAATATAAATATGAACATAAATGAGAGTTATTTCCTACTGACATAACATTTCCTTTGTTTGAAAGACTTTTGCGTCATTTTATTGTTGAAAACAGTTAAAAGATTCAAATACAAAAAATCTCATAAATGAATAAATTAGTCAAACTAAAAATACATAATAATAATAATAATAATAAAAATGAAATCAGCAACTGTCGTAAATTGTTTGGAATTTAAAAAATTAATAACAGCAGAAATTATGTTAATAAACCGCACCGTTAAATATTCATATCAATAACAAAATTTAAGAAAAAAAAAAGAAAACGATAGTCGTCTCTTAAAGGCAAGTTAACAAGCAGAAAGTGTTTATGAAAACAAAATTCGGAATCAAGAAAAGAAAACAACGTTGCTATGAAGCATTTTCTTTAAAAGATTTAAACCAGTTTTGGATTTGAAACAAAAAAAAAATAAAAAAAATAAAAAAAAACATGACGCAGATGCTTCACTAAATTTATGAGACAACAAAGATGGCCTTCAAGCAGGTCGTTTGTAGTGGAAAATTGTCAAAAAGTTTTGAAATTTTATTAAATGATACTTTTTGAATGAACATTTTTCCAAAAAAAGTATTTTTTCTAAATGTATTTTTTTCAAAAACTATTTTGCATTCTTTAAAAAGAACTTTTTTTTAAAGATGCTTTTTTGAAACGTACATTTTTCAAAAAGTACTTTTTCTAAGATACTTTCATAACGGATTTTTTAGAAGCTTCTTTTCTAAAAGGTATTTTTTATAAGTACTTTATGCTAAAGGTACTTTTTAAGATAAGTATTTTTAAAATTGTTGTTTACGTACTTATTTTCAATGTACTTTTTTTTAAAAGATAATTATTTTGAAGCTGTTGTTTTTAAATGCTTTAGGAATTTTTTTTAGATGTATTTTTTAAGGTATCTTTTAAAAAAGTATTTTTTTAAAATGTACTTTTTTTAAAAATCTAAAAAAACTACAATTAAAAAGAACTTTTTTCAAAAAGTATTTTTTCTAATAGACACTTCTTTGAAACGTAATTTTCAAACGGTTTTTAGTAAAGGTACTTCTCTAAAATTTTTTTGCAAGTACCTTTTGTAAAAGGTATTTTTTAGGATAAGTATTTTTAAAAAGGTTGTTTTTAACGTTTTAGTTTCTAAAACAGAACCTTTTTTAAGTGCAATGCTTTCAAAAGTACTTTTTTCAGAAGGTATTTTTTTCAAGAATTTCAAAAGGCACTTAAAAGCATAAAGTGAACGTTATATTTTAAAAGTACTTTTTGTAAAAGTGCATTTTTTAGACAGGTACTTTAAACAGTACTTTTTTAAAACGTTCCTTTTTAAATTTTTTCAAAATTTATTATTATAAATTTGCTTTTTTTGTAAAAAGCTCTTTTGCAAAATGCTATTTTTGAAGGACCTGTTGTTAGTTCAAATTATTTTTTTAAATGTACTTTTTTAAAAGATATATCTTCTTTAAAGTGGAAACTTTTGAAAATCTTATTTTTTCAAGGGTTTATTTTTTTGGAGTTCCTGTTTTGCGTGGTATTTTTGTTAAATGTACTTTTTTTCAGAAGGTAACTTTTTTAAGAGGTACTATTTCTTAAAGGCACTTTTTGAAAAGTTTGTATTTTAAACTTTTTTAAAACGAATTTTTTTTAGATATTTTTAAATGTGTTTTTAAAGTGTAATTTCAGAAGTTATTTTTTCTTTAAAATGAAAGTTATTAAAGTAGTTTTTAGTAAAATGTACCTTTTAAAGAGGTACCTTTTGAAACGGAATCATTATAAAATGTGCTTTTTTCAAATGGAACCTTTTTAGAAGTAAGTTTTTGAAGACATCTTTTTAATAAGGATCTTTTTTAATTGTTCCTTTTTAAAATGTACTTATTTTGTAGAGGTAATTTCGTTTTAATATGTTTTTTAAAAAAATAATTTTTCCTAAAGTTGATGAGCAAAAGTGCCGCCAGCAAAAGCGCTAGTAAGTGCCATCCATTCCCGCGAATTAAAGTTTTTGTTTCTACACCTCTGGACAGGGGAAAGGAAGCCAGTTTTCTTGGTAATTTCAAAGCTGATCCTCAGTTTTGTTTTAACTATTTTGTGATGAACACATGTAACGATCCGGTCTTAAGGGTGAAAACTTCCTCAACTAAAACAATGATCTTTCCAATTGTGAGCTTCGATCGTAAAATCTGTTCATGCGTAAACTATTTACGTGAGAGTACAGTGTTTGTTTGTTGGTTTTATAGTCTGTTTTTGCTATTATTTTTTTGTTACAAAGTACTAGAATTACAAATTCTTTGCATTTGAGTATATATTTAAAAAACTAAACCTTGAAAATTAACACAACAGCTGCCGCGACCTTAATTATAATCAAAAATATTTGTGTAAAGTTTTATTTAGTTTGAATTTAACAAAAAAAAAATTAAAACATTTTTTGCTTCTTGATAATAGGAAACTATAAAAAACAAACACACAATTTAATATTCAAACACACGAACTTTATACTACAACTAAAAAGAAATCTAAACATTCTAAGGGCCTATTTTTTGATAAATAAATATTTATACAATCTGTGTAGATATGCTAAAACGAATAGCCCAGTTGACCAAATCGTCGTAAACGAAATTGCCTTCAATAAATAATGTACAGTTTGTGTCTGTCGATTAGCTTTCTAAGCGACGATGTACAGCAATTTGTCGTTCGCGGCACAGTCATGCATGTTGTCCGCTTTTAAACACTTGTGACAACAACCCTACTGACTATTTCTTAAAGTTTCTTTTAAGTGACATAATTTTTAAGCCTGTCTGCTATTAGAAATGTTCAGCGACAATGTCTTAAATGATGATAACTTCCATAAAAATCGATTAACGATATCATCGTGGAATATGCCAATGGTATATACTATCAAATGTTGTTTATGGCAAAAGGAACGACAAAGTCTTGGGTTTTATTTTCAATCAAGCAAAGGGATATGTCAGATAGTGCTGTCGTTAAGGTGTTAAACGAGTTGTATTATAAACATGTGCATCCCAGTCTCAAGAATAATTAAATTATAAATTTAAATGAAAAGTAATGTGTTTGATAAATTCGTTCTCGAATGATGACTTGCCTTTTCTTTTTACCTTGAAGGTAAAATAGACTACATTATCAAATTGTATTAAGCTGTCCTCAGTATGTCTTCAACGATTTACTGTGGAAGTGTACGCGTCGTTAAAGCCATGGCGAACTGGGATATACTACATATGTGCTGTATGCGTATGTTTCTATACATTTACAAAAATATCTATACTGTCACCCTTGAAAAAAATGTGTTCAAATATTCAGTCCTTAACCTATTAGAAATTATGCGAATAGTTATAAAAATTAATACACGTGTACGTATCTACAGTGGAGTTCATTTAAAACGTACATCGTTTATGACGAACAACTGCGATCTTAACAATTTCACATGAGTATTTTATACAAACTACTTCAGTTATAGCGAATTATCGCTTATAACCAGGGAAACATAAGAATTTAACAATTGCATATTTCTGTCATATGCAACCTGAAAAGGCGTAAATAACATATTTATTCGCTTTAGAAATTTTTTATGCATTTATTCATCGATTTTTTAATGCATATTTTATCCTTAATATATTTCGTTTTACATATTCCAGTCGCAAGAGTATATTTGCAGCATTTTTCGAATTTATAAAGCATATTTGACAATTTTAGAACATATTTGGGCAACTTATTAAATATTTTAGCAATGAATGCACGAAATCATTCAAATTCTGATTAACTGATTCTGATGGGTTTTGTATATTATTGTTCTACGGTTGAAATGTGTTGCTACATTTAGGCCATCTACATTTTATTTGTAGTATACAAATGCTGCAACCAAAGTAGTTTTAAAATATGATGTTCAGGGATTGTGATCTTTTAAAAATATGACCCTATTACATTAGTAAACGTTGACAAAATATTTTCAATCCAATCAAGTTTATGTAGATGTAGTTGGCGATGATTTTTATTTGAAAATCTTATTTAATATTTTGTTGTTTATTGCAATAACAATATTTTATTCAAAATATATATTTCTGATATCGAAATCTCCCAGAAATTGATGTAACATTTCAGAAGCCATTTTTAAAAAATTGCCAAAATCAGAAAAATCAAATCACCAGCCATAAAGTTATGAACTAAAATCAGGTTCCGAAAATAATAATTATTCTTGAATTCAAGCAGATCATTTTGATCCTTTTCCACAATAATTTTAGAAAATCATATGCTCTTTAAATATCTAATTTTTATTTTTTTTGTCAAAAATATTTGTCAGATTCAGATTTTTTTTTTTCGTCAGAAATATTTGTCAGATTCTGATTTTTATTTTTTTTTTTTTGACTGTGGAATTAATATAATAATACATATTTATTGAAAAATTAATAGTTTAATTAAAAACAAATTGAAATTAATTATTGAGCGGTATATCTTGTTCACTGTTGCTAATGCGGAACTTTATCCAAATATTTCTTAATTTTGGAAAAAAGTGCTATAAATTTTTTTAGAAATTCCCATAAAAATCATCAATTATTTCATTAAGCTGAAATTAGAAACAGGGAAAGCTACCTCGAGAGAATTATCACTTTTGGCACATTTTGATTATTATTAATTACTTTGTATGAGGAGTGCCACTTCCCCAAAATCTACCCCGTCAGTTCTCACTTTCACAATCTGTCCTTTCTACACTTTCCCAAAGAAGTTAAAACATGAAAATGATTGTTAGGCATTAATTGCCTGAGTTGTGACTTGTCTACTAAAAAAAAAATATATTTACAAAAAAATTCGAAAATTAGAAACAGGGAAAGTCACCACGAACTAATTCCCACTTTTGGCAACGAAAACCCCATTGTGCGGCGATGTACAAATGCTTTAGTTTTGCGTCCTATGACCGCGACATTTTCATTATTTTTGTAGTGAATTTTAATAACTTCTATGCGTTGAAATTTCAATGTAATCTGTTAAGTAGTTACAGGTTGAGTGATAAGAATTGTAAAAATGGAGGGCAATTGAAAATGAAAGCTCTTATTTAAGCACCCAGTATTTAAGAAAGAAATATTTTGGCATTGGCGAAAATGGCGGCCCAATGAAAATGTAACGTGTTGATGGATCACCCTGTATTATCTTGTAAAAAGTTTCCTTAAAAAAAAGTTGCTTAAAAAGTTATTTTTTTTAGAACATTTTTGTCAAGTGTATTTAAGTTTTGGCACAGCCGAGTGTGTACATACATTTTTTTCTTTAATGTGTTTTTTTTTCTTTCTAAATATAAATTTACATAAATTTTCCTTTTTTTTACTTTCCATACTTCCCAGATTTTCCTTTATTTTCAAGGGTAACGAAAAAGGTAAATAAATTAAAATTGGTGGTTGCAAAAATGTATTGAGAAAGTACCAGGGGGAGAAGTTTTATTGCTATTTGTTGTCGTAGTAGCTTTTTTTCGTGTTTATTTCGTAACGATTTTCGTCTTCGCTTTTTTGCTCGTTTGTTTGTTAACAGTGACCTAATTTCGAAAATATACCTAATGACCTAATTCCGGAAATAAGTATACCAAATTATAAAAATGCCTGTTTCTGGGCATGAGCAAGTGTGGTGTGAGCTTTTTGTGCGTTTTAATTTTTTTTGTCTTTGTGTTGTTGAATATAAAAAAAATGATGTCTGGTAAAGTATTTTGTGTTGGTGGCAAACATCCCCCAATATTGCAACAGCTTGTAGAAATAAAATAGTATTTTTAAATTTACAAAAAAAAAAAAAACATTAGCAGTGTATAAATATTTTACAAGGTGGTACAGTTAAGCTTCTCTATCAAAACTATTTTATTATTATAATTTTTTTTTAATATCAACTGTCAAACTGTTAATAAACAAAAAAAAAACGGTTTTTATCAAAGGAATAAATAAATTTTGTTCGCCTCAAAGTAATTTTCTTTACAGACAGATGCAAATTGATAATATGGATACAGTATGGCTATTTTCTTAGCTATTAAATGTTCAAGTCTTTTAAGTATTTTTTTAGGAAACTTCTTTAGAGCATTTTGGTTTATCCTGTAGCGTCCCAACGAAACGACGATCATTAAATATTTAAAATTTTCATTAGTGTGTTAAAGTTACATACATATGTCTGTTTATAAAACATCGCACTTCAAATATAACCCTCCCTAATAATTAAATTAAAAAAATACTATTTCCTTTTAACTATCAAGGTAACCCAATTTTTTTTTGTTCTGCTGCGCACTGTCGAAAATGACAAAAGCCCCCAAAAATATTGGACCACTTATTTTTTATTTTTGCAAAACACTGAAAGCTTTAGCGGCAGAGAATGACTAGCAGCCTGGCCCTTGGTTTTTTTTGTAAAACTTCCAAGAAAAATGGGTATGAAAAAAACCCAGAGAAGCAGAAAAAAAATATGTATATTGCAAAGGGGAAAGAGTAAAAAAGAGTAAGGAAAAACTTCTGCATAATTCCTAAGACAACAAAACACGAGGAAGACATTTTTGTATTTTTTCTTTAATTTTTCCTTCTTTGAGAACCTCTTCTTTTTTTAATGTTTGTAGAGTTTTTCTGCTACTGCGAACATAACTGCTCTGGCTGGGTTACTATTTTTTATGTTATTAAGCTTCTAATCATTAGAATGAGTGTTTTTTTAAATCGATAAATCGTTTTTAGGCACAACATACAAAATCTAGGGCTAGACCAAAGTTTAATCTCTCTCTCATACGTTATACGTTACTTATTTATTGTCTTGCAAGAAAAGAAAAAAATCAAGTCATTTGAGAAGTTGTATATCGCTAACTTGATACAGAAAGTGTTTAAATAATTGTTTTTTAGTTGTCTTCATATTAGGGATCTATATAATCTATTGAAATATGGAAAAAATTCGCTTTAAAAAAAGTTGTGTAACGAGATGTTGGAATAATAATAGTTCCAGTTTGCTTTTTCCAATTCTTTCAGTACAACATCTTACGAACTTTAGCATTCTATTAACTTCTTTGGCTTATAAACCCAAATATAGTTCACAATAAAACTTACATTGACGACAACAAAACTGTTTTACTCAAAATAAACATTCATGATTTCTGTACTAGTTGCTGTCGGTCACTAAGTTCTATTCCACAGCCTGCAATTTGTACTGGGGGTTTACTGTGTAATTCGATTCGAAAATGAAAATCATTCGAATTGTATATTCGATACGAAAATTAAATTGTACTGTGTAACACTTTCGAATTCGCTTGCAGCGAAGTATTAATACGTATATGAGGAAAAAATAATAATTACTTGGTAGCACTTGATCTTAAATGTGAAAATAACCAAGAAAAAATACAAAAATACTTTTTACGTTCGAAATTTTAAATTAATTTTACCTATAAGGGAAATTAAATTCAATTCAAAATAAAAATAAGATGCAAAACAAAACAGAAATTAACACATACATAATTAAATTTAAAAAAGTTATTCAATCCTTGAGGTCGTTTTTTTATATAAAGAAACGTTATAAAATTTATTGTTAATATTTTACCACCTCTTCGTGTAGCTTCTTCAATAATGAAAAAAAAAATAATAATATTTAAAAAACAATTCAACAAAATTTTGAATTTGTAAATATAAAATGTTTCAAAGCAAAATCTAATTATATTTATAGACATATATTAACATTTCAAAGATATATATTTACAAATAAAAAATGTTCAATTGATATGTAAATATTATTTTTAATTTACATACATATGTTTTGTCCTGAAGGGTTAGTGAAATACTGACAATAAATTCCATCTCTGATGATTAATTATTCCAAATATTTCATACTTCCTTGGTTTTTTCCAAAGCTATTGGCTTTGAGATCAAGCAGTTTTCCAATTTCGTACTAACCGAAATTGATTTAACTTGTAAGACATGAATAAGTTGCACTTTTCGTATTCTAATTCGTTAAATAATACGGTTAAATAGTTGATATTCCTAGTTACTAGTATCCACTGTCAAAAGTAGTAAAATCGAATAAAGAACGCTGATGAGATGGTGTAGCGACCTCAAAATCAGTACTGATCCGTTCTGCTAGTCAGATGAATAAATTGTTTCAAATAAAATAGTACTCTCTTAATAAAAAATAATGAATTTATCCAAATAAAATTTCTTAAATTAAGAAGATATGGGTAAACTCAGATTTGAACTTAAGCCAAAAAATTTTCATTTCAATTTTTTTTATGATTTTATATAAAAAAAAATACGTAAATTTTTTATTTTTCTACACTTTCGCTGCCAAAATGTCTTTCGAATGAAATACGAACAGTTGTAACGTTTTTCTCATATGTTTTTGTATTACACAGTTGCATTATCGAAATTAAGAGTTTCGAATACGAAAAGGGCAAAAAAATGTACGTAGGTTTGGAAATAAATTTGCGATAATATAACACAATAACCCCCCCGAATCTGGCCTGTTTGTTGACTAACATTTATCTATGTACTTCATTTCTCATCACTGAGTTCTTAGTCAATTTAGTTCTTAGTTCAATTCGATTCAAGTATCTCTCATGGCGTCTATAAAAAGAAAAAATATATAAAAAAAAATTTTCAAGCAACGATTTGTTTAACATCAAATTTATTTTCAGTTATGCCGTTTTCTTTTCTAAAAGAATGTAACATTTTTTTACTTATTAAAAAAATTGCTATTCACAGTTTTCTTAAGACAAAAATTTTGCGCCGTAAGTGATGATACAATAATTTCTAATAAACTCACTATTTCAAAAAAATCATTATATTGCAAGTTTTCAATAAAAAGGGCAAACACTTTTGCACTTTCTTCTAGAAAAGAAAACGCCATTAGTGTCAACAATAAATTGGATGGTTGCCACTTTTCGTCAACACGGTTCGATAAGGAGTCTCCCTGGTTCCGGATGACTACGTACGGTGCACACCGCTGTAAATATTCAACGTGTACGCACGACTCTGTGGAAGCAAATCCAGAAACATTAACCAGGCGTATTCAAAAATGATGTTGAGCTCAACAGTTGTGAAACTGTTACGTCTTAGAAATGGCTTGATGAATTTGTTTTATCATCACTGACGAGGCAACATTTTTGTCTTAAGAAAACTTTGAATAGCTATTTTGTTGACAAAAAGTGAGAGAAATATTAAATTTTTTTTAGAAAAGAAAACGGCATAAGGATCCAGTGCGTACTTTATAAGGTTACTGATTAATTTTGTTAGTGCTATTGTGTACTGTTCTATTTTGAGTTTCGCAAGTCTTTTTTGCACAAATCGTTTAAGAAAGAAACAATAAAGTTTTAATAAAATAAGTTGTAAAGCATTTATACCATAACATTAATTTTGCGCCACCCTGTATACGGATCTGCTGCAGATTAGTTCTTCTCATTCCTTAGAAATACAATATGAACTGCTGCTTTTCGAGCTTTAAAAGTCTTTTAATATCTGATGTGATTGACTTGGATACTCTTCGCGTATTCCAAGCGGATGGTGAAGAATTTTACTTTCTGAAAAATTCGTTCATTCTCTCTGCCTTTTGAATAGAACATTTTATAATTGAATCCTTATTTTAGAATATACAGATTTATTACCATTATTTTTACGATCGATCTGCATTGTAGTGCGCTGAACATCTTGCTCTTCTCCACCAGTTCTTTATATCGAAAAAAAGTTCAAACAGCTGCGTGAAGATCTGTAGTCGCAGGTAGGTTTACATCTAAACTACCAATGAACTACCAACTTCATGTTAATCTATCCGTAGATGAGAACAGTTTTTTAATAGTGTAAAGTAGAAGAACACTATGAATTTTATAAAGTCTTGATACAAGTCGCTCCCGCGAGGAAATACAAGTCGCAGATAAGGCGTGCAATATTATTTTCACTACAAGTAATTTATGCTCTACTCTGGCATTTAACAACGAACAAGGGACGTTTTTTTATATATCATTTCAAAATATTTTTTTCAAAATTCAAATCGTAGTTTTTCTAAGGAAAAGTAAAATAAATAAAATAAATAAAGCTAAAAAATAAAATATGTAAACTTAAATACAACAGCCAGAGATGAGAAAATATCCTTTATGGTAATTTATTTTATCTGTGTTGAATACAAGTGAGTAGAAGTGAAATACATATATATAATAAACATACTAAGTCTCAAGTCACTGTGACACTGGGGGACGATACACACATATTTTTATTAATTTTATATACTTTCCAGCTAAAGCTGTTTATTTTTATGACTGTCATTAGGTTTTATAAACTGCTGAAATATAAAAAAGGCTCAAAAAGATGACATGTATGCTGTCATCCATTCCACTGAGCATACAAGCAACTCACTAAATTTGGTGGCTTGGTTAAAGTTTTATTCATCTTTTTGGGGGCTTTGGAAAGCTTAAACTAACTGTTTCGTTTCTTTATTTTTGTGTGCCTGCCCGCCTATCGTAACATAAAAGTGCGTGTGAATATTTTGCCTGCTGGCACATATTTGAATGTACGAGTGGTATTTTTGTATCTATTTATTTTTTTTCATATTTTATATGTTTAGAATAAAAATGAATATGTACCTTTAACGTTATTAACTTCAAGACTTTGCTGTTTTCTTTCAGCATTTAAGTTTATTTTGTTTTGGGTTGGGCGTTCTTAATAGGGTGTTAGTATGGGAGGCGCGTTTTCTTTACTTTAATATTGACTTAAATGTAATTTAAAAAATATTATTATAATAATGACTTGCAAAGTAAATGTGGGTCATATACGGGAAAATAAACTTCAGGGTTACTAAACACGTACTACGAGAGTAGCTTGATAATTCCGTGAGTTTTTAGAATTCCAAAGCATCAGCTTTAAATTTAACACTAGTCCCGGTAAAATTAAATTCGTAGGCAAATTAAAAATTTTTTTTAAGTAGAAAACACACCACCGAAAGCAAAGAAAGACTTCATAAATACTATGCGAACTCTACATCAGAAATTTAAATTATTAAATGGTGTTTTACTGAGTTTCGTTGTGGTCGTACCAGCATAAAGGTCATCACGCCAGAAAAAAGCAATGAAATTCATTGAATTGGTACTGGACGAGTGGAGAATAAAAGTGCGAGAGATAACTGAGGTCGTCGGCATCCCAAATTGGATATGGAAAAGCTATTCGACGGCATGCGTGCCGCGATTGCTCACGCTGGACCCCATAAACGCAACCGCGTGACTATGACAAAAATCCAAGAATTGGGCACCGAACTGCTATATCATCCAGCAATCCCTTTGGAATTAGCCCCTTTAAACTATTTCCTGTTGGTAAGAGATCTGCGTCACACGAACATTGTAACAAACGCCTATTTTCAGGAACTTGAGAAATCTTATTATTTTGAGGGAATGAAAGAACTAGAAAGATGCTTAACTAAATGTATCGAGCTTAAAGAAGAACAAAATGTTGGGAAAGAAAACGATTTTTTGCCAAAAAAAAAACTTATTTTATCTAGATAGTCACGGCATTATCAAATAGCCCTCGTATTTAGCTTAATGTTTAACAAAATAGAAGAGAACTTCTTTGATGAATGTTATGCAAGTTTGCAAAAGAAAAAACCAAATAAATTTAAATAATCTTGATTTTTTCTATCTTATGGCTTTTTCTTTTCTTTTTATTGAAAATTTGCAACAAAATGATTTTTTTTTAAATAGTGAGTTTATTACAAATTATTGTATCATCACTTACGGAGTAAATTTTTTATCTTTAGAAAACTTTGAATAGTAATTTTTTTATAAAAAGTAAAAGAAATGTTATTTTTTTTAAGAAAACGGCATTAGAATAAAACTAATGGATCTATGGGTAGCAACCGAAATTCAGTTGCCGGCTACTGAAAAATTTTTCTTTCCAGAAAAGCACAAAATAGCAATAGAAATTTACAACTTTCAGTTGCCAGTTGCAGATAACACTTGTAGTGTTATGTTTGTGCATGCATGGCTTTATTTACGTTTTTAAGCTTTAATGGTACCGCTTTTACGGCTAATGGCTCCCATATTGCTGTTTGTCTTATAAAGCGAAAAGCTTTTCTAAAATTAATAAAGACTTGGTACAGCGGTGTGCGGTATTCTATCGATTGTTTTATTACTAGTGTCGACTCAGTCGACCGCATTCTTGAAATTAATATTAAACATTTACACAAATACTATATACGATAAAATTCAAAAACAAAAAACATTCTAAATAAACAACTTAAAACTCTGTCTCATTTCTATGCAAAAGCGAATTGGACAAACACACATGCATGTGTAATAAGTCTGCATGTGTTAGTAGCAACTTTAAACGCTTATAGCTCCCTAAATATCAAACCGATTTAAATAAAATTAAGATGGTGCACATATCTATGTAAAAGCGAATTTGAAAACATATAAATCTTTCCAAAATCGGTTCAGTATTGCGGCCGTAAAAATTATCTTAAAAAACGTTTTTGCCTATTAATATTTTATTATTACACGGAGAGTGTTCGTTTGGTCAACACAATAGGTCGTCGCGTACTGATTGATCAGTGTATTACAGTCTGTTGTTTATTATTATAGCAATGACTTTGTGTACTGTGTTAACGAGGATTATACGTCCGTCTTCAATTGTCTTAAGGCCTCTTTAGCCGACCGTAAATGTACACAACCAATTACATTTACGGTATATTTACATTTACGCTACATTTACGATTTCTACGGTCGGCAAAAGAGGCCTTTTGCTCAGTCCCGTACTAGGAAACTCTTACTTAGTTCAGGCGTCACGTATGTGACGATGAATAATTTCTGCGAATATTGTGGTGTTCGTTTGCAGGATATCTGGAGTTAACAATTTTCTCCCGGTTCTTTCTTTTTCTTAATTTTTGATATGGTTAGACTAATTTCCTCTATTCTGGAGTATTATGTACATATTGATTTTTTAGTTATAGCCGAGTCGAACATAGACAGGTCGAGGTCGAAATTATTGATTTTTGAAAAGGCCATATATTGAATTTTCGCATATTTTGGAAATGACGAAAATGGGTTAAAAGCGGTATGGTGAAAAAGAGTGGCCATTGGGGTGGCATAAGAAGAAATTAAGCGTTTCAGAACTGTCGACGACATATTCAGAATCGATATAGGTTTTGAGAAATAAAATTTCGAAAACAACAAGATTTTGATTTTTGACATATGAACATATTTTGAAATTTAGGAAATGGACAAAAACTATTGGTGTTGATGCAGACCACATAGCAAATTGTGGTTTTTAAAGCACGAGTTCAAGTCCAGCACTCAACCTCATCTTATTGCTTTGAAAAACAGACCTTTTGTGTTGTGCTTTCCCTATTTTTTGCCACGTGTGACCTTTTATTAAATATACTTTTGTAGATTTTTTCATTTCTTTTTGTATTGTTTTGAATATTTAATATGGTTTTAATAAAAAAATTTATGCTTTATATGTCATGTTATACATTTTAATTATTCATTTTGTTGTTAAAAAAAACTAAAAACAATTTTTCGCAGCATATAAAACAATTTATAAATAAATAATGTGCGTAGGTGCCATTAAAATGTTGCAAGTTATATTTATGTGCGTATATGTGTGTACGTTTTTTTTTCTTCTAAATATATAAACATAAAAACAAAAATCTATGTAATTTCAAACATATTGGTGAGTTTGGGTGCGTATTTGCCTAATAAAAGCTCTTAGTACACACATCTTTGCACAAATGTATTCATAAATTTCTACTATACGAGCACACATCACATGTATGTTGTTGTATAGTTTTTATTAAACTCAAATTGGAAACTTAAAATAGTGTTTTCTTTCAACATAGAACTTAGCACAGTGTGAACTCAATCTGTCCACCATCAATCTTCTCTATCGATACACAGTTGGAAATAATCAGAACTCGCAGATATCTAATCACTTTGGGGACTTGCAACAGCATCTAGAGGCATCAGCTGACTCAGACAAAATTGTCTTTGGAAATTTCCAAACAAATAAGAACTTCCAAAATGTATGGACATTTTAGGAAGTTATATAATTTATTTTTGAAATTTATCTTAAAGATCCTGCTTGAAGATAACCTTAAACTTAAATCATCTTCATATCAGCCAAATGGGTGCTTATTCTCAGACACTAGAATGAATGAAGGCGATTTGTCTCAAGTCGTTATTGAAGTAGTTACCATTCTATGAAAAATATGGCGAAGGTGGTGTTGTGGGTTGTGGACTGTGGCTTTCGCCAAAGGATGCAAAATACGACTCTGAAAAATGTCGATAAAATGGCTTATTTAGAAAGAGGATGTTGGCGGGTTAATTCTTTGAATCGAAACAGTGCTATTCCAGTGCTGGTTCCATTCTCTGGTGATCTCGGCCCAGCAGTTATACTCCTATTCTTTCATTCCTGCATCTAGTATCAGTCGAGTATTTTAGCTATAGCCAAAGATTCGAGAAGATGAATATCCATGACAATCGCTATTTAGTTCATCTCATTCTGCCGCCATAAGGGCGGCAAAGTCCAAATATGCGTACAAGCTGTTAGTGTCTAACCCAGCTTGATCGACATCGTGTCAAGATATTCTGGGTTCGAGGTCCTTGGCCATTCGATGCTACTGAAAGGGACGAGCCGTCTTGGTTTTAAAATCAGACTTCGAAGGGAGTATCTTCATATTACGTATGGTAGAATGCAGTTAAATAGTGGCCACCTCAGAGCACAAGTTCTTGTAGAACATTCAGGGTGGTTACTCTTTATTGCGATGCGAAAACAATTTCATTGTAAAAATAGGTTTATCTTGTACTATTTTTACCCCCAGGACTTTTTGGATTTGCAATAAGCAAAGCTAATATTTCCATTCAGAACATTTCTAAAGAATCTGGACTATTTCACCGACGCAGATCGTATATCATAGGAAATCAATAAAATTTCTGAAACATGGACAAAAACTACAGTTGTCTCTAAAGTTTCTTAAGTATTTTCATTATGTACCAGCAAAACGGATCCAGTACTGATTTCGAACTCGCTTCACAATCTCATCACTGATGGATACTATTGACTACGAATTTCAACTACAGTGGAACTTGCATAACTCGAACTTCTATAACTCGAATTTTCTCTAACTCGATTGGCAGTAGCGTCAAGAGAGAAAATAACTTGCATTTCTCCTTCCGTAACTCGAACTCCCATAATTCGAAGTTCTCAATAATTCGAACGAAATTACATGCATATGAATTCTATAACTCGAACTGATTTGATTACTTATCAGCTGGCTTATTGCATACACACTATATAAGTGCTTTTTTAAATTAATTTTCTTTTTATTCTTGGGTCCCATCATAAGTGGAAAGGCGAGTAAGGCCGAGGGTTCGGCAGAAAAGACTTAAATACCCTTCCAGAAATTATGTAGAAAACTATTATCAAACATTGAATTTATATTTGCAAACTACAACGGATGAGAACTATAAGGATTTAAACAATTTAGAGTAATAAATAATTTTTTCAGTGACTAATTTCGGAGTATTTTTTCAGTAAGTCCCTGTTCCGATTTGCAATTTTTGTTGCAGCAATTCTTAAATAAGTGGGAGAGTGTTGAAACAGAAATATATACATTTTGTATTCCTCTCTCCCTCTTTCTCACTAAAAAATAAAAAGTTGCTGCGACAAAAATTGCAAGTGTGGGCCGGGACTAAGTATCTGTTTTAAATAAAAAAACATATTCATTTTTTGAATATTTTGTTTCAATATATAAATTCTATGTCTCCGTAAGTCGAAGATTTTTTTGGGATTCGAGTTATGGAAGTTCGACTGTATTTAACTGTATTACGAAAAGTGCTTTTTTCCAGCGGCATTGACAGCTGAGAACAAGCTTTTTTCGATTTATATTCGTTTAGTTTTTTTTTGTAGTTGCGTTTCTTAGTGTATTCAATCAACTACGACAAAGTCCAAATGGAATTAACTAGTTTTAATTAACTAGTTGCATTCGATGTTCGATCTTCGCTTTCTATCGAACATTGAGTATCGAATAACAAATTCGTATTATGAGCTGGGAGCTCTGTCGAACATTTCGCTGTACAACAATTTTTCAATCGAACACAAGTTTGCTTTCGATTCTGTATGGCAGCAGTTTGTAAAACTTATTGAAAATTTAAATATTTGTCAATTTTTCTCTTGTGTGTTTTAACAAATACAATATGTAAAATATTTTATTTCGATTTCATGCAGGTCCAAAGATTTAAGTATAAAACAACAATTGGAAAATCTCATTTCTCTAATTGAACAAAACCTTCAGCTGGCCAAAGGTATTTGTACAAAAGTGCTGGCGGAAAAACGGGAAATTACGCAGGAGTTAAAAAATCATCGTACCAATCATCGAACTATAATTTCCTCGGGATCTTGTTAATCTATAATTAATTCAGTTTTTTCTAATTAATGTTTATAAGTTTTTTCTTTTATAAATCTGCAAACAAACTATATTTTTTTATTGTGAAACCTGATAAATATTTATTATTGTGAACAATTTAGTTAAATGAAATTCACAATAGCGCTATTTTTATTAAATGTGCGCCATAATACGAAATGAAAATTTGTTCGATCAGTTAATTAAAAAAAAGTGCCAGTGTTTTTTTTTCTGTATCCTTTTTTCTGTCACCTTTTTCGGCTTATAGATTCCAGCCGCTGTAAGATCTCATATCCCATCATCCCATTCACCATCCTTCGTACGCAAAACGTTGCAACATAACTGTATTTCCACTTCTAAAACTATGACAGAAAAAACTGATCGATCACATTCCTTTACGTTCTGTTATTTTATCAAACATGCTATTTTGCTGCTGTTGCCATTATTAGATTCATATTTTCACAAATTATGCTGTTCTATGCTTAACTATGTCAAAGGAGACCAAAATAGTTGATTTTTTTGTTTGTCTAAATTTATACATGAAATGCGTGTCTAGAATTTTGCCATAATTTTTCTACCGAAAATGAATGTAAAGCTCTTTATAAGCAAAAATGTTTAATCATTCGTAAAAGGAGTGACAGAGTTATTAAATTTAAGCTTTTGTTTTTTTTCCTCTTATAATTCATTTTGTTTAATTGAATAATATTTATGTAGGGCAATCGTTGTTACAAATTATTTTGCATGATGTCATCTAGTCAAACATAAATTTCAATTTGTTTAATGTCACATTAGAAAATAGTTTGTTTTAACATAATTTAGGGAGCATAGCAACGATTACTGCACTCGCTTAAAGTAAAAAAAAAACAGAGTTGTCTAGTACAAATCGAAATGATTGTCTGCAGGCTGCTGATGGGCAAATTTTTAATTAATATTTGTTGTCATTTGATCGCAAGTTAAATTTTTAAATACCCTGTGACGATATGGCTGATGAATGCGGAAGAAGATTAGATGAAGAGATATTCGTGTTCCCCAGGTTGATCTGTCGTATGTAGACAAGGAGTGGGCACCAAAAGCGACGACTCATTTGGTCTGCAATTATAAATTGATTTATATCCAACGCCCTTAGGCAATTACTAAGAAGAGATTATTCAAAGTAATTAATAAATTTTGGAACAAAGTCGATTGAGATCACTACAAAACATAGCACAATCGGGGCTACCTCGGAAAGTATAGATTTTCACGATGCAATGTCTCAGAGCTACAAATCACAACATCAAATCTTCAAAATTTACAATATTATGTAGAATGTTGTTTTGTATCGAGCTGCGTACTTTGTTCTTAAGATTTCTTTAAATTCATTTTTGCCTTTTTGGCTCATATACTCCTCTGTGTGACGTCACAGTTACATCAAACATGTGTTGGAAAGCTACATATATTGTATTTGAACATAAACATTTTATAGTGAACACATGAGCATGCTCATGTATAAAGCTGGATCATGCAGTTCTCTAATACATATATTTTTACTTTGATCACGAATTGCTATCAAAAATTAATAAGAGATCTTAGCGAAGCAACAAAATAAATAAAAAAATTATGCTTCGCTAAAAACACTTAAGTCAACTTAGTTCGTTCTTTTGTGAAAAAAAAATTTCAATCTAATAAAGAGGGTTTAAAATTAAGTAAATTGATGTAACTAATTCAGTATCGCCGACATGCGCGCTTATTCACAAAATCTATGTGACTGACACTGAATTTGTATTGAAATTTATTTTACTACCCAACTAACCAAAACGTTTAAATGTAATATCGCTTACGAACACATCTAAAATACTTTGTGGACAATACGGGTAAAAACGAATATCGAAGGTGAATATTCTAAAATATTGGTAATCTATGTTATTAATAGGCAAACACGTTTTCTTAGATCCCTTTTAAAGCCGTAATATTGAACCGATTTTGGAAAGATTTCTATGTTTTTAAAGGAGCTGTTTACGTAGATGTGCACAATCTTAATTTTATTTAAATCGGTTTGATATTTAGGAAGCTATAAGCGTTTAAAGTTGCTACTAACACATGCACACTTATTATTACTTATTTATTACACATGAATGTATGTGTGTTTATCCAATTTGCTTTGCATAGAAATGAGACAGAGTTTGAAGTTGCTTATTTAGAATGTTTTTTGTTTTTGTATTTTATCGTGTGCATTTATGTAAATGTTTAATTTTAATTTCTAGTATGCGGTCGATTGAGTCGACCGCTGGATGACACACTAGTAATTAATAATTTTTCGATGCTGCGAAAGATATTTCATATTACACTTTCAACCACTAAAGCATTTTTTCTCACCAGCATTTATTATATGCTTTGTTTCAGAAATGTGTGTGAATTTAAATTTTAAAATAAAAATCATCGAGTTTATCAGAGTTCTGTTAGCATTCTAACATGACTCTGTACACATAAAATATTATTTAATGCATTAAAAATGGATATATTTTGGGAAGAAGTCAACGTGGGCGGACAAAATTAAATGGGATTTGAAGGCAAGATGTTCCTCAATTTTAAAAACTGGAAAGAACTGGTCAAAAGTCCAACTGTTAAAGAATCCACATATGAACAATAACAGACGAACACCTTGTCTTCAAATCCTATTCAATTTTGTCTGCCCACGTACGCAAAGTACTAAAGTTGGATAACTTCTAACTTTTAACGTACGTTGAGTAGTTTGAGAGCTATCAGTATTTTTTTCTTTGCTTTGTTTTTATTAAGCTTTTGTGTTGTGTGGTGACAAAACTAAATAAAAATTAAAATAAAAAAACTCCAGAATATCCTTGAATTCCATTGAAAATGTGTACTTTAATCAAATGAAGCTGATTTAATATCCGCCAACAAAGTATGCATTGTGTCAACCTCCTCTGCCATTACTTAAGTGTCAGTTAGAAAAAGCAAAGTATAACGTACGACGGATTTGAAAAACTGTAGAAGTTGTGTTAGAAAAAAAATTGATACATTTACTTATTTAAAAAAAAATTATTTTACCTTTTAAGAAAGCATTTATAATGTAACAATTTGGTATCATTAACTCAAATTTGTCATTAAATTATGGTGAGTTGTTTGCGGTGAGGAACGTTTGTATTATTTAAAATTTTACATTTTATTTCCAACAGTTTTGTTGTTAAATTTCTTTGCTTTTGTGAACATTCGTTTACTTTCGAATTTCGAGTTATCTGGGTAGCAAATATTTCACTCTCTACACCTACAAGCGCACTTTAATAACAGTTTATTAGTATGAGTTTAGCTGCCACACAAACGTAATACACATAAATAAACAAATAAATGCGAAACAGCAAAGCAAAACAAAGAATTGGAAAATTATACTATAAAAAAGTATTTACAAAAGCAAACTGAGAAGTATAAAGAAAAGCACAAGCATCCACACACACACAGACATACATTCTGATAAAAATAAAAGAAAGAGATGGCATCAAAACAAACTAAATACAAAAACTCAAAATAAGTGCGTAATTTGTTTTACACACTACACAATAGTATACGAGGGTGCTCACAAAACTACCAATCTGTCGTATAATATGTTTGCGCACATTCAGTAATTGCACAAAAATTAAATTTTAGCTTTCGCTATCAGCTGGCATCATTTGCTATCAGCAAAAGTTCCTTGATGGAAAAATTGCCACTCAACACGGTTTGGTGCCGAACTCCCTTGAGCGTAGCCTTTAGGATTAAATCTATGGACGAAAAATATAGATATGAAACGCACATCACACGATCCGATTTCATGATTGGAATGGATTCCTTTGAAGTACATTGACATAGAAGAGCACAATTTGAGAATTTTGATTAAACATTTATTACAACTGGAGTTCGCTTAGTGGTCGACCGCCATTTTAAACATATACATATATTTATTTTAGTTGTATTTATTTAATGAGAAAAAACTACGTAGATACTCATTCCCTTCCCGATGGAAGCAAAAAAAAATATAAACAAAATAAAATTGCATAGAAGTTTTTAATCCAAAGTGAATATTATTTTGGCTAATGTTCATAACATTTTTAGTTAGAAAGAATTGGACATGAGGCAATATTCCAAAGGAACAACGGAAAACTTTAACACTAATTAATTTCAACTTACACGGCAGAACAGAAACAATGTTGTTTTTCGGGAGCCGCTACACTCCCATCATCAGTGTTCATTTGTGTTTCCATGTATCCATGTGTTGCATACAAACACGCACATTTATTTTGTAAAGTTTTTGCTCGAAGCTAACACATCCATACGTAATGAATATGTACATCCATATTTAATTTTTATTTCTTGCAATTCTGATCTCTTTCGTTTTGAACTTCACTCATTTGAAGAGAAAAAGTCTTATAACTCACATACATCTGTAGTTACCCTTAAACACTTTCATTGCTTTGTTTATGTTTTTACTTGAACCAACACTTACATAAGTGAATGTATGTGTGTATTTTCAGCATGTGCACTGGTGTCAACTTTAGGAGCCTTTTATTCTTTTAATACTGAACCGATTTAAATAATATAATTTGGTAATAGAATGAAGAAAATCGGTTGGCAAGCAAAGGAAAAAAGGGCATTCAAAAATTTTTCTCCTATTTATATAATAGATGATAAATTGAGCTCAGTTGAAACTTGAACAACTTCAAATCTGACAACGATATTAGAATCGTATTAAAAAAAAAACAAATGCGGTTTTATTTTCGTTGATTGTCTTTGAAAAAGAAATGTATCAAATATAAGTTATTATAAAAATTCTGGAGTAGAATATGAATCATATGTAGTTGCTGTAAAGGCTTGATTCTTGATATAAAAAATTTTTATTTTTTTTTAAATTTAAATTTTATTATACAATTTAATTGACATTTTACTTAAGATTATATTCCCACGAAGCCTTTTGGCTTGTCTGCGGTATATAAATAAATAAGATTAAATAAAACCTTAAGAAATCGGACGATTATGCTTCATAAAGCGCTATGGATTACCGAAAAGAAAAACTAAAAAAAAAATAACAATGCTTATCGAAAGTAGCCCCCTAAATAGGCAATATGATATGTATTCCGACAGCTCAAACAAACTTACACGAACTGTAAAATTTGGACCGAATGGGTCTAGTAGAAAACAATGAATGCGGGCATTACCCGCCGTCTTGACGGGCAATAAACATGTTGGCAGTAAAGCAATAACGCCGGCAAAGTAACGAAATAATATTACTTATTGCTTTGCTATGGAAAATTGTAATTATGTTAACACACAATATATAAAACTTCAAAGAGAAAGGTTCGCTAACAAAGAAGAAGAAACTGAAAGACTTTTTCAATTCTCATATGAAATACTCACCCTGAAATAAAAAAATTTGCATTTTTATGTACATATTAAAGATAAGATAATTTATTTAATTTTGTTGCAAATAATTTCTTCTTTTTCCTGTTTTATGGCGCGTGTTTTCTTTTTTTTTTTGTATATTATTTGGAAATGTCAAACGGTTTATGACGTTTTATGTTCGCAATAATTGTCAACGAAAAACTGTTGACAATTATTGTCGCAGGTGTTGCCAAGTACGAAAATGGTGCGTCTTCACTGGAAATAACATAATTTTGACATTTTCTGCAATATACGTATGTTAATGAATTTATTGCCAGTCAAGACGGAGTGGGGTTTAGAGAAGTATTTCGCCACTTTAGGCAGAAAAAGGAAAGCGCAGGAGAACTTTGAAGAATTATTACCCGACTTCAAATTACTTTGTCTCAATTTTTTTAATGTTTGTACCAATATTTACAAACCGATTTGTATTATTGGTTGCAGACCTAACCGGTTTGCTAAGATTTCTTATATAGTGTATTATTCCAGTACGTCCGTCTGTCTCTTTCTCTGTTTCGCGTAATTATTGAATGACCCTCGTACGTATTTTTATGACAGTGCGTGCCTCTATTTATAATGTGTCTTCAAATATGTGTGTGTGTTAACATATTTCGGGCTTTTCGTTCTACAATCTTTCAACAAACTTTTTTGGATTTTTAGAGGAATTTTTCAAGGTTTTATTTCGGTCCGCTTTGTCATTTATTTTCTTATACTCGTACATATTTAGAAATTGATTAAATTTTTTTATGAATGTATTTTTTTCTCTTGAATATTAACATACTTCAACATACATATTTCCTGTACGAATTTAGAAATACAAAACCTGTATGGGTAAAATTCCAGGGCGGTTCATAGTAAATACGAATCTTATTAGTTCTTATAAAATCCATTTGGCGTAGCTTTGTTTTAATTGAAAGCAAAGGTTTCTAAAATAAATGGGTCAATAAGTCAACGGGCAGTAATTCCATAACAAATTGTGCGTTTAAATAAAACACCGAATAATAATTGTACCATTGAGCTGCAATTTATTTTTGATACAATAGACATTTTACATTTAACTATCGTACTTCTCTCATTCATCTGGCCATTGATGTTACAGCGACGGTTCATTTTGATTTGTAAAAACTGCGAGTACTTTTAACCGAAATCATCGGTTGTTTATTTAATTGTAAAGAAAGGCGTATGCCATTAATAATGAAAAACAATATTAGCCAAATGGGCGCAAATGGGAAATTTTCCATCGCCAATTCACACATTGCCGGAAAATGTCGACCCCTGTGCGCGATATTATCGTATGTTGCAAAAACACAATTTTAGGGGAGATCGTTTTCCTTGATACTTTTATTACTATTATATGCTATAAGAGTGTCACATACGATAAAATGTGCATAATGTTATCTCCATAACTATTATATTTATCGCTATATTATTTTGTCAACAGATGAGTTAATGGATTTAGAATCAATTTGCATTAGAAAATTGATTTAGAAACAATTGTAACATACGATAATTTCGCGCGCAGGCGTCGATGTCTTAAAGGTACTAAATCGCAAGATCTCGTTGGCCAATTGTGATCCCCTCTTCGATAAATCACACGATCAGGAAACTTTTAACGCAAAAGAACGATGGTAGGCGTGAGTTTTAATGTTAACTGAAATTTAAAAGCCTTTTACGCCTAAGTCATTGTGCAAAATACGTTGTAATGTCGTTTGCGGAAGCTCAATTTTAAAGATCGCCGAGAAATGAACAAACTCTGGATTTTCCTCAATAGTCGACTTAATCGACCGCATGCTAGAAATTAATATTAAACATTTACATAAATGCACACGATAAAATACAAAAACATTCTAAATAAACAACTTCAAACTCTGTCTCATTTCTATGCAAAGCAAATTGGAAAAACACACATGCACACTTTGTTTATTTTTCAGGTTGCAGCTGATACATGCATGTGTAATAAGTAATAATAAGTGTGCATGTGTTAGTAGCAACTTTAAACGCTTATAGCTTCCTAAATATCAAACCGATTTAAATAAAATTAACATCTATGCAAAACTCCGTTTAAAAATATATTAATATTTCCAAAATCGGTTCAATATTACGGCCGCCAAAGGTATCTAAAAAACATGTAATAATATAGATAAATTGCATAGTCTTTACTTGTCATCCGCCCAATAGTTACGGGTTGAGTTATGGCAACTGGCGGACACATTTCTTTTTTCTAATTCTTAGAATTTTTTTTTGATAAATACATTATTTTTTTTATTAAGAGTGTAAGTAGTATTTAGAACAATTTATTGTTCATCTAGCAGAACGGATCAGTGCTTGATTAGATTTGAACTTGAGCCAAACAATTCGTCTCAATATACATTCATATCGTCATATGAATTCATAAAAGCCCTAAGTTGCATTGAAAAAATTTTACACGACACGCCAGAAACTCTCTAATATAAAAAGTTAGCCAACATTTTTAAAAGTTTTTTCAGCTTAAGCTTATTTCTTATTAAGGAATCAGTAAAATTTTAATATGTACAATTTTCCAGCGAAATGTATTTTGATATGGTGCATCGTAATCAACCTAGAAGTCGATTTTGAATTTTTTGTAACTTAGGGCTTTTTGAAATCATATGACGATATATACAATATAAGTTCGACTAATTACTTACAAAAATTAAATTTTTTTTTGTTTGTTAACAAAATTTTGCTGAAACGAAATAAAATATTTAATTAAAAAAAACAAGTTTGGTTGCGCCATCATTCTGGCAATTTAAGCGAACTACGAGTTCGGTCTGGAGAGAAGCGTTTGTTCATGCATTACTAATGAAAAGACATATCAAATACCATTCGCTGGATACCATTTGGTGCTAATTGATAAACTGAAAGACAAATTGAGGAAATCATTGTAAGGCAGGTCAAATCGGAGACGGTGATTAGGAAAATTCGTTGGCTTCATCGCAAAGTATCGATCGGTTGAAGATTATTTTGTTGGGGGTGATATTTCGAAATTAATTTGTTCGAATTATTAAAGATTTTTTTTAATTTTTTCAAATATTTTATAAAAATTTTTGTTTTTTGAGGGGTTTTCTAGCTAGTCTATCTATATACATGCATTTCATTGGTACTAAAGCCAAATCATCAGTAGACCTTAAACCATATTTTTTAAATGTTTCAAACTTCTAAGTGATTTTTGTTTGTTTTTCAACAAATTCATATTGTTTTCATAGAATTTTATACTAAACACACTTATGTACATATGTGTACATGCATTAGTAGATATGTATGTATAAACAAAGAATGTGTATGAGTATGTTTATTTTAATTTTATTTCTCCCCTGTTTAAATAAATTCCCCTACTCATTAACAGAAATAATTAACACTTTGAATGCTTTAAGGGAATGAGAACTAATTATTCACAGTTTTGTCGTCTATTATCGTTTTGCAGCCAATAATTACAATAATACTGGAATAGCAGACAAACCTTCCTTCCACTTGTTACAAAATTATTTCCATTATTATTTTTTTTTTTTCTCTATGCTGCTTTCTTTCACCCAGATTCTCCGTCCAATAAGTGTGGGTTGGTTGGCATATGGAGTTTTTATTTTTGGGTGTTGTCGTCATTGTTTCATGTTCCCGCCAAATTGGGAGAACAAAATTCCACTCATACTCACCCACATTCTGCCAGACACACTTGTTAAGAGAATGTGGAATAGGAAGAGAGTGCCTGCGTATGTATGGAATTTGTAAATAAACCGTAATTTTATTTGTGTTGTGGTATAATATTTGAGTAAAAAACGTTTGTAATCGATGGCCAAAATAGACATGTGTTTGTGTGGCACATAATGGCTACGTCATTCAACAAACGTAATTATTTAGTCATAAAATATGTATAATTTTACATATAGAACATTAAATATTTCTGTCTTATTCATAAAAAAAATTACCTATATTTCTATTTATTTCCATACAAAATTTGTTGACAAAGCTTTTTTTTTTATGAATGCGCAAGTTTTAAATTAAAAACAATACATTTAAAAACTAATATATATTTTTTGTTTCTCTTGCAGGTATGTACGACAATGTCTCCTTATAAATGAAAAATAATTCTAAATAATTTGGTAAGATTTCTTTTACGAATATATTATACAGACATAAATGTATGTGTACATATTATATTTTCCCTGCAGGAAATGTCGATAGTGAAATTATACTGATCATCTATTGACGATGTCAACAGTACTACTGACAAATTATACCCAAACTAATGCTATCTATTATTGACATTTAACACAGGCTTCTCGTACGAACGAAATCTACCAGACTGCGTCAATACTGACTAGGTAGTTCTTTTGGGACCATGTGGAGAAAATGTCAATAGTAAGATTGTACTGACTTACTATTGACGATATCACCACAGTGTGGAAAATGTCCGTAGTAAAACTCTACTGATTCACTATAGATGCTGTCACCACCTGCAGTAATATTAAAATTATACTGACGATGCCACCGATACTATTTTATTTTAATTTAGTTGAAACACATACAATTATTTATTTAAAATAATATTTAAAAGTAAAATAAAATATAAAATATTTTACACTCTTCTTTAAGGTATACTTTTCTAATTGTTAAATAACATAAAACGAACTTCGCTCCGTTTCAAAGTAATGATTGTTATTAACCGTCAAACATTTTCTCTACCTGTCAAAAACAAAAGACAAAAAAAAAACACAATTTGTTTACATGGATCAGGGATGGGATCAGGAATTTTAAAATTGTACCAAAAAAATTGTACTGTTTGGAACTTAATTGTACTAAAACAAATTTTTTTAATTTATATTATTTTTATTTAGATTTATTAAGAATATAGCGACAAAGGCACATTAAATTTCATTTGTACTATAATATAACAAAAGGCAGTTCAGTATTGAATATGTATAAACTATTTACGTATAAAGAAAATCAAGGTACTTTTAAATCGATTTCGAGATCACAATTACAATTTTAATAATAACATGTGATATATTTATATCATAAAACAATTGCGATTTTGTAAAGTCAGTAAATCTTTTGTTTGGATTAAACCGCAAAGAGTTGCAGTTTGTAGTATGTTCTTCTCTTTGGTTTTAATTATATTTTGGTATTAAAATATTTTTTCACATTTGTAAATGAATGTGAAATTGGAAATATTCCTCTTACAATTTTTGAAATTTCTGGAAACATGAATTCATTTGTCTCATTTTTTATGTTAGAAACTATAGCACAGAAATCGCTAATAATCGAATCTTTGTAAGATTTTAATATTTCAACAAAATATTCAAGCAAAAGACCTAAATTGCAAAATTATGATATAAAAATTTTAATATTCGTTTGGAAACATTTTTACTAATAATGGTACTATACTATTAGTTTTCTACTGATTTTCTGGGCTAAATTTACCGAACCATTTTAATGTTTCATTTTCAAAGTCGAATTTTGTTCTCAAAACTTCGTAAAATTTAAAATGGAAATTTTGGGCAATTGTATTAAACTGTATTCTCACATCATTTTCAATTTCATTGGTTTCTATATACAGTTCTGCATCAGTTCCACAGTAAACATCATTCAATGATAAATAATTTGCTTCGGATTTAATCAAACCTAAAAACCACGGCTTTTCTTGTTGATTCTTCTTAATATTATTGCTAAATTTTTGGACACATTGCAATCGGTGCTTTCAACTAATATTATTGAATAAAAATTATCATTACAAAAGTTTTTAATGTCGGCAACAGTTTTTGCCAAAATTTTTTTGTGAATGGTGTCGTTTTCATGGCTAAACTTTTTTTATTGTGGCTGCCACACGATGCATGGCATTTACGAAGGCGTATTGATATTGAAGCTACCTAAGTAGGAAAAAAACATTTTTTTTTTCAAAAACAATTTATTTCTCAACACAGTCTCTCTCCTTTTAGCTCAATACACTTAGTAAGACGATATTCCAACTTTTTTATACCATCTGAATTATACGATTTCGGGAACCCCTCAAAATACGCGTTAGTTTCGGTAATCAATTCTTCGTTTGAGATGAATCTTTTTCCTGCGAGCTATTTTTTTTAAGTTTGGAAACAGGAATAAATCAATAGGAGCTAAATCTGGACTATAAGGTGGATGATCAACCAATTCGAAGTGTGCTGTGTGAACCGGTGCGTTGTCTTGAAGAAAGAGCACTTTTTTCTTCTTTAAATGTAGTCGTTTTTTCTTGATTGCATCAATCAATTGATCCAATAATGCACGATAATACTTTCCTGTGATTGTGGATCCTTTTTCAAGATAATCGATATTCCGTGTGCATCCCAAAATACGGTGGCCATAACCTTGCCAGCTGATTTCACTGTCTTCGCCTTCTTCGGAGCACTTCCACCAGCTTCCACCCATTGTTTCGATTGAGTTTTGGTTTCAGGGATGTAGTGGTGGACCCACGTTTCATCAATATTTATTAATCGATGCCAAAAATCAACAGGATTACGCTTTATCATGTCCAAACACCGCGGTGAAGTCGTCTGTCGAACTCGTTTATGTTCGACACTGAGCAAACGCGGAACCCATCTTCCCGATAGCTTTTTCATATGCAAATGTTCATGCAAAATGTTGAACACACGTTCATATGACATGTTTACCATTTCAACAATCTCACGTAACTTTACTCGGCGGATCATTCATAACGATATCGAGGATTTTCTTGATATTTTCTTCAGTAACCACCACTTTTGGCCTTCCTGTTGATGGTATTGTTGCAGTACTTGTTCAGCCGCGTTTAAATTCAGCAATCCAATATTTTACCATGTAATCTGACGGAGCAGACTCACCGTAATGTTTATCGAGCTTTTCTTTTATCTCTCGCCGTTTCCCTTTCAAATAATAGTGTTTGATCACTGCACGAAATTCACTTTTTTCCATTTTTCAAGAAACACAAATGTTGCTTACTTCAAACGACTACAACAAATAAACTAATCGATTAATTTGGGTGAAATTTTAACAGTTGACGTTTGACAGATCGCAATTTCTAAGTTTTTGTTTGTGCTTCAATGTCAATCCGCTCTCGTAATGTGTGTAATTATACTACCCATTATATTGACATTACATGCTTTGCATCTTTTATAATTGCCATTTTCCCAAGGGAACATGCTCGTGCACTCATCTATCTCGAAACGGAGTATCACGGTATGGTCTAGAAGTGCTAATGTATAAAACTTTGTCAATTCACAGTAAAATCACTGATGAGTTGCCATATAAAATTAAATTTCTTAATTGCACTAAATAAGCTATTAGTGTACCTTTATACTTTTCGAGTTGGAATAGTACCAAAAAAGTACAATTGTGCCAATTTTGCCATCCCTGTTTTATGCACAAAGGATTATAGTTTTGAATTTATTTATTAAAAAAAAAATTAAAGTAAAAAACAAAACGAAATAGAGAATCTTAATTTTGTTTGATAAGTTGCGAATTTTAAGAATTTGGGTGTTGCGAATATCTAGGTATTGCGCTTATCGAGGGTTGCGTTAACCAAGTCTGCACTGTATGTATATCACGAATTTTTGTGCGGTGGTGCCAGATTTTCTATAGTGGCGTACCGGAATCAATAAAAATCGATTTTAAATTTTGTGTTAGCGCGTGTTGCATTTTATATAACGACATGTAAATCAAAAAGTCTTATTATTTTTTTACTTTTATGTTTGAAACACAACGACAATTTTGTTAAACTATTGTAAAATATTAAGACATCATGATAATACCACTTAATAGGACACCGTTTGAATACCCCAATTGTGTATCCTTAAAAGTTGTAAAGTTCTATTAAAAGTTCTAAAGATGAGTAAATGGAAAACTTAGTTCACGTTGTAATCAGTCAACATAATTATATTCCAAAGACCCAATAACCCTTCAGGGTCCTTGTAATTAGTTTTGTTGTACGGGTGGGGGTGGGGGTGAATATTAATCCACTCTTGCTGGTTTCATTCATGTGTTTTCGATAATAAATATTTTAAAACATTTTCTTTTTATCTACATAAATACATATTTCTTAATATCTACTTTTCTCTCAATTTAATTCCTCTCGTTTTTTTTCCATAAGTTATTAACTCTTGGCTGCTTAAAGAGTGTGAGGCGGCAATTATTAAAAACTTCCTCTTCTACTATCGATTTGCTGCCAATACTTGGAATTAAGTTGCCAAAAAAAGATACATTTCTTCCAATTGTCGTAAAATTTTTTCCATTATTGCTTTTTCTAATAATATTTGTTTCTGCTGCTTCGTTTCACCTACATTTCAGACCGTTCCAATACAGTTTTCTTAAGGGTGAGTTGGTCACAAAAACACTCCATTCAACTGAGTTGTTTCTGCTATGACATTGAAGGTTTCCGCCAAATTGGAAGTCTCACTCATACTCATCCCCCTGAAGTCAGATACATTTAATAAAAGAGAGTGTGGAACAGGAGGAGAGTGCGTAAAATAACGGTTTATGTTTATTTTGAATTTGAAATCAAACTGTAATTTTATCTGTATTGTGGTATACGAATATTTGAGTTGAAAACTTATTGTTGTAATCCTTGGCTAAAAATAAAAATGTGTACATCAAAATAAAAATATATTTGTTGTCAGTCAGTCGGTTCTACGTCAGTTGACAAACATAATTAATTTTCACATAACTATAAAGATCTCTGATATATTAAGGATACAAAATTAAAAAAAAAAACTATTTATAATAATAAAAAAATTTATCTGAAGAAAAAATTTTCGAATCTCTCTGCATAAATACAATTTTTTTTCTATAATTCTTGTTATTATGATTTATGTATGTAGTTGTTGTTGATACTCGTATCTGATGTTTTAAAATTCATCTGTCAAATATAAACGGGCCGCACATAGACGATAGCGCCATCTATTAAGTGCTAAATAGTGAAAACCTTCTCTCGAGACTTCACTAACGTATAACGAAAGCTTAACCAACGTACATAAGTTTCAGCTTAATTGGTGTAGAGGTTTGTGTATGAAGTCATCATTAAAATTGATGCAGATATTGAAAAATTCTGCTACTTCAGGTACGTACGAAAATCTTTTTCTATTTTTGAAAAATGTTTCTTAGTAATTTGGTAACATTTTTGTAAGGCTTGTTTCTCTTAATTGCAGAATTTTACTGCTTGTCTCTACCATATTGTAAGAAATTTTTCTTTCAAACAAAAGCAAATATTTTTTTCTTTCGATATTGTGGGAATGGCAGTTTTATACATCCGTCAATACATACATACATATATTAAGAACAAAAACTAAAGGCGATTTCTTTTCTAAAAAAAGTGCAACATTTTTTGCACTTTTTATTGAAAATTTGTAATATAATTATGTTTTGAAATAGTGAGTTTATTAGTGAAATTATTATATCATCACTTACGAGTCCAAATTTTTGTCATAAGAAAACTTCGAATAACAATTTTTTTTGATAAAATGTAAAAGAAATGTTAAATTTTTTTATAGAAAAGAAAACGGCATAATTCAAATTTGGTTTGCGTTTTTAATATAAATATTCGAATTAAATTTTCTTTTGCATTACGAAAAACAGGCCCTCAATCTTTACTTTTTTCTGTTTATTTTCAAAATATAATTAATTACAATTAATTTATTTATTTCTTTTGTTTTTGCAAACGAAATTTTTGAATTAATCGCGCATATCGCGAATTAAAGTTTGTTCTCTTTCTTCAAAATTGGGACCGCCATTAATTTTCACCATTCGTGGGAAATATTTTAAGTGAAAAAAATGTTCGCCTTCACGATAAGGGTTTTATTTATTGAACTATATTGGAAAATAAATTGACTAATGTCAATTCACAACTCAACTAATTTGAGTTGTCAATGTTACAACTCAACTCTACTCAAGGCGTATATAACCATGTGACAGCATTACAGCAGCTGGCTATTCGTTGCGAATGTCAAAATACATACAAAATACTTTTAGTTTTTTTTTCTTTATTTATTTTCTTTGTTTTATGGGTTAGGTTTTTGACATACGCAATGAAACTACACAAAAAAATGCCTGTTGTTATTGTATTGTTGTAATTGTTTTCCTAATGCTGTCACCTAGTTAAATACACCTCGACTCTACTTTACTTTTTTTGTATTATGATTCACAATGAATTTTAGTTTTCTTCGTTAAGTTATTGTCAACCTTAATATGACAATTCGAATAAATTGCTAGAAGCTGAAATTTTTATTAATTCAATTTTACAAAGTTTTTTTTTAATATTATTTTGTGAAGTTTTATAAAGATTTAATTTTAAAAATGGTCACAGCCGTCAAAATGTATTTTTCGAAAGATTCTGAATAAGAAAATGAAATTTTTTAGCGTATTCGACGCGGCGTTAGAAGCCAAAGTAGGCCATTGGAATTACCAGCTGCAAACTAAGTTAAAACGTTAAGGAAACTGAAAAAAGCTGCAAATATTTTCCTTCAGATTCATTAGTTTTTTAGATTAAACAGGGAAGCGTTTATCTATTTGCTCAATGATATTGAGGGCCACATCAAGCAATCAAAGCGAACTTTTGTCAACTCCCTCGTTTTTTGCGGATGGCAGTTACCAGTAAAGTAGGAGCAAGTAACGACTTTAACGTCGGCCTATGCTTCTGATAAAGCGGTTAAAATAGATAATGTGTGTTGTGCTTTGCACATTTCAAGGTTCAATTTGATGAACTTTTGACTATAGATCAGCGTTAGACACATAAAGAGAATGGAATAAATGAGAAACTATTTCATGCTTTACACTTAGAGAAATTTATTGACCTACTTACTTCTATTATCAGTTTTAGCAATTTAAATTAAGTATTGAATACATGGGTGAATAAATGAGTGGGCGAATGAATGAAAGGAAAAAATGATTTCATATTATAATTGTAATTTGTAACATGGTTGTTCCCAAAATAAAAAATTTATATTTATATAAACAAACTAAATATCCAAGCTGTACGTATTTAAATAGTATATATGTACAAATTACGAATGCGTAAAGATATTAATGAACAAGTAATTTTGTAAAGAAAACTTCCAAACCAAAACCTCTCAGTGTACAAAATCAAATTGCGTATACCTAAATAGATCTGCAACAAACATACTCTGTTGATATTTAGCAAGCTACTGAATGAAATTTATGATTCTCACAAATCGGTTATTGTACTTCAGGGTTGCCCTTGTATTTATTTATGAATTAATTTCTGTATTTTTTTGGGCAGTTTTCTAACAACGAAATACAAATATGTTTTCAAGATGTTGTAAATGGCATTATAAGGAATGTCAGTGAATAAATTACGAATACCATACTAAAGATAACATAAAGTATATCGTTGATATTGTCGCAATAAAATTTAATGTTATAAAAACCAGGGATATGGGAGGTTTTTTTAAGGAAAATGTTTGTAGGGAAAAACGTTTCTTTATGGCACTCCTGGTTGCAATATTCACGAGTAGTAAATGTAAATAGCCGAAAAAACTCCGTAACCGTGGTAAAAGAGCGCCTAACTCTGCTATAGATCAGCAGGAATCTTTAACAGAAGAAACCAAACAAACAATAATACATTCGTTGCAATAAAATTTGTATTTATTTAAAGTTTTACAAAGTAAAGAATATTGATACAAATATTAGTCACATTTGACTAATCAACCTTGATGTACGACTTGTCAAACTTGACGGACATATTAGTCATCGCTGACTTGTCAAACTATATGAATTCATTCATCATACTGATGGACATTTCTGTTGAAATGTATAAGAAAATAATATGCACAATAGTGTATTTTTAAAATTCAAATTTAAATGTGAAAATAAATAAAATGCATTCCTTTTTAGTGCCATGAGGACAAAACCCATTACTTGAGCACTATCAATCGATTTAAATTTCAGTGGGTTTTGTTAAAAGCTCCAAAATTTCGTCACCAACTTGTTTGCATTTATATTGTTTAAATCATTTTTACAATTAAATGTTAAATATTCCAGAAGAATCTATCTGTTGTGACTGAGAAATATTGAATTTGACAAAGCTTTCTGTTATTTGTAAATTTATAAGCTTGAAAATTCTTATTACAGATCTTTGGGGATAAGAAATTGGCTACTTTAATGAATTTGGGAATTGAAAAATTGCAAATTGGGGATAAGATATAAAACAAAACTGGGAATCCTGGATGCACTTGTTATGAATTCTGAATAAGATATATAACTGTCTGTGAAGTATTTTTTAGCTTTTGAGTTATTAGTTTCAACTTTGGTTGAATTTGTTGTGAGATGGGTATAATTTACGATAGTGCTCAACAACTTGAAGTAGAAACTGCTTATCTTCCTCATCGTAGGTCAAAGAGCGATTGAAGTCTGTTATTAGTTTAATTGCTCTCTCTCTCTCTGCTGCATCGTTCACGACCTGTAAATGTGTTGGCAGACTCGTTTGTAAGCGTTTCTTTGCCGTTCAATTGTAAAATTGATACATCTGTAGACAATCGGGTAAAAAATCTCTTTGTCCGTCAAGAAACGAAATAAGAGATATCTTTTGCACTGTAAGAAAAAATTTCTTCGATTGTAACAACATTTCTCTTCGAGACTTCTTCATCATTTTCGTCTTCATTATGGATTTTCCTTCTTGCGGTATACTTTCATTAAAGCATGAAATACCAACTGTTTCTTCTGCTAAATACCACAAATGCTTCCTTAGTTTTTGCAACAAAGCGGTGGAAATAAGAAACAACGTTTTGTATAAAATCAAGGTCTTGCTTTGGCGCTTCAATAGCATTCACACATCGGAACCAATAAAGAACATAAATAATTATTAGGAATAAACAAATACAAATTCTGCTGCTGTCATTTTGAATTACTCGTGAAACAAAAAACATTTTCAAGCAATAAATACACTTTGACATATGTAAATCGTGCGTGCATGTGATGTTGCACCAGGTAAACGAAATTGAGTAAAATCTGGTACATGCTCTCCAATAAAATGAAATGTTAACTGAAGCTACTCTTTGTAGTCCGCACGCATGTAAGGACATTTTAACACTGATCTTACTAACAATTCGCTAATATGGTGGCGGCATGGAGGAAAAAGTAGTTTTCGTCCAAACTTTTTTTCGAGTAAATATGCAGCGCCGTTATTAATCCCAGTATTAGTTGCTGTGGTGTCAAAATATACAATTTCTACCAATCCATCAAGTGTCCAGTGTCGCAAAAAACTTAATGTAGCGTCAGCTATATTTTCCCCGGAAGAATTTTCTATTTTTGGTATACCTATCAATTTTTCCATGTTTTCACTGGTCACAACGAGAGACATTCGATAAGGAGTTTGCTGTCCCACTGCAAAACAAATACTTGAGGAATCTGTTTTGTAATAAAACGCATTAAACTAATTTGAAAATTGAATATTAAATTAAATACATTTGAATTCATCGATAATTCGCTTAGCTTGTCTTCTACGGTAGTCTCTTCGAATTGAATGAGTATTACTCATGTTATATTATTGAAGTCAAATAACGTCAGCGTTAGAGGACTTTTCTCTGAGTGTATTAAATAACTTAAAACTTTTTTTCTTTTAAATTTATCATTATGAAGTTGTTACAGCTGATTAAACTTTATTTTTGTTCGGCTGTTTGTATGGAAAAAACAACAGAGAAATATAACAATTTAATATTGTTTTCAATATACATACACTGCCAAACGAAAATGTTTATTTTATTTGCAAAAACTGCGTATTTTTCATTAGAAAAAAAAGCTTTCATAACATTTTGGGTTCGATTAATATAATCTGGAAAAGTACTTCTTTATTTTTCTTTACAATAAAATCTCGCTGTTTTACTTTCGAAAACTACTTGTTCTGAATATATTTGCATAATAAAAAAATTTATTTTCGATACAGGCCTCTAGGAAATGGCATCCACAAAGAATTCTTGATTATCTGAGATTAAGAAAATACAATTATCGTAAAGTTAACTTATTACGCTGATATTATTTGGGTCAACAAAAAAAGCTTTAACAAAAACAAAACACATTTATAAGAATCAGGCTAAAAGCAGACAACAGAGGAAATAAATAAAGAAATACAAAGATTCCCTATTTGCTTGCTTTTGATTCCACAAAATAATAGGGAAACCTAGATAATGAAAAAAAAACAACTAAACAAAATAACAAAACAAGTCAATGAAAGAATTCTTAAAGACAAAATCAAAACAGAAAATATAAATTTAAAAAAAATACTCCATCCACAATTCGAACAATTAAATAACCCAAGAAAAATTGTAGATGAAATGAAAAATATAAATTAATTATTTAATACCAATGAACACGAAAATGTCAGCCAGCCAGCCAGCAGTCACAGTAAGACAAGCGGGCATATCCGGTACAAAACATTAAACAACAATTCCCTCGAAAACTGGCATCTTCTCTATATCAACAACTTTAGAGCCTTTTGCAGGTCTTATTAGTACAAAATTTCTATTCATAAATAAACGCACGCACGAACGTACGCACGCACCCATTAAACAAACACCTTTAAGAGGTGTCTTTGACCCTGATATTGTTGCTGCTGATGACGATTAATATGATGACGCTCCACGAACTGTGTGTGAGCTTTATGAGCCTAGAAGTGTGTTTGTGTACTGGGTTTGTTTTGTTTTGCTTTTGTTCTTTTTTCTATTTATTTTGTTGGGTTAATTGAAACTGTGTGTGTGTGTAAAAAATTGCCTTGCTGGGTGAGGAAAACAATAACAACAACATCATAAGCACTTAGATACACAAAGCTACCCAAAGTCAGGGAGGGAGGGAGGTAGGGAGTGTATCTATTGTATTCAAGATTCTCATTATTTAGTCTTGTTTGTGTTTCATATCTTCTTTCTTTTTATTCTTTTTTTGTTTTTCTAATGATGACGAATTTTACGTTTTCTAAGCCATTGGCCTTCAAGTATTTTCTGGACACAACAGCTACAACAACAAAACAAAAACAAATTACAGTGCTTAACAGTGGAACTGATAAATAAAAATATGGAAATTGTTTCGCTATTAACAGAATTCGTACACAGAATTGTTTTTTAACACTTGCTTGTTTATTATCAGGGCAAGTTTAACTATGCACAAAAACTACACTCATACCCCGGTTAGCGTCGCTAATTGCGACCGGAAAAACGAGATGCAAACTGAAACGACGCAAACCGAATCACAGTTTTCCATACATTTGTATTAATTTTCATTTAATTCGTTCCGAGACTCATAATTTTAGTAAAAAAAATTATTTTTCAATAGAAAATACCAATTTTTTATTATTATTTGTGTGATAGTTTTTATTAAAATAAAAGTCTTCACTTTACCAAATGTAATTTGAAACTACCAACGAAGACAAACTTGTAGACAATTTTCACATACAAACTTGCATTAGACTTCGACGGGAAATCCCCTTTTTCTATTTTTGCTTTGTACATACAAACATTTATTAACAACGCAAATCGAAATACTAACGACGCAACTTCAAAGCCATACGACGCAAACTGAAGTAAAAACGGAGCAAAATCGAAATCGCGGAAATATTAAAAAGACGCAACTTCGAAACGACGCAAACCGGGGTATCAGTGTATTCAAATATGCATGCAAAAGTTCCTAAAAAAAACTTCAAAACACAGACTAAAATTGTTTTATTAGTTTTCTGCCTGGCCCACGTTGTCGAACGATATCGTTCTTTTGTGAAGTTATATTTAAAATAAAAACAACATTTTAGAAGTTTTTTTATATACATGCATTTCATTGGTGCTAATGCCAAATCATCAGTAGACCTTAAACCATATTTTTGAAAAGTTTCAAAACCTCTTATGTTATACAAAAACTTTAAAAAAACCAATGAGAATTTTAAAAATTACAAAAGTGTAAATAAGCGCAGTAGGCTTTGAAACATTGTTTTTTGAAAAGCTAATAACTTTAAAATTTTTCATAATTACTGAAACTATTGTGATATTTCAGCCATCAAATTTACTTTTCGAAAATTTCGAAGTTAAGCTCGAATTTTCAATCGTTACCGAAACATTGAAAATATCACTGTTTGTGCTTAAAAAGTAACTTATTGAAATCTGGGCTTATAAATTCAATATATTGTTTAATTTAAAATTTCGAAACTCAGTCGGAAATTTCGATTAAACACCAATTATAAATATTTCTTGCTTTATAGCATGAAAATATTATTTTTCATTGAATTTATAAACGATTTTTTTCTATATCGGAAATTCGAAATTAAGTTCGAATTAAAACATGAAAAATTATTCAATAATGCTTATTTATGTGATAGCAAGAGAAGCATGGTCACATTCGTAATTGTTATAATTACGCGGAAATGAAAGTTAAAAGTCAAAAGTTTTTTATGCCAATAATTGGCAGTTTTGCTACACATTTGTGCAAATAGGGCAACATGTTATTTATTAATTGTCATAGTTTGCACACAGGTGGCACAAATTTACTATATTTATAATGTAATTGAATTTTTGCACTCATAACATGGAAATAAATATTTCTCATATCGACTTTTTTTCTCTAGTTATTTTTTCCTTTTTTTAAACTTACATTCCCACTGTGCAATAATATTTCATTTTTCATTATTTTCTTTAAATTCTTTTAGGCCGATTCATATTAATGTTATTGTTGTTGCGTTTATGCTGAATAGATTTTGAAGATTTTAGTTTAGAAATTAGGCTGCCTTCAAACATTTCTTAATTTAAGTATTTATTTATTTTTTCACAAACCTGTAAGAAAGTGGTCAATAAACTTTGTGTTTAAGGTTGATGTAGATAAGCAGGCTTTTTGAAGAAATTATAATTAAAGTTTTTTTTTTTATATTTTATACAAGATACTTCACTCAAGTGCTAAATTTTAGAAAGTGATTTATCTGAGAGAAACAAATAAAATATCTTTACTACGAAGAAGAAGCTTACTTAAATCAATACCTTCAAAGTGGAGATAAGACCGTGGGTAACTTTTCACTCACGCTCAGAATAAATGGAAAACAAGTTAGTCATAATCATGAAAACTTTCACTCATGAAATACTTACAATAAAAAACTAAAATAATTAAAAAAAATAATAATAAAATTTACGAAAAAAGCAGAAAAAAACAGTCAAAAAATCTGCCTAGCGTGCCAATCACGATCATGCATAATCACTTATAATTCAGGCTAATCACGTGTGCGGTGCCCATCTCTACTTCAAAGTAAATAACTTGAAGACAATATAAATATTGAAAGTTTTTTTTTTGGAAGAAGAAATATCGTTACAGAGAAGAAATATTAGAATTTAGAAAATTGATGAGGGTACAGATATCTTATTAAATGTGTGCTCAAAAAATAATATGAGCACGTGAACAAGAGTTATTTAAGAGTAACTTGCTTTTGTGAATATTGAAATAAAAAAATTGTTTAGATTTAATCTCTACATGGATGAAATATGTTTATGTTTCTGTGAAATACCGTTAATAACTAAAATGAATTAAAAATAAAATTCTTAGAATGAGGCAACACAGAAAATACAGTCGAACTTCCATAACTCGAATCAACATTATCCAAAAAAAAATGTTCGACTTACGGAGACTTCGAGTTATAGAACTTATTTATTTAAAAAAACAATTGCTACTATCTCTGTATACGAGTGCTCATACTAAATAATGAATATGTTTTTTTTTATTTAAAACAGATACTTACTGGAAAGATCATATGATAAATAAGCTATAGTGAAGTAGAATATTTATTTTCAATAAAAAATAACTCGAAATTGTTCAAAGCCTTAAGCCATAAACACATTCACGACGGCAGCCCACACGACTACATGGCTACAAATGTCGCCCGGTAGCCATCTACCTAATTATTTTGAAAATGATAGCTACAAAGTAAGCAGCTGATTAATTTTTATTTCAATTCAATAAAGCAATAAAATGATAAAGTATCACTCATATCGCTAAAATAGCTAAAAAACAAAAATTTAAAAATTTTTTAAGAAGCCGTAAAACTTCCTTAATGAAGCTACAAGCATAAAGAATGCAATATACATTCAAATTCCATTACAAGTGCAGGTCTTTTTAGAAGATTTTACGGCTTTTTCAAAACTTTGCAACTTTTTGCGGAATTTCGCGACTTTCGCAATGTGGGTGACTTTTTCTATTTTTTATTGTTTCATCAATTTTTAAATGATTATAAACATTTTAATTTTCGCAATGATTGGACGTTATTGTGAATTTCGTAATTTTTGTAGATTTTTTGGGAGTTTTTCCACATTCATTGCATTTGTATCTCACTTTTGAAAATTTTACGGCTTTTTCTAAATTTTAGAAAAATTGCGCAGTGTTGCCACCTTATGTGTAATTACACATATCATGTGTAATTTTTATTTTCATGTGTAGCCCATGTGCAATTGGCTGAAAGAGTAACTCATGTGTAATTTGAAATTTTATCGTTTTGGGCACTACTTTTTTTTATTGTCACGATGATGTGATGACGACAAATAAGGTTTGGCTGCGATATTTTAATTTATTCATGTACTTGTTTAGCACTTTTTGCAATGATGTAGAATTGGTCTAAAGGATATTATATGTCTATAAAAGTAAAAAAATTCCCTGAAGAAGTTGGAAAATATCAGCGAAACGTCGGAATAACATGTAAAAAATAATTTTTTTCTTAAATCACCTTGAAAACCCAAATATTGGAAATATATTCATCACAAAAAAATGTAGAATTACACCAAAAAGGTCAAATATTTAATTTAAACAAATCAAAGCACGTTATTTTGCAAAAAATAAAACATGTGTAATTCCTAATTTCATGTGTAAATTTGGCATGATGCATGTGTAATTTAACATTTCGTTGGTGGCAACACTGCTCGGTGGCCTTTTTATTGCTTCATTGAATTTTTAAGATTTTTTAAGAAGATTAACATAGAATATTGATCTATTTTTCACAAATTTCATTCTCCTCATTTTTATGCAAAAATTATTTTTGCACAAAAAGTTAATACCAACAAAAAAATGTAATTTTTGTTTATCATTTTACATTAAAAAATATTTCTTATCAATAATTCGATTTACATATTTTGTTATATTGTCAACACTGTTTTTGTTTCGTAGCAAAAAAAAAATAGAAATCAGTTTAATTCGACTACACGACAAAAGTAGCATGGACAACAACCTGCCGCCGTGTAGTGAAAATAATTATTTTCATATAAACTCATGTATTCTATTTTTGGGTTGTAGTCGGTAGCCTGCTGTCGTGAATGTGTTTATAGCTGTATAGTGCTCAGCAGTTGTAGTTTTGAAATATATGTAAATTCAATGTTCGATAAGTATTTTCTAGATAATTTTTGGAAGGCTACTGAAAAGTTTCTTTCACCGAACCTTCGCCATCATCTGAATAAAAAAATTTAATAAGTAAACAAAGCACTTCCATTTATAGAATTCATTTTCATGAAATTTCATTCGAGTTAGGGAAGTTAGATTTATGGAAGGAGAATTGTAAGATTTTTTCTCTCTTAACGCTGCTGCCAATCGAGTTAGAGAAAAGTTCGTTTAGAGAAGTTCGAATCATAGAAGTTCTACTGTAGTTTTGTTTCTTCTAGTTTTCTTTTCTCTATAACTCACATTTGGATTTTGCTGGCTCCAAACCTTATCAGACAGAAATGCGTTTTCTGTGCCCTCTTAGCTCCGCATTCTTCGTATCGTCACTTGTAAATATCGCTGAAACCTAAACATATATCACATTGTGAGTATGAAATTTAAACATGACCCTTGCATAAGGCTTTGATATATTTCCGATGCTGGAATGATTTTGTGAATTTACGTTATTTTCGCGATTTTTTCGAGGTTTTGAGATTTGTTTCCAAATTTTGCGGTTTCCAAAAAGCTGGCGAAGCTTTCGTTATTTTCGCTGTAGAATTGTTTTGATATGCGCAATATTTTGCGATAAGTTTTAAACATTTTCAATCGGTTTTGAGACGTTACGAATTTTCGGGAATTGTTTACCCTTTTTTGTTTTCATTCTTGGTTAAAGTTTTTGTGATTTCGGATTGATTTAGAAATTTTTTCGCTTTGCAGTCTCTTTAATGTCTTGTAGTGCGTTTACATTGCCTTGAAATCTACTAGATTTGCTTTGAAATCTTCCTCAAAATCTAGTTTGTTTACATTACATTTTTTTGACATTAGCATGATTTATTTGAATAGCAAAACCAGCTGGCCAATATTTAAAAGAAAAAATATACCAATATATTTGAAAATTGCGTTTGGTACCAAACAATTAAGGAAAATATTGGACATTTATTAGTCTTTTGTTCCTTTTTTTGTGTAACACAAATGTAAGGAAATGGGCATTTAGTAAATTACAATACCTTTTATTTACCATTTGCACTTCATTTATATTTTCAGTTTTATTTTATTTTTCCATTTCGTTAACTAATAGGTGCGTTGGATTACTTTTGCAGTAAAATGCAGTAAATGAGTAATTACTTAGTAAACTGAAAAATTTATTTCCAAAAAAAGTACCTACGTGAACGAAAAATTTTAAAAATAAGTAAAATTAAAGATACAGCTGATTACAAATCAATGTAGTAATTTTCTTTAATCTTTTCCATGCGTTTATTTTTATTTTATTTGATTTTGCTAATTTGTGTCTGATTCAATTTATTCAAAATTATGTGATTATTTATTTTTGCTAATGATTACCTTAAAAACAAGTGCAGTACTAAGTAACCAATTCCAAAGAATTAAAATAACACAAAGAAAAGAAAGTTCAAAAGTTCTTATGAACATTTGTTTCCTTTTAAAAGGCATATTTTTGATTAACAAGCGAATAGTTTAAAATTAAATTAACATTTTGTATTAATATTATTATTATTTTAATTTTTCTTTTTTTATATACATAATTTTTTCACAAATTATATACTTTTTTTCTTGTTTAACCTTCCTGACCATTTCGTCGGTCTGTGAGACCAATGAATCACTTTTGTGTTAATTTCACGAAAACCAAAAATGGCAAGTCCGTCATTCTCTCAGTATCTTCATTATTTCTCATTATACAACGTTTAGTGTAACAAGTGAGTTTGAGTTGAAGTGTTGTACCGGTGATTGCTAATCAGACGGTCTGTGAGACCGACTTATAGTAAAGTGTTACATTTTTGTCAGGTAAGTTAGTATTGCTAAATTAGAAATTTTTAGATGAAAATGGAAAATTAACGATCAGTTTATATGATTTAATAATAGAATTATGTTCAAAATTTATTATTCTGAGATTTTCTTTAGATATGGCAGATATCGAGCGCATAAGAGCTATTCTGAATGAAATCGATTCAGATCCAAATTCTGATGTGGAAAGTGGTACTGATTACGAAGATAATATTGATGTGTATGAAGCAAACACTGATACTGAACAAGAAGCTCCGAGGAAAATGATGTTGAAGATTCACAGGACGCTGAATCGAGTCACAATCACTTTTACTGATTGAAATTTACAAAGACTAACCTCATAATGACTCATACATATATTTTAAGCATTTTGAAATTAATTTTTTTTAGTGTTCCTGTTTTTTCTTGAGTTTATTTAATTTTTTGTTTACTTTTAAGATATATGCATGTTAATAGAAAAACAACATTTTATAAATGTTGTGATATGTGATTGAATTTTTTTTTTATTTTTATATTAGGTCTAAGATCAAAAATGCCAAAGTATTGTGATGAAATATAAATTGATGCTGTGAGCTTAAAAAAACTTAATTTTGTTTTTTTCTTACTTCAGTTATTTCAGATTAGTTTGTTAAATATGTCCACTGCACAGGTTTTGAAAATTTTAGAATAGTTTTGAGATACCGAGAAATACTTGAAATCGGTATGAGAGACCGAGAAATGTGAATGTGTCGCACAAAAATGAAAATAGTCAGGAAGGTTAACTTTTGAATCATGCTTTTTGTTTTACTAAATTTTACTAGGAAAAATTTTTGCGTAAAGTGACACGCTCTCAATTTGTGTTCTCATTTATTGTATTTTGTGTAAACGAACGCAATTTAGGAAAATGTAGTAAGGTTCAGCAAATATCTGTAAAAATTTTTGGGTCAGTTATTATTCTTACACAGCGTAGTATTTTTTAGCACAATTTGAGAAAAAACATAGTTGCATCACTAAGTTCTACTAGATTTTGTAAAGAAGTAGATTTGGTTTTGTATGGGAAATCTAGTCAAAAACAACAAGATTTAGCTCGAAATCTCGAAAGTACTAGGTTTTGATGCAGTGGAAATGAACCATTAGTGATATCTAATAATGTTTAAAACTTTTTTTAAATTTTTTTCGCTAATATTGGTTTTTTGCGATACATATTTTTTTCAGTTAAAATTGTTAAAAATTATGCAAAATTTTTTTTGAAAAACAAAAGTAAAAAGAAAACTAATTGGTTATGACAGCAACAGAAACATTGCATAAAGAATTGTATTATAGGACACCTATTGTATGAAAAGAAAAATGTACCAATATTTTTAAACTCGTTAAAAATTTTAAAATTTACAAGTTATAAAACTTTTTTAAAATACAACAAACCATTTATATTCGAGCAGATTTTAATTTTGATTTTTGACCGAAAACATATCGGTGAAGAATTAGCATTTTTTAAGTCGCAACAATTGCGTTTTCTGTATTAAAAAATTTGTGTGTTCTTGTTTTGGGCTCCGTTGAAGAAAAACTTTAATTCTATTTTGGGCCAATATTAATTATTATAATAATGAAGACTTTTGATTGACTCAGTTGATCATGAAATTTGATATGCATGTTGTAAGAATTCGAATGCTATCGATAAAAAAACCACACACTACACTACAAAATACGTTATTTATTAGTTATTTGAGAAATGTTTACACTTGAGATGTAATGCTTGAGCGCTACGGAAAATCTGTCTTCTTGTTTCACAAAACAAAATGTCAGCGATATTTAAAATATTTCTTTTTTGAACTTACGAAAAAAAAAATTAAATAAAAAATAGAATAATTGGGCAGCCATTTAAAATATAAATTACATTGAAATGAAAAAAAATAAAACACACATAACAAATTCGTTAATATAAACAAAAATTTTATAGTTTCAAAACATCTGGTAGAAATGGCAGCATGCGTTTTTTATTTCTGAATTAAATACTCAATTTTAGTTTCAATCGATTCAATCCCTTTTTCATTTATTGGCCGGTTTTTGTGTTAATTTTATGCCGCATATGACTATTTGAGATGGGAAAGGGTCTGTCTATATCTCTCTCTATTTCCTCATTCTGTTAAACTACAGATAACCTCAATTAGCTGAATGAACAGAAGGTGTTGACAACGAAATTGTTACAGTTGCTTAATTTATTATTATTTTTTTTATTTATTTGTTTTTCTAGAGGGTCATTGCTCGCTCCTTGAATTCTTTGAATGATACTCCCCTACAAAATTAAAATTGGTTGCCTTGTTGTTGCTCATATTTACAAATACTTGTGTGTTTATGTTCGAATGCACAAGTACAATATGAATAAATGGGTGCATTTTGAGAAAAGGGTCTTTTTCCATCTATTGAGGCACTGTTAGTAACAATAGCACATTTCCATACAAAATCATACGCAACTCCTTACCCAGCAAACATTTTTTTATTTGCTTATTTTGTGTGCTTAGTGTTATCTAGCGCAACAAAGCACGTGTTGTGATTATAGTGTGGGCATATTTATAGTACAAAATCTCAACACAACAGGGCGGGTTTGACCTCAAATTCTAAATGATGTGATTGGTTGTTCAAATATCTCTCTTGGTTTGTGTGCAGAGTCCGAGTGTTTGGCGGGATTGGAATATGTTATACCCATACTACCCATAGTACATTTCGTAGTTTTTTTTTTCAAATTCAGTAGTAAATTTATACTCGGCCCGATGCTCAAACTCAAACGTTGCTCTTCAATGTGGTTGTAAATAAACTCTGCCGCTTCTACGATGTCGAACAAATTCTTTCAGTTATATTCTAAAATTTTGTTTTAAATATTTTTTTTTAATTTATTAATCGAAATTGTCTCGATATCGTCTTTCAAATATTTTGTTTTAAATGCAATTGTAAGTAGACATATTTGAGCCACTTTTGTGAAAAATTATAACAAGGCGAATTTACAACAGGAGGCCTCGAGAGATCAGTGGGTAATTCTGGCAGTCGTATACGAACGTGTTCGTACGCGAACGTGCGAGTTTTTTTATTTATGGGATTCTCTTATTCGTTATCGAGTAAAATGTATCGAAATTTTTTCTAATGATGGCTTTCGAATGCAACCTTGCGAGTTTTTACTCGTAAGCACAAAAGCATTCGAATTAACGTTTTTGTTACAAAGATAAATATGAAAGAAAATGTAAGTTAAAAAATTTATGAAAATTTAAGAATAAAAACTTAATTAATAATATTTGTGAACCGATTACTTTATTGTACACGTTACTTACGCATTACTTGGCAAACTTAAGGGATCGCTGCTACCTCGTATTTTTTCCGAATAACACTGAGATTTGCATTCTCTTCAGAATCGGAAGATAACGAATAAAGAAGAATTTAGCATTCATTTTATTTTATTAACTTTAAATTTTTTAACACAACTTAACAGATTTTTAAATATTTTTTACAGTTTTTTTTGTTTACATTTTTTTATTTTTTAGTGTTATAAATTGTTTATATATGTGCTTTTTGTGCAACACTAAAGAAACAAATCGATTCGATTAGTATCGACTAACATCATCAGAAAATTGTTCGCTATCGAAATTAATTTTTATTGGAATGTTATTTTTATCACGACTCCCAGAATTAGCCTTCACGGGGCAAATTACGGTATTCGATATCGAATGAAATACAAACTCAAAAAATGTTTTATGGGATTTCGTTCATTATCGAATGCCGTAATTTGCCCCCAGGAGACTCAATTCGCTGGTATTTCAGTTGTAAAAATTTGATCACTCTATTTTGTTTGTTTAAATAAATAATAAGTAAAGTAATAAAAACTAGAAAGACTGGTTAACGTTTTAATTTCAAATTTAAAGCTACGAAAAGTGATAAAGGTGTTAATTTGATATTTAATTGCTTAACTTTTGTGCATCGTAAAAAGAATTTAACCTTAAAAGTGAAAATGTCCTCATGCTGTTAATGCCGTAAGTTGTTTATGAAAGGAAGAGGCGCCTTTTTAAAAGTGTCAAAAGATCTTGAAACTAAATTGAAGTCGAACGAAATATGCGGACCACTCATTAGTCGCCAGCATATGTGACGAGCTCAAATGCTACCGTCTAGCAATATACGCGCAGGCACCAGATCACTGCTATTGGCAAGAAGTTGAAACATCAATGTTACAACCGTCAGTCACAATTTTTACATAACACTCATATCGTCAATATTATTAAGCATTTCCAGCTCCTCCGTAACCCTTTTAATCGGAGTAATATTATATTTAGCTGCCGAATCACCGGTTGAGTTTTGTTCGTCTCTTTTAGAAATTTTTATTAATTCTGCTGGTACTGGATGTCTTATCATTCATTACATTTTCTTTGTCAAAAAAAGTGTTTGTACTTGAAGTCTTTGAAAACACTAATACAAAAAATGCACTGATTCCAAGATCAAAATCCAGGTAATACTTTTCGTATTGAATCCAAAATTCTCTTTAGTTTTATTTTAATTTTGCTTAGCATATTTTTAGTTTAATTTTTTTGTAAATTTTTCCATCATATTTCTTACAATTTTCTTCTCATATATTTGTCAGCTGTTTTTGACAATTTTTTACAAGGCGAACTCGCATGCAACTACCTGGTGTGAATCAGCAATTACAAAAAAAATTCAAAAAATAATTTTACATGTTTCTTAATAAATTATTTCTTCATGAAAAATAATTTAATTTCATAAAAAATGAATCAACAAACTTGAGTCAAATTGCAAATTTTTGTATTTGTAACAAAAAGCGTATGAAATTTTGCTTGTGGGGTAATAATAATTGTTTCAGAATTCATACGTTTTTTTAACAGAAAGAAGCAAACAAACAAATAAACAAACGGAGAAAGAATTCTATGTTCTGACACTTTAATTGCACATAAATTAATATGTTTATGATAAAGTGCACGAGCGTCTTGAAAAGTCACCCAGCAAACAACAAAGTTTTAAAAATGTTTGTTTTGTCAATTTATATGTGAAATGAATCGAAAACCTCTTCCGTAACTACAAGGTGGCTCAAAACTTAACATCCTATTGTATGATGCTATAATTTTTGGCAAATGCCAATTCTTCTTTGACATTTGTGAAGTAAACAGATACATACTGTATGTAAAATGCACGTCAACAAGGCGTGGATTGGTAAACACTACGGCGATTAGCCGCTGGGCTTGTAACGTATGGTATAACAGAGATGCTGCTAGTTCTGACCGTCCCCGGAGCAGCCGTTCTGTTAAGAGTATTGCAGGTGTGGTTAAAGACGTCGCACAGGGCCCCGTAGGAGAATTTTCATGAAAGACTTGCGGACGTTTTCTTCAAAAGTGCAGACAGTGTATAAGTTGTTAGCTGTTGATTCTCAAATGGAAATTCTTAAGGCTCCATTTCCGGATCCCCATATCTCTTCTAATACCGATTGAACTGTGGTGGATAAGAACGAACGATTCAACCGTTCTACATACTTTTTTGTGAGGTTTTTTGGAGACAAAAGTCCGATTCCTGAAGTCCTCTAAGAGAATATCCGTCAAGAATGTGAGAACCGAAAATGTGTGCGGAAAATACCATAAGTCGCCTTTGGCGCATAGGCAGCTAATTAGACGATATCTTTTTCTTTGACATTCTGAGAGATAATTCAAAACATCATTTATTCATAATCCATGTAAATCCATATTCCTTTAAAAAAAATTATAGTAATTAAAAAAAATATTTTTCAACCGAAGCTGTCAATATTGGTGTGTCAGCATTATTTTTTCCAATTACTTTTCTTTCCCTCTAAGCAAAGAAGGTTGCTTTCAGAAATTATGATTTGAAATTTTTACTTAAATATTGAGGAACACACAATGAAAGTCGGTTCAACAGAACAGAACAGAAAGTAACCCTGGAAGCAAATATTTCGAAAGTTTAATTTAATGTTTGCTGGGTAAGAGAATTTGCGTGTATGAGTGTGCTTGATTTCATGACTTTGTTTGGTTTTTTTTGTGAACGGCATTTATTTGTTTCCTAGAATTGCGTTTAAAGAGAATTGTCTTCAGTTTTTAATTTTTTATTTTATGTATATTTTTCCTTGGACTGCTGCAGCTTTTGTCAGTTGGAGTTTATTGAACCTTGTCTTGGTTTTCTTGTGTGAAACTTTAGAAAAATTCCTTATTTATTTAATTTTTTTAATTGCTATTTAATAAATTTTAAAGCTGGATAATATTTTTGTATGCACTTTTTATTTTTAAAGGGACAAAAATTTTCCTGCAGTGATTTGTTTGAAAATTCTCAGTATATCGAAATTTATTATAAAGATTCATACATTTTTTCTGCAAAAATTAAAACTTAATAAGCAATTGTTTGTATTTTTATACAGTCTGAACGAAAAATCTTTAGAGTTTTCTTTTTTCGAATTAGTTTTTTTCTTGTAGGTACCTATAATAAATTTTATCAAGAAAAAGAATTCATTGAAACAGTCGCTGCTTTCTATGGTCGCTGCACCATCTTTTTTTACATAAACGGTGATGAGATGGTGTGCCGAATATGGAAGACAGTGACTGTTCCGATCTTTTATAGTGTAATTTATTGTTTCTTAATGGAATAATTGACCCTTACCACTAATAATATTAAAAAATGTTAACGAAGTCAAGCCTCGACCGCAAGCCTTAGTTAATAACTTGCCAGGAAATCAATCAATCAAAGCCGATTGGAAAATTCAGCATATGCAGATGACATACATATGTATGTTTGATATCATCAAGACATGTCGCTCTGCAAGATAAAATCGACAAAATTATCACCGAATCTAACAGTGTTGGCTTAAAGATTAACTCCACAAAGTCCAAAGCGTAGAAGATAAATGCAACCAACTTAACATCGTATATATACGTATACAGGACTTGGCTAATGACAAAAGCACTTGAAAAGGAGCTTCAAATTTTCATATAAGATTTTGAAGATCTGGTGACCAATTATCATATCCTGGATAGATGCAACCAGATCTCAATACAAGCCGATCAAAAGGAGGCGATGGAGTTGGATTGGTCATACCTTGCGGAAACCATCAACAGAAATATGTAGACAAGCTCTAGAGTGGAACCCGCAAGGTAACCGAAAACGAGGAAAGCCAGAGCATACATGGAGACTATCAAAACCGGGCAAAAATTACACTGTGCTCCACTACGATTTAAAGGAACTAAGAAGAAGGAAATACGGATTCTGGTCTGTTTTCAAACATGCAGTTGATCGGCAATTGGTGACAATGCAAAGTCAACTTTTTTAAAAACTACTTCGTTTTTTCAGTTTTCAATGACAAGAATTTTTGCAAGATAAACGTGAAGCTGTCCACTAACTATTGTAAGCAATTAGACGAAAGGCAACGTTTTTTTCATAAACATTAATTATTATTTTAGCATTGACAAAACAATGAATTATTTTATATTTCTGCACTAAAGATGATTTAAACAAAAACAATTAATGGAAAAACAATGCAAAATGTGTGAAAGAAAAAAATAAAAATATGAAATAATTTTAATGCTGCACTGGGCAAAAAAAAATTATTTGTGATAAACATTCAATTAATAAATCAGCAGCGACAGGTACCGTGAAAATTGTGGCCAAAATGAACAGGACCTAATTGCAAAAGAGCTTAGAATTTCACGCAATTTATCAATAATTTTAAATTATAAATTCGTTCTCGAACAGTTAGCTGCTGGATAAATGAGGCTGGCCTTGGTTGCTACCGAAGAAAACTCTGATATCTGAAAAGAACCCGTATGTGTGATATGAAATTTACCAAAGAATATGTAAACTGATCAAACACAAAGGATATCCCACAAAATAATGAATCAATAAAAAAAACGGAATATTGTTGTTGAAGCGAACCTTAAGATTCCTTTGTTTTGCCAATATCGCAATAATGCAAAAACAGTGTCTTAGAAATTTAATTTTCAAATGTCAGACTCCCTACAGAAATCATCATTAAAGTGAGAAACAGGTGGCGAGCACACTCTTGAAAGAATTGTTCAGTATTACAATTTTGGAAAACCCGTAGTTGCATCACTAAGTATTACGGGAGTTTGAGTAGATTTTGTCAAAGTCTAGCGACAAAGTAGAATTTTTTTTGTATGGGAAATCTTGTGAAAATCGTAAGTAGTAGATTTTGGTCTGGTGTAAATGCTATATTAAAGAAAACGTAATAAGTGAGGCAACTTAAGAACTAAATAACTTTAAAAAGTAATAAACGGAAGATAGACAAAAGGCAACTACTTGACGGTCGCTAAAGAAATGCAAATAAATTGACAAATGACGACTTTAAAATACAGTGATAAGCTTTAATTAACCTACTTGAGTAAACTGAAAAGTTTACAATGTGAAATTTGAATCCACGTTAAAGAGTCGCCATAAACAAAAAGTTCGTTTATGATATATGACAGCTGTTTAATTGAATTCGCAATGACCTCTTATTATCAAATGTACAATTTATGTATCCATAATAATTTTAATTCTTGGACAAATCAATCTATCTGATGTTTAAATAGATTTTCCGAAGGCCACAGATCGTACAGTTGGACATGCGTTACCGATATGAAAATAAGTAAAATTAGTTCATTAATTTGTTTATGTTAAATTGGAAAAAGAAGCAAAACAAATCAAAATACCAATATCGATAAAGTTTTAACAACACTGTACAATAGCGTTGTAAAAGTATTGAGTATTTGAATACCGAGTACTCAATACCGTGTATATTTCCCGGTACTCAATACCCAAAACTAACTACTCAATATTTTCAGAGATGCATTTCCATATGTAAATATGAAAATTTTACTTGAAAATATTTTAAATTAATACAACTCGACTTTAAGGAAAGTTAATCGCCTTTAAATCATTTCCAACAATTAATAAGCCTGGCCGTTTAGTTAGATATTTTTAATGGATTATTACGGGTAATAATAAAATCGAATTTTACATACTAAATATTTTTATTTTTATATAAGAAAAAGCGTTAAAAGTATTGAGTAGTACAAGACTACTGTGCAGCACAGAAAAGAAAAATCACTCTTATTCCAGTTGTCAACATCAACGTCATGTCAATACAATAACAGAAAATTGGGGATTGTCTACTCGCTCTCCAGAACAATTTTGTACTTCTGACAGTTTATTTCTGTTCTCTAAGGTCTAGAAAATAACATGAACTTGTCAATAGTACTCAATTGTTTTCGCCAACGGGTAGACAAACTCCAATGTTTTGGTATTGTATTGACGTGACGTAAATGTTGATAACTCGAACAAATATTAATGTTTTAACGACTGATTCTGGTAGAGACACAAAAAAAGTACGTGCATCGGTGTTTTGAAGGTTTACATGTGGGATTCATTTCAATGGAAATTAAAGTTCACCTCTTTTGCTCACTTTTATAATGAATCGTAGTAGGAAGTCTTGTATACTTTTGCCTGAAGTATAAGATCAGCTAAGCATTTATATTTACAAAATTGCGGGGAGGATTTTTGTGGATCCTTTCAATCCTGTAACTCTCAGCTGTATGAGTCACTTTGTCTCTGTTTTCCAAAAAGGGCAAAAAACTCAATTCAAAATGCAACTTGAACGCCACAAATAAGTGAAATCTTAAGATTCGTTTGAGTGTTAATTTCATACTAATTCAGACATTTTTAGTTTTGACTTATTTTTGGGGTTCAAATTCTTTGGATCTTTGGTTTCTTTGAAGTCTTATCGAAGAATTTTATAAGAAATATGTTTGTAGGACATCTCAACCCGTTACATCATCATTTAAGGTGACTTCTTTGCCATTTTTTTTTTTTTTGAAAAGAGACAAATATTAACCATACAGCGAATAGTTTGAGGGTTAAAATGTTCCACACCTCTCGGTGTTTTACCATAAGCTTGAGGATTACAAGATTTCTTATGCCGATTTACTGTGTATAACAGTTTGCAAAAGGGTGGTGAATGTTAAGTACCCCCGTCGAATTGAATCACAGATGTAAACTTTTAAAACACCGATACAAATATATTATTTTTTGGGTCCTTCTGTCTGAATCAGTCGTTGTTAGAACCTTGATATTTGGAAAAAACTAGTTTGAAAAAGCCAACAAAATCTGAGATACGAAAATAACGCAAAAACTGTAAAAATCTTAATTTAATCATTTTAATATTAAAACTGTTTTTTGTTCGTTTCTCGTATCGTCTAATTGTTACGAAATGCATTTTCCTGTCAGTCTTCCCAGCAAGCTCTTGAATACATCTGTAGGGTACCATGGAGCACATTAACTTATTTGAGATATCTGTATCTATCTGTTGCTTATATTTTCATACCATGAACCAAATTGAATTTAGTATTTTATATATGAAACTATGCAAATATAATTACTAAAACAAAGCTGTCTGATTGTCAGCGCAAGAATGTGCCGCAGAATAAAAATTATACAATTTGGCAAATGATTATTTAATTTATTTTTGGTACAGGAAAATTGTAACACTCCACCCTGCTAATAGATAAATGTGTAGAATCTACAATTGTAAAAAGTAATTTAAAAGAATTCATTCTTTAAAATTATTAAATTACAAATACAAAACTTAAATTCTATCATTTTTATTCGTATACGTAATACAGTCATCAGGTTTTGCAGAAACTACATCCATACATTTTATTTGGAAAAAGTGTAGAAGTTAAGGTATCGACCAGCTATTTTCGATATGAAAAAGTTTAGATTATTTGTCGGGAACCGAACCAGCAGCAGTCGTGCCGTAGTAAATTAATGCAATCTAAAAATCTTCTACTGAAAAACTATTAATATTAATACTAGTGTTTCCTATGGTCGACGCAATCGACCATATTCTAGATAAAGTGAATTAAATATTTACATAAATACATACAATAAAATATAAGAATAAAAAAACATTATAAATAAACAGCTTAAAACTTACTAGTTCTCTTTTTTGTTTACAAAGTCACGGTTCACACTGTGAAATTTTTCTTTCTGAAAGTGTTAGTTTGTGGGTGTACGGCGAGAGAAGATTGGGAAGGGGTACACTCTTTCATGTACATACCTTGAAATTCTCTTCTGAAAATGTCTGCAGCTTTATTTTTGATTTTCTTTTACTTTTTTTCTCTTTCATGATGGTGAGAGCAAAAATTTGTGTACCAAAGAAAATGAATGTGGAGATAAACGTGCACAAATCTTGAATTTCATTACGAAAAAATGTCGATGTGTAGACATTAATGAAAGTTCAAAAGAGAATTAGAGAAAATTTCAGAAAGAAAACTTTCATAGTCTGAACCGGGACAAAGTAATTATAAAAAAGCTCGGTCTCATTTCTTTGCAAAAGCAAATTGGGCAAACACACATACACACTTTGTTTGAAGCTGATACATGCATATGTTATAAGTGTGCAGGGATTAGTAGCAACTTTAAATGCTTATAGCTCTGAAAATACTGACCCGATTTGAACAAAACTTAGATTGTGCACATTTGTGAATAAATATCTTCAAAATTATATAAGTTTTGTCAGAATCGGCTGTATCATATGAGCGTATTAATTGTAAAGATTTATGATTTTACAATACACAATACATATACAGTTTTAATTGGCTCATTAACTGCCTGTTTTTAGAAAATGAAAACAAAATTATGAGTGACAATTAAAATTGAAAACAACAGTAAAATTCGAAAATTTGTTTTTGTTTTCAATATAAATTCTTACTCACAGTTTTGTTTTATTTTCTAAAAACAGGCATTAAAACTATTTTTGGTTTGATGAAAAAATTTTTTAATATGGCGTTTATACCCGACCAAAATCTAGTTGATTTCAATTGAAATCTCAACCAAAATCTATACTGTTTACTCCTGGTTCTTCGTGTCGTTTTTCAAGATTTCGATTCATGCCAAAAACAGTTGATTGAAATTTTCATTTTCAAATATCAAACTTCATACAAAAATTATAATTTAAGTGCGAAACAGCTGGTGTGGAGACCCTTCAAAGAATTAATGCAAAAACAGTTGATTGGAATTTCAATTTTCAAATGTAGAACTAAATAAAGAAATGCTGATTCAAATAAGAAACAGCTGCCAAGCACACCCTTCATTGAATTGTTATTGAATACCGTAGTATATTTCAGTACAATTTAGGGAAAACCATAGTTGCATCTCTAAGGACTACGAGTTTTTGAGTAGATTTTCTCAAAATCTAGTGACAAAGTAGAATTTGTTTTGTATGTAAATGCCATATAAAATATATATTTTTTATTTGTATTTGTTTTTTTTCTTCTTCTTTATTTTGACATATTTAATGTGTGCGGAAGTGAATTCGTATTTAAGTAGCAGACACACGAATCAAATTTCTCCAAAAATTTTACTAAAAATCAATTTTTTAAAACTATTTATGTAGTGCTTGCCAACATATATTTCATATCATTAGGAGAATTTTTACTGTAATTTTGTTTTTGCATGGAAGTGGTCCCAGTTCCTCGAATTTTTCTATCCTGATAAAATTTGCGAATAGAGTTAAGCGTTTCACAGAGGTACTATGTTAAAAAATTTTGTTCATTAAATAGTTAAAGATGCCACCAGTAGACTTGAGTCCAATTTGTTCAGTCGCTCGTTTTAGACAAAAACCTTAGGTCAAACCCAAAATTAAAAAAAAATTATATTTCCCTGAAGAAGCCACACAAGGAAATTTTATAAAGGTTTTTTTTTCATAAAAAATTGACCTATAGCTCGAGATAAATTAGATTCATTTAAAACACAAAATGCCGAAAAATATATAAGAATAAAATAAATAAATTTTATCTCTATGGGACAACTTGAAAATTAGATGAGCAGACATAACCTGAACATCTACACGTATTCGTCACTAGACTTGGGTCCAACTTGTTCAGTCGCTTGTTTTAGACAAAAAAGATTTTACCTAAAACGAGCGACTGAACGAGTTTGAACCACGACTACTTGTTTGGCTCAACGATGATTATTTTTATGAAGAATAAAATACAAAAGGCAAAAATTAGCGCGCTTGAACGCGTATGTACATATATTATATTATTACTAGAGTACGCCTAGTGGTCGAAATTCGACCGCCAGTTTAAACGTATACCTATTTTACCTACATAATTGCTCATTTCCTTCGCCATGGAAAAAACAATAAACGAAATATAATTGCATTGCAAACACGCACATTTATAAAAAAAATCTTATTGCTCGTATACGTATGTATGTAGATACTCTTAAACGCTCTCATCGCTTTGCTTGAACCAATACTTACATAAACGAATGCGTGTACGTGTGTATTTTTAGCATTTGTAGTGGTGTCAACTTTATGAGCCTTTTATTCATTTAGTACTGAACCGATTTAAATAATATATAGTCGGGTCACTCAAGCTCAACAATGTTTCCCATTTGGTAAAAGAATGAAGAAAATCGGTTGGCAAACAAAGGAGAAAAAGGGATCTAAAAATATGTCTTTGCCTATTTATATATAGATTACGTACTTAGCAATATTATGTAGGTATTTATCTATTAATTTTCTTGTTTTATATTTGGGATAGAAAAAGGGATATCGATTTTATTACTAATTATAAAAACTAAATGTTGAACAATTTAGCAAAAACACTTAATCCATTTATTAGATGCATTTTTATATGATACTGATTTTACTCAACATTCAATTTTGTTGCATGATTAAATGTTACCAAATATTTTAGTTTATGGTGAATGATTTGAGTAAAACATGTTTGATCACTCGACTGACTTTTACTTATATGAAGCGTTAACCATCACGATGCTAATTTTACTCAACGTTGATTTGCTTTGCATGATTAAAATTGAATAACACATTCAATGTATGATTAAATCGGGAAACAAGCGGTTATTGACTTTCTCTGACGCAGAGTCATTGCTTATTTCTTATAATTTTTCCAAAAATATCTAGAAAACTCGAATTTGTAAAAAGTTCTTAAGTTTTTAAATTTATTAATCGAGATTGCCTCGATATCTTTTTTCAAAGATTTTCAAAAAACTTTTGATTAATAATCGATTTCTTCAAATTTTCGACGAATCGACACTTTTAAATAACTGCTTGGTTTTAGATACAAATTTTACCAATGATTAAAAATAAATTTATTTTTTCCCATTTGATTTTAACAAACTTGTACAATGTATGCAAGAGAACGACAGCCAAATGTGTGGCTATTTTTAAATAAAAACGCCGGTGTTTTTTGCGTGTGAGTAGTGGTGAGTAAGTGAACACATGCATTTTTGTTGTATGTCACTTTTTGTAAAGTGTATTTGCTTTTCAAGTGTCAATCTTTATTTGTTATTGCTGTTTTCCTACTGTAATATTTCATTAGGCATTTATCGAGCAACCGGCCGGGCCAGGAGTGCGAATGTGTGTGTGTTTGTGTGCCCACAATGCGTTTCGTTGGATGTTTAGGGCTCTGACTATTAAAATTTGAATTGATTGTTGATCACTAAATGCATACGGCAACTGCAACAACAACAACAACAAAAACAACAAAAACATTGGTACAGCTGTGCACTTTTACACAGTCCCATACAGAGAATTGTGTGCACACACTTCCATGCATGTGGACTGTAAAATATGTATGGATGTGTTTGTAAAGTATAAAAGTGGGTTAATGGGTCATGATTCAGTTCAGTCCATTTGTTGTACACACACACGTACATACATACATATATTTATTTGTTTTTGTATATTATATTTTATACACACTCTGGGTTGCAGTGTGTACGTTTGTTTGGGTGTTTATATTTTATTTTTAAATAAATCATGTACTCGTATTGCAATTAGAGATAATAATGCAATTGCTTGTGTAGCAGCATATGATATTCTTTAGGTTTAGTATTAAACATACATACATACATACATATGTATGTACGTACTCGCACGTAATATATCTGATTTCGTATTGTTTTTAATGTTTCCTATTACTTTATTAAAACTGCACTTTTGATTAAATTAATATTGCAATAATTTTTGTAATTTTTTCATTTGTTGAATGAAGTATCACGTTGTCCATTAGGGTGGGGTAAAAATTGTTTCGTTCGTTATGTTATAAAAAATGGATATGAAGAAGTAATAGTTCTTGTATTCTTTATCATTGATTGGTTCGGATAAACAACGTTACAGCCATTTAAAACTTATAATAACAAAAAAAAAAAAAACTTGAATAACTGAAATTAACGCATTGAAATCTGATTAACTGCCAGTTTTTATAAAAAGAAAAAGGGAACAACGTGTAAGAATTTATATTTAAGACCAACACAAAATTTTTGTGTTTTGTTGTTGTTATCAGTGTAAATTCTTACATGATTTTTTTCCGAGTTACTTTGAGACGACCATATCTTTAATTTTATAAAAACAGGCAGGCAATAAATTTCAATTAAATAAATTACGTAAAAAGAATTAATTTCTAAAATATTTTAACTGAAGCACATTTTTTTAATAAAAAAAAATGAAATAATGACATGACTTAAGGTAATTCTTGTATAACACTGTGCAACAAATTTCGTGATTGTATTCAATGCAACATTCCATTAAATATTTTTATATATTTATAGGTTTTTTTTTAGTTTTCACTCATGGTGCAAAAAATGGTAAAAAATGGCCCAAATTCAAGAGGTCAGAAAAACTAAATTCGAGCTAACTTTTCAAAACCCCTTTGACAGTTCTGTTTACTTAATGGTCTACTTTAATTTCCTATTAAAGTTCTTGAGGATGGTTTTTCTTGGTGCACTGTGTAATCTGCTACACGTTATTCTGTGGTAGACTTTTAAGTATGTTATTGTGCACCAATATTGATTAAACATAAATGGTTTAAAAGGTTATTTTCTCTAGATAGGTAGCACAATATAAAAAATAGTTTCAAAATTCTTTCCATAAAAGTGGTAAAATACGTTTTAAATTTGTTTGAAAAAACAACAACAACATGTTTATTATACATATCTAAATACTCATGAACACAAATTTTGTGGCGAAATGAATACAAAGAATTAAACGAAATATTGGCCGCATTTCGCCAACCGGGCGATCCTTGTTAATTATAATTTTTCTACACTTCATTACTATTGTAATATGACAAAGACCTCTTACTTTTTAGTCATACATTGGGTGCACCGCCCTAATAAAAATAAATATAACTACAAAGACATATATGTTCTAAAGAGATTGCAATTTGAGCCCACAATCTTGGGTTAGCGATAACTATTCTACAGAAAATTCTATATATATATATCGTTTTATAGAAATGCTTTTTATCGATGTATTTTGTATTGAAATACGAAGTTATGGACAATTTGTTTTAATAAAAGTTTTAGCCACTAAAAAAAATTTCTGCATGAAAGTTAATGTAACGATAATTTTCCAATAAAACAACTCTGGAGAAAATGTTACTGGGAGAACACTGAAGATGGCACATAGCCGAAACCGGTCTGTTTATCAACCAAATTTGACGTGGGATGACGGAAATTCATTCCAAATTAAAATAATCGAGAACTTGAAAGAGAATTATCGTAATCTTTTGTACCGCAATGCTAAATTATTGTTAACTTGTTTATAGAAAAATAAAATTAGCGTAAGCGTTTTACAGGCCTGTTAATTAACCTACATGAAACACTAGAAATGTCGATCACCTTTTTTTTTATTAAAATAAATTATTAGCAAATTTTTTTATACAAAAAAAAATTATCGATACCTTTTCTAAAAAAAAATAAACTAGCAATAAAACATCTCTATGTGTATTACAGTAAACTTATCGATAACTAAACTTTTTTTAAATAAATTTTTTGAAAACGGAAGTCCTTTTTAGTCGGCAAACTTTGAAAGAACATAATAAATTTTAATTATTTGATAACAAGCAAAATAAATTGAAAATATAAAAGAGCTTTGATATCGCTACTCTTTTCTTAAGTTTTTAAAAACTCTCCTTATCGATAAATCTTTTGTTAAAATTTTTGGTGTCCATATTTTTGCATAAACAAATTATCGATAACTTTTGTTTAAAAAACTTCAGTTGATTTTACTGTAAAAAAAGATTTTTACGAGAACATTTATTTGCGATAACTTTTTAATTGTCGGTTACTTTTGTATAGAGCGAATGGTGTTTTTTGTTATCGATAATACATATTTTAAAAACATTTTTAATTATTGATGATATCTTTATAATATAGAGTAATTAGCTATCGATATCGTTTTTGTTTAGAAATTTTTAGTTCTTAATGACGTTTCAATAAGCAAATTTGGTTAATGGCAACTTTTTCGCAAAAAGATTCAGTTATCGATAATTTTTGCATAGAAAAAATATTCGCATCTAGAAAATTTTATAAAACAATTATTTGCTGACGATAAATTTTTAAGAAAGAAAACAAAGTTTAGTTTGTCGATGTTTTCCTGTTGGATAACCACAATTTTTTCACCAATTACTTGTTGAAGAAAATTGTTATTAATAAATAACTTTTGTATAGATTTAGTTGAAAAAATCAAAAATTTCTTACGGTTTTTACAACTGATTTAATATTTAATACTAGAACATACTTTCTAGCATTGCTTGACATACGAGGGCGGATCCCTTGTAGTTATGTGAAATGCAACACTGTTCCCATCAAGTACCACCTGTTAATAGACTACTGTCGAATTTTGAGCAAGTGTCATCATTTACTTTGCGTTTAACAGCTGTTCAACACATACAACCTCGTGTATTTTTCTAAAAATGGAAAAATGTGAATTTCGAGTGCTCATTAATAAATATTATTTTTGCGGAAAAAAACCGTCAATCAAACCAAGGAAAAGCTCGATAAATACTATGGGGACTCTGCACCATCGATTTCAATGGTAAAAAAGTGGTTTACTGACTTTCGTTGTGGTCGCACAAGTACACACTGTACCTGTCCGCCGGGAAGGTATACAACTTTGTTTGTTTATAATTTTTGATTGAATGAAAGAGAATGGATCTTATATTGATAAATGTTTTATTTAATGTCGGCAATTACGTATGGAATACAATATCAGATAAATGTCCGCCTCCATTAGCCTCACAAATGCGAGCCCTTTTGAGCACATTTTTCATTACATTCTCACACATTTCATTACGAATATTTTGTTTGAGTTTCTCAAGCGTTTCTGGTTTGTTTGCATAAGCCTTGTTCTTCAGATATCCCCACAATTGAAGTCCGGAGCAGTCAAATCAGGTGACCGTGGAGGCCAATCAACATCACCATCTCTTGAAATAACTTGTTATGGAAAGAGGTCTCGCAGTAATTCCATTGTAATCCTGGCTGTATGCGATGTGGCACCGTCTTGTTGATCAAGCCCAAATCATGCAGTTGTGGCGTTAAAAAGTTTTCCATCATATCAGGATATCGCTCCCCATTCACAGTTACCGTTATTTTCAAAGAAGTAAGGTCTGATGATTCCTCCTGTCCTAATCGCACACCAGACATTCACTTTTAATGGATGCAATGGTGACTGATGAATAATTTGAGGGTTTTCCATTGCCCAGAACGGACTATTCTGTTTATTCACATATCCATTCAAATGAAAATGTGCTTCGTCAATCATTATGATTTTTTTATGAAAATCGGGGTTGTCATGGGCGAGCTGTAACGTCCTATGTAAATGGTTCGGTGGAACGAGATTTAGCTGCAACGATGAAATTATTGACCAAACAAATGCCTATTTTAAGGACCTCGAAAAATCCTATTTTTTGGAAGGGATACAAAAACTGGAGAAACGTTCCACTAAGTGTATTGAGTTAAAAGGAGATTATGTTGAAAAATAAATGTGTGTTTTGCCAAAAAAAATGTGTTTTACACAGTTTCACACGCACTTATTGCTCCGCCCTCGTACATAATACATTGACTTACAAATTACAAATAAATGCCACCTCTGCAGATCTTAATTTAAAAACTAAACTCTTGAGCTTTTGCTCTGTCGTACATATTTGTTTCTTACAAAGATCAGGGCTTTTGTTTGCTTATTCGTATCATGGACGTAGCGAATCATGATTTTGTTAAATATTTGTTTGTTGTCGATTGAAGGTTGTTAATCTGGCTCGAGTTCGAGTACTGAATTTGGAAATGTTTGTTTTTTGTTTCTTCACTACAACTACACTTGCCTGTTAAATTGTGTTTTTTTTGCTCGTAAATATATATTTATAATTATTTTCATGCCAGCAATTATTCTTACAATTGAATTGTATTGTTCGCAATTGATTTTTTATGGTTCAAAACGAATGCTCATGATCTTCATTATCAACAACATCATAATCATTATTTGTTAAATAAAACTACATTGGACTTCATACATTACAGAGCCATAACTGACAACTGCTGTTACTATTTCATCAGCAAACGCATTAGCGTCATCTATACGACATTTATTCTAAATTTATTAATTCAATTCAATTTGATTTTATTGTTTCGAAATCTATTGTTTATTGTGTTAAAATATATATTAGAAGTAAAAGAAAAATACTTACACTAAAGAGCAAATCTTGTTGACACGATTTTTCGCGTATTCATTTGAAAACATATTTTAGCTAAAGTTATTGGAAAAGTGTTCGGTAAAAAGGGCTGAAAAAAGAACTTTTTTATAAAAAATATGTGCTTTAAAAACAAGTTGTGCGTTCCAGCTCGGACAAGCGACAGGAGTTCACTCAGCTCTATTTCTTAATTCTTCCGTTTTTCGTTATTTGTATGAAAGTACGTTTTCAGGATGTCCACTTATGCATCCCATTTACACTAAGTTGGAGGGAACGATATTCTGATTTCTTAATTTTCCCGTGGCTTATATGCAATTTACAATCTACATATAGGACTTCAGGAGCAGCAGGACATCGAATCTAAATTAAAATTAACTAGAGCAAGAAAGTATGCCCTTTCAAAAATAAAAAATCTGTTCGCAGGTATTTTTTAATTTATTTCTATAAAAACAGGGAGTTTTCATTACTAAGATTCCTATCGAGTTCTTTTCAGAATAACTTTTTTGAAAGCCGATTTTTTTTATTTTTTTTCCAAGACACCAGGAAACCTCTACGCTCAAAGGAAAATATATTGCGGAACTAACCATAATCTAAGAGCACCATACCATGATTAAATTACATGTGTTTAGTCGAATCATAATATAATAGAATTATATGGTTAAAGCCGCATCATATTATTATCAAACGAATGCCGCTGTATGAATCACCTTGCTGTTGTAGTCAACAATAATATTTTACTATAAAACAATTATTTGAAGTTATCACAAATTTCTTAAATTGAAAAGAAATTAGTAAAATAAGGTTTGAACATGAGCCTAACGACAGCAGAGTACCGACTACAACCTGTCAAAAATATAATACATGTGTATACGAAAATTATTATTTTCACGACTACACTTCCACACGGCTGCAGGTTGTTTCGCACGTCCAGTGTTAGCCATTTTTTTCCAAAAATCTTCGAGTCGAACAATAAAAATCTTTTTTTTTTGCATTAAAAATCTTTTTATTTAAAGGCATGTAAGGAATGTATAGGTTTTTAACTACAAGTTCAATGTTTTCAAATAAAATTTAGGTATTTTAAAACAAATTCAGAATTGTCCAAACTAAAACACATTCAGTATTTTTGAAACCAAATTCGGCATTTTAAAGATCAAAATCAAGCTTTTTCAAATGAATTTTATTTAAAATGGGCTGATTTTGGTTTTTAAAATGCCGAACTTGGTTTTGAAAAATGCTGCGTTTGGTTTGTAAAATACGGAATTTGTTTTGAAATATTCAAAACATCTTTTTTAAAAACCTGAATTTGATTAGTAAAAGTTCAAATTTGAAGTTAAAAGCCTCAAATTCATACAATTTTTATGGTTACATTATACATTTCTTTATTAATCTTGCTATTCGTTTCTTTTGTTTTTTCAAAATTTGTACAATTACGATCAGATTTTTGCAAAAAGTCTTTGGTCCTTAAAATACCACACAATATTGGTCTTTCTAATTTATTTCTTAGTTTGTTCTTATTGATATTGATTTGAGAAGAAACTTTCGACGTAAGCTGTTGGTACTCGTATTGACAAAACTGTGTAAAATAATTTTTTCAAACAAGGAAAAGCTTCAGAGCCACCGTAACGATTTGCATTCAAAATGATTTCCCAAAATGTTTTTAATATTCTTTTCATCCAATAAATTATATTGTTTAAAGTTGAAGTGGAGCGATTCTCGTCATTCGTCATCAATTTGTTGAATATTATTCGAATCAATAACATTTAGAAAGAAGGTCGTTAATTGGGAAATACTTTTATTATTGCTTTTCATAATATTAGTAGATGACAGGAACACAACACATTTTAAAAAATCGCTGTCAAAATTACAATTTTTCAATAAACTGTTACGTAACTCAACATAAAAATTTAGGCAATTGTTTCGAAATGGCATTTCATCTTCATCTGATAATTTATTATTAGAACTAAGTGCTATAGTTATTTGCGCTCCCAAGTATATATCCTTAATATTTTTAAGATAATATTTAACATTAACACAGTGTATGTACAATTACTAACATCAATTTTGTTGAATTTTTTTTTTTTACAATGTATTAAAATATTTTTAAATACAGACGACGAATTTCGTTAAAAAGTAAATGAATTTGTATATAAAAATAAAATATCGTTGCAATTTAATGGATGGAAGCAAACAGTGTTGCAACGGTAAACTTCTTTTCACTTTTTTAATAAAGTAAATAAGAAAACATGTAGTTTAGTTCACAGGAATCTCAAGTAATAGACTAAAAGTGCAAAATATATTTTTTTAGCAAAAAAAATCTTTAAATCTTTTTGGCACATCGAAAATTTCCAAAAGTAAGATAAATCTTCAGATATGGTAACACTGGCCCTACCATTTTTGTCACGTTAAATTAAACTAATTTTTATTTTTGTTCGCTACGAAACAAGCAAAGAGTTGACAATATAACAAAATTTGTAAAGCGAATTATTGATAAGAAATATTTTTTAATGTAAAATAAAATGGGAAAATTGCAGTTCTTTTTTTGGTATTAATTTTTTGCGTAAAAATAAGGGGAATAAATACGGATATTCTGTGTTCATCTTTTGATAAAATCTTAAAAATTCAATGAAGCAACAAAAAGGCCATTGAGGTAGGCGATCATATTGCGATAAACGCGAAAATGCGTGAAATTAACCAAAATTAAAAAAAGTCGTAAAATCTTCTAAAAGCAGCTAAAAATGCAAGGAATGTGAAAAATTCGCAAATAACTGCACAATTGACGAAAATTCGCAATCAAAAAATTGAAATGTTTAAGCTATTTGTGAGATCCTTCTTTACGATCCTTCCACTTACATCCTTGGTACATATCGTTGGCTTAATATAGAAAGAACGTATCTTGATTTTTTTTTAATTGCGATTCTAAGTTTTTCTTGTCTATTTCGAATTGTAATGTCAGAAAAGATTAAAATCGGCGCTTAGTAAAAAAATCGAGATACGTCCTTTCTATATTAAGCCAACGATATGTACCAATATGAAGTTTACTTTGAAAATATGGTATTTTACTTTGAAAACAAAACTTTTTGCATGCTTTGCATTGCAAGTTAAACCTTTTATTATGACTAATTTTTAATATAAAAGTACACAAGTAAAAGTGAATATTCAAAAAGCACAAAACAAAATTATCAAAACTAAAACTATAAAAATCTTGAAGTTAAAACTTATCGAGCACATCTGGCGTGTTGTACGATATTTTTTATCACTGATCACACACAGCTTACAAGAACCTTTTACTTCAGTAACACCGGATGAAGTAGACGTTGAGGCAACATTTGCCTTCATAGCTAATGCTCCGCCCATCGTGTCCGTGAGGGAATTTTTTGTAATCGATCGCGCCATAATGTGTTTTTTGTTAACACGACGATCTAAATCTTTCTGCGCGAGCTCCTTGGAAAGCGAATGTAAGTTTTCACGCAGAACTTCCAATTTATTGGATGTATGAAAACTTGTAGATATAATGTGCGTAGCTGGGGCAGTTGCGTCTAAAGCACTCCATACACGTTACAATTCCATTGTCAATTTACTCTTTCAATTGAATTGATTCTTGACCACACACTCCGTAAACTGGTCTGAAAGATTTTCATTCAATTGTCAAATTTATATGTTTTTTACAATTACAATGGTTGGAAAAAGAAAAGTAATTGCAATTATGGTTATTGCAGAATGCATTCATTTTATTTTTGTAATTTTATATATTTTTTCAATGAAATTCAATGAAATTAAAGAAATACTTAACTTTTTCTTTGCAAAAGAAAACTGCAAATATAAATTTTGACAGCTGATCAATAGACTCGAACACACACACAGCACAATCGAATTGAAAAACTTTCTAGCCAAGTTGAAGAAATCAAAATCTTTTGATTTTTCTTCAACCAACTCGATAATTGCCAAACTAATAAATTGACAGAGCCATACACGTCTTGATTTGGACAACAACCGACTCGACTGCCAATTGCATTGAAACGTGTATGGGGCGCTTAAAGTACTAAAGAAAAATTCGTACGACCAGCGTCGAGTTCTACCTTTGCAGCTATATGGTTCTAGCATTTGATCCATCGAGTGTATTTATTGTAATAATGTACGGCATCGGTCTTATTTTGAGCTCCTCTAATACTCATATAATAGTGTAATGTTGGAAGCAGTAGCACACATTTACTTTTTTTAAACATATCTTACCAAAGACGAGTCGTTGTTGTCAGCATTGTGAAACCCAAATAGGGATACCTAAACTTTTCGGCATCTATTTCATCGATATTCTTTTTACATTTTCTCCAATATTAGCTTGTTGCTGACCTCCAGGTGGTTAGCAAGGGTTTCTCAAAAAACGCAAAAGAAAAAATACAAAAACAAACGTTTTTCATACAAATATGTTCAACGAACATTGTTCATGGTACAATTGTATCAAGGATGGCATAAGTTTGCCCCCTCCCCGCCGATGTTTGCGGCATACACATACAAACAGAAATAAATTATTTTATTCTTAGATTTATAGTTGAGGCATTCCCAAAGGATTAGCTCTGAAGGTTCATTAATAATATTAAAAATTCACTTTCAAAATCCGAATTGGTACAGCTGTGTACCAAGGATGTCACAGAAGGGTTAATATCATTCATGCACGCTCACGTGATTTAAAGATAAAAATAATTGCGAGCATGCGTGATCATATCTATATTTTGAAATACATAATTTAAACATAACTTTGATCATGATAACCAAGTTCTCGTTTATATTTAATAATTATTTGATTAATCTTCATATAAAGCACTAAAACACAAACAATTATTGTTGGAAAGAAAATTTTTATTTTTATTTTTTTGTTTTGTTAATTTTGCTATTTCGCTCGTTTTACTTTAAAAACTATCTAAATTGTGCGATCAATCTAAATGTATTTCTTTTACCTTTTTAATTGCTCTTTTTAAATGTACGAATTATTTGATGTTGTGCGTTTTATTTTAAATTTTTATTATTTTTATTTTTTATATGAAATAGCTGAAAATAATTGTGTCATTGTCACATTATTTTCAATTAGAAATCTACAAAATACGTTTAGCATCTATTTTTTATTTTCTTTTCTTTTAACAATTTTTCACACATTTATTTTCGGTGCGACATTGCTGTTTACCAAATAAATATTATCATCAAGTACGAGTGCGACTAAATTTGTTTTTTTTTTTTTTGTTTTAAATAAATATTTATACAAAGCTATAAATAGATACATGTATGTATGTTTACAAATCAGAGTGTGTGTGTGAGTGTGTGTGTGAAGCAATTTGTTCATATTCATTGCATTTTTAGTGCATTAAAATGCTTTCAAGTCGCGAGAAAGGTGACCATTTTGTTTAATTTTGTTAGAACGATTTTTCTGAAACCGAATATTTTTATTGTAAATATAATATTAATAATTAATGTGTTTAAGTAATAATAATACCCAAATTGGTTTTTAAAAATTACTGCAATATTTTTTGAGAATCTCATCTTGTTTACACTCACAGAAAAAATAATTCAAAGTTCAATTAAAAAATTGCTTAAAAATAAAAATTGATTGCTATTAATTTCTTAATTAGTTCAATTACCAATGTGATCAAAAGCAAAATTTTACAACAGTTGTTACAAACCATAAGATAATAGAAAATTTGAATTTTTTTCATGAAATATACAAAAACATTAACTGAATACGATTTTCTAAATTAGCATAAATAGTACTCTCAAAACGAAACAACTAATAAGATTTTATTAATGGACTCTGGCAGAGGGTGCCAAAAAACCAAAAAAGGAAAATTATTGTATTGGCGTTTTGAAAGTTCACGTCTAAGTAATATTTTAAGTGGATGGTGTTCTTTTGCACCATCATTTTTGTAGAACATTTTAACGCTCTTAATCTTCAATGAATGGGTCTTTTTTTACTCTTTGGGAAAAAGAAGCATAAAATATTTAAAATATCCTACAAAAATATTTGTCACAAAATTCTACTATAAGTTTCCAAACATAAAATTCAATTTGAATGCCAAAAATAATTAAAAGCTTAAAATTGAAATGTTTTTAAGGGTTAATTTTGTACTTATTCATAATTGTTGTTAAATTTTCCCACAAAACCAGCCTTAAGGAGTTTCGCTTGTATATTCTTTTTTTGCGATTTTTATAAGATTTCACTTAAATCTGCTACTTAAACGTAATACTTTTTTTTATTAAATCCAATACTTGAATATGGAAACTATTAATAACACTGACCTGATTTGAAGAAAACTTGTCACAAAAATCTCTTACAAACTTTAGAAATGTTATAAAACAGGGCAACCAAAAATATGATATATAATATGTTTTGCTGGATGTCTTATAAGGTGATTATTTATCAGTTTCAGAACTTTTTAAGAATTTTGGCATCGATTTGTTAGAGCATATTTTTGCATATTTTGCCCATAATAGCATATTTTAGCATATTTTACTTTAAAGACCATATTTCATATTTAAAATTGTTTTTAAGAGCACTTTTTTCGCTCATAAAGGCATATTGTACTTTTTTAAGAGCATATTTCACTTTTAAGATCATGTTTGCGTAAAATTTTTTTACAACTATATTCTAGCTTTTTTTTGTGTGCTTGCAAAAGTTACAACCAGGTGGCGCTCAGCGAATCGACTACGGGAAATTGAATTCGACAAGTCGAATTGACATCTAGGAGGCGTTCCAAGCGAATTTGCTACAGCGAACTGAATTGTCACTGCCATAACCAAAGCGCAAAGGGCGAAATTTTGTCTTAAATATGCTCCAATGAATTCAACGGATGTAGAAAGAAGTTTTTTTTATAAAACTATTTTTAGAAGCAACATCCAGAGCTTTCTTTTTGAGAATATAAGTCAACACGCCCTAATTTATTGCAATTCCAACATGAATTAAGTCAATATATTTCACAGACTTATACTTGTACAAATTTGCTCACAAAGTAAAATTTAGTTCATATATTATCTTACATAAATTAGTATGTACGTATTACATGAAGTTGTTACACACGTAATGTTCCTAAATTAACAAGTTACATATATTGATTGATTCGGCAACGTGTTTATTTTTTAATTTATTTATCATTATTTTTTGAAAAAAATTTTATAATTTTTAACAAAAAGAAAACTTTTTTAGAGCATATTTTTTACATTTTAAGAGCATTTTTTCTATTTTTTACAGTATTTTTATGCGTATAAAACCTTTTTTTAGAGCATATTTTTGGTTGCCCTGGTTATAAAGAAATTTGGTAAAACAAACGCTAGTAAGATTCTTTTTAACAAAAGATTATCTTTTTGTTTCAAAATTATACAACCTGACTTTTTCTTCAGATCAAACGCGTTTAACTCTTTGTCTTTAAATCTATTGTGCAGTAAGTCCGTGAGGAATCTAGGGGGAAGATTATGAGTAACTTTTAAATTTTATGTTCCAATAATCTGAAGCACTTTTTTGTGGCTTTTGGTAGTTTTTCGAAACCAGGCTGGACAGCCATAAGTCAGTATCACATATTATACATCAATCACGTCTATTCTGCATTTCGATTACGTTCCCGCATTCAGTTACGCTCGAATCGAAAAATCATATTAAAAAAAAATAATACTAATTGAAAGAAAAAGAAGAAAAAGAAAAGAAGTATATTTAAAGCCGCTGCTTTGGTATGAAACGCATGAAAAAGAAATATAAAAATTAAGCAATTTTGTAAACATTTTGTTAAATTGTAAAAAGTTAAATTTAGTGAAAAAAATAATGAAAAATATTTCCAAAATCAATATTGTGGTAATTCTAATTAAATAAACACATCAGTTCAATACGGAAAGTAAGAAAAAAAACCAGAATATGAGTAAGCGGCGCTTTGTGGCCAAACTGTTCCAGTCTGAAGAATCCTGCAGTGCCGGAGGTGATATTTTCATTTTCTATACATCATTTGGAACTTCATGTCAGAATGCCTGCACTTCAGGTGTTGTGTTTTTTGACATGCAATAAATTAAATAAAAAAACTAAATAAAATAAAGACCAATACTCTTGCGATAAAATTCACAGTTCGCTTTCGATTTCTCTCGCTATTTTCGATAAAATTTACAGTTCACTTTATTTAGAGACAAATTTAAAATATTGTCGCTTAAAAAGTCGTAAATACGATTTTAAACACGACAAAATACACGCTTTTGTTACTTAAGTTGTCTTCATCAATAATTTATAGGCGACAAATTCTAAAATGTCCTGAGGACATTTGCGTCTATGACCATTTGGCCAACTGGGTATTGTGTTAATTAATTTCCTAACGCTCTCTCGTATCAATGTAATGCGTTCTATGCACCCAAGTATGATCAATCCCCCAAAGGATGAGGCAAAGTCGATATGTAATACAAAGTTTTTATTTAAAAATTCATCGGTAAGAGCAGATTTAGCATACATTAAAGATAATTTTGAATGTATTTTCCACAGTAAAGTCAAATTGGAAACCAAAGGCCTTTCTTCACGTGAAAGTTTATCCGTCATAGTAGACGTAAAAGATAAACTTCAAATTATTAAAAATAAAATATTTACTAAAAAACTTGTTTAAATAAAACTGATTAAAAATTCTTACTCTAATTTTTGTCGGCTGCATATTTTTGTGCATATTTTAAAGATTTTTTTTTGGAAATTTTGCATGCATTTTTCAATAATTTTTGTGCATGTTTAAACTTGACCTGCTCATTAGTCTATAGATGGTGGGTAATTTAGTTGCCTTTTTATGAGTCGTTATTACTTTATATATTTTGAAAGTAAGGGAAAAGAAGCCATTAGTGAAGCTTCGGTTAAATATTTTTTTTATAATTTCTTGAATGTAATCTGGCGAATATCTTTTTAATAATACTATAAATGTACTTAGCAAATAATTTAGCTTAGTTCATTAGATTTTAAAAGAAGCACTTGTGTTTTTTGTATATATTTTTTTTCTACAAAATTTGCCACAGATTTTTCTTTTTTATTTACATGTTTCATAGGACAGCCTTGATATTCCGAAACATTTTTGTCAAAAACCCTCAAGCAACATAAGTTCATTCGGACAAAAATTTTGTACGAAACAAATTGGTGAATGCAACCTCAATGTTAAAAAATTTTTTCATTCGTTATATCGGCTTTTCGTTATAGCAAGATTCGTTATACCTGTAAAGGCCGTGATTCACTATCCTACATAATCGTACGATCTGCCAAATATGGCATGTGTGCTAAGTAAGTATGATGGTGTGAACTAAAAATGGAACTGTGTGACAGATTAATTTTGGCAAGTCATGCAGAGAAAGAAAAATGCCATACTAAATTCAAGTATTTTCTATTTACTTTTAGTACGATTGGTACTCGAAATTTTGAGTACAATTAGCAATAAAATGTACTTTAATCAACCCGAAAACGTAGACAACCAATCCCCGAGTTTCTTAAATTGAGTACAAAAGTTTTTAATCACGTGAAAAATTTTGAATCAACTAAAAAATTTATTTGAGCACTTAATAAATAATCCGTACTTAAATCAATCTATCTGTACTTGATTTTAGTAAATCTGGGATTATCGTACTTTTAACACCGCTTGGGAATGATTTAAGTACGAATGGATTGATTTTTCTTTTGAGTGTGCGATTTGGTAAATTTTATGAAAGCTTTCGTAAAATGATAGTTTTTATGTTAACGAGCACCAATGATCATAATATTTTAACTTTTTCTTTATTTGTTAACATTTTATATTGACTTTTTCTATTTTCAAAACAACGAAAGCAAAGTATTTTTATACACAAAAAAAAGAAAAAAAAACAAAAAGATGTGTGTGCATCATTTTTGTTTAATAGTGTGGCACCTAAAACGCCATTTTGAAGCGATTTTTCAAAGTCGGTCAGACTTATGTAAAAATTTCCTTGGAATTAAATATACGATCGTGTAGAATAGTGGATCAGGGCCTTAAACAGCACTTATTTGGGAATTATTAAGTGAACATTTGCGATGTATGACTCCACATATGACTATAGTTGCAATTTAAGTATAACACATGTGCTTTTATATATTATCAAACTTTTCATATATGCGCCCATGAATGTGTGTATTCAGCCATCAACAATTGTTTGCTCATTATCCTCTCCTTTTGAATATAAAATTTTACAATAAATCTTCATACAAAGATCTAGAGAGCTCTAGATATAATATTTAAAAAGATCACAGAAAATATGGATATTTATTACATATATCACATTCTTCGGTTCGGATTATGGAAAAAAAGTTTGATTTTGTTGCACAGTGTAATTAAAAATGTATTTATCAAAGCTTATCAATTACAGATTTTATTTTTACTATCATCTTAAGATTTTCCAGAACAGATCCCCCACTGTTTTTCTTTAGCCTTTTTATCATTTCTTCACTAATTTATTTATATTTCATTATTCATAACTTTAAAAGAACTGGTCACTCTGATGGTGAGCATTATTCAATAAATAGGAAGCAATAACAAAATAAAATAGAAAAATAATAGGATTTTTTTTTCAATTGTAATGATATGAATTTTGTGAAGTTTTCAAATAGGATTTCGAATGCAAACACTAAAACGCAATAATAAAAGAGAAGAAAGTCTCATGCATTTGTTAAAATTTTTGCAGAAAATAACTCCTCGAGGTATAATAAAGCAATTGTATATTTTTTTTTGTAACTTTTTTATTGCCATATGACATACAAACAAAATTAAAATAATAAATATTGGTCGAATGTTTGTCTGTCTGTCGTGAATATTTATTTTTATTTGTTTTAATAATTTTTAAATAGCAAAACACTAAACACAAATTACTCAAGAAAAGTTTTGATTCCACACGACTAAAATGTATTAAAAATTGACAGTCAAATTGAATTGACTGACAGTCAATATAAACAAATTAAGCTAAATTGCTAATGTGTTTTTATTAGAACATTTCATTTAAATTAGGTCGAAGGTGTCACGCTTCTGTCAGACACGAAAGCAAAACCAAAAGCATCAAAAACATTTTTTAAATAAAAAGGAGATCGAAATTAAAAATATGTTTATTAACGCCACCTGTTGGCAAGCTACAGCATAAAACGATTATGAGTGATTTTACACTCGTGATTGTGCACTCTTACGTGGGGAATGATTATGCTCGCCCAAATACAATCACTTTCTTTTTACTGACACTCTCGTGAATGTAAAAAAGGTTATCACAATTACTGCAAATTTAAGATTTTATAAGCACACAGAAAAACATCATTGTAAATTCAACTAAAACATAATTGATTCAATTAGTTTTGTTAACAATTTTGCTTCATAAGCGTTTCATGTTAATTTAACATGATATTAAATTAAAATGAAAGTTATAGTTATCCACTTTAAAACAACTAGAAATCATGTTGAATTGACAATGAACGCTAATTGAATAAAAGAGATTGCCATGTCAAAATAACGTTCAAATCCTTAATGCAACAATATTAAGAAAATTTATAACAACATGAATTTCATGTTGAATCAACATAAATTTAATTTCGATTCGTATTTTTTCTCCTTTATTATGAATTGATTTCATTTCAACATGTTTAACGTTGTTTCAACATATTTCATGTTTTTTTTAACATACAGAAATTTTATTTCAATATTATTCCAGTCACTATCATTTATATATATATATTTCACAAATTCGATTTAACATTTTTAACATGTTGATTTGACATAAACCAACGTTTGTTAATAAAATTGTTTAAAATTGACAAATTTTTTTCAAAGTATTGCAATGTAATTTTTGATGTTTATAACAGCGTTGATTTTGCAATAGTTAATCTTGTTTCAACTATGTGCAATGTTAATTTTACATGTAAAACTGTAATTATTACTACGAAAACGGAATTTACAAAATTAAACATTGATTGATGTTATGTTAACTCTGTGAAAGGTAAAATTTAATATTCACAATGTTATTTCAATGTGATTAATTTTAAATCAACATATTTTAATACTAAATTAACAATTTTAACCATTGTTTTACCATAAAACAATATTACAAGTAAATTCAATTGGTTTTTTTCCACATATTAACAATGACTTGGTATCAACATTTCTTCATTTTGAGTTTACAATGGGTTTTTTTCTGTGGTTGTTTCTCGCATTGGGTTACTTGTCTAAGAATAATGAAAAAAAATGTTTGGCTTGGAAGAAAAAATACTGAAACTCGTTTAACTTAACCGAATGATTAACTTTTACGCCATCACTTTCTTGAGATTCTACCGAATTGCATCTCCTTATCGCAAAATTATCACAAGTGAAATGTAGCAAATTTTACAGAGTATAATTTTCCTTTCTTTTCTGCAATATTTAACAAATTTTAGTTTTGATGAAAATTACGCAAAGAAACAAATTTTTCTTTTGTAATATAATGTGCATTAGGGTTGGTCGATTTAGCAATAGATATTGTGCCATCGCTTTTGGCGTTAAGAAAAAAAAGTTCCACTACGACTTATAAAAAAAAATCATTTTCGATGCGCCAAAGTTTCTACCTTTTTTTACGTTTTCACAACTTTTATTTTTAAGGTTTTTAATAGGTATTAAAAAAAATCGGCTGATTCAATTTTTTTTTCAAGGTAAAATTTATTTTTGAATTATTTTTGATGATATTGAATTATTTATTAATGAACATTACAGTTTGATATTATTTGCCGATAGAAAAAAAATGTCTAAAAAAAACCCCTTAAAAATAAAAGTTGAGAAAAAGTAAACAAAATTAAATTTGAGTGCCTCGAAAATGATTTTTTTTGATATGTCGTAGTGGAACTTTTTTTTTTAAGCCAAAAGCTATCAAAGCATCGATGGTGCAATAGCGACAAATTTTTGTTCTTACAAATCGGCCCACTCTAATGTGCATATCTAAGATAATTTTGTTAGTACATTCCTCGAGTCTGATATTTTAAACAATATTTTATTTGGAAGGAACATATAGTATGGCTTAAATCACTCGACAAAAAAAATATGTAGACCCCATAAAATGTTGTTTGTTACAGCCTGAGTTTATTTACGACCTTTTTTATATTTACAGATGTTTTTACTTAAAAGCTATTGTTTGCCATTCAGATTTTAGGAGTAAAAATAATTTAAATAGAACACAGCTGCATGACAATAAGAAATAAACAAATAAATATTTAACTGAAGTAATATTTAAATGAAGTAAGTATGCACTTCACACAAAACCCAGCAAACAATTTTTATAAGTAAACAGTTGCAGTTGTAGCGTGCGTACTTTGCGGCTTCTGTGAAAGTTTAAATGTATGACTTTGCTGGCAATAACAGTTGCAGCACAGAAACAGAAACTGTAAGATCAACAAATTTTATTATTAAAATTTGATTTCAAACGCAAATAAGTTTGTAAAACGAAATTTTCTTATCTTGAAAGCGTTAGATTGAAAACTATTAAAACGCTCAAGTATTTTGTTGGGTTTCTTTAGAGATATTTTATACAGAACTCGCTTGTAGTGGGAAGCTTAAATTTACATTTTTTCTAAATTATAAAATTTAACATCATCCCGGCCACTTGTTTAAAGTACAAGTATCTACACATTATGAGCACAAATAAATATTTACAAAACATTAAAATAAATAAAAATCATAGCACGCCACAAGTGTTTCTCTTTATTCGTACCAAGAAACAAAAATACATATTTATTATTTTCCCCCTTCTAACAGAAACTATTTTGCATAAATATGATAAATTACATTGAATGGGGAATAACACATTTTTTATTATTAAATTCATGTTTATGGCCAGAGTACATGATGCAACCATATTGTTACTTACAGCTGCTGCAGACAGACAGACAGACAGACCGACACCATCGCTACTAATAAATAACATTTTTAAACAATTCAACTGTGCTAGATTTCTTATTTTTTTTACATCAAACCTATTTTGAGATCATTGTGTAATTGTTGAGTTCCTTTTTTTTATTGTCTAAATGACCTGCTGCCCTTTACATGTCAGAATGACAGTTACATTTTACAAAAATAACTGAAAGTAATTTTTTTTCTCAACTACAGCGGCAAATTTGCAAGTGTCCAAATACACTGCGCAAAATTCTAAACTATAAAGAACTTTAAATAAACAAAATTTATTTAGATTATCAAATTTTTTAAGCTTCAGTTTCTAAAATGTGTACAAATTGTAAAAAACGGAACCCTATTGTTTTCGCTAAGATGTCTTCCACGGGCTTCTGGCTCGTGAACCATAATAGCTGGACACTTATATTACTATGGCCGCCTTAACAACAAATACTAAAAGTAATCAGATAGATTATTTTTAATTTACATTCCATATAATATGATATTAGTGTCATATTAAAAGAGGTATAAAAATGCTAAGCGTAGCGGGTAATAGTGTCATCTTAAAAAGAGAACCCATTTTCATCCATTGGTTGAATTTTATAAATTGACAAAACATAAATATCGGTCAGTTACTATATTATTATATATCGTAGGTCACAGGTTGACAACTCTTAACGTGTTTTTCTGTACTTTTCAGGAGAAAAATAAAACGTTATTACTCCGTTACTAAACCGTGTTGGAAGAAAATAAAAAAACCAAATTTAGTAGGAGAAGTAGGGAAGGAAATTTTTTTAAAATATAAATGAAACGTACAACATGCTTTTGGCATCACCGATTCGATTTTTTTCGAGTTGAGAGTTGTCAACCTGGTCTTAAGAACTTAAATTATTTTTGGTGGGATCCAATTTATGTGCTTACCCGTATTTTTGATTTAAAAAAAACATTTGAAGAACGTACTCGTACATTTCTAAAAGGCTGCTTGTATTATAATATTTATTAACATTACAAAACCATTTTAAAAGTGTTTACATTATTTTTCATCATCAACATCCTTTTTTCATACACATTACATTGTAATAATTATATCGTATTTACCCAGTGGTCCAAAAATCGACCAGGCCTTCTACCCAAACTGGTTAAGAACATGAAATATAGAATTTTTTTCTTATTTTTATCATCGGTGCAAAATTTCATAGATTTTTATCCACCGGCTTTAAATGGGTTAATATCTATATATAAATAGATAAAAAGTCCGGAAATATTTTCTCATATTTTTTTTGTTAACGTAACTGCATATTTCTTTTTTTTTTGTTTGTTTGGTGGCTGTTGACAAGATTAACTTCAAGAATGCTGCGGACTCCGACTTGGAAATTTTTTTTTTCAAAATATTTATTTATTTATGTACTTCATTGTGTATCATCTGCAGGAATTGAATAAACAATCGCCCTGATTCTGTTTTTTTATTATAAATTTAATATTAATAAACTTACCTTTAACTTGACTGGCGATTTTTTAATGCTTTTTTTTGTTGTTCTATTTTCTTCACATTTGCCACTCCCTGTAGATAGTTTTGCTCACTAAACACAATTGTGAATAATGTCGCATTTCAAGTTTTGCTCACTATTTATAATAATTTAATACTTATTAAACAACAATTAAATTACAATTTTATATGGAATATTGAACTTAATAATAATATTTATTGCGATAATCTCGATAACGGCGCATGCCTGAACTCGTTATTATGCAGTAACTTTATATAATAATTTAATTTTTAATAGACCAACACGTTTTTTTATATCCTTTTTACGGCCGCAATACTGAACCGATTTTGTAAAGATTTATATGTTTTTAAATGGGTTTTTACATAGATGTGCAAATTCTTAATATCCTTTAAATCGTTTCGATATTTAGTGATCTATAAGCGTTTAAAGTTGCTACTAACACATGCACACGTATTACATATGCATGTGGCAGCCTTCAACTTGAAAAATAAACAAAGTGTGCATGTGTGTTTGTCCAATATGGTTTTGCATAGAAATGCGACAGAGTTTTAAGTTGTTTATTTGGAATGTTTTTTATATTTGTATTTTATCGTATGTATTTATGGAAACATTCCTAGAATGTATGTATTTCTAGAATGCGGTCGATTGAGTTGACCGATAGATACACTAGTAATATAAAAATACTTTGATTGGGTTTTGTTAATTTTACATTGAATTCAAAATCGGTATAGTCGAAATATATTTTTCTTTTTTTTAGTATCGGTATCATATCGATGGGTCCTTAGTTTTTATATTTTTAATAAAAGCATAATTTATTTTCTTCTCATAAATAATTTGTATCAGTGAGACTTTACAAAATTGCGACATACAGAACCAGCACACTGATGAGAGGTTGTTGCAGCCTCCGAAAATAACGCTGTAATGCTCTGCGGTTGGCCGTTTGAATTAATCAATTCTCCTTCTGTTCTTTGATTAATTTAACCATTCTTTTCGAACCTAATAAAAAAGTTTTGTTGGACTTAAAAGTAAAATAAGTTTTTCAAAGAACAATCGCAAAATAAAATTATTCTAGTGTGCAAACTATTGGCAATTCAAAATTTTTGTTCCGGTGTACATATATTTTTTATAGCTTAAACAATATGATTTTCCGTTTATTTATTACTCAACAACACAAACAGCCAACTACAAAAATATACAAATAACAACCTGCATATTGTGCGGGTAACAGGCTCTCAGAATTTGTTGCAAAAATCCAAAATAGTCAAAACAACACAGTTCTCAAACACACTTCAAAATAAATTTACTTAAACTTTTTGGCCCATATTTCTTATTCACAACTAGTACGTTTTGGTACGCGATTGCTTACCCCATCTTAATCTTTTTTTTTTTTTTGATGCCAACAAATAGTTTCTGGCATACGAATATTTGCCGTCATTTCCACTATGACACAATGACCCATATAAAGCATTTTCAAAAATTACGCTTTTGTTGATTTTGTTGGCAAGTGTACAGTTTTTCTTTTTCAAAGTAGAACTTTGCAGAAAACAGTTGACGTAGTGGATAAAACAGAAGAATAAAGCAAATCTAAAGGGTTAAAGTTGTAAACATGATTGTTTGTGCAACAAGTACTTTTAGTTGGGCCAGTAAGAAAGACATGGATGTTACAAATATGGGTTAACTCTTTTAAGGTGTTATGATGTTAGAAACTGATGCAATCGCAATTTGCAACTGTTGCCTCTGTTGGGAGGATTAATTTATCATTGGACCAGAAAAAATTTTCGTTGACGATGTTGGTTCTTGATATTTTTTACTTCATTGATAAATGCCATGTTCTTTGGAATAACATTTGCTCCCATTTGCAATTCCTGCAGCCATCAAGAACGATAGATTTTTCTGTTTTCCTAATACAAGCCATACACGTTGCAACCGCTGTTACAACTGGGTTGCTAATCAATTTAGGCATTTTGCTCACAAACTATACAATTTTGAGTACAATCTCTTTAACAACTTTATTTTGCAAACAAGAGACATTTTGAATAAACATGGCAAATAAAACTCACCCACAATGTTTTTTTTTATTTAACAAACATGAAAATAAGTAAAAAATGGAATAAGGTTGTATGTAAGAGATGTCAATTAACGTTGCGTTCGAATTGTATGACATGAAAAAATATCAAAAATACAATCATCGCAAATCTCGTGCACAATCTTACAGAAAAATTATGTGCTCATAAATCCTTAAGTAGGCTTATTTGCAGAGACCGGAAAAAGGCAAAAGTTTAATAAATTTAACGTCTCCGACCGAACGCTCATTTTTTTAGACCGAACCCCTTTAGATTTTGCACACCGAGCACGAAACCGAATTCGAAGCCGCCTTATTGTTATATTGAATAGAAACAATTATACATTTTGTGATTTAATTATTTAACAAAAACAAAATTAATTCACATAAAAACCTTTTATTTTGACAACGTCGGAATTTTTATACTTTAATATATTTCGTGGTTTTATTTTTGCGCATCTTTGATATACCAACATGTACAAAGAATGTTTACAAAGTTCGAAGGTCGGCAAACATTTTACCGTATAACGTACATAGCTTTTTGTCGAACTGAACCCGAACTTTCAGTGGGGCAATAAAAATTACTTAAGGTGGCCGTAAAGCAGTAGTTGTGGCGTACTATCATATTAGTCTCGAGGTCGCAGGCTGGATTCCTGCCTAGACACTAGGTGTTTTTACAGACCCTGGATATTTCCGTATTTTGTGTTTGTTGGAAAAAAATTAGTTTTTCTGTTTAAAAAAAAAAAAATTATAATTATTGCATTTTATGGGAATTGCTAAAATTTGAGTTCTTAAATTTGTTAAACGCACTTTTTCTCTAAATTAATATTTTACATATTTAGAAAATAATAGTTTTATAAAAAACAAATTAAATTTGATTATTGAGGGGTACAGATTGTTCCTTTTGGGCATTTCACTCTTGCTAATGAAGATCATCAGTATACTTTACCCAAATATTTCTTAATTTTAGGAAAAAGTGCGCTTAAAAAAATTAAAAACTAAAAACAATTTGTGAATCGTTAACTGCAAAATCGATATCGAAAGAAAAATTTCTTTCGATATCGGCGAACTGGCAGTAAGTTACTGCCTTACAAACTTTTAATCTGAAATAAGTTTGAAACAATGGAACAAATTTCTAAATAAGTCTTTCCAAATAAAGAAAAAAAAATCCACATCGGGATATAAATGGAGGAGGAATGAAGAATACAAACGAGTTGATAACATTTTGTTTCGTTTAAAACCAAGTGAACAACGGAGAAGCAAACTTGATATATTTTTGAGAAACTTTTTACCGCTGGCCTCTCCCCTCCTCAGGAAATAAAAAGATTAATGCCATACAAAATTTCATGAAAAAAGAAAGTCATCGTATAAATGTAGTCTAACTTTGTCCAAATTAAAACTTTTCAGGCAATCATTTTACTTTTTTTTTTAAATAGTTTTTTTTAGTTTAAATAAATCAAAAGCTTTATCTAAATAAATTTATCAACACCATGCCAATGACTTGGCACAGGTGTGTTTTGTTAAACCTGGATTCCTTCCTTCAAACTTGTTCATTAATTTAATGATAAAAAAGCAAAAAATTTTACTCAAACCAATAAATACCACGACATTAGACATGTTGGTCATAAATAAGACAAAAAAACTAAACCGGCCAACCACAAATTAAAAAATTAAACTCAGAATTTCTGTTGTTGTTTGTTCAAAGAAAAATCTGTGTCACTCATTAAAAGCAATGACAGACAGATGAACTTGTATTTGATGGCAACATTAAATAGTAGAGATTCCCAAATGGCCACTTCCAGCCACACAAGCTCTCGCCCCAACGAATTATTTCAATTAAACAGAATTCAACAAATCATTAACGCAACAGTTGGGAATATCTGCTCTGTAAAAAAAACTATGTTAATATTCAGGTTGCATGTGTTGCATACAACCAACAATTGTAGCAGCAACCACAACAGCCAACACTAACAGTTTGCAGGAGTTGATATTAATATTCCTCTTCTCCATGATATGCCGTTATCATGTACGAATGTTTGTTTGCGGAAAAATATGGGAACCACTTTAGTATGTGACACCACATCTTGTCACATCATAAATAAATTTTAAATGTGCAATTATTCAGCGCGAAATATCTGTGAAGCGTTGTGTTGTAAATAATAATAATAATATGTACTCGTAATTAAACAAACTGAAAATGCAGTCACACAAAGACAAATTTTTTATTTTTCCCATGGAATATATAAAAAGGCATTAGCAGAGCATTAGATGTCCTGTTAGAATAGTTTTCTAAGCGATCATCAATTACAGTTATCAGAAATGGTTATACAGTTAACAGAAAGGTTATAAATTTCATACGAGATGATTAAAATCTCGACCATTTATGAAATTACGTTTTTGATTTTTTTTTCTGAAAAGGTAAATTTTATAAAATGTATCGTTTTTATAAAACGTAATTTGTTAAAAGCATCTTTTTATCAAAGGTATTTCTTATAAAAGGTACTTCTCTAAACGTACTTTTTATAAAAGGTACTTTTATATAATGTAGTTTTTATATATGTAGAGATAAATATAAAGAAGTACAGATATACAAAATACAAAAGACTCTACATCTTCATTCTTCTTTTAATAAAAAGTACTTTTTATGAAAAGTTCTTTTTAAAAAAAGATCCTTTTATTTAAAATTCTTTATAGAAAAGGAATCCTTTTCAATACGCACTTTTATTTAAACACTTTTTTCTTTGTTAAAGACTTAAAAAAAAGTATCCATTAAAAATTTGATTTTTAGGGAAATAACTTTGTAAGGCAGTTTTTTTGTATAGATATTTTTCTAATTACTTTTTAAGAAACGTACTTTTATGAATTTTAGAAAGAGAGCTTTTAGAGAAGTAGCTTCTTACAAAAAAATGAAAAGGTGTGCTTTAGAAAAGGTAACTCTTATTAAAAACTGATCTTTTTTGTAAATTTTTGAATACAATTTTTTTTTATTGAAAATATATTCTTTTATAATGAATTTTATTTTCGCTAAAAGTAATCTTTTTTGAAATCTAAGCGAATGCTAGTCGCCGCCGCTTCGCTCCAATTGTGTTTCATTTAAATATACTGCTAAATATTGCTAACAATTTTCGAATTTTCCAATTTTTATGAAGATTCCATTGAAAGTATATTTATTAATTTATTATTATACGACTTTCGTTAAATTTTTTGCTTGAATATTATTTAACTGCTTCGTCATTTAATTTTCTCTACAAGCCAATGTAAAAGTAAATTTTTTTAATTGTATTTCAATTTCATGTGGTATTTGAGGATCGGAAATGTATGAGTATTTTGGCGCCAACTTACTTGTTTCTTTTTTTTTGCACAATCAAACAAATTCTTTTGTATTTAAACATACAATTTTATTTTTATTTTATTGACTAAAGCGAAATATGTCTGTCTGTCTGCTTCTTTTAAACACGCACAAGAAGTTTCATTAATTAATGGTTGAATTTAATTTTAATAACATTGACGCCGCCATAAAATGAGTTACTTTCTGTCTCCGAATTTGTGGAAAGAGGATTATGTTGTAGTTGTAAATTGGACTTTAAATCGTTTCAGTGACTTTTTATATTTTTTTCACAATTTTTTTGATTGACTTCATAGTCGATTTTAGCACATTTTTATTCAGGAAACTATAAAAAAAAGTAATGGAAGTAGTTACTAAATAATCGTCAATTTGTGACCGATAAAAATAGTTAACATAGTTAATGGTTTGTGAAAACTAAACAGAAGCATTAGAATTTTTTGTTTAAACAAATAAATGGTTGAAAGGCGTCAGATGGAAAACCGGATTTCTATTATTTGTTTCTCTATTGCGACACGAAAACAATTTAAAAAATGATTCAGAATAATTTCCATTTTTGATACTAAGCGAATATTAAGATATTCGAATAAAATTAGATAAATAAATATGAAAACTTTCCAGCAGTTAAAAGAAGGTGGGAAAACAAAGACTTCATCAGTCAACCTTAAGATCTGAAGTCTTATGTTTAATATTTCTAAGAGATCTACATTCGGGTGGGTCAACAGAAATTTTGTTGTATTTTTGTCTGCAATAGATTCCTGTAAAATATTATTAATTTATTTTTAGTTTAAGAGCCTGCACTTTGATTATAAATTTTCTTAAATTTTGAATATAACGTTCGTTATTTTTTTGATATGTCGTAGTGGAACTTTTGTATCCTCATGCGAAAAGCTATCGAAAAATCGATGGCACAATATCCACAAACTTTTGTCCTTACAAATCGACCCATCCTAATGGACATACTACGATTCTGAGACAATATCAAAGTATCTCTGATAAAAATGACAACAGTACACCATCAACTTCTTTTTGCTGGGTTATATCACTCACTCGATCCAGATAGGGAAGATTGGATCACAACCTAACTTCACGATGGGACAGTCTGCTTGTGTTTACGGACATTTCTAAAAAGGGACAAGGGTCGACTCAAAAAAATTAATTAAAAAATATTGTAAATTCATATATGTGTTAGAAACAAAAATTAAATCACCTGATTTACACGGAATCTCCGCTGAATTATCAAAAGCAGGCTCTGATACAAGCCCCAAAATAATTCACTTAATCATCTGTACATTTCGGAAAAATGAAGTCTGCCTGACGAAGTGATAATAAATAAACATTCCCGAAGAAGGGAGATCTTATGAACCCAAATAATTCGCGTGGTATTACTAGGCTTTTGTATGGTCAATATGGCCAAACGAATTTTCGCTACGGTGCCACTTGCACTGAAATAGGAACAGGCGGGATGCAGACCCCACAAATCCACACAGTCTCCCTGTTATCGTCGAATAATCTCTTGAATGGTTCAATCTCCCTGGACTGAGGCATGATCTCATAGCTCTCTTGTCCCTGAGTAAAAACAATCTAAGAATGCTCACAGGCATCCTCACAGGCCATTGCAAACTAAGAAAACACCTCTTCAGACCTGGCTTTGAGAATGATAGCCTGTGCAAATTCTGTGATTACCAGGATGAAACACCAGAGCATATTCTGAAGGACTGTAAAGCTTTATGCTACAAAAGATATGGCCAATTGGGCAAGCACCTCTTGGAGGATTGGGTGCTGCCAACACTAAAACTTCTGGCAATCTTGCGATTCATCAGGAGAGTAGATCTAGATGAGGTGCTCTAGCACCTGGCAAGGGATTCAATAAATTTTCTACGGTCATTGAATGAAGATCACCACTCTATATGTGCTTTATCAATTTCGAAAAAGCCTTCGACAAATGAAATCACAGTGTGATTTGGAGCGCACTATGATGCAAAAGGTTAGTTTAGCTAAGGATGGCGGCCAGAATCTCGGACTCAGTTAGACCGTTTTGGTCCATTGTGATACCACGGGGACTCTACTTATGCGGAGTCCCCACCATCGAACCAACCAACCGAACCCGAACTTTTTGTCATTAAATCTGAACAGTTGTGCTTTTTTTTTTAATTTACACTTTCCTACAGATGCAAAATTAAAAGATAAATTGCACTTTAAAATAATAACAGGATTTTATACATAAAAAATAATTAGTATTTTGGTTTAAAAAAAACTGTTAAATATAGTACAGGAGTTCAATGTTTAGACAGTGTGCATTTACATATATATGGATGTGTCAAAAGCTAAAAGGCCTAACTCCACAAAACCAAAAGTAGAGCAAATTAGCAATTCTTAAAAAATTTATTTCTAAATTTCATGAAAATGATATTAATTAAAAAAAAGGTTAAAGGGTCTCTTCACAAATTAAATTATCTTTTAAAGCTAAAATATGTGAAATAAATTTTTTTTTAAAGAATTCACAGCTAATAAAATTTTCTTTGATAAAATGATCACTGCTAAACTTTTTGATTGGAAAATTATTATTAATAAAATTTGTACATGGAAAAACTATCGATAAAAAAATTTATATTTATATTATTTTTCTACTTGACTAACGAGCTTGAGGTCACTTTTATATAAAAAAGCATCCATATTTTTATTTATTTTTAATATACATAAATATATCAAAGAAGCCACCCAAGGAAGTGGCGAAATATCGGTTATCTAATAAAATTTTATAAACGTTTTTTATAACAAATTGACCTATAGCTCGAGATAAATTAGATTAATTTAAAAAACAAAAGGTCGAAAAAATATATAAGAATAATATATCAAAGAAAGGTCAACAAATTATTTAATAAAACATGAAGAAATTTATCTATAGAACAATTATCAGTGACCAAATTTTTTGATAGAAAAGTTAACGCTGACAAAATTTGTTGACGGAAAAATTATTATTGATTAAAGTTTTCTATAGATGGAAACCATGACTAATTTAATAAAAAAAACTACTAAAGACCAACCGAACGCACTCTTTCAGACTGAACACCGAACGCGAACTTCGGTAAATTTCGCAAAGTCCTGCCGAACCCGAACTTTTTGTCATTACTTAACACTTTCGTAAAGATGCAAAATTAAAAGACAATGGCGGTATTCAGCGTTTGTTGCAAATGATCTTGCAAGAGAGGAAATATAAAATATCGTAGCTTTTTCTGTGAAATTTAACGGCAACTCTATGTATTTTGTTGTTGGATTTTATAAAAAAGCTACGATATTTTGCATTTGCACTTTCGCAAGAGCATTTTCACCAAACACTGAATAATGCCAGTGTACATATATATTAGTACTCAAAATTTAATATATCTCTATTATAATAGGAAAAAAGCATCTTTTTGAATTTATGGCATGAAGATTATTTCTTCGGTTTGAATAAAATTATACAACAGCTTAAAGTTACTATCTGGTCGCAGCCTTAAGATGTATAAATGAACTGGAGTTCCAATATTCAAATGTATCTGTATTTCGATTATTTAAGGCTTCAGTCAAATTTCATTTTGATATCTTTCTAAACAACATTTTCGTTCGATTCTTCTTGGACTTCTACATGTTTTTCGCACAAAGACGATATTTTATTTAAGCATGTTTTTCAGTACATATTTTTACATTGAAAGTGGGTATTTTTCAAAGCGTATTAAGACGAGTCTACCTGTTATGAATTTTCCTTGCATGATAATAAATTTGTAGTTTCATAAAAAATTTCGGTATTCGGTAAAGTTCGATAAAAATTTTGCCGACCACCGAAAATTGGTCGAACACAATTTATTGCCGAACGCCATAGCCGAACCCGAACGTTCGGTTTGACACTACTATTTATATTTTATTTGTTTCTTTTTATCCATGGCACGTGATCTACGTGCTGTTTGGTTTTAAACACTCAACATTTTATTTCTTTCCCTATTTGATTATGAGCACAATTATTTTATGATTATTTTTTTAATTTGAGATAATAAAAAAGAAATTAAAATTCATTATGCTTTGGCTGGCTGTGGTTTTAAATTTCGATTTTTATTTTGCTATAAATAAGCTAAAAGTATTTTGATGCTTATGAAATTTAAATGCCTTTTTCAGCCGCTTAGAAATAGTTGCTAATGTGCAAGAAATCAATTTAAGTTTGCGAACGTTTTGAATAACTAATCTGCAGTTATATAAAGTTTTAAGCAAATTTGTATGTGATATATTTACTGTAGTGAGAGGAATGTGGTCAACATAGACCCACTGTATCACTTCATCAGTGTTTAAAATGCACGTTGCTGCAGGCCCTATTCTATGCGGTATAAGTCTCATACAAATCTGATCAGTATTTCAGAATTTAACAGAATCCAACATTATGATTAGAATTGCTTATAATTTCTTTTTCTTAATGTAATTTCATTGTCTTTTTCTTTTTTTTTCATTGCAGGTATGTAATTGTTACAATTAAAAATCTTTGAACTGGCGGCTTTCAAGTAAGAAGCTTTTTATTTATTTTTTTTTTGTAAATGCTTGTTCAAACAATAAGTAATGAATTTAACATTGTGTCACTTGTTTTCTTTTAAATTTATTCCATATAAAAATATAATCGTACACTGTAAATCAAATATTTAATTGACACACAAAATAGTAAATCACATCGCCCACAAATCTTTGTTTGCATATTTAAAAAGATAAATAATTGTAAAATATTTATTTAAAAATTAACAACAACAACAAAATACAAGAAAAAAGGGGAAAACATTCATTAAAACAATTCAAATATAAATAAAACAACACCTTCACCTACATTTTCCTCATTTCTGCTGCGCCGCTTATTAACATACAAATGAACAAATAAACCATAAAAAACTAAGAAAATATTACATGTACATATTTAAATATTTATTTAGAACCAATGATGCAGCAACAAGCCAATCATTTAACAAACATGCAACTCAACGACACAAACACACATACACGCGTGCATACACACACACACACACACACACGCACACATAAACAAAGTCAGCGCAAAATACCGGCAACAACATTTTTATGTCGTATTTTATTAATAACAAATAGATAAAATTAATATGCTTACGTATTTTCATGCACTATTGACGAAATGGATTTGAAAAATAACCAATAATTTACACGGTACGGCAAATTAAAAAAAAAAATAAGTTTTCACTTATTCAACAAGTGCGCCCAGAGTTTTTCATTTTGAGTATCACTCTTTAAGGACTTTAAAAGCTTCAAAACATCAGATTTTTCAAAAAGTCTTCTAAAGTACTAATGACTGTTTTAACTTAACAATAATTGTTTTAAATAAAATAATACTGCCAAAGGATCTTAATAAGGCCCTTTCAAAAGCGAGTTGTACTTTGAAATATCCAACAACATTTTTTTGGAACGAAATTAATGAGTAACTTTTACGGAAATTTAATTTTCTAACTTTATTATAAAGAAAAAACTAAATTCAATTCATAAAAACCTTGATTCGATTAAAAATTAAACCAGACTGCAATCAGTCACGAAAGTTCGTCGTAATTTAATTGTAATTTAAACGTAAGTCGTTTCTTTAAAAAAATGTGAGAATTTTTTTATAAAAAAATATTTACATAACTAAAAACTAAAAAGAAAATAATTGCAATATTTTGAAGCATTCGTTAAGAAATTTCATTGTTTTGCTTTTTAAAAATCAATTAAAAAAGTTATTAAATTATTTTTCAAGATTCAACTAAAAATTTTATTGAAATATTTTCAAACAAAATTTAACACCGCCGAATTTTTAGCTCAAATACCAACGAAGGAGCGCATTGTGATGTTTGTAATTTTTTAAGTCGATGACTTCACTCGCACCTGAACTCTGAATCATTATTTTGCTTTGTAGTCAACGTACTAACCTTTAAGATAGGAATAAAAGTACTATGTCAGGTTTTAAAGACTTTTGTCTCTTTTAAACTTTCTTTGGTACTAAAACAGAAAAAGTTTACTTTTACAATTTATTATACAACAACAAATACATAGTTGCAGCTAACTGCAGTCAGTTACAAACCAAAAGCAAAACAAAACGACTTCGAGAGTACAAGAAAGTCTCTACTCCCCTCTATTCTCTTTTCCAATATCTTCTATAAAGTAAACTTTCCCTGTCTAAAAAGGGTCATCGGACGTTACATAAATGCAATCTTTACCAATATTTTATATTTTAAACGGTTTTTATTTACATTTTTGTTTAGTTTTTTTTTTTTTTTAAACAAATGAAATAAATTCTGCTCTGAATTAGCAATACCAAAGAAAAAATTTAAATAATTAAAAAAAAAATTATTGAATTGTAAATATTAAAGTAAATTATTTGAATTATTTAAAAAAATTAAAGACAATTATTTACAAAATGAATATAATAAATTATGTTAAGTTAGGTTAATGGTGTAGCTAGCCACCATTTAATTGGTGGCTCCCTTGGGTACGTTAATTCGGTTCCATTGTGATACCCTAGAGCGGGTGGAAGAAGATTACAACTGCCGCACCGCTTCATCAAAGCAACTGGTTTCTTTTGAGCAGGGGTGTAGTCTGATTAGCATAGTACTTGTCAGATACAAACAATACTTATATGGACGGATCAGAGACTGGATGTTCTTGGCATGCAAATGAAATGTGATATTCGATGGACTGATAACTTTTTTTAAGCTTCGTGTGTACATGTCTATGTATGGGATAGTTTTGTATAAACATACAAAAATAAAATACTTCGTATGTACAATTCAACAGCCTTTGGCGGTTTTTATGTTGAATACTGAAAGCATAAAAATCAGCTTACTTTCTTTCAAACATAAATGTACACATTCACATACATATATAGGATATATGTAAATTAGGGGTATAACCAAATTTTGACCCTAGCACAACGCGACAGCGAATATTGTGTTATTTACGAAAACAATGTTTTTGGGTCGTCTGAAAATAAAAACCGCACCCACAAAAGCGATTTTCTAAAATCCCTAAAGAAAAAAAATTAATAATTTTTTTTTATAATTTATTAATAAATGGAATAAGAGTTAAAAAGTTTCTTAATTATTAAAGGATATGAATTTCAAATTTAATGTGCGTGAGTTTTTGGCTAAATGTATAGGTACCAATAAAAACAAAAAAAAATAATTTTTCAAATTTACCGGGTTTTGTGGGTGCCCTTTTTTTAAAACCGCGAAAAATTAATATCAGTTTTTTTTAATAGTTTTCAATGGACTATTCGCAGGGCTGGGCAGTATTTGAATTACATGTATTTGAAATACGTATTTTGTATTTGTATTTTAAAAACATAGTTTACAAATGACGATGATTTTGTTGTTTAAAACAACAAAAACAACTTGTTTTCGTAAAAAAGAATGATGGTGAATCCAGGACATCAAATTTGGAGTTGGAATTTGTCAGTTTCCTCAGTGAAAAGAGCAAAGACATTATCACTCTTGACAGCTATCCAAATATAAAAAGAGTATTCATAGAATTTAATACAAGTTTGTGCTCATCAGGAACTGTAGAAAGATAATTTTCTTCAGCAGGTTTTATTTATTCTCAACCAAGAAACAATTTGATGCTACATTCAAAAATCTGACATTTATGAAAGGAAGCGAAAGTTTTGTTGATAAGTTTTATCTAATGTATTTTTTGGTTGGAATAAAAATGGTGTATTTTGTATTTTAAATACATACATGACGTGGAAGTATTTTGTATTTAAAATACGTACAATAAATGGAAGCATTTTGTATTTTGTATTTTAAATACCGCAAACCATGTATTTTGCCCAACTATGACTATTCGACTATATCTCGTTCTGATATTTGCAAAGAAAGGGAATAAGTTATACCCCTAATGAACATATGTATGTATGTGCATATGTGTTGCTACAAAAACTTTTACCTCCCAATTGCCCCAATGGTATTATGAATTTTTGTATCGAAAAGAGAATGTGAGACCGTGTTCTCTTCACCACCTGATATCCGTAGTATTTATGCGATCTATATCTCACCGAAAATGGAGTACAACTCTCATGTATGGGGCGGTGCTTCAAAGTCTATTTGTAAGTTACTCGACCGCGTAGAAACTCATCAGTGACAGTAGCGTAGCCAACTCTATTGACTCACTGGAGCATCGACTTTAAGTGGGATGTATTTCACTGATTTATCGTCACTACAATGGAATGTGCTCTAATGAAATCAGGGAATTTGTTCCCAAAACCCGCTCATTTTTGCGAACAACACGTTCTTCGTTAAGAGCGCATCCATTTGTGTTTGATCCGCCATTGCAGAAAATATTCGTTCTTTAGCCGAACAAATCGTACGTGGAATAAACTTCCTGCAGAGGTCTCTCCTGTTGCCTTCAATGTGGCAAGGTTCAAGTTGAACGTCCACAAGCACTACTCCCTTTAACATCGTTCCCATAACCAATTTTCCTAGTTCCGGCACAATGCATTGTATATGTAGGGGTCATCCCTGAGTGCTGGCCCAGTTAACAAAAATTTTATATTTCTTTACCATTTTATATTATTTTGATTTAAAAAATTTTTCAATTAAAATAAACGATTTAATTCAAATATTAACCAAAAAAAATTTACCTACTTAACAGTTTGTTAATTGAAAAAAATAAAAAATAATAATTTCACAGTACTTTTTTCTGTGTGTTTAAATAAAAAACATAATTTTTTATTTCCTCAAAATAATTTTGCTTTTTAAACATTTAATTTGAAATTTTTTTAGGATGTCAAAGTATTCATTTTCAAAACGACACTGCTGACATCCATCTTTCATGTTCCGTTAAAAAATGTTTTAAATGGCCTTATTTTAATTTAATACCTGAAGTAAAATGCTAACGATCCGGATCGCATATGGTATGATGGACATAGTGCCTATTAGTGCAGTAATATTTATTTTTTAATCTTCAATGAAAAATTGTTTTATTATATTTATTTCTTATCGCATTATTGAAGAATTTGTTAACATTTAATTGTTATTTCTATTAAGTATTACGGCCCCTGCAATAAAAGTTACCCAATGTTGCTTCTTTTCGTTTGTATCCAATCGAAAAATGTGTGTTTTGAATAATTACTAGTGTATCCAGCGGTCGACTTATTCGACCGCATTTTAGAAATTAATATTAAACATTTAGATAAATACATACGCGTGCGATAAAATATAAAAACAAAAAACACTTCAGTGCAACTGCTAATTGGCCAAACCCACATGCATACTTTGTTTGATTTTCAAGTTGAAGCTGATACATACATATGTAATAATAAGTGTGCATGTGTTAGTAGCAACCTTAAATGCTTATAGATCCCTAAATAACGAACCGATTTAAATAAAATTAAAATTGTGCAAAACTATGTGAAAACCCATTTAAAAATATACAAATCTTTCCAAGATCGGTTCATTATTACTGCACTTAAAGTGATATAAAAAACGTGTTTGCCTATTAATAATATAGATAAGATGCAAATGGTACCTATTTTATTGGCCACATGTGCTTAAATTTATTTTAGGGCTTGTCGTTGTTCATTTTGTTCATAAAAATAAAGTCATAGAACAATAGAGGTTTCAAATAATGAAAATAATTTACAAGGTAAAGGCCAGTTTAAATATTTGTACAAGGTCAGGCACGGGAAATGACTGACAATAAAAATAAAAATTAAAAAAAAAAAACACTTGATTGTGTACGTACTATGAGTAGCTGCGACAGAATAGATGAGTTTGGAAGCACCATTTACAATTTCAAATAGAAAAAATAACCAAAAAGATACTTAAATATTATTTTGTACGCATCAGGGAAATTTATTGTTGCTGGTTTGGCTGTTTGCTGCCTGCACCAAAGCAACAGTATGAGGAAATAGATTTTTGTAAAAACAAATTAAAACTAAAAATAAAAATAGCACTTTTATTGATTGAATTATGCTTTGCCATTTATATGAGATGTTTGTTAAAGTTTTTATTTTTAAATAGACACTTTTTCAATTTAAAACAATTTACCAACACACATGAAAAAATCTCAATGTAAATTAAATTGACAAGCGAACAAATTGTTTGTTTAAGCTTTAAAGGTAGAATCGACAACAATGGAACGAACTAAAAATACTTGGAACATTTTGAAATATTTAGATTTAAACAAATAGGTACTCACTCTAAAATCCCAATGAAAAGTTCAGATGTTTTGTTTCCAAAAACAATTGAAACAAAATGAAAATGTATGTCAGCCATGAAAATATGAATGAACGAATTGTTCAATAAATATATTTCATTTAACTTTTAAAAACAAAAATACTTACATGCGTTAATCGTTAGTAGAACTGACAACGTCATAATCGTTGTCATTCTGGCTGTCGTGATATGTCATCTATGGTTAGATTTTTTTTGTCTTTTGTTAAATCTATTTATTGACAAATAATGACGTTCTGTATGACAACAATGACAATGATGATTTTATTTAAAAATGTTCTTGATTCGTGGTTCGTGGTTCTTCCTGTTGAGCACGGTAATAATGATGAAGATAAATATTTCTTTTGCTCACCATTGTAAAAGTATGGAAGCAAAATGAATATCAATTGACAATTATTGTTTAAAATATATTTTAAAATAAACAACAAGTAAATATTGTTAACGAGACTTGGCTGATTGATAATAGCACTTGAAATTTTATGTGTATATTACATTTAAAACAATCTTGTTATTTTCGTGGAAGGACCCATATTTTTTAATTTGCTTTTAGTACATGTTTTATTAAAAGTGCGAATAAAAATTTTAAACACTAAAATTTGAAAGATTCCCATAAAAAGCACCAATTATAAAACAATTTTATTTTAATATTATTCCAGTCGTTATTAATATTTCACAAATTTGATTTAACTTTTTTAACATGTTGATTTGACATACGCCAGCGTTTGTTAATATTTAAAATTGACAAAAGTTTTTTTTAAAGTATTCCAATGTAATTTCTAATGTTTATAACAACGTTGATTTTACAAGTAGTTATTGTTGTTTCAACTATATGCAATGTTAATTTTAGATGAAAAACTAATTATTACTACAAAAAGGGTATTAACAAAATTAAACTTGATTGATGTTATGTTAACTCTGTGAAAGGTAAAATTTTAAATGTACAATGTTATTTCAATGTGATTAATTTTAAATCAACATATTTTAATACTAAATTAACAATTTTAACCATTGATTTACCATAAAACAATATTAATAGTAAATTAAATTGGGTTTTTCCACATATTAACAATGACTTGATATCAACATTTCTTCATGTTAATTTTACATTGGGTTTTTTTTCTGTGTGTACAAAACTTAATAACCAGAGGATTGTAATGACGACTACTACAACAAGGAATATGAAATTTAACAGATGTTAAACGAATTTCAGAGCAAATAATACCATTGATAAGGTTTGTCGTATCATATAACACATATAACGTTATACGACGACTTTTGAGAGTACGCAGATTTACTAATGCTAACCTAATACTATGTAGGCCACGTAAACAGAATAACATGAATTGTTTTTGCACAGATTCAATACGAATATTATGAATGTTGTATGATTGATCCCATATGATTGATCCGTATTCTGAAATAGGTCTAAGTAGAGACACGCACAGCTGCTTCGTAATGTAAGGCTTAGAAAACTCTTTAGCCCAACGCTTTATAAAGGCTAGAACACCTCTAGATTTATTTACAATCAAATTAATATGAGAATCAAAATTTAACCTAGGATCCAGTAAAATTCCAAGGTCAAGAACTAAATCAACCAATCAATCCAACTGATGACCTTTCAAGGAGTAGTTAACAGTAATAAGATTACTTCTTGAAAAACGCATGCATTTAATTTTTTTTTTAAATTCAGCTCCATAATGTTCTGTTTGCACCATTCAAAAAAGTTATTAAGATCACTTTAAAGATAAACGTGATCAATAAAATGATTAAATGAATGAAAAATTTTAACATCGTCAGCGTACATCAGTATATTGGCGAACTTGATAACGTTCGGAAGATCGTTTATAAACAGCGAAAACAGAATCGGACCAAGGTGACTGCCTTGGGGAACACCAGACGCGACGTATATAAACTTAGTAGAGAACGGTTACTAAATCGAATGGTTTGCTTTCTGTCCGTTAAATATGATCTTAACCAGCTTAAACTGCTACGAGTTACACACAATATATCAAATTTAGTAAGAAGAAGTTTATAGTTAACTTTATCAAAAGCTTAAGTCAGTTTGTTTTTTTAGTGTAAATGCGTAATTGACTAAAGATGTTAAATGAAGAGCATTAGTCGTCGTTGAGTAACCTTTTCTGAAACCATGCTGGTAAGGTGACATAAATGACGCTAAGTGAGGACATAGAAAGTCAGACAATAGTTTTTCAAACAATTTCGGAATGGCACTTAATTTAGCAATATCTCTCTCTGTAATTCGAAATATCGGACTTGTTACCAGATTTATAAAGAGATATAATGTATGAATCTTTCCAAAATACGGGGAAATAACCATGTTTTGTTGAAGCGTTAAACAATAAATATAACGATTTGGCAAATGATTTTGCGCATCGCTTTAAAATACAATTTGGAACTCCATCACAACCGTGATTAAAGGACATCTGAAGTTAAACAAAATATCGCTGAAATTGAGTGTAGGGAAAATAATACTTGATTTCTGTCATCGTAAACAGCATCAGAATAAGTACGTGCGAAAAAATTTCAGCAAACATATCACAGATGACATCAACGTTGCTGGATTCTTGATTATGAAGTTTCATAACTGATGGATATCCATTCGATTTTCTTTTAGAGTTAACAAATGAATAGATTTTTTTTAGAAATATTCCATGCGATAGCACAGCGGAATATGTATTCATCAACAAAAGTTCAACACAAAAAATTCTATGACATGTTATAGCCAATGAAGATATTTCATTCCGTATTTTCTCGATAAGTTTCAAAACGGCGGCGAAGCTAGTTTTCGAACTATTAAATAAACCTTTTTATAACATTAAAATTTTAAAAGTAATTTAACTAAGAAAAAAAAAGCACACACATAGAAAATATGAGTCATCACAAATTAAATTTACATGTTATTTAATGTTTCTATTCTTTGTTCGAAACCGGAAGATATCTCTGTAATTTAAACTACTTAATATTTTATTTTCCGCAACATAAAAGACTAATTACGTTCAACTGAATAATTTTCTTCAATGGAAATTAAAAAAAACAACAGAAACAAAAACAAAAACACACAACAAACATTAAAACACAAATAAATGGGAAAATATTAACTTGTCATTACACAAGGTACCACCAAAACAACGTATCTAACGCTTAAGATTACAAAAAAAAGTTCCATTGGAAGAAGTGAAGTGGGTTCTTATTTCAAACCATTTTTTTTTCAATCTCATATAAAGATGTAGATAAATGTGTATTACGTATCTCAACTGAGGGTATTGTAATTTATAGAACGAAATTAAAATTTTAAATATAAGGATTAAAAAGAAATTTGTTAATTAAATTTTGTTAAACTTAATATGTTACCATGATTTTTAACATCAAAGTTTAGAATCTGTGTATGCACTGTAGGGCTCTACAATTAGCATGTGAAGACATGTGTAAAATGTAAATAAAAGCTTAAACCAACCTACAGACACAATTCTTTAACAATGTTAAATTTTTTTTTATGTAGAAATAAATGTCGGGTAATATTAGATGAAAGTGGTTGTATGTAGTTTTCTGGTTGGTTTGTATACCTTGAAAGTTTACTTTGAAATTTAATATCTATAAGAGTAGAAAAGAAATAAAGACTATAAAGAAATTTCAACTAAATGTAAATATTAACTAACGACCAGCTTATAATTGTACAAAGTATTCAAAATGAATTTGAAAAGAAATTGTAATGAAAAGGAAAACTTTAAAGAATTATAAACAGATTTGTTTACGTTTCACAGATGTAAGAGGTACACTTAGAGTTACTAAACGGGAACTGTTATTTGAAAATCCCACTATTTTCGGGACGTATAATTCCCAAAGAATATAAACAGTTCAAAAGGTGTGTGTTTATCATAAGAAACAATTTTATGATAAAAAAGTTAAAGGTCTTCATTTGTAAAACGCAACGCTTAGCACTGACAAATTTTATATGGAAAAAAATTTAAAATACAAAAATAAAACACATTAAAAGCTTGTACACGTGTAATTAAAATATTAAACAGGCGCGCATCCAGGAGGGCTGAAAAAGGATACTGTCCCATAAACTTGATCAGCTGCAGTGTTGGGATAAATAATAGGGACGATATCTTCCTTTGAATTAACATGTTAGGCTGCTTTTCCACGGCAAAAGATTACTTTGCAATGTCTTGTGTTTGACGGAGAAAAGGGAAAGAAGAAATGGGGAGAGTACACACTTTGCTGTACTCCCAAAGTTGCTTTCTGCTTCGTTCGTCGTTTACAAATTCTTCTATTTGGTTCAGTGTTGCCACCTTATATGTAATTACACATATCATGTGTAATTTTTATTTTCATATGTATCCCATGTGTAAATCATGTGTGATTTAAAATGTTATCGTTTTTGAGCACTACTTTATTTTATTGTGATGACGACAAAAAAATGAATTGGCTGTGATATTTTAATTTATTTATGAACCGGTTTGCATTTTTTTGCTTTAAATTTATTCAGCTTTTTTTGTGATCGTATTTTTTACACAAAATAAAACTGTGATATTTTTAAGGAGAATGATGTAGAATTGGTCTGAAGAAGATTATATATCTACAAAAATCAAAAAATCCCTGAAGAAGTTGAAAAATACCAACGAAACGGCGGAATAATATGTAAAAGCACGTTATTTATTTATAAAAAAAGCATGTGTAATTTCTAATTTCATGTGTAATTTTGGCATGATGCATGTGTAATTTAGCATTTCGTTGGTGGCAACACTGATTTGGTTGCATGTGTGTGTTTGTTTTGCATGTTTATCTAACAAACGAACACAACATTTTTCAAAGTAAACTTTGCGTGTGTAGAAGCAATACAGAGCTTAAAAAAATGTAAAAGACTTTATCAAAGTCTTTTAAATTTTGCCACATGGAACGCAGTCTTATAGAGTTTTTTGTGTTGAAATTTTATTATCAGTATGAAATATAGCATGATTTCTTACTCTCATCTTTTAAAATTAATTGCTTTCTACAAAAACGTTAAAAAAGAAGTACATTTAGATAGAAAAACAATCGACAAATTTCTATAAAACGTATTAAAATCAAACATCATGAAAATTTTTATAAAAAATACATAAAAGTGATTGAAGTTAATGAGCAGCGAGTAACTTAAATATAATTAGATTCGTTTTGTCAGTTGAATTTGTTTTCAATATCAGAAATAAATGTGTCACGTGAACGCTCCTGTAAAAAATGTGATCCAAAAAGGGAAATGCGAAGGGCTAACAATTAGACAAATTGCCCCAATAATGGATTGCTCCAGAAACAAAGTGATTCACTGAAACAAAACCATCGAAATGAGAGACAAAAAGAATAAAACATCAGCACATTTCTATAACCTTTTGACTCAGCAAATGAACATTGTGTGCCACAGTCGGCCGGAGTGCCAAAGAATTACATCTCATTGTAAACGAAATATACAAAAGAAAAAGGGCATATGCCAGATAACAAATTGGCCGTCAAAGTTGGAATAATGTTCTGTGGTCTGATGACACGAAGATTAATTTGTTTGGATCAGATGGGAAGTCGTTTGTACGTTGCCCTTCCAATAGTGAATTCCAATCCAAAGTACGAAAAAACTACCGCTGTGGTTTCGTTGGATATACTGCAGGCCAAAACGCTTCCATTTGCTGGAAGAAGAAACTCTGTTAAGGTGTGATTTTATGCAGGATAATGATTCCAAGCACTCCGACCGATGTGTAAACTCGTTGCTTGCTATGTCCATTAAATTATTAATGCAGCCATTTACTATACTATTAAAATTTCTTATATGACTTCCTAAAAGAAAATACGAAATGATGTTAGAAACTGCAGAAAGGAACATTTTTAGGCATGGCCTAGCTTGCGAAATGTTTTGGGGATTGTCATAAAACAGACAAATATACAAAAAAATAAAATTCTCATCTCCATAATAAATGTAATATAGAAAATGAAAGCTTAATTTATTTTTATTTTTCTGATTTCGTTAAGCTTTTTTATTTAACGCAGCATAGTTATTATTTGAACTATTTTGACACTGCACAATTAATAATAAAAAAAGAGAATTCCTCAAATCCCAAATATTATATTTATATATATTACCGTATTCCCACAGGAATATAAGCTGTTTACATAGAATCTCGATTCATTTCTGTCTGTTGCAATGTGTCTAAGTTCGTTGAAAGATTATCCTGTCTCAAGGAAAATAGTGCATCTTCAAGTCGTCTTCGGTCTTCTTCGCAAGCGTGTGCATTGTGGGTTTCATAGTAGTGTTGCGTTTGGTTGTATATGTACATATGTATATCTTTGTTTTTTGGCGAAAGGGCGTCAGATGTCCAGGCGTTTCTCAGATTGTAGAACGCTGCCCTTGCCTTATGTATTCGCATATCTATGTCATCAATTACGCCACCATCGGATGTGATGTTGGTTCCAAGATAGCATAAGTTAGGTACATGTTGAATTGGGTTATTGTTTAGAGTCTAAACAGGGAGTGAATGTTGTTGGTTGATTACTTTTTACTGCAATGCATTTTGTTTTTGCTGCGTTTATTCTCTGCTCTTCGAGACACATCATCGATCTTTCTCTGCTGTTGTCTTTCGTTGTGGCAAGTAGGACGATATTGTCAGCATATTCTAGATCTTCGAGTTGCTGGTTTATTCTCCATTGAATACCCACATTTTGATCATTGGTTTATGCAAGAATAACATCAAGGGTTGATATAAAAAGGAGCGGAGAGAGAAGACTTCCTTGTTTTACACCGATTAATGTATCATAAGGTTGACTGTTTTTTTCGGAGGTGTAATACGTTCATTTTCGCATCGGTGTATTTGGCTTTGATTAGGTTGATCAGTTTCTTTGAGACGCCCTTTCTTTCTAAAGTTCTCTATATTTTCTCCCTGTTTATCGAATTAAAAGCCCTTTCAAAGTCAATAAACGTTAAGTATACCGTTGTATTATACTCGTTACATTGTTCTATTATGAGGCGTAGGCTGTTTATTTGGTCTACACCAGAGCGGTTGGGACGGAATAAATATTAAATAATATTAAATATCTTAAATACAGAGGGCGTCAGTGCGATACCTCTCCAGCTACTGCATGATTTTGGATCTCTTTGTATATTAATTATAAGACTTTCCTTCTATTCCTGGAGGATAGTTACAGTCGTCCATATTTTTTAGTACCTACACAAAAAAATATTGCCAATGTTTTTTTTAATTTCCTTTTTTTCTCAGTAAAAGAATTTCTTTAATATGTTGAAAAAATAAACTTTTGTTTTTATTGCTATACTAATATTTTAGAACAGTGCTATTAACAGATTTTAAATAAACTTCTATGAAATGATAAGAAATTAACATGTATTAAGCATGTGAAAATAATATAATCAATAATTTGTTGGAATATGTGAATATATTATACTTTGTAGAGTATGTCGAATTGTCTTAAGAAAAATATTTTCAATTAAAATTCATCTGTATATTTTTTAAATTTCATTAAATTTTTTATTTATTTAATTAGATTTTTAATTAATTTAAATAATTTTGTAATTAATTCAGTTAATTTTTTAATTGGTTTTGATGTGTTATGCTCAATTGATTTTTTCTTATTCGACTTTGATATTTTAATTTTTTATATGAAGGAGGTAACCACAAAAGTTACTTCTGTTCTGGGTATCTTTTCGATATCTCTCATTCGTAGAATGTTGTTGCATTTCAATCGCTAACTCACGCACCATTACGAGCTTTTGCTCTAGACTGTAGTGAATTCTGGGCTGACATTTGTTTTTTTTTTTGTCGATTTTCAGTCCCATCACTGGATCACTAGTAATTAATAGCATGAGGGCACCTCAGCCTAAAGGAAATATAATGAGTTCCTCTCAGCGATTCACTTTAAAAATGTGACTGTGAGGAACTGTCAGTCTACCTAGTAGACAGATTTGAGATGGCGCTCCTGTCATTTCAGATTTTTCCATACTCTGCAGTTATAATCTCTTACCAGTTATATTTAAAATTTCTTGCATGTCCTGTCACTAACGGCTGGAGTATCCAGATATGTATAGGTTCCGCAGCTTGGATTCCTGTCAAGATCCTTGATGTTTCTGCAAACAATTCTAAAACGTTTAGGCAGTTTGTGGTTGTTTCATACGGCTTATAAATGAGATCATCCAAGATCCAATCAATGATATAACAAAGAAAAAAATTGATTTTTAGTAAAAAATAAACTACAAGGAGCGTGTTTTTTGACTAGTGGTGGCGGCACTACATTGAATGCAAAGAAATACAAGTATTATCGTTATCTATATAAGTCCAAACGTCTGAGAAACATTTTCTTATTTGCGGAAAGTTTTCTTCTTTCTTTGTTTGTTTGGTGCTTGTTGACGATCTTAAGTTCAAAAAGTATGTTTTATTAAAATCTGTTGGGTTTGAAACTAACATCACACATAGCCAGCAAACATGCAGCCATTAGAAATTCTCACATGGAATGTATAGTCGCTTCAATAACAAATATGATAAATATATTTTAGTTAAAAATTAGAGGATGAACATGTAATGAACCCCACACGCTAATTCTTATTTCCAATTTCATAACAGACACAAAACACAATTTGTGCATTTGGTTAAGATTTATAATATTAAACATTGTGACTTTTTCAAATACATTTGCAAAAAGTTGCATTTAATTCCAAATAAAATAGAATGCAAAAAAATACCTGATTGTTCTGTTCGTTATTTAATATTGAAAATTTATATTTGCAGCGGCTTTAATCTTTGCCGCGCCATCATAAAATCATATTCAAGTAGTTGGCTTCCATCTGTTTAATATAATAATATATAAAAAAAATATTAAAATTTAACATAAAATTATGGTTATCAAAACTATTGAACATTAGAGCTCGACCGAACCCTTGTTCGGTTGATGTTCGGGGTTCGAAAAAATGATTCGCCGAACACTGAGTTTTGTATAAATTGCTTATATTCTGTTGTTTGTATGTCATCAAAGATACGCAAACAATTAAACACTGCAGGATATTAAAGTGCAAAACTTGTACAAGGTACAGCTTGTTTTATTAAACAACTGAACTAAATCTAAATTAATTCTGTTCGATGCAAAAAAATTTCAGTTCCAAGATCGGTGTTTGGGTTCGGTGTGAAAAATATACCACAGTTCATGATCAGGCTTGGGTTAGTTCTGAAAAAGTGCATTCGGTCGGACACTATTAAACATGTATTACATTAATCCATTATATGAGATACACATTCAAAATAGTAGTGAAAAATTTATTATTATTAACATTAAACAGTCTGAAAAGAACATGGTCGAGAGAGGTACATGCATCAAGGACGATAGTCAAAGTAACAAAAAGTCGATCGAACATCATACAAAGTAGTTGGAACGAATTGGGTTTACATACAACCCTGAACGGCTGAAATTAGACTTGGGTCCAACTCGTTCAGTCGGTGTTTTAGACAAAAACCTTTAACCCGTATAATTTAAATGGGCTTTATCAAAGGCTTTTGCCTAAAAGGAGCGACTGAACGAATTGAACTCAAGTCTAATTTAAATTATATGGGCTCGATGAAAGGTTTTTGTCTAAAACGAGCGACTGAATAGGTTGGACCCAAGTCTTGCTAAAATGACAACTGAACGAGTTGTAGCAAAATCTATTAAAAATATTGTTTAGTGGATCGCTTTAGGCACAATCTTTTGATCAAACCCATTTAAATTATACGGATTTGATCAATGGTTTTTGTAAAAAACGATTGACTGAACGAGTTCGACAGAAGCCTAATGATATTCTTTGGTCGAACTCTTTCAATAGTAGTTCAACTGCCTGTAATTCTTTTAAGCTAAATCTGTATCGCTTAAAATATATAAAGTCGTTTTAGATTTTTGTTGTGAATGTAATTTTCAAACTTGCATTACTGTATTTTGAAATATCTTAGAAATTTAATTTACTAGTTTACCGCTTGATGGCTGGATTTTTTTTTGTTTTGTATTCATTAAGCATTTAAGCGATCGATATTTAGCTATAGCTGCAAGAGTTACAGAATATCGCTGCAGGTTCGACTCGAGTGTTCAATGAAACTCATTTAAATTATTCATATTGGTTTGATAAAAGGTTCATGGCGAACCTAAACTATTGAATGAGTCCGAGAGAAGTCTAGTATACATTTGGGATTTGTATCCAAGCTTTTTTCGCTTCAATTGCGCTTACGTTCGCCTCAAGCCTTATTTCATACCCAATTAATTTACATTGAAGTTTTTGCTTCTTTTAGTTCAAAAGAGTTTTTGGACACAGCCTTATACATTTGGCATCAGACTTGCGGCCAACACGTTCAATCGCTTGTTGTATACAAAAACCTTTAATCAAATCAATTACATTGGTATGATTACAGGTTTTTGTCTAAAACGAGCAACTGAACGAGTTGGACCCAAGTCTATCTGGTATACAGTTGTGCTAACTTTTGCATCCAGGTTTCTTTCATAACTATTCAATTGACATTGATGTTTTTGCTTATTTTTGTACATTTAAAATGTACTTATTATAAATAGACCTGTCGCCGAACTCGTTCAATTTATACCAGTTCGTATCAATTTATATCACTTTTATTATAAGGTCGTCAATCCACCTGCAAACAGAATCTCCCTTGCTGGACCATGCACAGGTACCACTCGACTATTGCAACTATTTACCATATCTGGCAAAGAAGACTTTCTAAACTATAATTATATACCTTCTTATTTATTTGCTAATTCGTTCTTCGAATTTTAGCGACCAGCACAATTACAATTTGTTAACATTTCACCCAAAACAAAATAAATGAAAATATAATTTTATATATTATTCAGCAGCTCTGCAAAAGCATCTCTGTTTCTTGTTTCGCTCAGAAGTCTTCCTATATCTCTGACACCAGTCCATACTACAATATTATCATTCCATGTTTGTTTCTTTTCTCCCTCTAGTAGCTCTATTCCTTCAATATTCCCTCGTTCTATCGATTGTAACAGCTTATGTATTTGGTTTCTCTTCTCTGTCTTTCTTTTTTTTTTACGATAGTAAACAGCTCTCTTTCGCAGTGCATTATTATCAAAACTTCGGTTTTTGATATATGGTTGTTGCCGAGTATTTTGAGTATTCGTCTATAAACCCACATTTCAAAGGTCTGCAAACTTTTTATGTCGTATGATTTTATGGTCCATGTCTCCACCGCATATAGTAAAACTGACCATACATATGTTTTAATGAATCTTGATTTTGTTTCAAGATGAATATCGTGACTTGTAAGGCATCTCGAGCCATTTCTATACGGCATCTTATTTCTTTTGAACAATCCCATTTGTCTTTGAATGTAACGCCGATATATTCTAAATTCAGGTAATAGTATTATGGTTAGTTTTCTTGCTCACAATCATATATTTTGTTTTTCGAATATTGATATTTGTTTACCAGGTCTTGTAGCGCAGGCATGTTGTCTGTCAGCCAGTAATTTTGTATCATCAGCATATCTTATGTTATTGAGAAAAATACCATTTTGTATATAAAACCTTCCGAACTTTGCTGATAGACTTTTCAAATATTCTTTTAGAATAAATATTAAACAACAAAGGGGACAGAATGCATCCTTCTCTGACGCCCTTGTAGTTATACTTTCCTTTGGTCTATTCCAATGGATATGAGAATTTCCATCTATTATACACCACAGGAATGGAATGCAAGAAAGTCGACCGAACGTTAAACTAAGTTGTTCGATCTTGAGACAAATTAAAAAAATATCCAGAAAATGTAGCATCAGCTGTTTGAGGCTTTTTTAAATTTTAGTTTTTCTAATATCTTATCTTGCAATTTCAATGTGTGAAGATAATAACAATAAGTCGTGTTAAATAATTATTCCAAATAATATCGCATGCGACAGTTTTTTTCTGTACGTATTCCAAATACTAAACTAAGTCATATCTTTTAAAATTTTTAAGACATTTCACAAAACAATTCAGAAAAAGTGTAAAGTCATTGCAAAAGCGTTGTAAATTGCCTTTATTTTCCACTTAGTATGATTCGCTGTGGAAGTGGGTTTTGATCACAGTGACCATACACAGTCGAACTTCCCTATAATGAATCTGCATGGGACCATAAAATCGCTTCAATACATAGAAACTTCATTATACAGAAATTATATTTTTTGCTCTTTTATGTTAATGCTTTTTTTTAAATATTTGATAAAGTGCTGGGAAGAATTTCAAGCTCCTTAGCTATCTCTTTTTGTTGTTCGATCTTCAACTTTATTAATTAATAATATTTTTTTTTTCAAAAGAAATGCTACTTCGCTTAGTCTTTTTTGTTCACTGAACACGGGTGATAATTACTGTCTAAATTGTTAGTGATATGATTTTGTATCTTTTCGTTGTTATGTTTTTTCATCTTTTGGGAATCCCCTATTTATATATTACTTTATTCTCGTCACACAGTGTTATTAGTATGCGTCACGGAAACTTTTTTGATATAATTCATTATATGGAGATAAACACAAATTTACAGCTGGAAAATTACTTCATTGCAAAGAAAAATTACTTCATTGCAAAGAAAAATTCACTCTATGGAAATTCACTAACATTGGAACGAGAAAGTTGTGTTTTTGAAATGAATTCATTGTAGGGAGATCTTTCTTGTATATAAGTTCAGTATAGAGAAGTTCTACTGTATTTATAGAAATAGCTTAAAATGTGTGCAGAAAAAAATTATCGCTTGCGATATTTTTTAAACCCGTATTTAACTCGACGTACTTGTTTTTACACACTTTTGCAATTTGGCATAAATATTTCTGCTTAAAATTATGAGAAAAAAATCACAGTTGTTGAAGCGTTTGTTTAAAATAATTTAATGTCTATTAGAGAAACCATTCAATATCGCAAACTGCTTACGATAGCTGCGCTTAATTAAAAAATTCTGCTCAAAATTAATATTGTGTATATGAATATGCTGGAGGTCGTATTTCTAACGAAACTATTCAATACCTTTCCAAATTAAATGCCATATTTCAAACCTTTTTCGCTTAAGCCAAAAATATGATCTTGTAAAACATCGCTTCAGGTTATTTTATTAACCAACATTTAATATGACCATTATAATTAATTTTTTTTTATAATAAAAGATAATAATTGTATTTATGCCTACACTGGGATATCTATTGAAATGTCAATTTAAATTAGCGGTTAAAATTATTATTAAAAAAAACAAATTTACAAATGTATTCAAATTATAAATTTCATTTATTTTTATCTTGAAAATTATTTAAGCAAACAAAACAAAAACAACTTGTGGTAAAGCCATTTGTAATTAAAAAATAATTTTTAACTTATTTCGAGTGTTTTGAAATACAATTTGATAAGACAATGAAATAAACCACAAAATACTTCACTTGCATACAAAGTAAATTATAATTATTTATTTTTGAATTTCTCGTGATTAAAAGAAATTTCAAGGAATATGAATTTTAAGTTAATGCAATTTTGTGGCCTGTTAAAACGATTAGATCGCTACCAGAGTCTACTTAACTTAAGTTAAACCTTTATGTATGTGACAGAGAATGCAGTCCACTTGAATAATGTAGAATATATCCGGTCTTGCCAACTCTTAAGTACCTTTCAGCTTGAATGCCCGTAAGACATGTATGATTTTAAAATAGTATAACATAAGAAATACCGGGGTTCGACTTTTCTGTAGCACAAATTTTCGTACAAATTCCTAAAGATTAATACAGTGGAAGTGGTCTGACGCCTTCATAGGATATATTTCAATATCGGACAGATAGGCAAACAGCCAGATAGACAGGCGGAAACTCCTTGATGTCAACAGCAGAAAGATTATACTTACGTCAGCAGCAAGCTTACTTGGGTATACAACGGAAATACACGCCAACAGCGTAAAGAAACCGACCAAATTGCAGCCATAATGAATATATTTTTAATGCGGAACGTTAAGGAACTGCTTTTACTCAATATATCGACACCTGTGCGCGATATTATCGTATGTTACAAAAACTAAAATTTACAGGAGACCGTTTTTATTACTATTTGTATTGCTGTTATATACTACAAAACTGTTACATACGATAAAATGTGCATTGTATTATCTCCATAACTATTCTATTTATCGCTATAATATTTTGTCAACAGATTAATTAATAGATTTAGAACCGATTTGCCTAAAAAGCTTGATTTCATAAAAATTGCAACATACGATAATTTCGCGCACAGGGGTCGTCGATATACCATCAAAACCCGCCAATTATGGAATAAAAGTGTAGTGTGTATGTAACTCCATCTCCCCTTATCCAATTAAAAGTTAAATTTACACTGGTCTGTCAGCATCCGGTAAACGAGAAGAAAAACGTAGGCGAAAGAGTAGTAAAGGATTTGTGCGTGAATCTTTTTCGTGGAAGTGGACGAAATGTTGTTTGCGATAATTTCTTTACCAGTTACAATTTAGCGAACAGTTCGTTTGATGGGGGGACATTAATTTATCGATGTTAGGTACACAGTAAATAGCGACGTGTTTTTCTACCACCATGTAGAATCAACTACTTTTGGGTTACAGTAACAATATTTCCATGTGTTCCTCATCCCAAAGAAAAATAAATCAATTTTAGTCCTTTCAACAATGCATAAAACAAGCAAAGTAGAAGGTTTAAAGAGGAAGCCACTGACGATATTGCAATACAACAAAAATAAAGGTGGCGCTGATAACATGAATAAATCTTTAGCGGAATATTCTACAAAGCGTCGAAGGAATAGATGGCCTTTGGCCTTCTTCTAGAATATCCTAGATGTGGCTTCATCTGCAGCCTACGTCATTTATGCTGAGAATAATCCACAGTTGAATACTTCTACAACTCCTTCCTCATAAGGTATTCCTAAACAATTTCAGTGAAGAAGTGGCTAAACCTAAAATAGGAAACAGAGGCAAGAGTTGCAGATATGGTATTGTAGAAATGGGCCAGCATCGGCAGAATTAAAACCAAATGTAAGTGCTACATATGTACTAAACGTCGACCAACCAGGAAATCTTGCTCATTATACAAAAAAAAAAAAAACCTCGCATGTGCCGCAAATTTCACTGAAATTCAGCAATGCAAAAATTGCATTTAAAAATGATTCAATAAATAAAATTTTAACATGTTATCTTTTACAATTTGATGGATTGATTTGATTTATTTTATTTTAAAAATATTATTTTTATTTTTTTACTTTAGTGAAAACTTTTAAGTCTTATGAAATAAAGATGCGATATTATTTCATTTCCACTTCTTTTCATATATGTACATACCCCGGTATGCAGCTGTTGACGTAATGAGTAGGAATGAAAAACAGACCACATCCATGGTCTGATTTGTCCCAATTTTATTCAGACATCAGACTATTTTAGAAAACTCTTTTAATGAGGATATCATAAAATTTTAGAGCAAATGATAGCGACTTTCAGAGATGCAGCATTTTTAAAATTCAAAACATATCTGGGTATGTAACTGTTGACATAAAGATTAATTCGACTTGTCTATCTATAAGGATTCATAATATGCATATTTATTTTCTTTATGGTTCCGCAAACGAATATTGTAGAATTTACAAACGGAATGACAAACCTGTATATCCCTTTTCCACATTTTTGTGACAATAAATTTATCTATTAAAAATATTTGCGGACTTTTCTTTAGTTTTGCCCCAGTGTTACTTGTTTTGCGGTTAAGAAAACAATGATAAATGACTTTTGTTAAAAACATAATTTATTATTTTAACAGTGAAATTTGCTTTTATTATTTTAATTAACTAAGCAAAGAAAAATTTTTATTTAACCCACATATTTCAGCAATAAAAAATTGTGAGACTTATAAAAAATGAAATAGATATTATTGTGTTTAATTGATATTACACACGTATTATTTGTTAGCAGTGTTGCCAGAAAAATTTAACTTCATTACCCCAATCTAAGCAACAAAGTCTTCAAAAATTTCCCCATCTCTAAAAAGGAATCCCCGTTTTTGTCCCCAAAAAATTGTTTTATTTAATAAAAACAAATTTGTAATTATGTTAGTACGTCATTTTCGTAACAAAATTGTTAGTAAAATTTTAGTGATTTGTCCCAATTTCTCCCCGATTTTTATTCAAATTTAAATTTATTAATTATTTACTGCCTGTTCGCCGATATCGAAAGAAAATTTTCTTTCGTATAATTACATTTAAAACAAAAACAAAATTTTAAAAGTTGTTTTTGTTTCAAATGTAATAATATGAAAGAAATATTTCTTTCTACATCGACGAACAGGCAGATAATTCAATTTCTTTTTAATTTTTAATTTAATTAATTATTGTTGTGATATAAGTTTATTTTTTAATATATCGACCGCTTGGAAATTATTTTAATTGTGGTGAATAGTTTCAAATTACCACACTTAATGATAACTTAAAAAAAATTAAATTTTTAGCTTTTTTTATTTTTTTCGGAATTATTGTAAGGCGACGTTTTAAATAAACATTCTTGTTATATTCACATACAAATGATTTTTTCTGAGTTTTTGATACAGTTTTAAATATTTTGAATCCGATTTTGGAAATTTATGTAAGTGGTTTCTGTTCAATCAACTTATCGCCAATTTTCCCCAAACCGAAACAATTTCTAGAATATTAATGTAAAAAATATCTGGATTTTTTATAAAAATGTCAGCAATTCATCAATATACATAATATATTATATTATACAACTGAAGAACTTTCGTAATATATTTTGGGTCATATGACCTGGTGGAAAGCAGTTTTAAAACGTGTTGGAACTGACACTTAATTGCGGGGCAAACGTCAAGAAATTAAATGTAGAATGGTTACCTTCTGAACTGTTATTAAAATACATACACACAATAATTTAAATGTAATAAAATGTAAAGAAAAAACAATTTTTAAGTATAAAAAACAAATCCCTCGCCACGAAATCCTTCCCATAAATAAAAGTAAAAATCCCTCAATTCGGGAAAAAAAATCCCCTTATCTGGCTACCCTGTTTCCTTAGTGGTAATAAATAAGCTTTTAAAATAAATAGTTTCAAAAGTTGCTTGCAGCAGAAGCCATAAACTAAATTGGACGTCCAAATCGTACTACAATGGAAGCGACAGGCGCTAGCGACATGCGACAAAGTTTAATTTATAAATATGGCAAATTATATTGGCAAAAATTAAAAGAACTAATTTTTGTTGCAAAACTAAGGAAAGTGCGATATACTTTATTTTATTCTAAAGCATTGTGCCACCATTTTTTTCATGCCTACCAAATAATAGGTGAGTTACCTTCTTTGGGAAAGGTATAGTGAGAAAGGACAGATGGTGAAAATCGAAAGCTTAATTATTTTACAATTCTGATATTGCGCGCTTATGTTAGTTTTTAGATCAGTGCTGTAACGCTTAATCAAAAAAAAAATATTTTAGATCTGTAAAGAGAAAACAAAAGTTTGTATTTGTAGAAATTACGAGATCTTATAGGTTTGTAATATTCGGAGGTGGTTGTAAAAAAGCACCGATGTTTTTTCCCATTCGATTCATCTATATATAAATAGGCAAAGACAAATTTTTAGACCGCTCTTTCTCCTTTGTTTGCCAACCGATTTTGTTCATTCTTTTACCGATTATATATTATTTAAATCAGTTCAGTATTAAAGGAATAAAAGGCTTATAAAGTTGACACCACTACAAATGCTAAAAAGAAACATGACACGCATTCGTTTATGTAAGTATTGGTTCAAGCAAAGCGATGAGAGTGTTCAAGAGTACCTACATGCATATGTATATATCAGTAATAAGATTTGTTTTATAAATGTGCGTATTTGTATGCATTTTATTTGGTTTATTGATTTTTTTCATGGGGAAGGGAATAAGTAATTAGGTAGTTTTATTTCTGCTTCCATTAATGCAACTAAAATAGGTATACGTTTAAACTGGCGGTACTTTCGCTTAACAATCTCACAAAACTTGTATTTATTAATTTTTCCGTATTAGAACTTTTTACTTTGGTCCTTATATTTTTTCGCACAGCTTACACTTTGCAGATTTATTGCCATTTTTTTTAAGTATTTCCAAACCAAGCTTCACGTCAACGGTTCCATATTACAAACTGTAACAGAAAAATTAAGCAAAATAAAAGAACTTACATTGCTGATTACTGCCATATAATACAGTAAAGTTTTGTTCACAATAAAAAATATATTTTTGGATTTTTCTGTATTTATAATAACGACGTTTCTTCGATGATGCTTTATGAAAATTGACAAAATATATCTTCAGTACTATATTGTTAAATCAAGCGATTTTAAAACAGCTAAAGATCTTAGAAATCGTTTTAGAACAAAGTCTTGGAAGTTTTTTTTTTTTTGCTAAAAAAGTTATAAACAGTACGTCAAATGAGTTGCAAACTTCTGTTTATGCAAAAGCTGCCGGATGCGTAAAACTTAAACTTCAGCTTTTCGATACATCGAATAAAAACACATCGTTGTATCGATTAACATTATATGATACGATACATCAACATTTATGCGATGTATCGAAACCAAACCATCCATGATTACGATGCATCGATTTACATCGAGAACTTTGACATAATTTTTTCATCGTGATGAATCTCACAGGATGGTCAAGAGTCTGATTTTCTGAAAGATTTGCTTCACATCATTTTGCAATCGGATCAGCAGTTTAGAAAATATAGATTTATTACCATTATCTTTGTGATCGGATCCACTGTGCGCTTGCATATTGCTGGTGATAGACATTCAAAAAAGTTTTCCAAATTCAGTTGTTTCCAAACTTAAGTATTGGAAATGGTGCCGCCAAATGGTTCCCTGCAAATGTTTACCTGATGTATTTTTGTAATATTTTTTTTTTCAAAAAAACTTGCAACGCTCATACAATTTATGCTTTGCCTTCATGCAACATTTTTTTTTTTGAAAGTGATGACCTAAGAAGATTAGAAAAAAGTGTTGTATATTTTGTCTAGTTGTTTGTCAACAAAAAGTACACTGCTGCACTTAATGCAACAATTATTTAGGATGGTTGAACTGATGCCAAATAAAGAAATAAATAGAAAAATATTTTGAACTACGAGATCGTATTCTGCCTTCAATCTTAACTTTTGATTAATATGCATGCCTGTCTATCTGACTGAGTCTTATTTCTCTTTTTTTTCAAAATTAAATTTAAAACAAATTTATCAAAGAACATCTGATTTCCTTGTAATATAATTTTGACACAATTTCCTCCTTCGCGATAACCATCCAGTTAAACAGGTACATATGCATGTATGTATGTGTGCCCACTTCTACTCACAGAATTTTGTATTCGTAATTGAATTTTGATTTATGCCACTAAAAAATATTTATGACTTTAAATTATTTATTTATACTCTAAATACAAGTATAAGACATCAATTTATTTAAATTAAAAAGCCAAGAGGCTTTAAATATTTTAATAAAGTGTAGATACGAGTAGTAAGCAAATGAATATGAGCAGATAAACTTAGTTTTAGATGATTAACTGGATCAAATTATGTACGTAGCAGCCAAGTGAAGCAACAACAGGTTTGCTGCCTGCCAGCAATCATTAGTTTAACATAAGTCTTTTTTCAAAGAAAGCCTAGATGAGGATGTAAATGTGATTAAGATCCAACGAGGGTATTATGTTAAAAAAGAATATTTGCCAAGAGCAATTGCAAGAGAAAAACAACAGAAGTAGCAATAAATGTACTGATACCATTTTGTTTTATTAAAAAATTATTAATAATATAAAACAATCAAGCAAACGGATGTCCACGAAATAGTGAAGTCAAAAATAATTGTGACGGCTTTTGTTAATTTGTTGTTTGCTGGTCGAATAAAAACACTTTGTGTAGAATTAATTTAAGGACAATCTTATTTGCACCCCCGAACGCTCTGTAAGAGTCAATTACAATGTACTGGATAGTCTGTTGCTTGTCCTATCAGCTCTTGACTTCCAGTGAGAGTTGCTCGACAAGTTGCGGTCAAAAAAATAGCACTATGGTAAAAAATGTCTTAGGCATATGTTTTTAAATACATAATCCGGACAGATATAGTTTTAGCTATTGTCCGGATTAGTGGATCATCCGGACTATAGTTAAAATAAAATATTAAACGCAATTCATAAATGGAAGGCTCAGAGCTGAAGTGAAGCAAGTCACAGACAGACAATTCGAAGATATTTTGAGTTTTAGTAAATGAACTGCCATAAATTACATATAAAATAAAAGCATTTGACTTGGGCTTTTTTACCATTACCTTAGGAACGAAACACGTTTTTACTTAGTTCGTTACACAACTAAATAGAGTTAAACTTTGCGGAGAATTTCGCACTAGTTTTGAAAATTTTCATGTTTTATGACTTGGTTCACTTCAGCTCTGAGCCTTCCAAATGTACATACTATGTATATAAAATATATTTTTATTACTAAAAAGAAAAATAAGTACACATAAGAATTCATTTGTATTTAATTTATTTACAGAAAACATAAAAAACATACGACAAGTGACGAAAAATATTCATCAATTTTAAAAAATAAGAATTTGTATTTGTTGAATACACATACCTTTATGTAATTTTTCAGCTCTATTTTAAATTCTTTTAAAAATTAAATATCCTTATCTGTCGCTTTGGGTTGTTCAGCTCTTAAAATAGCTTTTGGAAACAGTTCGCCACGCAAACTCAACTAAACTAAAATATTTTTAATTTTAAATACTTATTTTGTCTAGCGGTAAAATAACGAAAAAAATTTACTGAGAAAAAAGAACACTTGCCCAGACTATAGAGGAAACATTTCCAAACTGTCCGAAAAATTTAAATGGCCGGATTACTGGATAGTCCGAATTAGCGAATGTCCGGATTAGGGATGCTGTACTGTAAGTTAAACTTGTTTCATTGAAAATGTGTCGTAAAATACTAATAAGACTGCGTAACAATTTTTTTTATTATAAATTTTAAACTTAAAAAAAACACTCAGTCAAAAAATAGCACCGCAGTTCATTTTGTACTGAAATTAATTTTGAATTCATTATATTTATGATGTCTTAAGATATTAAAAACAGTATTTTGTTTCGTGCTCATTATTAGAAATAACCTCTGCACAACGTTTTTGCATGGAATTCACGAGATTTTGAAATCTTTCTTTCGAAATTGAGTCCCAGATTTGTTGAACAGCCGCCCAAAGGGCTTCATTACTGCTTGCCTGTATTTGAGACACTCCCTTCTTTATATCTGTCCATAAATTATCAATTGTATTGAGATGTGGGGACTGAGCGGGTCACTCCATCATGTTTACGCTATTGTCCGAAATCCACTTTTTGACGAGCTTGCTCGTATGCTTCGTGTCATTGTATTGCTGAAGACCCATACCAGCGGCATTTCCCCAGAAGCATAACGTTAGCATTACTTCCTGGAGGATGTTAACGTAAACTGTCTCATCCATAATTATTCTGATCCTGTATATGGGTCCTACCCCCGTACCATAGTTTTACAACCATCCTGTTTAACGGTTTTTGTTGTGTATTTTGGTTTGAATTCTGCATTAGGGGGGTGATCTGACATGGGAACGTGATCCCTTGACTTCAAATCAAACAATTTTGAACTCATCTGTCCAAAGAATATTTCTCCAGCGTTTGCCCGATAGAACACATAATGCGTAACGAAAGAAAATACTTTCCAATTGCAAGCATATAACATACAAATTCGAATATATTGATTAAATCTACAGGACTCCCAACCGCCGCTATGATCAATACATACACAAATGATACATTGGATATTGTCAAATAGAGTGTTAAATGTGACCACAGGATCAGTCGATCGATCATTCTGCATTTATAATACTTATGTCAGCTTAAAGTGACACGATTGAGCTCAAGAAATTTTACTTTATCAAAATGTAGCCGACTTCGTGGAATTAAAATTTCTCCGTCGTCGTAAAAGGTAAACAAATTTTCCTTTTCCGAATTGCTGGACAAAGCTCTGCCCTTGAATTGTTTGACAGATCTAGATCTGGCTGTATCCTTTTCAATATGACACCTTCTCAACACCTAATCTCAGATTCTTGGTTTTCAAGGGTCCAGCATCGTCTTAAAACTCCTAAATATCAGCACGCTCAACGTACAGCTCCTAATAATTTTCAGAACACTTTTCTTATTCAATGCATTTCCGCTTGCGTCGCATGACGAGTTTTCAGAAGTTCTGACTCAAAATCCTTCTGAATGTTTACCAACGCGCACAGGTTGGAACCCAAAAATTTCTCTATAACCCGCATCAAATGATAAGTAGCTCTGTTACCGTCGATTTAATCATTTCGTAGGCAAATTGAAAATTGTATTGATTTGATCGGTAAAATTTTGAAAGCTGTTTAGTTTTTCGTTTTCAGATTTTGCCATGAATACAATTTATTGAACTTTACGCCAAGTCGTCTGTATATAACAGATCCATAGGCTCGATCGTTTGGAATGTCCTGCATAGAAATTGCCGCCGAGAACCTGAATAGTTTGGGATTCGGTGTGGCTTAGACATTAAAGATGAGCTGTTCATTATTTTAATGTTACTTGTTTGTGAACATTCGGCACGATTTCTGAAGGCTTAATCATTTGATGAGGATGATGATGAATTTTTGATTATGCTTTTCAACATTAAAACGGAAATTGTAAATTCCCTGAACACATTTTTTTGCAAAAATCAATATCTTTTTCTTCGAAGCGCAATTTTTTTAATCAAACTAAAACATGCGGGAATGTAAGTTACAAAATTACAAAGTCTTTTAGCTGACTTTCAACCTTTTTTGTGCATCCAAAAGATACAATGTTTTACAGATTCATTTTATTTTCACTTTTTTTCTTGTTTTGCGACTTTTATTATTCTTGTGTCCATTGCACGTTGCACATTGAACAATTTAATCAAAATTGATTCACCTTGATGTGACTGACTTTGACGGATGTTGAGGTATTTGGATTAAAAACTCTTTTTATTTTAAATATATCGACTACATATTTTGTTTGTTTCATGTCGATTTAATTTAACATTTTTGTCAAGTACTTATAAAAAGCAAAAGTGATTTTCATCAGTTTATATTTCATTTCAATTACTCTAAAATATTTTAATGACTTTGATATTATAAAATAATAAATAAGAACAAAAAAAAAACGAAAACATAAAAAAACTATTTAGAACGTGTCGATTTAAAATGCATTTATTTAATTGTTTTCTTTAAAATTAAAAACAGAAAACATTTTAAAATTGATCAGCTGTCACGTAATTGTCATGCAACTGTCAAACGTGCTTTTTTTAATAATTGTGTTTTGTGTATATAATTTTTGTTTGTTTGTTTGTTTAATGTTGCTCAAAAATTTATGTTTAAAAGTTTTGAAAACATGCTGATTGGACACATTTTAAATAAATTAATGTCTCTTTAGTTTGTAATATGATTTAAGATGATTTCTGCTTTGACATGAATTGTGCAGCCAGTTAGAAATTCGACGTCATATTTATAAAGTTTTCGAATACTGTTTTCGTTGTCAGTTTATTATAGACAATTGTAGGACACTTTAAAAACTCATTATAAAAAACTTTTTATTCTTTTAAGAATACCTTCATGATGCCAGAAAAAAGCCAAGAGTGATTTTATAAAAAAATCATTTTGAAAAACTGCTGACATTCTATAGAAGCATAAACTTTTTTTCCATATTCCAAGAATTTAGAAATTTTCTTAATCAGACAGATCGACAAACAGCATCTGCTTCAAATTTTCTATTGGCAAGTTTTAAAAAAACTTAATGTTGGAAACCTTCTTCTTTATTTTCATAGCATGTCTAAATATTTTTGTTTGCTGTACGTTGTTTGACTCTCAACAACATTTTTCTGGTGTTTGAAAAATTATTAAACATACATAAAAATTGCGTGTAGTTTTAAATGTCAAAAAAAAAAAATATTTTGAAAATAACAGGTGAGCTTTGTGCCATCTCGAGTTGAATTTTAAGTTTCAATTAGCCAAATGTTGACGGAACATTTCAAAATATGTCATATTGTAAGTGCTGTCTGTCAACAGTCTTGTGCCACGACCAAAAAATTTTTGTACACCCAAAAGTTTTCAAAAAAAGTAACCAAAAGAGGAAAGAAACGTAACCAACCAATTCCAAATTATATTTTTATATGAAAAACAAAATATTAATAAGACATTTAAGGTTTTTCCAGGTTAATGATATCTGCTTGATCTGTTTTTTGTTTTATTTTACTGAACTTTTTAATATATTCGCTTTTTACAAATTCTACTCTTTTTCAGCGATTCCCTTAAAAACTTTCCTTTTTCCATGACTTGATTTTTTTAATACCAATCACTAGACTTGGGTCGAACTCGTTCAGTCGAACTCATTCAATCGCTCGTTTTAGACAAAAACGACTGAACGAGTTCGACCCAAGTCTATCGATCCCCCATTTAAATTATATGGGTTTGATCAAACGTTTTGTCTAAAACGAGCGACTGAACGAAATGTTTCAAACTTTTTAAACATGCTTGGTAGACTTGGGTCCAACTTGATCAAACCCATTTAAATTATATGGGCTTGATCAAAGGTTTTGGTCTAAAACGAGCGATTGAACGACTTGGAACCAAGTCTAATGCTGCGATTGAATTATCACATCTGTGAGCATAAAACTCGTACTTAAATTACACATTTGGGATTATATGATACGTGACTGTACTGTATTTTATAAAAGTCGTGATTCCAACTACCTGGATCGTATGATCGAACATGAGAGTCTTACAAACTATCATCCGTTAGCAAAAATGTGCTGTAAGATGAAAATAAAGACTTCTTAAATTTCATAATAAATGTAAATTGATTAATATTGCGAATAAATAAAATTTTCTTAACATTTCTATGATCCAACACCTAATAACAACAAATTAAATACTAATAAAAATTTTTCGCAAGGTACTACAGCCAATTCCTTCTTATACTCATTCGGCTCATTTTATATTTAACAAAGTGTACTCACTAGTGAATAGAGTTGGGTCCGACTCGTTCTAATCTAAAACGGTTTGATCAAAGGTTTTTGTCTAAAACGAGCGATTGAAAGAGTTGGACCCAACTTTACTAGTGAAACTGTTGTTGCATTTGAGTGTCTCAAGGCAAACGAAATCGCTTTTACAAATCTGTGAGGAATATTGATGAACAAATATTCCTCTCTATTACTTGAAGTTAAAAAACGAGAAGTATTTTGGGGACACCGGCAAGAACTACCAGCTGTATGCATTAATATTGTATGTACGAAATCACAATGCAATTGAATTGATAAATTTTTTGTTTAGCATAACATTTTCTGCCAACACTGATAGCTAGACTTGGATCCAACTCGTTCAGTCGTTAGTTTTAGACAAAAACCTTAGATCGAACCCATTTAAATTATTCGGGTTCGATGAGAGGTTTTTCGTTCTTTTCAAACAGGCAGAGAGGTTTGACAGTAAAATTTAAATATGGTATTAATTTAGCCTTGTAAGAAAAAGAAAAATGGGTTTAAAAACAATTTAAGTCCTAATCAGTGTTGCCACCAACGAAATGCTAAATTACGCATGAAATTAGGAATTACATCTGCTTTTTTTTGATAAATAACGTGCTTTGGTTTGTTAATTCCAAAATTTTTTTTTAGATATTTCAATATTTGGGCTTTCAGGGGGTCGTAATGAAATATTGATTTTTTTTCTTCAGACCAATTCTACATTATTCTCCTTAAAAATATTACAATTTTATTTTGTGTAAAAAGGACGATCACAAACAAAAGCTTAATAAATTTAAAGCAAAAAAAAATGCAAAACAGGTTTATAAATAAATTAAAATATCACAGCTAATTCTTTTTTTTTTGTCGTCATAACAATAATAAAGTAGTGCTCCAAAACGATAAAATTTTTAATTACACATGACTTACGCATGCAAATAAAAATTACACATGATATGTGTAATTTACACATAAGGTGGCACTGACACTAATTCTAATATTTTTGAAACATTTTGCAAAATCTATAATTAAAAAAAATAAATGGAAAGTAAAATTCTTTTAAAACTTAACACGAACAATTTTTTCTTAATTTGTGAAAAAATTAATAAAAACAGTGTGACAATTGAAATTAAATTAATTAAAAGTTTTACAACTTAAGTTTATATAAAATAGAAGGTAGACGACAGCTTTTGCTCACATGGATCCAGGAGTAGGTAGAGATCTCTTATTGTTATGAGAATTACATTTTATTATGAAATAAACTTTATGTTTCTAATTTATTTACAGTTTTTTGCTGAGAACCCTTTGAGAACAACAATTGAGATTAAGTTTAAGAACAAACCCATTTGTCATTTTGATAATGAACTCCCTGTATTTGAGAATACTATATTTCTCGAATTATCATTCTCAAAATGAGTTCAAAACTGTGCAAACGAAGGAAATCTTATAACATGCACAAACATTATCTACAGATGTGCGCTGTTCAAAGTGTGTAGTGGCCTTCCAAAACATTGCATCCCTTCTGCACTGTTAACGGAATAATTTTCATTTCCCTTATATTCAGTTATGTCTTAAAAAGAACTAAAGTTTTTTCTTTGTTTGAAGTTTTCCAAAGATTTACTGACTTCCGCAAAGAACTATTTCCGGATGGTGATGTATTAATATATGTGAAAAAAAAATTGGTTGACTGATGAGATATTCAGTTCACAAATTCTTACATTCTAAATATCTCTTACACCAATTAAATTATATGAAAAAATTATTAAACTGCATGCACACAAAATATATATTTTTATTAACAACTATTGTTTGTAATGTAGTTGTTTTCATGTAACAATGTTTTGGCTACCACCAACATTTCATATTCATATTTTGACATAAATAAAAGTTATAAACATAATGCACACAATTCTTGTTTTTTTAGTAAAAAAATATTTGCAAAAACTACATTTAAAATAAATTATCTTATGGGAGAGTAACAAAATTATGTCTATTTCAAACGACAATTGTGTACGATATTGTGAACTAGCGACAGGCTTAAGAATAATATTTTTGATTCATTATATGAACAAGATAAAAAAAAAGACTGGTTAAATTGAGCCAAGGTGCACCGCACAAGTACCACCAAGCTCACATGTAAACATTTAATGCCACCATTAATAGATATTCACTATTTGAAAGAATATTTAAATTTAATTCACTCTCAACACTTGCAAAACTTCCATAAAGTCTGTTGCAAGACACAATGGGACTTATGTCTATGTATTTCTCTACATGAAATATTTTTTGGAAATTTCCTTGCTTGTGTTTTACTGCACTTTTTAAGAACTTTTGTGTCTATTTTTTCTCTTGACTTGAGTCGAACTGCTGATTTGAACTTAAAAGAAATTAAAATGGTTGTGCAACAAGTTGGATGTGAGCGCACCCAGTTCGAACAGATCTGTTGGACACTCCTTCCTGCTTGTATGAACACGCATTATGCAGAAACTACTTGATGGTAGAGTTGGGTCCAACTCGTTCAGCCGCTCGTTTTAAACAAAACCCCAAAGGTTTTTGTCTAAAACGAGCGGCTGAACGAGTTGGACCCAACTCTACTTGATGGACTTTGATGACATTTAGTTTGCAGGTACTTTAGCACGTTTGTTTTTTATTTAAGAAAAATACCAACCATTTTGATGTGTAGATCTCTTTTTTCGGAAAGCGAAAGTTGTAGAAAGGACAAATGTTGAAAGTGAGAAAGCTTAATTAATTCTTTTTACAATTCTTCTATTGCGCGTTTTGTTAATTTTTGATATCGCTTTTGCTGCGCCTTTTATGTCAAATGGCTGTGTAGCCATTTTTTCAATTATTTTACTTCGCCGACGATTCTGCTACAATAGCGAAGAAGGAGAGCCCTGTGATGGACATTAGGACACATCAGTATCAATTGCAGCCGGTACGGTTTAGTGACCAGTGCTACCATGCCTTCGTCACTTGAACAGTCCCACAACAACAAATACAAAGACACACCAATGCACATCTGAATAAAGGTGGATATTATCACATGCCTTAAACTGGGTCTTTACCGGCATTGTGGGCACAGCGGTAACTACTTCAGTCAAAAGCACCCTTGGTTGCCATATAATGAATGTACTTTTTACTGCAATAAAATATATTTTATCAAAGGGAAAGTAAAATCATACTCTAAATTAGTAGTAGACTTGGGTCCAACTCGTTCAGTCGCTCGTTTTAGACAAAAACCTTTGATCAAGCCCATATAATTTAAATATAATAAACATAAATGTGAAAATTAGACCACGTCCTTTCCAAAATTTTCGGCCGTAAAAAGTATTGAGATCAAATTAAAGACCAAGTTCTTGATAGGCACAATACCATCTCATGTCTAGGCAACCTGTAAGCTTGGCAACATTTTCCCCATAATTCTTTTCCATATTAGAAAAGCAAAAAATATTCCCAAGCTAAGAGGTTGCTTAGAAATGAGATGGTTTTGTTCCTATTAAGAACTTGGTCTTTATTTTGATCTCAGTACTTTTTACGGTCGAAATTTTTGGATAGGAACTTGGCCTTATTTTCGTATTTATGTTTTTGGGCGTATTAGCTCTGACTGTGTCCAACAGTTCCTTTTAGTGCGAAAGAGATTTTGGACGCCACTAATAGAGCTTTTTGTTTTTTTTTTAACGGGAATTTTAGACAACAAAATTTAAAAATTACAAATAATGACACATATAATGAACAAAAGATGTATTTAAAAAAATTTATGTTTAAAGTATTAAAAAAAAATCAAATGAAAAATTTGTTTTAAAGAATTAGAAATCATATGTATTTAATATACAGTAAATGTTTGTGAATCATATATGTATATTAATGGCCTTATTCGCAAACGCTTAATAAAGTTGATGTGTACATTAAAACCGGTTTTCCCATATAAAAATCCAACATTAAACCTACAATAACTTGTAAATAAGACCATAAGCATATATTGTGTGTTATAAATTAGTAGAGTTGGACCCAGCTCTTTCTAACAGCTTTGTTTCAACTATAGTTGAGCGGACCAACTCTGTTCCTTTTAGTTTAACTTTTAAGAACTTTTAACATATTGTATTGCTTGGGTTTACCTGCTGTGCGGTCCATAGTGCAGCAGTTAAGAATCAAACTTGAATGAGGGCGTTGTTTTTTACCAAATAAATTGTTTTCATTCTTTTTTTTCAGTTGTTTGGGCTTTAAGACATGCAAATATAATAAAGTTGGGCATATGATTAATTAAAAAAAATATTAATAATAATGAAAAGTCATAAAGCTATTTGGTAGAATTACCCAGTTGGAAAATTTTAGTTGCTTTTAAAACATGCTGTGTGGACTATAATTTATGAATTTCTGCCAATCTGCTTTATTCGTCTGAAAACTGATTTATTGCCTAAGAATGACATTATAAAAAAATGAATAAAAATTTGGGTCTACTAGGAATTATGAGGATATAAATAGGTGTCATATCTCAAAACTACAAGTTACGTATCAACAAAAAACTTTTAAAATTTTTGTTCTGCTTTTCATATCGCTCCTTTATTGCAACGTAGTCACATCTCGAAAAATCTTGTTCTTCAGAAAACCAGTTTAAAATTTTTTAATTTACACACACATCAATGGAAAAATAAAAAAAAATATTTACCTCTCTAGAGGCGAGTAATCAAGATACTTGTATCAATTTTTCACCCAAAAAGAAGAACGATACGATGAATAATTCTGCATTCTGTAAAAATCGCGTTTTTTGAGATATGACAACGTTGCGATAAAGGATCGATATGTATTTTACTTGTAAATTTGGAGAAATGAGCGGGAAGGATTTTATAGAAAAATGCCTTTCGATATCGAATGGTCTTTATGTGTTCTTTACCCCATTTTAAGATTAACTAAGTTTTAACATTTCTAACCGACCTCTTTTGAATAAATTCTAAAGCCAGATTTAAGTATTTATTTCAACTCTTGGCTTTTTCTAATAATTCTAGTTCTTTATTATTTTTCAAACGGAATAGCTTTATAATAAACAAGTGGGTGTTAAATAACGTTAAAAACAAATTCTTATTTTAACTTAAAAATAACAACAACAAAAAACTTTGTTAAATCAAATTTAAAGAAAAAGATCCTTGAAATGGTTTAACACTTTTTTGTCACTTGATTAATTTTTAATTCTCTCTTAAACACGCCAGTGAGGTGTTGCAACAATATTTTATATATTTAAATTTAAGTAATGCAAACGCTTTCAGTTGGTTTTTACGCAAATACAGACAGGTATAAGAAAATCTTAATCAATTCACTGTAAACAAAAAAAAGGATACTAAAATTTTTATTTTTGAACTACATCTTTCGCATAATAATCATTTGTCAATACCAATAAATGTTTAGTTAAAAGTCAGGCAGGCTGGCAAGAAGGCTGTCTAGATGATGACAGGCGCTAAAAACAATTTTGAAAGTCATGCAGTTGAGTTGTTTATAAATCAAACAGCCGAAAATGCCTCAAGAAAATATTAAGAGTTCAGCCAGACAACATGGTTGCAGTAGCTGACAATCTCAGTTAAACGAGCAGCAGTTAATTACAAATTGTGGCTTTTCTTCCTGATATTTAATACATTCATGCATAAATATTTTGATTTGAATATTTTTTTTTAACTACACGGCGTTGTCGAAAATACAAAATTACGTAACAAAAACGTTATAAAATAAAAAAATATTTCAGATATAGAAACAATTGATGGAATATGGAATTAAAACAGAACAACTAAACTAATTCCAGAGAAAAAAACTATATTTTTTTCAATATTTTTTAAGTTATATTTATTACGATCTTTTGTATTTGTGTTTTCTCAAACAAATGGACGTATGATTATAATTTTTTTTAACAAAAGTGAAAAAGTTAAAAATATGAAATAATTTTTTAATTCCTTTTATTATCGCTTTAAGTTTAATGAAATATTCCGGGTTGTCACAGAATCCAATGTAGTCGGAATTGGATTTGAAAAGACGACAAAAAATACTTTTTTGTGATGAATTTCAATGTTATCGGTTTCATGCTCAAAACAGATAAATGATTTTAGATGGAACATGAAACCGATAATATTAAAATTCATCACACAAAAGATTTTTTGGCCGTCTCTTCAAATCCAATTCCGACTACATTGGATTCTGTGACAACTGTTATTAAATGCATTTATTCTGTTTTTTTTAAATTATTATCTTTTGATAAGATGAATGAAGTTTCACTAAAATAAATACTAACAATGAAAGTAATAATTTTATAATTTAAATATGTATGAAACTCAAGTTCATAAAAAATTTGTATACAGAAACAATTCAATGATCATCAATGAATGAAATATTATCATAAAAATAATGACAGTCCGAAGAAAGCAATAATTTAAGGTCCTGTAAATGCTGCCATTTCTTTTAAGAATTTTATATTCTTTCAGGATGCAAGAGATTATGATGGCCGAATTCGGATTTTTTGTGTCTGTTCGTTGTGGAAGAACCGTATAATCTTCTTTAATATTAGTTTTAAAATAAATGGTTCCCGATGGATGATAGCCGAAAGCACATATCATATTAATCGTAGGCTCTCCGATTTTCACCTAAAATTTTTAAATAATTCTTTAAAGTTATAAGTATTTATTTTATAATGCATACTTTACCTGGTCGAATCGATGAGTATTGCTTAGGAACAGCTTCGTAATCAAGCAAATAATCATGTTTAAGGTGATGAACGTTAAGACGAAATGGGGTTTTTTGCGAGAATCCTTTATTAGCCCAACAAATTGTGAGGTTAAATTTATTTTCTGGTTATTAATTCTTCTTTGAATAAGAGAGTGAGTCGAATCGCACTCCATTTGTGTGTGTCCTACGATTAAATATTTATGTTCAACAGTGATGTTTTTTTTTCAACACTAAAGGAAATCAAAGCATTGGATGACAATACATTGCGATTTTGGTAAAAGCTTCCGTTTCCTTCAGTTTCATCCCAGACAAAGTTGTCAGATTCATGAGTAATGATATTCTATATAGTAGAGTTGTAAACATGCAATTTCATTTTGTAGTATGAGGAACTTGCATTTGACTGTGGAATAAGTCTTACAGCCTGCAAGTCCATACACAATAGTGAGCATAAACCTGCCACAGCACATTCTACATCATTTATTTTTGCTTCTCTCATATTGTTGATTTCGTTTCTTTGGCTATCACACATATAATTTCTGGGTTTGCAAATAGAATAATTACGATTCTCTAAAATTTTCATGAATTTTGGAAAAGATGCAGGAGAGATTTCATTTTCTTTGTGTGAATCGCTTAGAATATACTTTATATACGTGTCGAAATTCCAATATTTTATTTTAATTTCTAAACGCAAGTTTGATGATACGCTCATTTGACTTGGGAAAATAATGCACACGTTGATACGTTATTTTGAATTATGGATACAAAAGCGTTATTTTTGGTCGCAAAATTCTAAAAATTGGTAGAGACATGTAAGATAATATAAGGAATCATAATCAATCAAAAGACGACGACGTTTTCATGCATGGAAATTTGAAAACGGAATTTGTAATTTTTGTACTTAACTTTCATGTGTTTTTTATATTTAAACAAGTAACTCTTTGCCAGTGTTTTTGTTTCCGATTTTTAGTTGCTTCGTAAATCATAAAATTTTTCACTCATAATTTCCCGAACAGGGATGTGCGATGAATCAATTATTTAATTATTCTGATTAAACAAAATTCATGATTAATCGAATATTTGGTTAATAAAAAAATCTCATTATTCCAATTTTTGACTAATAAATTAATTCTGATTTGGATTAATCAAAATCAAATGATTAACCAGCATTTGGAATAATTTCATTTTGAATAATTAAAAACATTAAGGCCCGTATTCATTAAAATTAATTTGTATTTGAAATGTATTTTAAGACGAATTTTTCATTAACATTTTTTATAAAATACATTTCAAACCCAAATTATTTTTTTTATGATTACGGCAGTAATAATTTTAATTTTTTCCTGTTTGATTGTAGCTTTTTTCTTATTGTTTTTTACAATTTTTCTGTACTTCATTCATTTGTATTTGTATGCAGAAAATTTTATTTTGTTTACCATATATTTTTATTTTTATCTTTGAATAATAATTGAACAGTCAAATAACTGATTAAGCAAAATTTTTTTAATCGGATCTCTTGATTATTCAATTACTTGATTAATCGGGCATTCCATTCCGTTGCTCTTATTTATAAACAACTCACCGGTGATCGAAATCGTTAATGTCGCTAAAAAAGCGTCCTTCGTTTTGTTTAATCCACTATTTAAAATTTCGATTTACAAAAATCGCCAGCTAATCAAAGGACGTTTTTTATCGGAATTGTTAAGTGGAACGCCGGCACATCGACGGATTAAGATAATGTTTTTCGTAGATGTATTTATTAACCAAAAGTCTTATAGGGTAGACAGACGACAGCGTTAATTTGTATTAGCAGTCAAAGCCATTTATCGGTTCGACCAAATCCTGCCTTCAACTAACGACATGTTGTAATAATGGCCCTAAAAAATATATAATTTTCAACAAAACATTCTAGAACTCATGTTAACAGAAAGATACTCAAAAGAAAGATAATCTCGTAAGAATTATTAAAAAATAAGCGAGAAAAAGCAACAAGTAAAAAAGGAATATAAAAAAAACTAAACGTGATTAAATGTAAATAAGAGTGGTTTTACTTTGCGAGCACACAAAAAGGTGTGGGTTATGGAGTCTTTTCCGGGACCTTAGGTGTTTGTATCGCAAAGCGACTTCCGGATCACTGCAGTGGCTTCCAGGCAGTGATCTTTGCTATACAGGAAGTTGCAGATTGATTGATAGCGAATGTGAATTCAACGACTTTAATTAATATATACACTGATAATAGTCGAGCAGTTATTATGGCCCTTGAATTCCCCGCTTCTAAGAACAACAACTGCCCTTGACTCCCGTTCATCACTAAACGAGATGGCAGAGCAGTAGAGGCTTTCGGGGGAACTCTAGGGTTGAGAAGTTTGCTAGAATTGCGACAACTTTACAGACTCCACCGGAATTGGAATGTGTGGGTTCACCCGTACTCTCTTGCAATCTCAGAATTAAGTGCAAGACAGAAGATGAAGCAAATAGAAGACAGGTCACAAGAAATGACTGCATGATCACCAGGCAGTTATGGACCCATTTAAATAGGACAAATATAACTTTCTTGCTTTGCCTCATAGGCAGGCATGCACAAAGGTTAAAGGTCGACCACAATGATTTTTGCCGCAGCTGCCAAGATATCGATGAGAAGGAGAGTGTAGAACATTTTCTGTGTCACAGTCTCGTTCTTGCAAGAAAGAGAACGGCCACAATGGGCGCTCCCAACTTCAGGGAACTTTCTGACATCGCCAGTTCTGAACTACAACGTATTAGTAGCTATATATTGAGCTCTGGTTGGTTCGACGGTGGGGACTCCGCATAAGTATAATCTCCGTGGCATCACAATAGACTAAAACAGTCTAAGTGAGTCCGGGATTCTGCCACCCTTACCTAACCTACTTTGCGAGCAGATATGTTTTTCTAAATTACTAAATTACTGTTATTAAACCTAAAAAATATTTGTATATAAAAAAATTTTAGAACTTCGTTGGTACGAAATTAATTTTGTCATCTATTATCCCTTGCATGTGATTTTTAAGCTTTCCACTATGACTGCACATTTTTTTTGCTCACTATACACTAGAGTATTTCTTTAATCGTGCTTTTACTTTAATCGGTTATTCGCTCGATTAATAACCCGAGGTTTTGGTGTAATCAGTTCATAATTTCAGTTAATTTTGTTATTGATCGGTTAAACGATTAATAATTTTGTTTTTATAAATTAAATAATTTCAATAAATAAAAATGCAAAAAGTTTATTTGTAAATAATAACAATAACATAACAAACATAACAGTGCTTGAACTAAAAGGAAAAATAAACCGTGAGGCCATTTTATTAGTTATTTCAATAGTTTAAGGAGATCTTTTAAAATAATCTTTTAGAAAAATAATTTGATTTAAATGTTTAGGATTTCAGTGTTTCTTTTCTTTAGTTTTAATAAAACTTGATTTGAAAAAATTTATTTCACTTATCGCAGTTGGAGAAATCGAAAACCGTCCATAATACAGAATTTCTAATTTCTTATTCCTTTTCCTGGATTTCTCTAAACATATAAAATCTTCCATTATACCATTAGGGTCGTGTTTTAATTTTAAAAAAATTTTTAACTCTTCTAATTGTTTCGGTTAAATTTGTTAAAATATTTTTTGTGTTGATATCCAGTGTTTCTTCTGTTGTCAGGTCATCATCTGACACATTTTGGCAAAGTTCAATACTGAACATTCTGCAAAAAAGTTCATTTCCGAATTCCTTAGTTTTTGATTTTTGTACTGTTTTTTAAGAATGTATTGCGCAAAGGAAATATGATGCCTGAGTGGAGGTATAAAATAATTTTATTTAAAACTTGAATTCGTCTCTCATTAAATCTTATCCTTAGATCTTTAATTAAATTATTGGCAATCGTGTTATGGGCTTTTATTAAATTATTAATCAAAAACTTAATAATTCCCTCATGGTCAATTGGATTTGCAGAGACTTTACTAAGCTCTCTTATGGCCGCGTCCAAAGGCTTTACAATTTTACTTAAGATTTCTAAAACTTGTATATCCGAATAATGGTGTTTTCTTTTCTAAAAAAAAGTGCAACACTTTTTGCCCTTTTTATATAATATTTGCTATAAAATGATTTTTTCAAATAGTGAGTTTATTAGAAGTTATTATATCATCACTTACAACATTTTTGTCTTAAGAAAACATTGAATAGCAATTTTTGTGATAAAAAGTAAAAGAGGAGAAAACGCCATTAGTGAGAAAATCTAAATCAAAATCAGCCAGAAATCAGCTGTTAACAGCAAACACTTATTTAAAATTAATATCACTGAACACAGATAATTAAAAACACATAAAATTACGTTATAATACTACAAAAAAATTAAAAATTTTGTTACATCAGTTAATCAGTGAAATTAACCGGTTGTTTAAATTAAATTAATTGGTTAAACGATTAACGGTTAACCGAATGAGTACCCAATACAATACACAGACAAAATTTTAGAACATAAACAGTAGCAATTGTTGCTGCAGTTGTTTTCACATCTGAAACAGCAGCAAATACTTCAACATGTGATAGACTACATAAATAAATGTGTACAAATATACAGTCACGTTCAAAAACACACGGTAGCACCCATTGCAAAGACATTCTGTCTGTGAAATAAATTTATTTTTCGTCAGACTACAGAGTCGGCAGACGCCAAAAATGTAACAGGAAAAAAATATAGAGGAATAAAAATCATTAAAAGTAAACCAAGCCTTTCATTCATTCCGTTTTAGTTTCGTTTTTATTTGCTGTTTTTTTTCTTTCAAAAAGAACACAATTTATTTATATTGATGTTCATGCAGCATGTAGTATACGAGGGTTGCCTATTATGTTTTCCTTTTGTGCGACATTGGCCAAAATACTTCAAATCGATCTTCAGGGTCCTAAAGTTTTATGGATTTTGCCATTTATATTCTCAGAAATGTTGTTTATGTTTTTAACAAATACCAATTGAGTTTTTTAAAGGGACATGAAAATATCATTTTGGGAAAAATATTATTTCGTTTGACCTTTGACGAACACTTGCATTTTTTTTGTCAGATATGACCAGTGAGGGATTTTGGCCATAGTAACTACAACATTAATCACTCGCTGGCATTGCAAGCCCACTGTTCATATATCACCAAACTTGAATTTCATTGAGTTGTAAAAAATTTCACAAACTCAATATAGAAATTTTAATTACTTTTTGTAGTAGAATTCAATAATACATTTTCCAAAAGTCCTTCAAATATGTTCAATAGTTATTTAAGTGTACTAGAGTACGCCTAACGGTCGAAAATCGACCGCTAGTTTAAACGTATGCCTATTTTGGTTGCATGAATCTAAAGAGAAAAAACAATGAACAAAACGAAATTTGCATACAAACACGCACATTTATTTAGTTTTTCCATACATAATGAAAGTGTACATCCATATTTGATTCTCATCTCTTTCATTTCTGATCTCTTTTAATTTGCAACATTTCAGGAGAAAAAAAAATCGTATTACTCATACACGTGTAGGTACTCTTAAACACTCTCATTGCTTTGCTTTTGTTGCGTGCGTATTTTTAGCATTTGTATTGGTGTCAACTTTAGGAGCCTTTTATTCCTTTAATAATGAACTGATTCAGATAATATATAGTTCGGTCACCAAAGCTCAACAATGTCTACCATTCGGTAAGAGAATGAAGAAAATCGGTTGGCAAGCAAAGGAGAAAAGAGCGTCCTTTATATTTATATAATAGATATTAGACTCATTTTAGTCCAAAAGATCTGTCGCACATAAGTCAAATTAAAAACTAGACTTGGGTGCAATTCGTTCAGTCGCTCGTTTTTGACTTGGTTTAGGTTTGATTAAAGGTTCTTGTCTAAAACGAGCGATTGATCGAGTTGGACACAAGTCTAGTAAAAACATCAATTATACTTGGGTGCAACTCGTTCAGTCATGTATTTCAAATGGGTTTGATCAAAGGTTGGACCCAAGTCTAACATCAATTTAAATTAAATAGGTTTGAAAGAAGGTTTGATTCAAACGTGAGCGTAATTACTTCAAACATATTTATCTTAAGGCTTAAGTATGCGGCAAGACCTTAGAACATATTTAACTCGGCATACCCTGGAAAAACCCGCGTGTTTGGACTAGTGCGCAAATGTGGAGTGAGTGGTCCAAAACTAGTCCAAGTGCATATAGAAAAACTTGATCTTTTTAACTTTTTGATGTTCTAGGGCTAGACCATAAAGGCCAAGTTTGCATCGCATCGGATTAACCCAAAAACTGTTCCATGTCATTAATACATGGACAACTTACAAGTAGTTCGTTCGCCAGGAATACGATTGTGAAAGCACGATCAATTGTCGTATAGCAATAAGTTTTTGTTTGAAAATGACATTGTCCATGACTGCATTACATAGGATCATGTTGAACTAGTCCGTTTGGACCACGTACTCTAGTGTTATATTCAGGGTACTTATCTACACTCATATTATAGATCTATGCATGTGGGCGCGAAACTAAAGACATCAGGTGTCATGGACGTTTTAGAATGAGTCGTCTGTAGCAAAAGTGAATCGGAACGAAAGAGAAATTGAGATAGGAAACGTTTTTGACTGAAAGGAGAAAATGCACAATGAGGTCTAGTAGCGCATCAGTGCGGTGAAGTTAATTTCCAAACTTCAGTCGGGAATGATATTGGCGCCGACGATTAGTACTTAAAAAAAGGTAAAGAAATAAACATTGACATTTCAGTTGTTAACATCGATGTCACGTGAAAAGAATACCAAAAAAATTAGGGCTGGTCTACCACCAATCCAATCCTCAAACAAACAGCGGCACGTAGAAAGTTCCAACACATATACAACACACACAAACACTAATGATGGAGGAGGTTTGACATCCCCCAAGAGCAGTCGGTTTTTATGTTCTTTCTATTCGTGGTTGTTGGAATTAATAAACTTTTGTTTATTCCTTAGAAGCTATCACATGTAAAAATTTTGTTTAATCAAGTTACGAACTTTAGCTTAATATCAAAACTTACTAAAGAATAAAAAATGTTTGCTGGGTTATTTTTATTCTTATATGTGTTTGCATAAACATGTTTAAATTTACTTTTATTTCTTTCTTAATGTTTTTGATTCAACTTTATGTTGTGTTTATTCGAAGGGAATATTTTAAATTTCACTTCACACTTTTGAACAAAAGATAAATAAAAATTTCAGGCGGATGTTTGGTGAGCTAATGCGTGCCTTGGTTTTGTAAATGATTCTTAAAAAAAAAACAAACAATTAACAACTGTTTAGTTCAAAAAGAAAAAAACATAAATTCAGGATTTTCGACACAGACCCCGCATAATTCAAGAATTTACGAGTATTTGCAAACTCGACACACAATTTTGTTTTCCTTTTTTTTCCTCTTGCCAAGTTCTTTGTTTTGCGTTTAAAATGATGAAGATGACCTACTTTTTGGAAGGAAAACCCCTGACCCTCTTTCTTCTCGAAGCTGCTTTAGGTAAGACGAACAAGGTAAATAAACTTATTCCTTGTGACTCACACAAATTTGCTCCAAAAAAAAGCCACACAAACAACATTCTTTATGAATTTAAATTTTTTTGTGCTTCATCTTAAAGTTCATTAACTTTTTTTTTTTCAACCATAAATTAAAACTCTTTAAATAAATAAGTTTTTATTATTTTTGGTTGCTTCGTTGATCGTTTTAAAATTTTTTCCTTTGAGTTTAAGTTTCTTTATTGAATCTTTTTAATACGAATATTCTTATTAATATTTTGTTTTTTGCGAAAATCCCTTAAAAAAATCTTTTTTTATTGTGTTTTATGCTTAAGACAATCGCATTAAGTTGTGATGTTTATCAGGATTTTTCTTTTTGTTGCAATTTGTGCAATTTGTCTGCTCAAGTGTATTGTCTGAGCATTGAGTATTTTTGGGACGAAATTGTTGAAATTCTTTCTCATGTTATACATTAAGGTGCCACTAGCGCCTTATATTGATTATATGAATTTTCTGCATCTGAAAAATAATATCATTATCAAGAGTATTCCCAGCACATGCATAATTGTGTCTCATGTAGGAGCTCAATTTTCTCCTAAATAAATATTCGCTTCCCTAATAAATGACCTCAAGGCTTGTAACTGCATTATTTACATCCATAAAATCATTAAAGTGGTCATTTAATATATGAGAGGAAATTTAGGTCAAATTAAAAAGTACAAGTTGTTTTTTTTTTTGTTTTGTTTAAAAACATGTTTCGAATTTCTTGCAAGTTATTTCAGCAATCACTGAAACTACCTTCAATTATGCAACAAGTTGAGTTACAATAAAAGAAAGTGTATTGGAAAACAACAAACGAAACTTAAAATTATTGAAGAACTTTAGCAAAGAAAACTTAGGGTCTCAATCATAAACGAGTAATAAAGTTAATGCGTGCATTAAAACCGGTTATCACGTATAAAAATCATACAATAAACTATTAATAAAGTTTTAGTTTATTAATCGTTTATTAATAAGGCCATTAAACTTTATTATCTATTTATTATTTAATAGTAAAACTACACTTTTTTAACATTTATGTATATAATTTTTCCTCTCTTTCAGGTAAGTGTTGTTACTGGCCCATTGTGCAAAGACATAGAAAATTATGTGCTAACAAATTAAAAGTAAGTCAATTATTTGTTGTCTTAAAATTTTAACTTAAATCGGGCACGGAGTTTAAAAAGGACATAAAGCAACAGAAACTGTGAACAATTTAGTGTATCATTTAAAATTGCAACATGAGAGATGTGAAAAACAAGACTTACAAAAACTATAGAAAGTTCGGTAGTGATATTGATCGTAACCATTTCTTTTTGGTTCGAAATGAATATAACTTTTTTTAGAAATTTTCCTTTTAAACAATATATATTTAAAATTGAAAACAAAATAAAATCGGACTCTGCTGCCTTTTGGCATTATTTGAATAGCAAAAAGGATAATAACTGCGTTCCTAAGCGCATATATATTAATTCAATGACATCTGATAATGTTGTGGATGCTTGTGATCTATTTTCAAATTTTTCAGAACACATTTGTTAAGTTGTGATACTCGTACCCATAGTATTCTTCAAAATAATACACTCAATAGTGAAATAAACTTTAGTATAACTATTAAGGATGTAATTGTAGGTATAAAAGCATTAAAAGATGATACCACTTGTTCAACTGGAAGCATTATTTTTCAAAAAGTGCGCGCAAAATATTCTATTAGGCATTTCCATACTATTTAATCCATGCCTAGAATTCGCTAAATTTTTAGATTGCTGGAAACTCTGCTCTATTATGCCTGTTTTTAACTCTGGTGACCGTAGCCAAGTAACTAATTACAGTCCAACAGAGTACTTTTGCTAAATTTTTCGACAAGATTATTTTAGATAAACTTTTCGAACACGTGGAAAACTTTATTAGCCGTTGCCAACACGGGTTAATGCCTCCTGGCAAATCTGCTGCCAATAACTTAGTATTAGTCATGACATTATAAATGCCATGGAGCTTAAATCCCAGTGTGATATACAGACTTTGCGAAGGCATTTGAAACTGTTAATCACAATTTATTGTTAAACAAACTTTGCCGAATCGGGTTGTCTAAAAAACTCTTATTATTTTTAAGAACTTTCTGCTTGATAGAAAATTAAGCGTTCGAATTGGTAACGCTTGCTCTTCACACTTAATTAATGGATACTCTGACATTCCTCAGGGAACTCATACTTTTTATAATTTTTATTAACCTTTGAATTTTCTAAATGAATTTTGTTTGTAGATAACCTAAAGTTATTCGCTAGAATCCCTTGTGTAGATGATTGTGAGAAATTACAAGCTGATTTAACTAAATTGTCCGTTTGGTGTTCAGAAAATTTTATAACGATTAAAGTATCGTATACACACAGTTTAAGAGATTATTTTTAATTACAACATTTCTGGTACCCCACTCCAGCGCTTAGTGGAAGTTAAGGATTTGGGTGTTACTTTTGATGTAAAACTGCGTTGTTCTACGCACATCGATCGTGTCACTTCTAAGGATTATACGAGTAGTATGACTTTGTTTTATAAAAAGGAATTCTAAAGATTTTAGAGATGCGTATACTCTTAAATCTTTATATGTTTCACTAGTGCGTAGTATTTTAGAATATTGTTCAATAGTATGGAATACAAATTATTTGCATCATTCATATCGTATTGAACGTGTTCAAAAGATTTTGAGGTTAAATATGAGCTTTGAATTATCATCCTATGAGGCCAGGAGAATATTTTTAGGTTTGCAAGCTTTAACCGATAGAAGAACGTACTTTTCCATCATGTTTGCTTACTATGTTTTATCTGGAAGAATAAAATGTGCAGAAATTGCCAATTTCCTTACCCTTTACTGTCCGTCCTCCCAGAGATTTAAGAAATAATAGAATGTTTGTAGAACTTGTTCACAGAACAAACTATGCGTAAAATGTGCCAATTGCAAGATGTTTGCATTTGTGCAACAGCTTTACCACCCCTTTAAATTTTAAGTTAATGTTATTTAAATATTCACAATGTTGTGCATTTAAGATTGCAAATTTATCCAATTGTAAATATTTACAATCAATTATGAACGATGTTTTTTAAAAACATGTTGCAAAACATGAAATTTCTCTCTAAATTTTTTAGTTCGCTCAATCTTTTTTGAATTCTCTCAATTGGTTGTTGAAAAATGAAGTGTAAATGTAAACTGCAGGTTTTTGTGTTGTTTATTTATTTAAGAGTAGCAAGTGCTTTGTATTTTGTTAATGTAGAGTAAAAATATGCTACACCACTTTGCAAATGCTACGATGCAAGACCATTTGCTCAACATTGTGAATTGGGCTATTATAATTAGGCAAAACCTTGTAGTAATCTGTAAGACTGAAGTTCTGTAGATGAAAATTAATAAATAAATAAATAGAAATTTTCGCTCTCAAATGCTTAAGAGCTGGATCGTTGCATGCTTAAATGCTTAAATATATTTAAAGTAAATTTTTTTTTTAATTTTCAAATGCGTATAACAAAACGTTTTGTTAACACATCTTTTTATTATTAAATGTTTACTTATTTATTGAATGTTTTAGCTGATGTTAACACACAAAGAAAGATAGAGAAAAATTAACGCATGATATAAAAATTCTTTCATTTAAATGTTGAATAAATTTCATGCCCATACAGCAAATAATAATAATGTGTGGTTAGGAGATGCAAATCATAACTTCATTAGTACAACAGGAATATAGTAACTTTAAAACATTTTTATACAATCTAACAAAGTACTGAAAACTAGTTAAACAAATTCTTAAAATGAAAAACAATTTGCATTAAAAGGGCATGCACATGTTTGAATAAAAGGTTCCTTTTATAAAAGGCAAACCTTAGCATACAGATCATTCAACCTTATTCCATTTAGCGTCAGCAATATGAAACGATATCGTTTTGTATTGATTGCTGTAAATCCGTATGCCCATTGTCAATATCAAATTTTATCGATAAGCGTCGATGTATTTTTGATAAGCCGTACGCAACGTTAACGCCGGCATCGATATAAATTGACTCTGATTTTGTCGTCTGTCTTATTTTTGTTGAAACAGTTTAATTCCTTTTGAATTTTTTTCAATAATAATCCTGAATTAAACAAATGGCTAAAGAAAAAAATTGTAAGCACTCAATAAGTAGATGGTGTAGATGGAAAATCCTTAACTTGCCGAAGGTTTTCAAAAAGGCAGTCTTCCTTGTTATTTTAAAGAGCAGTGTGGGAAACAATTGTAACGATAATAAATGTCCTTGGTCCACCAAAAGGTAAGATGTACGAGTATAGTGCTAAAACATTTGTTACATGGACAAATTTTTCTTAAAGGTTTGGTGGACTTTAAAATTTAAAGTTAAAAAATGTATCACTTGCAATTCATATTGCATGTCTACTGGAAGTGGAAATTATAAACAAATAATTCTTAGCCCCCCTGAAGAAGTTGTGGCAAACCTGCTTCAATTTCAGAAGCAACTTAACCCTGAAAGAGCAGTTCAGGGAGTGCAATTTACTGAATGTAAGAATTTATAAATAGAAGCTTTTGAAAGTAATCATTTGTTTCTTGAAAATTAAAGTCAAATTTTGGCACCTTCAACCTCTTCGCAGAACGTCGAAAATTGCATCCCTTTAAAAGGGGTGCCATTACGAATTGCTCCAAAAGCACAGTGATGAACAGGCGCAGATATTAAAGGAAATTAACAGGAATAAAAAACATTTTAGTTGTTGAAAGTTATCAAGAAATTTTTTAAATAAAAACTCAAAACAAAACAAACCAACTCTCTTAATTATTAGAGATGTGCTTTAAAAATCGATACACAATCGACATCGTTACATTACTGTTATAGAATACAAGTTTTGTATCGAATTGATGACGACGTCGATAAAAATTGATGTTGATATTCAATTGATGACGATGCCGTCGACGCTAAATGGAATAAGGACGATTATAAAATAATCGATGTAATGAACTCATTGAACTCATCTGTATCTAGTGAAACATCAATGAATTTGAAACGTAGTTGTTGTAGCTCGGAAGTGATCTAAAAAGTTGTATTAAATTTTGCGGACAAACAAAATTTTTAGAATATTAAATTCAGCACTTGTACAGGGAGGCGTAGAATGAACTATATGGTTTAAAGTGTTAATAACTTTTTTGTTTATGCGATTATTATTATTTTTTTTATATTCAATATTGCTAGTTTTTTCATTCCCTCCAAATAATAAGATTTCTCAAAATAATCATTTGTTACAATGATAACCTTTTCGTTTGATCCAAATCTCTTACCACCCAACCATTACTTAAAATTTGTAAATAGGAAATAGTTTCAAGGGTATAAATCGAAAGAGTATGCTGAATGGGATTTTTACAATAGCCACGCGGTTGCGTTCAGTGTGAGCAATCGCGGCCAGCATCCGGTGAATAGCTTTTTTATATTCAAATATTCATGAAAAATGTGATGTACTCGCTGAGCCTCAACCATCTAACGCATCCGATTGCCCAAAACCATTTCCATAGATTTTATCAGATTTTTCTGGCGGGACGATCTTTTAGGCGCGATCTGTATGGTTTGAGTTATTTCTGGCGCTTAAGCTGAGTTTGCAGCCAGCTTTGTTGTCTGTGAAGAATTGTATTGGAATTTTAAAACAAATATTTTTGTAGTAGATTTCAAACCGCTATTAAATACATTTAAAGGGAGTTTTTCTTAAAATTTTTTTGATAAAAATGTTTCACAAAAATTTTCATCGTAGTGTTTCACATAAAAGTGCTGAACACTTCTTATACCTTCAGCTGAAGGATAACAAGATTTCCTTCTATAAGCAAAAGGAAAGGAACTTTCACTTCCTCTAAAATGACAGCCAAATATAAACTTAAAAAACGCCGATACACCACGTATCTTCCACCAGAAGCAGGCGTTAGAACCTTTTGGATTTTTTGTTGTACAGTAATTATTATTAAATTTTTGATGGAATAGTAAAATGTTTGAATTAACGGAGCAGGTAGAGTTATGAGCACCACACCAAGCATAATTTTTTTTCTTGAAGTTAGACAGATATTTGAATTTATTTATTAGCAGCTGATTTGAAACATAAATCAACAACCTGCCTGATTAAAAAATGTTTAGAGCATGTGTCAGTAAAATTGAAGTTCAAATTGTGCGTATTTTATTATCATTAATCTTGCCCTTAAACGCCTCGTTAATTAACTGAATTACCTTCTTTATCTGCTTTGAAGCGAAGCAAATTTTCAGGAAACTTTTCACTAACCACATTTTAATATTATGCTCAGTCATTGTTTCGTAGAATTACTCGTAAACAATTCATTTCTAAATACACTCTTCTAATCACCAACTGTTATTTTGAATAATTATTATGTTTAATGCTTTTGGATGACTCGCGGAAATTTTACATTATTAATAACAATTATTGCAAATTTAATGGTATTTTTATTTTTTTTTAGTACGGGAGTTCATTCTTTGAATACGACTTGAATAATTTTTGCCTGATATTTAACTCATTTAAACACATACGAAAAAAATTACTCTAAGAGTATATAATTATAGCAAAATATTGATTTTTTTATATAAAAATTATTAAAATTATATATTTATACAAAAGTATAAAAATTAAAATCACATTTTATTTTTAAGTTAAAAAAGAAATAAAATATAAAACAATTTGCATAATGATAATGTTAATGTTAATTATTATGCAGTTTGTTTTAGCCATGGCTTTCACAAAAACTGCTCTGGGTTGGCATTGAAAAAGAGTAAAATGTCACATTTAATTTTTCCACAATTTCCGCATATTAAGTTTCGTAGCTGAAAATTAAATTTATAAGGGATTTTTTTCATTATTCTATGCAATATAAATCTGCATATGTAAATGCTACTGGGTTGAGCAGCAAAGCGTCACTACCGTGTACATACAGTGTCGCTAATAATAATATGGGCACACAAAATTTTCAATATTTATCTTAATTTTATTAAATAATTTCTTCAAGCTTCAAAATAAATATAAATGATTTATTTTTTCTTATTTATATTTATTTGGTTGAGCTGTAGCTTGAAGAAATTATTTAATAAAATTTAATAAAAAAGTTCGAATAAATCCGAATAATTTTTTTTTCTTAATTTATATTTATACGTAATTTGTTGAACTGTTTAGGATTATATTGAAATGAATTATTGGTTTGAGTTCAAATCTGAGTTTACCCATTTCTACTTAATTCTTAAGGAATTGTTTTTTTTTGATAAATTCGTTATTTTATTAAGGGAGTATTTTTTAACAATTTATTAATCGGACTAGAAGAATGATTCAGTACTTCTTTCGAGATCGCTACAGCATCTCATCAGTGTTCTTTGTTCGATTTTACCACCGTTGACGGTGGATAGAAGTGATTAGGAATATTAACTATTTAACAGTATTAGTTAACGAATTAGAATACGAAAAGTGCAAGTTATTTATTTCTTACAAGTTAAATCAATTTCGGTACGAAATTTTAATCTCTGATGATTAATTATTCCAAATATTCCATACTCTCCCGCTTGTTCCAGAATCATTCTATTTTCGTTTACTTTATCGAAATCCGTACTGATCCGTTTTGCTAGTCTGATGAATACACCCTATTATTTTTTCCGACACTGTATATAAGGAATAAAATATATATATTATTTATCTAATTGACTAACGAGCTTGCGGTCACTTTTATATAAAAAAACATTCGAATTTATTCTCGATTTTTCGGTAATCCTTTGTGTAACTTCTTTAGGATGAAAAATTGAATAGCAGACAAATATGCAGTTTTCTATTTTTAGATAGCAAAAAAACAACATTAATATGTTGACTTTTGGTTATCGTAAATTTCAACAAAAGTCTTTAACCAATATATTCAATAGTTAAACTTGTGAACGGCACTCTGCTCATGAGAATTTATTCATAACGATGAATGTGTTTCAAGGAAACCCGCTTATTTTGTATTTCATTTTAACAGTAATTTCATTAATATTTAATTTTATTTAAAAAAAGTGCAAGCTTAACAAGGGTACATGACATGCGAATCCCATTTTTATTTCGTATTTACAAACGCATCAGTTACGCATTCATTAAATCGCTTTTAAACTTTAGAGTCTGCTGCTAAAACTATTACTTGCAGTATTCCGCATTTCAATGGGAGAATCAGCGATCTAGAACGCATTAAATATGCGTTTGGTGCGGTGCGTTCATTCATTTCCGTTACCGAGTCATTTTATTTTCCCTGTACATATTAATTTCTAATGCAAAATATCTAAATAAAAAGCAGAAAAAAAAGAAAGCAAAAATTACGTTGTGTGCATCATCAAGCACTTGAAAGTAACTGAACTCTTTTTTTTTAACTGCTGATCATGTTTTTAGATCATAAAAATCCCATTAGTGAAATAAAATATTATGGGGTGAATTTAATTGTTCCGCCAAGTTTTCATAAGTGGTTATTAAATAAAATATTATGATATTTTTTTTAATTTAAAATTTCCTGTTTAAAGTTTTTGTAGTTATTTCAAAATCGTACTTAAAGATTAACGGCTTAAGCACATGCAGTTTTTTTATTATTTAAATACGAGGATTATTTGTAGTATTCGAACGAATGCAGTGTTTAAAACCGAACCGCGGAATCTAATCTTCGGCATATTTTGTGAACCACAACCGAACTCCTCGAAACCCGATTTGTATTAAAAGCCAGTATAATCAGTTTTAATTTATGTGATTTATTGATTACAAAAAGAAAAATAACGAACATACAAATCTTTTTTTTACAACGTTGCACTGCACAGTGGTATAAAACAAAAAAGAAGTGGTAATAAGTATGGAACTTCTGAAGAACTAAATGGATTTGTCTAAAATTTAAAAAAAAGAAAACACATTTTCAGAATCATATCTTAAGAAGTCTGTATCTGAAACAGGGATGGTAAATTGACTACCTCGAGATATTTAACTTCGAAAATAAAATTTTTAATTTTTTATCTCCGCTTTTTATTGGGATTTTTGCTTGTAATTTTTTTTAGTAAGCGTTAGATTTTAATTAAAAGCGCTTCATTAAATGTTTGATAAAAATTTTAGTGGATGTAAAAAAATGTTTATCAACAATTTTTTAACACGTAGTTCTGTAATATATTAATGGCCTTATTTACAAACGATTAATAAAGTTAATGTGTGCATTGAAACTGGTTTTCCCATATAAAAATCCAATATTAATCCTACTATAACTTTATTAATCGTTTGTGAATAAGGCCATAAGAATTCAGTATACTAATTTTAGAAAAAAATAATAATCAATGTTATCTAAATTTTTTAATTGTATACAAAATTTCTTCAAAATATTTGACTTTTGTATTGAAAGGAATTTTTTGGCTCAAGTTCAAATCCAAGTTTACCCATTTCTTTTTTAATTTTTAATTAATTTTTTTTTATAAATTCTTTATTTTTTTTAAGAGATTACTATTAGAAACAATTTATTATTCATCAAACTGGGTACATCATCCTATCAGCGGTCTTTTACAAGTTTTGATGGGAAATACTATTGATTAGGAATATTAACAATTTTGATTTTGATTGGTGCTTTTTATGGGAATCTCTCAAATTTAAGTATTTTTAATTTTTATTCGCACTTTTTCCCAAAATTAATATTTTACTTATTCAGTAAAACATGATCAATTTTGTTAAAAACAGATTGCAATTGATTATTGAGGGGTATATATAGATATGCGCATTTCACTGTTGCTAATGCAGATCATCAGGGAACTTTACCCAAATATTTCTTAGAACAACTGGAGATATTATATTAAACCTTCATTAAACCAAATGAAAAGTTTTTAAACTTTTATATCAAAGTTGTAACAAGAACTCAATAATCAACCAATTGTTTTTGTTTTCTTACTTTACCATTACTACCTAGGCTGACTTTTTTTCAACTCTAATTGTAGTTGTAAGAGGTTTGTTTTAACTTGACAATCACCCGGTCGCAAAATTTTGTTTGAGATCACTCTATACAAATGTATAGCAGTTGTTGTTTTACATTTTCTACAAACCAAAACAATTGGTTGATTATTGAGTTCTTGTTACAACTTTGATATTTTTTAAACTTTTCATTTGGTTTAATGAAGGTTTATATAATATCTCCAGTTGTTCTAAGAAATATTTGGGTAAAGTTCCCTGATGATCTGCATTAGCAACAGTGAAATGCGCATAGGAACAAGCTATACCCCTCAATAATCAATTGCAATTTGTTTTTAACAAAATGGTTAATGTTTTACTGAATAAGTAAAATATTAATTTTGGGAAAAAGTGCGAATAAAATTAAAAAAAAATTTTGGTTTTGATTTGCAAAGTAAACTTTCCGCGTGTAAAAGGGGCGGCAATGGCTATTGCTTAATCTGGAGATTCAAAATATTATTTAAACATATCATGACTGCAAAAGATCCAACCAATATTTATACAAAGCTAACTGCAAGGAAACCGTTTCGAGCACTTGGAGGAATTTTATAATAATCAATATTGCGGTCGTGCCAAAATCTCTGGGTTTCCCTACAGGTGACCATGCTACATAAAGCTGTCCATGTGCGAATCTTGGGTATTCTAAATTTAAGCCACACAACTGAAGATTTTATCCCTGAGATTTATTTATTGTCATCGCAAACGCTAAGCGAACAGGAAATTGCAAACGCTTGAATTCAAATGGCATCTCTGTCTGTTTCATTGGAATGCGTGGAAGTAATACATCTCCTTTATATTTTCCTGTTGTTGTTATTCCTTCGATAATATTGGTCCATAATTTTTAACAGCAAGTCGAGTCCCATTACAAAGTAGATGTGGTTCAATATTAAATAATAAGATAATATACACGTCATCTTTTAATTGAAGCACATGAATGTAGTAAAAACTAGTAGATTGTGTGATTCGGCAAGTCAGTTGGAAATGTTATGACATTTTTTGTTGGATCGGCTGGCATTTTTCCATCCCTTAAGTCTAGTAATTGATAGAAAATTGAAAAGCTAATGCATCATTTTGCAATTGAACACGCATATTGGTACTTAATTTCAACACGTAAACATATCGCTAAAAAAATGAAAAAGAATTGAGTTGAGTGAAAAATTTTTATGAAAAGCAGCCAATTTTTCGAGTGGTTTCCATACATTTATTCTAACCAAGTCGATTACTTGGGTTCTAGAAACAGCACATTACCTTATATGGGGAGTACCCGTCTCTATTTTTTTCCTGAGAGTAACTCATATAAAGTTTTGAATGTTTAACTATTGTAGTTGTGATGATACAGCAATATTAATAATTACTTTGTATGGGCGGTAACCGTTTTCCCCGCCCATACCGCCAGTAATTTCCTGGAAATCACATGTTATTCTAAGAATAAAACTTATCGAATTTAGAAAGCCTTCTATGGGGAGTACCAACTTCCCTCTCCTTTACCGCTAATATTTTGCTGGAAACTGCGCGAATACACACTAGTGCTGGCAAGTTTTACTACATTTCATTACTCGACAATATTCAACAATATACAATACGATAACAACAACTTAAGAAATATTTTAATTGTTCTCAAAAAAATTTAGTTTTGATTTGATTACAGAATAAACACATAGTTGTCTTTTTATACAGTGATGTATTTTTATGCACTATTTTAGCCACTCAACTTGCTTAAAAATACAACTCTGAAAGTATCGAGTAACTACTTTTGAGTATTGAGTAAACAAAAAAAAGGAAATACTCTATATTCGGTACCCACTACTCAATACTTTGCCAGCACTAATACACACGTCGCATTTAGAATTTCTCACTCTTATATATGTACATATATAAGAAAATTTATAATTACCTCCCCCTTCGATACCTTCGAGATTTTTCTGGAAGTTTTACTTTCTTTTAAGAACCACTCACAGTGAATTTGGAGAGTCTCACTATTGTATTTATATAGATAAAGGGAAATTAAAAATTGCTTTGTATGGGCGGTGTCCTATACCCCAGACCGATTGTATGCAAACTTCAGGCAAACCATCTACAGATCATCCGATTCTATAAAGAACAAACACATGCATACAAACATTAATTTTTATATATTAGATTAAATTTTTTTGAAGTCTCAAATCATTTTAATATTGAAAAGTTTTTGCCCGGTGAAATATGTTTATTTTAACAATTTTCTCATTACATTCATGATGCTACAAATCTGAAGATGATCATATTTAATTTTTGAAAATTAACACAAATCTTTAAAAGCAACAGAAAAAAAACATTGAATAACAAATTATCAATAAAACAGACAAAATAAAAGAAAGCAATAAAAAATATCTTGCATCGCATACTTTCACTTTCTTATTTTCAATTTTCTGTGAAAATATTACGAAAAATAAAAAAGACGGCAAATATTCGATTTGCTACTTAAACATAATTTTCCGCATTTAAGTGTAATTTTAATGCAATAAATGTATAATTTGTAGTTTAGCTTTCCAACAAACAGTTGTTTTAATGTTTTAGAAAGAGAAGTTTAAAAAATAATTATAAATTATAATCAACCACACAGAAATTATTACTTAAAGAAACGACCGGAAATTAATATTCACACTTTCTCTTAAGAAACATTCAAGGAGAATATTTCATTATTGGTGAGATGCCCGTTTGTTATTTTGTTGTGGTACAGGTGCAAAGTTTGTATATTTTCTAGTAATTTTTATGTGCTCACGATAATTATATTATTATGTTCTCTCTACTAAAATGTTGTTATAGGAAATAAATTAAATTGAATTGTTTATATTTTATTATTAAATGATTAGCGTTTGTAAAAGTGAAAAAAATAGTTGAATCCAACAATATTATTTATTCCTTTTGCACTTTCTGCAAAAGTTCATTTGAGTTGGAGATTCATTGGTGGCAAAAAAAAAATATTGTGACAACAAATAAGATTCCGCCGTTTAAAAAAATATGTCCCCACAATTAATCATAATAATTTTTTTATATTTTTTATAGAAAAATAAAATCCATGTACATGTTTTACCATTAAGTTTTTTTTTGTTTTGCTGACAACAGTGAATTAAAATTTGTTAATAAATTGATGGAAATTAGTTTTTAAAAGCACGAAAACAAAAAATTAAATAAAAACTCAACATCCAAATATTATTTTAAGAGTTGGAATCTTCTTCAAGCCATTCACTTTTTGTATAATTTTGATTGTTTTCCCGCTTATTTACAAAAAAGAAAAAAAGAACACACATAATATTGACGATCATCTTTAAAGTAAATTGTTTGATAAATATGCCTGATTATATCGTTTATTAGAGAGTCTCAGCAGTTTATTCGACAAACATTCGATCAGATTCCTCATCACCGTCATCCTCATCATCACCATCTCCATTTTAAAGTCAATTACCCGATAACGATCATTAGATGGTCGTTATTGGCATCATTATAATTTTATTGAAAATTTATACCAAATGTCAAAAATTTTATCATTTGCTTTTAATTTTCGCTTGATATTTAAAAGATTTATTTAAGTACATATTTTTTTAATGTTATTTCTATAATCACATCTGTAAGAGCTTCATAAAAGTTTTCGATTGAATTGAATGTCTTAATTATTGGATTGTTGTTTATGTTTTTATTTAAGAAAGATTTGTTTGGCTGATGCCTTAAAATACTTTTTGACTCAGCTCTGGGCTCATTTCTCAAAACTAAAAGTTACAAATCTACAAGTAAAATAAATACGACAAAAAAAAAACAAAAACAAATTTTAAGTGTTCGTTGTATGTATTTTATTTGTAGATTTAAAACTTGTAGTTTTGAGAAATAGTTCCCTGATCTTAAAATTTAAATAGGAAATTGTGTTAAACTTGTTTGTATACTTCCCAATAAAACAAATGGAGTTTATGTAAAATATATTAAAAAGATCTCAAATTTTTGTGAATTAAAATTTAATTTCGAAAATGCTGTTCTTATTAATTGTAGTATTTGATTTTACTACTTCTGTCAAAGATCCTATTTAAATAAAAAAATTATGTTTGGATTCATTACTAAATTTACAAATTCTGTGATAGGTCGGTCTTATTTCATTGTAAATGTAATTGAATTTAGGAATCTTTTTATGCGTGTGAAGTTAGCACCGCCGGTAGTATTTGGCCCGAAAAGCAGGCCAAAATTATTAAACGTGTTTTTTAATTTAAAAAAATAGCTTTTTTACAGTTTTAGGTGTAATTTGATATAAAAAAATCCAGAGGTAGATTTTTGGTTTGTTTTTGAAATCACCTTTCTACAAGCGTAGAATTTTTTTTGTAATTTTTTTGAATTTTCTCAACGCGGTGTTGTGCAAAGGTAGCGATTCTAATAATTATGTATGGGCGATATCCGCCTCTCCCATAGAATTCCACCAATAATTAGTTTGAAACTTCGCTTTATTCTAAGAGCCACCCCAAATTATATTTAGATTCACAATGTTGTAGTTGTGCAGATATAAGGAAATTAAATAAAATAAACAGTACCAAAATTTTCAAAAGATCACTCTCGTAGTAAGTAACAAAGAAATAAGTAATCAAACATACATACAAACACACATTCATTTCTATATATTTATGTATATAGTTTTATAATATTTATTTTATTTAATACCTAACACGGGAAAAAGTTTTAGTAATTTAAAACGTTAAAATCAATATTATATGTGTCCATCTCTTTGACATTTTGAAATTTCGCACAATTTTCTAACTAAAAACTGCAATTTCTCGTCAATAGTTTCAGATTCCTTTACTATTTGAAATAACTCTAATCATGTGTAAACTTTTTCCATCTTATCTCCCGAAGTTACAAAACGGTTCTGATTAAAATTGTATGAAATAAACCATATATGAATATGTATTTTAATACGTATGTTCCTATGCGTAAATTAGTCAGTAGTCTGGTATTTTTTATGGGACGATATTTTCTTTTTTAAATCTAATTTTTTTGATTAATACTTTTTAAAATTAATTTACTTTTTCTAACAAATAATGTTACATCGTATAGAGCGTAGGTAAATAAAAAAAACTGTTTTGTTGGGGTGTAGGGCACTCCCTTAAACCCATTAACGATGATAAGTATTTTGCAAATTCATATTTATAGGCAGGTAATCACATTGTGAAGTGCTAAAAGTGATGTGAATAAGATTTAAAATCATTAATTCAAAAGACACAAAAGATTATGACGTCAAAAAAGAATGTGAAAGAGTGCCTGATGAGCAAAAAAAAAATAACGCCTTTATATTTATAATTAATATTTTATATTATTATTTATATTTTATAAATATTTTTATTATTACTATTTAATTGTATTACATCTGTCTGTTCAATTATGCTATAATTATAAGACTATAAGTCTTGTTGTATGGGAATGCGAATAAATAAATAAATAAAATAACATTTAAAAAAGTCGTACAAATAATGGCACAAACTTGCGCAAATTTTTGTTTGGTCTAAAATCAGAGATTCTAAATTTGATTGTGGTATAAAACATAAATGGTACATTTGCTACATACACTTTTAAAAGCCTTTTTTGCAAAATAAAGTATATAAATTTTATTATTATTATTTTTTTTAATTTTTAAACGAATTGTTTCATCATTAGTATTCAAGATAATTTCTTTTTTGAGTATCAAAAATAGCTTTCGATTAAATCTTTCAGTGAAAAAAATCAATATTGTATAAACATCTTGAAACCGAAAAAAATATTAAAAGCGCATGTAATTTGCTTCACTTTCCTGCAGTGCAGAGTCTCAGAGCTACAAATCGCAACATAAAGTCTTTAAAATTTACAATGTGATTAATTAATTTTTGGATTTTTGGCTCAAATACTCCTCTGTTGGTAGTTCGTTTACACCGGAGCTGTTAAGATAACATTTCTCCCTCTCAGACACTGTAAAGTTTGAAAAAAATTAGTTTTTGTTAACATTTTTACGCAAAAATAACAAAAACTCAGTGTAAACAATTTTTTTTTAAGAAATAAAAAATTTTTTTCTAAAAACCTAAAATTTTTGGAAAATTTAAAAATTTACACATTTTATTAATTTTTTTTGAGAAATAATTAAAGGGCCACATAGTTAAAAGGTAGAAATTTTGTTGAAATTTTGGTTTGCCAATTTCACATAAGCATGGGTCAAATCCAAAAAATAATTATAATTCAAATAGATTTAACTCTCTAAAGTCCAAAAAAACTATAGAAAAAAAATATTGCCAACTTGGAAGTTTGTTAAGAAATTAAATGCAATTTTATATATTAAGAAGTTGGTCCTCTTTTCGCTCTCAATACTTTTAAGGGCCGAAGTTTTGTGATGGATCTCGGCCTTATTATTCACATTTGTGATTTAGTGCGGATAATAAATACAGTATACAAGATCAACAACATTTATCAAATAAGACGAGAAAATGTTCTACAGGTTCTAAGTAGTTACAACCAAAAATAATTTCACTGTCGTCTGAGAATCTGCTTGTACGTTGATAAATGCCAAGAATGGAATTTGTTAATAATGGGAAATTTTTTAATTTTTAGTTTTTTTTATGATTTTTAAATTCATGGCGTAAAAAGACAAAACAAGAAGAACAACATGATCAAATTTAAAACGTAATAGATTTTTGGACTTGTCATACCATTATTATCCATAGTTAGTCGGTTGGTTTACGTGGCTGCCCTCTACACGTAGGCATTCAAGTAGAATCTAGAACCGAATCTAACTACTCGGATACCGGTCGCTTTGAAATATCTGATAAGGTCCCTCAGCCCAATCTCTGATAAATCTGATAAGGTCTTCTAGTACATGACTGCCTAAAAACGTGTGTCTCGAGAGATGCAAAGCTGTACATTCGCAAAGAAAGTGGAAGATTGTCTCTTCTCTGCTTTCTTGCCGACAACTTCGGCAGAATTCTTTATAGGACAGGCCCATTCTAGTAGCGTGTCTGCCGACCGTCCAGTGCCTCGTCACGACTGCAACGACCCTTGGCATGTCCTTGCGGTTATCCATAATAGACAGTTATTTTTTCGATTTGCTATATAAAAACAATAAAAACTTTAGCCAATATTGCGGTCCGCCGGAAGATCTATTTCAAGGAGGACTCGCACTGCACAGTATAAATTTGAATCGTTGATGCTGGTATATCCTACAAGTATTAGTGATGAATTTAAAGTCTTTTTTTCACTCCATGTGAAAACATTTAGCAGCTTTAAAGCTGCTTCAATTAAGCTTTTAAAATAAAAAATTACCTTGTACACCATCTAAACATTTACAGGTGTATGAAATTATTTCTACAAAACGTAAAAAAGTCTTTAATTTACAGTGATTGTAGCTGATTGTATAAATAAGGCATAAATCGTAGTTTTAAACAGGAAAACTAGTTCTTTCTATGAAATAAGGCCGGCCGGTCGGTCGGTTTGTATGTATAACTTAGTAATTGCTCGCGTTGTACACTTGAGTTCGCCAGTCAATTGATTTCATGTAAAACAACAATGAACAAAAAATACAAGAACCACCTTCTTTAGCACCCAGCACTTGTTTTTTTTCTTTTAACTGGTTGTCTAGCAACAACATTACAATTATGTATCTATGGTTTTCTATCTGATATCTTTATATCTGATCTATTATACAATAACAAGAAAAAAATATATTTTTTTCTATTCACACACACATAAAACCTCTTTAAGATTTTTAACTGTTATTCATAATTTTGAAGTCGAAGAACAACAAGTGTAATAATAAATAATAAAAAACAAATATTGAAAAACCTGATGTTTACTTTAAAAAAAAATCACGATACACAATTTAAATGTGTTCGGTTTAGTACCATTATAAAGCGCCCTAAAATTCTGAATAATACATGAAGTCACAAGTCATCCAACTAACAATCATTAGACTGCTCTTTCAAACTAAAAGGAGCCGTTGGACACAAGTTAAAGCAAAAACTTCAATGCAAATTAAAAGGTTATGAAAGAAGATTTGATTCGAACACTGAAAGCAACTGGTTCGAACCAAGCTGTCTAATTGTCATCTTCCAAACTGGGAGTTAATAAAAATCAAGCAATTATACAATTTAAATAAAAAAATACCCTACAACAATTCGCCACAATACTTGAATTCTTTGCAGATTTGACTGCTCGTAGGATGGATTTTAAAGATAGTTTTTTTATGTTTCATTTAAACTTCCGAACAAACATAATACCCAAACGAGGTAAAAAAGCAAAAGACGAATTCTGTCTGAATTCTTTTACCTTTAACTATTTTTATATAGATATTGATTATGGCGTTCCCTTTGACCCGTTAGACGACGGAGCTTTTAGACTTTTTTAATAGGAAACTTATTCCACATTAAACAATATTTATGTGTAGAAAAACCACATCTTGTTACTTTTATTAATTATTGTTGTAGCTGCTATAATCATACATATTTTGTGAAGATTTCAATTGTCTATCTATTATGACGCGACGAAAGCCTGTGGCAGAGAGACAGACATTTTTAGCGAAAACGATATATTTCCATTTTTACTTTTTGTGTACGGAACCCTAAAGAAATAAAAATCGAATTTCAATAAAAAAAACCTGGCATTTGACAAAAAACAAAAATTCGATTTCTATCTACCACGAAACGCACAGAAACAACTAAACTAATGTCCCTATTATGATTCACAACAAAATTGATAGTTGCGTTGAAGTTCTCAAATTCTTACTATGGATCAGTGTTGTCAAGCCCATTTTAATAAATATCCCCAAAACAAAAAATTTACCTCCTAAATTTGCACTGATCTATGAAAACAAAAACCCAAAAGTATTATGTGTTTTTACTACTTAAATTCACTTATATACAATTCTGTGGAGTCGAATTCCTCGCAAAGATTCAGAATCTTCTCTTAACTGCTTGATCAATTCCCCAACGTGGACAACACAGTTAACAGAACATTGTGCAGCAACAAAGTGAGCAAATATTATTTTAGTAACTTTCTGACAGTTGGAAACGCAGGAGAAAAATATTTTTTGACTGATACATGCGCTGTCATAGACGTGCAATATATGTCCTTTTTAGTTTCTCTGTGGACATGTAAACCTTTCCTGTGGACGTTAATAAAGCATTTCCAATACTTACGTAACGCTTTTTCGTCGTCATCTAAACATGGAGAAAGCCAGCATTATTAAAACAATATTATAACAAAATTTTCGAAATATATATTATAACAAATAATCACCTTTAAATTATTTTTATTTTTCCCATTCCTATTTATATTTTTTTGAAAATAGTTCTTTTTCTTTGGCATTTTTTACTTTTATTTCAAATTCTTAAGAAATTGTGTGTTACTAAGAAATTTAAATAAAATAAAAAATAGTATAAATATGTAGGCCCACAGTGACAATACTACCAAGAAACACAACTCTTAAGAAAAACCCTACTATCTTCCCAAGTAATATTTTTGGCACCTAAATATCCCCCTAACTGCTTTTTATCCCCTAAAATTAACCCTGAATGCATACAAAAACCCTAAATTTAGGGGGAGAATCCCTAAGTTGGCAACACTGCTATAAAGTACAACTCAACTCAACTTTCAGTCAGCTGTTCACTTAGTTGTTGAGTTTCTACACGTGTTATGATTTGCAAGAAGACAACTAAAATTCATTATGAATTATAATAAAAAAATAGTGGAGTTGAGTTGCAACATTGACAACTCAACTTAGTTGAGTTGTGAATCATGATAGCGGCATAATATATTCAATTAGTAAAATTCGATTATTCGAATTCGAAATTACTCAAAAATTTTAAAAATTGCTGGAAAAGTTTGTGTTTGATCACACAAGTAATTGATTTAATTATGAAATTATTTGCAACCAATTTGAGTTGTTGAAAAACTTTTTTTATTGAAAAAGTTTCACTGAAAAATTTACGATAATTTTCAATTAAAAAATTATGGGAGTTGCAAAAATTTTAATTTTTAAATTTTTAATCGTACTTTTTTCCAAAATTAATATTTTATAAAATTATTCTTATATATTTTCGACCTTCTGCTTTTTTAAATTAATCTAATTTATTTTGAGCACTAGGTCAATAAAAAAAACGTTAAAAAAGTTAATTTTTATTAAAAACACCGATATCGGCACTTTCACTCACATTCATGAGTAAAATCAAAGTGTCTCATATGTATATGCTCGCTTATTGGCTATGGAATCTTTGCTTATCCAAAATATATTGTATTTAAAAAAAATAATTTTATATCTTGAATCTCAATTAAAGTTCCCGTGACAAACACTTTCTAAAACTGAAAATTTTCTAATAAAAGCTGCTGTTTTGAAATAACAGCATTGTAACAAATAAATTCATCGGATGAATGTAATCGATGAATAATAATTTGATTTCAAGGCAAAAACTCATAGTAAAATATTATGTGTAAGTCAAGAAATGTCAAAAAAATCAATTAATAAATTAAAAATCAAAAAACCCCTGACGCAAGTGATGCTGCAGCATCTGTTGAAGGTTTCTATACATCTTTAATATCGTTTAATGTCACTAAAGTAAAAGGATATCTAATTTCGACGAAACGGCATCACTCATTCCTAAACTACGAAACACCTGAATTAAAGCTCAATTTTAAAAAACAAATTTAAAAATATATAAAGGTGGATTCATCCATTTCGGAAAATATTTTTGCCCGGACAAAATTTTGATTACTAAGAGTTTTCTGCTACATGATTCACTCATTTGCAAAAAAATATTTCGGAGTATCAAGGCTGCCATATGAAATACGTAAATAAAATTGAAAACTCTCGAAAAAATGTGTAGAAAATATCGAACGAAATCCCATATCAAATTTTTTGAATTTGTATGGAAATTTCGTTTTATATATTCTATGCCGTAATTTGCCAAGTGCTTTTGTTAATAGTTAATGAACTAAATAAAAAGAAGTTATTTTCAAAACATTTATAGAAAAAATATCTAAAAAATAAAAGAAACGCTTTTGAAAAACTATAATGTTGACAACTCAGATCAATTTTGTCAGGGCAAAAATTAAAATTGAAACAATTCAAGTTGAGAGTGGTCCGATCAAAATCTTTTTTTTCTCTCTCTCTCTCAAAAAGAGAGAACTCAAACTACATATGAAAAAAATTCGTCCGGACAAAAATTTTATAGGCGAATCCAACTTAAGTTTTGAAAAATAGAAAAATCTTCTGTAGAGAAATTTATGTACGAAGTTTATAATATCAAATGCAGTCTCCAAAAAATCGGTGTTGGTGTCAATTATGAAATGCAGGAAACTGATTTATATATATCGGAATGCAAATATCGATCGATGGTGGTGCGATTATGTGAAGGATGGACTCTCTTTCAATTAAATATTAAATATTTTATTTTGCAGACGTCAAAATCGAGCCACAGACAAGTTACGCTAAATTGATCAATAATCTGTACATCTTATCTAAATACACAAAATATATGGACCGCACTTGTAAACATTTTTAGCTTTAATGTTAAATTGTTGCCTTCTTAATTTTTTTTCATAAATATATATTTTTTAGCCAGTATTGCTGCCACAGATTGATTATGTGGTTTTATGGCTTTATTGAATTATTGTCTTGTATGTAAATTGGGTTAAATAAGCTGCAACTTGTCGATTGCTGCATGTTGTCGTTAAAGTTTTAAGCTAATAAACATACAACACTACAACACAACAACATGAGCGGCAGCAGCAGCAGCAGCCACTGCCTCAACATAACTTGGTATGTAAACACATGTTTTGTACAGATATGTACTCGTTTCGTATTTGTTTTGGCCTGCAAGAGTATGTATTTGTTAATTGATCCATTAGATATTTAAAGGGTCTTCCAATGAGAACGTTTAATTTTTATATGCGAAATCATCAATTGAAAATAATTTACGGCAAATGGCCAAGACACGGCTAATCTTGCAGGACCATATTCTTTTCATGAAATTTTCCATTTCCAATTCAAACATTTGTCCTCGATAACTTTACGAATTTCTTCTTTCAGCTGTTGAATTGATTGCGGGCTATTGGCATAAATCTTATCTTTCATGTAGAGCCAAAGAAAAAACTCAAAAGATGTTAAATCACATGATCTCGGTGGCCAATTTTGATCGTCTCTTCGAGGAATTACACGGTGAGGGAACTTTTCTAGCAAAAGAGGGATCGATGGTTATCGTCACCGTGGTCTTGTAGAAAATTATTATTCACCGTTCCATAGTGAGGGCTGCAGCCCTCATTTTCGAAAACAGTAAAATCCAATAAACCCGCAGACCAAAAATCGCACCAACCAATCATAAGTTAAGGATGGCGAGGATTTTCCACAATAACTCTTAGGTTTTTCGAGCCGTAAATGCAACAATTCTGCTTGTGAATGCAGCCGAAAAAATGTTTCACCACGTCATAAAACAGGTTTACTTTTGCGAACTGTTACCGCGAGATTTTGTAGTGAAATTTAATAATTTGAATGCTTTGTTGAAGCGTCTTCAATTTATTTTTATCACAAAGAAAACCAGAGGTGACACGAGGTGGCATGCTATTGTTCTTGTTTTGCCTATTCTGTCACACAAAAAGCAGTAAACAAAGATTTTTTCATGTTTTGTTGTGGTTTTGTATTCTTACTAATTTGTGGCACAATAAAAAAAGTTGTAGAAAAATTTTAATTTCAGCAATAAAAATGCTAATAATAAAATATTTTAAGAATTATTTCATGATCTATAGAAGAAGTAAATTCTATTACAATTCATCATTTGTTACTTGTCAAATGCTTTAATTTTGTTTTGTTTATTTTCCCTTATTCCTACATAATTTTGATATTTCTCTTTTACAAAAAGTAGTTGGGGAAAAATGCTGATTTGGAGCAAAACATAACCTCAAAGTTTCATCTCTGGTTTACTCTGTGATTTTTATTAATGGCGTAGTTTTTACTTTTCATCAGTCAAGTAGTTGCATTAAGCATGGAGTCATGGCAACTCTTAAAATGGAATCTCTTATAGGAACACCCTGTATTTTGTTAATAACGTTGCTGTTGTTTGTTTATTTTTTCTTAACTTAAATTACAGCTTTATTGACCACTTAAACTCATTATGGAAATCTATAAAATAATTGAATTTTCTATGATTTAATTTTTCACTTTCCTTCAGTCGATAAAATGTGAAACTGTAAGCACTTACAAAGCAAAAAACAAACAAAAAATTAATGATAATGATTAATGATAATGATTAATGGTGATGATAAAGCTGCTCTTTAAAATGTATTTTTCGTAAAAGATACGTTTGATAAAAGTTATTTTTTATAAAAGATTGTTATTGTGAAATGTGCTTTGCCCAGAATATAATTTTCAATAAAGGTATTGTTATTATTTTTGTAAAAAGGATTTTTTATAAAAGATTTTTTTTAAATAATTTTTTATAAAAGGTATCTTTTTATAATAGAAAATTTTCATAGAATTTTACCGCTGAGCAAAAGTACTTTTGATAAAATGGAGTTTTTCGTCAAAACCCCCTTTTAAAATTTGCAATTCTAAACTAAAAATTATTTCTTTAATTAGGTTCTCTCTGATGATGAGCAAAAGTTTGCTCTGTAAGTTTCCATGATTTAATAAGGGTTTTCGAACCACACTTGTAGAGTGACAACTGTTGAATAAACACAGTGGGACTATTTTTCCATTTGCCTTTAACTTGGTTTAACATGCCGGCGAGTCTGCTGAAATTAAGTCTACGAGATGAATGGTCGGATTATGTTTTAAATACATTTTATTATATTATTTTAATTTTTTTGTATAAAATAATTTACCGTCTGTTTTAAAAAATTATTTAATTTAAAAGTCAAGAAGTTGATTAACATTCTTGCAACTAAAAGCTTTTAGCTGTTTGTTTTCGTTTGCTTTCAACAAATTTATTCGCTTCTGTTTTGTTTTTTTCCTTTTTACAAACTTTAATTAATTTACGTAATTAAACAAATAAAATAAAATTGTTACGAGAGCAACAATTCAAGAAAACATGCTCAGTTCATTGGAGTTATCAACGATACAAACTTGTTTAATTAATTTGTTTATGGCACGAATATTTTGCTGCGCCTTCTGTTTTAATACAATTTATATTGTTTCTTGCAGCGTTTTCCTTAATTTTTACGATTGATTTGTAATTTTGTGAAATAAAAAATTGAAAAATTGAACACAAAATTGAAAATTACTTTTAGCAGAAAGTAAATAAAAATAATGTACTAGCAGGAGCCTTTTACGCCTGCAAAAAAGAGCCATAGAAAGCAGATGGAGTATCAATCCCAAAACTGCCAACTGGCTCTTGGAAATGGTCGCTAAGCCCATATTAATATATAAAGCAATCATCTGGTGGCCGGCCCTCGGAAAATCTGCTCTGCTTTACGAACATCGGCTTTGATGATGATGGTTATATCTCGCACTACTCCATCAAAAACCTTGATCACAACTTTGCACTGGCTCCCTGCAAACCTAATGGTCAAACAACTGGCCATGAGCTCGGCAGTACGCATCAGTGCCACTGAAAACATGCAAGGAAAACCGTAGGCGATGGTCCTGCGACTATTATTATTATTATTATGGGACGCACAAAGAATCGTTCCGACCACATAGATTATTGCTCTTCCAACCCTATACCTGATAAAAGATTCGCAGTATTAATTTTAGATACTTTTTCTCCATTTAATAATCCTCGACACGGAGGGGAGTACTTGAGGTATACACTGACGTATCAGGAGGGGGTATGTACATTCCTCACTTCCAACGGAGGATGCGGTTCAAACTACCTCAAGATGAAATATCGGTCATACAAACGGCAGTTAACTTGTTAAGGTACAACAGGGTATACGGTCAGGCAATCCGAATATGTAACGACAGCAAGGCTTTACTGAACGCTCTATCGGGTGTTTATAAAACAAATGAGCTGTTAAAGGAATGAGGGATGTCCGTAAATGAGATGGCGTCAGATTCCAACCTGGAGCACATCTGGGCACGCATGTGTTCCCGGCAACAAAATGGCGGACAATCTAGCCAAAAAATTCGCGTTTGCAAGAACGGGACACCGATCGGCTAGTCGGAGTGACACAAAAAAGCTGTAAACTAATTATACATACAGATAGCATAATCGAGATGGTTCAACGAATTCACATGTGCGTTCTCTAGATCAACCAGGACCCGGCAAGATCGAGCAAAAATTACCATCATACAGGGGATTCCCCTACATCAACTACGAATACTTGTGGCAAGTCCTAACAGGTGCTTACGCAAGAAGATAGAATCTTCCTTACAGCGACTTCTGCAGAAGTTGTCAGAATCAAGAGGAGGGAGAAAATGTCATGCATCTCCTCTGTCAAAGCCCAGCTCTGTCCCATTACACAGCTATGTATCTAAGTAATTCGACTTTACGCAAACTCGCAGATCTAATAGAATGAAAACACAGTACAACACATGATTTTGAGACTGAATTTTAAGAATTGCACGTAAAAGTAGCCCCAATAATAAGAACTTCCGCGTCATTCGTTTTGTAAAGTTGGCTGAATTTTTTTGTTGAAGATGGATTTTGATCACCTTTTCTATATTTTAACACGGTTATCTTTCGGTATACCGTACGGAATATCTCTTTTGTGTTGTAGATATTGAGTGGGAGAAAAAAAGCATCCAGTGATTTAAAAATCACAAAAATTGCCATTTTCCCCCAATTTTTCACATTTTTTGCACAATTTCTGGATTATAAATCTACAAATATTCTTTTTTTTTAGTAAACTTTATTTTGCATGAAAATAAAAATTCCGATTCATATTACACCATCCTCGTTGAAGTTGACACTTGTGGTTCTGAAGATCTTGTTTTCTTCTAAGATTTTTCATATTCGTGCTCTGAGTCTGCATCATCATCCGAGTTAGACACAATATTCAAGGGCATGTTTTCTTCAGCGTGTCCAATAATTTCAGTGTTATCTTCATCTTCGGTGCTTTCGTCTTCAAATGGCATAAGACGAGGGCGGATCAATAAGTCCGTGACTTTTTTAACTTCCCTCGTAGTTATATGAAATGCAACACTGTCTGTTCCTATCAATTACCATCTGTTGAATGGATATGTGAATAAACAGAATAGTCGGTTCTGGTTCTAAAAGTGACAGTCTGGTGTGCAATTTGGTCAGGAGGAATCATTGGATTTTCTCTGAAAATTAAAACGGCGTAACGGTAACTGTGAATGGGGAGCGATATCCTGACATGACTGAAAACTTTTTAATGCCACAACTGCATGCTTTGTGCTTGATTAACATGTGGTATCAACAAGACGGTGCCTCGTCGCATACAGACAGGATTACAATGGAATTACTGCGAGACCTCTTTCCACAACAAGTTATTTCAAGAAATGGTGATGTTGATTGACCTTTTTACGTGTGTTTGTTTGTACAAACGTACTTTGTATACTTACAAAATGTTTTTGTTTTGTAGAAAATGCGTTCTTTCGTGGGGCCGTAGAGAAAATGTTTTTATCATTGAACTTTTTTTAACAAAATTCAGAAATTGGAAAACTATTAAAATTGAAATATAAAGCTACCAAAATCTATTCACACCAGCAGTGAATTACTCTGGTTAACTGGATCGTTTTCTATTCTTAAATTGCTGGTATTTCAAAATATTTTAAATCGCAAAAAAAAACTTTTCAGCACACTTACGTAATACGTACTTGAGTTAAAATTAAAATCATCCAATCAATAATGCTTCATTGAACAATTTTATATATTTTGAATAGTTGTTGGTTTTTTTGTTTTAAGTTTTTAGACGCGCTTGCAACAATTTTCAATTAATCATTTTGAAGTTAATGATTCGTAAAGGAAAAAAACAAAAAAAGCAAAATAAGAACATAAAAATGACATGATCGTTTATTGAGTCTTGTTTAAACTTTGTTATTATTTGTTCAGTTTTTCTAAGAATTTTTAGGTAAAAGTTCCCCTGATGATCCGCATCAACAACCTGAAAATGCGTACAGAAACAACAAATACCCCCAAATAACCAATTTCAAAGTATTTTGAATGAACATTTTTACTGCACAATATAAAAAAATAAGTTTGGTTAAAAAAGCACAATAGACACTAAAATTAATTGTAATTAAAAAATTCCAAATAAAAAGATCTTAAAATTTACAATTTCATTATCACATCGCGCATAACGTTGACTGAGTGCGTATGTTGGTAGAAAACTAATCAAATACCAGGCAACCGGTCGATTAACCGGCCGGCTGTTTTGGCCTGCTGGGCTTGTTGGCATGTTGATAAACTAACTCCTCTCTCTCTCTCTTGAGCGATAAGAAATGCAATCACACTTACTGCATTCGATTTTTGGGGAGGAGTGCTTACAACAACACATACGGCATAAAACGTGTCCGTGGTCAGGCAAGCTTACGCAAACGCATTTAAACCCCTTTTATTTTTATTTTATTAATACTTAAACTCATAACTGCCAGCAATGGCCAAAATAGAGTTAAAAACAACTTGATAATTGCAGAAACTTAAAAAAACATAAAATTTTAATTTATGCAAATAAATTTGCACTTTTGTACAAAATCAAAATAAATTACAAACGAACGAACCAGCGAACAAACCAAGCACGCACTTAAAAATAAATGAAATTATAAAAATAAAATACAAGAAACTGTTAAATAAAAATGAGAATTATATAAAAAAGAAAAGTAAAAAAATAAACCAAAACAAAACGACCGTTGTTTGTGCCACTTTTGTTGCATTTGATACAATAAAGCAACAACAACATGCAGCTACAAGTAAATAAATGAAGTGTTTAAATTGAAAGCCCAGGTGAACAAGTGCGTTCAAGCGGGCGGAGTGTTTGACCAAACTTATGCCGGCCATATAATGCACCGCTAAAAAAAATTTTAAATTGAAAAAAAGAACAAATATTTAACTTGTTTTTACAGACTTTTAAAGAATGAAATCTTTTTTGAAAAAAGGAGGAAAATGTTATCAATACGTTTGTATATTTTTAATGCATGTTTCCCGAAAAATCCGCCACTTATGAAGCGATTTGTAAAAATTCTGTTTTATTTGAAAAGACTTGCAGATTTGTCTCGATATTTCGCTTTCTGTACGATCGGTATAATATCAGGCCCATTCGCTATACCGGAAATTTTCTTTTTACCAAACAATAAAAAATCATTCAGTTCATACATTTTATAATAATATTTTTAGTTTTAATACCTATTAACAACTAAAAAAAACAATGTTTTATCTGGTAGCATCTTCCCATAGAGACCAGTTTCATCTGCATTGAAAATAACATCAAAAGTTAAATTATGGTCCTCTATAATTTTTTGCAATTTTATTTTAAAAGGATTTACTAGATCAGGTCTGGATGATAACTTTTACCTGAAAGCTTAACGCTGCAATTACACATGCAAGTAGTCGCATGCCATTGAAGTACATACATACATACATATATTTACTACGTATTATAACGAAAAATTGTTCTCAAAACTCGAAAATTTTGCCACTAGCTTTTGCATTTACAGATCCGAGTGCAAGTTCATTTTGAAAATGTCGTCGAAGGGTAAACTTGAGAACATTTCTTCAATTGCTTCTAATTTAACTTTTTGTTTTACTGTATACAAAATAGAGTTACCGACTTAATCATGTAGGCACAGTTTTGGGGAAACGGTTAACATGTATCATTATTATTTTAAAGATATTATTAATACACTACAGATATTAATTTTCACTCGCATGCAAATTTAGCTGCCATTGCGAAAAATATGGGTGTATTAGTAAAAAATGCGAATGTGTTGAGTTTTTCGAACTGGCAGTGGCAGGTGTAAACTCTAAGTAAGAAGTGTAATTCCGTTTTTCTTTTTAATCTAAATAACCAGCCATCACTTGCATTGAAATATTTTTTGGTATCTCCATGGCTTTTACTTTTAACGCCATTCCATTTATTGACAAATATTTTTTCCTTTGGCTGAGAAACCAACCGTAGAGTCCCTTTTCCATACAAGGATACACATCATTTCTCAAAAATATGCGATTTTTTGAGTAATTTTTGGCTTTGTACGAATTCGAAACAATTTTTGTTTGCATTTTATTCAGTGAACATATTGATGATTTGGGTATTCCAAATTTCACGCAAGCTTATACCCTTTTTACAATCATACAAAATTTTTATTTTTTCTTTCAACAAAATTCTTTTTCTGTTTCTAATTTTTATTTCACGTTGACAACTTTGCACAACTTAAAATGTATTGAGAAGGCTCGCAGCATTTTATTGTATAATAAACTCCCAAATAAAAAAGTAACGGTACAGCAACGACTTTTCCTTGCTTTTGCATTCCATGAATCAAGAAAACAAGATTGCGCACTCAGCCGTGCAAAATGAATTTCTACTGCGCATCTTCGTCATGATAGAATACAAATGAGTGTTTATTGTAAAAAGTGCAAAAAATCGTAACCAAGAGACAAGCTAAATTTGCATTTTCTTTAATTCCAATATTTTTTTTAAATATGGGTTCGCATTTATTAAAAATAATATAAAATAGCATTTTGCGGCATAATTGACTTTATTTTGTGATATAAAAACCAAGTTAAATCACACTAATCATAAGCAAAAGTAGTGGTTACGTTTTTTAGGGCAAATGTTTGTCAGATGTGAACGTACCTTTAGAGATTTTTGACACAAAACTGGTAATAACTAAATAACTTCTAAACGAGTGCATCGATTTCAAAAAATTTTTAAATGGACAGAAAAGAGATGCAGTCGAGTAAAACTTTTGAGTTTGGGCTTGAAGCTATTTCTTAGTTTCTGGATTCATGTTTGCATTCTGTGCTGTCTTTTATTTATTTTTCTTGCCTTTCGTTATATAGAGTACACATTTTTCATAGCATTCGTTATATAAGATAGTCAATAGTAAAATTACTTTTTATTTGCAATTATTTTTTTACCGTTCGTTATATCGAGCATACGGTTTTTTTAATGTTCGTTACATAAGGTAGTCAATGTTAAAAATTTCACTGTTCGTTATGTCGGATTTTCGTTAAAGCGAGATTCGTTATACCGGAATTTGCCTGTATTTGAAAGGGTTATTTTTGTGGAAGGCACTTGTTTAAAAGAGACTTTTTCCAAAATATAGTTTCAATAAAATAAACATTTTTTTTAAAGATATTTTTTAACTCGCCATTTTTAAAAGGGGGAAATTTAAAAAGTTACAGTTTTTTAAAGGTACTATTTTTCAAGCGTGTTCTTTTTAATTTAAAAGAGACTTTCTTTAAAGGTACTTTTTTAAAAGGTACTATTTTAAGAGGCACTTTTTATAAGATACTTTCTTTAGGTACTTTTTTAAAAGGTACTGTTTTAAGATGTATTTTTTTAAAGGTTTGTATATTGAAAAGTTATTTTGGCAAAAGTTACTTTTCATTTCGAAAGGTTCTCTTTGAAAAGCTCTTTTTTTTTTTGAAAGACAATTTGTTTAATCATCTTCTTTCTAAAAGATATTTGAATAATTTGGCACTTTTATAAACTATATTTTGTATTCCTCATTGCAACATCATTTTAAATCTCTGTTTTCACAGAACACCTTAAAAAACCGTTTTCATCGTCGACATGGAACAAAAATCAAATGTGGACCAAGGTGTGTCCAAATTAAAGGTTATTAAATTCTTAATTATAAAAACATTTAAACAAATATGAAAACAAAAATGTCTTTAACATAAATGAACAACGGCAAACAGCCAGCAAATCGTAAAAATTTAAACACGCAAATTAACTGGCTCTTAATCGTATTTTGTCAAACGCTTACAAAAACAAAAACATAACGAAATGGGGAAAAAAGTTATATTTCTTGGCCGGTATTTATGATGCAAAGAAGAGGAAAATTTTTAAGTTTAAAACAACGACATCAGTCATGAAAATAATTGCCGCATGCCCGCATGACAACAACTGCAAACAAGGTTCTACAAATATGTACATATGTACATATATTTGCAAGGGCTTGTTTTGCAGTTGTTGTAATATCTACCCTCAACTATTTAGAAATTAATACATTTTCATGTTGTATGCACTTCATGGTATGCGTCACGTGATATCACGTTTGTTTTACAAAACAATAACTGCAGCGGCAGCAGCAACTGTTTACCACGCCAAAAAAAAAAGTTCATCGTTGGCAGTTGCACATGCATGAATGCATGATTAACTTCATTTTTTATTTTTTTTTTGTTACAGCCAATTTAATTTATATACTAATCTGTCATTTGCGATAAGAAATTTATAAGTCAGTATTTTCGATTTTGCAACTAAGCGCTACAAAATCTTTCCTAAACAATTGAATGTCTTGGAAGGTTCATAAGCATTGAATGCTAAAAGCTCTAAAGTTCTGAACTTCATCATCTACATATGTATAATTAAATACCTACCGATGACTCCCTCACCCGTACCCTCACCTTCAGTTAACTTCTGATCGATGCATTGCGAAGTAAGAAAAAAAGAAAGAAAAAAGTCGATTTCACACTCACTGAAAATGCGATGTTGATCGAGTCCGTTTGTTTCAACACATTTAATGGCCTGTCGCAAAGATCAAACGTTTCACAAATTTTCAAATCATTTATAAAGGCCGCTCTCCATAAATGAACAATGGAATTTTTATTGTAAATAGTTGCAATTTTATATACAAATGCTTCCCTTTAAGTATTCTACATATTATTGACAACTTTTCCAGTATTTATCCTTCAAGCATAATATTTGGAATTAACGAAAAAATATGTATTCATAGTTAAATTTTTGTGTATTTTTCGTTTGCAATCGAAAATTAAGCAATTGATTAAATTAAACAACATTTTGAAATTGCATTAAAACGGTTGAGTGCTTTTGATAACATTGACTTAATTAAATAGTTGTAATTAATGAACTATAACATACACACTAAAATAACAAGTATATCTTATTATTTTATGTATTACACCGTGCAACGCCGTTTTTTGTAGTGTGGAAAAATAACTTAAATATACAAATGCCAAATGGCAAAAGCAGCTTTCTCAATCTAAATTGCACTTAAAATTCAACAGAAATATTTAGCGAAGTTAATCTATTCTTAAACAAACTCTAATTATTAAAAACTTTAAATGTGTCTGACTGACTGACTGACTACTCGTTGCAAATAATGCGAACAGCAGGAATCATTTCCATCTACGTAGCGAAGTGTAGAGCAAATAAAAAAAAATCGTCTTTTACAAAAAATATATATTTCTTTTATTGCCATACAAGATAGATAAAGCGAAATGTTGGAAATACATATTTAAAAACGTGTTGTATTCTGCACTTCCGTAAACATTTAAAATGTACTCTGTTTCTTGCTTTTAGTCACAAGTGCCATTCAGTTGTAAACGACTTTTATTCGATATCGAAATGAAAAAAATCTACAGTAAATAAAACAAAAAAAATTAATTTCACATTTTTTAACAAATAATTTGTTACAAAATCATCACTTTTGCCATCGATAAATAAGCAGTAAAATACAGTCAGCTTTATTAATTTAAAAGCAAACCAAATAATTACTAAAAACATTTTTTTAAATACGTAAATACAGCTCACGGTACTTCAACTTCATATTATGATGGTACGTACATAAATAGAAGAAGTTGTTACAGATATTTGTAATTTGGTATGTGAACATGAAACATTTGAGATTCTAAGAAAATTTGGATTGTTTGGTGAAAATGCACCAAGGACACGGTCATAACCATTAATCCTAAAATTGAAAATTTATTTTGACTATTAAAATGCTTAAACGCAAATATTTGAGCATCCTTAAAGCTGATACAGAAGTCTATCGTAATTTTCTTCGAAATCTTAACATGGATTGTAGGTTTTGTCACATATCGTTCAACTTAAAATAGCTGTAACTACTTTAAACATGATTAAAATGTTACACAAAACGTGAATAACAACAATTACAACAAATCATTAATTAAGAAAAAATATTTTAAAATAAATAGATTCAAAAATGTTTAAGAATTAGTTTTTGTGTTTATACAATAAATTGGAAAACTATTTTTCTTATATATATTATATAGCACAATTGACCTACAAATTCAGTAAAGGTACGGTCACACTTGCCAAATATTTGCCGAAAAAAGAACATCACCAACAGACAAGCTACATTTCCATTTTCTTTAATTCCAATATTTTTTAAGTATGGGTTCGCATTTATTAAAAATAGCATTTTGTGGCACAATTGACTTCATTTTGTGATATAAAAACCAAGTTAAATCAGACTAACCCGAAGAAAAAGTACTGGTTACGTTTTTTTTTGGGCAAATGTTTGCCAAGTGTGACCGTACCTTAAGACACAATTTTACTATTTCCCTCCTTATAATGAGTAATTTCTTAAGAGCCTTCGGATTTGATTTAAAAAAAGCACATAAAATTTAGAGAAATGTATGAAGTCTTTATTTGAGTCGATAGAACGATCTGAACAATTCAATGTTTAAAGATATAAATGTTTACCGCTTTGGTTCGCACGCTGGGTCCAATTTTGGCATACTCTCTCCAACATATCCGTTGGTATCTCATGAATAAATTCTTACAAATTGGCTTCCAGTGCGTCAACTGTTGCGGGCATGTCCCTATAGGTATAAGCCTTAAAGTAGCCCCACAAAAAATAGTCTAAAGCTAAAACGCAAGAACTAGGCAGCCAATTGACCGCCTCTAAAAGTAAAATAAACAGTTAACCGAAATCGCCTCTCAATTGGGCCATTGTCTCGGCGCCGAATCGAAATTAAAAGATCTAATCTTTTACAATTATTTTCCTAAATCAATTATGAATGAAATTTTAGAGTTTTCACTCCACTTTGTGGCGTTCAAGTGATTAAAATCAATATAAACATTTTATTTGAAGTTTTTTCTCTGCTTCTCATTCGAAAATGTAAAATCATAATAATATACCTTGTTCCTTTTTGAGTTTAACATGATGTAATAAAAATTGTAAAAAATCGGGTATATTTATTTTTAAAAATAAAAAAGAATAAAATTGTAAAATTGTTATATTTTTTTTAAAAACATTTTAAATTTACGGAAGCATAGAAAACTGTTAAACCAGATTATACTTACTGCTTTAAAATACTATAAAATTTTAACCAAAATTAGAGTTTAATGGACTAAAACTCGTTTTTTTTGTGGGTGAAGCATTTCTATTATATAAATAGGTAGAGATTGTTTTCCATTCGATTTTCTTTAATTTTTTACTAAATGGTAGACATTGTTGAGCTTTAGTGACCCAACTATATATTATTTGAAACGGCTCAGTATTAAAGGTATAAAAGGCTCCTAAAGTTGACACCAATTCAAATGCTAAAAAATACACACGTACATTCACTTATAGTGCATTTACATTGCCCCGAAATCTAGTAGATTTGATTTGAAATCTTTCTCAAAATCTAGTTCGTTTACATTGCATTCTTTTGACATTAGCAAGATTTTATTTGAACAACAAAACCAGCTGGCCAATATTTAAAAGGAAAAAAAGTATACCAATATATTTGAAGATTGTGTTTGATACCAATTAATATCAGAAAATATTGGACATTTATTAGTATTTTGGTTCTTTTATTTGTGTAACACAAATGTAAGGAAAGGGGCATTTGGTAAATTATTTATTTACCATTTACACTTAATTTATATTTTCATTTTTATTTTATTTTGCAATTTTGTTAATTAAATTCCAAAAAAAGTATGTGAACGAAAAATTTTAAAAGTAAGTAAAATTAAAGAAACAGCTGATTACAAATCAATGTAGTGCTGAAATATATTTACACTTTTGACTACTCAACTCTTTTTCTTGTTGGTACTCGATGCAATATTTATTATAACACGAAAATTTAAGAAAATATAAACAAATTATTTTTTTTAATCTTTTCCATGCGTTTATTTTTATTTTATTTGATTTTACTAATTTGTGTCTGATTAAATTTATTAAAAAGTATGTCATTACTTGTTTATGCTAATGATTACCTTAAAAACAAGTGCAGTAGTAAGTAACCATATATTTAGCACTTTCGCAATTCCAAAGAATTAAAATAACACAAAGAAAAGAAAGTTCAAAAGTTGTTATGAACATTCATTTCCATTTAAACGGCTCTCAATTCGTATTCTCATTTATTGTATTTTGTGTAAACGAACGCAATTTAGTAAAATCCAGTAAAGTGCAGTAAATATTTTTAAAAATTTTTGTTTACTCGAACGCACTTAATATTTTTTTGTTATTGTTTCTTGTTTTGTTATTTAAAATACCAATTATTATTCTTGCATAGCGTAGTATTTTTTAGCACAATTTGAAAAAAAACATATTTGCATCACTAAGTACTACTAGATTTTGAGTAGATTTTGTCAAAATCTTGTAAAGAAGTAGATTTGGTTTTGTATGGGAAATCTAGTCAAAAACAACAAGATTTAGCTTGAAATCTCGTTGCAGTGTAAATTCGGTGCAGTGTAAATGGACTATTATGTAAGAATTACCTCAAGTAAAACATAACCCAAGCAATTAGAGTGTTTAAGAGTACCTACGTATATGAATAATAAGGGGTTTCCTCATTAAATGGGTGAATTTAAAAAAGAAAACGAGATCAAAATTGAAAGAGATGAGAATTAAAGATGGATGTACATGTTCATTACGTATGGATGTGTTAGCTTCAAGCAAAAACTTAATAAAATAAATGTGCATTGTTGTGTGCAACTTTATTTTGTAATTAAGTAATTTTTTTCTTTAAATGAAAGACAACTAAAATAGATACACGTCTAAACTGGCGGTAGAATTTCGACTACTAGGCGAACTCTGGTTTACTGAAAACTATAAGTTTTCTAAGTTGCAAATACACGTAGCTGCTGTGAAAATATTAATTAAACCTTTGTCTTCTATTCCAAATAATGAGTTTTTGATTTTTTTTGATTATCTATTTTTTTAATTAAAAAAAAAAGTCACATGATTTAAGCGCCCTTTTTGAAGATTCAAAAAGAGACCCACTTTCAAATTTTTTTTTGTTTTTTAATTACATAACTTGTGTTGCTAAAAATCTATCATTTGTGTACATATTTTACTATGATTTTTTTATTTGCTTTTAAGACCTTGAAAACTTGTGAAGTTTCAACATAAAGCCAAAATTCAGAAATATTTGAAAATATATTTAAGTTGTAGCATAATTTGTTCAAATTTATTTCAATTAACTATTAGAAAACATAATAGATTGTGCAAAAACAGGAAAAATCCGTAGACTACATTATTAGTTTTTTTAATATTCTATTAAATTTTATGAAATTTTTTAGAGAAATGAATATTTATAGTTTTCTATATGAAAAATTTTAAAATGAGTTTTTGACAATCATTTTTTAGAAATAATAAAAATCCAACTCGTAGCATTAAATAAATAAATTTATTTTGTATATCATTTCTTTATTTCAATGTGTATGCTTTCAGTTTGGTCCCTTGGAAATCGGATGGACAAACTGGACGCCATTTAAGAACTGATTTTCAAAATGCTTTACTGTTAAGGGAATGTTTTGTATTGAAATCGGTTTTCTAAAACTTGTTATTCATTTTTGTGTATAATTTTATTAAAGTAGAATATAAAGATTCCTATTCGGTCGAATATGACTCTTAATTTTCATTTATTTTTTAATAACCTTTAAACAATTTTGACTTATTTTCACAAACTAGTTAGTAAAACATTCTTATTGTCAACTCACAATCAGGCAATTGACTCTTTAAACATAGAATTGCATTCTGTGCTTTAAAACTCTTTATTTAGTTTAATGTCTCGTGATTTAGTTTTAGAGCAACTACTAAATAACAATATTGAAACATATTTATGACTTTCAACTTGTGACCTCCCCCCAAAGTGACAAATATTTATTTCATTATAATAAATTAATTTTATGTTGTCCGGTTGTTGGAGAAAAATGCATTCAAATAAAAGCATAAATTAGAGCAGTTTTTTTGTTTGGTTTTGGATTTATGATTGTTTAAAAAAAATGAATAAATTAGCAAAAATATGAATAGATTCTTAAATGCAGCAATTGTGCAATAATTAATATGGATAGTTCAGCGACCAAGAAGTACGAATTGGAAGTTTTCGCAAGCTAAAAGTTGTTTTTAAAACATTCCGGGTTGTCACAGAATCCAATGTAGTCGGAATTGGATTTGAAAAGACGACAAAAAATACTTTTGTGTGATGAATTTCAATGTTATCGGTTTCATGCTCAAAACAGATAAATGATTTTAGATGGAACATGAAACCGATAATATTAAAATTCATCACACAAAAGATTTTTTGGCCGTCTCTTCAAATCCAATTCCGACTACATTGGATTCTGTGACAACTCTTATTATCTTTGTGAAAATTTATTGCAACCGAAAAGCTTTTTGTAAAAATTTTTCACATGCTAACAGTCTTCTCTAAACATTTTCTATGAAAAATTTCAAACAGCCGAATTATAAATATTTACAAGGAATTTGTTGCATGGGGAAAGGTGTTTCTCGAGAAAAAATTGCTCCAATTAATTCAAACTCCTGTTTTGTGAGCGAATTTTTTTTAGGGAAACCCAAACTTAAATATATTTAGAATAACTACTTTTTAGCTTTTTATTTTTTTCTCCCTTTTACACTTTTTATAAAAACGGACTAAAAAGTAAAATGAGGAGATAATAGGAGAAAAGGAAAAAAAAATCATGAGGAATTTCTGTTTATAATTGGGCTGAAAATGTTCGATGGAAATAATAGTTCAGAAAGCTTTCCTAATATCTGGAACTACTGCTTCATTGAATGTAAAGAATGTTAGTTAAGACCGGTAGAACTTTAAATAAAAATAAAATACAGATAAATCGGTCGCCGGGGTGGCCGCGTAGATGGCGCGATCATAATGTTTACTTTGCATAACCTTTCGCAATAATTGTGGCCGTATTTCGGCAATAATTTGCCGAATCTTATGTTTTAAGTATTAAAGCATATCTGGCTTATCGGCGTAGACAATTGACTTGACATATCGCCAGAGAAAATAACCTAATGGAGTTAGATTGCACGATCTGAATGGCCAACTAAAAACATATTACGTAGAATTTTATATGTCACAACAATTTGTAAGCGTTGGTCTAAGTCAATTTATTTATTATAAAATTGCAAACCAAACTAACTACAAAGCAACTAAATGTCAGCTGTCATATCAGTTGCCCAACAAGCCAATTCTATCGGGCTTAAAAAGCAGGTTTATTATTAGATTAGATGGCGGACTGTTTGTACAAACGTACTACATTTACGTGTCCACGCTTTCACTTATTCCCTCTCTTGCAATATAAATTAAAAAATGTGTATATAAAAACCAAACTTGCCAAAATGCGTTTAAAGTTGGGTCCGAAACCAGTAACTTCAAAATTTAACATACACTTAGCCCCTTTTGACAGGGAAAGTTTACTTTGGCAAATTTGAATTGAATTTCCTTAAAATTTTTATTTTAAAAATGCAAAGTTGAAGTCAACTTCTAATATAAACTACGAATAAAGCGACTTCGCGAGTACAAGAAATGCTGTACTCCCTGCCATTTGCTTCTATAAACTCAACAAGTTGCAAAGTAAAGTTTCCTTGTTTAGAAGAAGTTTTAGTGTATTTAAACTGTCTTTATTTGGTATTAAAATATATTTTGATTGGCCTTCAAAGTGTTCCGGATAATCCGGCTAGATAGCTTCAGCAGATTGAGCATTCGCGATTATATCCCGGATTAATGTAACACATCCTTTCACAATGTCAACCTATTTTTAACTGTTCTGCTAGCAGATGGCAAGTTTAACAGAATTATAAACAATTATGGCGTTTCTTTTCTAGAAAAAAGTGGCCGCTTTATTGAAAATTTGTAATATAATGATTTTTTAAAATAGTGACTGTATTAGAAATTATCACTTACGATCCAAAATTTTTGTCTTAAGTATACTTTGAGTATAAATTTTTTTATAAAAAGTAAAAGAAATGTTTCATTTTTTTTAGAAAATAAAACGGCATTAATCAAGCTGAGTTGTTAAATAAGTGGACTAATGTTTTGGAACTCACCACTGCTGTCAATGAAGGTTTATCAAATAAAATGCAAACTGATGCGATATACACCAATTTTAGCAAGGCGTTCGATAAAGTTAACCACAATCTTTTATTGCACAACTTATCACTTATGGGCTTTATTGACTCTGCTTTAAAATGGTAAAACTCTTATCTATCACAAAGAACTCAACCGATCAAATTTACGAATGTTATATCAAAAACCATTCAAGTACATTCTGGTGTCCCTCAAGGCTGTCACCTGGATCTAATTTTGTTCACTTTATTCACCAACGATCTTCCTACGATTGTTTTGCATTCTAAAGTACTGACGTATGCCGATGATGATAAAATTTTTAACTCTTAACGATAATAATGGACATATTTTATTAAGTGCCGACTTTCGCAATTTTCATCAGTGGTGCAAATTTAAATTATTGGAGCTAAATATCTTGAAATGCAAGCACATGTCATTTTTCAGACACAGTCCAATCGAGACTTCTTATTATATTGATACTGCTATTTTAAGTAAAGTTCAAACCATTTTGGATCTTGGCTTTCTGTTGGATCACAGGCTCAAATTTCACGATCACATCTCTATAATGGTAAATAAAACCTTTGGGGTAATTGGATTCATGAAGCGCTGGTCTAAGCGATTTCTAAATTACAAAACTTTTACATATTTCTCTTGTTCGACCAATTCTTGAGTATGGATTAAATATTTAGGATCCTTGTTATTCTATTTATATCAATAGTATTGAATCGGTACAAAAGCTATTTTTAATCTTTTATCTCTGTGGTCATGGTGGGAATTCTTATGTCTTGGCACCGTATCATAGCAGGCTTTTTTTTTTATAAAATTGGCAAATCTAAAATGTCGACGATTGATGCTGAGCGCTTTATTTGTTGTGGGCCTGTTTCGTGGGGATGTTGATTCAGAGTTATTAGTTAGTGCAATAAAATACAGCGTTCCTGTAAAATGCTACCGCTCTGTATATGCTAATAACAAACGCTGGGTCTTCACGTAGCAATATCCATTGCGGCAATTGCCAAAATTGATTGAGTTCATGAAAATTATTATGTGTGGACCGCGATTGTCATAAGAAACAATTTATTGCGGAATGATTGCTTGAGCAATGATTGCCTATCAATCTGCTGTCATTTCTCTTTTCTGTAGTCAGTGCATTTGCGAATTTGAATTTAGAAAACTAAAAACTGCATATTTAAAAAAAACACCCACCTAATGGAGTGGAAAATGGAAGAAGTATTTAAAATAATAAACTTTTATCAACAATTCCCATCTTTATGTACATACAATTATAGCATATTTATACAACCTCTCACTATGAAAATTTTGAATTTGTGACGAAGCAATTTTACGTGCTCTCCATCTAAAAGCAATCAGCAATCGAACTATCAAAACTCTGTTGACGTTTTTGCTTGCTGTCAGCAATGAAATTGCTACGTGAAGACCCAGTGTAATGATTCTGTTCGTCCCGCATCTGTTAAGTTCAATAAATGCTACCGCTTTATAGACTTATCTGAGAGTAACGACGTACTGAAGAGAAATCTTACTTTATATCTAAATTGTTGAACCAATTATTTTTATATAATTCTGTTTTTGTTATTTATTTTTAGTCAGTAAGGATGTACAAATCTATTGATTTAAAAAATTAATAAATGAATAAAAGAATTTTTTTTCACGAAAACATCATACTTTATAACTTGGTGAAGTGTGTAGAATATTCGACCTCGCCTATTAGTTCACTGTTAGTTGTTATATTTTAGTTTTATATATTTATTTTGAATGTTTTTTGCTCAGCAAATATTTATATTTTGTGCCTGTTTTTTATTTTGTGTTGAATTTATTATTAAGAAGTAAGAAAAAAAATACAAAAGAAATGTTTTTTATGAATTTGAAATCTATGGATCGTAACCTTCAATTTGTGGTATAATAAATCAACTTAATGTCATAATCGTTTAAGAAGAGATAGATTTATTTCAAGTTTCTATTTGTTTACTGTATATTCAACAAAAAACAAAAACAAAAAAAAAAAGCAAAAATACCAACGTGCCAAAACTCCACAAGGAAAGTAACAATTCACAAGTCTCATAAGCTTCGATGAACTGTTTATACTTTTTTTTAACACTCAATAGCGCAATATTAAATAGTAAGAGTATTAATTTATTATTTTTTTTTCTACAATTTGTTTTTTCAGTACGTCATTGACATTGAATTATAAAATGTTGTTGTTCATTTTGTCAGTTGGTTGGTGTGTATTTTTTTTCTTCTATTTGTTTCTATTGCAAATACAAGTTTCAAATGCGTGTAGGTTGTTCGTTTAATTATTTTTAATTGTGTGTATCTAATGAAATAATTTTATATTCAGTTTTTTTTTTAGTTTTTTCTTTTTTTAGTTTGTTTCATTTATTATTATTAATTTTTTTTAGTGTTTGAAGTGAAAATGATGACAATGATAAATTTAAAACAAATTTTTATTATGTATTTTATGCGTATTTAATAGAATGAGTGAGATGATGATGATGATGTTTGTTTAGTTATATAATAGTTTTTTTTGCTAATGCATATTTATGTATGTGTTATTGAATAATTAAGTGGTTTAATTGTGTATTAAAAGATTATTATACTCATTTTGTTGTAAACTAATTGATTAATGTTTATTTGTTTTTTTAACTTCTTTCCAGGTAAGATAAAGAATTGATTGTGTGGAAATTTAACCAAAATACAAGTAAAGTATATTACAAATTATATGTTGAATGTAGATTAAGCTAGTTGGCACTACTCGGAACTGGAAACTGGGAACTTATAATTTAATTGTTTCATAAAATAAAAATATTTTTGGGAGATTTTTTACTTTCAAAAGAATCTGTTCTTGAATCTAAATGATTTTTTAGTTAACTTTTTTTATTTTTTTTTGTTGAGAATTAAAAAATGTAACATTAATTTTGTATTTATCTCTTGCAAAACTTTAAAGAAAATTAGAGTACTTAAATATTTTTAAAAATATTTTTTATTTAATTAGTTGCAAAAATTTGGATAGTTTATTTTTTATCCACATAAAAACAATATTAATTTTTAAAGACGACGGATTTATAATTCGGCTAAAACTAAATTTATACACGTCACCAGAACTATATATGTACATATTTTTCAACTCAAGGTTGAATATTTAATTAATTATTACTGCAATTGTTAAAGAGTCTTACGTCAATCTTGCTATTAAAAAAAAAGATTTCATTTGCAAGATATTTCCGTAAACAGTCTTTTGAAAGCAAAAAAAAAATAGAAAAAAATTTTATGTATAAAAAATAAAACAATATTTTTAATAATATTGAATAGTATAAAAAACAACTCTTAAATAACTTTATAAAAGTCTTTTAAAAAAAATCATTTTGTTTAATAAGTGCAATTATGGCTGCAAAATTATATTGTTAATGATTGCTGGAATTTTTTTATATAACAGTCTTAAGCATGACGATAATAACTTCAAACTAATGGTTAAATTATGAAAAGTAAATAAATAAAATAATGAAATAAACTAAAGAAAAAAAAAATAATAATAAAACAAAATGAACTCAAACCTCCAACAGACATGTGTACTGTCTTGACTTCAATTGCAAAGTAGTAGTGGAAACTGTTGCTCTAAAAGTTTAAATGTTAAACAACAAAATAAAAAAAATAGTTATAAAATAAATAAAATTTACACTCAAGGTTAAACAGAATGGTTGGTGGTTCAAACGAGTTAATATGGCCAACACTCGAAGAACTTTTAGCTGAAAGGTTTTTTTTGCAATCCAATTCTTATTGTTTTGTTGCATTTTGCAACAAATAATTTATATTACAAAAAAAAAAGAAAAACAAAAGCAGCAACAATAATTGATCTGCATTAAAACAAATTGTAATGAAAAAATAATTGATTTTATGTTGTTATTTTTTTATATTTTTATTTTTATTTATTTATTCGTACTTCAATTGATTGAGTTGCTTAAGAAAACCTGAGGGTTGTTTTATAAGAATGTTTCTATTGCAAAAAAAAGTCTATCAACTTTTGCTCGTGTATTCGAATAAGGTAAGGAATTGCAGCCAAATGTCGAGACAATATGAGAGTTGTCTTATATTCTTGTGTTTTAGACACCTTCTATATCGGAACGTTTCAATAAAAATCTTTGATGCATGACATACAAAAATCGCCTCCGCCTAAAAGTGAAATCGAACTGTGAATATTCTTCTTCTTTGAAATTATTTTCTATGACATGCCTCAAGCTTCTTCTGCTTTATGGCGTGAAGTGACTCACGTGGTCGTAAATGACATTCACTTTAGCATGAAGTCCGTCTGTCCAATAATTACTGCTTCGGCAAAACTTTGAACGTTCACTTTTTTTCTCAGAAAAATTTCTTCTGCGAATTTATTTTTAAAGGTTAATTTAAATCCATTTCATTCATTTAAGGACAATTTCTCTATTGAAAAATTCTCTCAGTAAAAATTTTTCTAAAGAAAAATTTCAGCAATAAATTTTTTTTCGTTGAAAAAAGTCTTGAGAAAATTAAAGAAAAGGTATCGAATGATATGTTTTCTATAAAAAATGTTTATGAGTGATCATGTTTCTGGAACGCAAAAGGCATTTGCCAACACAAAAATAAACTCAAGCACTTCCTCATGGAAAAAATAGTTTCAAATTTACATTGAGATCTAAATATGCCACTTGTGACTGCTGAAATTGCAAAATACGCAGGCAAATATTTAACAAAACTCGAGTCGGATCCTAATCCACTTGCACGTAACATCTTGAACTTAAGCGACACTAGGGCTCTAATACTCAACACTTCAGATGAAACTTCTGGAAAATATTTTTGTGCTTAATACGACATTTTTGTATTATTAATTACTTTCACTAATGGCGTTTTCATTTCTAAAAAAAAGTGCAAAATTTTTTGGCTTTTTTATTGAAAATTTGCAATATAATGATTTTTTGAAATGGTGAGCTTATTAGAAATTATTTTGAAAACTTTAAATAGCAATTTTTTGATAAAAAGTAAAGAAATTTTAAATCTTTTTCAGAAAAGAAAACGGCATGTGTTTATGTCCGGCACTGGTTGGTCCTAATTATTATATCTAGACTTAAGATTTAAATACTTATTGTTAGCTAATTTTTGAAGATACAATAAATAATTATTAGTGTAAAAAAGTGAGCATTATTCTGTACAAAAATTTCATCTGTTACAAATTCCATTGCTGAATTTTATTTTATAGGAATATTTCATTGGTGACAACTTTTAATAGAAAATTGTTATCTATAAATGTTTTTCTTTGAAGAAGTTTCATCCGTGGTAAAAATTCCAAAACTGAAGTTTTTTTATACAAAATTGTTTTAATGATAACATTTTCTCTATTTAAAATTCTTTTAGTGATGATGATATCTTTGTACACTAAGTTCATCAGTGACCATTTTTCTATTGAAGTAATTCATCATTGAAAATTTTCTTTAAAAAAAATTCGATTAATAAAAAAATATTTCTATAGAAAATTCCTTCTGTAAACATTTTTTTAATGCAAAAGTTTAATCAGTGATAATTATTTTATTGAAAAATTTTATCAGTAAGAATTTTCCATATTCATCCGTGAAATCCTTTTCTAAAGACTAGTGGCTAGTGTTCTATACTCATACGGGCTTATTCATACAAATTTCCTATTTTAAGTTTCAAATTAACATTAGTTATTAAACACTTTTTGTTTTGTAAACCAATAATAAAAAAAGAGTATTCATAAATGTTCAATAAGTCTAAATTAACTACGAGACTTTTTTATTAGTATTATAGTCGCATGTGTGAGATATACTTTTAGGAGCGAAAATATTTTAATGTAGCGCTTGAAGGTAATCACAATTATTACAGCCTCATAAATTGTCTTTATTTATTAAATTTTAATTTTTTTTGTTTGAACCTGGGATAGTGGTTTCTATCGAAAATAAAACAGAACTAAAATCAAACAATACATTTTTTCTTAACAATAATTTTTTTAAGTACAACTTCGCAGAAGTTCCAGAAGATTTTTATATATTTCTTTACTTTTGTTTTATATATCAATATACTGCTTTAAGTTGATGGCCCGGAATCACCATTTCTTGCCTCAAACATTTTTTTGGCATTTATGCAATGCTCCAATATCGAACTCATATAAATTTTTAAATTTTACTGATTGATTCCACGAACTCTGCTATCCAACGCGATGTTGTCCTTTACTAAATCTAAAAATTTGCGAATAGTAGATTTTTTAAAGCGATATTTAACTTTAAACTGTTCATCTGTGATGGAGAATGGATTTGCGCTTTCCTTGTACACTTTTTGTTGCTGATAATTTGATATCTGAGCTAAAGTGTTTGTGAATATTTGAATTTTTTATTCAATTTTCTTTTTTTATTAAGAGTCCCTATTAGGCGAATTGTGTTTATCGAATCCATAATATTAATTAAATCACTTTTACTATAATATTCCCGAAAATTGTTTTTATAAAATGTAAATATATGTTTTAACAAAATGTCAAAATGACAAAGTGTCCTTCCTTTTATTTTTGGTTTAAAGATGGTTTAAAAATGGTGAAACCAACAATAAAAGTTCAGATTTTGTAGATGCTTTATTAAACGTTTAATAATTAATCATTTATGAATATAACTTTATTGAATTTTGCTTAAAAACGGCTTATAAACCTACAGTAAATTTTTATGCAAATGGCTGTTAGTCTGTAGACCGCAGGTTCGATTCCTACCAAATTCTTGTATGTTTCTTTAGACTATTTAAAAAGGCTTAATCAATCTATTATTATTTTTTCAATACACCAAAATAAGCTGTTGTAAGAAAATAACTACGATTCCTTTTTAGAGGAAGTTGCTGAAATTTTTGTGACAGTTCTTTCGTCCCATCAAGCACTGTGAAGGTACTCAACTTTGACCATATTGAATTATCGTATATTTTTAAAAGAATAACTAAGATTTTTATTTTCTGAAAGCGTATGTGCTCCTCTATAACTTTTCCTTGCATCATTTAGTAATCGGAGTTGATATTTGGAAGACACGCGGCTCCACTGTGATTTATTTATTAATTATTTTGAAGAAAATTTTGTGTATAAAAACTGTAATTGTTGTAAAAAAAATCTGCTGCTTTAAAATTAAAAAAAAATAAATCTACAGAAATTCGTATTGAAGTGTATGAATACTTCCACTTTGAACTGTATCTTGAAAACATAAAAAACACTAAAATTGTTACCAGTCATTTAATGACAAATTGCTTTTTTATGTACAAATATACATTTGGTCAATCCAACAAACGTTTGTTAAATAAAAAATAATTAAATAAATCAATAGAAATAAAAAAAAGCAAAACAAAACGAATCAAATTGCACATTTGGACCTCGTATAAGGAAAAAAATTCAGTTGTTTAACAAATTTTTTCCTCCTCAATTTCTTAAATTAACAGGGAGTGGTTTTTCAGTGGTGGGTTTTTTTATAATTCTTTTCTAATTGGCCAATTTTTTTCTTCTAAAAATTATATGTATTTTTTTTAAATAAAATTGATAAATGTTTGCTTGTTGTTTTGATGGCCAAAACATAAAATTTGATTAGTATAATGAATTGTTTATAGTTAAAATTGCATTGTAACAAAATGAATAACAAAATTTAGTGGCCATAATACTATTGAATGAGTTTTGTGTACGACGGGAAGTCAATAAGTCCTTGCAAAATCGTTTAAGAAGCACTAAGAATTTAAAACAATATTGATTTATGAAAAATGCCAGGTTGTGTAATTTTTATAATAATTAGCAGTACTTGAGTGACAATCAATTAAAATTTATTGAATTAAATAATAGAGTAACAATGAAAATTTTATTGGGTAAACAATCATTCATTTCTTTCATATCGATATTAAACAACGGTCTTTATAAAAATAAATTAAGCGATAAAATTGGCTGTGAAAGAGTTCTGAAAAAATAACATATTTTCTTTAAATTATGAAATAATTATATTTTTATTATAACGATTATTATCTTTACTACCTTGATTGTCTTGTAATTATTAAACTTATCTGCAGTTTATTTCATAATTGTTTTTTAATATTTTTATTTCCTTTTAACAGCTTTTTGAAATTAATGTAATTGATCGTCATTAAGATAAAAAATGTCGTTAACTTAAAAAAATGAATCACATAGAAATTTCGTAAGATTGTGCTGATCACATTTTAGATTACGAAAATATATTTTGAAAATCAGAACTAGTTAAATAAAACTTTAATTGAAAGAACTCGCCGCTACACAATGGGAGTGTGAATCAGAACATTTTAGAAAGAAATCAGACTTTTTTCAGCGTCTGGTTCAAATAATAGAAAATTTTAAGTCTCCGTAGCAGAACCCAGGTCCCTTAGACACTGCACTATCACGTGCCACAGTAGGTCAGCCTACCAACATTACAAAACAAACAAAAAATTAATTTATCATCCCGCAAAGAAAAAAGAGAATACAGTTTTAATTAAAAAATTAGTGATATTAATTAAAAAAATTGTATCGATTAGCAACACTTAACAAATTGATAATAACAATTAATAGTTTAATACAGGGTGGGGCAAAATGAACGGCATGTTGTAAATGCTTTAAAACTTTTTGTTTAAGATTTTTAGAAAGCAGACCTGGGAAATTGTAAATGCAAGAGTACAATAATTCAAGATGGAACAGTGCACAAATTCTGCAGAACGTTGCCTGGTTGTTTCATTTCATTTATTTATTTGACTCTATGGATTAATAAAATAGTTACAGATAACATATTTAAAAAATAAAAGTTACATGAGATCATATAGAACTAAACTAGTTGTTTAAGTATACAATTAAATTACGTTTAATCGCATTTATATGAAAAGACATATCAATAGCGTTATAAAATTCGTTAAAGCTACAACAAATTCTACGGAACGGATCAGCATTAGCATAGTTTTGACGAAAATATTGCAGTGCCAGAGAATGAAATTGACGTAGTGGTCGTTGCGGTATATTAAATTTCAGCTCATTTATCAGAAACTCGGAACAGATGTCACCATTTATAAGTATAATAACAAATATTGCATTTAAAACTTTTCTCCGGCTCTTCAGTATAGCCAAGCTAATTTGTCGTAAAGAAAAGACCACAAAAAATACTTTTATTCAACAACAAAGTTTGTTCTTCAGGCTGAAAGGTGTTCAAGAAAATGTTCTCTCTCACTCTCTTTCACAGTTAGAGTGCTGCTGAACTTTTTGAGCCGTTGTCGTGCAATTTACAAAAAAATATATCGATCATTAAACATTTTCTTAACATCTTTACGATCCTGACGATAGTAAAGGGTGTTTTTTATTGAGGTATAGAACTTTAAGTTGGCATCACTTTTTTAACTGGCGGCCATTTTGTCAGCTGTCAAGTGATTAATATTTAGTTTGGTTTGCCATTTCATCATGAACAGGTTGACAAAAGAACAACGCTTGCAAATCGTGCAAATTTATTTCGAAAATAATGGTTCAGTTCGCGAAGTTTACCGCAAGCTCCGTCCATTTTATGGTCGACATAATCGTCCATCAGAGCAATTAATTCGGTTAACCATGGATCGTTTTCGCACTACGTTTACTCTATGTGATAATACGCATCCGCAGAGACGTCGAACAGTGCGCACCGAAGAAACAATTGCCGCTGTAGAGCAAAGTGTTGAAGAGGACCCGAATGAATCGATTCGCCACCGTGCACAGCAATTGGAGCTTTGTCCATCAACTTTATGAAAGATTTTGCGCAAAGATCTTGGCTTGCGACCTTACAAGATCCAGCTTGTGCAAGAATTGAAGCAGCGAGACCATGCAATGCGTCGTGATTTTGGTGTATGGGCCGAAAATGAGATTGATCTCGATGCTGATTTTCATTGCAAAATTTTGTTCAGTGATGAGGCTCATTTTTGGTTGAATGGCTACGTCAACAAGCAAAATTGCCGCATTTGGAGTGAAGAGAATCCACATGAGACCCTTGAGACGCCATTACATCCACAAAAACTGACTGCTTGGTGTGCTATATGGGCTGGTGGAGTCATTGGGCCATACTTCTTCCGAAATAATGCTGGAGAGTTAGTTACCGTTAATGGAGACCGGTATAAAGCCATGATAACCGACTATTTTGTTCCCGAATTGGATGGCATGAATGTGGATGAGTTGTGGTTCCAACAAGACGGCGCTACATGCCACACAGCGCACGTCACAATCGATTTATTGAAGGAAACATTCGATGAGCGCATAATTTCGCGGAATGGACCTGTCAATTGGCCACCAAGATCGTGTGATTTGACACCATTGGATTATTTTCTTTGGGGATATGTGAAGTCGCTCGTCTACGCCAACAAACCAGAAACGTTAGGGGACTTGGAAGCCAACATTCGTGGCGTTATTGCCAACATACGGCCCCATATGCTCGAAAAAGTGGTTGAAAATTGGACCTGTAGAATTGGCTTTATTCGAGCCAGCCGCGGCGGCCACATGCCCGAAATCATATTTAAACATTAATGGCATAAAATTATCCTTCCAATAAAGCCAAATTGATGGACATTAAAACGATTTTCTTGTGTTTTATTTCAATTCGAAGTTCTATACCTCTAAAAAAAACACCCGATATTTCATCTCAACTTCTCCTGCTAAGCCGCACGAACTCTGATTCATCTCAAGATATTTTAAATTTCAAAGCTGCGTTAGCCTGCATATAAATCCAAAGTCGACTGGTGACCACAGTATGTATACATATTAACGAGCAAGCAGCTTCTCAGCGTGATCTACGGACCTACGATATTCTAGTTCCCATCTCGAGAAACTTTCATCAAAATACAGCAAACTACTCTTATTGTTTAATTGCCAGCTGACAATCAATATCCATCTTAAATTTAAATTTAAAAACTTTTTAATATATTCAGTTATTTACAAAATTTCCAAAAATTATTTTAGTCACCTTTTTTTAAGCCGATAAATCTTATCAGCAAATATCAAAATGATTTGATATGACGAGCTGCTTGAGTAACAAAGCACTTTTATATTGACAACTTTGCAATGAGTACATTAGTGACTAAAAAAACCAAAAGAAAAAAAATAAATAAAAAAATTAACTCAAAATGTCAGTCAGTCAGTCTATCAAACAAGATACTCTTTGTTGCTATTGTTATGAGCAGGGGAACCGAAAATATGCAATTGCAATTCCGTGTTTATTTTTCGGCAACCTATGAAGGCGGAGAGAAAATATTTATCTGTTTTAGAAACTTTTGATTTGTTAGTGCCTATTTTTGCATATTTAACCTTTTACTGCATATTTAGCATATTTCAATCTCAGAATGCGTTTAAAAAGCATATGCGTTCGTTTCAAAGATGATATTATAAAGTTTGTCAAGGGCCCCAGACACGTTCAAAATGCTTGCTGTCAAGTTCGCGTACGTGTGCTTGCTGGCTTGATCTTACCTCGCTTGATGACCCACCAAGCATTCATTTTTACTTTGATTTTGTGCGGTTCGTTCTGCTAAAAAAATTTAACAATGTCGCTAAATAATGGAATTTCAATAACAAAAATGTTATTTAATAAGTTCTAGCACTTCTCTTTCCTTCATCAGTCATTAGATTGTTTTTCTTTTAGTTCCGATTTTTCGAAAACTGTTCACAATGAAAATATGTATAATTCTACGGAAAATGTGTTCGTGCTTGATGGGTTAGCATTATACATGTTCAAACAACTGACAGCAAGCATGCCAAAAATCTAAATTTTTTGATTTTCCATCAAACATCGTTGGTGTCACACATACTATGAAATTTTCACTTGTACTATAACCATGCTTAGCAAGCATTTTGAACGTGTCTGGAGGCCTTCAAACATTTCTTCAATATGCTAACAAATGTTTTCGGAACGGCAGCAAAAAATCTATTAATTAAACGTGTTTCTATATTTTTTCTATCTATATCTCATGTGCAGTCTACATTTATTTAAACCAAAAAAGTTTTAAAAATATGATGTCCCCTTTACATCACGTTTGAAAGGACATTCACAGTGTATAACAGTTTATTAAGATACAATAGACAACGCTTTTTATTTGAAAATCTAAGTCAATATTTGGTTTTTTTTATTGAAATAAGAATATTTTATCTAGAATTTTTAATTCTAATATCGCTATTTTCTTGGCAATTTTTGTTCATTTTTGTTTTTTAATCCTGTTGTTTCGTTTCTTGTTCTGTTTATTTTATTTTCATCTTGTTCTGAAGACAAATATTACAGAATCGTTAAATAAAAGTATGTTTTATTAGATATAAAAAATATTTTTGAAGACTTTTAAAACATATTTTCACATTCTTACTGCATATTTAATGTGCATAAATTACTTTTTGTGATCATATTTCCGTTTTCCCTGGCTTTGAGGCATGAACGCATGCAAGCAACTGTGTAAGCAATACAAAATTTTTGTTTATTAGGAACCATTTTTGGTCTTAAAATTTAGTTCAAGCTTTTTATAAAAGAAAAATTCAATTGAAAATAAATGAATGAAACAAACATTCATGATGACGTTGGCTTTATTGGAAACTTGTCAACTTATGGCCAGGCAATTGAAAAACATTTTCTATTGTTTTTGCTTCTATTTTATTACGTTACTTGCAACATAATTATGTATGTGCAACATGTGCATGTATACATGAATGTTTATAAAATGTATGAGTACTCGTATGAATTTAATCAGTCGACCAAAGAAAGAAACAAAAAAGCCGGTTGATTAGGCCAATAAATACTCGTAAACAACAGCGGTAGCGAGCGATAAATGCCGGCTAAAGATTATAGAAAATGCATTTGTTGAGATAAACTTGAAACGTTTTTTTTTTGCTTTTTGCAATTGTTCAATATTTTTTAAGATTGTTATCGTTTTAAATTTTTTCTTTGATGAAACATTTATATGGGGTTCTATATAATTCATTTTGTTATTTTTTGCGATTATTGCATTCGTATACGTTTGCTTGGCGTAGTTGAGAATGTTGTTGTTTTCTTTGATTGCCTTTGACAATATGTAATTGTTGTTGCAATGTTAACTTGTCATAGACCGCACCCATATGTCGCGTCTTAAAGTCTAATCTTGACACAGCCTTAACTGACCAACAAACAATTGCAAAGAAACTCAATAGAACACTGTGGAGCAAAAAAAATATATAAAGTACAGTGGAAATAGTTAAAAAAAAACAAATTTTATTATACGAGGGCTACTACTTAGCAAATAATAACAAACATTTTTAAATGAAAATGGTTTTATTGTTTTTCGAAATATTCCCCTTGATGATCAATACACTTTTGCATTCGTTTAAACCATTTGTCACATCAGTTTTTCGATTCCTCTTGAGATACCTCCAAAATATAGTTTTTGAACGCTTCAACTGCTTCCTGGGCGGTCGTAAATCGTTGATCACGCAGTCTACCTTTGATATTCGGGAACAAGAAGAAGTCATTGGGTGCCAATTCAGGACTGTACGGAGAATGAGTCATCAATTCGATGTTTTGACTGCTCAAAAATTCACTTGTTTGACGAAATGTGTGAGAGCTCGCATTGTCATTAATCAGGGCAAGTTTGTTATGCTTTTTCTATGCAAAATATACACTTGCATATTTTTAAAATTTTTACCAAGAAAATGATTTTTGGTATAATGTGCATATTAAGCAGGTTGGTAAATCTTTTTAACAAAAATTGCAAACAATGCGATCATTAAAAATTCGCTATCCAAAAACATTTTGCATGTTTTAGGTCTGGCTCATGGGTTGCATAGAATTGCAGATTTTGTTCGCTTACATTTTGCAATCTTAACTTACTTGTTGGAAATTGCAAAAACGTTTTTCTTATGGTGGAACTACATACATGTGTAATATGTATTATTTTTCTAAACAAAGTTATTGGGCCTAATTACGGTTGTCGAATTTTCGCCTTCGACTTCGACAAGTTGTACTAGATTAAAGAACCACACAGTATTATACTTTAGCTTGTCCACACTGTCGAAGTCGAAGACGAAAATTCTACAACCGTAATAAGGCAGATTGTATTAACTAATTTCCAGCCGATACGATAGCGATCAATCTAATGCATTTTATGCACCCAAATTAAAAAAATTTTTATATTTCCCTGAAGAAGCCACACAAGGAACTGGCGAAATATCGGTTATCTAATAAAATTTTATAAACTTTTTTTTATAAAAAATTGACCTATAGCTCGAGATAAATTAGATAAATTTTCAAAATAAATGTTTTTATGTGCGCTAATTTTGTTTTTGTTAAATAAATAAATTGCGAAAATATTGAAATTAATTTTTTGGCTTGAGTTCAATCTGAGTTTTATTCAATTCTTTTAATTTAAGAAATTTATTGGATACTTACTTTATTTCATTAGGAGATTACTACTAGAAGGGATCAGTACTGATCTCGAGGTCGCAACGCCATGACGTCAGCGAATATCAACTATTTAATCTTTACTATTATTTAACGCATTAGAATACGAAAGTAGTAAAATCGAACTGATCTGTTTTGATTTTTCCAATAAATTTCTTAAATTAAAAGAAATGGGTAAAATTCAGATTTGAACTCAAGCCAAACAATTCATTTCAATATGAAGCTACGCAGTTCAACAATTGACGCATAAAAAAATTACAAAAATTAATTTTCAACAATAAAATTTCGTATTCGATGTGAAAACTCCAACGTGGTTCAGATTTGGACCGAGTTTGAGCAACCGCGTGCGATCGCACTCTAAGAATTTGTTATAATTTTCTTTTTTTCCACATCGAATTCCGTTCTTAAATTCTTTATATGAAAACTCCTATTCGAATGGGTCATCAGTCACACTAATTTTAATACATTCGCTTCCACTGTGCCATGTTAAAGGAAAAGTTTGTGGTTAGCATGGTTCGTTAAAGGGTTGAATTCTTGCGCAACTCAAAAGGAAAATACGAAAACATGACATGTTTTCATTTGCCTGCCAAGAAGGTCTGTATCTTTGGTAATTTCTTTATTTTAAAGTTAAAAAATAAAACGTTTATTTATACTCAAACGTAGGAGAAGTGGCGTGCTATTGTCACAAATTGAAAATTATTATTTGTATTTATTTCTAATTGTCATAAATTTCCAAAAGCACAACGGTTTCATTATGTTGCCCTTTGTCGTTGTTGGAATCTAAATCAACAAATAGCAAATATGAAATTATTTATGTAGTACGGACGCAGTTTAGATTGTACCCCGCCTAAACTTGGTCATGCCTTCTTTTAACAATAGAATATTCAATTAATAAGGTTTCTGTTGTAATCAGTTAATCGGCTGTTTTTGATGAAATCGCTTCATATTAGAATAATCGGTTAACCGATTAATAACAACTTTATATATTTTGAGTTTTTATTAGTAACAAAAACCCCAGGACAGCAAATTTAGAAATTCGGATATAAATCAGGCTGGAAAAGAACTCATAAATGTGTAGTAAAAAAATGCAACATTTCCATGTGGAAACAGCAATTTGGTGTCCATTTCTTAAAAATGTTTTGCTGTGTAAAAGGGTAATGTATTTTATCAAAAAAAGCACCTTCACTAATGGTGGAAGGCATTGATTGCACTTTAGTGCCCCGAAAAACATTTGACTTTTGTTACCAGACGAAGTTGGTAAAATATCGCCTCGAGTTAATTTCTCTGTTTTATAGAACAACTATTAGAAAATATTACATTGTTAATGCTAGATTGTGAGTGATATACAATCGTACTGGATTCGTTGTTATAAAATGGGTCTTAAAAATATCTTCAAATTAAAAAATCGCTAAAACTTTAATATTACCGCATCCAGTATAGTATGTGCACAAATGACGACAATCAATCAATTATTCGATTCATCCTCCTCATCTGATGAGGAAGATACGTTAAACTTATTGAAATAAAGTTATCTTATAGAAGAACTTAGATGTCAGCTGTTAAAAACAGGGCGTTTCACTTTTTCATAATTGTGTCTTGTTCTAGTGAAATAACAAAATGCATTATTACAGGGTTGCCAACATTTTTTATTTATGCACCTCTCAGAAAGGTGACATTTTTTGTGTAGCAAACAAAACACCATAAATAAATACGATCCTTTTAGTTAATAATAATCTTTATGAAAAATATTGAACCAAATTATTTTTGTTGAAAGTTTTATTTTTCTTTAGTTCAAATGAAACTTGATTTAGAAAAAATCGTAGGTTTTAATCCAAAGTGATTATTATTTTGGCTAATATTCGTAACATTTTTTTTAATCAGAAAAAGTCGGACATGACACAATATTTCAAAGGAATCGAAAACAGTCTATGACAGCTACTAGTAATATCCACATTCTCGGTATATTTTAAGCCCGATAGAATTTACGAACTGTCATACGTCGCTCACTTTTTTCACATCAATGATCAGTACACTCTGACAAATCATTATGAAGAGATTGACGCTTGAACAAATCTACCAAATTAAGCAGATTTACTTAAAAAATCAGTCATCTACACGCGCGACTTATAGACTATAGCGGTATTTTGCAGAAGCACATCATCGTCGATCTGAGCAATCCGTTCACATACTCTCTAAATGATGCAATAACAACAACACGTCGAAGAAATGTGCGCACTAAAGAGAATAAAACCGCTGTGAACGAAAGCATGGAAGAAGAGCCTAATATATCGATTTGTCGTCGTTCGCAGAAACTGGGACTCTGCCGGTTCACTTCGTTCGCTTACTGGACTCTAAAGCAGTTGGAAATTCCTCCGATGTTTTATGGCAAAATTGTGTTCAGTGATGAGCATAATTTTTGCCTAAACGAGCATATTATATCAGGAAAATGGTGCACTTTACACACTGCTGGTATCAGTGTACTTCCAAAAAGAAGCCGGAGCACGGTCAATGGAGATCGTTGCCGTAACATGATCAAAGATTTTTTGTTTCATGATACTGATCGAATCATTAAAATCAATATAAATTGATTTCGAGAAATGGACCTGTCAATTGGCCTCCAAAGTCGTCCGATTTGGCACCTTTCGATTATTTGCTGTGGGCCCACCTGTAGTCACTGACTTATGCTGACAAAATAGTAGCAACTGACGTTTTGATGTCCAACATTGTTTGTGTTATTCGTGACATACGGCCAGCAATACTCGAAAAAGTGAACCGGCATTTGATTTCCAGAATAGACGCGGTGGCCGTATACCCACAATTATTTTCAAATCTTGCAGTGATCTTTCGAATAAAAAATTTTCGGATTCAAATTAAATTTTTTATGTTAATTTTTTACAATTGAAAATTCTATCGGGCTTAAAAAACATCCTTTTTAAAATCTTCCAATATTATCTTTAGTAACATCTTCGGCTAATTTCGGTAAATTAAACACAAAAAATATATTCAAATACCACAAAAATTATATTTATATTTGTTAAGTCGGTGGTTCATCGACGAAAATTAATCGATCTTGTCGTTAATTAAAAATAGACAGTTTTAAATTAATATTATTTTTTTACACAAACATACAGTGAACTCGCGAAAACGTGGTTAACCGTTAACATGGACGAGTCGGAAACGGGAACACTTTTATTTTTACATTTACTACTCTAAAATATGAAATATGAATTTTATATTTGTAATACAAATTGAAACATATGATTTGCTTGAATTGTTTACGTAAGACTTTTTACTTAGGTGAATAAATGTAAAGATTTAAATACAATTTTGAATAATTGGTTTCGATTTATTTGCTAGCAGCAAATATCACAATCGCAAACGTGAACAAATTTGAAAACGTGAACAGTCTTGGTAAAAATTAGTTCACAATTTTTCGAGTTCATTGTAATTAAAAAAATACAAGAATGCCTCCGGCAGAAGTTGAGGTGTCGACAATCTGCATGATAAGCGTACGCGCTGCTAGTGCGTCGCTCAGAGAATAAGTTACTTGTTTATTTACTAGTAAGTAGTTGCCTAATAATTACAAAGTAATGCAAACCGTATGGAGTTTATGTGGAAAAGTATGGTGTTCTTAATTGAAGTTATTACCAAGTTATTAGTGAGTGCATAGTAAAATTGGTGTGACATTGGCGAAAGCACAAGGATTTTTTGGGTCGCCGTAAAGCACCGTCTCGGCCAGCAATTTTGTTTTTGGAAGACAACATTTTAGAATTTGTTTTTGTTTTAAATGTAATTGTACGAAAAAACGAATACGTGTGACATCGTGGGCCTGGCAGTAATTTTCTTGATAGAACTGCAAATTATCTAAAGATTCACACGAACGGGTGTCAAATGTTCGAGAGTCAAGTGCACTCTTTCTTATGTTCTTATAAATCGTATTGCAAAGTGGAGCCGAACGCAAAATAATATTTCTTTTTATTCTCTTCCTTTTACAATAATGATGAACTCTGAAGAAACACACAATCGTAAATTAATTGCTTTGGCCAAATTAAAAATTGAAAGAATCTATTCAATCACTTAGTTAATTAAGCCCACTGTAAAGTTTTGAAATCCTCGCATTAATTTTAGCTAAATCTGAAAATTTGTTTTGACTTGTAAATTTATTACAATTTATTTAACGATCTGCCTTCACTGTGCGCCGTGTTTTTTTTCCTAAAATATATTAAAGATATTGATTACGATTTCATCGCTTCACGCAAAACGATAGTTATTTAATTATATAAACCACTTAAAGTTTACCTCAAATTCTGTGTAAACACTTAAACAAATATGCAAAATTGAACATTCATTTATGAATTATTTTACAACACAATTTGAACGGATAAATTATTAAAAAAAATTCGAGATTTCAAAAAATGTCCGCACTTGTAATTTCATTAATAAAATTATCCGGGCAATAAAAACCGCATAATGCAGTTGTAATTTACAAACCAACCAATTGAAAAATTTTAACTCCACATTTATGAATATTGAGTGTAATAAATAAAGTTAAAATAATTTTTGGGGTTTTTGTTTGCACACCGCTAAACGAATTATAAAATTTATATTGCAGATACTCTGGTCAATACATTTTTTTATATTTTTTTTGCATAATTCATTTAAGTGCAAACAAACTGACATTATAAAGACTCACACGTAAATGAAAATGAGTTAAAAGTGATATTTTTATTATTTGTTTTTAGCCAGTAATTTCCATTGCATTGAAAATTGAAAGACTGCATAACATTTTTACTTTTATCATATTGAAATAGTTTAAGAAAAAGAAAAAAAACAATAATAAATTCATTTACGCCAGTTGCTTATTTCCAGATTTTTGTAATTAATGACATTATGGCTGTTTTTTTTATTTTGGGGTCGTTTGGTGTTTAAGTTTGTGTTTTGGTTTGTATTTTGGCTTGAATAGAATAATGCCACGCCACCTTGGCAGCATTTATTCCATGCAAACCGGGCGTAGATTTCTTAACACTAGAAAAATTATTTTTAGTAAATTTATTTATTAATAGTATGAATAGTAAAAGGTTTTGGTTGAAACATAATTCATGTATTTGGAGTAAATCGAAGAAGACATGCTTCGAAAATCTCTTAAAGAAAAAAAATATTTTATTTCAAAACTTTATAATCCCCTGAAATCGAATAAAATAACAGAAACCTCACGAAGTGGGACAAACCGTTAAAAAAGGGAAAACATTCTCCAAACTCAAAAAAGACAAAAAAAAAACAATTATACAAAATCGTCATAATTAGAAGTAGTAAAATTTAAGCTCGACCACAATTTTAAATTACGACTGTCCGTTCCGTAAGACCATCAAGTATGTCGTTATTCCTAATTGTGTTGAAATTAGTGATTTAAGATAATAATAAAGATATGAAGTACATACTCCTCACAACTTCTAAAGTGTAAATTTTTTAAGAGCTTTCGGAGTTCATTAAAAAAACACTTACAATTTTGAGAAATGTCTGAAATCTTTATTTGAGTCGATAGAACGATCTGTACAATTCAATGTTTAAAGATGCTTTCATGTAAATGTTGACCGGCGCTACGCCTCAAATGATTCATACACTGTGTGCGATTTCGTCATACTCTCTCCAACATACCGGCCGGTATCTCACGAATGAATTCTTCTTCCAGTGCGTTAACCGTTGTGGGCTTGTCCCTGTATTCATGAGCCTTAACATAGTCGCACAAAAAATAGTAAATATAAAGGCGTTAAATCGCATGATCTGGGCGGCCAATTGACCGACCTCAAACGTGAAACACCGTGCTCGCCTCTCAATCGGGTCATTGTTTTCCATGCTGTGTGGCATCTTGTTGAATCCACATTTCAGCCAACTGCAGCTCTTCCATTTTGGACAAAAAAAATTAATCATCGGATAGTAGCGCTCGCCATACACAGTAAAGTTCCTGCCTTCGTCGTCTTTCATAAAGTATGTTCCAATGATGAAACCGACCCATAATCCACACCAAACAGTGCATTTGCAGTTCTTGCAATGCTTCTGGATCCACTTCATACCAAATACGGCAATTTTGCTTGTTCACGTATCCGTTCAACCAGAAATGAGCTTCGTCGCTGAACACAATTTTCCGATAAATTAAATGGATCTTCATCAAACTTTGCCAGCGCCCAGATTTTAATCAAACATACACTCTGCACTTAAATTCGTCAACAGCTACTTAAAAAGGAAAAAAGGAAGCAAATTCTTTAGCAAACAGATGAAAATATGTTTCTGAAAAGATTTACTTATTTGTATATAAAAACTAGGTGACTCTACAAACGTTGTTTTTTGCCATATAACTCTAATTTCTAGTGAACATTTTGGTTAATTTTCAAGGTTAAGAGAACAGCTTACCAAATTTTAAATTATGTTAAATAGGAATTTTAGATATATGGAAAAAAGTGATCGTAGAAATGGGCGTGGTCCATTGAAAAATATATTACTGCTTTGAAGATATTACTGCTAAATAGAGTTTTTCATACCGACTGCAGCGCCATCTGCCGGACTGATTTATGAATCTAAACCATCCAGAGCGCCACACAAACGCATGCAAAAGAAATTCATTCAAATCGGTCCAGTTGTTTAGGATGAGTTCAGTGACATACACACGTACAGTAGAACTATATATATAAAGATTGATAATAACATTCCCCATTTAAGTTGGATTTCTATATTTGAGTAGCCCTTTTTGTATCCAAAATTTATTTCTGAGATATCATGCATTCACTTTGTTTTATATAAATAATTTTTAAAAAGTATTGTTTTGCTGTACACGCCACTGTTTGGCATTTATGGCAACTTTTTCATACCAAAATGTACAAAATAAATTCCACTCTTGCTTTGCTTCATTTCCATGTTACGCCAAGTATGTAGTTAAAGCAAAGTAAAATAACCCCCGCACAGTGGCCAATTTGGCTTCGCTAGCGGCATTTTATTCACAGCTTCCAAAGTAAAGAAGATATCTTCAAAAAAATTTTTTTTTTATTTTTAATTTTTTTTTTAATTTTTAATTTTTTTTTAATTTTTTATTTTGTTTTTAATTCAATAAACATTTTCCACCATATATTCATATATAAAATAAAAAAAAATTGCCAACTCAAAGAGAAACCATATTATAAAAAAAATATTAATCAGATTCTTCAGTACAATAAATTGAAGGCTCGCAGGTACTCGCAGTAAATTTTGGACACACAATAGTTTACACATATAGGAAAATTTACAATTACACTGAATGCAGGTGAATTTTGTAAGTTCTACTCCACGAAAGACAGGTGCACGTTACAATGGGCGAGTTGCTAATACACTTAAACACGATTACGTTTTATAAATAACATAAGTATTCACAGACCACAACCACAGTTTTTTTATATAATACATACCTTGGCGTTAGTATATAACAAAACTTTTAATGAAAATAATAAAATTTGCAAGTTTAACACGAATAGCAAAACGATGATCAAAAAGGCGGAAATATTTTGCACAACACTTGCAGAAACATATGCTGACTTTGACAGCTCACAGCTGTTCATCAGCTGTAAGCTGAGCTTTTAAAAATCGATACAAAACTAGTGAATGTATTTGTTATCGATTGTTAAAAAAATTAACGGTTTTTCAAATTTGAAAATTTGAATTAAATGCCGCTAGCGAAGCCAAATTGGCCACTGTGCCCCGCCCCCAAATAAAAAAGCGACAAAAAAAATATCAGCAATTAGCAGTCGCCGAATAAATGTTTTATTATAATATTATTAAACACGTAAATATCTTTTATTTAATTAAACAGAAGTACAACATAAATTAATCCATTTCATTAATTATTTCAAAAAACACTTCAATTGTTTGTTTTTCTTCTCTAAACTTAGCGGCGAATGCAGCAAAAAATTGTGCTTTTGGAAAAAGGATCCATATGCGGCACAAAACAAGACTTTTAATAAGTAAAAATTCAATAAAAGAATAATAAAAATGTATTTTTTGAGAAAACTTCATGTAAATCTTCTCTGTCGTTTTTCTCCATTTCTACTTATTGGCCAACAACGAATTAACGAATTGTCGTGAACATTTTAAATGTCTACACGGAACGAAAATTCGCAAATTTTCTGTGATGACGATTTTATTTTCTGTTCTATATATTGATTTAAGAATTAAAATTTTTTAAATATTCTCTGCTAACGAGTTCTGTATATTTGATCAGCAAAATTGCATGTGTGGTAACTATAAAAGTTTTTACAAAAAGTTGTAGTATTTCAAATCCACTTAATTTTTGTTTTCAAAGGAGTTTCTTTTTGCAACAGTGATTATTTATTGTTAAAATTCTTCGAGTGTTTTTCGTTTTTCATAAACTGACAATTGTGGCACCAGCGGCATAAAACACCTCCAACAAGACCTCAACTATGTTTCTGAAAATTTTAATTTAATATTAAAGAAAAAAGAAATATTTCCAATAGCCATTTGCTGTTTTTATTTTAAACTATTGAAGCGATTTTAAAAAGTATTTGAATTTTAGTTTTTGGAACTGAAAATTATGCAGTCTGGCTGACATTCGAGTATGAGCTTTAAGCTTTTAATAAACATTTACATCGACTGGCATGTACCCAGCAGTTAAGAATACAAGTTTTGTATCATTAACAAAAAAATGTATCAGACAATAAATGGAACTTCTGCTTTTAATTACCAGACAATGTTATTCAATGAGATTTCGCTGATTTAATGGCTAAACTAAATTAGTTCTAGAATCTTTCGTAAAAACAGAAATATAAATGTTTTTAAGTAGTGGCTGCTTTAAGAATCGCTGGGTAGTTCAATTTGTGCGCAGGGCAAAAATTATGTATTTGGTACCATAAAACCAAAGGGGTGTGTCTTTAATGTTGCCTTAAACTATTGCCAAAATGTCTTAAAACCAAGCCGCTGTTAAATGTCGCCCCAAATCTTATCTTAACTTTTAGGTTGTTCATGATATTTTCCATAAAATTTTATGCTTTTTCTTTAACTAAGATTATTTATTTGCTTATTGCAAAAAGAAAAACCACAGCAAGAATTATAAAAAAAATTTCCAAAATGTGTTTAAAATTTTGTTGTTATTACACAATAAATAAAAACTCAACTTTGCAACAAGGACCTTGAATTAAACGTTAAATTTGAATTCTTTTTTTGTTTTTTTAGTGGCAGTTAAATAGCAAAGCAAAGGAGCTGTAGACCAAAAACTAAACAAACATAAATGCAGTTTACGATTTGTTTATCACGATTTTGTCATATATTAAATAAGTTGTTAAAATGTGGAAAATTTATGAATCGAAAAAGAAACAAAAAAATAAAAATTTTTTTTTACGATTGCAGTACGAATTTATTTTAGTTGTCTTTGCATACAAAAATCATACAAAATCATGCAAGTCTATTTGATTTTTTGGAACCGAAATCTAAATTAAAATAACTTTTATTTTGCAAATACAAAAACAAATATGAGAAGTTTAAAGGTTTACATGTTAACTAGTGCTATTGCACAATGGCGCGAATTACAAAATAATTTATAATGTTTTAGTCTGAATTTCAAATATCAAAAATCATGAAAGCATGCGGAGATAGCTTTGAAAAGTTTGCAAATTGAGTGTCTGCTAAATTAGTCAATTTATCAATTTATGAACTAATTTATGGCTAAAAACGACGAAATTGTTCTTTGGCAATTGTTACAATAGCAAATATTTAATTATCTTTTAACTATTTAATTAAAATAATAAAAGTACATTTAACATATCGCTCCTTTATGGCAACATGCTTTGATTACAAAAGAAATAATGTCAAAGAACGTGTTTCATATAAGCCCTCAACAACAAGAATTTTTCTGATGTACATTCGTGTAGTACCGTGCTAATTCCTGAAAGACTGTCTAAGTGTGACTGAAGGCATAGTACTGGTCACTGAACAGTACCGGCAGCGATTAATTCTGGTCTATGCTAATGTACTTTACAGCGCCCTCCTTCGTCGTTATTGCATTAGAATTGTGAGCTTAAACTAACAAAAACATGACACCAGAAGTGCGGCAACACTTTCCGTTTCTTAAAGAAGATAACCCACCTACTGGGTGGTAGGCATTAATTGTCTGTTACTTCTCTTTCAATAAAAAAAATTCAATGCAAAAAATTTCATCACTGATAATTTTTTAATCAAAATGATTCATCCATTATAATTTTTGCTCCACAAAATTCCTTAATTTCTGTAGAAAAATATATTTAGTGATAAGTTTTCCGTAGAAAAAATTTATTGGAGAAAACTCTATATATCAAAATTTAATCCGTGGAAATTGTACTATAGAAAAGTTTGATCAGTCGAAAATGTTCTACGGAAACACTTAATTGGTGATAATAATTGCAAAGAAAAATTTTATTAGCACAATCTTTTACACAACAACTGAATGCGTAAAAATTTTTCTGTGGTAAAAGAGTTTTAAAAGAGTTAAATTTTATTTAAACATAAATATGTTACTGAAATGAAAATTTTATGGCTTGAGTTCAAATCTGAGTTTTCCCTCCCATATCTTCTTAATTTAAGAAATTATTTTTGAATAAATTCATTTTGACTTGTAAGAAATGAATAAGTTGCACTTTTCGTATTCTAATTCGTTAAATAATACGGTTAAATAGTTTATATTCTTAATCACTAGTATCCACCGTCAAAAGTGGTAAAATCAAAAAAGAAAAATGAGATGGTGTAGCGACCTCAAAATCAATACTGGTCCGTTATCCTGGTCTGATGAATAAATTGTTTCAAATAAAAAAGTACTCTCTTAATATAATAATGAATTTATCCAAATATTTATTTATTTATTTATTTGTATATATTCTGCAAAGTAAATTTGCAGAATATAGTTGCACAAAAATGGCGCCGGTAACTAGACCATATGTCCAAGATGTTATTAACAGAATTTTAAAAAAGTTTTGTGGCTGACTATACACGACCTATGCCTTCACATAGGAAGTAGTAGCAACGTGGTTGTCAACGAAATTCCACAAAAGAACCGTAAGACTATACGGTTATCCGTGGCAAATCAGTCAACCAGTGCGAGCGAGACGAAAAACTCTCGAAGGCTAAACAACACACGCAAGCCTGACCGCACTTAAGAACTAATTACGATGACGCGAGAGCTGTTCTTCAGCCCAGAGCTGCTTAACGACTGATTATCCAAATATATTTTCTTAAATTAAGAAGAAATGGGTAAACTCAGATTTGAACTCAAGCCATAAAATTTGCATTTCAATACATAACATTTCAACAATTACGTATAAATATTAATCATAAATATATTATTTATAACTTTCCTTCAAAAAGAAATTTTGCAGTGTAGTTTTTTTTCTAATAATTATTTCATCAGCCAGAAAATTTTTATCAGTGATAAATTTATATAGAAAAGTTGTATCAGCTAAAATTATCGCTTGTTAAATTTTTAATTCAGTTGAAAAAGAGTTGCTTGGGCTCTAGTTCAAATCATGAATTTAATTTATTTCTTAAACATTTTTTATAAGTTAAGATTATTTTTAATCGGTGTTTTTTATGGGAGTCGCTAAAATTTAGATTTTTAAATTTACAATCGCACTTTTTATCAAAATTAATATTCAGTAAAATCTTAATTGTATTAATAAAAAAACATTGAAATTTATTATTGAGAGGTATGGTTAGTTCTTATGCGCAATTCGCTGGCTAATGCAGATCTCCCTGATGATCTGCCTTTTTAATTCAAAGTTTCACACAAACAGATTTGTCAGATAATATATGCGAAAGTCGAATATTTTACTGTAAAAACTTGTACTATATTAAAGAAAACATGTCCGTTTTTATCACTAATGTCTCGCAGTTTCAAGTTCGACTTCGATATGCACAATCTGGGGGAAAATGTGCGCATGTCAGGATTCATAAGAATGTTAGAATTCATAAGAAGAGGCATGTTATGTTAAATAATGTGAAAATTTAACACAAATGTCGACATGAAATAATAGACATTTCCTTTTTGTAGATATTTTTCATTTTGCTTCGAATATAAAGTAAAAAGAATTTTATTAATTAAAAATTAAATTAATTTAATTAAAAATTGTTTGCCAAATATTTTTCCATAAAATTTATGTTAAACCACATATACGATTCATACTTATTGGAGATGTAAATAGAATGCTAGACTCTTGATTTGGACTCTATATGTTCGATTCCTGTCAATACCCTGAGCTTTTCAGCAGACAAGCGAAAAAGTCTTAACCAACTTCTTGTGTTTATTAAAAAAAACATGTAAACTCTTCTGTATGGGCAATTATATATAATATTTTTTTAGATAACAAATAAACTGGCTTACATTTAAAATTTTTTTTTATCAGTTTCTTCAATCAATAAATCAAAAAAAATCTTAGTGCTATTAATTACAAATTTCCCCTCTTCTAATGTTAAATCGCAAATCAACAACATCAGCTTCTTGAGGAATAAACATGTGTTAAATTGCATTTGTTAGCGATAAAGAAAGAAATAAAATTGTTAAATGTCTTCTCTTACAAGAAACAACTTCCTTTATAGAAATCTATAGCTCTGCACACATAAACACACTCAAACACACACACACTTACACGTATGTACATGCACATGTTTTCGCCAACAAATGCAAAACAGGAAAGAGTGGACACATTTGTGTATGTGCGTTTACATTTGTCAATTGATAATAATTTAACGGTTAATAAAAATTCAAATGATTTTCCAAGCATCACGATGTAAACAAAAGTTTATTTATTTTTCCGGGTTTATTTTTCTTTATGGCTTTCTTTACTTTGTTAACTACTTTTAAGCAACAAAATTTGTGTTTTTTTACAGCACAGAATCATAAATATCATCAAGTAAAAAGTGGATTATTCCTTCTAAGTTTTCCCCACTCTTGAGCTGTAAATTATTCCTGGTTTTTTGTTTGTTTTCTTTAATGTTTTGATAATAAACAAAATAACCTGCATATTTGTTTAGTTAAATTCAGGCACCAAACACCATAAACATACTCCCAGGCAGACAGACGAACGGAGACATTTGAAGAAAATCTAAACTCAATCAGATACACGTACCAAGAGGTAGGAGTCACATTCTGTCACTTTAACTTGCTGCTGGTGGCGGTGGTCTTTCACTTTTTTGTTGTTTTGGCCTGCAGGCAGCCAGCCAACCTGGCCTACTTGTCTACATGTTTGCAATTTTAAAAGAACAAAAATATTTGATATAAAAAGTGAAGCATATTGTAAGAAAACGCCAACGCCTGTGAAATGACAGCAGTTTTAATTTTGTTGTTATTCATTTATTTTGCTCTGGTGAAATTATATTTATGCGAATACTAATTTTAACAAAATTATTATGACTATTATTAACACACGTTGAAGGCCATCAAATAAATAAGTCTATTTCAACGAAATTTTTGAAAGCTAAAGACACTTAAAAACCTCTAAATACGCATATGATTCATCTAACATATTATCAATTTTAAAATCGATTTATGTGCGTAATTTCACATTTGCACGTTAAGCAGGACGTCTGACTGACAAACAACACTCATTAGTCAGGATAAAAAATTTTAATATTTTGAATTTCTCCGCACTTTGTTTCAACATGTTTGTTGCAAAATTTGTCAACGAAAACATTTCATTAGTGATAACATTTCATCTGTGAAAGTTTTTTTTTACAAAAACATTTTAACTGTTTTAATTTTTATTTAAAAAAATCATCAGTGATACTTTCGATGGTAAAACTTTGTCACTGATAATTCTTCTATAAAACATTTTTTCTTGTGAGAATTTTCCTACTAAGAAATTTTATACGGAATAATTTTTCTGTAGAAAAATTGCATCACTAATAATTTTTCTATTGGAAAATTTTATTGGTGATAAAATTTCATCTGTGAAAGTTTTCTTTCCAAAACCGTTTCACTTGTTTTAATTTGCATCAAAAATAAATTAATGATAATTTTTCTATAGAAAAGTTTTTCCAGTGATAATTTTTCTATTAAGAAATTTTATACGGAATAGCTTTTCTATAGAAAAATTGCATCACTGATAGTTTTTTATATTAAACAATTTCATTAGTGATAAAATTTCATCTGTGAAAGTTTTTTTTACAAAAACATTTCAACTCATTTAATTTTTAATTGAAAAAAATTTCATCAGTGATACTTTCAATGGTAAAACTTTGTCACTGATAATTTTTCTATAGGAAAATGTTTTCTTGTGATAATTTTCCCATTAAGAAATTTTGTACGGAAAGACTTTTTTGTAGGAAAATTGCATCACTGATAGTTTTTCTACTGAAAAAATTTATTAGAAATAATTTGATTAGTGATAATTTTTTACAGAAAATTTTCGTTAAAAAGCATGTAGCTATTTATTTCTCAATTAAAAAACTGAGGTAGTGTTCTATTGACAAATTTCATCAGTGATAACTTTATTTTAAAGACCTCTTTTATACTTAATAACTTTTCCACGGTAAAATTTCATTTGTGATAACTTTTCTATAGAAAAATTTCATTTGTAATAACTTTTCTATAGAAAAATTTGGTCAGTGATAATTTTTCTATGGATATTTTTCATCACGGATAATTATTTTAAATAATACTTATCGTTAATAACTTTTCTTTAGAAAATTTTCATCCATGAAAGTTTTTCTATTAAAAAAAACATTTTATTAGTCAAACATTTTTGTGGAAAAATATTCATCTCTGGCAGTTTTTCTACATAAAAAAATTTTATTTATAATAGTTTTTCTATAAAAAATGTTATTAGTGATAATTTTTGCTCCAGCTAAATTTTAAATTTCTTCAGACATTTTTGTTATAGAATATTTTTATCACTCGTAATTTTTAGTTAATTAGTGACAATTCTTCTATAGGATAGTTTTGTCCGTGAACTCGTTTTTCTATAAAAGAATTTTTCTGTGTCGTTTTTTATAGAGAAATTTTACCAGTCACAATAATTGTATTGATCACAGTTTTTATATTGGTTTAGAGAAATGTTACTAGAAAAATTTAACTGTTTTCGTTTGGAAATATTTTTTTTATCAATATGCCTCCGCTTCTATTTGACCTTTTGGTTTAGGATTTTTTTCATGTTATTTAACTATTTCATGGCCGATTTTTTTAACTTAAATAAACACTAAACAACAAAATATAAGTTTATTTAGCGCCGAACTTGTTCAGTAAAAATCTCCCGCATCCATCTGTTTCAGTTAATTAAATCTTGGCTTTAGGAAATGTTTCTCTTTCATTGTTGTATTAAATTTTTTATATTTGTGTGATTTATTACCAAGTGCTAACATAAATTATAGATCAAAATATGTATGTTTAACAAAAATTTCACTTGTTATGCGGTGCTGAAGATTAGTTGCTGTCTGTTGTCTGCTGTCTGCTTTCTGCTATGGGATGCACAACCAAGTGTCAAATTATGCGTTACGCATTGTTCAACACCGGCGCATAGCGTGTTTGCAACATTTGAATGCAACATTGTTGCTTGACTAAATTTCACCTTGTAAATTATATTTTTGAAACTTTTTGACATTAATTTGACAAAAAAATAAATAATAATAAAACCTGAAAAAAAACACAACAAATTCGTTCCAAATGGCTGAATTTGATTTATATGTTGAGCACAGCTAAGAAGCGTATTTTATAATTCACCAATGACGAAAAAAAAAGTCCAACAATGTGTCAGTCATTCAGTCTGTTTTAGAACATTTCGTGAGGAAAAACTGTTTAAATAGAAAATCTAACTACAAACAATCTAAAACACAAAATATGTAAACTTGCTAATTTGCTGTTAATTGTGTTCACGAATATGTACAACAAAATTGTTGTTTTTTTATATGTGCGGTTCAGTTGTTGTTCTAATTTATAGTTTCATTAACAATAGATTCTAATCTTTGCGTTTTAAAATATTATGCGCTTTTTTTAATTAAATATGAAATTATAAACAAAATGAGATTGTGCATCTAGTATATAATTAGTTTATATTTATGGAATCATTATTATGTCACGTAGTGTCAGATTCTTTGCAGCCATGAACATGTGGTATGTACGTTATTACAAATATATGGAATGAATTGATATTTGTGATAAACGTTGTATCAGAATTGCTGGGTGTTAGTTTATTTTTATTAAGAATAATAATAAGTTGTTTACCTAGTTCTTGTTGAGTGTAACAATTCGTATTAGTTTTATCTATTCCCTTTGTTGCTTGTCTGTTTTGATTTTTATCTGTTTTGTAGTATGCATTGCACGTTTTTCTATCATGAAACAAAGATATTGTTTATGACTTTGTGCCGTCACCAAACAAATGTCTACATTTGAGGCAAAATTATGAAAATTGTCATCCTTTAGTGTTTATATTATATAAATATAACACGATTAATTATCAATCTAGAAGGCATTTGGTTTCCAAAAATCGTTGTAAGTTTCATGAGCATACGAGTGAGTATTCTAGGTGCAAGTAACAACTTAAAATAGGAAGATTCTTCTATTTTACCCTTTTTATTGAGCCAAAAAAAAATAACTTCTCTTTATTGAATACAATAAATAAAGTACTCTATCGAGATCAATGAAGGTCATAATTGTTTTTAATTATTATAGCTAATATGTCATTTGTCTTTATCCTGTAAATATTAATTATTTATTTTTTCGGCTTTCAGAATTTCTTCAACTAATTTTTCAAAATGAGTCATAACAAAATGGCAGAAATTATGTAAATGTTTAAGAATAATTAAAAACTAATGTTCTTTATTATTCATATCGTTTTCAACAAATTAACATATTCAAATAATCAGTAGAAACAAAAGTAACTTAAGTCTAGACTATTATTATTTATGCTGCTGCAGCACCATGTGTGTTTTATGTCCCACTAAGGACGAGGACAGTTTTAGATTTGAATTATTATACTCACACCAAGTTACTATTTATTTGCTATACGACCACACACTCAGGAAATGTCCCAAATTCAATGAAACAGCTTTTGTGTTTTATTGTGCTATTGTGTAATTTCATCAGTGAAATTGTGTCAATTTGTAATTGTGCGTAATCAGGGACTGTTAGAGACAGTGGTAGATTTTCCAAAGAAACATTTCTTAAGTGATAATCACCATATTCCAGTTGTCAACATCGACGTCACGTCAATACAATTCCAAAAATTGGGGCTTATCTACCCGTTGTCGAAAACAGCTGACTAATATTGACAGACTCATGTTATTTCCTGGACCTTAGAGAACAGAAATAGACTGCCAGTAGCACAAAATTGTCTTCGGGACAATCTCCAATTTTTAGGTATTGTGTTAACGTGACGTCGATGTCGCCAACTGGAATAAGGGTGAATATTTGTAAAGACAAATTTAAGAAGTGTTAGCTTTTCTAAAAAAAATGTTCATGAGTGATAGTTTTCTATAGTAAAATTTAATCAGTGTTAGCTTTTGTAGAGAAATGATATTTTTCCTGGGGAAAAATCTTATAGGCTATAATTTTTCTTTTAAAAAATTGCATAATAAATAATTTTTTCTATTATTAATAAACATTTTTATTTGTGATAATTTAAAAAAAAATAAATTATTTTTCTGGAGAAAAATTCATCATTGATAGTTTTTATAAAGAAAAATTGTATCAGTGATAATTAAAAAAAATAAGTTCTTCATTATTAATTTCTAGTGTCCGATAGAACGTTCGGATTCGGTGTCGGTGTCGGTGTTCGACTGATTACTTGGTTCGTTTCATGTTCGGCGCTCGCTAAAATTTTCGCAAAAATTCAACCCTGTAAAATATTAAAGTACAAAAAGTGCAACGTTGTCAAAATAAAAGGTTTTTATGTGTATTTATTATGTTTTAATTAAATAAATAAATCACAAAAATTAGAATTGTTAAGAATTAATGAACAGTAAATTTCGATTTCATGTTCGGTTGTGGTTTGAAAAAATCTATCGAAATTCGGTTCGGGCTGCTAAAATGCTTTTGGTGGGACAAAAATAATTTCCCACGTAAAAGTTTGAATTTTTGAAAAAATATTCTTCAGTATAAAATTTAATGTGTATATAAAATAATATTTCTATAATACAAAATAATATTTCTAAGACTTTTCTAAAGGAAAATATCACAAGCAATATTTTTTCTATAACAAAATTATATCGATGATAAATTTTGTATAGATTTCTTTAGTAAAATTGTATTCGTGAGAATTTTTCTATAACATAATTGTATTAGTGATGAATTTTTCTGTAGAAAATTGTCTTCATTTCTAAATAATAATAATTTCTAAAAAAATTTTAATAGTAATAGTCCTATAATATATTTTTGTCACTAAAGATATTTCTAAAAACAACTTCCATGACCAATAATAATTTATTAACAATTGTTTTCATAAAAATTTTCATTGGCGGACGATAGATCTTACAACATCTTTCGAAGTGTTCTAACATTTGTATGCGCCAAATTTTAAATTAATTTTCATTGCTGTCTTATAATTTTTGTCGTCGAGAGTTTAAAGAAACCCTTTCTAAGTTTTGAACATATTTAGCACATATAAAGCCGATACAACAGTTAGTGCACCTTGTGAAATTCTTAAATATTCAAACAATATATACATGTTTGTATAATAATTTTTAACAGAAGAAAAATCATTGATGATAATTTTTCTTTGAACAATTTCGGTAGTTTTTTTTTCTTTTACTTAATTGAAATGTTTTTATGGAAATACTGTTTAAATGATATATTCAGGGTCTAATGGCCTAAAACAACTCATGAAAGTTATATTTGATGAAAAATAGAAACAAAACTTTATTTATGAAATTCAAAGAGAGAAAGGGAAGATTAAATGTTGTTGCCTTTATTTGTCGAAGAATTTTTATGAAAAACAAAAACATATTATGTAAGTTTTGTTTTTGTTTTCCACTTTCGTGACACGTTTTAGGCAATTAGGCTCTTAATTAATCTATATTATACTGTTGAAAAATTGGTAAGTGGTAAATTTATTTAGTTAACAAACTTCTCTAATGATAGTTATTTCATATTTTCTATTCTGGCCAGTTTTGTTTCAGCAGGCACATGTTTTTGCCCTTAGATTTTATCTTTGTAACATTTTACAATGAAATGCTGTTTTAACATGTTAGTTTTTATCCCATGATATTAGATAAATATTTGAAACATGTTCTGCATAAAATGCACTAGTGCGTGAGTGCTGACTTAAATTTGCATACATTTTAAATGCACTTAACAAAAAAATATATAAAAAAATGAAAAGATAAGGGTAGAATATGCCGCAACTTTAGAAAGCATGAAACCGCAAACAAGTAGCCAGCTAGCCAGCCAGCCTATCAGTTAAACTATCGTATTATCCGTTTTTTATGTATATTAGCTAAATTAAATTCATTCAAGATAAAACATGAAATTAAATAAGAAACTGAACTGAACTGCAAGTGATCAAATTTTAGATGCAGTCATGCACACAAAATGGAATTGGTGGCCAAACCAGCATACGATTCAATTGCTAACAGACCTTAATCATTTTTGTTGCAGTTTTACGCATGTGCGTGGGCTACATTCGTGATTCACGTGAGTGAATAGCAGTTAGGTATACTTAATTTTACGTTTCAAAGAGAAGAAATAAAAACAAATAATTTGTGTGATTTAATGCCACTCCTGCTGCTTTCAAATAACACAATTGAAAACATACAAACACAATTTTATTTCTTTACCAGCATTGTGGTTAAAAACACCTTCTTTTCACGCAGCATTCTTTTTTTTTTGTTCGTTTGTCTGGCTTTTTTCAGGTTGTACCTTAAAAAAGGTCTCTATGTGCGTTTTGTGGCAGATTTTTGTTTATATATTTTTTTATTTTATTTTCTATGACGAAAACAGGAACAAAAATAAATGTTTAAATATTATGGCATCAACAGAACTGTGGTGAACGGGGAATTTCGCTCAGCATAACGAACTCTTTAGCAAGAATTCTTTGATTGAAACGCAATCAAAAATTTAACGAACTTCCAATTCTTTCCCAAATTATTGATTTTCTTTGTATACCAGGTTATTCACACTTCACCTTCCTTCACATCCTTGATGATAAGTTCTCAGCTATTTAAAAGAATCATTTCTATTTCATTCCTTACAGTTTTAAATTTTGTTTGCTAATATAGAATTTCTTCGCAAAATTTTCGCATTTTCGGGAATCAAATTAAATGTATTTTTTAATTTGTTTCTAGTCAATATTATAACATGATATCTCTCCTATTTTATATAGTTTCTGTGAGTTTTTGCTATTTAGAAAGCTCTTAGCATTCCTTGAAAAGGAATAGGAATAAACCTATCGCAGACAATTCCAACCGCCGTGCTGAGTGCGTACATTTTCCTACGCACAAATGTGTTTTATTTCCTATGACGAATATTCGTTACGGAAACTTCTTCGTTTATCACTTTACTAGTGAACGTAAACAATTTAAGATCAATTATTTTCTTTTAAGGAATATCTTTGTAGTGATATTAAATAGTGATCATTTTTCTCTTGAAAAAAATCTTATATACCAAAGTTTTATCACTGTAATTTTTTTCACACAAACTCCTTGTCGGTGATGATTTTCCATACAATTGTTTATTACTTAAAATTTGTATGAAAATTTTTATCAGTAAATTTTTCTATAAAAAATTGCATAATTAAAAATTGCATAAATAAACAGAAGTTTCATCAGTGATAATTTTTGTTAAAAAAAATCCGTGATAATTTTTCTATAAAGAAAATCACAAAAAATTCATCTCTGGTAATTTTTTCCATAAAAAAAGTTGCATATGAATTAAATATAATTTTTATTACAGAGAATCTAAAGAAATTTCATCATAATGTAATTTCTTCAGTGATAATTTTTCTAAAAATTCTCATTAGCGATAATTTTTTTGGAGAGAAATTAAAAATATCTTAATATTCATTATTTCACAACATTGAAAATTTGGTAAGTTCGAAATTCACCAAATGGTGGTATCCTATTTTTTCCTACAAATAAAAATAATATAAAAATTATTAAAAACCAAATGAAAAAATTATTAGTCCTGGAGGTCACGTTCGGTATTTGAACTAAAGTGAAATCATTGGAATCTAAAAATTTCATCAGTGACATCTTTTCTATTAAAAAGTTTCATATGTGATACTTTTGTAAATAACGCGAAATAACAGCTTTTGTTTGTCTCAAAACATTTTATTATTTTTGCGCAGAAAATTTTCATCCATTATATTTTGATATAAAAATTTCGTCACTGTTAATTTTTAAATAAAACAAATTTTATCAGTTTTTCTATAGATAAATTAATAAAATTTTCTTCAGCTATAATTTTTGGAGAAAACTTTCTTCAGTAAGAAAAATTTAATAATTGTTTAAAAAATTTTGATCAAATGATAATTATACTTTTTGTGTAGAAACATGTAGTAAATACTTTTTATATTTAAAAATATTATTAGTGGTACTTTTTCTAAAGAAAATTTTGTGTAATTAAATTTTATTTCGGATATTTTTTTTCGTTCATACCGTTTTCTTTTCTAAAATAATATAACATTTCTTTTACTTTTTATCCCAAAAAAAATGTTATTCAAAGTTTTCTTAAGATAAAAATTTCGTATCGTATACAATAATTTCTAATAAACTATTTAAACTATTTAAAAAAATTCATTACATTGCAAATTTTCAATAAAAAGTACAAATAATGTTGCACTTTTTTTCTCACTTCAGTTCGGTTATTGAATAAAATGGGCCCTTTTCAAAGCGGTTACTTATTTTAAAATACGAGTACTTTAGAGTGGGTTCCACGATCCAATCGTTCGGTTAGAGCATAAAATTTAGGTGGCATGTCATAATGTCTAGTGTCAGAATGTCCATGGTCATTATGAAACACTTAAAAGTGTGGTAAGGAAATTATGAAACTTTGCAAATGCACTGCGAACAAGTCCAATTTATTAACACAGTAAAAAAAGAATAACAAACACTGGCTTCGCTAACTAAAGTCTATTTGCATAGTCGATCACGGACATTACGACCGACATTGCCCTGATGAACATTACGTGACTTTGAAAAGTGTAACAATGTCCATAGACTTTACAACACTTATAAGTGTGTCATAATGACACTGGACATTATAACATGTCGTCATAATTTATACGAAAAGAAGCCAGTTGAGTGATTTCAAAACGATTTGTTGACACAAGTCAACTGTCTAGATTGTGGAAACTGCATTTTGATTTCGATTTATTAGTTTAAAAAGAAAAATAAGCCAGCAACAGCAGTATTTTTGGAAACGTTTAGATGTGCACCTTCAAAGTTTGCTAAAATTGGATTTCAAATATATTTTAAAAATAATATTATTTTACGTCTCTAACAATGGCCAGATTTTATGAAACTCCCTTCACTATTTTTATTGGTTACTGTTTTAATCTTTATCAGTTTTTTTGTTTGTTTATTAGGTATTTTTATGAATAAACCATGCATTATGTATTTCGTTCGGTGCTTATGCCAAACTCATTACTAGACCTCCAAAAAATAAATAAGAATGACTTAATAATATAGAAACATTTTAACGCAAAATATTTTAACATTATAAAAAAAATATATGGTGAACTTATTTGTACTCCCAACTACTGTTGGCGATGTCAACTAATTTGAATTATTCAGTGCTATTTAATACTTTCCAGCTGAGCAATTTTATTTTCGAGTACCTGGAAAGAAGAGAAACCATTTATAGTCGGCACCCAAAACTCAATACTTTGCCAGCAGTAATCCTAATCGCAACTAATGATTAGACACAAATAAAAGTTTATTTGTTTTGTGATTGGATGCCTGCATAGAGAAGTAGATCATGTGGAAGAATATTAGTCTGGAGGTTGCAAGTTCGACTTGTTCCACCGATACCATGTGTGTTTCTGCAGACTAGAAAATAAAATATATCAATTCCAATAATAAGGAAATGAAAAACTTACGAAGTTTCTAACAAAATGTTTGCATATTTCTTAAAACATGTTAAAAATTATATATTTTTTTAATTTGTTTTCGTTATAGTAAACAAATTTACTTAATGCATCATTTTTTTCCGAAGCTCCTAAAGGTTAAGTGAATAATTATCACACAAAAGCGAATCTACTAATTAATCATAATGAAAATATAATGAAATAAGACAGCGAAGCGTGAGCAGTGCTGTGCAGTCTTGTTTAAATTCAAAACAAAGAAATCAAACTTGATTAATTAAAAATTAATATTTGAAATAAAAACAATAACAAAAACTTAAATTGAAATCTAACAGCTGCATTAGACGAAGTACAACAACAGAAATGGCTTCAGAAGACAATGAATGATATGATGCAGGAGTGTGTGCGCGTTCCCATTCGTCTTTGAAAGAAAATAACAGACAACTAATTGAAAATTGTATTGGTATGACTCATTTAATAGTTTTTCTTTCTATTATTTCTTTTTAATATCTAAAGGTTTTTGTTTAGATTGGCAATTTCCAGATATTGCGCAAAAAAAAAGAAAAACGTTGTAACAAAGAAAAACAAAGGTGCCAACAATTTATTTGTACGAAAACATACGCGTTTGCATGCATTAACATGTGTTTTTTGCTTTGTTATGAAATACTGACTTCTAGGGGAAGTTTGTAAGAATGTACTGCGAGTCAGAGAAAAACATTTTGTATCAATTTTAAAGGGTGCGCAAAACATTCTCTAAGTTGCAACTCTACACGTTAGACTTCACTGCAGCTTTGTTGCCAAAACAAAAAAATTAATGGAAACGTTTTGGTCGCCTTAAAAATTTTATTACAATATTTTGGAGGCTCTATATATTTTCAAGGCGAGAGAGTGTGACATGCTGCACGCATATCAAAATTTATTGCTCTTGGGTCGTTTTGCAGAGAGCTTTCTCAGGTATAGCACGAGTCGTTATAAATGGGATCTCATCAAAATAGTCAAGATTAACTCAGGCAAGACTCCGTTCCTTTTCTTTCCCTATTTCTTATTTTCCTTAAATGACCTTCTATGCAAAACGTCCAACCTTACTTAATCTTTTGTGGATGATAGCAGCATTTGGAATTCATATTCATTCAGTAATAGCCAAGATTGTTGGGGCAATCTTGTAATAATCTTTGTATAACTTGTGGTATTATTTTAGATTAAGATTTTTGCACATTAAAAAAACAGTAAAAGATTTATTTTAATTAATTTTATTTCACTGAGCAACTCGTGCGTCGCTCCAGTTATTATTTTCTTTCTGTGTTTTTTTCTTGGGTAAATCTCCTTTTATACAAATTTTGAGAAGAAAGATTAACCCCCTAATTCTATTGTGCTTACATTTGGTTTCTTATAATTACTTAAAATTAGTTCAGCGGGAAAACAAAATAAATGTGTTTCCCACCGATGAAATGTGAGGCGGCATAGAACACACACAAACATGAAGTATATTTCAAGTGCAGCGACAGAGTTAGACACATTGTGTGTGCAATGTCACAACACTGACCGTTTAGCATTTTCATACTCAAACGCATATTTCAAGTGCAGCGGCACGAGGTGTCAAATAGTGTCTGCTGTCCATGTGAAGTTTTAGTGACACTTGATATTTATTTATTTCATTATATGCATGCCTTTTAAGAAATGAAATCATGTTGTATGATAACGAGTGTAATCATGATACAAACTGTCTAAGAGGACAGACGTATGACCGAACATATTGCCTGCTACATCTGTAATTATCAATGGTAGAGTTATTAAGGAATCCAAAGATATTCCAAGAGATAAATTACTCCTTCTGGTGTCCTTACTAATATCACTTATAGACGTTCGATAGGCCAGCAGAAAGTTTTGAAAATAATATTTTGCTCGATTACCAAGATTATTTCAAACTGGTACACCACTCACGTGAACAAGTTTTAAAATTTCTATTCCGATCCATTTTTAAGCCCCTTTAAAAGAAAATTAGTACCATGAAGTTCATGTGAGCTTTTCCTTCCACCATCAGTTCACAATGAACGTCAGAAGGGCCAGAAGATTTCTAAACCTTAAAAACTAAACAAATTTAAGTTAAATAATAAAGAATTACACAATTTTAGTTTTAAATCTGTTTAAGAGAAATTAAAGTTGTATTTTAAATATTCGAAGTGCATGATTATCTACAACCGCATCAAAATTCTTTAGTATACAATCACCATAATATTTGATGCATGTGTCTCAAAAAGTTGCATGTTGTATGTAAGAATAGTGAACATTATTTACTTATCTTGTTCTAAAAACTAATATTTATAAATTTTAATTTTTAATCGAAAGAAGCATGTTGAAATTACATGAGGTTTTTCTATAATTTGCCTACAAAACTTAAGTCAACAAAACCAAGGGAAAAAATGGATAAAATCCTGAAAAATATTTTTTATGAATTATTCAGGAGCGGAACATCAGAGAAAACGAAAAAAGTATTTACGATGTGAGTGATTATGAAATATACATTTTCTGCTTGTCCAAAATTATTTTTATGAGTTAGACAGTTTTTTTCGCATCCTTTAGATTGAGATTTTTTGATTAACATTTTTGAATATACTGTACAAAAATTTAAATGTAGATTCAAATTTAAAGAACATGAAAATACAGCGATGGTTAAGTACAGTTTAATCAACCGTGTATGCAAAATTGGCAACACTAAATTATACAAGAACAACAACAACATTAAATTGAAAATTATGTTCTCTAAACAGCAACGAGAATTTCCAAGATTGTGCGAGAAATCTGTGTGACAAATATTTATAGCAATTGTATTCTTCAGCGCCATCAATTAATGCAAATAAAAATTATAACATGTTATAATTTATTCATTATCCACATTGAGGAGCCATCTATCCAGCGGCCGACTTAATCGACCGCGTTCTAGAAATTATTATTAAACATTTACATAAATACATACAATAAGATACAAAAACAAAAAACTTTCTAAATAAACAACTTAAAACTCTGTCTCATTTCTATGCAAAAGCAAATTGGATAAGCACACATGCACATGTTTATTTTTCAAGTTTAAGTTGATACATGCATGTGTTAGGTACAACTTTAAACGCTTATAGCTCCCTAAATATCGAACCGATCTAAATAAAATGAAGATTTTGCACATATCTATGTAAAAACCTGTTTAAAAACATATAAATCTTTCCAAAATCGGTTCAGTATAACGACCGTTAAAGGGATCTAGAAAAACATGTTTAACTTTTAATAATACAGATGTAGAGGAAATACCACTATTATACACTACATGCTGATACTGAGCTAACATTTTCGATCGTAGAAGAATCTTCCGCGATCGGAGCGGGCGATTAAAGTAACCGTCCGCGATGTCGTATTGCGATCGTGTAAGTTCAGTACAACGGGACAAACTGTATCAACACGGTGACTCTTCCATATGAGTCGTCTACGATGCGCCTAATAGAATCGTGTAAGACTCTTTTATTGTTACTTCAAACGAGCCTTGAATAAACCGCCACAATGGGTCTTCTGCACTGCGCGGCAAAGGATCGTGCACGATCCTTTTAAATAAAAAGTATTTTTTGTGTTTTATACTTTTAATAATAAATATGTATTTTAATTTAAAAATCACTATGATTAAAACAAACACTTCAATTTAAAAGAAAACACTTTAATCCACGTCAAATTATCGCCTGAATGCGAAAACGGCGACTTGACATAAACAACAAAAAGACTCGCAAAAACATCATTTACAAAATAAATATACGATTACGGTGAATTAACAATCGTTGAATGGTCGTCAGAATACTTAAACGACGATTGTGGAATAACATAAAAAACACTGGTCCAACAATCATCAAGATCATCGCCAAAATGCGTAAACGACGATTAAATCGTCCGAATGACTCGCAAAAGCATCATTTAGGAGAGTACAAAGTTATTTTACTCCAACAATCGTCTGGACGGTTAAAAAAAGAGTCGCGAAGCGATCGCGCTTGTCAAATAATAATCCAAATGCTAGCTGGGTATGCGCTGAATGGCAGCTCTAATTGAAATACATGACAAGCAATATCTAGTTCATCCTAGAAAAAAGTGAGGACTGCCTATGGAAGCATTGTGAACGTCTATAAGCAAAAGCCAAATTACTTCGTGTATTTATTCTTAAAGTGTTATAAAGTAAAATATACATTAAATAATAATAAACACAAATCTTTTTGCGTTTCTATTTTATTTTAGACAAATTAAAAGAACTTAGTCAAGCAAACGTTTACAAAAAGGTCGAATTGTGACAATACGATCTTCGGACGATAGTTTACGATTTTCAAAATGTCAAAATGGTTGATAGCTATTGAAATACATTTCTGCGAAGATTAATTCTTTTGCAAACAAAATAAATCCAAATATAATTGAATGTTATATTATTCTGGCGCGGTAAAATAAATACTTTTAAGCTTTTGTATGAACAATTTATGATTTTAAGGATCATAATATAAAAATTTTTGGGAAAGTCAGAAATTTGTATATTTATACCAGTTCCTTGTCATACCTACTTATTGCGATGTCTGGAATCTTGTGCACGCCTCTATAATCAATTTCAATTCGTGTATAATTAATATTTTACTGAGTAAAGAAAAATATTATTTTATGAAAAAGGACCTAACAAATCGAATCTAAATTCTTATACATTTCTGTATCTAAGTTTGCTCGTCACTCGATCGCTGTGTTTAATGCTTAGATTTCGACTAGCGTTACTAAATAACAGGTTTTATTTAGTTTGTTTGCTTTTCCTTGACCACATGCAGTCGATTTCGTTATATGTATATTATTATTTGATTTGCTTGAATAAAACATATACCGATTGCCACCATATCCATTGGTATACCAAATTATAGTTCGAGTGACACTCAAATGAAACTCACGTTGATAAAGGGCTCTTCTACAAGAACTTTGTTTTTCAATTGTGGTAACACCAACACCATGATGGTTTTGACATTTATGCCGTTTTCTTTTCTAAAAAATGTTACATTTCTTTTACATTTTATCAAAAAAATTGATATTTAAAGTTTGCTTAAGACAAAAATATTACCTCGTAAATGATGATACAATAATTTTTAATAAAATCACTATTTCAAAAAATATTTATATTGCAAATTTTCAATAAAAAGAGTAGAAAATGTTGCACTTTTTTTAGAAAAGAAAACGACGTTAGTTTTTTGACGTATTCGTAGTAGATGCATTAGCAATTGTTACAATGAATTCAATTTCGCTCGAAAATCGCATTAAAATAAAAATCCGCTTTGAAAATGGTGGTTCTGTTTAAGTTTCATTTCGTACAATTCGTGATTTTTTCGGACAACATAATCGTTCTTCTGACACCATTATTAAGAATTTGGTCGTTAAATTTGAGTCGCCAGGCTATATACAAAATGTGCCAACACCAACGCGTGTTCGACCATGTCGTTCAACTGAACACTTTGCAGACGTGAGACATAGTATTGAAGAAGATCCAAATTTGTCAATTCCGCAACGTTCTCAACAATTGGCGTGATCCAAAAGCACCACATGGCGAATTTTGTGTAGGATTTATCTTTGAAGCCTTACAAGGTTCAACAGGTGCAGGAATTAAAGCCGACCGACCATTGACATCGCCGTAGATTCGCTTAATTCATTTAGGAATCATTTTTCCAGAAGAAGCCCATTTCTATCCACTAGTCAGGATACGCCAACAATCAAAATTGCCACATTTGGGCTTCTGAAAATCTTAGAACGATTATGGAGAAGCCTTTGCATGCTCAACGTGTCACTGTATGTTGCACCATGTGGTCTGGAGGCGTGATTGGGCCGTTTTTTTAAGATGAGGCTGGAACTGCGGTAACGGTCAATGGATCACGCTATCGCGAGATTTTAACAACTCAATTTTGGCCTATTATTCATGACGTGGATATTATTGACACTTGGTTTCAATAGGACCGTGCCACACAGCCAATGAAACGATCAATTTAGTGCAAACCAAATTTCTCGATCGCATAATTTCACAAAAATCAGCTTTGAAGTGGCCAGCCAGATCGTGTGATTTAACACCACTGAATTATTTTTTGTGGGGCTTCGTTAAGGACACAGTCTATACGGAGGCTCAAAACTCAAAATCCGTGATGTGATTAAGGCCATTTTGACAAAAAGTGATTAAAAACTTTGATGAAAGAATCGACATCTGCCAGCGTGGTCGTGGTGGACATCTGCCAGATATCAGTTTTCATTCATAATTGCCGGACTTTGTTCTTTGTAATTCAATAAAAATTCAAATCATCTTCATCCAAATTTTTTGTTTTCTTTTGTTTTAGAAAACAAAGTTCTTGTTGGAAAACCTTGTAAAAGAACATGGCCATACACCACCCACAAAAAAATGAAAATCATATTAAAATTTTCCTATTCCACCACCGAAAAATCTTCGGTTTGGGGGACAAATCCCCACACTGAGGGTGCTGACTGTACTCTTGTATTATTTTACATATCCATTCTCACACATTTTTGTTAACTAACTGTACATTCAATTTTCCTCACAAAAAGGCAACACGTGGCGTATGGTAATCGCTTAACAACAACAAAATATAACTGTATTGCAATAAAATGCATAATAAACGTTCGATCATGGTGTGTGAGCACGAGAGGGAGGTGAAAGTCAGTGAACATTTGCTAATAAATACTTGTTTTTGTTATTGTTATCAATTGCTTTTTCTTTTGTTTGCATTTATTGTTGTTATTGTTGTTTTTGGTTTGCTTTGTTTTATTGTTTTTGATAACGCGCACACTTAATTGAACTGAAGTGAATCGAAATGCGTATTTAGTTATTGACACTATAAACTCTTTTAACTGGCAAACATCACATTGAACTCAATTGCACATTACATCAGTTGTATTGATGTTACAAGAGCTTGTTTAATTTATTTAATTATTTAGGTGTAAAACTTATGAAATAACACAAAGAATTTAATTGCGAAATAAATGAAGCACAGTACATATAATTTGATGTATGTATTTGTATAATGAGTGTCTGGTCAACCGACAAATAGGTATGTATGTTGGACATGGGGGTTACTCGCTATTGCGATGCGAAAGCAACGTGGTGCGTTATCGAACTACTGATATACTGAAATTGCTTTCGCGTCGTAATAGAAAGTAACTCTCAGAATTTGAGTGGGTGGCGAATTCCAATTTAGCGAATGCTAAATTGAATAACAAGCTTACATTTTTGCGAACGGTAATGCAAGTGCGGGCATGTAATGAAAATCGATCGAGTTGAAACGAAACATTGCACAATACGTGCGCTGTAAATCGGACGATGAAGTAAAATGAACTTTGAGTTCTCATAAAATATTCTATACGTCAACATTTTTGAAATCAAGTGATTCGATGGATTACACGTCTGATTATGTATAGTCAAAAGTCGTATGGAAATGAAATTTTATATCCAGAAAGTGAGGTGTACGCTGCAGCTAAATATGTAACTAGTAAAGTTTTGGGACAGTTATAATACAGTTGCAATGAGACTATTCAGTTTATGGGAATAAAAAAACACAAATAGAAAATATAAAAAACAACAAATATAAATGTTTTTTAAATTGATTTCTAAATTATTTTCCATTGACGTCTGATGAAATGCTCAGAGATCTGTAAAAAAATCAGCGCTGACAACCACGATGTACTATTTCTTATACATACATATATTTTTATTATTTTAATGTTACAAGAATTTAGGTCTCTACAATAAGCAGACTATGGAGGAACTGCATTGGAACATTGTTACGCAGTATAACATTGACGGAACGCATGGAAAATTGCGTTTAAAAAACTATAAAGCACTGATTGGTAAATTAACTGTAAAATTTGAATTGTTAACAAATTTCTTTGGAACAGAAGGATTAAAACACAATGTTATGCCAGGCAAAGCAGCTATGAAAAAAGAGAATTTCGAAAGCAAGTCCAATTAAAAAACTAGAGGACGAAACGGAAGCTAACAAGCTTTCATTTTAGTGTTATATGTTATATATTTTTAATTAATATTAAATACATATTATCTTTTTAATAACTTTGTTTTTCGATTTATATCAATATGTGCTGCTATGAATTCTCCTAAAGAGAAATTGTTGTTAAATAAATAAGTATGAATATTGTAATAGAAACTAGTGTAGTATACTTTAAAAATTAATAGCAGAAGACTATAATTACGAACCAAGTCAAAGTTACAGCTAATAATAACTAGTTACTTGGCTTGTATAGGATGGAGTGGTATATATTTGTAAAAAACTCAACTAGTATAAAACTGATTCAAATAATACTAGTAGTTGAACTAGTAATGACTTTACACGAGTGAACTAGTTGGGCTTCTATGATAACCTAATGTTATATGAAAAAAATACAGAATGGCAACTAGTCTGAAGTTGAAAGCAACTAGTATAATTCTAGCCACATACTAGATATTTTGTTTGCAGGGTATTGTATACTTACATATGTATGCGTGTGACCGTGTATGTATGTCACTATAAATTTTTATCAAAATGTAATTTTTATTCTACATACATATATAACTTCTTAAAATCTTTGCTGTAGGTACAGAGTTTCGGTTATGAATAGTTCGACCAAAGTTTCCGTCTCGTGTGTACCAATTTTGCTGGAAAAGGCATTGAGGGAATCCTCCTGTCACAGTACTGTGTCAAACCCAAACAACTCCGACATAAACGATAATAAAACTCGCCACACAAACCCATCCACCTTAGCTGCCACAACGGGGCTTTTATTTGTAGTTTATATTCTAAACCGTCCTATCAGCACACTAATGAGTCTATATCTAGCTTGGGTCCAGGGTCCACAGTAATGGACAGCAGAAAAAACCTCCTAACGTTGTAAAAGAGGTGACGGGGCGTAAACGGCAACGTTCTGAAGAGGATGCAACTGCCCCAACGTCGGTAGTATCCACTTTCAAAAAAGTCAGCATTTTACAGACCGTAATTGATTGAGGTATTCGTAGCGATAGTACCATCTCCCATGCGAAGAAGCTGTCGGACGTGCTCTGGAAGATCTGGCAGGATTTTCTAGGCCTTTCACAACAATGCAATGATGCTCTTTGGCACCAGAATCACGTCAAACTGACGGCTTGAGTAAATGAACACTCATTGTGTCTGCTTAAGCGAGCTATTGTTGCAGTTGACGAAGTGTGGAAGGGCGCTAGACTTGAAAAATTTCACATGGACAAAGTTTACAGAAGGCCTTGAGCTCCCAACGTTATCCCTGCTGAAGCCTCAGCGCCGGAGGGCACCCTCAAAATCCCACTCTTGATTGAAAGATAGGTAAGGTATTTAGAACTCAGGGATCTAAGAGAAATGTGATTCAGATCCTGAATTAGGATCGTGGGGCACCACTCTGGGAGAGGCGAAATAAAATCTAATTCGACCAGGATGACGCCAACGTCACATCTGTAGCCAAGATGAGAAATGTAACACGTATTAACCTACACCACTATGTCCCAGCGTCCCCTGTAATTCTCCTTGGTATGATACAAAATATAGAGGAGATAGTACTGATAACCCTGCGTTCACCAAGTACCAGTTATGCAATAAATTTGAGAGGCTTCTTTTCCAAAGGAGCAGGTGATATAAGATCTTGTATTCTGTCTAAAACACCTTGCGATTCATAATTTATTTTTTTTTCCTCTACATGGCACATGATCATAGAGAGTATCCTTCAAAGCTGTTGGCTGAAGTAGTTAGTGCGTTGATTACAAAGCAAATAATGTCTAAGAACGTGGGTTCGAGCCCAGCTTCAGACAAGTCATAAACTCCAGCATTTTTCAGATGTGCATTAGTATGACATTGTATTTATTGTTGTTGAACTGTTTAAGTGACGAAGGAATAGCACTGGTCCCTAAAGAGTACCGACAGCAATTGATACTGGTGTATGCTAGCGGACATCACAGCGCCCTCCTTCGTCGGTATTGTAGCAAAATCGCCGGCGAAGTAAAATAATTATTAAAATGGCTACACAGCTGAAACACATTTAATGCGCCTATTTGACATCAGAGGCGCTGCAACACTGATCTAAATACTAACACAGCGCGCAATATCAGAGTTGTAAAAATTAAGCTTTCTCACTTTCACCATCTGTCCTCTCTCTCACTATCCCTTTCACAAAGAAGGTAACACGCCTACTGGTTGGTGGGCATATTAATTGCCTGAGTGTTACTTCTTTAAAAAAAAGTACAAATACACCTATCATTATATGTGCAGATGTTAACTCGCACCAGATTTCATGCGGAAGTACTAACAACACCAACACAAGATGTGAGAGGCCTTGGATGCTATGCGCGGAAATAATTTATTTGGAAATAGCTAATAGAAGCTCGGAATCAACTTTAAATTGTCTCTAACAATGACGTCTTAGATATTATGCTGCTTAGTGGACAGCACTCTAGTATAATAAGCGACTGCGCAGTCTCGGATGACTGCTGCTTTTCCAACCACCGTTGCATAAGATTCAGTCTAGGAATTCTGAGTTTAACTCGGATCGTATCGTAAATGGGAGAAATACTGCATGTGAGTTTTGGAATAATCACAGAACTTCGGTACCATAAATAGACCATCTGGATAATGACATATTAAGGTGGGCGATTATAAGCTTCGATCCGCTGATATCTCCATGACCACATGGAATAATAATGAGTGTTTGGAGACGGCGTTTGTACCAATATTCTGGACCAGGTGCAAAGTTTTCTTTGTCAATTACGTTAAACCGGGCCCCATTGTCAATTCCATGATGGTCTTAGGAATTGACGTTAACATCCGTCGGCTTATGAAGAACTTGCTAACGAAAAATAGATTATGTGTCTCAACTAGAACTGTTAATGTGTACAGGATAGTCAAACGGATTTAACTATGATCTCCCTACTGTTGGAAAAAAGACAGATTTCTTTTTAGTATTGAGCCTTAAATACTCGCATACATTTTAGTAAATAGAAAAAAAGGCAAATAGTTATTAAATGCGAATGCGAGCATTTGTTACACTCTTAATCTTAATGTAAAGGGGGCTTCAACCAGAACTTTGTTTTTCAATTGTGGCAACACCAACCATATGATTGTTTTAACATTTAATTTTTTGACGTATTCGTAGTAGATGCATTAGCAATTGTTACAATAATTGCGCTCGAAAATCGCATTAAAGTAATTAACATCCTCTATGAAAATTGTGGTTCTGTTAAAGTTACATTTTATAAAATTCGTGATATTTTCGGACAACATATTCGTCCTTCTGAGACCGCTATGAAGAATTTGGTCGTAAAATTTGAGTCGACAGAGTCGATACAAAATGTGCCAACAATGTGAAAATATCGCAGCCGTGAGCTACAGTGTTAAAGAAGATCCAAATTTGTCAATTCCGCAACGTTCTCAACAATTGGCGTGATCCAAAACAACCACATGCCGAATTTTGCGGATTTATCTTTGAAGCCTTACAAGGTTCAACAGGTGCAGGAATTAAAGCCGACCGACCATTCACGTCGCCATAGATTCACTAAATTCATTCAGGAACTACCCGCTGGTTTTTCTGAAAAAATGTTGCCAAAAAGTGATTAAAAACTTTAATAAAGGAATCGACATCTGTCAGCGTGGTCGTGGTGGACATTTGCCAGATATCAGTTTCCATTCATAATTGTCGAACTTTTCTCTTCGTAATACAATAAAAATTTAAATCATCTCCATCTAAATTTTTTGTTTTATTTTGTTTTAGAAAACAAAGTTCTTGTTGAAAACCACTTTACAAATAATTATCAAGTACAGTCTGTGCAGAAAGTGAAACATTGAACATTAAGAATGGGAATTCCACTGCCTAAAATGAATTAAGTGGAAGCATCGTAGAAGTGGGTTCATGAAACTCTATTATATGATAAACATCTGAAGTTCTATCCGACACGCTTCTCTCACCTCTACACAAAAACTCTGTAACATAACTGAGTATGGGGTAAATTTTCACAATTAATTTCGTTAGATACTCTTTCATGGGAACTGCTCTTTGGACACTAAGGCCGTAAACCCGCGGCCTTTGACTTAAAGCCAACAGTGGGCTCTGACCAATAACAATCTTCGTAACACAAGGTCTGATTTGATCATGTGTCTCTTCCAGGAATTAAGGCATCAAGATACCTGTACAACATAGAGACTCTATTCATGATCAAACAAAAAATATCAGTTCTTCCAAACTTCTCCTTCACATAAAAGTTCTGAAGAGGTATGCGCTGAATAGCATCTAGGACTTACAAAGCCATATTGTAGAAAGCTCATCTGATCCGAGCATTCTTGTCAACAAAAAGCTCTTTCTTTAATTTTCATCCACCACTCTAGTGCACCCATAAATCAATCTCGATTTTATGTGTTACGTTATATCAAGGAGGGATTAAAACCATACTTCACCTGCCAATTTTTCTCACAATTTTAATGAATTTAAAGTCTAATCAAATCACTCTCTTCACATTGATCGTGTCATCAATGTTATAATTTCTCTTGGGTTGTTCAATCGAAAATCAAGTTTAAAAAATCAAACAAAAACTACAGCCGTGTCGGTTCCGATTACTTACAGAAAAACTTGCAATTCATTTAATTACACACACTCGGCTGCTTGTGCATGTCCGTTTATAATGACAATTGTCCATCCATCATGTTGTGCCGTAAATTAAAAGGTCATTGGAAAGTTAACACCTCATAAAAATAGCAGTAACAATAGCAACAATGAAACATAAAAATAAAATTCTAATAATGTGGCATACCAACAAGTGAACACGGACGGAACAATTTCAAAAGAAAATTCCCACTTGTACCACAAACAAACTACTGCTTGCAACAAGATACAACAACGACATCATACATACATATTTCAATTTGTGCCTCTTGCTTGTTGTTGCCGCCTTTAGTTGCTGCTCAAAAAAGTAAAAGACAATGAGAGGCTGACCCAACGTTTTCAGTTTAGGGGATTTTTTAGAATATAGTTTTTGTGTTTTGGTATGGGAATTTCGTATTGGGGATCTGGGGATACAATTCTTTCTGCTGAAGCTTATTTTTCTTTACCATCTTTAGGGTTCCGTACACAAGTGCAGAATGTACTGTTGCGTATCGTGGGAGTTAAAAGGAATTTTCCTTAGCTAGCATTGAAAATTCCCACGGTGTGTATTGCCGCTTTGATAATAAATATGAAATACAGCACAACCTCCATAATCCGGGCAGATATAGTTTCAGCTACTGGCCGGATTAGTGAATCATCCGGGTTATAGTTAAAATAAAATTTTAAATGCAGTACGTAAATAAAGTGAACCAAGTCACAGAAAGACCATTCGAAGATAATTTGAGTTTCTGTAAATGAACTACCATAAATTACATATAAAATGAGAGCCATTGGCTTAAGTTTTTTACCGTCACCTTAGAAACGAAACATTTTTTTACTTAGTCCGTTACACAACTAAATAGAGTTAAACTTTGCGGAGAATTTCGCACTAGTTTTGAAATTTCTTATATATTATGACTTGGTTCACTTCAGCTCTGAGCCTTCCGAATGTGCATATATACATACTATGAAATAAAATTTATTTTTATAACTAAAAAGAAAAATAAGCACACATGAGAATTTATTTGTATTTAATTTATTTACAGAAAACATAAAGAAACATACGACAAGTGACGAAAAATATTCATCAATTTTGAAAAATAAGAATTTGTATTTGTTGAATACACATATCGTTATGTAATTTGTCAGCTCTATTTTTAAATTCTTTTAAAAATAAAATATCCTTATCTGTCGCTTTGGCTTGTTCAGCTCACCACGCAAACTCAACTAAACTGAAATATTTTACATTTTAAATACTTATTTTGTCTAGTGGTAAAATAACGAAAAAAATTTTACTGAGAAAAAAGAACACTTGTCCAGACTATAGAGGAAAAATTTCTAACTGTCCGAAAAAATTAAATGACCGGATTACTGGATAGTCCAGATTAGCGAATGCCCGGATTAGGGAGGTTGTACTGTATATAATTCAGTAAAAAATTAAAGTGTGTTTCCACTACGAACTTATTCACTCTCAAACTACATACCAAAATTATAAAATTCTCCATAAAAAATTTTTATAGGAAATTATCTCAATTGTATGCACTCGTAGTTCAGTTTGGAATAACTATTGAATTGCGATAAATTTGAGTCCTCTTTAATTTTTCTTTGACAACTACCCTACAAGAACAGTGGCAGTCATTTTAGTGGTAATATGACTGGCGTTGGTGATTAGAAATATCCATCATCACTTAGAACAAAGTTTCTATCATTTTTTTAAGGCCAATATGAAAAAAATAATGGAATCTTTTGAGTATGTGTGATCTTGCATCTCTATCTAAATACCAAATTTTATCGTACATAAAACATATGTGTGAACTGCTCACTCTTATGTTTTACGCTAATCAGCGTTGATACAAATATTGGTCACATTTGACTAATCAACTTTGATGTACATATCGGTCACCGACGACTTGTCAAACTATATGAATTCATTCACCACTGTTGATGGACATTTCTCTTGAAATAAAACGCGATTTTTTTTTCAATTGAGTTTTTATATTATAATTATATGTACAGGGTGTCCGCCGGGAAGGTATACTACTTTGTTTGTTTATAATTTTTCATTAAATGAGAGATAATGGATCTTTTATTGATAAATGTTTTATTTAATGTCGGCAATTATGTATGGAATACAATATCAGATAAATGTCCGCCTCTGTTAGCCTCACAAATGCGGCCCCTTTTGAGCACATTTTTATTACATTCTCACACATTTCACGCGGTATTTCATTAATATCATTACGAATATTTTGTTTGAGTTGCTCAAGCGTTTCTGGTTTGTTTGCATAAACCTTGTTCTTCAGATATCCCCACAAAAAGAAGTCCGGAGCAGTCAAATCAGGCGACCGTGGAGGCCAATCAACATTACCATTTCTTGAAATAACTTGTTCTGGAAAGACGTTTTGCAGTAATTCCATTGTAATCCTGGCTGTATGCGATGTGGCACCGGCACCGTCTTGCTGATACCACATGTTAATCAAGCACAAAGCATGCAGGGGTTTTTTCCAATCATGCTAAATTTGCCAATCAATATTTCAGCAAAAGTCTGACATTCAATCACTCAAATGACTCGGCATAAAACTACTTTCTCAGCTATTAAACATCCATCCATTTATCGTCCATTTTGTTGAAAACTGTGGACCTGAAAAGAAAGCTTGAAGAAAAACAAATTCTACTCTGTAAGTCGAATATAACAGAGTACCTTTAGAGACCGTTGGAATAGTTTTTCTTTGCAAGTTTGCAGGGGCTTTAACACAGTGAATAAAACAAAGTGATTGCCTATAAATTGCAATAATTTTAATAATTTCAGATTTCAATAATCCCCCATCAGCAAAGAGTTTCTTTGAGTACTGAACATCAGACCAATAAATTGGTTGGAAAGATTCCACTTTGTTTAATCCCAGCAATAAATTTTTTAAGTGGAGTAATTCGTACAAAGGAAAGGTACACATTATCAAATTTTGATTACCACATGAACAAAAACTAGATTGGTTTTATTTGTTGTATTAATATTCTGCATTTTGTTTCTTTCTCGATTCTTTTAAATTAATAGAAAAAGGTCAATTCACATAAAAGGCGCTAAAATTACTGTCGTCACAAGAAATAAATAGTAACAAATTTAGAATAAAATACTTCTGAGAAGACGTCCACTGCGATTTCACTGAAGTCCAGAGAGAAAAAAGACAGTGCGTAATAAAAATTGTTCGATTAACAAGTGGGTCTCTACTAAAATCTAACGTCTGTACAGCAGATCACTAGCGAGAACCCACCTTGCTCGACTAGCAGCAGTCGACCAAGGTAGCGATCGCTCCCGCAGTCCTCCTCCTGATGAACGTCAAGTATAATTTATGTTTCCAACGTGTTCATTACATCGTAATGATGCCAAAATACTATAATTTTAAATTAAAACCTCCGAAATATTTATATCAAACTGCAGTTAAAAAATTCTAAACTGAATATATGAAAAATATGTATTTTAAGAAATAATTTGTTTGTAAAAAGAAAAACTTTTGGTGGATTTTTGGGAATTAAAAATATATAATTGGGAATATGACTTGAAAAAAGCTACGAACTCTGGGCTGGCCAAAAACATTTTTCATTTGCTTTTTTTTATTTTTGTAATGTCTTCATTAAGCTTTTTAACAAACAACTACAAACATTATTGTGTTTTCTTTTTTTTTTGTAATTTTATTGCAACAATATTTCCTTGTTGCATGTTGATTTTATGTTTAAGATTATGAAATTGCATTTTATTTGGAATTTTTTCCATTAGTTGTTGTGTATTTCTTAGTTAAGAATGTTGGATTGTTGTTAAAAAAAATCATCTATTGTATTTAAATTGCAAATGCACTAAAATTTATTATATTCAAATATTAAAAAAATAATTAAAAATTATATGTAAACATGTACTCGTAGTTGTTGAATTTTTGTGTTTAGATTTTCTTAAAAATCATCAAGTAAAAATAAATACTTGTAATGTTGCTTTATTTTGTTAATTGCTTTCTTTGAATTTATGTTAACCGGCTGAGTGTTCGCCTTAATGGTCTAAACCGTAGAATTGAAAATAAAGTATTTTTCATAAAAATGGTTAATCTGTTATTTTTTTATGACGTATTTTGTAAATTTATTATTCGAGATATGCTCAGATATCAAATTTCAAAAACATTTTATTTGTTGTGGGTTGAGCAAGTCTATATATAAATACATGCATTATTTCATTGCTGCTTATGCTAAATCATCAGTAGACCTTATCGGAGCATGTCTCGAATAATAAATTTACTAAATATTTAATTAAAATTTGTGCGCCTTATTTCATATTTTCAGACTGAGTTTTTGTGTTAACTGATCTTTTAAAGCCTGAAGACTAACTCCGTTGTAATGTCGTTTGTGCAATGCTCAATTCCAAAGATCGGCAAGAAATGGTTAGATTTGGACTTTCCTCAACACTGTGGGCTACAACAGCAACGTTGTCAGTTGTTCTTGAGCGACGTGTATGAGTTTGACTCTTCACATCACTAAGTTGTACTGAAAGCTCAAATGTTTCCCGAGATGGTACATCACGACGACTTTTATTTTGCAAACAGACCGCCGCAAAATTTTGACCATTTTTGTAGTGAATTTTAATAATTTCAATGCGTTGTTGAAGCGTATGTCGTAGTTTTTACTTGTCATCTGTCAAGTAGTGACAGGTTGAGTCATGACAACTGTTGAAATGGCTGGGTATTGAAAGTGAAATTGCTCATAGGAGCACTCGTAGTAGAATATTATGAAATTTTTTTTATAGAACATTCTAATCCTGTTTAAGGCTATTTTGTGCCCAAATGAAAGAAAAGATGGAGAGAGTTGAAATGGCTCCCAAAAATAGTTGTCATCAAAAGTCGAAGAAAGAAACACAAAAAGCTGATGAAGTGGCGTAATGACCAACGAAAACAGTAAAGCTATAAACACATTCACGACAGCACGATACACGGCTACATGACTACAAATGTCGCTGGCTACAAATGTTGCCTTGTTGCCAGCTACTTAATTAATTTGAAAATGACAGCTACAGAGTAAGGAGCTGATTCATTTATATTTCAGAGGAGCCACTTTAGTTTTTTTGATTTTTAAAGTTACGTGTTTTCAAAAAGTACAATTCCATGCAGCAATAAAATGACAAAGAATCACTCATATCGCGAAAATAGCAAGAAACCGCGAAAAGTTCCTGAATAAAGGTAAAAACTTAAGTAATCTAATATACATTCAGATTCCTTAAATTTTTTTTAATAAGATTTTATTTTATAGCTTTTTCAAAACTTTGCAACTTTTCACGGATTTTGCGATTTTTGCAATGTGGGTGACTTGTTATATTTTTTATTGTTTCATCGACTTTGAAATGGTATTAAACATTTTTGTTTTCCCAATGATTTAAAGTTATTGCGAATTTTCGTAATTTTTAAAATTGTTTGCGATTTTTTCAACATTCCTTGCATTTGTAGCTCGTTTTAAAAGATTTTACGGCTTTTTCTAAATTTTAGAAAATTTCCAACATTTTCTCGCGATAATCGCGATGTGATTGATTCAGCGGCCTTTTTATTGCTTCATTTAATTTAAAGATTTTATAAAAAGATGAACACTGAATATTGATCTAATATGGAGGATTTTCATCGCCCTTATTTTTATGCAAAAAATTATTTTTACACAAAAAGTTAATACCAGAAAAACTGCAATTTTTCCATTTTATTTTACATTAAAAAATATTGTTAGCAATAATTTTCTTTACATATTTTGTTATATTGTCAACTCTTTTTTGTTTCGTAGCCAATAAAAATAGAAATGTACTATCGACAACAACTTGCAGCCGTGCAGTCGTGAAAATAATCATTTTCATATAAACACATGTGTTCTATTTTTGATATGTTGTAGTCGGTAGCCTGCTGTCGTGAATGTGTTTATAGCATAACTGCTGCGATCCGATAACTTTTTAATTTAGCGTTTTATGTATTTCTTTTTTAATAATTTAAAGCACTTAATGATTTAAATTTATAAATTCATGTTTCGCAAACGAGCCAGCCTAGTTGAATAACTTCAAAACTTTTTTATATAAAAACTTCAGAAAAAAAAGATGATTTTTGAAATTCAAAAATAATATTACGCTCTTAGTAAGAATATTAAATTCAAGAAAATAATAATATAACTATAAATTGAATGCAATTAAATAAAATGCTTCTCAAAATTAAAAAAAAACAAAAATATTTTTCAAGCGAATATTAAATATCAGTTAACAACTGTTACATATGAAACAATTTACTAAAAATAACTACATAATTCTTAATAAAATATTTCGTCATTAAAAAAAATAAATTAAACGAACTTGTGTCTAATTAAAAATTCTTGAATTTAAACCTGCAGTTCGGAAAAAATCCCCCACAATTTAATTGTAAAAAACACACTTTGAACGATCGCTCTCTTCAAAGCTTAACAAACTAATTATTAATTATTTTCTTAGAAATAAAAATGTATTATTTTCTTATATATTTTTTATTATTATTATTATTTTCCTCATTCAAATTATTTGCAACCGGGCTTAAAAATAAAGTGGAAAGTAATGTTGTGTGAATTTTTATTTCTGCTGGTTAATGCAGTATTGCTTGTTGGTCTCTGCGGCTGATCTTAAAGCGAATTCATTCACCTGTGTCATCATAAAAAATATGAAGAAAAAACTATTTAACAAGTGCCTCCCTCTGTTTTTTTTTTCGTCATAAAATCATAAAAAATACGCCTTTTCACTACAGAAAACTTTGCCCGTTTGTTTAACTTACAAGAGCAAGTGTGCGGGGGGCATGTGCAACATTTTGTGGCAGTCAGTGCCTTGTTATAAGGCAAGTTAAATGTAAAACGCGCGTTTGTCTACAAGTTTATGACTCTCACACTTGTAAAGCATTTGCTTTATTTGTTTTTCTTTTTCTTTTATTTATATATTTTTTTGTATTGTGCAAGCTTGCGCCAAAAAGTTTCAAGCAAACAAACGCACCAACAATACTGTTTGTTTTATTTTTTTTAACGCTCGCTGCATGCAGCAAGAAAAGTTATTTGACTACATTTGCAATAAGTTTATTTTTCAATAATCACTTACACCAGTGATGGGATACGAACATTTGGCACAATTGTGTTAATTTTGGTACTAATAATTTGCCGCATGGCAGAGTGGCAAATTCATAAATTTTTTTTGGCACTTTATATTTTTATGCAATTTGTCTTTATTTTTCTCATCTTTACTTTTATAAAATTTGTTCTCCTCTCTGTGACTCTCAGGATTTTTAATTGCCTTTTTTCTTATTGAACAATCAGGGCTCGAATCGTCACATCCGTGAACGTAAAACTCGTTACAAAAGATACACTTTTCGGATGATGGCATACGTGATCGTACTGTATTTTACAAAAATCGGGATTACAACATCCGTGATCGTATGATCGAACGTGAGAGTTTTACGAACTATCATCCGTTAGCAAAAATATGTTCGAGTGTAAATAAAAGCTTCTTAAATTTCATAAAAAATTTAAATTAATTGAAAATATTGCAAGTAAATGAAATTTTCTCAACATTATTATGATCCAAGAACAAGCCTAAAGTATGCTTAAAAGTTTTTCGCTTCCTGTTATGTAATTCAGTTCACATCATTGACGTATGTATCTTATTTCGTACGATTGCCGATACGATCACGGATGTGACGAATCGAATCCTTTTTGGTTGGTTTCTTTTCAAAAGATGACTTTGACTGTCCTGAATATTTTACATGAAAGTTGATTTTGAATAGTTTCAGAGATCTGAGACATTGCACAATATTATTTTGTTAATAATCCTTTAACAATAACCTTTGTTTTTCTCTCTTAACTTTGTTGAATATTTCAAACATTGAATCAGCATGTGAGCGATATGATTAGTTTTCTGTTCAGGTTAACCGATATTTTAAGTGCTGTGATTTTAGCGAGCAGACAGCAAAATTCGAATATCAAGAATCAGAGGAAAGAGCAGTTTGTAGTCATGGGAAGTTGTATAACAAGAAGTTCCCCCCGGATAAAAATTTATCACTATAACTCACAAACCAGACAATGGCGTTTCTTATAAAGTGAAATAAAAATGTGTTGAAAGGATATTTTACTGCTTGGCCCACGATCTCGAACAATATCGTTCTTTTGTGAAATTATATATAAAACAAAAACAATTTCTAATTCATTTTTTGTTTTAAATGTAATTTCACAAAGTAAAGATATCGTCCGACATCGCGGGCCACGCAATTATTTTCTGGGAGCAAAATATTGCAATAGACTTTAATATAAACACCGAAGTGTTCATGATTATTTAATACAACCTGCAAGACATAAATTTCCAAAAACGTGTTCGAAAAATGAGAAAAGGCAAGATAAAAGTAATTTTTTGGAATAATCAGGCTTGAATTCATTTCCCAAAAGTTGCATAAAATAATTATGAAATGAGCCATTTATTTTGAATGTGAGAGAAAATCCGTCATCAAAAAAATTAACTCAACCATTTAGATGTTAAAGATGCTAAATATTTATTATACAGTAAAAATTCGATAATCCGGATAATTGATTGCAGACCCCAATCCGGAGTAGCGAATTATCCGGATTACTGCACTTGTATGTATTTATTAAAAATTATAATAATTCATAGCAAAATTAAACATAAAAACATAAATATTAATTTGTACAGTTCAGTTAAAATAGATAAAGTCTTGTGTGCTCTCTTCACTGAAGGCATCTTGCATCAATACTAAACTAAAAACGCATGTGCAACGTTTCAAAACATACTCATATCACACTATTCTAACTGTATTTTTCAAAGCATGCTGTGATTTGAATAAAAAAAAACGGGTGTTATTCAATCCGGACTATGGAGTTGCAATCAATCCGGATTATAGAATACGCAGTGAGCTGCAAAATTCTGTCCGGATTACCGAATATTCCGCATTAGTGGAGTCCGGATTGTCGAATTTACACTGTATTTAAAATTGAGTTTAGAAAAGAACTTAAATGAGGCTTTTTTTGCCAAATGGACTTGCCTCACTTTTAAAATGAGCCGCTCATATGTAATTATGTCTGTCCCTTGAAATTTGAGAAATAAATTTTGGAAGACAATTATTGCAAAGTTCTCGAAGTCCATTTGCAACAATGCCAGTATTTCGTAACAACTTCGCAAATTTTTTGTGTTGATAATTTAAATTTTTTTAAAAAGTTTCTTTCGATTAATGAGTATCTTTTGTACAAACATATGCTCACTTAACAACCTATTGTATGAGTCGTAGGTTGTATAAATGTTGTTGGTAATTTCTATATAAACATTTGTTTAGAAGCAAAATGTATGCAAATCATACATCAGGTTGTGAATTGGGAAAATATAAGTTTTGAATTACAATATAGATTTGACACAATCTAAGTTATTTTGGCATGGAACATTGTTTACAAAATCTCGGCACGAAACCATCATTTCCAATTCTCATCACTGACTCACACAAATTTAAAAAAAATGAAAAGAAATAAACTGTAGAAAATGCAACATTCAACAACGAACGTTCGTTACGTGGCAAAAAGCAACAGCAAATAAAAAATAGTTGTGGCAAATCTGTGCCGCTGCACTCGACTTGACTCCATACACTTTACAGTTGTAAGCTGGGCTGTGTGGCATGATACTCGTTGTAAAGTATACATTTTGTTTATTGCAACTTAACCGTGCCGTGTGTGATTTTTAAGACTTTGAGGTCCGGAGATGGAAACTTGATTTAGTGACTTTGAGGTAGTAACAAGAAAATTATCATAAATTGACCTCTGCTCTGCGTTCATAACCGCCCTGTGTATGCGAGAAAGGCGCCTGTATCTTACCAGGTTCTCAAAGGTAGCGATTCTTGGATATTGAACAACCTCCATGCAGTAACACTCCGCTGAAGGGTTCGAGCTATCTTATGTCTTGTCGTATGACGGTTCCACAAGGCAATCGATAGTGACAAAGAACAATCTGTCAGCTAGAAGGGCACCCAAAAGGTAGCCAACAGCTAAACTGGCCTAACCCACCACACGACCGTTCTGTCTCATCAACAGCATCTGTTGTTAAGTCCGGAGTTTGTTGCCACTAGCGCTGGTCGAGCATAAGTCATTTAACCAGCGACACTCCCAGTGGTTTTATTTTCAACCAACAGCCTCCACGTGCACTTCCAAAGGAGATCTCACCCACATCCGGTCGCAGAATATTACCTCAATTGAGTTTCAGTGGAGAGTCAGTCGACAGAACCTCATCACAAGCATTCACAAACCCGAATGCGAGCATTAACTGTTAACCCCAGTTAGGACAGTAACCAGTACTCTTATAGGTACGTGATGAAAGGTAATGGCTGGAAATAGCACACACCTGTTCGCAGACTAATGTAAGCCAGGATAGAGTCCAAAAGATGAAGGCCTGCAAAAATCATTACCCTCTACCCAGGGCTACCTATCACCAAGGTGCGCATCTTACCAATATGTATATGCCCTTCTAGTCATCCAAATAGATGTCAACAGTCGGTATCACGGGGAGGTGAGACACAAGAAAATCTCGTGCGACTGATAGCAAGCGGATGGACAGCACACCCGGCCGTGCCTCCTCTTCAATCCGGTTCGGATGACCATGAAAAAATACTTTAATATTAATTTTGTGACTAAAAACACTGTGCCAACATTTTTTTACCTCATCGCATTAATAATAATAATACAAATGTATTTATTTCCTAAAATATCGATTCGATGGCAAAATTATTTAAAATAGTGTACCCAGCGGTTGACTCAATCGACCGCATGCTAGAAATTAAAGCTAAACATTTACATTAAATACAAAAACTTTCTAAATAAACAACTTAAAACTCTGTCTGATTTCTATGCAAAAACAAATTGGACAAACACACATGCACACTTTGTTTGATTTTTAAGTTGAAGCTGATACATGCATGTGTAATAAGTGGGCATGTGTTAGTAGCAACTTTAAACGCTTATAGCTAACTAAATATCTAGCTGATTTAAATAAAAATAAAATTATGCACATCTATGTAAAATCCTGTTTAATACAGATAAATCTTTCCAAAGTCGGTTCAGTGTTACGGTCATAAAAAGGATCTAACAGAACTTGCTTACCTATTATTAATATAGATAGATAAAAGCCATAGAGAAAGACTTGCGATTTCATATTATTAAATGCTCTCTCGCTCTGTTGGCTTGCGGAGAGGCCAACTTGGCCTACTGCTGTTCTGAAAACCTTTTGGAGTTTGTAAGTAGAGTAGTATTCCGATTTAACGAACCTAATTGTTGTCTGGCCTGTTCGTTAAAGTGAATTGTTTGTTATATTCAGTACTAAATTAAACATTAATAGCGTCGTCTATTTCATTCATGACTAAATATTTATAGTTTTTTTTAATATTCTATTGATTTTGTAGTAATTTAAAAGAAATATTTAATTAAAAATATGTATTAGGAATGGAAAAATTAAAAAAAGCGCTGTGATATAAAACTAATTTATTTAAAAAAATTTGTTAAGCGCAATCTATTTCTTTTTTTTATTGGATATCTTTTTTTAGTGAGGATCGCCCCAAATCATTACATTTGAGCTTCTAATATAGTTTTTCTGAGTCCATTTAATAAAAATTTTTAAGCGCTTTATAACATTTTCGCGTTTATTTTGGCCTCTAGAATTTCAGTTTCATCAAACTCTTCATAATTTTCGTTTGGTTCATCGTTTTGTTTTACATTTGTTCGTTAAACCGAGAACAAGATAAAAGGTTTGTTCGTAGCACAGGTACCTAGTAGAAAAAATTTGGGTATTCTTTAAATGAAAATCATGCTCATGAAATCGAATGTTCGTTAATTCGGAAGACGGAGTGCGATTTTTCAAAATGTGTTTGTTTTAAAAGATATTTCTATGATTAAAAACCGTCACAACGCTGCACCTTAAATATTAATATTATAAATGTAAACTCTACTTCTAAAATCCAATTAGTTTAAACTCCGAAACATCATATGTTTATTATTGTTCTTTTACAATTTAACGAAAAATGTAACTGTCAAGATGTACCTCCAAAACTTCGCCATTTTATATTGAATAATCATTTTTAGTTGGGTTAGAGGTGGCGTGACATCGTAAGATTAATAGACATAAGTCTTAAATTTAATCCAGTTATTTCCATACCAAATATAATTTTAATATAAATACATTTGCATGAACAAATCAAGCCTTTTATTCATCTGGTGTATTTTATTCAAAATCCCGTGGAAAGTACTGGTTTGGCCGATTGTCTTTTCAACGATAAATTTAAATAATATAAAATATGTGACATCGCAATAATGTCATTGCAGTCATAACATAGATGACACTTCAAATATGACAAAATTCGACGTCGACGTTTTTCAGCAGATTGATGTCAATCTGCCTTGTTATGGATGTCATTTCTCACAACATTGATGTCATATTTTGATGATATATTTTTTCCTCCTTCGGGATCCGCGAATGACAACAAATGTACGTATATGAAAGAAAGCTCTGCGATTTCCATCCATGTTCTTTGAAATTTTAAAAACCGAATTGAAAAACCAACAAGTGAGTCTTGTTGTTATTGCTGCTGCCGGTATTTGTTGCACGTTTATGTATGAGCTCTTTCATGGGTATGGATTTGTGTTTTTCTCTTCTTTGCGCTTTTTTCCATGGATATTCTTCACATCACTTTCACTTTGTTTGCCTTAAATGTGCAATAAAAAAAGTAAATAAACTGAAAAACGCAAAACAATAATAACAACAACGCGCTCGCTCCATGCAATTCAAGTGAAGCTTGGAAACTTGTCATGGTGTTTTATTTTAATGTTCTGGAAACAAACAGTTACGAAAGTTTTACTGACCCCTTTATTGTTTTTATTTTTTATTTTGTTTTTTTCTAACATATTTATTGAGGACAAAATTAGTCATTCATTTATAATTTGCTTAGGAAATACTTGTTATGTTTTTATGATTGAAAAGTTTCCGTTGGAAATGAGGATCATGAAATGACACGATTTATGGGGTTTTAATTTCAAATGAGTATTCATCTTTGATTAACGCTCTTGAAGTCAATGGACGCACTGCAATTATTGAGAATTATGTATCTTTAGCCGCCTTTTCCATCATCCCAATTAACAAATGGGATTATGAATTTGCATTAGTGATTTCATGCGATTTATAGAAATCTAAATATTTACTCTGCATTTTTTTTGTTTGTATTTAAATTTACGTCTATAAATAAATATTTGTATGCAAATTATTTCTAACGCCACTTTTTTCAAAATTATTTTTATTCGTTTCTTTGCAGGTACGTAATCAAAGTGAAATTGAGTCATAATTCTTTAAACAAAAATAATAAGAAAAGTATAAACACCGGCAAGTATTGTTGAAATATATGTGAACATATTTTTATTTATTAATTTATTTAAAATCAAAGCAAGACAACAAAACTTAAATGTCAAAGTATAAATAAGATTTTTTTTAATTATTTACTCGACAACAAAATTAGTAAAAATATAATAGAAGTATCGTTGTTTGAAATGAAAACACCGCATAACTAACAAACAATTTGAAAGGGCGTTTTTCATCACTTTCTGTGTTTCATATCATAAAATACACAATAATTAATAAAAATTCGATTTCGAATTGTTGGCCAGTTATGTGAATTTGCATTGCAGCTAATGAAGCAACTTAACGCGATTCAATAACAACATTTTTCAATTATGGGGTGTACAACTAGAAATCTAAATAGAAACGATACCGAGAAACCGAATCTGTTTATCAGTAATTTTAAAATAAGATTTATGTATTTATTATTTGGTCGAGTTATTTAGAATAGTTTGAAGGATTTCCAATAAGCTTATTGAGCCTATTATATTTATGTAAAATAAATAACTTTCTTTGACATCTCTCTCCCAACGTTTCATCAATTATTTATAGGCATCTTCAGGGATTTTGTTTTTGTCTATTTAAATTAAAAGAAAAACAATACATTATTATAAAGAGAGAGAAGTAAAATCGCTTTAAATATGTTAAGGTCTATAATAACATAGAATGCCATTACAATTTTTAACGTATCAGGCAAATATGGGTAGATCTAAATACTGTGACCCAACCGTACGACACATAAAGTATCCTTATTTTTTTTCACATACCAAATCTATCTTAATTTATTAAAAATACAACTTTCATTAAATAAAAATGAATTAAAATTAAAAGAGAAACAGAATGTTTTTATACTCAAGAACGGAAAAATAAGTCAACTTTACAAAAAAGAACAGTGTTACCAACACTCTGAATTTCATCCGACCAAATCGACAATCAAGTACTCCTAAAAACCACTAAAACTTCTTTTGAGGCTTAAACTGAATAATGCAATTCAAAACTTGTCGATTTTATGCCCGGTTTTCTGCTCTACCCCTCTCAACAACAAAAAAGGATCATGAATTTTATTTGTAAATGTAAGTCCTCGTATAAATTGGGCCTAAATGACATCAACGTTTTGATTGGTATAAATAATAAGAAATCGATTATATGTTTGTATACAAGTAATTATCAACCGCACTACTACTGACAACAAATACTAAAAAAACTACTAACTATTAAATATTATTTTTTCTCACCAAACAAAAATAAAAATCACTAAATTAGTGGTAAAACAACTGAGTTGGTATCATTGAAAAAGAATATTGATATTTTATTAATTTTTCTGTGAAATATATAATTTTCATATACATAACTGTCCTTATTATTTTTCACATAACTGTGTATATTAAAGGGGTCCCAAAATTAACGTTGAATTTGAATTAAATATAAAACAAAGTTTTTATTTTTTTCATTCTCTTTGAGATTTTTTAATGAAATGAAAGCACGTTGTTCTGCCATGTGACGCTTACAAGCCCTAAACTGTCAGATGTCCAATTGTTTTTTTTTGTTGTTGTTAGATACTTACACTTTGCTGCACAAATGGCGGCAAATTCAAAACTTTCGTTAATTTCAACACACCCTATATTTCTTTATTAATGCATTTACAAAAATAGCAAAGTTTAAAATGTATTTTGAAAACTACAGAAGTGTATTGAAAAACATGATCTAAAAAGTCGCTATTTCCTCTTTAAATATAAATGTGCAAAAATATCTTGCTGAAGACAAAATGTACAAAAATATTTTCTAACAAATCGATGCCACCCACAACTCGTAAATAATTGGTTTGATTTTTCAGGATCTGAAAATCTACTGACATTCGAGCTCGGGATAAGTTTCGGGCATATCCAACTAAAATTGATGTACAAATTCAAAGAAAGCAATATGCAAAGAAAATATCTCGCTAAATATTTACAAACTTTTATTTTTACTCCCGTGTGTGTATTGCTTTTGCTTGTTAATTTTTAGTGTACAAATTAAAATTAACACAAGTTTTATTAAGTTATCAATTGCACCTTCCGCAAATACAATTTAATAACAAAAAATGTGCTTCAATATTATTTATTTTCAATTGTTTTTTTTTTTGTTGCAACCAGCAACATTGAAATAGTTGGCAAATGAATTGCAAAAAATAAAATCCGTTCAATATGAAATACGGCAAGAAAAATAAAATTAACCGCAATTAATTCAAATATGCCAGACACACTCTCTCTACACCAGTTTGGCACATTTCAGCTTGTTTTACACCGGCTTGGTTCGTGGCTGTTTTCATTGATTAAAATTTTGTTTGAAAAATTAATTTTTGCTAATTTTGTTGTTACAATTTTGTAGTGCAGTTTCTATATGCTGTTTCGTTTTGTACTTTGAACGCAACGTGCAAAAATTCACACTTTCTCAAGACGTTCAATTCAAGTTTATTCAAAAAATTTATTTAAATGGCCAATCAATTAATTAGTTTATTTTTTTTATTTTGCAAATTTCATTGTGTTATTTTATTATTCGTTGGTTGCTAAGCTATTTATTTAACCTTTTTGAACGTACTTGGCTGTCAATTACAAACAGAGCTTTAAATATTTTGCAAAAGACATCAAAAACAGTAGTTAAACTCTTATTATTGTCTCGAAAAAAAGAACAAGGGCGTAGCGAAAAAGTTCAACAAGCAGTTATTACAGCTGGTAAATTTCTTTGAATTATTTATATCATTTCGTACCACTGTGGCAGCATAACGTCATCATCATCAGACTGTTTAAAAATCGTCTTAATCATCATAATTACGAGTACGAGAATATAATGGGTAGCAGTAGTGCAAGTTGCATACAAAACAAAATTTTAACAATTTGTCTGTAAAATAAATTAAATATTTTTGACCCAATTTCAAATTAAGGACAGCGCGCAAATATTTGTGTCTCCAAAATTGTGTCTGAGTGTAATTGATAAAAAAGTACAACAAACAATAGCAACAACGACAAAACCGTACTACTCAACTCAATTTGTCCTAAAACAACTTGATAATGAATTACATATTTCAAAACAATTTTAATAAATTTAATAATCTGTGATGGAAAACGTTTTAATCAAGTATGTGATGTAAAAATCGATTTAAAAAAGAAACGATATAAATCCGATAAAAGTTGCGATGTGGTCATTATTTTCGTTTTGCGTTTATTTTACAAATAAAGTTTTAATACATTTTTCGATAATTTTTTTATAAATTCTTTTCAAAACACCTTTTTATTGTTTGTATTTTATATATTTTGGTCTTCGTTTTTCAATTTAATAATTAACGACTGGCTTGATCTCAAAATCGCTCGAATTTATCACACTTTTTCAAAACGCTCATTTTTATATCAATCGATTTTCATCACATACCTGAATATTATACTTCTTTTTCCAGTACTTCTCGACTCACACTTCCTCCAAACTTTTAAAATTAATATGAATAGAATCGATTTTCTGTAAGCATTCTTGGTGCCCTTTATGTGGGTGATCGATTATTCCACATTTTTAAGAAACCGGTTTTCGAATAGTTCGAATATTTCAAATTTTGAAAAACCGGGTTTTTCTTTTCTTAAGAAAAGTTTTGATTTTTATTTGCTTTATTAAAAAAAGAGTTAACAATTCATGTAACTACTATAAAATAATATAAAAATTAAAGGTGAAGCATTAAAATTAGCTGCATATCGTTCATATCATAAAGTGTGATTGATTTTTGGTTCAAAAAACTACATGTTCACGGAAAATTTTAGATTCCTACGATCAAAAACAGACCCTTTGTTACAGAAATTCAAACGGGAGTAAATTCAAGTCCATGTATATTTTACACTCTTGTAAATAATTATTGAGTTGTCTTGTTCAAAGGTAAGTAAGCCTCTATATTATAAAAAAAATTGCAAGAATTGCAAGGCTTCTCCTTTAAATTAAACAAAAGTGTAGTTACGTCGTTACTCGGCGTATTCCTTTGTTTCATATATGAAAGAGTAGTTAATAAAATTCTCGCTTTTGGTGAATTTTTCAGTTCTGAGATATAGTATTAAAGTATTAAAAGCTTTAGGCGACGTTCATTTATTCGTTTTTGGTCTGCAATGGATGTCTAACTCTATATAAAATATGGAGCAAAATGTCAACAAAAATAAATAACGAACGCAACAAGGCCAATTTAATTCGCCCCTTCCACCACCTCATAAGATTATTTCGCCATAGTCAAAAAACACTTCCAACTTTTACATTGAAAAAAAAAATACTTGGATAATCGACAGAAAACGTTCGTCTCAGTTTTAATATAGTAAAAAATAATTTTATTTGAAAAATATACAAACTGAAAAGTATTCGACTGAGCCGATTTTTTAATTGTAAAAAACCCGGACTGTTCGACATTCGAAAAATCAACATTTTGAATAAACCGATTGTTGAAAATCCGGTCTTAAAAACCGGGCCGATCACCCTAGTAGATATGCCCCCTTGTAGTTCTAGTTGCCGAAGTTGTGTATTTTACAGCATCATGAGCGTGGGAAACTACAGTCTTGTACGGTGGACCCGAAACAAGTTTATGATCGCTGAGTGCAGCAGAGCAAAGTTTAAGAAATATAATTAGATATCGGTAGATTCTTTACCACTGCACACTTCGTCATTTGAACACTTTGTAAGGATGAGTCATATTCAATATTTGAAAAGAACAACTAATAATAAAAAATTGTTTTTCAATTTTAGAAAACACTTTTTGTGTTAAAGTTCAGTAACATGTTAATATCTTTAGTTTCCATGCCTGCATTATATCGATATTATCAAGCATTTTTGTTATTATTACATTAATGTCAATGCAAGCGTACATTGTGTAACCGGCTGTCAATAAATTCTCTCTTTTTTATTATTCTCAAATACGTATTTATTTGAGGTAAAAAAATATTTACATATTTATAAACAGCAAATTCCATTACGTCCATTTGAAGTGAAAAGTAAATTAGAAATATATTTTGAATTCAGTTTGACTTTGAAAGTGTTAATTAAATTTATTAAACATAAATTCAGCATTTTTTTGTCATCGAACTTGAACGTGAATTATGTTTAAAAAGCGTGAGTATTTTTCTTACTGAAATTAAAAGAAATTTTATTTCATAAATATTTTTGTAATATAAAGTGATTGGGAATGTCCTGACTTTTTGCTTTTTAAAAGTACTAATTTTTAAAAGTTGGGCTTTTAAGAAGTCATTTCTAAAATTTTTTTGTTACTTGTAATTTTTAAAGGACATCCTTTTTTAAAAGATACTTTTGTATCAAGGTAAAGTACCTGGTAATTTTTATAAAATATCAATTTTGTAAAAGTAATATTTGTAAAATGTGCTTTTTGTAAATCATACATTTTGTAAAATATAAATTTGGCAAAAGTTAAAACGTAATTTTTTTAACGTACTTATATTTTTTAATAGGTACCTTTTGTAAAATGTACTTTGTTTTAAATATGGTTTTTGTGAAAGGTACTTGCTGAAAAAGTTCTTACATTAGAAGGTACTACAGTAGTTTTTCGATTTAACGAACCTAATTGCTGTCAGGCTTGCTCGTTAAAGTAATTGTTCGTTATATCCAGTACTGAATTTAAAACTGTGAATATGTACAGTATTTTTTTAATATTTTATTAAAATTATAGTATTATAAAATTTCTGTTTCATCAAGCTGTTCATCATTTTAAAAATTTTATCATCGCATTCATCATCGATGTCCGCAGAGTTCTTTTGTGTCACTTTCAATGTTGGAAGATTCAAATCGAATGTTCATAAACACTACTCTTTCTATCCTCCTTCCCATAACCTATTTTCCTAGTTGCAACAGAATGCATTGCATAAGATACTTTTTTAAATTTACTTATTCTAAAAGGTACATTTTTAAAAGTTATGTTTTCAAAGATATTTTTTTTAATGTTGGTTTTTGTCGGTTTTGTAAGACGTACTTTTTTGTAACAAATACATTTGGAAAAACGAAAAAAGATACTTTCTGTAAAAGGTACTTATATTAGAATGTCCTTTTTATAAAAGATACTTTATTTTTATAGGAGCTTTTGTAAAGGTACTTTTTTGTAAGATTTTCTTTTTCAAAAAGTACTTATGTTATTAGAAACTGTTTTGAAAATGTACAATACTTTTCTTAAAGAGTTCAATTTCAAATGTACTCTTCCTAAAAGACTTCTTTTATCAGATACTTTTTTAAAGTACTTCTTTCAAAGTATACTTTTTTTCCAAAAAGATAATTATTTTAAATAATTCCTTTCTTGAAATTTAATTTTTTTTAAGAATTTATTTTACCCTTTCTTTTTTTGTTAAAAGCAATTTTTTTAAAAACTAAAGTTACTTTTTGAAAGATAGTTTTTAAAAGTCCTGCTCAAGTACTTTACGAACTTATTTTTAAAACTTCTTCAAAAAAGTATTTCGAAGGCTGCGAAGATTACTAATAACCTACAATAGAGATTGTAATTATAATTGCTGGTTTGAGGCAATTATAATTGTAGGGTGTAGGAAATAAGAAAGTTCAAGGGGTTATTTAACCTTCGCTTATTTATGGTAGAGATTATTATGAGTTGAAGTTGAGCCACTGAGTGGAAAATGGGTAAATAAATGTTCGCTTAATTCTGCCATTATCTATTTTATTAATAGGCAAACATTTTTGTATATCATCAGCAAGGCGAATTCATACCAGGTGAACTCGAAAGCGCAGTTGACTCATTTAGCAGACTTATCGTGAATATTTTTCCCCCGAAATATTTCCCTTTTCCCTGATGTTCCAATCGTGAATAATTCCCGCGAAAAATGATCGTATGAGAAAATAAATACCCCTTATCATGAATAATATTTTTCAGTGGGATTTTTCACTTTTCCCTTGGTTATGTTCACTTAATTTTTGCAGGTGAAATGAATAAAAAATATCATGTTATTTCAACATTTTCCTTCTAATCACATATTTATTTTTAGGACAAGATCAGTCATTATTCTTAACAATAATTCCCCACCAAATCTTTTTGGACCATTGATATGGGATCATTCACTGCACCCAAAATATTTTAAACACGTCTTTATTTACATTTAATTTATAACCAAAAATGTGTATTTATTTTTTATTAAACTTAAATTTTTTTAATTTGTAAGCTTTACAAATCTTCTTCCCTTTTATGCATTCACAGAGAACTGATAGCGGGGAAGAAAGTTCACGGGAGATTCACGATAGCAGTTTTCCCTTCGAGGGGAATAAAATTTTCATAGGAACAAAAATTCCACTTGTTATTCACGATGGGGCTGATTGTGTTTTATCATCTTTTATTGTCAAAATAAGCTTTTTGATACATTTTTCTGATATTAAATTAGTCTCGAACAGTTTCTTTTGACATCCAAGAATATTTGGCGAATTCTCTTGCGATCATCTGTACTTCGGTTTCGAAGCCGCATTCTTTCTAACAAACTAAAGCAAACGAAAAACAAGTGGAAATCATGTATAGTCTGTCTTATAAAACAGTTGCAAATTGTAATTTCTCCGCCTCAAAAAAATAAAAATAAAAGTCGTGATAATAGAGATTTTCTATAATGCGATTTTAATTTCTTTTATTGCCAAAGTATTGAAGAATTTTCTTGGAAATAAAAAAAATATATATATTTAAAATCTTGAACACAAATTTCATTAGCAATAAATGTGTTTTAGTTGCATTTCCATTGCAATTTTTTTTACAAATATTTTTTGCAATATATCGCTCCATTTATTTAAGCCATTTTCAAAGTAATCCATCTTTTTTAGAGTTTTAAATATATAGTTTTCAATATCGCCATAAACTACGAGGAATATGCATAACAATACCATTTAATTTCATTTGCAATTTGTTATAAATAAAAACAATAAAGCAAAATGAAGAGAAAAAACTTTGCCATGCCCTTGGGGCAGTTTTTTTGTAAATGCAAAATTTGTTCAGTTTTTTTTATCTATTTTTTATTTTGTTTGTTTGTTGCATGAGTCTTTAATAGCAACCAATTTTATGCTGTAGACTGCAGCCAATATATTTGACCACTAGTTGTTACCATTCATAGAAAGAAAATAAAACTAAATTTGTATTTGCAGTTTTTCTTTCCTTAAAGTTTTTTCTGGCTTAATGGTTTACTTGTGGTTTGACATGCTTAATTATATATTGTGGTTGCTGCTTTCAATGCATGTTTATATGCTGGGTCGGTCTTTCACTCTGTTCGCAATAGAATTGCGAATTTTTCTCTTGTCTTGAAACGTCTAATTTCAATCAAACTAAAGTTTTAAACTCATTTGTATACCACAAACTTATTGCACGCCCCAGATAACTTTTAATGTATGAGGATTAAAATGTAATAATTTTTGTAGTTCTTTTTTTTTTGTTATATATTAAGTATGCTGACAAGTGTATTTATCTCAATTTCAGTTATTGCTTTGATTGTAGTAAAAATATTTTTATAATCCCCTTTAATGTTGTTTTCTTAGATCAAAAAAAAAAAACAATGTGAAAGAAATTAAGAGGAGTAAGAAAATTTTATATGTGTAAAAAAAAAATATTTTTGCGCTAAACTTCGTGAAAACAATAATCCCAAGACAAGTTCGGAGTGGCCCTTGCCAAGAAAGAAATGATCTAGCTTCACCACAACTAACGACCTGGATAAGAACTCACCGCTGATAAACCTAAGACAAATTTTTCAACGAAGCCGTCAATTACGTTTATTGTTAGACTTCTTGGTGGAACTGCAAGTTGGTGCAAAATTAAATAACTTTTTTTTGCTAAATAAAAAAATATTATTTTGAATGATGGAAATCTTTAATTGGACGTTTACAATTAATATTTTCTGTTAAGTGGAAAATATAATATCCGACAAGTGGCGGCCGTCAGTGTTTATACAAATTTGTAAACGTTTTATCGCATTTTGCATGACTTTTCGCAAGATTTCCGGTAATAAATGAGCGCACTCCTGTCGAATGTTTTCCTTAAGCGCTGCGATTGTCTGGGTCTTGTTGGCATAAATCCGCAACTTTAAGCAGCACCAAAGAAAGAAATCTGAGATGGTTAAACCGGAATCGCTAACATGGGAGATTAGCGACCAGCAAACGCTTCGACATAATTATTGCAGGCTCTGGCGGAGTATATCGCTTGTCTGTGTGTAGCTGCAGCTGTATAATTCATAAATGTCGAATATGATTGATGTACAATGCCATTGGCAAGTATTATAACATCTCCCGATAGGGTCCTTAGTTCTGTGCCACCCTTTATAAGTAGACTAAAGTTACTAATTGTATTATAGACAGACCTCGAAATTGTTCCTATCATTGCACCCCTTTCGACATTCAAGCATCTTTCGCCGCACAGGGGAACATTTTACGAAATGCAACTCTGGATGAAATAAAGACTTTTGCAAAATTTTTCTTTTAAATCTTCTTTTCTTTTTTGATACTTGGTTCCGAATTCGTAATACTAATAGATAAAAAGGAATGAAATTATCAAATTATAAAATTATCCTTATGAATATGATTTACACTAAGTGTTCGTGTTACTGCAATTAATGCAACAATCTCTTAATAATTAAAGTAGGGTTGGAAAAGAATTCTATCAATATTTGAATTTAATTTATTTTATTACATCCTTCATTTTTAAATATATATACACTGAAAATAGAAGCATAAAAAGTAAAGTTATAGTTACTTAAGACTGGATTTTTGAATTGAAAGACTTAATCAGTATTAATAGGAATAGTAAAACTAATGGATTTTCTTTTCTAAAAAAAGTGCAAAATTTTGTTGCCCTTTTTATTGAAAATTTGCAATATAATGATTTTTTGAAATAGTGAGAAGACTTTAAATGAAAACTTTTTTGATAAAATGTGAAATAAATGCTAAATTTTTTTTTAAAGAAAACGTCATTAGCTGTGTTGATTTTTGTATCAAATATCAAAAAGTTATCAAAAAGTAGTTAACAAAACTACAATAACTTCGAGTGCCTGTCTGTCTATCCCTCCAAAGTTGTTTTCTGTTAATGTTGTAACAAATTTTGGAGTTAATGCATTTGTGCTTTGCAGTGAATCTTTAATGCAAATTTCATCGCGGCATAATGCTCTGAAGCTTGTAAATTTTTTAAATACACATAATTCCAGCCTTATGAATTTCTTTTAAAATAATCGAATGCAAATTCTATTAGATTTACTGAGAATCAGTAAATTGAAGCCCGAACCGAACTCACTAAAATCATACATGAACTATTGCGGATCCATTCTTCAAGAGGGATTAATCTCTTGTACGGTTGTCAGATCTGACAACTCCATTATCATTTCGTGCCGTAATTAGAATGTAGTCATATCTCAAGATAACTTCATCTGCAGAAAACGAGTGTGAAATTAAAAAACAAGTTAAATAAAATTCTATTCTCAAAAAGAAGATACATTTTTGTATGAGAATTTTTACACAATGTTCTATTATAGCAGCGATTTGAGCTAATCAATGGTCATAAAATAAAATGTTTTATCTCAATATTCCGTTCACTGATGAGCACTGCAATCAAAACTATAATTTTTTCTGTACTTTGTACAAATACAGAGTATCCGCCGGGAAGTTATACTACTTTCTTTTGCCGCCGTTTTGGTAAACATTAGTCTTGACAGTTCATATTTGGCAGCCGTGGAAAAATATTCGATAAACCAACGTGTTTTAATCGTTAAATATTTTATCAAAATGAATCATCGATTACCGTGACGATGAGAAAGTTACGTGAAATTTTTGGGAGAAACAACGTACCAACAAAACGCACTATTTATCTATCGTGTAGTGAATGATTTCGAAGAATGAGGATCTGTAGGTGATAGGCCCAAGCATGGACACAACGTACTGCAAGATCGGCTGAAAATATTACGGCTGGTCAAGAAAGTGTTCAAAACAATCCATTAACCTCAATTCAAAAAACAAATTTGGCCACAATTTTGCACAAGGATTTGCATTTGTTTCCATTTGAGATTCAGTTGACACAAGAGCTTCTTCCACAAGACCATTTACGCTGCCGTACATATACCAATATTATGTTACAGCTCGCCCAGGACAACGCCGATTTTCATGAAAAAATCATAATGAGTGACGAGGCACATTTTTATTTGAATGAATATGTAAATAAACAGAATAGTCGGTTCTAAGCAATGGAAAACCCTCAAATTATTCATCAGTCACCTTTGCATCCATTAAAAGTGACAGTCTGGTGTGCAATTTCGTCAGGATGAATCATTGGACTTTATTTCTTTGAAAATGAAAACGGCGTAACGGTAACTGTGAATGGGAAGCGATATCGTGATATAATTGAAAACTTGAAAATGAAAACTGCATGCTTTGGGATTGATTAATATGTGGTAGCAACAAGACGGTGCCACATCGCATACAGTCAGGATTACAATGGAATTACTGCGAGACCTCATTCCACAACAAGTTATTTCAAGAAATGGTGATGTTGATTGGCCTCTAAGGTCGCCTGATGTGACTGCCGCGTGAAATGTGTGAGAATGTAATGAAAAATGTGCTCACAAGGACTCGCATTTGTGAGGCTATCAGAGGCGGACGTGTATCTGATATTGTATTCCATACATAATTGGCAACATTAAATAAAACATTTATTAATATAAGATTCTCTTTCAATTAATCAAAAATTATAAAGAAACATAGTAGTATAACTTCTCGGCGGACACCCTGTATCTTTTCAGAATTAAGAATTTTGGCATCGATTTGTTATATAATATATTTTTATATTTTACCTTTAACAGCATATTTTTTTATGTTTTAATTTATTATCTTCGCATTTTTGCATTTATATTTAATGGTATTTTCTATGGCCGACGCATCGACCATATTCTATATCTTATATATTAAAGGCCGTATGCATAAAAAAATAATTTGTATTCGAAATGTATTTTAAGACAAATTTTTCATACAAATTTTCTTTAAAATATATTTCAAACCAAAATAATTTTTTTATAAATACGGCGGTAAACATTTATATAAATATATACGATAAAATAAAAAAACTAAAAAAACATGCTAAATAAATAACTTTAAAGTTTAAACTTATTAGCTCTCTTTTGTTTACAAATTACGCATAGAAAATGCTCATTGCTGTGCAAAACCGAAATATATTTTTCAACTTGAGGCTGATATAAATGTGTGCAATAAATGTGTATGTATTAGTAGTAACTTTAAACGCTTATAGCTCCCAAATTACTGAACCTATTGAAATAAAATTAAGATTGTGAAATAGAATTAAGACATGTAACAAAACCCTTTAAAATATATAAATCTTTCCAAAATCGGTTTAATGTTACGGGCTTAAAAAGATTCCAAGAAAATGTGTTTGTCTGTTTATTATATAAATTGATGTTTTTCCATATTTTTTGTGTCATTAGGCGCTTATGCGTTAAATTTTAAAATTTGTCAGTCTATGTAGAAGGAGAATCGGAAAAGAAATTAAATCGTGAAATATGCTGGAATAGGTTATAAATTATTTGTAAGAGCCTATGCTGAGATAAAGGTTAAAATTTTATTTAAAAAAAGTATAAAATTTGTTAACTTTTTTTTCTAAATTGGAGAAAATTCATAAAATGCATTAAAGATACTAATTCCGAAAGGCTTAAAAATAAAAAAAATATAATTAAACTTTAAAAACTGCTTAAACTTTACAAGAACGTCTCTATAAAAAAAGCTTATAGAAAGAAATAAAATAAATTAGTGCGTATCGGTGTTTTTATTAAACTTCAAATTAAATTATGGTGGCTCCAGACATAGAACTAGATTTATAAATATTGAGCTCGCTATTGCCACGAGCTTAAAGTTAAGTAATAGAATGTTCAGCTGTATGTTTTCCTAAGAAATTTTATCAGTTTAGATTTCCAAAAATTTCTTTTATTTACATTTAGAAATGGATCTTAAACACCTAAAAATATAAAATTTCTAAAAAAAAAAATTGGCTTAAAATATGGAAACTAAAATTGCTTAAAAATGCAAAAAGGCCGCATTAGGTGAACAATAAAAAATTCGGAAATAAAATGATAAGACCCAGAAATCGTCTGCAATATCGTAGAAACAGAAAACAAAGCTCGGAAAACATTATGAAAAGAAAAAAAATTTTGAACAAAATTTTAAATCTTTAAACAGCTACAAAATTTTTCAAAAATTATTTATTTCGAGAATATGCCGGTTTTTGGATGGAGAAAGAAATTTAAAATATTCGCCAAATATTAATTATATAAAAAAAATTATTTATATTCTTAAATAAGAAGTTGGTCGATTTCGGTCTCAGTCGGAACAATCAATCAAGGTTCGAGTTCGGTGTGAAAAAATGCATTCGGTCGGAAAGTATAAATTAGTCATGAAGAAATAAAAATATAAATTTGTTGGTCATGGCAACACTGAAAGTGAACCAAAAACCATCTATTTTTTTATGGAATAGGAATTTTACTTACGATCTGTAGTATAATTAAAAGAAATTCTTCAAAATATGAAAATAATTTACAAACTTTTACTAATGTGCAAGATTTCTTCAATTTAAGGTGCAACAGAAACTCAATTAACCTTTTTTTTTTTTTTTTTTGGATTTTCTTAGAAGGCTCTAAATGATCTGAATCCACTCTTACCTAAGAAAATCCCCTTGAAAACAAGGTAAACTATTTAAAGTTACATAAAACACAAATCTACTGTAAAAATTAAAAAAGAAAAAAGCCAACCTAAATTATTATGATTGACTTTATGGTTAAAAAAAGGAAAACCTTGAAGATTTGGTGTTTGTTATGTTGGTGGTTGGTTGATGGTTGCATTAGACATTTTCAAAAAATACAAATCAAATAAAAATAAAAAAAGCTCAGTAACGCCCCTTAAAAACTGAAAAAGTTTTTCATAGAATAACAAAATAACAAGATACAAATTTATGTTCAAAAAATACTTCATATGCGCCTGTATGATGTACATATTTCATGAAGGCTTGCTTGTAATGTAACTATAGCAATAAAACGTTTACGTATGTATTTATGTATGCATCTGTGTGTGTATTTATGTGTCTGAATATACGTATTTATAAGACAACATGACATATCGCCATAATGTAGCTGTTTTTATTTTGATTGTTCAACAGTTAGATGCCACACCTGCAAAAATGTTCGCAATGACTCACAAAAAAAAGCTTAAATTTCAAAAATAAAAACAATTGTTGCATCTAAACTGCAACATACACAAACTAAAGATACACTGAAAAATATTTGTTGTGAAACAATACTATTAGAATATGTAATTTTAAACTTTTATATTCAAAATTTTGTTTATGGGTCGCATTCCACAAATAATTATTTGCTTTAAACCAATCTTTTTTCCTAGTGCATAATTGCTTTGGTATAAGTATCTTTCGTTTACTTTTTCTTTGGCTTGTTTTTTTAGCCAATATGAATAAAATTATACTTCCGGGATATAAAAAAGTTTGAGTGTTCAAATACACTTAAAACTAAATTTTGCAAAAAAAAAAAAAAAAAAAAGTCACAGATCATGCCGAATAAGGAAATGTCAAACCAGAGACTTTTCATTTTGGAAAAATAAAAAAATAAGTCAGAAATAACTCTAAAAGGAAATTATTTTTAATTACGGAAAAAATATTCAAATTTGTATGTCTAACCTAAAATTATTACAGCAGAGTTCGGTTATAACGAACTCAGCGCGATCGGGACGAAGTTCGTTAAATGCCGCATAAACCAAAAATCAAAATAATGTCGGGCCCATGCAGGGCTGCCAGACGGGCTTGATTCAGCTGAACTGTCCAGCTTTTTTCATGTTTGGCCGCCAGTTTGAAGTAGAGATGTTCACCGCTAACGTGATTAGCGTTAATCATGCGTGATTAAGCGTGATCGTGGTCAGTTTTTTGTTTCAATGTGTGCATGAATGTGACTATGAAAAAATGAGCGGGAGTGAGCGTGCATGAGTAGATTTTTCGCGTGATTGTTGCGTGATTTTTTTCCATTTTTGTAATTGCTTTCATATTTTTAATATGTGGTTTTCAGTTTCGTCATGAAGACATAAAACAACTGGAAATACCACGTTCTGCTGGTGTACGATAATGTACTCATATGAATGAACAAAGTCAAACTAGCAGTATAAAACCGAGTCTAAACTGCCGAAAATTTGGAAGAAAAATATGGAATTCTCTTTCGTTTTTTCATTCACGTTCACACAGACGAACAATACTTACTGCCTGTTTTTATAAAATGAAAACAAAATTGTGAGTGAGAATTTATATTGAGAACAAAACCAGTTTTTCATATTTTATTGTTGTTTTTAATATTAATTCTCACTCACAATTTCACATAAAAATTTAAAGATAATTTATACATTAAAATTATACATTAAAATCAAAATTAATTTTAACTTCAAAATTTTACATCGTGTGATGCATATGTACATAAATATGGGTAAATCCTGCGTGACGAACACTACATTCGTACGCGTTTTCACATTAATATATAAAAATTTGTTGGTCTTTTAAAAAAGGTACCTTTAACTTATGCGTGGTGTTCAGTGGGATATACTCGTAAGTGTACATTTTAATGCCATAAAAAAAATAATTATTAAATTTTTTTTATGAAATTGAAGTGAATTCACTTTAATCAACTCGAAAACGGGATTACTTTAGATAACCAATCCTGGAGTTTCTTAAAATGAGTACAAAATTCTTTAATCACGTGAAAAATATTGAATCAACTAAAAAAATAAATTGAGCATTTGAATCCGACCGTATTTAAATTAATCTATCTGTACCTGATTTTAGTAAATCTGGCATTATCGTACTTTCAACCCCGCTTGGGATTGATTTAAGTACGAATGGATTGATTTTTCTTTTGAGTGTAGTGTTCACGAAAACCCAGGTTTGTCCATTTCTTGTCGATCTGTTAGAGGTGCAAAACTATCGATGGTACTATCGATAGTATCGATAGTTTGGTTTTAAGGAGACTATCGATGGTTTTTATCCGATAGCGGTACTATCGAGAAAAATCGGCAATGCCACTAAAAAGGCTCTGATATAAATTTGAAAATAAATAAATAAGTTTAGATTTTTTTCATAACAGATATGGCCGTTTCAATACCAAAACCAAATTAAATAAAAATACAAATATTTTTTACTAAGGGTTTTGATACATAAAGAAATTTTGCGGCGGGTAGAAGCGGACGACTACTCAACGGTCTCCGCTTTCTGTTTACAGATCACTTGTAACGCTAAATTGTTTGTAAGTAGAATACATAAACTAAAAAAAGTTACAATAATAATTTGTATTTAATTAGTTTAAAAAAAATTAAGGTAAAAAATTAAAATGTGTGAAAAATTAACGGTAGAAAAATTATATGATAACTGAAAATTATCAACTAAATTGTTACCAAAAATACAAAATTATGAATTTGAAAATAAATCAAGTTATAAATGTTTATAAGCCACTAACTAAAAAAATATGTTAATATTCATATTATATATTATATTATATATTACTTACATAATCTGGTCTAGTATATGCGAAAATAAAAGGTAGGTAAAGTACCTGCAAAACACTTTTTATATATTTTTTTTTAATATTCGATTTCGTTTTAAAGATTTTGAATTTTAATGTTAGAAGTCCATATTATTTCGTGTGATGTCTTATGCCAACTTACATAGCGTCTATACTAGCCATTTTTTGTTATGACAAAAGTCAAAGTTGATATAAACAATTAAATAGCATTTGTTTGTCAGCTCATTTTTGTATATGAAGTTTAACATTCGGTATGACAAAAAATTGTCTCGTTTAGACGCTATGTTGAGGCCGGTTAACTACAATAGCTTAGACAGTTAATAACGTATCTTTTTCCTTTTTTATATTATAAAACATGATTTTCTTAACGATAAAAAAAAATTGCATAAATATTGTAGCTAAGTCCCCGTCCAAACTTGCAATTTTTGTTGCAGCAATTCTTGAATATGTGGGAGAGTGTTGAAATAGAAATATATACATTTTGTATTCCCCTATTGCTCTTTCTCATTAAAAAATAATAAGTTGCTGCAACAAAAATTGCAAGTCTGGACCGGGACTAACAAACGGTAAATTAATGACAATATAAAAATTTCTTTTGCTTTTTATTTATTTTTAATTTAATTTTTGTATAATTATATACGATTTGTTTGCTTTTTCGTTTTCTTATGGTTATTTGCAATAAAACTCAAGTTTCTAAAAAAACTCAACTTTTTTTACTTTAAGGAAGATAAAATAATTTTAAATTTTATTTACATAAATTTTTTGCTATAGACAATATTGCAAAACTTCGGGACTATCGATAGTATCGATAGTATCGATAGCATCGCAAAAAACTATCGAAACTATCGAATGGCGCGACTATCGATAGTTTTGCAGCTCTACGATCTGTAGAAGCGCGCACTTCATAAACGACATCACACCGTATTTTGGATAAAGACTCAGGTGTTAACGCTTTTAAAACTCAAGCCTACCAATCAGCGACAACATCGTCAGTGTGCTAATTTGGTCCCCGAAATATGACCTCGAAAAGGCAATAAAAATTTGCCACTGATATCTTGTGATTGAACACCTTTCGACTTTTTTCTTTGGCGCTATGTGAACGATAAGGTCTATGCCAATGGCCCGCAATGGATTCAAAAGCTCATAGATGGAATTTGTCGGCATACGGGCGCAATTGTGCGAATTGATAAATAGGAAATTTCATGAAAAGAAATCGTGGCCGTGGCGGCCATTTGCCTGGTATTGTTTTCCATCTTTGCAGTTAAATAAACATCGCATAATTTCCCTAAAAATAACTCTTTTTTTGCACATATCAAAATGAAACCTCCTATTGGAGGATCCTTTACTTATTGAAAATCAACTTACAATACATAATTTATGCATTTTTTAAATTCGAATTCGAAAAGTTGCACTTGTTTTCTTTGTAATTAATTAAACAATTGAATTTAATATTTTCAGCAGAAGCCAAAAACTTTAATTAAACAATTGAAGCCAAAAACTTTGATTTTACATTAAATTTATATTAAAAAATAATTTTTAAATCACGCCAAAAAGTAGAATTGCATAATTTTTACAGCAGGTCGCGATGTGAATATAAAATGTCAATTTTTTAAAAAAAGTGAAAAAATTAAATTTTTGAGTTAATACGGTTTTGTTAAGCAATCGCGATTGATATTTTTTTCAAGAAATAAAAATTGCAGTATTCAAGGAATGCATATATTAATTTATGGTATTTCTTGATATATTTATAAATCATATTACGGAATCTTATTTCTTATTTCTTTTGTCTAATCGCTTTGTCACATAATTCTGAATAATCATTTTAATAGTTGAAAAAATTCTCCAACAATGTGCGATTTCGATTTGTTCGTTAGAAACGTGGAAATTTACATTGTATTTTTATTTTGGCTAAACGAAAATCATAGAAAAACTTATAATTTCGCACAAAAAAAAATCACTGAAATTAAAATTGTAATTTCTATTTTATATTTTAAACTCCTTTCTTTGAAGATAAATTAAATAATTTCTGATAATCATTTGAAGCTGACAAGTTAATTAAGGCAACCAATTTTCAAATGGCCTGTTTTTGTTAATAAAGTAATTTTTAAAACCGAAACTTTATTTCTTTTTCAGTTTCTTTAAGTTCAATTATGACTAATGTTACGTTTTATTTTTCCATTAGTTTAGTTTAAATGGTTTTTAGTTGAGAGGCTCTTTTAAGAAACGTTATTCATTTATAGAGGGAAGTCAGCAGTAGTCAGTTTGTTTAAACTTTAAAGCAAAATTAGTTTTAGCCTACTTTTAACTCAATATGGCGCAGTGCAACTAATAAATATGATTTGGTTTAACATCCAATAACGGACAAGTAGAACTAAAATTCAATGCAAACCATGTGGACAGACAGTTAAAGAAAAAAACTAAAAAACGTACGAGGGCGGTCCCAGAAAAAAATATACATACATATATAAATTTTCTTTATAAATATTTGTGGTAAAGAGGAATAAAAGCTTAAGTCGGCATAAGCCAAGTTTAAGTTAATCAGGTCAATGGAAAACGATCGGTTTCAAAAATATCGTTTTAAAAACGTGTGCTGAATTTCGATCGATTTTGAGAATCAATTTCGAAACAATCTGAAATTATTAACTTGAGGAAAGCAGGCTACAAGTTAAAACGCAGCGAATGTAAAGGAAATTTTAAAAGAGCTAAAGCTTACAAATTATTTTCAAATTTATTGAAACCCATTTTAAAAATATTCACAAAGAGGAAATAATGAGCATGTCACAACTTTTTCGGGTTTTAAATCGTTTCGTTTTTAAAATTGATTTTGCCATCACATACCAGAAAATACTTCCTCTGTAATCTCCACAACTAGAAATAAGCCTGGACAAAGTTTCAGTTATTTTACACGATTTTTCACCGGAAGTTATAGCGTAAATAATATTTTAAGTTGAATATATCTGTTATAGAGTGTAGAACAATGTATTCCTAATTTAGAAGAAATGATAATCTAGGATCGAATTTCTAAAAATCCATTTCATTTGAAAGTTAAAAAGTGGTGTCCTACAAAACGTTAAAATATGACTTAAACACTTTTTTCTTATTGCCACAGATATAAATATATTCAAATTTAATTTATTTCAAGCATATTCAATAGCTAACTCTCTCAATAGTCCTACAACCAGGGCAGCCAATAATATTTTCAGAATAACCGTTGAATTTTGTAAATAAAATCATCAAAATCATCAGCATTAAAAAAAAGTCGTAAAAAAATCGTCACTCAAAAATCTTTTGTTTTATACAACAATCTTCCACTTAAAAATTAATAATTCAACAGATTTATTCAAAACAACAAAAACTTCAAACATTTTGTTCAATTCAAAGCAAAATTTGAAAAGATTTGATGTGGAAACAGATTATATATTTTCCAAAATAATCGTTAATTTTTTATATTTTTATTTAAATGGAAATTCATAGAATATACTACAGAATTACATATAAAGTACGAATGAAGGACATATGATGTTGATTTAAATTGGGTAATTACAAAATAAAAATAATATAAATACATATCATAGCTATTTTTTTATAATGGTTTTTGCAATGGTAATATTTTAACATTCAGAGGAATTATGTTTTAAATAATATTTTGAAAAAAGAATCCTCTCAAGGGTTCCGGTTTTCAATAATTGTCTTATAGTGGTTTTATTAAGATTAATTTTGCTAAATATTCTTTCAACATTAGCTGAAGAGTTTGGCAAAGTCATTAAGTTATTAACAAATTTACATGAATTTGGAAAAAAGGTTTATTGTTTGGTACATTAATTGACTTTCCTCTTGCCCAAAATATATCTACATACATTTAATGCGCTGTTTCCAAAATCTAAAAATCTTAGCTCTCTTATTTAATGCTCAATATCTTGATATTGATTGTTCTTAAAAGACTAGATAAGGAAAACCTTGTAATAAATAAAGAATTTCGGAGTTTTTTTTTTCAAAATCACAGATAGTGCAATTAAATTTAAATTTTTTATAATCTTGTCATCGAAATGAAATCTTTTTTATTTGGTTACACAATTCAACGTAAAATGTTATCTACACAATTATCAATAAATGTATTGTAAGTTTCAATATCAATTGGATATTGTTTTAACATTTCTTTTACATACACACCACTTCTTCTTTTTTCAAAAAATGTTTACGGTTGTGGAAATCAATTTGATCTAGAAGGGGTTTTTTATACAATCTTCTATGTGTGTGAAGATAAATATGCCGAGTTAAATATGTTTGACGTAAGAGGTTACGTAAAACATATTTAACTTTATAGTTAAATATTTTAACTTTATAGTTAAATATTTTAACTTTATAGTTAAATATGTTTTGAAGTGCCAACACTGACATATTTAATTTTGTCATAAGTAGGAACAATTTAAAACTACAAGTAAATTTAAACAATATTTTTAACAATTTAAAATCAAAATAAAAAATTAATACCAATTTCATATTTGTATTTGTGAATTTTTTTTTACAAGAATTTCAAAATCGAATTTACCTAAAAATTCACTAAATTCGATTTTGAAATTCTTGTAAAAAAAAATTCACAAATACAAATATGAAATTGGTGTTAATTTTTTATTTTGATTTTAAATTGTTAAAAATATTGTTTAAATTTACTTGTAGTTTTAAATTTTTCCTACTTATGACAAAATTAAATATGTCAGTGTTGTCACTTCAAAGCATATTTAACTATAAAGTTAAATATGTTTTACGTAACCTCTTACGTCAAACATATTTAACTCGGCATATTTATCTTCACACACATCAATCTTCTACTAAAAAAATTATTAAAACATTTTAAAAAAGTTTCGTGATTTCATAGTGCATGTTGTGAATTTGAATTCCTTCCTTTTTTAGATTGTTCATCAAATTAAGAACATATTTAAAAAAAGTAAAGCTCGTTAATGTCATTCAAATTTTTAAAAATATATTTTTTAGACCTTGAAATTTTGCCACACGTAGAGGTTATGTTGAGCATAAAGTAGTGAAGTCAAAAAATCGTCAAAATATAAGGGATACTAAACAAAAATCGTCAATCGTCGTTTTGGCACCCCTGCACATGGCCCATTCGGACGAAGAAACTGGCCTCCATTTGCTTTGCTGTGCTTCTTCCTCGAACAACTATTGTTGATTTAGCTTGTCTTGGAATACACACATGGTCGATTCCTGTTTTGTTTCCAGCTCATAAGCATATATTCTCGATTCGTCACCTGTCACTTTCACATTTCCTAACACCACGCGAGCTATCCCGTTTAATTATTTTAATGTCCTGTCGTGGCTATCATTCGGGATTGATTGCTCTCTCACAAACAGTGTCCCCTTTTAATTTTTTTGTAGCTTATAAAGCCCAACCGCTCTAAATTGTTATTTCCATTCTTCTGTAGAATTTCAAGCCCACAAAATGCAGTTTATTTCCCTACTAAGAGTCGACCTTTTTGGCATCGCTTGGCTGGCCTCTGTCCTTAAAATGTTCATCTTTATGTCGGTAAACTGGAATCAATTATACACACCTACAAAATCTGATTGGAATCGGTTAAGCGGTGAGTGCAGTGGCACTTAATTTTTGTATCTGTTTATCAAACCTATTGTGCACTGCTTTGATTTCTGCTTACCGTACGTCAGTTCGGTTCTGAGACCGCCCTCGTATACGTTGCTTCGCAAATGTGTAGCGCTAAATCCATGTGTGTAGTACGAGTATATTATACAAGTGTGTAACTATTGAATTGTAATTGTTTTTGTAGGAAAAGCAAAAAAACTGCAGGTTCGTTTGGCTTATTTGTTCTACTTTGATTTTTATCTATTATTAGTTATTTGTAAATGCTGCTGTTGCTGTCGTTGTTGTTTTGTAGCAAATTACTTGTTGCTATTTTTTCTTTCCATTTTCATCTCTTATTTATTATATTATTTATTATTGTTGCTTTTGTTTTTTTTTTGGTTCAAGCACAAGCCCCTCTCCCAAAGTGGTCATTATTTTATGAGCAGAAATCAATTTAATCTCTTTGTTTTATGTTTTCCTCATCCAGCCACTACAAAAAAAATATCTTCTTAAACTATGAAATTGTGATTGATTGCAGTGATTTATCTTATAAGTTTCGATTTATATGCACCAGCGTGCAGTTATTTGTTTTTCTCATAATTTAAGCAATAATTGTAGAAAAATATTTAATAGCGATTTTTAACAATTGAAAAATCAAAGAAATCAAGATGTTTACCCATCAACTTTTCAGCACTATGGTCTAGAAATGTCAATTATCTGTGATAGATTGTGTTTTTGTTTTAAGGTGATTCAACCAGCTGATATATTTAGGGTTGAGCACTTATAGCAAAAGGTTTCGTCAAATATGTGCAATTATGTAAAAGCTTTTATTGACTTAAGCTAAACAAGAGCTTTGATTAAAAATTTAAATTATTTAATCTGTTCAATACAGTTTTGATTGAAAATATCTGCCCACTTCTTTTTCCATCATAATTTTTCATAAATTTTTCATATATTTTCTTTTGTATTGGCGATACAGGTCAGAATGCAGCCGACAGTAAAATAAATATAAATATAAACCAACTAAGATACCGATTGAATTTGCATACAACTCCAAATATTTATGGGGAAGAACTTGGGATTTTCGAATATTGTCGGCGTGTAGATGTGCACTGGACATAGAATTTTTTTTACTAAAAATGTTGCAGGCACTACGCTATGGGGAATATTGTACTGACTAAATAATTCGATATCTAAGGCCAGTTTGAAACAAAATCCCTTCTCATCGAATGAATTTCTAAAACCTTTAAATTTGTTGTATAGTAGAGTTACGTTTCTCGGAGGGGACTTAATGACTCCTATGGTAGCATATGATTTCTTACCGAACGAAATCAATTTAAAATTTCTTTGTGTTGTTTATATTTTAAAACTTTTTTCATACGATTGCTGCAGACACGTCAACACCTTCATCAAATTCAAATGTTTGATTTGCAATTGATTTTTTTGGATTTCGTAAAATTTTTTTTTAACTTTACGAAAAGATAAACAAATTTGTTTTTGTTTGTTAACACAGCCAACGCAAAGTGGTGCTAATGGGCTTTTTGCTATTGGCCGATGATGATTTGATTTGTAATTTAATTTTGTTCGGTTTTGTGCATGCCACACATCTGAAAAACTAGAGCAGAACTAAAAAATTCTGTGCCAAATTGTGAAATAAAAAATGAAAATGGAAACGAATTGAATGGAAGAAAGCAAAAAAAAAGTGTTTTAAACAACAAGAAAACGTTTTTTATTGAAAGTAACGAATATCGAATGTTAAAAAAAAACATTTTCAAAATTGGTAGTTTGAAAGTAAAACAAATTAAAGATCAAATGGAAAGTTAATGTTCAAATGAATTAGTCCTTTCAGCAAAAAATTCAAGTCAGCCATTTATTGAATACTTATGTTATATTTTTCTTTTGAGGTAAAATATGTATAGAGATCTTCATAAATATGTTAGTCTATTTTGTATTAAAGTTGAATTATTAATAAACTCTTATTTTATCAATAAAAATATGTATATAAAAAAAATAAATAAAAATTTTTTTTGAAAAATAAAAACTTTTTGACTTGTCGGTAAAAACACCACGGGGTCTTAGCAGGAATCGAACCTGCATCTTCCAGGCTAATAGTCTAGCCTACGAGGGCAACTTGAAATATGAATAAATTCCTGCAAAAGGAAGAGATAGCATAAATAAAGTTATTGTAGGTTTAATGTTGGATGTTTATATGGGAAAACCGGTTTTAACTTCATTGATCGTTTGTTTACAAGGCCTTTCGAATTTTAAAACGCCACTATGATTTTTTTGACGAAGACACTTACTGCACTTTTAAAACGAACGATTCAAATATATAAAAAATTTACTCAAAATTTACAATTTAGTGGCTTCATAAATAAATAGGAAAATTTTATTAATAAAATAAAATCAATTTGGAATGAATTTCCGTCATCCCGCGTCAAATTTGGTTGATAAACAGACCGGTTTCGGCTATGTGCCATCTTCAGTGTTCTCAGCATCAAACCCCGTCGGAAGAAAAACACAACACTTAAAATAAAATCACCTTCAGAACAATCGCAAACGTTCAAATCACATGATTTACAAAAAATAATAACATCTAATTTAGTGGTTTGTAGATCGGAGGAATTATAACACTTGAGGATCGAATGAAATATCACATTATAAAAGACCAACATTAAAAAAAAACAACAATAAATCAGCAATAAGTTTCAATTTATTTTTTTAAAATAACGAACAAAAGTAAATATTTTTGAGCAACTAAATTATATAAATCTTTTTCTAATTTCATATCATATCAAAGACATGACAGATACAAATCCTCTCGTTGATGTTTTATTTAAGCGCAAGATAAATTTAGCTACCAAAAATATGTCAAGAAACGAATATTAAGCACCAGGTTTTATTAAAAAATCATACGCATTCTTTTCACGGAAATATTTTATAAAAAAAACAATCATAATTTGTCACAGCGAATGTTCCATTACAGTGACTGGACAAAAATGTAATTAGTTTCTCTTCGAGACTAATGCAAAGAACAGTGTACGGACCAGAAAAAAATACTAACGCAAGGACTCTTATATCTCCTATTTGCACTACAGGCGGACAGAGAGACAAATAATTAAGCCGAAATAAGAAATTAAAACAACAGCTTCAATCTGGAAGTAAGTTTTTACAAATAAAGAATTTTATTTTTAAATCTGTTCATATATGGGGGAGTTCAAAGGGAACTTATATGAAGCAATAAGATCATCTATTGATCTATTTATTTTAAGAAAACAATGACATGGGATAATCCTGTTAACATTACAGTTGCGAAGGCATTCTGAGACAATTATAGCAAACGAGTTACTGTATTCCGGTTGAAACAAAATTAATGGCAGCCAAAACTATTATAATGCCAAATCTTTTCTATGGTGCTGAACCGTTTTGTAACCTTAACTCAACAACATTTCGTAAACTGAATGTAGTCTTTAACAACGTAGCAAGATATGTTTTTGGTCTTAAAAGATATTTCATATTTCTTCGTTCAGTTTTGCAATATATGAACTTAAGTTAACTCATCTCTTGCAATTAAGAACTCTTTTAATGTTGCATAAAATTATATTTGCATCCCGACTATTTAGTTTGTATCGTAAACTGACCTTTACGAAATCATAATGTAACAAGAAATAATTTAAGTTAAACATAAAACCGTGGTTTGCGAAAAACAATTTTTCTTACATGCTTATTAGTCTATGGAACTCTTTACCAACATACATATCTACAATTGATGAGCAATACAATAAAGTTTAAACGATCTGTCAAACTATATTTTAATTCATTATAGTTATTTACATTAATGAACTTTTTTTGTAATTTTATTAACGTAACTATCATTGTTTTCTCTTTGATTGTTATTATGATTATGATTATTATTTTATTCATTATTAATTATGTTGTTATTTTTATTCTGTCTTTCTTTTTCGTTTAACAAAACAATGTTCTCCTTTTTAAATTGATTCTTGTGTTCGAAATAACTTGTTAAACTGACTGGTAGTTTCAATGAACAAAACTAAGTTTTTGTTATCAGGATACCAAAAAAATAAATTAATAAAAGAGAAAAAAATAAATAAAAAAATACAACCGACTTGATAACCTTTTCCTGAAACTTAGTTTAAGTTTTAATACCTCATAGAACCCATTGCCAATTACTTACTTTTCCACACATAGAGATAATTAAATTTTTTTTATTTTAATCAAGCAAAGAGATATCGATCAATCCCTTCTTCTATATTCTGTTGTGAACCAGTTTTTTCGTTTCTTTATTTTCTTTAATGTTTTAAAAAATTTTTCTTTGGCTCTTAAAAACATAATAAAATATTTATCGTGTTATTATTAATTTGGAATGCCAAAGCGATGCGTTAAACATTCACATGGTTTTTTCTGAATGCGGTTTATGTATTACCTCAACAAATATTATTGATCCTTTTAGATAAAAAATATGACTCATGCTTATTCTGTCTACTCAGTAGACTCTACTGTCATACTTGTTTTTTATTTCCATCTATCATGATCACGATTTGTGGTGACATTTACACGCTGGCGCTATATTATGATTTCATTTAAATGTGACTAATAAAATGATTTATTTCATCCATAATGCGCATAATGATGGTTTTCCTGTCTATTAGAATATAATAGTTGGAAAATAGTATGCACATCGAAGTTAGGTCAATAAGTTTGCAACTTTTTCGGTAGATGAACCTCTTTTCAAAGATACTTCATTTGGTTTTAATTATGATTTATGCTTAGAAAATACGGTCGAACTTCTCTATAGTGAACTTCTATAGAATGAAGCTCTCCTTACAATGAATGCATTTCAAAAACACAGCTTTCTCATTCCAATGTTAGTGTATTTTCATCTCCTTATAGTGAATTTCTATACAGTGAATTTTTCTTTACAATGAAGCAATTTTTCAATTTTAAATTTGAGTTTCTTGCGCGTTTGTCTCCATATAATGAATTATTTCGAAAATGTTTCCGTTACGCATACTAACAACACTGTGTGACGAGAATGAATAAAGTAATATATAAATAGGGGATTCCCAAAAGATGAAAAAACATAACAACGAAAAGAAACAAAGTCACATCACTACCAATTTAGACAGTAATTGTCCCCCGTGTTCAGTGAACAAAAAAGACTAAGCGAAGTAGCATTTCTTTTGAAAAAAAAAAATATTATTAATTAATAAAGTTGAAGATCGAAAAACAAAAAGAGATAGCTAAGGAGCTTGGAATTCTTCCCAGTAGTTTATAAAATATTTTAAAAAACAAGCATTGAGATAAAAGTGCAAAAAATATCATTTCTGTATAATGAAGTTTCTCTATAATGAAGCGATTTTCTGATCCCATGAAGATTCATTGTCGGGAAGTTCGACTGTATTGATAAGCAAAAGTATTAAAAATTCCATAGTTAATGTTACGAGGGAAATTCTCTCAATTCACTCACTTCAGTGACCAGTTGACTGCAAATGACTGACATCTCAATGCCACGGATGACATTACGAATATATTTTAATTCAGGAGCGATTACACAGCAAAATACATCCCGAATTTCGACGTTGCTCCAACTACTGAAATTGTTTATATGAATATAATGAGTGCTAGATATCTCAGAAACTATAAACAGTTTCGTAAAACAGGTATTAAAATATAATAGCCGACGCAATCGGCCATATTCTAGTAATTGAATATTAAACATTTACATAAATAAACTTGTCTACAATAAAATACAAAACAAAAAACATCTTAAAACTTATTAGCTCTCTTTTGTTTACAAAGTATATATAGAAAATACTCTGTCTCATTTCTTTGCCATTTGCTGATACATGCATGTAATAAGTGTGCATGTATTGGTAGCAAATTCAAATGCTTGTAGCTCCCAAAATACTGAACCGATTTTAACAAAACGTAGATTGTGCACATTTGCTAATAAATATCTTTAAAATAATATAATTTTTTTTTCAAAATCGGCTGTATAATATAAACGTAAAAGAGATCTAAAAAAAACTTTTTCGTCTCTTAATTATATAGATATCCCATTGCTAAGCACACTGTTTTTAATTGTCGGTGGGGGGCCAAACCAAGAATTGAGCTGACGATATATCGATTGTTAAAAAATATACTTAATGACGGATTTTCCTAAAAAAAATTGCCAGTCGACTTTTGCAACTCGATATTTAAAATAAAAACACCACTTTGTGTTAAACTCTCAGTGTTCCTCCTAATGCATATCACTCTTTTATTGCAAAGTAGTCATATCTCAAAAAATCTCGTTTTTCAGAAAATTAGTTTAAAGTTTTTAATTTCCTTACTCATCAATGGAAAAATAAAAACGCATTCTCCTTTTAAGAGGTGAGTAAACACGATATTTGCATTAATTTTTCACACGAGATGAATAACGATACGATAAAGATATCTGCATTCTTAACTCAAAAATCACGTTGCAAAAATTACGTTGCAATAAAGAAGCGATATAACTTAATTTATTAAGAAAAATTAAGCAACGGACACAAAAAAATATATATTAATTAATATGTTTTTAAATTTTTCATTAAAAAATCATTAAATGAAATAGATTCTCTAAAACAGGTGCGCTTGTATGTCTTGCTGAACATTTCGGCTGCTGATCATTTCTATGATCCATGCACAACCAGTTAGTCTGACAGACAGACAGACAAAGAGATTTCAAGCAACATTAATTTTTAAATCCACATTACATATGTATATCGAAACTTCGCAGTTTTAAAATCACTACACAAACAGTTTTATAAGTTTATTTGTGGAAAAGTCTGAAATTATTCATGCAACACAAATTCGACACAAACGCATAATTAATTAAGTAGAAAAACCTAAATGTATCTGCCTCCAACAGACAACAACATATAAAAATAATATAAAAGTCATCAAACATTAAAACATTTAGATGTTGGTTGTTCCCCTAACATCATTAATAAAATTATTAGAAAAACAAAAAACAGAAAATCATAATGTAAGAAAATATTGAAGCCCCAAAACAAAAGATAAAACTTTTAAATTTTACACAATTTTCTTAAGATGATATTTATTTACAGTATTATAAATTTAACAAATTGTAATATTAAACTTCACCGATCTGTTCTGCTTATGATTAATTTATATTGATATTTTCGTTTCGGTTTCACGAATACTATTAGGGAGCTTATCGCAGATAGAGATTTGTGCAATTAGTCCTGCCGCGCTCCATGCACTTGACAGACTTACAACGAAACATCGATGTACCTTTTTGTTGATTTGCCAATTGTTTAAAGCCTTTCCCTAATTAAGGCCTTAAATCTTATAAGTAGTTCTCTATATACATATATTGGCGTTATCAAAAAAAATTGGCTTAAAGAGGAAAATCAAACGGTCCCATATAAATAAATTCAGGATCCGAAAATAGCTTTACCGCTCACAACTCACTGACAAATATTAATAGAAATACAAAATTTCTGAAACTCAATTCTTATTATCGATTGACCAATATAATATTTTGAAAATGTCGCCATAATAGAATCCCACCCATATCCGAAAATATACTAAAACCGCCGAAAATCTTGTCATATGTACAAATACATTGTTTGCAGCATTCGATCGAAATCATTTTTTTTCTGAAAGCTTATTTTGTATTGTATAAATACAACAATACAAATATTAGTGCCTTTTAGTCTTTTCATTTTTTTTTTCAATAAAACTTCAAAAGTTAACAAAATATGTATTTTAATCGACTACTGCTTCCAAAAAGTGCCCAAAGTGAAGACTCGAATTACTAAGATGTACTAGTGAATAACTGGTTCCAATGTCTGCATATAGTCCCAAAAGAACTATCCAGACAATAAATACCAATACTCGTATCAGTAGTAGATTTTCAATGGTCGCGTTCATAATACGTAACTGTTGCCCAGATTACATGCTCCGTCAGATTACATGGTAAAATACTGGGTTGCTGAATTTAAACGTGACCGAACAAGCACTGCAACAATACCATCAACAGAAAGGCCAAAAGAGGTGGTTACTGAAGAAAATATTAAGAAAATACTCGATATCGTTATGAATGATCGCCGAGTCAAGATACGTGAGATTGTTGAAATGGTAAACATAACATATGAACGTGTGTTCAACATTTTGCATGAACATTTACAAATAAAAAAGCTATCGGCAAGATCGGTGCCGCGTTTGCTCTCAACTGACCATAAACGTAAACGTGTGACGTGTGCAGTCTCAATGGCAAAGCTCTATGAATTGGGCAACGAATTGGTACCTCATCCGTTATATTCTCCGGATTAAGCCCCTAGTGACTACTTCCTATTTCCAAACCTAAGGAAATGGCTCAGTAGAAAGAGATTTAACTCCAACGAAGAAATTATTGACCAAACAAATGCATATTTTAAGGACCTCGAAAAATCATATTTTTTGAAAGGGTTACAAAAACTGGAGAAACGTTGGACTAAGTGGTTTGAGCTAAAAGGAGACTATGTTGAGAGGTAGCTTCAATATCAATCCGCCCTGGTATTTTCCATCATAATTTTTTTATTGCTACATAAAGTCAACATGTTGTGTTTAGCTTCCACAGCTGATCAAGAGAGTTATGTGCGTCTATACTCTAATTCAACGCCGCTTTGTTAGGTGGCGACTGCAAATTAATTTGTTAAATTTTGCATTACGAATGCGACAAAATAACGAAAATAAAGAAATAAAATTAAAATACTAATTTCATTAAATATAATTTAGGTTTATTATGGTGTCTATTTACTTTCATTATATATTTAGATCAATATGAGATTAAAGGCTTAGCGCATTTTTATGCTGTCAATATTTAATTTATAGTGCAGATTTTAAAATAGAAATGAAAAATTACTGGGCTGCTGACTATAGCATTCGAGATCGCATTTTTAATTTGTAATATTGCTTTTCCAGCACTTTTGTTTCTCTTCAATTGTTTAGTTTACATTAATCAGCTGTTCATTATCCAATTATTCTTCAAGTCGTTTCTAAGACGTACGAGTAACTGTTGGGCTCAACAGTTGGCAACAGTTTCACAACTGTTTAGCTCAACAGCTACATACGTCTTATGAATTCGTGCAATGACACGCACATGTTAAATGTCTGTGGTATTATAAGTCAATAGTACTGGTGACTGTGTCAATAGTAAGTCAGTACAGTTTCACTATTGGCATTTTCTGCAGGTTAAATGAAAACTAGAATATTATGCTAATGTGTACTTTTAATATATTCATTTATATTAATCTCATTTATCTTGGGCACTAGGTCAATTTTCTTGAAAAAACGTTAACAAACTTTTTTTAAAAATAACGATATTTCGTCACTTCTTTGTGTGAATTCTTCAGGGATATATAAAAATTGTGTAAATAAAGAATTTAAAAACTAAGTACAGATTGTCTACTAGCCCCCGAGAGTAATTTTGTGCTACTGCCAGTCTATTTCTGTTCTCTAAGGTCTAGAAAATAGCATGAGCTTGACAATAGTAGTCAGCAGTTTTCGATAACGGGTAGACAAGCTAGAATATTTTGGTATTCTATTGACGTGACGTCGATGTTGACAACTGGAATAAGGGTAATTATTAGAGAGTTCAAGAACAATTGGTTTGATAATACCATGATTTAATTTTAACTGTTATAATATATTGCTCTTAGATTATGGTTGCCCCCTTAACTATGTTTTTCTTTGCGTGCAGTACATTCAAACTTTGTATATATAGCGCCGTTATTGCAAAGTAGTCATATCTCAAAAAATCTCGTTCTTCAGAAAACGAGTTTAAAGTTTTTAATTTACACACACATCAATGGAAAAATAAGAAAGTATTCATCGTTCAAGAGATGAGCAAACGAGATATTTGTATGAATTCTTCACACAAGATGAAGGACGATGCCATGAATAGTTCTGCATTCTTAACTCAAAAATTAAATTTTTTTTTAAAATAAGCCTATATTGCAATAAAGGAGCGATTATAATTTTTTTTTCTTAACTTCACAAGTAACCGCAAGAATTGGCCCTTAACATAAATTTGGATTTAAAAAAGTGGCACAAGGAACATTTTTAAATATGAAACTCACATAATGAAATGACGCATTATTTTCCAGCTCAGCGACCGTTACGATGAGAATGGAGTAAATGATTCATAAAAAAATGGGGGGGAAAATAGAACATACAAGCAGAACCCCAATCAATGAAGGGAACTGAAAGCAACACATATGAAAACAATGCGGTGCAAACAAACTTCAGAAGTGTTTATATGTTAGTGTGCTTTGTGTGTCTAATTTGCTAACAATAGGGGCCATATTTAAAGCTCAATTTCAAATAAACTACAACTAACCCAAAAATACGCCGCACACATACATAAACAAAATTAAATGTGTCATTTTTTTTTATTTTTTTTTGTGTTGTTGTTGTTGTTGATTATAATTTATGCATAGAAAAACAAAGAATCTATTTATTTTTTGAACAATTTATATAAACATTTAAGAATACTTGTACATATTGTTAATAAATTATTTGTGTTGTTGCTCCTTTTGTGGGCTGCGCTGACGTATGTATGAATGTACACATTTGTAGTTGTCAATAAATGATTTGCTCAACAAGCGACTGTTAATCAGTCGCTTTGTTTGCTGTTTTTTTCCTGGCCTTTGGAGTTGTTTTGAAAGTGGAAGTGTTAAAACTAACAAAACTCTCTGTATAAACAAATAAAAATTATGCTTTATATAAACAATATCGCTGTTGTAACCAAGTAATTAACCTACATTTATGGTAAATATTGACGTTGTTGTTCACACAAAGGCTTACATTCGAGTACAAATACACTGATAGGTATGCAGGAAAGCAACAGCTTAACAATACAGATAGATACTTTGCATTAAGAAGTTAAAGTCAACAACAACAACAACAACAACAAGCGAACGTCGTCAATCATTGTGACCAGCAAAATATTGCAGTTAATTTACAACAACATTAATGTCAAACCCCAGTTTGTTTATAGTATGACAATATTACTGCAACAACAATATTGTCATCAACATCATCATCATGCACAAAATGCCCAATTAGTTTTGGGCAATTGGTCGTTTTTCCATGTGAGGATGTGTGTGGTGGTGGCACATGCGTTTTTAAACGATCAACCAACCACAAAATGCAATAAAACAAACAAAATGATTGTAGAAATAACACATTGGCAAAATTGTTAACACAAAATATAAACTACACACACAAACACACACGCGCATACCTGCTCACATGCTCACACGGGTACGCACGCTTGTAAATTAAACAAGAAAAGCCAAAAGTAATTGAAAATTGACCAAAACGGAAAAGAAAACACAAACTCTTACAAGCTGAAAATTTGTGTTAGGTAAACCTTATAAAAAAAACACCCTTTAAGTGTGAGTATAAAGTCAAGCGAACTATTGGTACACACCAGAGTTGCCGTTCACCAGACTAAAGTCGCAATTTTATAATTTTTTAGCGGTCTGCAACAAACATTTAATTTGCAGTAAGTAAATTTATAAAAAAAAGTCGTCAAATATAAAAGCAAATTTCAGATTATTGTTCATTTGGGAACACTTATATTACTTCTTTGCAACCTTGTCATGTGCACAATGTATTCAAGAAATTTTTCACAAATTTTCGGTGAATGTTTCAAAGAACAGTTTTAGCAAAAAAGCTTTTTAAAGTAAGAAATTGTGAGTTTTTAAGTTCTTCTTTTACAAAATTTGTCGTAAAACATGAACATTCTTTAAAATAAAATTTCTTGTTAAAACGAAAAGAAAGTCTGAAAACGAAAAATAAAATGAAGTTAGAAATTCGTGTTTGGTGGCAGAGGAGACCACGGAGTCTGAGAGGGATAGCGTTAACAACGCTGCAAGTCCTTCCAAGAAACGTAATATTTCGCAATACTGTTCGAGAGACTGGGAACTAAAGTGTAAATAGCTTAACCAAGACATGGAGTCAAAGCGTCTTTTTCGCATTGTTTGTGAACAGCTTTTCGTAAACCAAAAAAATAATATTTTTCATGGCTTGGTTTTCAACAGAAGTTATACTCCTTTCACCTTGGCAGCATACGAAAACCAAGTGTATTAAACTTAACTAAAATTGTTTAGTATACATGAAAATATATAATGCAAATAAGCTTTTTGTTTTGTTAATTTTTTTTATTTGGTTATGCTTTTTATTGATAAGAAAAAGTTTAAAAAAAGATGTGCGACTGACTCTTATTTTCTCAAACAACTTTTTTGTGCGACTTAAATTTTTTTTAAACGACCTTTTGTGTGACTTTTCAAAAAATCCCAACGGTAACCCTGGTAAACACTACACGATTTTCACACCTGAGCCGCCAAGAGCTGCCTATTTAGAGCGCTGAAAGAGACTTTTCACTCGACTTTTTGAATTGGTTTTTAGTTTACGAGACATTGAATACACATTTGTGTACCCTTTCTTACAAATTGCATTTGTGACACTATGAAATATTAGGTTTTCATGAAAATGAATATGATCCTGCATGCGTAGCCGTTGCTGCCCCTCTTTGCAATTAATTAAATATCCCATGATTTCCTTTTAAAAATTCTTTTAATATACAAATTGAAAGACTATATTCTTTCGCGAATGTGATTTAGCGGGTAAATTAAATAATTCAAATACATCACGATCGAGCATAATATTAATTTTATATATTTTTTGCACTTAAGTGGGTATAAGGGATAACTTCTGTTACGATTTCATTACTAGTTGCACTCGGTTGACATTTACATGCTTGTAATTTTCTTAAATGTTACAAGAACTGTGACCAATTGCGTACTCCTTTCATCTTTGTATAGAGTACGTAAACCTAATTTTGGTCAAATAAGCAACCAACCAACCAAACAAACAACGAACAACCGGCCTATCGAACAGTCATTCATTGATTCATTGAGCTCAGCCATTAATCGGACCATATATTGATGCAGGAGCATTGGGACTTTAACTGTATTGGTATTTGTGTCTTGAAAAAAAGTTTTCGTTATTTTTGGAAGCTGTATTTTGCGAATATAAATATTTATTGCTTGTTGTATCTTTGTTTTTTTTTTGTGCGGTCGCTCGGTCGGATACTGGAGGCCGTTGACAATAAAAATAAATATCGCCTAAAGACGATTGCTGCCTTGTCCAATCTGCATTTGGAAAAACAGTTTGCAAGAAAACACGGCTAAAATTTATGTAGGCGAATCGTGTTTGTGGCACGCGTATGCAATTAATTTGTAACGCGCCACCAACAAATATTGTTGTCACTCGTATTTAATGTTTAAGCATTATTGTTGCTGTTGCTTTTGTTGTTGTTGTAGTATTTGTTGTTATTAACGATAATATTGCTTGTTATTTGCTGTTCTTAAGGTTGAGGTTTGTTGAACGTTAACTCTTTGTATTTTGCTTTACATACTTTTATCTCTCATGTAGTTTTAAATGAAACTTTTTGACTGAGTGACTGAATAGCTGACATCATTTTTGATGTTTTGTTAACGTGCGATAAGTAGATGATTACCTTAACATTTTGCACAGCATGAGCCCACTTTGAAAATATGCGTTTTGTTTAATTGTTTCTTGTATTTCAAAAATTTTAATTTTTCCCTTTTAGCGATAAGCATTTTTTTGTTTAACTATTGTAAACTGAATCATTTATATTTTGAAAACAACAACATATTTGTTTTGCCTATTTATTTTTTTATTTATTTATTTGACAAAATATAATCTAAGTATTTACATATCTTATCTGAAACATAGAAACCTACCGCTAACGCACATTGACTTAAAATATTTTTTGTTTTGGAAGTAATTCGGTAGCCGGTGAACAAATAATCTTTGTAAAATTTCATATATGATTTATAATCGCCTAACTACCTGTTTAACTTTAGTTTACCTTAATGAATAAAAAATCTCTTCCTAAAATTGAAATATTCAATACTTGTTTATAATTTTGTATGTAAAATGTGTGGAGGATATTGGAATTTAATGTGGAATTTTCTCGTTAGAAATTTAATTACCCTTCGAGCAGGGAAATGTTATGGTCAGACATGTTTGGCAAACACCGTATGAATGCAGCAAACAATTATTGATAATTTTTTATTTCCATTATATTTGATTATATGTGATCATAAATTTGAACTATATTCTGATGCCTCATTACCATACTATGTTTATATTTAATTATATACTGTGACATGGTAAAACAATATTACTGAGTTAAACCACATCAGAATTCATACAACGGCATTGGTTTGCTAATAACCTGATGTGACCTCAACCCTATAATTCAATCATAATATGGTTCGACTAGCACCATATAATTCAATTATAGTATATTGCTTTTAGGTTATAGGTGCCTCATCTATATTTTTTGCAGGTATAAATTTTGTTTATAAAAATTTTTACAAAATAACTATTTTTATCGGTAAAAGTTCTAACGATTTTTATGTATCTATAAACTCTCAATAGACTTTTATCGATACATTTTCTAAAAGAATATATAGTAATAAATTTTATTGATAGAAAACATTTTTTTAAACTAAATTCTATATCGATATATTTTATTTAATTTATGTTTTTTGCAATTAATATAGACGATTAATCGTATAATTTTTGCAGAAAATGTGTTGTCTGACTTAAAATTTATTATTGACAAGAGAGAGGAAATTTATTATCGAAAAAATATGTAACATTAAATATTTTATAGACAAATATTCTTATAGAATATATCTTATCGGCAAATTTTCTAACGAACATTTTTTATCGCAAAGTTGTCAAAGCATTTTTAAATTACGAATTTTCTGTAAAAAAAATTGTATTGTTAAATTATAGAAAAGGTTTTTTGGACAAATTTGGTATGAAAACAAATCGAAAAAGTTGATGCAGAAAATATATTGTTGACACATTTTCTAGAAAATTTTCTTTAACTAATTTTTTTCAAATCACAGATTTTTTGTCTGTGATTTATTTAATAAAAAATTTTACTATCGCGACATTTTCAATAGAGAATTTTTTATTGACATGTTTTCTAGAGAGCATTTTTAACGAAAAATTTTTTATATAAAATTTTTTATCGACAATTTTCTATATTTAAGTTTTCTATAAACAAAATCGATTCGATAAACTTTTTTTATAAAACCTTATTTATAAGTTTTCTGTAGGATTTTTTTCTAGGAAACCCTTTTATTTATAGATTTCTGTAAAAAAATATTTATTTTACATTTTTTATTCACAAATTTTTATTTCATATTTCAGCCATATTTCTTTAATTAATTATTTGCACAAAATTTTTTAGAAGAACATTTTTTATATATTAATTTAACTTGGTCTTTATTTTGATGTCAGTACTTTTTACGGCGGAAATATTTGGATAGGAACTTGGCCTTATTTTCACATTTATGTTTTGTGCGGATTTTTTTTACTCCAAACAACTTCTACGGTCCACCAGTTACATAGATATTCAGTTAAAATCGTACGAGCGGAACTATGGTCAGGCATTAATGGGTTAACCTAAAAGAAAATTGCAATAAATATTGGTTAACTTTTCATAGTAGAAAGTTTTTTTTTTTGCTTGTCCGGTAAAATATTTTTAATATAACATGGCTTTTATGAATTCATATGACGATATGTATAACAATCGTGGGATGTGATCGTGAATAACTTATCACTCACGCTCATGCACGCTCAAGATAAAAAAATTTTACTCATGTACGCTCATGCACAACCTTGTATTTTTAGCTCACGTTCATGCATGCTCAAGTGATTGAAAAATAAATTTAGTCAAAATCGCTTACAAAAAAGATTAAAAATTAATTTAAAAAAATTAAATGAAAAAAAAATTACATCAAAATCTAAAAACCTACTCGTGCACGCTAATAGTCAATTTTTTAATGCTCACGTTCATGCATGCTCACGAGATTGAAACTAAAGTTAAGTCATGATTATGCGTGATCAGGCATAGTTCATGCTAATCACGTGAGCGGTGCCCATCTCTAATGTTAAGAAAGATTACATAGAAAATATATAAATTGAAAACATTTAATAGCGTTGCCTAGTGTTGGGCCCGAAGATATTCAACCCATGCGAATAAAACATTCCATATGTAATAATATTTAATTAAAATTTTTAATTTCAAACATATTATTTGCTAATACAATCGTAAATATGATCACGCAATCAATGCACAAATCTAAAAGTAAAAAATTATTATTCGAAATATTTTTCAAGTCATTAATAACGCACTCGTAAGTAAAAATTTTGTTGATTTAAAAACAACAGACAAATAAATATGTATTTTTATTTCATTAAAAACAAAAAAAAAATATAGGTATAGAAAAATTTCCAAACGTGGGAAGTTGTGAATAGCATAGTGAAAACAAATTGCAGTGTTTCTATAAAATATTAATTACCGTGATTATGCCGGTAAATTGAACAACAACAGCAAAAAATGCATTAATATCAACATTTGCTAGTCAGGGAGAAATATACAATTGCAGATACAGATACAAAATGAATTAAAGATACATACGAGTACATACATAATATGTATGTATGCATGTACTTACGTACCGATGAATCGAAAAAGTTTTCCGTAAACGTACTAAAAGATTTCAAAATTTTACAAAATAAATATGTCAGTAACAATAATAGAGAGTTTAATGTAAATCTATATAAAAGTGTTGTAAATACATGTAACTGAGAGCTCTATGTAAAAAGAAAACCAAAAATTAGAGAGCGATAGTGAGAGTTGGAGATTCAATTTGAAGGGAGTTTGTGTTACGAAAACTAAGCAGCTTAATTAATTTCACTTTTCATGAGCTTTAATTGAAAGCTCTTGTCTTAAGAGGGGAAATGTAGAAGACTCAAGTTTTGTATCTCTTACTAAATACGTTTCAAATTAATTCGAATTTAGCTAAACAAAAATAATATGTAGACCAATTCAAATCTTTAAATCGAAACTTTAATTTCAAAATTTACTTTACTACAGAACATAATCTAGTGCTAAGTAAATCGCTTTATAGTTTCCAAATATTGTAGTTTGAAATAAAATTGACAGTGATTGCACTTGCTAAATAGATAAATTTTCTTAGCAGTTTTATTTTTTCGTTTTCTACTTTTTATTTCTTTTTCATCAGCTTTTTTTCATTTTGATTTTGTAAAGCACTTTTTTCAAAAATGAGTACGATTATGAAACAAGTACAAGGCCAAGTGAGTGCTAATTTAGCCTCATTTTTGCTCTTGCATGAGTATGACGACTGACTAATTTTTCTGTAAGTGTGAGAGAATCTGTGTGTATTGTGTTTTTTTTTTTGTGAAATTCAGAGAGATGTAAACAAATCCGGAGGCCTGCCAGCTAGTTAGACTTTACTCGGAAAAACCACTTGGTTTCTAGCTATCTAGCTTGTGAGCATGATGAAAACACAACAATTACCTCCTCCTGTAATGTGCATACCATCAGTATACACATGTTTGTTGTTTTAACCCTAAACAAAATATAAAAAATATTAAACTCAAATACTCTTATAGCTTAACAATAACAGAGAACTTACAATAAAGAGAATTTTTGAAAATGTTATACAAATACTCTTTAATTATTTGTAGTTTAACATGAATGCTATTTTGCTACCCAGGAAACTTGGTACATAAAATGTGTATATTTCAGACTGCTTGCTCACTGATATCCTTCGAACTACTCAAGTTTCAAGGAACAAGTTCTTGGCAACTAGTTGAACTAGACAAATGATTATGGCCTTATTCAAAAACGAATAATAATGTGTACATTAAAACCGGGTTTCCCATATAAAAATCCAACATTAAACGTACTATAACTTTATTAATCGTTTGTAAATAAGGCCATTAATAAATTATACGTCAGCTCTCGTGCAACTTCACTTAAAATTTGACACAGAGAAAATATATAATTAGGTTGGTAAAATAATATTATGGCTGTGGCAAATGCTATATGGTTGAAGTAAACATAACTATATATGTGATAAACAATATCTTGTTTGCATTTCATCAGTTACTGTTGTTTATCGTATAATTCCCATTTAATTAATATTAAAAATAGAGTAATCATTTCATTACCATATTATGTTTGTATTTAATTCGAATATCAGTGTTATAGCCCTGACAGACAAAGGATTTGTATACTACAATAGTACGGTATACTACATGTGGGTCAAGCTAAACTACAATTAAACCATCGAGCAAAGTGCTAGATAGATAGTTTGTATACTATGAAAATGTACGTAATATAAATGTGGTATCTCATTAAACACAGCTTTTTGCTGTGTTTAATAAGAAAACTGTGGAAACCCAGTCAACTATCCACATCAACAAGGTAGTAAGTAGCACTAGACCAGCTTCCTAGCCTGAGAAATTTTGTGTATGATGATATACTCATATCATGGTTTATTTGAGACCATTAATCAGCTTATTCCGTTTTATATTGCCCTTGACATTTTCTTCAAGATGCATCTGTGCCGACAGTGCCACCAGTTGTTTCGACAACTGCTCAAGATATTTTCTACAAAAAATTTTGTGTTATTGTAGAAATGGTACAACTTGGTTGACTTGCCTTTTTAAACATATATTCAAATGTGGCTTTCATGAATGTTTAATTTTTCTCATTTCGAGCTACTGATACCAAATTGTTAATTTTTGAATAATATTTAAAAATTTAAAATTTTTTTTTAATATGGGCCTATCTTTTCTAACACAACGACACAACTTCTACATATTTTTAAAAAAGTTTCATCACTAACGTAGTGTGTTGACAAATATTGGATTATAGTATTATAAAAGTATTGAGTATTTGAGTACCGAGTAATCAATACCGTATATATTTCCCGGTACTCAATACCCAAAACTAACTACTCAATACTTTCAGAGATGCATTTCCGTATACAAATACGAACATATTGCTTGAAAATGTTTTACATTAAAACAAGTCGGTTTTGAGGAAAGTTAAGCGCAAATGATTTAATCATTTGCAAAACGTTTAGTTAGAATGGATTATTAAATTTGCTAATCCATGAATTATTTTGGAGTATGAATAATAATAAAATCGAATTTTTTACCCCATAATATTCGCCGTTTTATATTTATATTTGAAAATTATAAAAATATTTTGATATTTGTTGGTGTTTGTTTTTTGTGTTGTCTGTTCGATGTCCAAAATGGTATGTTTTTTCAAAATGCTGTGGGATCTGATCCAAAAGGAAATATCTCCTTTAACCTAATTGGAATATTGTCATAACCAACATTATTGTATAAAATTTTTTTTAAATTTTCGAAACTGCGATCGTAGATTCACAAATAACTTATTTTGGCTCTACTGAAAAATTTGATTTTTAGACATGCGCTGTTATTCATGAAAACGACATTTATTCACCCCAATTATAAATATTCGCAAGGAATTTGTTTCATAAGTAAAAGTCATTTTTCTCGAGAAAAAATTTCTCCAATTAAATCCAACTTCTGTTTTGTGCTGGATTTTTTTTTTTGGGAAACCCAAAGTTATATATATTTAGAATAACTACTTTTTAGCTTTTGATTGTTTTCCCGTTTTACACGGTTGATAAAAGCGGACTAAAAAGTAAAATGAGGGAATTATTATTCAAAATAGGAGATAAGGAAAAAGGGAACAATTTCTTTTGATAATTAATTGGGCTGTATTCTGGGCTGTTTCACATCAAAAGTCATTCGAAAAAATTAATTAGAATTAATTTATTTCTCCTTCATATACCTGTATATTTCACAACTTGAAATGACTAAGCCTTGCGATAAAAGCTAAAGGTTGGATGAACTTGGCTTTAACTTAGCGCTGACTTCTAGGTTAGAGTACAGTTGAAATCATGAAAAACGGTTTATTTAGCTTTAAGTAATGCAAAATTAAAATATTGGCCCAAGGTTGGATCCAGCCTTATGTTGAGAGAAGGGGGTTCACTTAGTGAAAATTCTATCGGTACAACCCTCAAACCCAATTTGATTGCAATAATACCAGTTTCGGGTAGCTCAGGAGCCCACGGCCACCGCCGTCCGTCCTTGTAATGACCTTTACGTCTTTAACTTTATAGAATCAACAAAAAGTTGAATGAGCAAAAAAAACATACAACCGATAACAAAACGAAAAAAAAACTTACAGGCAGACAGCGCTTCCAAATAGAGCAAACGTGTTCCAAATAGGTTCTGAGGAAACAAACATGAAAAAATACAAACGAATTGATGAGCTTTAACTTTTATTTTTTTCCTGTTAATCAGTTAAAAATACATTTTCTTGGCATACTGAATATGGCGTTGTATCCAATGAATGTGTATTAAAAAAGACAACATCTTGAAATGACAGGGTTCTGGTAAATTCATTGAATATTCTCCGAATTCGAACTGCTTCCGCAACGCAACCTCTGTATCTTTTTGACTTATATCCTCGGTAATAGTTGTGCCGCAGCGGTTTTGGGTGTCACACCGTTAGTCTAATAACCATTCCTAAATCATAGCGTTGAACGTCGCGTTAACAGCAGGGTACGTGTTTACAATATATTCTAAGAAAAATATTTACTCTGAACGTACTGCAAATACGTACTCTGTTGCTAACGAGACGATCAACGCTCTGATTTAGGTGTGGCTGTATGCGTCGCGAGTTCGATGCTGCAGTCAACCCAAAAAATCAATGAAATTGATTTTCCCCCCTTGTTTAGCACTTTCAGCTTTGGCAACACCAAATTTTTATCATATTTTTAACATTTTTACAGTTTAAGAGAACACAAAATAGTACAAGAGCAATGTAAACAGAGAGCAAAAATTTAGATTGAAACCAAATTGACTCCACCAAATGAAATATACATTCTGGAGCGTTTTGCAGCCACAAAACAAACAAAAAAATACACCATAAACTACAACAACAACTGAAAACGCAGCCAGATATCAGGCGAACGTTAACCGTACAACAACATATACTGTGAAAATTAAAAAAATACAAAAAACCGAATAACAGCAACAATAATAAAACGAAAAAGGCGAAATAATAATAATAACAACAAAACTTGGTTGGCAGTCGGTCGGTCGTACTCTACTCTTGCTTGTGCCCCCGTATCAATGTATTTTGGTGCTTTTGTTTTTATTTTTTTTTAACGTGTATTTGCCTGAAACACTGACAAATTTATTTAGGCGTGTGTGTCTGAACTGTAAAGAGTACGAGTACATGCAGGGAAGCATAGAAAAATAAAATAAATGTACTAACGGGCCAAATGCTCTGACAATACGACTGCAAAGTCTATGATTTTGTCTCTAGCCTAGTATTTCTTTGCCTATTTGTGTGAGAGTATGTGTGTGTGCGAGAGCGTTTTTAAGTGGGTTTGTGTGTTTCTGTTTTACAAACTACAGCTATTGACTCGTTTATATGAATTTCAAAGAATCATTCTTGAATGCGCGCGCGAACCGTAGACATCATTTTTATTGAAAACAATCTAAAAAAAATAATGCAATAAAAAATAATTAAACTCACCCGGGTGCATACGAAATGTAAAAAAAAAATTATTTAAAACAAAAATTTACTTAACTAAAAAGTATCTCAAAGATATTTATATAGGAAGTACTTGATGTTTTTAAATTGCTGAGTGAATTTAACGGTTGGTTAAAAAAAAGTAGCTTCTTAAAAAGCTGGTTGGTGTAAATCTCATCTGTGTAAAATTACAAAAAGCTTAAAAATTTCTTGGGAATATTTAAAAAGAAAAAGAGACATACAAACATTTGTATGCCGTTTTTAAAGTGCAAAAAAAATTGCTTTGTTGTTGTTTTTTTAATACAATAACATATCGTAAAACAACAACAACAACAACAACAACAACAACAGTGTAACACCAATACCAAGAAATTTTAAAATGTTTATTAAAAACACTATTTGCCAATTAAACTTGCAGCTACTTGTGACAAACAGTTGAAAATTGACTTCAACTCAGAACGGAAGTGAAATTTAAAATTAAATAAAAAAAGGAAAAGTATTGAAACTAAATACATTTGTATGCACATACAAACAAGAATTCAATTTAAATAAATTTGAAATTTATTTTTCGAAAATGTTTTTTTTGTGCCGTGTTAACCGGCCGGTGTTTTGTACTCAATTAACGCACATTCAACAAATGTAAATTACTTTTCATCACATTATTTTTACTTTTTTTCATTAGTGTGTGTACAAGTGCCAGTGCACAAATGTGTGTGGAAAGCGAGTGTTAAGAAAATAAATTTTGGTTTGAAACATTTCAAATTGAATTGAAAATTTTCGTTTTTATGAACTGATATTAAAAAAACCAGCAGGTATTAAAGCTGGCTACTTACAACAGCGGCGGGCCAATTTAAAATATTAAATTAAAGTTAAAAAAAAAAGAAAATAATTCCTTAAAATAACAGAATTTAAAAAGAAATCAAGTTAAATGAAAAATATCTGTTTATGAAAATTAAAGAAATTAAATGAATCAGTGTCGTTAAACTGTGCCACGCATTTATGACCCACAAATTAAAAACAACAGCAACAACAAAAATTAAATGAAAAAAAATAAAAATAAAGCCGAAAAGGGAAAAAGTTATTAATATAAATACAACAATAAATTAACTTTTAAAAGAAAAAAGGCTAAAGTAAGCAAAGAAAATAGAAACAAACAAAACAAAAAGTATCTTCTGTGCCTACAAGAATTGAAAAAGTAAAATGATAAAAAGATTTTAATAAAAAATCGTTTGCCCTTTAAAAAAATTTAACTTAAAATCTTTTGAAAAAATACAAGCAATTTGTGAGAGTGTTGAATTAAAAAAAAAAGAAAACAAATAAATTTCTAATAAAAAATTACAAAAAAAAACTTCAAGTTGACAAATCCATAAAACTAAAGAAGAAAAAAATTTTAAATTTACCAAGTAACATTCAAAAAAAATTAAAAAATATTCGATTTTGTGTAAAATCGTGCGAAAAAAGGATTATGGTTTCTTGAGTGCTAAATTTTAGCAACAAAATAAAAAACACAGGTGAATAAATATTTCTTTAAAAAATAAAACCGACCTCCAATACGAAAGAACGACAGACAGAAAAAACAACCAAATTTACAAATTGGCCCCGCAGCATATAAAATAGAAGTTCTTCAAATCGTTTTGTAAATTTCGGAGGGAGCAGACCTAAAAAAAATACATACGAATTGATCACCTGTTCGATTTTTTTAAGTCGATCACAAATATTCCGGAAGTAAGAATGCCGAACCTTGTAGACGCATCAAATAAAAATATGTCAAAAAAATATTAACTTCTGTGTTTCTGATTTTAAAAATCTTGTTCAAATTTAGACAAATTCAAATCATATCTGTTGTCAGATTAACCTGTTTCCATTAACGCATAAAAATGTATTTTCAATTACTGTAATCAATTTTAAAGAAAACAGCAAAAGTTAAATTTGATCAGCTGGAAAATCTGAATAACAGCAGTGACATTTATGATGCACTGCGGCAGTTTAAGTTTAAAAACATCTCTTTAACGAAATAGACAAAGTGCTAAAATTACTTTATTTATAATTCAGTTTCTCTTGCTCCATCACTTGTTTAGTTAAAAGGAAGTTTTTATTTTGCCTTACTCTATTTTAGCTTTGAAAACTTTTTAATACCTTTTTTGTAATTCAAAATACATCAATCAACTAAATAATAAATAAAGTTTTTGAAGAAAAATTATATTCAAGTGATTTTACTGCTTTTGATAGATTCTCAATTTAAGTTAGATGTGACTAGTTTCTAGGGTAAAGTGATTTGTTTTTATTTGAAACGCAGTATATACGGAATAATTAAGACCAGTTTTCCTTAATCCCTCAGAATTTCATGAAACTTATCATCAATTTTGTTACTAAGTTTATGAGAAGGGAACCAACCCCCAATTATACAGTTGTATTTTTTTCTTGTATTGTATTGTGGTGCATATTTTCCCCTTTACAGCATTTTCTGCCTATTTCAGTGTTAACAGTATAGTTTTGGGGGGTTACTCTCTATTGTGATGCGAAACAAAAATGATACATAATCCAACATTTGATACCTTTTATTCCGTTTTCGTATACTACTTTCGCATCAGATTTTTCCCATTTTGCAAATCTGGCATGGCAGCATTCTGTAATACGTAACCGTATGTCAAAATCTTTCGTTAAGCGCAAATATTATGCGCTAACAAAATATCAAACGTAAAGGAAACGAATCATGTAAGAGGGCAGAAATAAATTTTTATATTTATTTCTAAATTATTATTTATTGTAAATAATAAATCTAATCATCATTTTGTGAACACATATCAACAAATTTAATATCAAAGTATCAATAACATTTATCTGATTCTGGTGTCCCTCAAGGCAGTCAGCTGGGCCCAATTTTGTTCACTTTATTCATCAATGATTTTCCTACTGTTGTTTTGCATTCTAAAGTACTGAAGAACGGCGATGATGTTAAAATTTTTAACGATATTAATGGACATACTTTATTAAGTGTCGAATTTCGGAATTTTCATCACTGGTGTAGATTTAATTTATTGGAGTTAAATATCTTGAAATGCAAGCACATGTCATTTTTCAGACACAGTTCAATCGAGACTTCTTATTATATTGATACTGCTATTTTAAATAAAGTTCAAACCATTTTGGATCTTGGCTTTCTGTTGGATCACAGGCTCAACTTTCACGATCACATCTCTATAATGGTAAATAAAGCCTCTGGGGTATTTGGATTCATGAAACGCTGGTCTAAGGAATTTCTAAATTACAAAACTTTTATATACTTCTCTTGCTCGACCAATTCTTGAGTATCGATTAAATGTTTGGGATAATAATAGTATTAAATCGGTACAAAAACAATTTTTAATCTTTTATCTCTGTGGTCATGAAGGGAATTCTTGGCACCCTATCAGGGATGGCACCAGGAATTTTAAAATTGTACCAAATAGCTTGAAAAATTGTACTTTTTGGAAATTAATTGTCCTAAAACACATTTTTTCAATTTAGATTATTTTTATTTAGATTTATTAAGAATATAACGAAAAAGGCACATTAAATTTCATTCGTACTATAATATAACAAAAGGGAGTTCAGTATTGAATATGTATAAACTATTTACGTATAAATAATATCAAGGTAATTTTAAATCGATTCCGAGATCACAATTACAATTTTAATAATAACTTACGTGATATATTTATATCATAAAACAATTGCGATTTTGTAAAGTCAGTAAATCTTTTGTTTGGATTAAACCTCTTACTATTTTGAATTCATTTGTCTCATTTTTTACTTTAGAAACTATAGCCCAGAAATCGCTAATATTCGAATCTTTGTAAGATTTTAATATTTCAACAAAATATTCAAGCAAAAGACCTAAATTGCAAAATTATGATATAAAAATTTTAATATTCGTTTGGAAACATTTTTACAATTTACAATTTGCGAATTTGAAATATCTTTTTTAAATAGGTTATTTTTAAGTGGTCCAATATAATTATACTACGCAACAAACATAGTCAACTTAATTTTCAACGGTTTTGCTGGTTGTTCTTTGAGGCAATCTGTGTTGATGTGTGATGCACGGCACTTAATGTGTACTATTTGCTACCCATTATATTGACATTACATGCTTTGCATCTTTTATAAGTGTCATCTTTCACTAGCCAAGAAAACATGCTCGTGCACTCGTCTTCCTCTAAACGGAGCAAGGTATGGTCTTGAAGTGCTAATGTATAAAACTTAGTCAATTCACAGTAAAATTACTGCAATGATGAGTTGCCATATAATATTACTAAGATTGGGAAGATTTCTTAATTGTACTAAATAAGCCATTCGTGTACCTTTGTACCCTTCGAGTTTGAATAGTACCAAAAAAAAGTACAATTGTGCCAATTTAGACATCACTGCACCGTATCATAGCAGACTTGCTCTGATAAAATTGTCAACTTTAAAAAGCCGACGATTGATGCTGATTGTCTGCCGCCTTGAAAACAACTGAACTATACAATTTTAAATTTATAAATGAGTCCTTTATTACTGAACCACATTGACAAAAATGTATTTTATTTAGAACCAGATTTCTATTTAGAATTATTTGAATCAAACCCGAGGTCGACTAATGTGCTATAAGCCAAGGCGTTTAAAGTGGTATAGTGTATTACATACCAAATATGCTCAGACATGCCAAAGAAAAGTGAAATAAGGAAATGAGAAGCAGAAAAAAAGGAATAAATAGGTATTTCATTGGCGTAAAAACCATTGAAAATCATTTCGAAGTACTCTAAGCGGTTAAGCTTTATTGCAATCCTAGTTTAATTACGGAAACAAATTAGAGACATTTTTTTAACCATCCGAAGGTCACTTGTTACGGCCATATTTCCATTAAAAATCAATATATGCCAAGCACGCTAATGTACCACATTAACAGAACAAAGTATACCACATTACCCACCAATTTTTTCAATATTATGGGGTTTTTCACTTTCTCTCAAGTATCTCTGAAAGTTGGGCTCCAAAGACTCTTTAAATTTCCTTAATGTAAACCTAAGATCTGTTGCAGAATACCAGCTGAGATCTGTTCTAATCGAATTAAGCTTCAGAACGTTATAGTCAAATAAAAAATAGGTATACCCCGTTATCCGAACTTACTGCAGCAACAATAGTAGCGCCTAGCGCAACCTTTTTCTATTCACTACATGTCAGAGCGGAACTCGAAAATTTTTCGCTTAACTTAAGAGGCTTATTGAACAGTTTATATAATGTATGTATAAATAAATTTTTAAAAGGTTTACCACTCGTACTAGGGGTCTTACCAAGAGTTCTCATACTTTATTTTAATTTACACAGCAGGTGTCCCTGCTAATAAGAAAAGACCTGTACCCATGTTCTGTAACTTTGGCGAGAATTTCTCGCGTCGAAAAGATATGAAACAAAATATTCCATCGTTTCTCGAAAAGTGAGAAAAAGGTATGTCTATAACTCATGTCGAAAACTATCAAAAGAGTTTATGTCGTTACGTTAGAAATGTCATTATATACAACTCCAAGCTGAAGTGAAATTTTATACGTTGAGAACGCTATTCACAAATATCGTTCACGGAGACCAAAATCTACTAACATTACAAACATTTCAACGACGGCGGCGAAAACACAACTGTCGGCTGTTCAAAGTAGATAATGTATGGTGCGACTTTAATGTTTGTTGTTTACAAAATATCTGCAATTAAATAAAAACTGAATTTTTATTGTATAAAAATAAAAAATATTTGTGCGTTTAAAAATAAAATAAAGAATTTGTATATTATTCATTACATTTTCCATTTTGAATATTTTTTGTATTTTTAAAATTTTATCTCACCGCATTTTTGTTTTCGAGTATAATATTTGACAGTTGAAAGGGGCAGCTTTTCTCGCAAAAATTTTACAGACACAATTTTTCTGTAAATTGGCGAGTAATTTGCTTACAAGACAGCTATTAATCACTAAAAAAATCAGATGCAGTTTAGTGAGAAAAACAGCTGTTCGTCCGTATTCATAAATCGTTGTTAAAGTTAAAAGCAGGGATTAAACAAAATCATGATTTTCATTATATTAATTAATATTTCATTTGTTATTTTGTGAATTAAACTTTTTAATCGCTTTGAAAAAAAATTCGCTTACATTTAATATCATATTTTGCAGGAACCCATTGAATTGAAAAAACGTTTAGAGGAAGTGCGTCTGCTGGAATCGAGACGCTCAGCACGTTTAGCCGATCAGGAACGAGATACAGATTTTGCACGTTTAGCCGACATGGGTGGAGACAGGCGTAAACCATCACACAGTATTGAGGTGCCATTATCAACAACGCCACAAAATAAGTGAGTTCATTTTAGAAAAAAAAATTTACACTTTGAACAAAAAATATTTCACTAAAAACTTTTACATAATTAATGTAAATATCAGGTAAATTACGAAAGCAAACTTTTATAACAAAAGCAGTGTTTAGACAAAAATTAAATCACAGAAAAATATGAAGTAAAAGCTTAAGTAAATAAGCAAGCGTAATTTATTAATTAGAAAATATATTTAACTAAAACAAACGTAACGTCGCAAAATACTTATCTATTTATGGTTTTTTTGCTTCTTTCTAAAACTGTGTATAAAAATGAATTAAGTACCCAGACATGAACTGTAAACAATTATTACAATTTATGTAGCTGAAGTAGAGTGGGGCAAAATGCGTTCAGGCGAGGCGAGTTTGTGTTATCATTAGATAATCAGTCTTTATTACGGGTGTCCTTGTCGCATTTCGACCTCAAGCGATGTGAAAAGCATTACAAATAAACACATGAATGTGTATGGGGGTTTACGGGAACCCTGCTTTAGCATTCATGTCTTTCAAGTCTGTTTCAACAACTTGAAACCAAAGTTAGTTATTGTAAAGTCATAAATTTATTAAAACAATCAGATAATTAGATGGCGATTTTATTAAACAACCGGAAAATTAAATAAAAATTATCTTACCAAGTTATTGTGCAATATTTAAATTTAAAGATATTTTCTCAGAACGGAAGAAGGGCCTGTTTAACGTCTTCCGTCAACTGATGATAAATTTAAAAAGGCAACCCCTACGTTCGGCAAAAAAATCAAAACCTTTTACAAATAGTTTTGCTGTAATTATTGAGATACTTCCTTAGCAAAAGTTTAATGATTTTTTGCGAGCGTTAACTGTTTGCTATTGGGGTTATACATCGGGGTCGTACATTAGAGTGAGTCCATTTGTATGTATTAAAAAAAATCACCAAGCGGTTGTCAAAAGCGTAATCTAGGACGAATTCTAAGAAGGTTTGCCCAAGAAACCATGTGTCTAAAACCGAATCGAACTTCGAATCGAGAAATATTTTTTCGTATTTTATATAATTTTTTTAAATATGCTATAAGATTATGGGAAAACGCAAAACTTCTCATTAAATAGTATGCGAAAAAACTGAAGAACGTTGTTTTCTTTAAAAGTAGGTTAGAAATTTATAAAATTGTTATATTTAAGTAGAGCTTTAGATTATACTAAAAAAATGTATCAGCAAAAACATAGTGGCCTAAAATTAAAAAAAAAAACGAATAATAGAAAAGTAACCAAGCTACTGTCACATATGCAAACAATTGTTTATTTGATTTATTCATTTCAGTTTGTTATTTTATAATTGAATTATTATGGAGTCTTATATATCAAGTGGTTCTTCATCTGCTAATGATATTACATTATCAAGTCAGATTGAATCAAATTACTGCATATGCCAGATCCGAATTTTATTGCTTTTGGTTTGCCAAGTGATTTGCACGAACGTAATTTGCTCAGTTGCCGCGATAAGTTAAAATATTTTTTTTTCTGCGTGATCGGTCTAAAAATAAAAATAAAATGTTTTCATACACATCATTTACTTCACAAGTAGCGGATAAATTGATTGAAATTAGGAACAAATTAAATATTGTCACAATGACGAAGAAAACCGTAATAAGTAAGCTGAAAATATTCCAAAGAAACAAAAGAATACATAGAATTTGACGATCAACCGCTTCCGGATCCACATATTCCTCCACACATTCAAGGAACCGAGCGATTTGTGCAACTATTGACTAGAGTTTCACATCGGACGAAAATCGCAATGGTGTTATGGCAGTCACGGTTGAAAGTCGAAACGCAACACCTAAAATGGACTGCAAACAAAACCATAAAAATAAATAAATTTTCGCACTTAACAATTAAGTTTTTGTTTTTCGTTTACATATAAAATAATTTTGTTTGCTAATATATGATTTGCCGCGAAATGAAAATAACTAAAGTTTGATATTTTGAAAACAAAAAATTGTTTATTTTAATTTTTATGAGTGGGTGGGCTGATAATAGAACTTAAAATAAAAAGCATTAAAATTTTTGGATCATTTCGAATAGAATTGCTTATACGTTTTTATTTGTTATTTTTATTTAAGAACATTAAAAAAAATACAAAATACGAAAAAAAAAATTTCGTGAAAAACCGGAAGCTCGATTTCGGTTTTAGATTCATTGTTTCTTGGGCAATACTTCTTAGAATTAGTCGTGAATTACGATTTTGACAACTGCTTGGTCGGGATGTTTGAGGTCAATGACTTCTAAAACGAAACATTGAACTCCTCGAGACAAAAACATCGATATATCACACTTTAAGATCCCACTGTAAATGCTGAAGATTATAACGAAAAATGTATTTTGGCGACCCCTACATTCGGCAAAAAATTTTTTTTTTTTCGAAACTGCCTTGCAACAATACTTTATATTCGGTGTTGTACGGCAAACTTTTTTTTGACATACACCCTAAACGATCTTTTCAACTGTCTTCTGAGTCATGTAAAATCTTGTCTGTGCTAATAAAATACGTAAATACCTATTTTACTGCTAAGTAGTATATCTCTGCTTGTTTAATAGCATATTAAAAATAATATTAAGAAAGTTGTACAAATTTTTCCAGCTAAATTAATTTTCAATTACTTGAAGCAAATAAAAATGTATTAATATTAATAACAGAAAAAAAACTTTATGCAATTGATTAAAAAGCAATAAAAATTAAAGTAAATACAGCAAATAAAAAAATAAATAAATAAATTATTTCATAGACGTCGCGACGCTACTTAATGCGCCACAGTTAAATGAAATCAAAATAGTTTATAATGAATGATAAGCGTATTTTAATAAACTTATTTTTTGTTTACGCTTAAATTAAATTCAAAGAAATTCAAATTAAAAAAGAAAAACAATACTTGATTACAATGCAAAGCGGAAAAAATGGCTTGTGTTAGGCCTTTTACGATTAGAGAGCTTTAGATGAACCACAGTAAATGCCGGCCACGTTCTTAATTGATAATTAAATCAAGCGCTAAGGAAAAAAATTAAAAATAAAAATAAACGCATAAAAAAGCCATATTTTTATAATAAAAAATAAATCTCAAGTAAATAATTACGACTTTTGTGTTTGTGCGCATGCGATTACACCCCATAGACCGCTGGCAAGCAAATAAACGAGCGAGCGTAACAAAGGGTGTGGCTGTTTTCTTCTGCTCTATGACATCAAATTGCTAATGCGCTTCAAAAAATAAAAGATAAAGTTTTTCTAATATTTTAAAGTTCAAAACGCTTACTCATGCTCCTAAATAAACATAAATAATAATTTTTTTCTATTAATTTACACTCGAAGTTGCTTGTTTAATTGCTTAATAAAAATTTTGATCTCTTCAACTTCCATTAAATTGGAAAATAATAAAAAAAAAGAAAAACAAATTAGAGTGTACAATTTTAATGAATACTTTAACATCCTATAAAACGTCAATCCTAAACCTTCAAGGTGTCTGTCTCAACGAATGTGTTGCTCGAAAATAAAAATAGGCTTCCTACGAAAACACTATTTTTTTAGGAAAATCACGTTTTGATAAAAAAAAGTAAAACTATTGCAATCATAGAAAAAATAATTGCCTAATGGTACAATTTCCTTTAAAAAGGCACTTTTTATTAATCAAAGGTACTTTTTCTTCATAAAAGTTAATTTTTCATATAAAAGTTTAATTTTTAATAAATTCTACTTTTTTAATAAGGTACTTTTTTATTAATAAAAGGTACTTTTTCTACATGAAAGCGCCTTTTGTAAAAGTTATTTTTTTTAATTAAAGTTTGTTTTTTTTAATAAACTGTACTTTTTTAATAACAGGTGCTTTTTTAATAAAAGGCAACTAAAAAACATACTTCTCGAATGAAACCTTCTTCATAAAAAGTGACTCCTTTCAAAGACTTTGGTTTTGTTTTCATTAGATGTTTGGTCAATAATTTCAATTTTGGTCACAAAGTAAAACTCATTTTTTAAGAAATTGATTATTGATTCGATTAATGATTCTTGCCGCAAATATTGCGCCTTATTACTGTTGTCGTGTTTTCGCCTTCGATTTCGACAGCGTGTACCAGATTAAAGAAGCACATAAAATTATTCTTTAATCTAGTACACGCTGTCGAAGTCGACGGCGAGAATACGACAACCGTAATAAGGCCCATTTTGTTTTAATTTTCAAATCTTTCTCTTTTTATTTTCTCATTATTCTCAAATAAACAAATAAATCTTTTGAAACAATAACACATTGTTTTTTTTCATAGAAGTTCTTGAATTTCAAAGTCTTAAGCCGTAAATGAAAATCTATACTCAACTGTTAAGATAATTATTTGTTGCAGTTTTGCTATTCATCTTATTGTTATTAATAAAACGTAAGAAGAAATAGTATAAAAAATGTATTGTTTGGCTTTTAAATAGAATGCGGAAGTTATATATATTTTTTTATAGTTGTGAGCTATTTAAAATTTTCCCATCAAACACACTGGCTTGATGTCATATTAAGAACAATTTTTAATTGTAATGAACGTAGTCTGCAATGTTGTAAAATGTGTCTTTAATATGAAAGTAATAACATACTTTAACAAGGATAATATGTCAAAAAAGGTTCTAAACTAAATATCAATTTGCAGTTAAATTTGAAAACAATGCCCAGCTCTGGAATGAACATCCATTTAAAAACATTCTGGGAAACATTATTAACTTTTTATTGTCGTCCAGTATATAAAAATATTTAGAAAACTAAGTTATTTTAATATCAGCGAACAAGAGAGGTTGTAATTTTAAACAAGCTTTTTCCATGTTAAAGAAATAAATTTTAAATATGAAAAATATATATTTTTAAACAAAATTTGTCGTTAATAATATTTTAAATTAAACCTTCCGATAATGAGACAAAATTGAAAATTTTAATATTGTGTTTATAATTTGTTGTCTCAATTTTGTAATTATTCTTAAGGTCAATTTTAACATAATTTATCTACTACCATATCGTTCCTTTAACGCAACGTAGTCATATAACAAAAAACTTAATTTATTTGTTTGTTTAAGAATGCAAAATTATTGTTCGTATCGTTTTTCATATTGTTGAAAAAATTCATACAAATATCTTGTTTACTCGCCTCTTGAGGAGAGAATATTTTTTTATTATGTGTAATTTAAAAACTTTATAAACTCGTTTTCTTCAGAACAAGTTTTTTGAGATATGACTATGTTGAAATGATGGAACTACATATATGTACTTGGTATACAGATTTTTAAAATATTTGATATTATTTTAAGAAAACTATTCAAAAATTTCAAATCTACCGCGTGCTTTTGGTGTTCTATAAAAAGTTTGTTTCAAAACTATTTCCATTTCGAACTAAAACTCTTGTGTTTGCTGGGGTACTGTTGCAATATCAAAACCTTGCGTGGTGTTGTTTTTTCTTTTTGCTAATTTTGCGTTTCAAATCTAATAAATATAAACTATTTTGCATTGCACTTTATTTTCTGTTTTATCTCTATAAATGCAAATATATGAGGCAACAATGCTTTTGAAAACAATAACACTGCAATTACAATAAAGAATATTGTAAATAATAATAAATATGTGTATGTATATATTTTTTTGTACTTAAGAGGAGAAAAATCAAACAATATGACACACGTTTTAAATGTGTATTGTACATATTTTTAGTTTGCAAAAAGGAAAATATATATTCGTGTTTATGTAAAAATTGCTTCTTAAGTAAAAAAAATAATAATTAATACACATTTTTCAAAATATTTTAGAAACTCTACGAGTAATTATTTCAATGTATAAATTTTAAATTAAAAAAAATATATATATATACCAATTTAAGGCTGGAGATAGTTATCGCTTACGTGATTGGCGGGAATTATACATACTCACGCAAGATCACGCATGTTTTTGTACATGTTCATGAACTATAATTTCTTCCATAAATCAAAAAAAGTTTGGCGTGAGTTTGTGAGCACAAGCGGGATTTATACGTGATTATATCACGATTTGAGTTGTTAACATTTAACTTCCGCATGAATAAATCAAATTTTTGCTTATAATCTTTTAATATCGGACCCAAAACCTCTGATGAGAATGTTTTAAGCTTTCATTGTAATGTTTGCTGGGACAAGAAAAATTAAATATGTTTTCTTTTTTTTATTAATTTTTAAATTAATATTCTTAAATTAATTTATATTAATTTCGTAGTGATATTAAATACTCGTTATTTCCCTTTAAGGAAATTTTAACATTTACGATTTTTTCTTAAGTTTTATAATTTTCATAATACAGCAATCATAATTTATGTAACAAAATTAATAAAAAAAAAGATTCTACAAAAACATTTTGTGAACATTAACTGAACTCTTTTGTTGTTGTTACAAATAAAAATATACAATAAATATTTTTCAAAGATTTCCAAAAACGTTTGTTTGTTGAGGGCATTATTGTGATAATGCCAAATCATCAGTAGACCTTAAACCATATTATTGAAAAGTTTCAAACCTCTTATCTTATACAAAAACTTTTAAAAAACCAACGAGAATTTCAAAAATTACAAAAGTATAAATAAGCAAAGTAGGGCTTGAAACTTATTCAAATTGTATAAAGGTTGTACAGTTCAAAGCGCTTGTAATTTTTAAAATTCTCATTTGTTTTTTTGAAACTTGTAGTGTAAGTTTGAGGTCTGAAAATTTTCAGGAATATGGATTAAGGTCTACTAATTATTTGGCATAAGTACAACTCAAATGCGTATATAATTATTATATAAATATTATTAATGAATAACAATTATTATAAGTGACTACAAGATATATATCTTTTGTTTTTTAATTTTCAAGAGTCATGTATTTTAATATTTAAAAAAGTATTTTTGTTGTTGATTGTGATCGGTCCAACTTTTTGTGTAAATATTTTTGTAAACACTCTACTTTTTTTAGAATTGTCCGCTCGTGGCTTTCCAAAATCAAATTTATTTTTATAAAACAACAAATACAATTTATTTACTAAAAACGAAATTTCCCTCAAGGGTAAATATGTTATTATTGTTTTAATTAGTTTGTTTAAAAATTTTACCAGTTTAAAAAAATAAAAATTTTCCTTTAGGGAAATTTATTTTCTTTGATATTTTTAATTTATTCACAAATATCGTGAATATTTTTTCACCCTCGAATTATTTCCCTTTCCCTGATGACGAATAATATTTTTCAGTGGGGGTTTCCCCTTTTCTCACTTTTGTTCACTTAATTTTTGCTAGCGAACTGAATATAAAGATCATGTAATTTCGACATATTTCTTTCAATTATATATTAAAGTTAGAAATTCCAAAAATTTCTATTTCTTCAATATTAAACGTAAATTTGTTTAATTTTAAATAAATTTGCAAGCTTTACAAATCTTTTTTCCTTTTATACATTCATTGAGAACTGATAGAGGGAAAAGAGTTTACGGTAGAATCACGATAGCATTTTTCCTTTAGAGAGGAATAAGAATTTCATGGGAAGTAAAATTCCAGTTGTTCTTAACGATAGGATTGATTATTACAACAATTTAATAAAACAAATAGAATGAGGAAAATTAATTCATTATTTTTTTTTATTATTTCGTTTATACAAAATTGTTTATAATTGAAAATAATTCTGATTTTTTAAAATCTATTTTAAGAATTTTGACTTCTAGGGCACTGCTACACGTTTAATATACATATCTGTGGTCACAAGCAATAAAAGCCTAAGTCGAAAAACATACATTTGAGATAACTGAATTTTAATATTCGAAAAGGTTTTTGAAAAAATACAATTATGGCTTAGGATAAAAAGTATTTGTAACTTAGCACACATTACAGTGTAATATTTGTACCCAAATTGGTAATTGAACTTTAAATAATGTTAATGAGATATTTAATCAAAGTATAGTACGCCTAAAGGTCGAAATTCGACCGCCAGTTTTAGTTGCATTCATTCAAAGAGAGAAAACTGCCTAAATTCCTATTTCTTTCCCCATGAAAAAAACAATAAATAAAATAAAATTCCATAAAAACACTCACATTTATTGTGTTAAGTTTTTGCTTGAAGCTAACACATCCATACGTAATGAACATCCATGTTTAATTCTCATCTCTCTCAATTCTGATGTCTTTCTTTTTCAACTTCATTCATATGAAGAGAAAAAATCTTAAACACTCTCATTGCTTTGTTTTTAGTTGAACCAATACTTACATAAGTGAATGTACGTGTGTAGTTTTAGTATTTGTAGTGGAGCCTTTTATTCCTCTAATATTGAACAGATTTAAATAATATATAGTAGGGTCACTAAAGCTCAACAATGTCTACCATTTGGTAAAAGATTGAAGAAAATCGGTTGTCAAAAAAAGGAGAAAAAGGGATCTAAAAATTTGTCTTTATCTATTTATATCATAGATAAAACTTAATTCTTTATTGCAAAATAAAAATCTTTATTCATAAAGTTTAAAACAACTTATGTTTTTAATTTATGTTGAATAATTTATTGTTCTTGAATTTATAAGGACTTAAACGATTATTGCTAATTTAAAGTGGCTGAGAAATGGTTAATATGTTAATGTGTTCTCTCTTATTTGTGATAATTTATTTTACGTGAGCAACCTAATTCTATATAATGTTTTAAAATAAAATAAAATGTTGTGAAAATAAATACACTCATACCCCGGTTAGCGTCGCTAATTGGGACCGGAAAAACGAGATGCAAACCGAAACGACGCAAAACGAATCACAGTTTTCTATATATTTGTATTAATTTTCATTCAATTCGTTCCGAGACTCATAATTTTAGTAGAAAAATATTTTTCAATAGAAAATACCAATTGTTTATTATTATTTGTATGATAATAGTTTTTATTAAAATAAAAGACTTCACTTTACCAAATGTAATTTGTAACTACTAACGAAGACAAACTTGTAGACAATTTTCACATACAAATTTGCATTAGACTTCGACGGGAAATCTCCTTTTTCTATTTTTACTTTGCACATACAAACATTTATTAACGACGCAAATCGAAGCACTAACGACGCAACTTGGAAGCCATGTAACGCATACTGAAGCAAAAACGACGCAACTTCGAAATCGTGGAAATTTTAAAAAGACGAAACTTTGAAACGACGCAAACCGAAACGACACAAACCGGGGTATGAGTGCAATTAAATTTATTTTCTTGCTTATTGATAATGTTAAGAGAGTTTAAAGAGACTTAAATCAATATGTGTTTTTAATATATAGAAAAAATGTTATGTTAGAGAAATAGAAGTTTGTAAAACTCGTTTCTTTCTTAAGTTAAGTTAGGCGATATATGTTTGTGACCACATATATGTATATTAACCGCGATCCGGTATCGTACGTAAGTACTGATGGATCACTTAATACTTTGAAATCCGTAATATGAATAGCCATCAAAATATCACAATGTATTATTTTGAACGTATAGCTGTGCCCGCAGATTTTTAATTGAATCTGAAAAATTAACAAATAATAATGCAAAACATTGTTTTAAGAAAAACAAGCAAATAAAATATAAAATATTGTTTTTTTAATCCCACGTTATCAGTTAAGTGATAAAATATTAATTACAGGTATGATTATGTCTGTGTTTAGACGCGTCATGGCGTCATTGTTGTTCACACGAGTTATGCCATGTTGACGACATTTACTTGCGAATACCTTCATGCTTAAAATGACGTAATGGCGGTTCATGCAAGTGTTTACTCGTTTCTTCTCCCCTCGTCATCATGTCAATAAGACATGATGCGTCTAAACACAGACTATGCATTTTCCTTAAGTCAAAACATTAATTTCCTTTTCGATTAAAAATCTTTAATATCGAAAAAAGTGAAATTAAAATTAACTTTTTGTTCAAAACACTTTTTTTGCCTGCATAAATGAGAATTGCCCATTACCTCGAAATTCCCCTTAAAAAAAGGAGAAAATTGCAAAAATTCTACAATTTACTTTAAATCAAGTACAATTTGCATACAAAAAATCAAATTTAAAAACAAACTTCTCTTGTTAACAAAAAATAATTAATTATTATTAATTTGTAGAAAACGAGTATAAAAGGTTGTATGAATCGGTCTGGCTGTGTATTCTTTTAGTCTCACTCTTTGCCAGTTTGTCTTTATTCTTTTTTTCATTTCAAAGTACGCATAAAAATTTAAACTTTATTACAAATTTACAAAAATAAAAAAACAATAATAATAATAAGAAACTGGTTGACCTCCTAACAACTTGTTAATTAATAATTGAAAACATGTATGTTGTTGCAACGCTGAAACAGGCGAAAGTCAGAATCAAGAACAGAATTAAAAATTAATAACGATACAAAAATAAGAAAATCTAGATTTATTTTTTGTAATAAAAATCCGGTAATGACATGTGACAAATAAAAACTCAAGAAAACTTCAATAAATGGTTACTTAAACATTTTCTATAAAAATTGTTTTAGTTTTTATAAAACAGGAAATGTTACAACTTTTTTTTGTAAACTGACATTTGAACAGGAAAAACAAAATAAGAGCTTTGAGTAAAATACGAGGCTGGCCGGAGAATTATCAGTCGCTTATAGTTTGGCTGCTAAAACGATTGTTTATTAAAAAAAAAATATTAAAAGATTCTCATAGTTTGTCATTACATCAGTGTTAATTTGTTATTGCATTGATGTTTTAACATTTACAACAATAACATCGATTACAACAGGCCAACACAATTTAACAGTCAGTTAATTGCATCTGCTTTTTTTCCTTTTTTTGTTTACTGCCGCTTAGGTTTGCTGTTGCAGTTGCATTTGTTTGCTGGCAACTTATAAACACAACAGTCATGCCATCATGCAACAGGCATTAGAGTAATTGTTTAAACACATTGTATTGTTGTTAGACTTTTTTGCCTTAGTATTTGTTTAAAAAAATGAAATAAACTACCACGAGTAACTAGTACCAGCAGCAGTAAATAATTGTAGAATTGTATTTGCCAATAATATTTAACTACTAGTTACACTTTTAACAACAACAACAACAACAAACAGAAATAGCGTTGCATGAAGTCTCTAACTATCAAACAAGTAAAAAAGAGTACTTTCTATAAAAAATAAATGCCGGTATTGTGTTTTTTTCTATAATTTTTTTTAATTTTTGCACATGCTATCACTTTTTTTCCTCTCAACTCAAGCTGCTGCAATAACTGCCACAGCAACAGGAACCGATCAGAGATTCTGAAACTGTCTTTGCTATTAAAATTTAAAAATTTCGGTTACAAAAGTATTTTCTGGTGCAATAACCGCCACATAAGACTGTGGTGGTTGGTTGGTGATCATGTAGTTGCGCCAATGTCCATTTTTAACGATTTCATATTGAGTATGTTTAGTGCTCCATGCATCAATAAAAACCAGTGTGATTTGATTTGTATAAAATTTGAAATAGATTTTATGCTTTCAAAAATAATATTTTCGTAAAAATACGGAATGCAGCAATCTGAACGATTAATATAAATATTTTTTCTTAGGAGAGAACTGTCTTAAATTACTAGTTTGATTACAACATCTTTAACAAATTAGAGATACCTGAAGTTTTCATCGAACCAGACACCGGGTAGACTTATAAAAACTCAGCTCAACTGACTTCATAGATTTTGAGGAAAATTAATAAAAGGTTTTCTCTTTTGGAGCCGTTTTAGTTTGTTTTTTTTTTATTTCGCTACAAGTTCTTTACAGTTCGCTACTTAAAACACCTGCATAATGAGAGGTATTCCATTACATTTACACATTTACGCAATGCTTCTTTCTGCATCAACATGTTTATTACTTTGCCTATTTGTAGAAAATTATTTAAAAATATATAATATACTAAATATACAGAAAGAGTTTTTTTAATACATATTTTTTTTAATTAAATGAATAAAAACTATTTAAAGAAAATTAATCGAATGAGATATATTCGAATTAAATCATAAAAACTATTCCATTAAAATATTTGATTAAAATTTTATGTATCACTACTCCAAATTATTCAAATAAGAGGAATTTATTCGAATAAAAATTATACGATGAAATTTTTTCGAAAGAAAAATATTTAAATCGAATCGTTCGAATGTAAAGTAGTCATGCTAAATGATTATAATCAAAATTATACCAATAAAATTATTTAAGTAAAAGTTATACGAATGCAACTATATGCATACAATTTATTCGAATAAAAGTTATTTGAATAAAATTATTCAAATCCTAAAAATTCACTAAATTCGATTTTGAAATTCTTGTAAAAAAATTCACAAATACAAATATGAAATTGGTATTAATTTTTAATTTTGATTTTAAATTGTTAAAAATATTGTTTAAATTTACTTATAGTTGTATTTTTTCCTACTTATGACAAAATTAAATATGTCAGTGTTGGCACTTCAAAACATATTTAACTATAAAGTTAAATATGTTTTACGTAACCTCTTACGTCAAACATATTTAACTCGGCATATTTATCTTCACACACATGAAAAATTATACGTATGAAACTATTTGCATACAAATTATTCGAAATAAATGCTAAATTGAATAATTACCATCCAAATAAAATTTGCCGAAAAGTATGTGAATAAAATCGTGCAAACAAAAGTTAATCGAATTGAATGATTTGAATAAAATTGTTTGAAATAAAATTATTCGATTAAAAAATCGTGCAGAAAGAAATATTCGAATAAACTATATCCGAAAACCAAAAATATAAATAAAAAATAAAATCATATTAAATAAAAAAATAGCGAATTAAATTATTCGATTATATGAATCAGTTGTTTGAATGAAAAATATTTTAATAAAAAATTTTCGAGTGGAATGATTATAAATTATTAGAGGAAGTTAGTTTTCTCTGACCAATTTTTTTAACTGTGTTGGTTAAATTGAAATTTCATGTAATTTGGCTTCCGTTCAAGTTTTGAATATTTAAAGGCAAAGCAATATTTTTTCAAATAATTTTTTTTTATTAAGAAAGGAACAAGTAGGATCTAATTACACTGCCCGAACGGATAGTACTGTTTCGACGGCCACAACAACAATCATCATCAACGATCGTTCAAACCTTGTACTAAATTAAGCTAAATTAATTCAAATTTCAATTGTTTGAATAAACAAATATTCAAAGAAATTTGTTCAAATAAAAAAAGTTTTCCTTTAATTGTTCGAACAAAATTATTTAAGCAAAAAAATCCGGTCGAACGAAATTTAAAAAAAAAATTATTCGAATAAAATAACTATTGAAAAAAAAGCTTAAATAATTATTCGAATTAAATTATTGCAAATTACTCAAATAACTATTTTTTTATTAAACATATTTCGTGTTAGCATTTATTTAATACTTAATATACAACGTCAAACCTAAAAATTTAGAAAAATATTAAATCGTTTGGAAAAAAGATATATTTTCTATGATAACCACACTATTGCAGTATGTCATTTACAGAAGAATATTTTTTAACAGTAGCATAAATGCCAAGACAATTTTAAGAAATAAATAACTATCTGCACAAAGCAGTAGAAAGATCGTCCGTCACACGATGTTAATATTCAAATTTATTTCGAATGGCAATAAACATAAACGGTACATAAACATAAGCAGATGTATTTTTTATATATCTGCCCTGTCATCCGATTTCGTCTTGACGTTAATTTATGGGACACCTTGTACATCAGAAGTTACTTGTTTCTAACAGAAACTCCCACTGCACCTCTCCGTTTTAATACATATTCTTATTATTATTTTAATAAATTGTTCTCCTGTTGATTTCGTTCAGAATATTTGCCAATAATTTAGTGGTTCTGACTGAAGAATCGCTGTTATTTCCTCTTCGGATGTGCTTAAAGGTTTGAAGCTTATTAAAATTGCAAATGTATATTTTTCCATTACATAAATAATTTATGGCCTATATAATAAATAATTAAAAATTCCTTATTCAAGTGGCGGAATAAAAATTTCGATTTTTTCTAATATCATCAAAATAAAAATACACATTAACATTAGATGTTTGCGTAAAATTTCGAATTTGTAAGTATTTTAGATTGAAAAAGAAAGATTATTGAAGTGACGCAAACGCAATTCTATATTCATGTGACTGGTGTCGTATAGTAATTGACAAGATATGAGTGAATGACAAACAATGTTATTAACAACTTATAGATTTTTTACTCTAAATCGAAATTTAGTTTGGGTACTCTCGCTTAATATTGATTCTCTTTTAAAAATTTGTTTTCCTCGTTTGCTTAATATTATGTTTATTATTAGTAGTACGAATAATAAACATTCCGATTCCTTCTTGATCACCACCTGTTATCAGACATTGATTTAAATGAATAGTGAAAGTTTAAAAAATCTTGGTTGATTTTTTGCGACATTCTACAAATTTCTATTAGTAAAAATATTGAACTTATTCAAAGAGCGAATGTTTTTATGTTTTGGAAAAAAAGTTTAATAAATTATAAATAGTTTGTCAAACAAAAAAAAAAAACTAAATGAAGCAAATTGGCCTTCAAATTCTCGACCGCACATTTATTCAGAAGCGGTAAATTTTTCCAAAAAAAAAATTATACACGAAAACTTTTAAACCTTGGAAATTATACAATAACAATATATATTATTTTATAAATTTTATTAATCTTTTGATGTTTGAAAACAACATGTTGATACAAAAATATTTGTTATAAAAAATTCTTAAAAACGGCTCCATGAAAAATTGTTACCTCAAGAATAAAAAAACAATTACTTAAACCAAAATAATAATTTAATTTTTTATGAGAACAAAAAACGAAATTTTTGGGAAAGCTGTTCATTTCAAATTAGCGTTAGTGTTTTCGTTTATTTCAATTTAGAATCTATCTATATAATTAATAGGCAAACAATCTCGTAATACTGAACCGATTTTGAAAATATTTATATGTTTTTAAAGATTATTTTACATATATGCGTGCAATCTTTATTTTATTTAAATCGGTTCAGTATTTCGGGAGCTATATGCGCTTAAAGTTACTACTAATCCATGCACACTTAGTACACACGCATGTATCAGCTTCAAGTTGAAAAATAAACAAAGTATTGCTTTTGCATAGAAATGAGAAAGATCTCTTTCTATACTTTGTAATAAGAGAGAGCTAATAAGTTTTAAGTTGTTTATTTATATTTTGTTTTGTGTTTGTATTCTATCGTATTTATGTAAATGTTTAATATTCAATTTTATAATATGGCAGATTCTGTCGCCCATAGGAAATACTAGTAATAGATTATTTCAACAGTTTAAATTTTTTATATATTTTAATCGTTACGAATATAATATTCCTTCTCAAGTTATAGTTGGAATGATTGGTGTTGACATTAGGATGTCTTAAGTACAAGAAGGCTGATAACAAGATTTTTCGATACATTTTTTTGCCAATTTTGATGTGCGATAATAAATTTGTAATATATGTATTTCAGCATGGTCCAAGAGTAAACCGATTTATTTAGGTCCTCCGATATATGATACTGACTGATAGTAAATTTATCGAACAGAAAAAATCTATCGAGCGTGGTCTCTGGTTGTGTTATTTTTTAAAAGATCTATGAAATATTTTGAAATGCAAATACATATCGCACTTGATCAACAAGAAGACATTAACTCGAAATTTTAAAATTTGCAACATTTTTGATTTTACATCAAAGGTATGGGAAAACCAGATTTTAAATCATGCGTTTCATTGGCGAAACATAGACAAAACAATGCGAAATTTTTACAGCAGCTAAACATGAAAATTAGAATGCAAGTTTTGGAGAAAATGCAAAAAATAAAATTTCGAGTTAATACCCTCTTGTTAGTCTAGTGCGATATATAAATTTTTTTTGACTAATTTGATTTCGTTTTTAATTATATTCTTGTGTTTTTGTGAATAGATAATTTGTTTTTCATTTGTAGTTAATTATTTTTTTAATAAAAAATATTAAATAAAATATCGTTTTATTTAAAAGAAAATATTAAAGTTATTCAAGTAAAACGTTTAATGTTTTATTTGTTCGTTTATTCATTCGAATAACATATACCTATCCGTTTATCCGAATAACATTTATCCGTTTATTCAGACAGAAAATTATTAAAATTATAAACTTTTGTTTGAACAATATAAAACTCGAGTAATTTGACAGCCTAATTGGCGGTAGATTTTGCAATTTTTTCGTGCATTAAAAATTTTGCAACATTGATGCTCAAATAACCGTTTAGGAAGCACTTCTTTTTGTATTCAGTTATTGTTTTTAGTTTTATTGTCATGCAATGAAAGCAAATTGTAAAAAATACGTCAACTTGTAATTAAAGACGGAAAAAAGTAAAATAAAAAACAAATACAATCACAATAACCTCTCCGAAAATATTTACAAATAAAAGAGAAATATACTACAAAAAAATTAAGAAAAAACCCCATCAACAATAACAACAACATGCAACATCATGTTTACAATTGAAAAAAGCAAAATAAACGGTGACGTAAAAAACCACAAACGTAATTTATTTTACTGTTTTCCCTGTTTTGTTATTGTCGATATTGTTGTTTTCGTTTTCTTGTTTTTTTAACTATTGAAATTGTTATTAAATATGCACATACAACAAATATTTATCACTAAATACATACATACATACTTGCATACATGCAGACGTGACTATTAGACATATCCATGTGCAGATTAATAAGTACATATGTATGTTAGGCCGGATTGTTTTTTTGCGATCATATTCTACATAAAATTCTAAAAATCAGTTTCAAATTTTAAAGAAAAGAATTTTGCTCAAAAGTGTTGAAATCAATGAAACCAAAATTTCCTCAAATTCACTACGAATATGGACCTATTTGGAAAGGTATTAGAGCATCAGCTGCTTCAGAAGAGCAACAAAAACTGTTAGGATGCCGACAAAAATCAAACGATAATAATTTATTGTGTGAATATAATTCTGATTACGTATCTGACTTTTTCTGTACGCTATTCTGCTTCACTGAACTGACCCTGATCTGTATAAAACAATTAACATAAAACAATTATATGAGAATAAAAATAAAAACACGAAAAAAATCATTAAAAGGTGAACAAATTGGCAAAAAATTTGTTATTAAAAAACTTAAAAATTCCCCAAATAAATGAAAACTTTTTAACGAATAGCAAAAATCATAAAAAATCTATGATGAAATCAAAAAATCTTTAGAAAAAAAAACCAAAAAAATCAGCAATCGGGTTTTTAAAAATGTTGATTTTTCGAATGTCGAATATTCCGGCTTTTTTACAATTAATAAACCGGCTCAGTCGAATACTTTTCGATGTGTATGGTTTTCAAATAAAATTAGTTTGTACTATATTTAAACATAGACGAACGTTTTCTGTTGATTTTCCAAGTATTTTTTCAGTGTAAAAGTTCAAGGTGTGTCGAAATAATTTTGGTGAATTAAATTGGCCTTGTGGTGTGCAATGGATGTCAAAATCCATATGTATGTGAAAATCATTATTTAATTTTTTTGACTTTTTACTTCATATTTTATATAGAATTAGACATCCATCGCGGACCAAAAACTAATAAATGAACGTCGCCTAAAAGTTTTGAATGCTTTAATACTGTATCTCACTCAGTACCCTTTAAAGTATTTAAAACTTAATTTATTTCAAAAGATTATTTTAATCAAAATAATTAGACTATTCTTTTGCAATTTAATTGTTATCAATATTATAAACAGATCTCATTATATTTCGATCTTATGGGCTTGTAAGTTGTGACCAAAGCTTCATTCTGTATGAATATATACAAAAATGTGTAGCACAAAAATCAGTTGAATTGCTATGTTTTTCGATTCGAAAAGAAAATTATAAAAATTTGTATAACTTATACGTTTTGCTTCAAAAGTTTTTTCTTTCGAATCGAAATATGTACATAGTAATCACCACGAGCTATTTATATTAATCAAACGTACTTTTTATTAAGGATTAATATTAAAATCTAATTTTGATTGTATACAGATGTATGTACATTGGGTTGATATTTTGTTTGTATATGTATGTATGTATATCGTCATATAAAATGCAAACGGACGTAACTACACTTTTATTTATTTTAAAGGTGATGTTGGTTGGCTTAACATTTTCGTGGCAGTTAGATTGTTAATAAAAAATATTGAAAAAGTGCATTAATACTTTTAATCTTTTAATCTAAAAATTTTGTGCAACAATTGCTTAAAAAACTTATTATAAATAATATCATAATTTGATGATTATTTCTGTAACCACTATTATTTTCTACATAAAACTGTGATCTTTATTGTTTAAAAACAAAATAATTTCTTTAAAGTGAAAGTCTTTCTAAAGATAAAAAAAAAGTTTTTTGTTTAAAACTTTAAATTTTATATACAAACAAACAACTGCAATAATTATTGTTGCACGTGCATTAAGAAAAAAAATATATATTTATATAAGAAATTGACCACATTTTCTATGGAAAGAAAAAATCAAATTAAACAACAACTTTCTATTTTTTTTTTTGGTTTTTTGATTTAACAACAACATTAACAACATTAACAGCAACAAAAACAACAAAATAAAATCATACAATTATTATTGGAATATCATTCATATAAACACAAAAGAAAGAAAAAAGCAAAGTACTTTTACAGCCAACTGTTAGAAACCTTTTTGCTACGCGAGGTCATATGAAACAGTGGAAAAACGAAATAATAATGCTGACAGAAAAAAACCACATTAAATATTAGAATGATACACAAGAAGAAAAAACAGTTATAAAAACACCAGTCTCAAATGAACAAAACAAACTAAAAGTAGTTTTCTTAAATAAGAAACTACGTAAGTGGCCTTAGGTCACTTTAAAAACATTTATTTTTATGATTAAATGAAAAACAGCAAAACTATACTACAAATGCAGCCTTAAAAAATGCATTTAAATCCAAGAAAACAAACTTCTATATGCAATGTGGCTGGCTTCATAGTACAAATGTTAATCTACGCATGCAACAAACAAATTGTTTGCAGAAACGAGGGCCGTTCAAGAATAACCCATTATAGTGAGGCCATACATCACGAAAATGTTTAGCAAAAATGCGTGAAGCTTTTGATATATGTTTGCTTTTTTTTACTTGGAAAGCCTTTTGGCCCACTGTGCAGGTGCGCAGAGAATCATTTATATTATACACTTTCTAGCACGTGAAAATGATCCAGATGATCATTGATCATAACAAGACAGCAATTGGCTCAATCTGGGGCAATAAAAGTCATTCTTTGTTCAAAGAGCTCCTAGAGTAACCGCTTCAGGAATGTCTATATATACATTTGCTCTAGCATATGTCCTTTCAAAAATTTAAACTTTCTTTGTTTTTTTTCTGTAGGAGGACCAAGATTTTCTTGATATCCTACAGACTGCAAACGTTGACAATTAGTTTTCTTCAGCAACCACTATTTGACTACACTATACATCTTATCCAAAGCTATGAACAAAGCTGAGCCTGATATTTTTCCAGACCTGGAACTCAAACAATCTTAATACGATCTCCATCTCTTCTCCATAAATTTTTCTGAAGAACAATTATTTTTTGAGTTCGGGTATATGAACAACATATATGTACATGTTTATAGTTTAGGTCCTGAGAGAAGCTCCTCAACTCGGAATTTCTTATCGTTTCAGATACGCTCAGTAAGATCGAAAAGTCGATTAACTCCATAAGGACCGATTGCGCACTATTCATAACTACTGATTTTTCTCTCAATCATATTTGCTCTCTGGAAGTGGTTTCAAGGAAAAGGAGTTACGTTCACAATTATCTTTAAAAAGGCCTGGGCAGTTGATCTCATTGTATCAGTAATTATTGACTCTGACATGCCGGAACAGATTGGCTCACCAATAATCCAAGAGTGGCTGAGGGTAAAAATTAATGATACATAATCACAGCTGACGGAAGTTCAGTATAGTATCACGGAAATCGTCACGCAGAACTTAACTTCTGGATTGGCTCAACTTTTAACCTGTAACTGTGACAGATGACAATTAAAAACTTCGCCATTAATAGAACTAGACGATAAACGCGTCAACAACCCATTAAAATGATCATACTTCGCAAAACTAAAGCATTTTCGGATCGACGTGAAGGACCTTCTCGGCCAGCAATTGTGAAACTGGTGGGAAAATTTGAGCTCTTGCGACAAGTTAGTGATATTAAGAATGGAACTCGTGCACGACGCTCTAGAACATCTGAGAATGCTACTGTTGTCGCCCATAGTCTTGAGGAAAACACAGGTTTGTCACTTTCTTGCCGATCTTTGAAAGTGCGCATTCCACAAACGACATCACAACGTATTTTGCATGAAGAATTAGTTCTTAAGGCTTTTAAACTTTAGTTGACGCAAAAACTCATGATACCATGGCTATTTTGCTTGAAAAGTTTCGAAGAAGGTGTATACATTTAGATCACCAAGTGGTCGTGGCAGGTACACGCTACAATTACTTTTATAAGTAATTGTGGCATATGTATGTCCTCTCTCCCCCGCGATCCTTTAGACCAGCACTCCGCAAATCAGAATGGCCCTAATGACTGCCGTGTGTTTTTACTTTTGATGGACCTCGTATCTACGAGTTCATTGTAGTACTCCCATGGCATGTTGTTATTCTTAGAATTAATACTTCCAAAGTTGAGTTGTTGTTGGCAAAACTAACTATTGTGATTACCGTTACTGCTGCTGACGAGGATGATGATGCTGATGATGATGATATTGAAAATTGCCATAATGCTAAATATAATTGAGATGTAGTTTTTACTGACAATGAAGAAAAAAGAAAATAATAATAAACTTGTAACACAATTTTTTTTCATTTGAAATGAATATGTGTATTTGCCACAAAATATGATACTGGAAGCTACCACAATAATAGCAAATAACAAATAGTTGAACAATAAATATTATTTAAAAAAAAAACTCGCTGTGATTGAGTTGTTTGGAATCGTAGCATAGAAAAGCCAAATAATGTTAACAATTCCGGAATATACACTGAAAAAAATACCAAAAAAATTGACAAGGTGGGCGATTTGATCGTGTTGGAGGAATTACAACGTTCTGCAATACACAAATAGTTGATCATACCTGATATAAAGCTTGCAGCTAAATGTGAAATAATGATGATATACAGACAGATATTATTCCTGGTTAAATATAATCTTGGATAGATGTTTCTAAATTAGGGAATAGAACTGTATCGGCCCTTTTTAGCGGCGAAGCGAAGAGTAATTTTTACGTAATACCTCCGCACTACAACAGTTCTACAGTTCTGCGTTCGAGGTTCGAGTTATCACAGGGTACTTAAATTGTCTCAGTGACACAGGAAGATGTTAAGAATCTTCACACATTCTCAATCGACAATAATGTGAAATCCAGAACCCTTTTGGCCTGCAAGAGAGCAATTCAAGAGCACTCGACTACACACTAGCAGAGTTGATAGGAAACATGTTTAGTCTGTGGAACATTTAATATGTCATTGATATTGTTTTATATTTATAATAAAAGATTATGACTAGAAAAGTGGAAAATAATATTTTTCAGTTAATTCTATTTAACTGATTCTTATGAAACCTTGCACGCACGCACATTAAGTTTTCCCAACAATAAAACTTAGTGATTATAAAATTGGGCAGTGACATGCCATTTTCTGTTATTATAAATATTCGACTAACCCGATTCTTATTAAACTTTACCTAAACCAATCAACCCCATCGTAATTAATACTTGTTTCTAAAGTGTAATAATTTCAAATAGGACATATTTCTTTCGCTGGTAAATATTTTTATATATTTTTCATTCATGCAGTTCTTTATCTATCAAACTGCTTGATTAAATGAAATATTGATTGCATTTTTCATTGCACAAGTTACCTTTAGCGAGTGTAGCGACGGGGGAGGAGGAGAGGAAGCCCATTAAAAATCATACCGAAGCCATAAGTTAAAAAAATAGTAGAAAAACATTTCATGATTCTAACAAATCATAAGCAAATGTGACTGACGAAGGTGTTTGAATGCAACCAATGCACGTTGCACGTTGTTAGTAGTTACTGTTGGAGGATTTAATGAATTAGTAAGTATGTTTGTTGCAATATTTTCCTTTAGAAGTAAAAATATCATTTATTGCCTTCGCATTACATTTGGCAAAATATGAAAAAAACAACACAAATAATAATCATTTGTATTCAAATGTGTTTTTCGGGTTGTTCTCCAAACTAATTTGTTAGTTTCATGCTAGTTTCATAATTTCTTTGAACAGTTAGTTTCGAAAACTATTTTGAATGTTTCTTGAAAACCATTAACATGACCCTTAAGGTTTATAACGATTTGAGACCTCCTGTTTTGTATAAGTTTATTTTTTTATCTTTTTTCGTTTTCGTAACAATGACACTATAATAGAATTTAACTGCACATTTACTTGACTCGTACGAAAATTTTGCAATTGTTTTTGGATATATTTTTGTTTTGTAAAATTAAAAAACAAAAAGTTGAAATAGAAAAAATTTTAACGTAAATTGTTGTGTCACGTTTAATTTGGTAATTTTCATGCAAATTCTATTTTTTATTACTTTGTCTATACAATTTATATGGAGCTTTGGATGTTATACTCATACTGCAGTTATTGGTTTTTTAGTTTGGTATCATGTCATTTTGTTAAGCCAAAAATTGAAGAAAAAAAATATCACATTCGACAGTTTTAAAAGAAACTTAAGCAACAAATAAGCCACATTGAAAACTCTATAAAATTTTAGCTTTAAGGTTTCAAAAGTTTTGTTTTTTGTTATTATTTTCTTACGATTTTGAAGTTTGATTTCATTTGCATTTCCATCAACAGCAACATGTCTTTCAGAGGGGACATTTAGATTTTATTTTATTTTTTCTTCTTGTATTTGTTGCTCATTATTTTCGTGCTGTTTTGTAGCCGATTTCCAAAGCTTAATGAAGGGATATTAAATTTAATTTGCATCGTTTGAAATTGATTTGAAAAAAAGAATAAAAAATTTGTTTTCAAAAATGTTTCTCAATATTCAAGCAAATAAAGATAGAATTGAATAGAATGTTTACATAATTTTCAGCTTAAGACACGTTTAAGAAGCATACTTTGTGTATCTTAAGAGTTTACACAGATTATTATTAAAAATTAAAAGTAAAATTGGGTCGAACTCGTTCGGTAGCATGTTTTAAAAAACAACTTTGCGCAAACTGATATAATTTAAATGAGTTTGTTTGCTGTGCGCGAAATTATCGTATGATACATTTTTTCGAAATCGACTTTTTTATGCAAATTAGTTCTAAATCCATTAATTTATCAGTTGACAAAATATTATAGCGATAAATATAATAGTTATGCAATGCACATTTTGTCGTATGTAACAGTTTTATTGTATATAATAGTAATAAAATATGAATAAAAACGCTCCCCTGTAAAATATAGTTTTTGTAACATACGATAATATCGCGCACAGGGATCGATATGTGTAGAGCTACAGAAAATACTTGTCATTATGCTACAAACAGCTTGTTTCTAAGATTTTGTAATGGTTGAAACCGGCTGCAATTACAACTGCAAACATCTTCGTCTCTAAACCAGGCTTCACAAAGTTGGATTAGTGCAAACCGGGTGCAACGAAACCCATAATAGACCTCAAAAACTAAAGTAACCTGTTTTATATTTCCTAGTCCAACTGCTATAAACTTTTACTTGGCAGCTGACAAAGCATAGATCATTCGTATTTAATAGAGTCCGACCTAACGCTCATTGTCGAAGTTTGGCAAAAGCCTACTTTCGGCTGATGTTCGGCGTAAGGAAAAGTTTTTGCTGAACACCGAAATTTAGAGAAATTTGTTATACATGTTTGTATATCATCATGTTTGTATATAAATTAGAGTACAATAAGTACAACAACGTTGTTTTTATTAAATAAAAAAGAAATCACAAAAAATTGAATTGTTTCCATTCGATGAAAAAAAGTGATTATCAGAAGTCTTGTGGGTCTATGTTTTCACGGTGGTGACGCAAAAAAATCGACATCAATTTAAAATTTCAATTCTTAACAATTTTAAATAGATCAGAATTACAAAAACTAAAAAAATATATATTTATTTATGGTTTTAAGCAATTTGAAAAGTGACTGGCACTCAAAGCGCTGCAGAAACAAATAATTTATATTTCAAGCAACAACTGTAAATTTAATGCACAACAAAATTAAACAAACGAACGAATAATGAAAATTTCAACATTTTATTTTGAAAATTGCAAGCAGTTCTTAAAAATGATTTATAGTTTAAACGTCATTAAAGCCAACATTAAACTGAAAAATGCAAACATTAATAAATTAATGAAACAACAGCAACATAACAATAAACACGCACATGGAAACATTAATTTCCACATAATTATAGTAACAAATTAATATTAACTAAAATAATTAATATTTTAGACATAAAGAAGCACACACACACACATATGCACACACACATGCATCAAAAGAGGCTACAAAGAGGAACATGAAAAAACAAATAGACCCTACAACTGCAACCAACATTAAAAGCAACTGTGCCACATAGTTAACGATTATATGAGTATGCAACAAACATATTAACAACATGCCAGTTTTGTAGAGACTCCATCCATCCATCCATTCATCCACTCTCTGTTTACAAAATACTCGCTTGTACTAGCTGGCAACTTATAGCCAAAGTCCAACCAACCAATGACACACACAACCACATATTCGTTTGCCCTGACTGAATTCAAATGTTGGTTAAATAAACAAACAAACAAACAAACAAACAAACGAAACACGTCAACATAAGTAAATGTGGTGGGAACCAAACTGAAACAAAGGCCTGGGCTTGAAAGATACTCGTTCATACGTTAAGACAAACGACATAAATTCTTTGTTGAAACAGCGTAAGACATTTAAGTGGGGAGTTAACCGTAGAGTTTCTCATTATACAAATTACAAGAAGAAAAAAAGAACCTCAGTTGCTGCTTATAACTGTAAATTATTTAACAACAACATTAAAATTAGAATTCAAGCCAACGCTTTTAAGTTTAAGCCATAGATTAGACATGGATTCGAAACTGCGAACAGTGTAAAATATTTCAATCGAACTCACGAGTAGTAACACAAATAAATGAGTGAATGAATAGTGACTCAAAATAATTCTTACTTACTAACACACTCTCGCGACTGACTTAAGGTTTTTAAAAATGTATTTAATATTCATTGGACAATCAACTTTCTTCTTTTCTATTTTTTTATAAACATGCTCAATGATTTTTAAGTCTGGCAAATTGATTAATCAAAGTCATGGGGAATGATTACCCAAATTGTTGTCAATTGATTTTTTTTTGTTACATTTCAATAAGAGTTTTCGATAAAAAAAACAAGTTACACATAAATAAATTTGTGATCGTAGGGATTTCGAAATTGACACTATTTAAAACTTCATTTCATGGCATTAACTCTTCAATATGATTACGACCACGCACTGTGGCTGAAAATCGTTTTTCATTGGCCAAAAGTCAAATTTTTTTTGTCACCGATTTTTAAAATTTTTACGCCCTTTTGCAGATTAAGGTAGCCAAAAAATTAGGTTAAACTATTGATAATTGTGAGCGTGGCATGCTGTCAAACTCAACGGTTTTTTGTAATTTCAGAAAAAGGTGTTTTTCTGTTGTTTTTTATCAAAAATAAATGATTACTACTCACAAGCTATCATCGATAATGGCCTGCGGTCTTTTTTATAATGTTGGTAGGATTATAGTCTTTAGTTTTTGTAAGTGGTCAGAGCTCTAGCGTTTAATATTAGAGGCGTTACGGAATATTTATGAAACTACTATATTTTTCTCAAATTTAAACTTTAGTAGAATAGAACTTCTAGGGAACAAAAGGGAGCAAGAAATGTATACCACCCGGAGAAAGGTGAAAGTGTCCTCTTTACCGCTATATATACTTTTGCACCCGTGACGAGCCGTGTGTAGAACACTTTTTTCATTTTAATGAAATTACTCCAAAGTACTCGTATACAATGGTGTATATAATTTTCACTTTTTTGCCTAAAAGTTTATGTTTTTACTTTAGACTACGTAAAACTAAAAAAATTAAATATAATACCTGCGAAAGGGTTTAATGGCTTTGTTTTGATCAGCAAAAAATAAGTCATAAAATTATCACAAATTATCACAAAATTCTACAGTAAACATATGATCTGTTTCTAAATTTACCTGTTATCAAATGTTAGGGTCAACCAAAGTCATAAGCAATTTTATAACAATAATCGGGACATTAAACCACTAAAAATAAAAAAACAACCCAACAACAACAACAAATATTGGCGAGATACTAATTAGTTTTACCTGATATTAAGGTCTGGACAACATGTGCAGTTTTGTGCAATTTAAGCACTACCTGCTATGAAATTAAAGATCAATGTGTGAATAACATGTATCTAAAAATGTATAAAACTACGGATTCGATAAGGGATTACTCAGTTAATCCTCTAAGTGTACGGATAAAACATAACAGACGCAAATAAAAATATTCAGAAAAATATGAAGAGCTTCAGTTATAAAGAACTGGCGGAAGAGTATTTTAGAAACAAAAACCAGGAAGATGTTCTTAGTTACGTTAAAATAAAATTAAACTTAAATTCGTGTAGCACCGAAATGGAAGAGGAATTATCTAATTTCGTCAAAGCACTAAAAAAACGCTACAAAGAAGTTCGCTACAGTAAACAAAACTTTTATATAAAAAGTGCAAACTGGTTAGAGGGCCAACTTACTGTCGCTGCAGAAACAGCAAAGCAAGATAAGGCTGGAAGACCACGCAAATCATTAATGGGCAACTGCAGCGATAGATCTAAGAGGCGGAAACTTAAAGATATTAACGATGCAATTGGTTGTACAAATATAAAAGAATCTTTCCTACATCAATTACGATCACAGAACCAATTAACAAAAGTGGATATCATTGAAAAAGTTGTTAAAGCTAGTCCAGTGAGAACAAAACGGATTCTTAACAGTATACCAACTCCGAGTGATGCAATACAGTACACAAATGAGGAGGCATTAGCATTATTTCTGGATTTGAAATTAACAAAACAGCAATATATTAAGCTCAGACTGCGTGCGATTGAAAAAGGCTCAAATATGTATCCAGCATATCATCACATAACCGCTGCTAAAATGGACTGTTTGCCATCAAAGGACACTATTACAATCACACCAATTTCGGCAGAGGTACAACTACAATCTCTACTTGATCACACAGCCGAACGCTTGCTACAATCAATAACAGGAAATGAGTTAAAGAAATGTGGAAACACAAAGTTAATTCTTTTTTGTAAATGGGGATGTGATGGTTCTTCGGGACAAAAACAATACAAACAAGCTGTATGTGAAAATATATCGGACTCAGATATGTTCATGGTATCATTTGTACCATTGCGATTGAAAAAGATTTTGGAAGATTCAGAGCCTTCGACTAGTACAACGCAAACAATGAATATTTGGAAAAATGAGACACCATCTTCTACGAAATACTGCAGGCCAATCAAATTTGAATTCAAAAAAGAAACTCATGATGCCATTAACAAAGAAGTTAGTGATATCAAGACCCAAATTGCAACACTACAGCCATTACAATTACAGTTGGATGGGCAGCAAATTGAAGTAAGCTACCAATTAGTGCTGACAATGATAGATGGAAAAGTAGGTCAGGCTTTGACTAGCACGAAGGCTGCATCCAGCTGCATTATATGCCAAGCAACATCAACCCAATTAAACCAAGTCCCGACAAAATCATTAGATAATACCGATGCATATGAATTTGGATTATCACCACTACATGCAAGAATACGACTTATGGAACACATACTAAAAATCAGCTATGATTTGGATTTCGGGTCTTCAGGATCAATAAGAAACAACGAAACCAACAAAGAGTTAAGAAGTGCAAAAAAGAAACATGTTCAAGATGAATATCGCAAATTAGGATTGATTATAGATCAGCCAAAACAAGGGTCAGGCAATACAAATGATGGCAATACCGCAAGAAGATTCTTTTCAGATCCAGAAACAGCATCTGAAATAACAGGAGTGGATTTTAACCTTATTTTCAGATTTAAAATAATCCTAGAAGTACTTGCGTGCAATGAAGAAATTGACTCTAGAAAATTTGGAGATTATGCTAAGGAAACTGCAAAAATATATACAACCAACTACCCATGGAGAAATATGTCTGCAACAGTTCACAAAATCCTTTATCATGGAGAAGATGTCATTAAATATCATTTGGTGCCACTTGGAGATCTATCAGAGGAGGCTCAGGAAAAAAGGAACAAGGATTACAGATTTTATAGAGAGCACAATACTAGAAAAATTTCAAGAAATTCAACAAATGAAGATCTATTTAATATATTATTGGCAACGTCAGATCCGTTCATCTCCAGTATTCGAAATCAATGGAAAGTGGAACATCGGGATTTAGATGAAGAAGCCAAAAAACTACTAAAGAACAGAAATAGCACAGAACAAAATATGGAATATTTGCAATCAATATTTGAGTCAAATGAAGAATAATAATTATAATTGCCTTTCATTGTTATTTAAGTACGAAAAACATAATATTAGTAAAAAATAATAATAAACAGAACCTACCATTGTTGCAAATGCTATTAAAATTTATTGCAGTTTTTATTTTTAAAATGTTTTTAAAATTATCAAATTTGACAGCAAAAAATAATAAATATTTCTGTAGTAATAGTAATATTTTTAGATAATATTATTAACGTGTTTTTTTAAGTGTAACTATTCTTTGAGTGTAAACAAATTTGCAAATTTGTCAGCAAAAAATTTTCAATTTTTCTGTAATAGCAAAATCTCCAGTTGATTTTACTATTTTTTTCAGTGTAAAATTTTTTTAAGTGTAACATTAAAAAAATTCCATTATTACAAAAAATATTTATAATTATTATTAATTTCCAAATATTCAATTTTTTAATAAATAAAAAAATAATAAACCCATATTTCACTCTAAAAGTAAAAAAAATTCAAAAGTTCAACTTTGACCTAGAATTCCTTAAAAAGTCCTCAATCAATTTTAATGTAATTTAAACTGAGTCAAGCTGAACTAAATATCTATCCAATAAAATAAACATTACTTCAATATTTTGATCGGTTCAAAAGTTACAGAATTTTGGCCAATGAAAAACGATTTTCAGCCACTGTGCCACGTAGCCTACGCAATCGCGATGATTAATTCTTACAGACTCTTCGTAGTACTCGTAAATCATGTTGCATTTCCGGAAAAAAACAAACGTGATAGTTCGGATTCCAATTGCTCAACTGATTCCGGCTTATTGCAGAATGGATAATGGGACGGTTTATATCGTGAATTTAACCATTCCTAAAATTAATCATCGCGCAGTAGGCAGTTTGTGGCTGCCAAAATCTTGATTTTTTTGTAACAGATTTTGAAAATATATAAACGAAACTCTTGGGAGCATCAAAAGCTAAAATAAATTTTTATAATTAAAAAAACGCTTAAGATTTTTATTTTAAATATTTTTTTTAATACAATAAATTTCGTTTAATATTTACACAGAAAGAAAAACGCCGTACTAAATTCAAGTATTTTCTACTTAATTTGTTTATCAGTCGTACTAAAAATTATGAGTACAAAAAACAATAAAATGTACTGTAATCAAGCTGAAAACGGGATTGCTTTAGATAACCAATGCTGGAGTTTCTCAAAATTAGTACGAAATTCTTTAGTCACGTGAAAAAAAATCTTGAATCAACTAAAAAAATAAATTGAGCATTTGAATCCGCCCGTACTTAAATTAATCTTTCTGTACTTTATATCAGTAAATCTGGGATTATCGTATTTAATTGTCAATATCACAATTATGTCTGTGAAATTTTATATGAAATAAAAAAATTTTCAAAAAAATTACACATATAATGAAAAACAACTTTTCAAAACTATGTAAAATTATTTCAGAGAAACACTTGTTTGATTCAGTAAACGTTTTAGTTTGAGCTTCTTTATTTACGCTAAAAACGGCAACAAAAATCGGTGTGTCTTTTTTAGTAAAATTAATTAACTAGTTTTACAAAACTGTTTCATAAGCCCGCAATCAGTAAATAATTTATATTGAAATGAAAATTTTTTGGCTTAAGTTCAAATCTGAGTTTACCCATATCTTCTTAATTTAAGAAATTATATGTGGATAAATTCATTATTTTTTATTAAGAGAGTACTATTTTATTTGAAACAATTTAATCATCAGACTAGCAGAACGGATTTCGAGGTCGCTACACCATCTCATCAGCGTTCTTTGTTCGATTTTACCACTTTTAACGGCGGATACTAGTAACTAGGAAAAACGAAGGCGCCCGTCAAAAAAAAACCATCATGTTTACATTGTCAAACGCGGTTGAATACTAAGAAAGTCAACTACAAGACAAAAATAAAGTATAAATATTAATTGTAAATAATTTATTTGAATTTATAATCTTTTTACTGAATATTTGATTATAGATACATAAGCATTTCCTCATTCAGCAAACAGAATTCGTAAATTTAGAAAAGAAATTTTGTCTGAACTTACAAGTTATTTCACTGGATAATTTTTTCTGTGCTTTACTGTACAAATTCCCCTCCTTCGTTCCATACCAATTTTAGCTGCGCAAATAAAAAAATATAGTTTGTGATAATTTTTTTTAAGCAAAAAGTTAACAAAATTATTTTATACGATAAAAATTCATAATTCATAAACGATTAATAAAGTTAATGTGTGGATTAAAGCTGGTTATTCCACAATAATCCTACTATAAGGCCATTGGTCTAAATTAGATTTTCGGATCTGTGTGTGTGTGTGTGTGTCTTATAAAGGGTCCAGGGGAAATTGTGGATCTATACTCAACACATTTTGCGCACGGGTCTTTATTGGCAAAGTTTTAGTGCATTTTATCTTGTTACTAATACAGTAACGAACATTCGATTTAATGAACATCGTATTTAACGAACACCCAAATATTACGAACAAATATTTTATTTTGTAATCGGTTTAACGAACAAATGTAAAATATATCAGCTGATGATTTGAATAGATGCGTTGAAAATAAACCTTTATTCGATATTGAATGCGATGATAAAATTTCTAAAATGATCAATTTGATGGAACAGAAATATTCTAGAGCCCAAAATAAAACACGAAGATGTCATTAAGCACTTAGAAGTTTTTATTAAATCGGCTTAGCAAAACAATGTTAGTAGCACAAATTTCATGCTTTTGAGAGAGTTTCAATAAGACATCCATTAAAAAAAAACAGACTGTGTGTGTGTAAACAATTTTTAAAATAAATTACATTTGCATTACAGTGAAATATTTATTTTAACTTACTATATATAATTTTAATAAAATATTAAAAAAATGCTGTACATATTTATATTTATGAATAAAATAGAAGACGCTATTAATTTTTAATTAAGTACTGGATATAACGAACAATTCGGTTTAACGAACAGGCCTGACAGCAATTAGGTTCGTTAAATCGAAAAACTACTGTATGTTCAATGTTATACATATGTGCACTTTCGTGCTTTTCAGAAGTTTGTCTTCTATGGAAGCTATTATTATTCATGAACGGATTCGCATTAAATTTGCTATGACCAATTTATTATTATTTGATAGTTTTAACTATACTTAACACTTCTAACAATATATTTGTATCATTTGCTGACCTTAAATTTTTTAAATTTTTGCATGAAGCTAATATAAATCATTAATCAATTTTAGGCAATTTCCTTGAAATATAGCGATGAGTCCAAAAAAAAACTTATTTGCAAACTCTCAAAAATGTACTTTGCAACAGTTTCAACCTCTAACATTGAAGACTTAATGAAGTGGTCTTTTAAGAAAAAGTAGTAAAAAGTATCAACTCTATAAAAAGATACAGACTTTTAACTGTGAAACGCACCACTGTGCGGTGAATGGAGTTGCCTAAATATGTGATTAATTCTGTAAATACCACAGTCGGGCCAAGAGGTTTGGCTAGTGCCAACTACGTAGAGCTCTTGATAATTGTTTTAGGAGTCTTAAACATCAAGTGCTTTTTGTTTTTGCCTAAAATTGTGAATCTTAGTAAATAAATATCTTCGTGGCGCTTTAAGGGTTAACGCCACGACTAAAAGTTAATCAAAATGACAGTGCGTAGTTGGTCTACAAATATACCTACTTCTTATTTCAAAACGCAAACATATAAAATAACAACAGCAGCAGCAGTGGCAGCACCAGCAACACAACCAACAACATTATGTACGCATAAAAAACTGATAATAAGAGAACCGCTAATTTGTTTCCTGATTGTATGCATGTTGCATTTCAAAGATGCCTACAAAAATATTTGAAAAGCAACAATAAAGCCAACATAAGGCAGAAATAAAAAAACACCCATCCACAAATATAAATATTGGCCAAAAAGCAACAACCCATACAAACAGCTGCTGCCTGCTACAATATGATTTTGTCTATAAAAATGTACGTATGTCTGTCTGTCTGTCTGTCCAACAAACCAACCGTCCACTTACAATAAGAAAATGTTTATTTATTTTATTCTTTTTGTTGTTGTTTGTTCAAATAATGCCTGCTTGCTGTATGCTGTGGGGTTTAAGACTTTTTTTCCTGTGCATTTGTGCTTATTTGTTTGCTGGCAACATGTTGCTTACTTTGCTGGCCGTGCAATGACACAATATCAAAGCGACAGGTGCCCGCTGTGTTTAATATTACAGAGTTAAAGGAATGAAAATTTATAATGAAAATAAATAAGTTTCTTTTTGTTTTTTTTTTTGTGCTCAAATACACATCATATGTACTCGTACATACGTACGTACGTACATACATACATACATATGTAGGCCATTAAATAGATAAAATAAAAATTGTGCATTATTTCATAGAAATGGCTTGGACAACATTAAATACGATTATTTCAGTTCATTATGCTTTCAACGCCCTTCACCGTTTACGCATTTGTTGGTTTATATCTATAAAGTCATGCATTTCAGAAACAAAGTGAAGCAAATTTAAGGAATTTCAGTTATACAACCAGACTTAAACAGATACAGTTAAATCAAAAATAAAAAAATTAAAAAATACAAAAAAGTGTCTGAAAATTGTGGAAATGGCGATCTTCATCATTGTCAGCCATCATAGAAAGTAACTTAAAAATGAATGGAGCTGCAGGAAAAGCTACCAGTGTTTGGTTTGTTGTTGTCATTTAATTGGTTATTTGAAATTCAAGTGCGTGAGCGACTTCATATACAGTCTTATGACACAACTATAATGTGGGAAATAGGAAATTGCATAAAAGACATTGTAAATAGTGAACATAGTGTGGAGGCTTAAGTTTGTCTGAATGAAAGTTCAGTGTGAGGCGAGGGGAGGAAAATAAAAAAAACACTTAGCTTGGGATTAATTTTTGAAGCGATTCTGCAAGTGATGTAAAGGCCTGCGCAAAGTAAAATTTCGGAATGTTGAGATGAACTGTTCATTCAAATCTAATCTGTTTCCACTAAGCCATTTTTTATGTTTCGAAACAGGAACATGTCGTTCCAATTTTAATGAATAAAAGAGTCTGCAGAATGGCGCTATAAATTTAGCCTAAATAAGAGCATCTAATCCACAACCATAACACTTGGCTAGGCAAAAGATTTTTTTCATCAAAATTGTCCTTTGCCCAAGAGTCAGCGGGCGTAACATGCAAAATCAGAGACCTATAGAAAATCCAAAAATAATATTGAGCGAACAATCGCTTCACTGCGTAAACACTGATAATACTTAAAAACAAACACAAACTTATTAATTTCTTATAAGTCAAATCAAGTTGCACTTTTCGTATTCTAATTCGTTAAATAATACGTTTAAATAGTTGATATTCCTAGTTACTAGTATCCACCGTCAAAAGTCGTAAAATCGAACAAAGAACGCTGATGAGATGGCGACCTCGAAATCAGTACTGATCCGTTCTGCTAGTCTGATGAATGAATTGTTTTAAATAAAAATAGTACTCTCTTAATAAAAAATAATGAATTTATCCAAATACAATTTCTTAAATTATGAAGATATGGGTAAACTCAGATTTGAACTTAAGCCAGAAAATTTTCATTTCAATATAAACCTTAAACAGTTCAACAATCACGTGTAAATTTTTTTCATTTGTGTATTTGTTTTTCCATAGCATGTGATCATGAGCATGTTGCCAATTTAAGTTGCCTGTAAAGGAATAAAAAGGTCATGAGACCATTTAAAATCAAGCAAAATAAAAACAAACAAACCAACAAGAAAGAAATTGAAAATAGTGAGTGATCAAACCTTAATCAAACAAACTCAACTGATTATTTTTCTTTTTATTATTTTTGGCAAAGTGCAAACTTAATAGAACTGGCCGAAACCGAAACGACTTAAAACACTCAAAAAACACACACCTTGACTTTCTAAGCCTTTCAAAATGTTGTAACCGATGACAATTACAGCCAGCAAAAACAACAACTGCAACCATAAAATGACAAAAATAACTAACAACTTGCAACTTATCGACAAGTAGCAAAAGTAACAACTTACAAAAAAATATAACGAACGACAAATTTGCAATAAGTTTCTTTTTGCTGTTGTTGTTGTATTTTTTTTTTTCTTTTCTTCTTTTCGCCAGCATGTGTTGTTGTTTCATGTTCATGAATTTCTAATAAGCCAACTAACAACTGCAAAAACAACAATAGCAATGGCTTGAAAAACAATAAACACCCAAACAAGAAATCAAATGAACACTCATACCCGGTTAAAAGAAAAATCGAAGAGGCCCATCATGACAGCAAGAAAAGTTAAAAATTTACGGAAAAACAAGAGGTTCGTTCTCAAGTTCAAGTTGGCAGTTGGTCAGTAAAGTCTTTGAACAACAAATATGAAATTGGGGGAAAAAACAAAACAAAATTAAATAGCAAAGAGCTGACAACGGATTTCATACAAATAGAACAGTGGGGCCAAAGTAGAAAAAAAGTGGAATATAGTTAATATGCTTTTTATTTGCCACCATATTGTTATTTAAGACAAAGATGTGTATTTGTATAAAGCTGAAGTTCGTAGCATTTGTTTTAAAATGAATTGGACATTAAATGTTTTTCTACGAGAAAAAAAGGAAAAGTTAAGTAATTTAAATCATGTTGTCATATGGGTCATTTGTTGCAATAAAGTCATTACTCCAAAAACTAATCGACATATTTTTGTAAAAATTTCATTTAATTACCTGATATATTCATATTTATTGATATATTCATATTGTACTTATAAGTGAACGTTATCGTGAGTATGAGTAAATCAGAGTAGTTGAGCTTAAATGATGCCTACTCATTTAAATTTAAAATTTCGTGAGTAATTATGAATAGCAATGCATTGACGATCACTGGTTCGAAACCAAGTTATAACATCCTGCATTTTTTGATGTACATATGTATATATAAGTGTGGAATTGTGTTAGTGGTTGTTGGAGTGTTTGACCGATGAAGGCATAGCACTAGTCACTGAGCAATACCGGAAGCAATTAACGCGACATTGTAACAGAATCGTCGGCGAAGTAAATTAATTAATAACATTGAATACATATAATCAAATTTAGTACGCCCACTTGAGATCCGAGGCGATGCAACAATGTTCTAAAAATTAACATAACGCGCAATGGCAAAGTTGTAAAACAATTAAGCTTTCTTATTTCACCATCTGTACTCTCTTACAATCCATTTTCTCAAAGAAGGTAACACACCAACTAGTTGGCAGGCGTTAATTGCCTGAGTGTTACTTCAATTTTAAAGAAAAAGTATTATTTTTCATAAACTTCTATTAATCGATTACCAGTGTATCCACCGGCCGACTTAATCGACCGCATTCTAGAAATTAATATACATTTGCATAAATACATACGATAAAATACAAAAACAAAAAAACATTATTAATAAACAACTTAAAACTCTGTCTCTTTTCTATGCAAAAGCAAATTGGAGAAACACACATGCACACTTTGTTTATTTTTCAAGTTGATGTTAATACATACATGTGTAATAATAAGTGTGCATGTGTTAGTAACAACTTTGAACGCTTATAGCTCCCTAAATATCAAACCGGTTTAAATAAAATTACGAACGTATAAATATACATATAAATCTTTCCAAAATCGGTTTAGTATTACAGCCGTTTAGGGGATCTAAAAAACGTGTTTGCCTATCAATAATATAGATTATTAAAGATTTTCTTTTTAATTTGCCTTTTTAATGTCTATCATTCAATAATATATTTAATTCTTTTGCAAAAATGTCTTCTTTTTCTTGTTTTATGGCGCGTCTTTTCTTTTTTTCTTTCTTTTCTTTGGAAAGGTCAAACGGTTTATGACGTTTTATGTTCGCAATAATTGTCAACGAAAAACTGTTTACAATTATTGCCGCAATTATTGCCAAGTGCGAAAAAGGTGCGTCTTCACTGGAGATAACATAATTTTGACATTTGCTGCAATATGTGTTAATGAATTTAGAAAATAGCAATTTGACAATTGTTTGTAAATATAATGCATTCACTCTATTTACAGAACACTCAAGAAGAATTCAATATAAAAAATTATTGTCGCTGTTTTTAGGTCAAAGGCTTTACTTTCCACTCAATTTAAATTATCTTAGTCCTTATCTCCCATTAAAAACTTTCCAATAAAATCTAAAGTATTGAATTATTAATTCAATAGCACAACCACAACTCGTATATTAAAGAAAAATTTTCTGCAATAAATATTGCATGTAAGAAAAAATTGCAACCAACAGCAAACACATGCAGGTCCCAACCGACAAGTTCATATGTACCAACAGTCAAGGAGTCATGCATAAATTAGCCAATAATAAGCGAGCGAACACAAGCAATACGAAAAAAGAATTAAAAAACAGGAGAGAGAGGAACGGAAAGAAGCGTAAACCCCATCAGTGGCTCCTTACACCAGGCACGAACTATGAGTACATACAAGTGCAACGTAACAGTAGTATCGAAAATGTAGGATTCGTTTTGCCATGATGTGAACGATGAAAGCCCAACAAATAGAAAATAAACTAAATGTGATTTTCAGTGGCAACAACAAGTACCTTACGGTGTAAATAAAATAGGACAACAACAACAACATCAAATTCTAGCTGCAAATTGTCATTTTATGACAATGAAAAGGTGATGATGGTTGGCGTTTGGGTGTAGTTAAAAAGAGCGAGAAATATTGGCTTGTTTAATAATAAAAAAAGGTGATGTTTACTTTTTAGTAACCGTGGAGCAGGATGCATGTTAAGCAAAAAAAATACTTTTTAGCATGGGTGCATCCATAGACTGGTAGATATTGTACTAGTCTATTAGAGTGGGTGTCGCAGGTCCGATTCGTGCCGATTTTGCCGACAAGCCAAAAAAGCAGAAGCAGTTTGTGTTTGTTAAAAACAAATATAATAATAATATTGATCCGATTCGAAAGGTTACATTTTAAAAAATTCTTACAATTTTGTATTTTTTTTAATTAGATCAGCTGGTAGAATGAACATCACCCATCCACTTGGCTCTAACAATTCAATATCCTATAATGAGATACTACTTTGTATGAGCGTGACACTGCTCAATTTTCTCCACATAATATTGTATTATCAAGTGTGAACAGAGTTTCATTAGAAAAAGCTTTGCCATCAAGCACATTGTATTATCAGAGAACACAATAGCCCTATTCACAACCTTGTGCATTTGAGATTGTATATTTTTGCAATTCTAAACATATTCCGGAAATCCTGAACGGCCCTGCTGATATATTTTGGAATACTTTTTTTGAAAACCACTAAATTCACACTCAACATTTCGGTATTCTGGTTTGCAAGTAAGTGTTAAATACCTTTAGGTGTTTCTTATTTATACAAGAGTAGCAAGTGCATATCCTTTGTATTTTGTTAGTGTAGTGTAAAAATATGCTACACCAGTTTGCAAATGCAACGATGCAAGTCTATTTGCACAAGATTGTGAATTGGGCTAATGTGAGTGCAAAGTTTTTTAATCTATATTATTAAAAGGCAAAAATTTTTTAAGGTCCCTTTTACGGCCGAAATACTGAACCGATTTTGAAAAGATTTATATGCTTTTAAGCGGATTGAGTCGACCGCTGGATACACTAGCATACATAAAAATGCAAAATTTCTTATTTCAGGATGAGTTTTTCAGGTGAAAATTTAAAATTTCTTTGAAATTTTGTATATTGTGTATTAAGATAATTACGATTTCCCATAGCAAGGCAATAGGCAAAGCAATATGTAATATTGTTCCGGTATTCTGCCGGCGTTATTGCTTTATTGCCAGTCAAGACCGGGGCTTAAAGATTAGTTCGAATGCAGTATTTGAAACATCAAAATCACAAAAAAAAACATTCAAAATATTACAAATAAGTCAGTTTTTTGCTACAAATCTTTTAAAATATCCGTACGACTTTCATTCATTCGATTTACGTAACATACCTGCTTATTTTAAAGCATTGACGCTACAAGTCTGATCTAAAGCTTTATTTCAGATCTTAAAATCTCTTGTCCTAGTATAATCGTTATATCCAAAAGCGCGGCCTAGAATATACATTATTTGGACCCATCGTCATCCATCATGGGCAGGGGGGTTGTGGTTTATTTTAAATAGGACAAACAATTTTAAATGTTTCAAAAAAATTTTAACACTATTGAAAAGTAGAGCAGCAAAACAAGATAACGTATAATTTGTACAGTACATACGCAATGCGTACATTCGTGCATACTTATGTACATCACATCGGCTAAGCGTACGCACGCACTTCTATTGAATTTGATATTTGTGACGTATTTAAAATGGCATTCATATATTTTTTATCACTCTCACAAAAACCGAACAATAGTTTTGTTTTTGGTTTTTGATTCTTTTTTTAACGTGATTTTAGTTGTTGATATTGCTTAAGCAAGTGATGGGCACCGTCCAAGTGATTGGCATTAACCGCGCGTGACGACAAAATTTTTTTGAATTCTTAGTAAATAATCGTTGCCCCTGACAACACAATTTAACAATAATGAAAATTTTATTTTTTCATCTAATTGCCGTTAACCGAATCTTATGAATGTGTTTTTTGTTGCTCTAAAAAGGCAATTTAATAATAAAAAAGTGGGCACTACTATGCCCACAGAAAGTAAAAATTATTTTAGAAAAACTTCTCTCTAGCTAACTTGCACATACATTTAGTTCCTCTGCACAATGAAATTTACGAGGGCGGCAGAAAAATTAGTCGACCGGATGGCGGCCGTATTTTGAAAAAAAAATACTTTAGCAAAAAGTGGCAAACCTTGTAAAACAAATGTTTTTTTATTTATTTTGCTGAGACAAAGACCGTAGTGGCGACCAATTGAGGTGTGCACGCCAGAAAAAGTTGAGAAAATCCACAAAATGGTATTATGATCGCCCGCTGTAGGTGTGCGAGCTAGTAAAATGAGAGGCATTTCAAAATGTGTTACACATCGCACATGCACCGAATATTAGAAGATGAGAAAGCTATGCGCATGCTGGGTGTCGCATTTGTCCTGAAGATGTTTCAGTAGAGTGTTTGGCGATTTTTTATTACAATAAAGCCGAGTTTTGGCGTCGATTCATAACTGCGAATGCGACGTGGTTCCACCAATTCACAAAGGAACCGTCAAATCAGTGCACTGGAATGAGAGAATCGTTTCGAAAGAAGGCGAAGATAGTTCAATCTGCAGACCAGGTTGTGGCGTCTATAAAAAGGAAAAGGAAAGGCAATAAACCGTGACTATTATGCTGATATATTGCATCGTTTAAAGTGAAGTGAAATTGAGGAAAAAAGTACAGAATTTAGCGAAAAGGAAAGTGTCATGGACCACTTTTGGGATAGCCAAAATCAATGAATCAAAGCACGAATTGCTTCATAGCGCACCATATTCGCCATGAATAAATTTTTTTCCTAACTTAAAACAAAATTAATCGGTGTTAAAAGATCTGCCGACAATGAAGAGCTGGACAGTCATCGTAAAAAATAAGTCTGGCAAAAAACCAACTTTAAAACAAAGAGTCAATCAAATAAAGAGCGTTTCTAATAAAAAAAATTTAAATCGGATTTATGAGTTAATCAATATTTAGGGCGGTCACTTTGATTAACCGATTAATACTCTAATTTCCACCAAAGCATAAGATAATACTTGAAGCTTTTTCCAAAGCAATCCACAAATGGAGGCGTCATGCGATAATCAATATTTCTGTCCGATTTCCGACAAAAATATGGGACCAAACTGCAAGCATGTTCTTTTAGAGAAAAAAAATACAACATTTTCAAAATCGATTCACAAATGATGCGAGTTGTGTGCGCAAACATTAAATTTATTTTATTTAATACTTGCATTAAAGTCGGCTATTTATATATTATATTTAAATATTATTTTTCAACTTCTTTTACTTAACCGATTCTTACGAAATCAGGCATCAAGTTCCTTCGACAATGTAATTTAATGATTAGAAAAATGCGCAGAGGCACGACCACACAAAGTACATATTACTTTTGAATTACTTTTGTTCAACAGATGGCGATAATACAATATTATTATAGGAAAAGTGGACATTGGACGCGACCATCGTACAAAGTAAATACTAATTACAATTAAAGAACCAAGGTCCTTCGGACGTTTTATGGGTAAATCTATTACTATTAGTAATGCACGTAGTTCACATAAATATTGGCGAAAACAAAAAATTAACGAAATCTTTTCCATCATCGTGCCTTATCGTGACAAAAAGTAAATAAATAAAAATACTCACGTTTCCCGCTCTAACATAACAATAACAGGTTACCTTTTATTTGTCTTGTTATGATGTTTTCTCAGTCATTTGGCTAATTTTTTTTATATGTTCGCCCGCCAAATTAATATAAATTGCCTTCGAATACGCGGAAATGTTTTTGTATTTACTATTTTACGCATTTAACCGCTGAAAACAAAAAAACACAATATTATTTAAATATTTTCACTTTTTAAAATACAATTGAAGAAACAAAACAACTTAAATGTGGCCGCATGCTAAATAAACTTAAGTCGTTGTGGAGCGGGGCGGGGCGGGACGGTACGTTCATAACATAACAAACAGCTATTAAAATTCATTGTAAACCAGGTCACCAGACAGTAGCTTGAGTGACGGAATATATCATTTATATAACTGATAAAAATCTTCAACAAATTTGAGGTGCAAATTATGTTTAATAAAAACGACAAGATAGATTTCGTTTTTAAAATTGTGTCAAAACAAGAGAAATTAGATTAAGAAAATAGTTGGAATTTTTCTTGATGAAGATAAAACAGAATTTGTGACAATTACTCTTAAGTTCGAAGTAAACTGCAAGAGAGTGTTAATTGATAGTAGAAATATTATTTAAATGCTGTATGGTTTCAGATAAATGGTTTTAGAGATATTACACTTGCTGGACAATGGGGCATTAAATTTGATTTTTAAAACAGACAAATGTTGCCAGCGGTGGAGCCTCTTACACAGGTATACAGACTCCACAAGTGAAAATACTTTTTAGTTTCGTTGTTTTAAATTGACTCTAGTTTTCGAGATGTACCGCTGCAGCATAATTGGAAAATTGTAGTTTCAAAGTTATATTGAAAGTATGGTCGTCTTTATATTTTTTATATAAATTGGAAAAAAAAACAAAACATAAAATTATCTTTAAACAAATATTTTGTTTTGGCCAGCTTCCATGATATCTATAAAACTCCTGGGTAGATTTAAAAACATTGTACATTTTTCGAATTTTTTATTAAAGCAAATGGGACAAACCCTTCACCAGTTATGCCCTGAAACAATGTAGTTTCATTTTGTACTTAATTTGAAAACTGTACTTAATTAAAAAAAAAACAACGGAGTGCAGATATGAGATCAGCGTTCCAGTTACTCTGAGAAACAACTTTGAGTAGACTTTTGTTATTCCAAAAATTAGCTTTAAACGTTAACACGTGCGCTGTATCTCTGAACACACAAAATTATTATATATTTTTTTACTCTTTGTGACTGACAGCTGTATTGACATAATTTATTTTTTATTTGTACTAATTTTGAATTTCAGTTTGATTAACGGTACGATCTCATTCTTAGGAAAGATGTATGCCTCATATTTGAAAAGGGGCATAAAACTTTCAACTCATTGTTTCGTTGTGTCAGATTTTTACACAAACTATTATTTATCAAAACTTGAAATTTATCAGAATTGTCTTAAATTCATTTGGGAGTTGGAATGGAATCTATTTGAAACTACATCTGTATATTGCTTCTACTGAAAAAAGGGGTACAAATTAATATACAAATAAAGAAACCACATGCTGTTTTCGGAGGGCACTACACTCCATTATGAGTGCTCATGTGTTCGTTTTTTATTCAACTTTTTAGATGGCTGTTATTTGCTCGGAGTGTTAACTATTTAATCGAATCATTTGATGGTAAAGAATACCAGAATTTTTTCTTTTTCATATTCATTAATATGAAAAGTAACACATTTACCTTGAAGAGGGAGTGTTGCGGACTCCGAAAACAGCATTTTATTATGAAAATTCGCTAGCTATCAAAATAATGTACTATGCAATTATCTTCCAGTAAAGCTTTGCGAAATTTTCAAAACTATATTTTCTCATAATCAATAGATTACAATACGAATATAATACCCTAAATGTTTCTCTTTTAAGATATCTTTATTTATCTAGTCGCGGAAAATATTTTTATTCGTGACTTGGAAATGATCTAAGAAAAAATATTTAAATTAAATAGCTAAATATAAAAGATTATAAAAATTTGTATTTATGTTAAATATATTGTTGGTTTTATATATTCGAAAATTCGAGTTTTATTTCTAATTTTGGAACAATATATAATGGCCGACATAAAAGTGTTTTTCTTTATTAAGTTTTTAAGTTTTTTTTAAATATTTTAAATTAAAAATTATAAGCAAGTTTTTTTTTATAAAGACTTCAACTTAAAACGAGGAAGTATTTCTGTACAAGTTTTTAGATACATATGTATAACTAACGATTTCAAATGTTTTTAATATGCAAATTTAATAGCTTTTTTTAATTCACTTTAAATAGAATTATATGCGTAAATAAATATTTATAAAATCATTTTAATGAACAACTTGTGTATTTAAAAAATAAAAAAAAATTATTTGATTACAAATCATTGATCATCATAAAAATTATGGCAAAATATGAAAAAAATAATAATATTAAAAATATTATTGAACAAGAAAAAAATCAATCAAAATGTCAGACAACCCATGAAAACTTGTAATGGTTTCCATAGTTAAGGCTCAATTTAATACCACCATGACTAGAGAAAAGAAGAAAAGCTGTAAGAAAAAGAAATGAAAAAAGAAAACCAAACAATTATACCAGTATATATTTTTTCGTTATATTATTGTTTTGTTGTTGTTGGTGTTGTAATTTTCCATCTATCGATTGATCGATTTTCATGCCAAAAGTGGCTAATTTTTGCACAGCATGCGAAAATTACAAACGGTCAGCTTAGAAACGTACAGCAAAAGCAATATAGCAGCAATAACAACAACAATATTATCACAATTATCATCATACTTATAATCATCATGGTCGTCTTCATAGACTTGCAACAAACTACGAACTGCAGCAGAAACACAACATCATCAACAGTTCAACAAAATAAAAAATAAAAATAAATGAATAAAACAACATCTATATCTTTCACTTAAAATCAGCTTCAAATTGCAACAATAACTTCAACAGTAATAATATAAAAAAAATAACTAGAAATAGAATATTGAAGAGCTTTTTTGATGGCTTTCAGGAAAATCAAGGCAACAAACCCAACACAAACACTGTTGTATACAACAGTTACTATTTTTTATTATTGTTGCCCGCCATTGTTGCTGCTTTTAATTTTATTGTTGCATTATTATTGTTGCTGTTGTATTTGATGTTGTTATTGTTGTTGTTGTTGGTTTTTATTTTTAAATCTTATGCACATTAAATTTATTCGTTTATTTCGTTTTTTTTTTCCTGTTTTTGTGGTAATAATTTTTGCTTTCAACACTTTTACCAAACACTAAATACAACATAAGATTTAGAAAAAGATATTAATATTGTACTCCGATTTCAATGGAATCATAAAGTTTACATCTATTTTTAATGGGATACAAGCCGGTCAGGCAACCAACAGCAGCAACAGTATCCTATTAACAGCAACATCTGAAAAAAAGTGCCATGAAAAGTTTTAATATTGACTGCCTGGCTGGCACTCGCAATTGAATACTTTAAGGCAGGTCCTTAAATAGAGAAATCATTGAAATCAACTCTTAAAATATTGTGGTATTTATCGAGATATGGAACTGATAGATTTTATTGATTGCAACTGAATTTGCTTTATTAAATATATTTATTTTTTATTTCGAAAATAGCTTTTATTTTCGGTTTTAAAATTCAACAAGTCAAACAGATAGATTCTCTTTATTCGATATTAGATTGTTGCACTCTGATCCTTGTTGGACAAGCAATAATATAAAAAATTTTTTTTGCATATTTTCTTAAAATAATTCTCTAAATAAAAGTTTTTTTTTAATTTTTTACTCTTTTTCGATTAAAAACTGTTAATTGTTATTTTTGACAAAAAAAATAATTTCAAATTTTGCTTTTTGAAAGAAAAAAAAAATATCTGTAAAATTTTATATTTTTTAATCTTATTAAACGAGATTGCGAGATTTTCAAAAACTTTTGTTTGTCGACTCAATCGACCGCATTCTAGAAATTAATATTAAACATTTGCATAAATACATACGATAAAATACAAAAACATTATAAATAAACAAATTAAACCTCTGTCTCATTTCTATACAAAAGTAAATTGGACAAACACACATGTACACTTTGTTTATTTTTGTAGTTGGAGCTGATACATGCACTCAAAAAAAGTCAATCCATTCGTACTTAAATCAATCCCAAGCGGTAATTCCAGAATTACTAAAGTCAAGTACAGAAAGATTAATTTAAGCACGTACTATGAAGTGCTCAATTTAATTTTTAAGTCGATTCAATATTTTTCACGTGATTAAAGAATTTTGTACTCATTTTAAGAAACTCCAGGATTGTTTATCTAAAATAATCCAGTTTTCGGCTTGTGTGCATGTGTAATAAGTGTGCATGTGTTAGTAGCATCTTTAAACGCTTATAGCTCCCAAAATAGTAAACAGATTTAAATAAAATTAAGATTGTACACATCTATGTAAAAACCCGTTTAAAAACATATAAATCGTTCCAAAACCGGTTCATACTGAACAGCCGTGAAAGGGGTTTAAAATTGTGTTTGCCTATTAATAATATAGATAGATAACATAGAGTTCAATCGGAATGATGTATCATATTTTGCAGCATTTGTTCAGCCTGAAGAAAGGAGCAGTTCACATGATCCCATATTTTTTTATGTAATCTAGAGGTAAAAAAGAAGTAAAACCATATTTATAAAAATGTGTGTGAAGTTAAATTTCACAAATCTCGGGAGTTCTGTTAGCATGTTAACATGACTCTGTACACATATAAAATCTTATTTTAGGGTGAACAAGTTTTTGAAATTGGGATGCTCTAAAAGATGATATTTTTATAAAATAAAATAAATAAATATATCATATTCTTATTGACATACACAATTTCTTCACTCACGACGTTAATTAGCATATGAACATTACAATTTTTGTTCACTTTTATTTTGAAAATTAAAAATTCTATTTAAAATTCAAATTTAATTAAAAAATCCATTATTTATTGCACTTGAGCATAGAAACATTCAATACTTTATTATTTTTTAAAGAAAAAATGCTTATTACACAATAAGAAGCTTAAAAGCTGTCCATCCACTTGCTAAAGAATGAATCCCTTCAAAATCCTTAATTCTTT